>QVRM01002192.1:0-1255000 GCA_003439945.1 Dermanyssus gallinae
GACTGACTCGAGCTGGAAGAGGACAAACAGAACGAATCGTCATTTGGTCACTAGGTTTGCCGTGCATGGCTTCCATCATTTGACGTGCATGACGCAAGGTTATCACGAACCTGAACAAACCTGTGTCTGCAAATACTGTCGAAACGTGTGTGATAGATATCATGTGGGAAATTGTAATCAAATTAGGTCATTGACCCAACTTGACAGAATTGAACGTTTATATCTTCCTTCCTACGATGTTGGTATTGAAATATGTATTTTATAAGTAGAAATCTGAAATGTTACATATGTGTATACTCACCAAATGTCCAGCTTATAGGACATACTAGGTATAATGACACGATAAAGTGTGAATAAATTGAATTGATATTCACTGGCTGTCACCCTAGACACTGGCCTCAATGGCCGGGACGCCACATCCGGCGCTATCTACGAAAGTACACAAGAGTGCCAGGGCACGGCCAAGATTCTGCCTCGGTCAGGGAGCGCCGACCAGGCGAAGAAAATCTTGGTAGCGTCGGCCGCTATATCCGCAGCGCTATATGCGGCGCCAGTAAGGACACGTATGGCCCTCCGCACAGCTCGCAACGGGCAGCTCCTTATATATAGTTCCGTGCTGACCGTCGTTGAGAGCGGACGTCCACTCTCGACGGCGTTGGTTTACTGAACTTTGGTAGTTTTGCAGAGTGCTTGGTGCCTCCCACAAGTGTCTGTTTTGTTCGATGTGTTGTGCCTTGTTGTGCTGTGCCCTACATGTTCGTTTCTTCTACTGTTGAAGTGACTTTCGGTGATCCGCGACCCGGCCGGCGCAGCAAGTGGCACCTTCCCTACGTACAGGAGGGGAGGCCTGCCGCGAGTCTTACCTGGTTGGGCAGCCGCGAAGGATTACGATCGCCACGTGGACGTCGAACTAACGTCGCTAAGCGAGCCACGTGCGCTACACGTATCGCACGGATACGTTTAGCGTGCATTGCAAGTTGACTGCACGCGCATTGTGCTTTGATTGTGCGCACCCTGCACGTTGATTAAATGTGCACTGCACGTTGATCAAACGTGCACTGCGCATTGATTACACGTGCGCTGCGCGTTGATCGCACGTGCACTGCGCGCTGACCGCACGTGCACCAGGCGCATCGGAGACGAGCATCGAACACTACATTCCTCCCTCCCCCCCTCATCGCTCCCCTCCCCCCTCATCGCTCCCCTCCCCCGCATCACTCCCTCCCCCGCATCACTCCCCTCCCCGCAATCACTCCCCTCCCCCCGCATCGCTCCCCTCCCCCCCCGCCCCTCCCCCGCCCCCTCCCCCTCATCGACCCTTCCCCTCCCCCTCATCGACCCTTCCCCTCCCCCTCATCGACCCTTCCCCTCTATAAGGAGGAATGGCGAGTGGCGGCAAAGACCCGCCACCGTTGACCGGCTTGGACGCGAGCGAGCTTGAAATGGATGATACAAGTA
This sequence comes from Dermanyssus gallinae, assembly GCA_003439945.1. Classification (NCBI taxonomy): domain Eukaryota; kingdom Metazoa; phylum Arthropoda; class Arachnida; order Mesostigmata; family Dermanyssidae; genus Dermanyssus; species Dermanyssus gallinae. The sequence continues at coordinate 1,459 of QVRM01002192.1, forward strand.
ATATTCAAAGGAAACGCCCAGCGGAGAACTCTCCGGACAGAGATAGAGAGCCCAAAAGAGGCGCCGACGCGGAGACGGCTTATGCCCAGGCGTTCGCGACTCTCGCAGGATACGTCAAGAAGGTGATCGATCTTTGCAAGGTGAAAAACACTAAGATCGAACTTAAGGAGATCTCTGAGAGGCTTGATCTAGCGCTCCGCAAGGTCGACTCGACAGTTGATACGTTTCGAGCGGAACTGAAAAATGCCTTGATAGACGCGGAGGGAGAGGCGGAAGGACTCCGGAGCTCGCTCGAGGCGATGCGGAGGGAAAGAGACGAGATGCTGGCAAGATCGCCTCCTCAGTCCTCAGACCCTCTCGCCATCTGCCTACGATGCGCCCCGGCTGACCCCGAGGCAGCCCGGGTGTTTTTGAACTCCCGCATCTCGGCAGCGACAACCGCCACCGACTTCGTCAGCCTGGCGGGGCTTTATTGGCCCGCAGAGTCCCTCCAGCGACTGCCTTCGACCTCTGAGAGCATTACAGCTTCTCGACAACTAAGGGGTCTGCTGATTGTTCCTGGAGCAACGGCAGAGTCGGCAATTATAAAGCAACTATCTATACAATTTCCTGCCCTGCCAAAGCTGCTCACGCAGCCTCCCGGCACTGCAGCCGTGCTGCGCACTACCCAAGCCTGGGAGTCCCTTAACGGGGACTCCAACGCGGGCGGCGAAGATCAGTACTTGGTGGTGGGGATCGTAGGTCCCGAAAAAACATACGACGAGACCACAATATCCGTACTTCGCTCTGTCGTCGACCGCATGCTGCAGCCCCCCAGTGCGGCTACCCAGAAAGCTCCACTTCTGTACGTGGCCCGGCAGTGGAGAGAGCAGCGCATGCACAGAATTCTGGCAGCAATAGTCACCCAGTCCGTCCATGGCGGAGTTCTCGAAATATGTCACAAGGAACCCACCACGGCTCCACCAACTAGGTCGCAGGCGGTCCTCTCCTCTCCCCCCCCTGCCCTGACCGGGCAGACATCGGTCAGAGTCAGGGTGGGAGAAGGACGAACATTTGCCGAAACCGTGCAGACTCTCAGGGCACATTTGGCCGACAACAAACAACTAGAGTCAGCAGTCAGCGGTCTGGTCAAAAATAGTGACGGTGACGTAATAATACGTCTACGAGAGATTGTGCCGGGTCTTGGGGCACAGCTGGCTCAAGACATAAGCACTGCCACCGCACACCAGGCAGACAGCCGGACAGGTGGGCCCTTGCGTGAAGTGGCTCTCTGGGGCATCAACCCCCTCTGTAACTCAAAGAGAATCGAGACGGAGCTGCAACGGCTTCTTGCTGTCCCCGAAGGAGTCCCGATCACGGCAAGCGAGCCGCGTCAGGGACGCGCAGGCACACGCTGGTACTCGGTGGTCAGAGTTGCTACTCCTCAGGCCAAATGGCTCCAGTCGCAGCAAAGCGTCATGATTGCGGGCAGCGCTTGCAAGCCTGAGGTCTGGGCGCGCCTCCCAATATGCTTTAACTGCCAGAGACCGGGCCACACTGCCGCTTTCTGCAAGGCTCAGAAGGTGACTACACGCCTCTGCCGCCGATGCGGATCACCGGAACATGCCGTCGCGGCTTGCACGGCCGAGACCTCCCACTGCATAGTGTGCGAGGTCCCGGGTCATCGAGCGGACAGTATGGCATGCCCAGCATACAGGACAAATCTACTGGAGTTGCGAGGGCGAGCGGATAAAGACCGGCCAAAACACGCAGCTCCAGTCGACGGACTACCAGCATCGGCAGAGGCCGCACAACCCACAGAAGCACTACCTACGCCAGCCCCGCTAAGCGAGCGACGCTCTCGTCGTAAGACCGTCACCCAGCCGGCGGATGACGGCGGCGCCGACTGGCACCATGTAGGCGCAGTGTCTTCTCATGACAAAAATGATCAAGATTCTGCAAATAAATCTTAACCGCTGCAGAGCCGCGCATGACCTGCTGGAGTCGTACGTTGTACAACATCGCATCGCCCTCTGCATTATTTCAGAGCCAAATGTCGCTCTCTCGAGGAACTTAACCAACGCATGGACAGACAATTCCTGCGACGCTGCTATCTGGTGGACTGGACAGGAGGCCGCACTGTCCATCACGGGCCACGGCCAGGGGAACGGATTCTCATGGGCTTATCTGCCAGATCTTAACTGTGTAATATACAGTTGCTACTTCTCCCCAAACAGGACGGTAGAAGAGTTTAACAAGTTTTTAGACGACATTAGCGTATCGATTGACACTCATCGCTACCCTGGCCATTCATTGATAGTCGCAGGCGACTTTAACGCACTACACGTCGCGTGGGGCGGTCGCCGCAACACGGACCGAGGACAGATCCTACTGGACTGGCTATCGGGCCGGGGCTTAGCACTTGCCAATAACAGCGACGTGCCGACGTTTGCGCGTCGCGGCCAGCTATCTTTCCTTGATCTGACGCTAGCGGACTCGGCTGCGATAGCCAACATCCAGGACTGGGAGGTACAGGAGGCGGAGGAGAGTCTCAGCGACCACCGCTACATCACCTTTCAGATAATGCCGCAAAATAGACATTACCCGCGCCTGCCGGACCGCCGATACTGGCAAATGCGACACATCAATAAGGAACTATTGGTAGACACTTTTAAGAGACGGCTCACTCGCCTCGGCGATACGCCGCTCGACGAGAACGATCTAACGGCAATCATTACAATGGCATGTCATGCGGCCGGCGGTCCGGCCAGACAAGGAGGTCCAAGGAGAGCCTCCGCTAAACACTGGTGGAGCCCAGAAATCGGGACCGCCCGCGCAGCCTGCGTGCGCGCAAACCGCATCATGACTCGGGCGAGGTCGTGGTTGGCGAAACGCCGTCGACGAGGACAAGATAACCGCCAGCTAGCTAAAGCGGTCAACCGCGCTGATCAACTACAACAGCTGTACCGCACCAAGCGGTTGCGTCTGCGACGGCTAATAGGCAGAGCGAAGGCCGAGTCCTACAAAGCGCTGGTTGAGTCAGTGGAGTCAGACGTCTGGGGCATTCCGTACCGCACGGTGATGGGAAAGCTCCGTAAGCCGCCCCCACCGCTCCCCACAGAGCAAGTACGAAACCTAGTCACCGCCCTCTTCCCCCGGCAGCCAGCCTGCCCCCCCGTCAACATCGAGGTAGACCCTGACCAGATCCCGGAAGTGAACTCCGAGGAAGTGGCACATGCCGCGGAACGCCTCGCAACTGGAAAGGCACCTGGGCCGGACGGGGTTCCCCCAGGGGTCATAAAAATCTTGGCGCAGAACCATCCAGAAACTCTCGCTCGGCTTTTTACACGCTTACTTCAGGACGGTCGTTTTCCATCCCAGTGGAAGCGCGCTCACCTGACTCTTATACCGAAACCGAACGCAGCAGCGGGATCTTCTTCGACCCACCGCCCCATATGTCTACTCAACACAATCAGCAAACTCTTCGAGAATGTGCTGGTCAGACGCCTGAACAAAGAGATCGAGGAGAAAGCCGCTCTGTCGGACAACCAATACGGCTTTCGCAAGAGCCGATCGACCCTCGATGCCGTCGAACGAGTGCTCCAGGTAGCCTACACAGAACAACAACGGACACTTAGGACACGCAATTACGTTTTACTTATCCTGCTGGACGTGCAAAACGCGTTTAATACAGCGAATTGGCAAGTAATAATGGACACCCTTGAACAGAGAGGCATATCCCCCTACATGCGACGGATTATTTCCTCGTATCTTGACGCGCGTTCACTTTCGGCCAACGGTGAGGTCCACCCTGTCACGGCGGGCGTCCCGCAGGGCTCAGTGCTCGGGCCGATTCTCTGGAATATAGCATACGACGGAGTCCTGCGGTTAGACGACCTGCCTGACGGGGTGGACATAATCGCCTACGCCGACGATCTGGCGCTGGTGGTCACCGCGAAAACGGAGGCGGTGCTCGAGGCGCGAGCGAACACGGCTCTTTTCAGAATAGAGAAGTGGATGGTCGACAATTACCTGAAGCTGGCCCCCCAGAAGACCGAGGTTATCTACCTAACCGGCCGCCGTCGTACTAGGCAAGCATCGTTAGAACTTGCAGGACACCGCCTGACTATCAAACGGGAGGCAAAATACTTAGGCGTAACGCTGGACACAGGTCTCACCGGCCTGCCACACATCCAGAGCATCATCCAGAAGGTCGCGAAGGTCTCCACCAACCTTGCACGCATCCTTCCTCGCGAGGAGGGCGCAACGCACGCCAAGCGGCTGCTCCTAGCGGCCGTGGCAGAGGCCATCGCTCTGTATGCCGCGCCCACATGGGCTGGTATGGCGCTGCGGACCGCAAAGGCACGGCGCATGATACGAAGCTCCCAAAGAGCGATGGCCATCAGGGTCACGCGGGCCTACCGGACTGTCTCGACGGACGTCCTGTTGGCGCTCGCCTGCCAGATCCCTTGGGACATACTTGCTGAAGAAAGAAGCAAGCGCAAGAAGGACGGCGACACTTCATGGACCCAAGCACGGGAGCACTCCCTGGTCACATGGGCGGGCACGTGGTCCAACCCACCAGCTGGGGATACCAGAGGGGCCTGGACAAGAAGCCTAATCACAGACCTCATAACCTGGTATAAGCTCAAGGGAGCACTTACATATCACTCCGTGCAAGTGCTCACAGGGCATAGACAATTCCAGTCGTACCTTTTCCGGATAGGCAAGGCGAATACAGATATCTGCGTTCTCTGCACCACAGGCGCACCCGACGACGCGGCGCACACCGTAGAGGACTGCGAGGCCCTCGCGGCCTACCGCACGGGCTCCTCCTATGTCCACAAAGGTAGCCCGACCACGACCATCGTGGCCAACATGCTCAAGTCGACAACGGACTGGCACGCCGGGACCCAATACTTAGACGGGCTTATGCGCGAAAAATGTCGCCAGGAAGATCGCCGCAGATCGCGATTCAACACTAGGTCTCTAGTGTTCACTCCCGAGCAGGACCCACTCTCTGCTCGGGACATAGTCGTAGACTAAGGAGAGGGTCGCAGCATGGGACTCCCCTCTTCTGGTCTCGATGTAATGGTTCACAATTCCGAACCAGAAGAGGGTGGGAGAGGTGGTTTTTAGTGGGTAGAACGAGCGGATTGGATTGAGTATTATACTCTTCCCCGGCGTTTAGTCCCACACTACTCTTCATTAACATCGGAGGGTGTGCGTAAAGCATTTTCCACCTCTAAAAAAAAAAAAAAAAAAAAAAAAAAAAAGCTTCTTATATATGCTCAATATGCAGTTGCCGTACGGATCAGCCGAGTCTGCAAGACCGTCAGCACGGATGCGGCCCCAGTACTGGCAAAAATGCTCCTCTGGGACATTCTTGCAGGGCAGAGGAGTACCATTAGACTGAAGGAGAACATGGACTATAACCAGGCTAGGGAAGCACCAATGTCGGCCTGGGCGCAAAAAATGGGGGCGGAATGGGGGGCCCTGTCCTCGCGAGCGGGCTAGACTCATTATCTTGTCGAGGATCTGGATAAGTTTAACATTCATCATATTTATTCAGTCATGTTAAGAAGCATATCAAGGACATATAACAGATAAAATAGATAAATAAATAGCCAGGCAGGCTCAGCACGGTTGGCAGCAGTTGGCGGCCAAAACTTCAGCTGTCGATCTACACTTCTGGTTCGCTCACAAAGAAAAAATCCGTGCAAACGGTATTTAAAATGCGGATGCAGAGTAATAATGCCGTGTTCTGTGTTGTCCTGGATGACAGCGACTACACAAAGTGCCGCAAGAGTAAATTCCGGCCGAAAGGTATCCTCTTTTTTCGTTAGGCTGGTAGTGCTCCCTACGAGAAAAGGGGTTACGAAAAGTTTTCTAGCGCCTGGCGGTCCGGCCGCAAAACTTTATAGACTGCGCCAAAGCGAAGGCTTTAACAGTGGACGACTGGTGTATTTCCTGGTAAAGTCATTCCAACTTGCAGTAATTGGTGGCTCTCTTCAGAGCGTAATTTTTTAAGTGCCTTAGTTTAAGTTCAGATTAAGCGCTTAAGTTTGCAAGTAAGTGTGATGGGTTCTATACATCTTATATTGCAACGATTTCTTTAAAATACAAGACTACTCTATTAAATACACGTACGCGATTGGCACAGCGCGTATCTATATTCAAAGTTACTTCAGAATACGCAACACACACAACAAAGCTTAAATAGTATCGGGGCGGGGATGCAGCAAAACGGACTTGTAAATTATCACAGCAAATTTAAGTTCATACCGTTTAAACTCGGAAGTCGTTTAGCTATAGCACGCATGAACTTTATACAACTGCACAACCATCTCGATATCACTAGCTCCATACAATGTCACAGGCCATCCTCCTAATCGAACGGACCAGTACAACCCCCCACGCATCACCGAGGGGCACTATGCTTCAGATATACAAGAAGCGCGGCACTCCCTTGTACTGTCACAAAATTCTCAGCTATTCGAATATTTTTGACAAGCTTGACATGGTCTATATTAGTGTGGAAGCCAATGTCTTCGTCTATAACAAACTTAAGATGCGACTGAGTATGACCAGCGAAGAGAGGAGGAAGCGACCAAGAAACGAATCACAACTCTGTTTCACAACTCGCTTTTGAGACAACTGCCGATGCGGCTGCTACTAGTGGGAACATCATCAAAGGAGTTCTTCCATTCCTTTTTAATTTTGGGAATTTCTTTACGAATTTGTGCTAGGATGGTTTTGTTCGAGGCGCATTAAAGTAATGGGATGCTTACCCCTAACCGTACTAGACACAAATTCATCACGCGTCACCATGTCCTTTCTGGCTGAGTAATTTTACCATCCGTAGGTAGACAGTACGGACAGATGTAGCTGCATCGCCTCTGTGACTGGATAGAATACAGCATTTACCTTTAGCCGTTCAGCTGCGTGACAACTACGTTTTTCTCGTGTGCATGCACACTGACTATGTGAGCCGACTTATCACGCGCTCGTTTGCGTGTAGGAACAAAAACTATAGAATGTACTCACTATTATTATTGGAGGTCTACTAGAACTGGTTATGTGTGATATTATCAACGTTTATATAGCCTCAATGCACCTAAATGTGAAATCATTACATTGAGAGATAATACCCAAGAACAGAATGACATTTTTAGGGCATTTGACTGTCCGCCAGAATCTAAACGCTTTGAATTGGACGAGTTAGAGCTTTTGGGAGCCCCAATAGGCTTACAATTGATTTAACACAAACCTTTGCCAGGTAGTAAAATACAATATATATCTCCCCACAGTATACAAAAGCGGCTAAAATTGCACCATTGGGCATGCTCGTGTCACATTGGGGGTTGAGCTTACAAGTCATCCGGTATATAAGTATATACAACACGGGGTATATGGCTATAACCCGGTTTTCTCCTATAGAGCAATAGACTAGGAAGTGCTCATCGCGAATATTTTAAGATGGGGTCAGTCAGGCTACCTAGGGAAGGGACCAGAGGACAGGAGGCGGCGTAATATCTTCCACAGTGTGCTTCGCACTTAGAGCACCTGCAGTGGTCATCTGGTTCGTGGAAGTCCCGCACGATACAAATTTATGATGAAAGCCGTGTACGGCATAGCGGGTCACGACATGACGGCTGTGACGGTACGCCCTTCTTCGTTCACGTTCGTTACGTGTCATAGCTCCAGTTTCAATTTTTTTGTCGATATTCGCGAATTTTATCTCCCAGCATTCGAGGTTGTTCATGAAAGCCGTTGTCGCCGACAGATCGAAACGGTGCCGTACATCTTCGGTGAACAGCGGTGTGTATGCTAGGAGATATACTAGGCGGTTCCCCCTAGGCAAAGCCCTCTTGAGGAAGGAAGCCTTAACACGGTTAAGCTGTTCAAGGTTCTGCGGCGTGAGGTTCTCCCAAATGACACGTATCCCATACGACGCGGTCGGGACTATTTTGAGATCGAACAGTCTCAAGGCGGTTCCGAGTGACAAGAGCTGCGAAGATTTTATTGCCCATACGGCGGCCACTGCCTTCCTGCACCCCTCGGCGATGTGTGCGGTGAAGCTGCGGCCGGCAAGGTGTCAGTGCCCGTGATCCTGCCGCCTCCCCTGAATTTAATTGATTTTGTCTTTCTCTGGTTTACCGTTAGACCCAAAGCATTTACAGTGACGTGAAGACGGGCTAGGGCTTGCTGTACCTGAAACCTGCTTAGACCATATATGACCAAGTCGTCCACGTACAAGATAACTTTGACTAGATTTATCGGGCCTTTTATTTGGGCGGGCAGGTCCTTCAGTAGGATAGAGAACAGGAGAGGGCTCAGATTGTCACCCTGAGCTAGGCCTGTTGTCTGGGCAAATAGTTCGAGTTCGGCGATACCATCCTCGATCGTTATTCTGTTCTCTGTTATTCTGTAGGATGGCCGCGAAAAGGTCGAGCACTTTGACTGGCACTTCGACCTCTGCCAACGTGCGTAAGACCATGCCCCTAGGAGTCGAATCAAATGCTGCCTTGAAGTCGACAAAGACTGCATACAGTGGGTTCATCACTGTGGATAAAGCCCTCTCAACGTCCTCCATCAGAACCGTACCGGCTACAAGGCGAGCTTCCAGCATCTCGTGGTACCTCTTACGTTGCGTCGCGTACGTTTTCCTACAAATTGTTCTGAATATCGAGGCCAGCGGATGGTAACCCGGATACGACTCCGCTAGGAACTTGAAGGCAATCTGGGCTCGGCGAGCAAGCCAGTAGCTGTGGTCGAACCATGCCCTGTGCTTTTTAGAAAAGGGAGCTAGCTGTATACTAGAGTGCAGCACTTCGAATAGACGCTGCGCATACACTCCCGTGTCTATCACGTCCGGCACAAGGAGGACATCAAGAGCACGTTCTAGGAGCATGTTCACATTGAGCCGGCGTGAAAGGGCAAGTCGCCTGGCCGTTCTTGTTGACCTTTCCTGAATCGTGAGGTCCACGGCCACTGGAACGTGTACTCGAATGCATGCGCCTTCACGAAGCTTGTTGTTTCCAGACCGCTGACCAGCTGCTCTACCATAGTGGACGTAGATTTCGAATCTGCGGGTCGGACATATGCTACTACTACGGACATTATCGGGCCTTGTAGGGCTATGACGTTATTCTCCGCTAGACACGTCGTGAGGTCGTCTAGCTTATGATTGTAGAAAACGGAGGTACCCCCACTTGGCCGCCCTGTCCCGCTGCGCTTTTTAGCGCGGCAGTGCACTGCATAAAAATTCGGAAGGTGAAAAGGTGTGGTCGCCCAGGTTTCCGTCAGCACTAGAATGTCCAGTCCATCCAATGCGCCGGGGGCGGGGAGCTCTAGCGAGGAAGCTCCTTCGCAATTCCATTGTGCAAATCTTATTGTTTCTTTTTGTGTAAGGCCCGGTCTCGTTGTGCGCTCCTCGATCCACCTCGGGATCGACTGCGATAGCTGGGAGCGTTGAATGCCGATGGGCCAATCGCCACCGTTGCCAAGACTTGCTTCACGAATTCTTCTAACGTGAGCGTGGGAGAAGCTCGTGGGGCGCTGAGTGTCGTTGTCGTTTTGTCGTTGTTTCGATCCCACTGACGATTGCTCCGCTTTGAATCCGCCATGTTGAGTCGTTCTCAAGAAACGGACCCGGCGGGAGGAACGATGCCTGATCGTGGGGCCTTGGGTGATATGGTAAAGTCTGCTGTTCGAGACCTCGCGTGAAGCTGTCGATGTTGGTTTGACAATCAGACTTACAGACTACTGACTCCTGCTCTTCTCCGGCGACAGGATTCTCATTCCTAAAAGAGGCTTAATTCTTCTCGCTATGTTGTAGGCGATTTTATCCGCTGCTTGGCCTTTTAAGATGTAGCATTGACTCTCGACGACCGATCGTTGAGAGATTGAGAGGGCGAAAACTTAGCACCGTCCAGGGCCGCTTTTCTCGCCAGAATATCGTTAGCCGCCTTGCAATCCTGACTGAAAAGGGGGACGGAGAGAATGTGCACCTCGGATCTTGGGCGTGCTGATATCAGCTTCTCCGAGAAGTTCTCGACTATACTGATGTATCTGTCACTTTCAAACTCCATACACTAATGGTAGCCGGCTTGCAGGAATACCGCTACGGGGCCATTTGTAGCATCAATGTACTTTTCCGCTTCGATGATAACACTGTCGATGCCCATATTGGCCGCAGAACGGATTGCGAGCCGCGTCTTTTTTGGTAGAATTCGCCTCAGAGCTGGACCAAGCGGTTGCACGATGTTGTCGCCCACCACGGGTGCTGTTTTCCGCGGCGGGGTCGACGCAGGGCACTCGAGCGGTTTCACCGAAACATCGATAATTTCACTGCCCTCGGTCAGCTGAGCAGGCTGCCTATGCTTGGACTTCCAGCTTCGCACTTCTTTTTCAAGCTCTCTCACGCGATGGTATAAAAAAAGTCACTAGTTGCATTGATTCATTTTTAGCGCACATTGATCTAAAAATTTCATTAACACGTCTATTGATGTTTTCGCTGTTGGCACTGAGCAAACTCTACACCGCCATTTGTACGAAGGATCAGCCGTCGATGCAGCTTCGTCATTAGTTTTGCAGGCCACGTGAATAACTCTAGCATATTTGGAGCAACACACAGATAGGGCTTGTAGGCCCTCTTCACATCTCGCGCAGTAACTCAGGGAATTTAGTAGAGGTTCCTTCGCACGCGGGGGCGGCGGATACGGCAGAGTTCGGTTTCTAGCCCTAAGGGCGATGCTGCTACCGTGTCACCTGTTGTTATTGTTTTTGTAGTGCCCGCCGCACTGCCGCACTGCTACAATTGATTTCAAACACCCTTAAAAACAAGTGCACTGGACTGACGCAAATGCGTTCTCGTTTAACGGCGATGCATTAGCAAACAGCTCTGTGCATCTGGAGATACAGCTTGGGCTCGCCAAAACTAACTATACCCTGTGCACTTCACCAACTATTAAATGTCACGAAAATATTTAAGTTTACGACGCTGCCGCAAGAAGCATAGGTGAGGTATTAAACGTCGATCTGCATGATAACATTTGGAAAAGAGCAACCCGTCCAATTGCAGAAGGAGGACTTGGTATTCATTCAGCGACGGAATTAGCTCCCATGTGCTCTGTTGCGTCTCTGCTCGAATTTGGTCAACTCGCCAAACGTGGTTCGAACCAAGTGTCCGCCAAGTAATCACAAGGGCCAAAGACGCCACAGAGCTAATAGCTAGACAAACAATTGGACCAGACCCCTGGCAAGAGCGTCCCACACAGCTCCTCTTGTATACATTTATACATTGGACTTACAGATGCAGCGCTGCAGCTGATAGCTGGTAGACAGAGAGAGGCTTTCTGAAGTGCCTCCCTTCCCCGCAGCTCAGCACCATGCTGGAAAAAACCTAATTCCGCATGGTAACACCTCTTCGAATAGATGCCCCGATTTGCAGCCCCTACAGTTGCAACGCATGTGGTATTACAGTAACTGAGGGTGGACTTCACCCTCCTAGCTGCATCAAAAGCCATGGTAGAGTCTCTAGACACGCTGAAATTATTGCAATTATAACAAGAACCTAATGCAGGGCTGGCATACTAAGTATGCTTGATCCCAGATTAGGACTTGATGACGACAAAGGACCTGAGACTGTAACAATCCCGCTCTGGGCTAACGTCAAATGCTTAGTATGGGATGCTACAGTGTCCTGCACAGTAGCTCCCTCCTATATACGCCACAGTTCACTAGAGGCGGGATTGGTTGCCGAACGTGCAGAAAATGGGAAAAACGCAAGTACCAAGAACTGGAGACAGACTACGCCATAATGCCAATATCTATAGAAACAATGCGTCCGGTAAGCAAGGCAACCAAGAAATTCATCAGTGAGGTGGGCAGACGGATTACAGATCTCACAGGCAGCCTGCGCAAAGGCGAGTTTTTACGTCAACTGCTGTCGCTTGCAGTGTGCCGAGGAAACGCCGGTTGTATTGTCGGTTCCATGGAATACTAATTAGGAGCTTTTTGGTAAAGAGTTCGGCCTATTGTGAGAAATCCAATATGGGTTCCGATAGCAAAGATTCGACTACACAGCGAATACACTAACAAGCCAGCTGATGGCTGCGATCTGCCTGGATGTGAGAAACGGGCTCAACTGTCTGCTATGGAGGCCCATCCTAGAAACCGTCAAGAAGAAGCAACCACTTGCTCAGTGCATTCTTAGACTACCTGCAAGAGCGCAAGTTTTCAAGTGCAAGGAATAACACATGAACATAACGGGTGGTGACCCATAGGATTTCATTCTGGGAACGCTGCTGTGGAACATCGTTTATAATGTCGTGCTGCGTGTCCAAGGCCTCCCAAGAGCAGTAGAGATAGTAGCAGATGCTGATGACTTAGCAGTAGTCGTCAAAGCCAGAACAAGTGTCCAACTTGAACTAAATGACAACAAGGTTCTGCAGTCGATTAATGAATAGGTGACAGGTGTACAGCTAGAATTGGCGCAAGTGAATACGAATCAGTCTCGCTCAGCGGTCGAGCCGCAGTCGACCCGGTGAGCTTTAAAATGGCAGACACAAGCACCAAGATAGTCTAGCATGTTCGGTACCTAAGGGTCTATCTAGACAGAAAGACTAATGGAAGTAAGCACGTTAAGCAATCTTTAAATTAAAAAGGCTAAGAGCAACGTCCAGCACCAACCGATACGACCGTGGGATACTGTCAAATAATTGAATGCTTTTGTGAGAAACGTAAGATAATAGCACAGCTAAAATTCACGATCATTTATGGGATCCTTTCAACAAACACAAACTTCCGTCGTTAATTTTGAAGTGTTGTCACGCAAGCAGAAGGCTTCAATTAATAGGACACAATATTTATAGGCAAACTCATAAACCTCATGATTGAGAAGTTGTTAAAGAACGGAACATTCTCGTAGTCTCTACATCGACTATGAATTGTCCCAACCCACAAGCATACGAAATAAAGGTAACTCATAACTTTTTTCGATAAAGTCGGTGATTATGAAAAGTTTCAGTAGAAAAAAGTTCATAATAAACGGACACTCGGTGTACATTAATGCAACGATAGAAAGTGGACGGTATTTGAATCTTAAATTACCTCTTCATTTTGCATGGTGTTTTGTTCTGAGACTAATAATTAGTCGAATTGTAACCTCAGGCAACAATCGGCAATTTGGAAAGAAATCAAAGAACCTACAGACTTCGAAAACACGGATAAAGGCTTACATCCAGCAAATGACTCTAAAATGTGGGATCACTCGCTCTGAGCTCAGTCAATTGCGCTACTTTCATGACTTCAAACTTATCACCGAGCCTAGGCGATGAATGCGCGACATTTGAACTCCATACTATATCGAACAAAAATAATTCTCCTTCCTATTCTTTGTTGGTGACTATCTAGTACTGGTCATGGCTTGTTCCTTACGTCCCAGGTCGTTATGTCACAAAGATTCTCTTCGCGTTTTTAACGATTCCAAATTCAGCCCTTTCCAATAGTTACCTAGATAGCGCGTTTTCGGTAACGGTCCGGGGAACGATGCACAGCAAGATACGCAGCGACCAGTTGTGCCATCTAGTATTAATTGTAGCTTCCCAACGTTTAACCACGACTGTAGCGAAGTATTTCTTTACAGTCATAGTAATATATAAACAAATATCGGTACCGTCGGGTTGATGCTACACATAACCGAGCAGTAACTATGATATAATGAGATAAAGAGAGAGAGAGAGATAGGGGGAGGGAGAGAGGAAAAATCGTGACACATAACATCCAGACAAAACAGCAAAACTACATACACTAAGGATATTGGATCTTCTCAGGCTACCTACAGAATAAAACAAAGCAAACTGCCGCATATTTACTTGATGACGCTCTTGAGTTTGAAAGTACTATGTTCTGGTCGTGGATCGGTGGTGTAAAGCATCATGGGGCCGCCCTTGCTGAAAAAACAATCTCAAGTTATTTGTAGTATTTTAAATGCTAGCAAAAATGCTATCACATTGCAACTATAATAATTCGTTCACTCTATTCTTATGGTTTGTATAGACGCTAAACTACGTAATACATTAGTAATAGTACACGCTAACTACACCATACTAAACTATGGACAATACACGCGTATTACACTATGAAACATTGCGTCCAAGAGGAGATTGACGCAAAAAAATGTTTGGCAAATAGGCCCAAAAAATGTAGTGGAAGTAACCCGGTTTGACGTGAGCACAGTCGTTACGAATATAGTAAAGGCGGTCCTTGCCCGTGAAAAGATTACTTTCATGCACAATCGTGGTATATCGGTTGCTGAAATAGATCGGCGCCTTGATATTAGTCGAACGGTTATGTATAGAGCTGTGCAGAAATAGGACGAGAAGTTGGCACTTTTAGAAGACCATCTCTGAGGGTCGGGTATGTAGAACTGAGAATGTATTGCGATAATATGCCATTTGCGCTTCAGAGCATAGAGAAGTTGAAGAGGCGTATTTGGAGGTACTTGAGGCTGGAAGAGCAGTGTCCGCGGATTAAGGTACGATTTAACAGTACTGGGTGAGACTCACTACTAGGGTGGTAGAGCAAATGCACTGTTTATAGAAACTAAATTTACAGATACACTTAAAATATTTGCTACATGCTATAAACAAATCTCAGATTTTGCTGAAGGAAACAGGAACTACCATAGCTAGTCGAGGAAATTTTTATTTAGATTCCAATCATTAGGGTCGATCACTAGAAGTTTCTAAAAGAAGAAAAGTAAAAACAATTATATGTGCCCAACAAATACTGAAATGACTTATTGAATGTTGCAATAACAAATGGCATCAATTGTGAAGTTAAAAACAAAGATCTTGGAAACACTCGGACTCCATTGATTATACATCATTATGGAGAACCACAGTTGTTATCTTATAGGATACTATGGTATGAAGCATCTGCAATTCTGCCGCAAGAACGACCTTATCTAAACTGAAAAGGGATACTCGTGTATTTTATTTTCATGTTCATGGAATAAAAATCCTATAAGAGTCTCTACGGTAATCTGAAATAAATTACACGTAAAATGTTTCTTTTTTGGATTAAAAGTAAGCCGAAATAAGTCATCGTATATTTACGTGATTTCAACAGATTAGGTAAACTGTACAATACTATGATTAATGCCTTTATAGGCTCGTAGTGATAGTTAAATTAAAAATCGCTCAGTACCAGCCTTGTTAGCGAGAAGACATATATTATACCAATATTTACAAACACATGTGTTACACACATACCAGGGGTGTTTGATAAGCGTCTTTCTAGCATAGGAGGTGGTGAAAATCGTGTACAGCAGGACGGGCGGTTATGTGCCTATTTGTCCTGACCGTGCCCTTCCATTCTGATCTAACCATTGCATCTGTCGAATAAAAATGTGGGTCGTTCTTCTCTTCATATCGCCGTATGAACTTGCTGTATGTGGTGGTGTCTGGGCGCTCAAACTGTTTTGGATAGTGGAATATCGCAGAGCAAATACGTGAGACGGCTGCATGCTGACGTATGTAAACCCAGTGACTGTTTTCAAAAAACTGGTCTCACCTAATCGAGTGCACCAAGTCGAGCGAAACTTAGCTTTGCCCACACACGCTGGATTCCGTATGATGCAATTGGTGCTATTTTTATATCGAATAGAGCTAGCGATCAAGGCTTTTCGGAGCCTCTCCTTCATGTGTGCAGCAGAGGTCTTGACTGAGGGGTAACTGTGATACAGATATATATGAACTTATTCACATTGTTCAGTTCCTGTCCATTTAACCTAAGTGTATCGATCATGGCCAGCTTGCCCGCGTGCCTGAACATCATAGTCTCTGTCTTCTGCATATTTATTTCAAGGCCTACTATGTTCACGTACGCTGACCAAGTAAGCAGCCCCAGTTACAGATGGTATCTACTGCTACTGTAGAGTACTAAATCGTGGGCATACGTGATAATCTTGACAGCTAGGTGTCGGCTCTGTATACGTATTGGTAACGTGGCTACCAGAAGAGAAAAAAAAACAAAGGGCTGAGATTATCTCCCGAAGCGAAACCTGTACTTCATCTGATGCTTGGGTGCTCCGCTATACCGTTTTCCTGGATAATGATATAGCGGAGCACTATGACTGCAGCACGTGCTTTATCAACGTCAACATTATCTATCATTTATCGTCAACATGTCTCTTTCGTGCCAGGGGTTGCTCGATATTTACAAGGAGGATTGCACATTCAGTTAAAATTGAGCTGCCTGCTACAAATGCCAATTAGAGATGCCATCTGGCCTGGGTGCATTGTTTCTCGGGAGTTGACGCACGCCTCCGCCATTTCATGGATGGTAAAGTATAATATTTCTCCAGTTAGGTTCTACATTGCAAATCCTTTTCTGACCAGACAGGCGTGAGAGTTGGCACTGTCCTTGGCACCGTGTCATGTGAGCTGAGTATCGACTTAAAGTTGTCATAAAGTGTATCACTTTTAATTGGACCTGCGAATCTTTCCTGTAAAGTGTTACAGAGCCACGGATATACATTTTGTTGTATTTTGGAGCACTCGGGTCTCCAGTTGTTGCTCGTGTTGCCTTTTAACATTCCACCAAGTTCGTCGGTAGAGGGATCTCGTCGCTCCGAAAAGAAGTTTTATCTCCGGCCTTATGCGTTCCAGTTGCTTAGTAGTGAATCCAGTCCACCACCTCCTTTCTCTTTTGCGTTTTACATTCCCTGCGCATGGCTTCTTGGATGCGGTTCGCTTTAAACAATCTTGACATAAGCTTCCGTTTCTACTGCCGCTCATGGCGGGCTGGGACTGCGATATTCAGACCAACGGGTTTATGTGCCGTCAGGTCCGCTCCTTCTCCCATTTGGTGATCTGTTCCTTCAAAACACACATTTTTAATAATTAATCGACTATGGATGTACAAGTTTCGGCAAATGTTGTTACGCTTATAGTCGATTTAGAGATTGCATCTTCAAATATTGTCAGACTCGGGTCATTTGCCGCCCAGAAGACCCCTTCCGTCCTCGCATCCGTGGGCCTGTTGAGAATTGCGTTTATAGCTCCTACAATCACTGTGGGGTGAGCACGGTCTACCTTATGTGTGCACTTTGAAACTTTCTCTATAAGTGTTAACGTGTCTTCCTGCTGCTGGCTTTACATACATGGCGCTCCGACTCAGTCTTCAACCTTCCATAACTACGCAGTTCTCTTCTGACATGTGTATTTTCATGTCTCCTAGCCGGCTACTGTAGAAGACACACCTCCACTGGAATGGCCCAAGCATCTAGCTAGAGCTAGATCAAAAACAAGATAGTGCGCCGGGTGCACTGGCGTAGTTCGTGACTTGCTGCGGCTGGCTTCTTGCTGGACGCCAGCATTGGGTTTTCCGACAGGGTCACGTGTTTCTTTGGCTCGCCTCGGATCGCCTCCTCCTCGGTTCTCTTCTTGGGCGTAGATTTCAGTCCTAAAACACCGGTTGTCTTTCGACAGATCGTCTTTGCAACAGCGTCAGTTACCTCTAGTATCACTTTGTATGAATATACGTTCGTTGGGCTATACCGCTTTGATCATCTATCCTGAACTCAACAAAGTCGTCGAAGCCACAGTGGAGGATAACGTTGGTAGACCCTACACGGTCAAGTAACACTTTGTCAGCCTCGTTTAGCACAGAGGTAATGTCAGCTTTCCCGGCGGCACGCGTGTTTACGGCTGCCTTCCTCGGCAACTGGTTCGTTATGTTCCCCTTGACTGATCCAAACGAGTGATCTCACACAATTAACACGCACTTCGTCTGAAGTTGGAGTTGGAGTTGTCGTTTCTGCCGATGGTGCGTTCGTGCTGGTTGACCAACGCCTCGTTTGACGTCCATCACCAAGGTCCGGGCTGTGCTGACTTTATCGGCGTGTTGTGCTTTGTACGCCGCAAACCCACACTCCAGGGTACGTACTCCTTTGAAAATCCACCACATTGTGTTGAAGAGCTCGGCATCTGTATTTGCATTCATAGTAGTAGCGTTAGGCTGGGCTCGCCTCAACTGTGTGCATAATCGACACTTGACGGAAGCCGGAGATATGCTTGTATCAACAAAGCCGATCTACGACAGCGCCACCGGAGAGAACGGCAAGGCCAGTCTCTGCGGCGCCAAGCGCAGTGCTACAGAAGCTGGTCTTAACAGCAGCGGTAGCAGCAGCGGCGGCGGCAACAACAACACCGCCACTACCCTCGAATCAAATGAGCCGATGGATGACAACACGCCAACGGCAAGGGAAGCGGCAGCGGCCGCAACGTCGCCAACGGAGACAGCCGCGGAGACGAGAAAAGACGAAGAAGACAACGATGGTTTTGTCACTGTCCAACGGAGGAGGAGCGGCAAAACAAAGCTTCGTATGCAGAAAGCAGTGCAGCTGATGGAGTAGGAGATCTTGAAGAGTATGCTGGGCCAGGCAGGTTCAGCGCGCTGAGAGTAGCACGGCTGGCGGCGAAAACGTCAGCTGTCAACCTTCACACATGGTTCGTTAACAGGAGCATTTCTGAAAAGGCAGTATTTAAAATGCGGACGCAGGGAAATGATGCCGTGTTTTGTGTAGTGCTGGGTGACGGCGAGTACGCAAAGTGCAGCAAGAGTGAATTCTGGCCTAAAGATATCCTATTTCGTCGTTATGCTGGTGGTGCTCCCTACGAGAAAATTGTTATGGAAAGCTTTATCGCACTTGGCAGTCCGGCACGTGGAGACTACTAGGTCTCCGGTTGCTTCTTTGGAACTGTGAGGGACTAAGATGAGCAATAGACCTAGCGCCAGTTGACATGCTTACGTCGGTGGACATTGCACTCCTTACGGAGACCTACCAGCGGGAGGAACTGCATATCAATAATATGCGAGGGTTCCACCAGCTGGCAGTTCTACCTGCTGGAGGCCGTGGTAGACCAGTGGGTGGTTTATCAATCTACCTACATAAACGCTTACCGCCGCCGCAATGTGTGAGGAAGAACGATTTCTGTGTGGGTCTCTCTAGTGAACTGCTAGAGATACCCATGAGAAGTGCAGTCAGGTGGAAGAGACCGGGGCAGAGGAGATCACGACAGTGGTTTTCTCAGGCTTGCTATCACGCCCACCGTGGGGTGCTCGAGCTTTTGCGCCAAGCAATGGTAAAGGCACCACCACAGCTGCTAGCCAGACGCAGGCTTGACTACTTCAACAGTAGAAAAGCTTACATAAAGCTATACCTTGACCACAAGCGTGAATACGCTAGGCGGGAGGAAATCCGACTTTTTGAAAGAGCAGAACGCAAGCCCTCAGCCTACGTTGTACGGCCTCGTAGGGGGGCGAACCACCTGCTCAGCGACGAACAGGTAACGAGTCACCTGACCGGTCTTTTATATAACCGCGAGACTGTACGCCTGGTTCCAATGATTAAGCACCCGCTCACATTGGAGCAGGATACTATAAATCTGCCCTTTGAGGTAAAAGAAGTAAGTGAGGTTCTGCACTCTCTTCCGAGAGGAAAGAGTGCGGGACCAAACCAAGTGTACTATGAGCACTGGGTGCAGTCTGAGCCACTTTTGGCAAACCATCTTTGTGATTTCTTCAACGAGATCATAAAGAGGGGACAAATGCCAAGAGTCTGGCATATCGCCAGGCTTTCTCTTTTATTTAAGGGCAAGCATGGTGATGACAGACATGACCCAAACTTATACCGCGGTATAGCGTCTGAAAGGACGCTAAAGAAGATCTTCTACAAGTTGTTTATAAAACGGATCGAGTACGTTGTCGACCAGACCCTTCTACCGGAGCAATTCGGCTTTCGAAAAAGTCGAGGAACGCGTGATGCAATCCATGCGCTTCAGTCAGAGATAGAGCGAGCTGAGGCAAAGCCCGGAAGCCATTTGTATGTTGACTTTATAGACTGCGTCAAGGCTTTCGACAAAGCACCTCGAGATCTCCTGGTGAAGTCGTTCCGATACGCAGGGGTTGGTGGCTCTCTTCTGAGCGTAATTTCCAGTTTCTTTGATGAGGACACCTTACTGGTACAAGGTGAGCAGGAAGTGTTGCAGGTAAGGCAAAATGTGGAAACCCCGCAAGGCGACCCATTGAGCTGCGTCTCCTTCACTATTCTGCTTGCCGATTTTGTCGGAGATGACATAGTGGTCGCTCATCACGACCTGGGTGCCATCAAGCGCATCACTTCTCTGGCGGAGGTGTTCCTTGTCTTAAGAGGGCTGAAAATAAACGCCATGAAGACCAAGGCTATTAAATTCAGAAGAGGAGGTCGATTGGCTGCTAAAGACGTTATACGTTGCGACGGCCAATCCTTGGAATTCGTTAACTCTTTCCGGTATCTGGGGCTTCGGCTTCACTATACTGGGACGACCTGCGCGCACAGCCCTAATTTCTCTTTATGGAGAGGTAGGCGATGTCCGGGGACTGTCCGTCCCGACGGCAGTGGCGCTTTTCTTCCTCAAGGTTGTTCCGACGCGATGTGGTTTCTAATATGGCTTCTATGAACAAAATTTTGCACTATGTTACTATGTTATGCAGAAATCTGCGGAAATGAAAAACATTTTCCTTGATGGAAATTACCACTGTTTACACTTACAGAATACTGCTCAAATTGGTAAAACTGGGAGTTGGAAAACTGGGGGCAGTGTTACCGTATTGGGTGTTAAAAAATATAGCACCAACGCGCAAAAGCACTATAGACATAGGTAAGCACAGTGCTGATTATTGTTTTGAAGTTTCATGCTCAAATTGTGGTCGAAAGATATATTCTGGCGTGACTTGGAAAAAGAACTCTAACACCCCTTGATTAAGATAAATTAAGGTACTCATGTTCAAGCATCCACTCCTAACGTAATACTGTCGCTCGTCAGTACGGACCTCTGTTAAAAAGTAGGAAATGCATTTAAGCTAATATTGTACGAATTTTATTTTTTACATATTTAAATACAGAAAGATGTGGCGTGGAGGGCTATGGAATCGACCACTCTTGTTCCAAGCCTCCTCCTACCTTTCCCTGGGCCGCCTGAGTAAAGCAAATTCTGCCATTTTTTGCAGCTTACTCTGCCGCATTTTCACATGAGAAATACTATGTGTAACCACGTGAAAACGCCTTTTATGAAAAGCCAAATAGCAGGACTGCGAACAGCGACGAGCTCTTACCATATTTTGATTTTTCATCTTGCTCGGTTAAGCATCACCATAAATAGCACCTTCAAGCAATAACAACATTACAAGCGCAGCAAGACAATGCACACATTTATGAGATCATAATCGTTGTTATTACCGCCACTGTAATACATTTCATTTAAAAACATAAATATACTTACTTTACTTTAGGAGTGCACTTTGGATGCGTCAGGCTGTAGTATGGACTAACCAGGACGCCGTTGCATGTTGAACCGGTAACTACAATTACTAGCCAAGGCTCAGTACCCTTATGTTTTATATACTTGCTTAAGTTGCCACAACCTTGACGAACCGACATCGTTGCCATTGTTGCCGTCACCACCGTAGTTAGGTACCGCAAAAACACAGTTAACAGCCAATAACGAAGATATTTGAGTATATATTCACAGGGTGTTTGGAGATATTGGTTTTTGATAATCGATAGTGAGAATTGTAGAGCTCGTCTTTTTTTGGATAGAGAGTTACATTACTACAATTTGTGACACTGCTGTTTTTGCCCTACATAGACGCATAAAATGTGCTGTTGCGAGACAACTAGTTCTCTTAGCCAGAAACTAAGCACATTGTCGTATTTGTGAGAAAAGTATGTTTCTTCCGAGAAACAAGAAGACTGGCCAAAAGATGCGATATGGTCTTTTAGAACAGAATTCCCAAAAATTGAGTTAATTTATTAGCTTTCACTCCAAATTCCTCAAAATCATAACTCTACGACTGTGGTTGCGGATAAATTAGGATTTTTCGGCAGGCATGTCAAGATTAAATGCATCTAAAATTACTGTTTGGCGACGTTGCAGCTGTCGCGCGACACGTCGGCAGTAGTGAACGCACAGTAATTTTCTGTGACAATCTTGACATGTCCGCTGAAAAATCTTAATTACTCCGCATCCACAGCTCCTATTGACATAGATCTGGTACCAGAATGATCGTCATGAAATGTGCGTTTACATGAATGTGCTAGTTTTAAACGTTGTAAGTGGTCGTAGGGTAGTGATTTTTTAGGTATTTGGGGTAAAAGCTAATAAAATAATTTGATTTTTTGCGAATTCTTTTCTAAGCGATTACGTCGCATCTTCTAACCGGCCTTATATGTTTTTGAAAATTTTGCAAACACCCTGTATATATATATATATATATATATATATAAAGAGGCCTAATGGCAAAAAGAAAAAAAAGCGCTATTTTGGATCATTTGATGAGTAACAGGTAACACCCTTTTCTGATGGCGCGGAAGTTTATTGACATCTATATAACAATTATTATATGGATGTGTGTGTTTGCCCGTGCTTCACGTCGAGCAAGCTGGTTTCTGCACCTCCAATCAAAGACATTGATCTAGAAAAAGAACAGCTTGTTTTAAATGACCAACATCACGTTTGTCCGTAGGGCAGTTGCGAATACCTGAAGTGGAAAAAGCTGCGGTAGTACGTAACATGTTTACGTGACACAAAGTGTGCCACAAAACTCACGAAAATTAGCAGTGGCTCTCATCTAGTATAAGAACTCCTTATGCGCAGTAAACTGTAATTAATGTTGGAGTAGTCCAGGATGCCCAGCAGTTTGATGTGCTTTGTATGCAGATCCATAACAAAATGCTTAGGGGAGTGGACCCCGTGCTCGTGTGTGGTGGGCACTGCCGGTAAATGCTACCTCTCCATAGCTTTGTGTCACACTCGATGTTATTTCGCATCGGTTACTTTGCTGCCATCAGCGCGATTCCTGTGCCAGAACTGAAACTGGCCCTATACCACATCGACTCTCGTTTCAACGAGAGACACGCCAGCCTAGTCAGAACACGAAACCGCTCTGACAAGACACGAAAAACGAGAAACAGAAAGGTCCTTTTGCAGTTGCAGCAACATGTGATATTACTGCTTCTGCTGTTAAACACCAGCAGGCGCCATTAGGTGACATAAAAGCAGGTATGGTATCGTGCTCCATGAAGGAGCCCTCCGTGTAGGCAGTGTAGTTGAGTGGCTGGTGGAAAGCAAATTAGAGTTTGCGTGCATGGAGGGTGTGCCATTTGAAAATTTAGGATGGATTGTATTCTCTGTGTTGCTGTTCGGCACGGCAATGATTATAACAGAGGTTTTAACAGTCTTTTCTGCCTTGGCTTTTTTTGCGACGGCTAAGAGCTCTGTCGGTTTAGTCTGGAGTCAGTGAGAAATTTTCCGATGGGCAGGGTTTGACCGGCTCTGCAATGACGCCTTTAATCACTGTAGGAACTGCATAATACCAACGGCGTTTGCAAAGTACTGCTGTTAAATCGCGGATGTTTATTTCAAGACAAAAGAGCTGGCACCAAAACATTTCTTTCAAGTCGTCGACATTGTTGCTTCTAACGGAAACCTTTCTTCGATAGGAACTAAAATTCGGCGATATACGAGAGTTTCAAATGTCAGTAGTTTATCTGGCGAACATGAATTACCTTTGAACTGCCCCGCAGCTTGTGTATCGAGGGAGATAGAGGAAAGTTCTTATAGGGAGGGTGCTTCCAAATGTGAAGAAGGCCCTTCCACCGAAGCAATTCAGTTTCAGGAAGAGCCGAGCTACACAGGATGCGATTCGTGTACCCCAGTCGGAGGCCGAGCGGGTGTTGGTACAACCCAGAAGCGACCTAAAAGTCGTCATTGACTGCGAACCAACCGAGGTGACGACGGACGATGCCAGTGACCGCACGGCGTACGAACCGCCACGAACGAACGGCCAACCACCAAGAACGACCAAGAAACTGCCACCAACCGAGCAGAGAGCACCAATCCGTCCAATCCGCCCTCATCAGCCAACCTGACCACAAGACCACGACCAGTGTTTATCCTTGCTCGGTTTAAAAGCGTAAAAGTCGCCCGGGTATGTTGCGCAGAACAAGACCGACAAACAACCACGACCAGCGTTTATTTATCCTTGCCCGGTTTAAAAGCGTACAAGCTGCCCGGGTAAGCTGCGCAGAGATAGCCACAATTGAACCAGTCGCATCCTAGCGGCGGCGGCACCACCGGAGACAATACACGCCGTGATGGTGCGTACTTTGAGCCGACCAATCAGCGAAGAGGACGAGTGGAAACTTTTCGATGTCAAATGTTTAAGAAGATTTGGTTCTATCGTTTAACGGTATTACTATACGAACGCCACGGCGTCCCCTTGAGGGAATAGATAGACCGAGAAGCATGGCTTAATGACCATTCTTTGCTCGGCTGCGCTACGCGCTAGACCTGCGTCTTGTGTTGTCATTCATCATGCCGAGTCTCTCGCGTTCTAGTAACTGTCCGGCTGAGTCCGCATTCCCCAGTTGACTTAGCGTAACAGAACAACGTTACAATATTGTATGCGAATACCATCGCGGGTGCACACTTTGGTCTCGGAGCCATCCGACATACTGTCGGCGACACTGAAGCTACCTAAACAGCAAGGGACTTGAAGTGAATTAACGGAAGACTAAAGCGATGTAGTTTAGCCGAGGCGGTCCCTTGGCTGCGGCGGATAAAATCATATGTAAGGCCAAGGGCTGAAATTTGTCAAATCCTTTCCATCTTTGGGTCTTAGGGTTCACTATATGGTACAGGCCTTTTTGCAGCCCGTCGCGACAGCTGGCGGGCATTAATCTCCTCCATGTACACATAAGTGAGAGGGCTTTCTTGTTGCAATACGACTATTTGAGCTGTAATTGTGCTAACGCTAAGTTATGCATTTCTCATTGGTTAATTTGCACAAATCTATATATACTTCTTAGTACACATGAAACAAGTCTTCGGCCTTGCATGCTACGGCCAAAACGGAGCCGAATGAAGTTATTATTGGATTTTCTGATATATCTGTTAGTGGGCTGCAAGCCAGCAGTGGCCACAATTAGAATGAGACTGAAGTTATCAGTTGCTGAGCATTTTCAGCAATCCTTACAAGAAGGTCAAGGCAAGGTGTCAGAAGCTACAAAATTGGTTGCTCATGCAAATGCATACCTCTCTAGGAACGTATGGGAAGGCATAAAAGAAAGCGCCACCGTCTATTCAAATGGCCAAAATAACGTCGTTAAGACGTGAGAGAACATAAGTACGTCTGAGGTTCAGTGAAACCTCCGTACCAGAAACGCTTATAGGCGCGCGCTTTTACACAACACTGTGTGCAAAATCTACAAGGCCGGGCGTGATACCAGTTCGCCTTGGACTGTCGAACGCACTAAACTAAAGCTAATCCGATTCGCAAGAGAGAGAGACACACCGCCAAACCGGGCATTTAAGTGTGTCAGTTCTTAGAGAAGGCCAAATACACTAACTGCGGAGGTGTTGACTCTGCCAACTATAACAGATGCTCATTCTGCCGAGATTCAGGCTGACGCTAGAAAACAAACACTCTGTGAGAAGTCGTTTCGTGAAAGTTGCAGGTCCTCTTCCCTCGATGGACGATTTTCCTAGAATAGCTTCGAAGAGCCTTCCGCCAGCAAGAGAACTCAAACTATGTGCAGAATTGCCAAACTTGATTAAAGGTTTCCTTATAATATTTAAATTGTTTAGGCTGCTAGTATCCGAAACGCTAAAAAAGAACCTAGAGTCGATAAACTTAATTTTAGAGGGTGAGTCGGAAAAGCGTTTGTGGTCGTATTTTCTAAGAAGTATTTTTCTTGTTTTTGGGCTCTAAAGTTACCCCCCTCACCTGAACTAGAATTGCCGCCTAAAACGTCGTCATATTGATCGGTCAGCCTTTACCTTATTCGGTAGATCCAAGAGTCAAGAGCCACAAACTACTGACTAGACACATTTTAGAATTTTTTTTAAACTTTTTTTTTAGAAAGATTTGAACGAAAACTAAGTAATGATAGAATAATAAGCACGGCAAAATATTGAAGGGGCAAACTTAGCTATAAGGGAAAGTGACCTTAGACTAAAAATAGCGATAGACTTAGCACCAGTCTGCTATGCAGCCTCTCTAAACCACGTCTCTTCATTATCAGAAATACTGGTTACCAATAACATACAAAGGATTATTCGTAAATTAAGGAAGAGGCGGATCGCAAGATTAGAGTTTGGCTTGACCTCAGTCTTTGAAAGAAGACTGAGGGATAGGCCTGCATCAGCTAAAATTGGACGGGCATACAAGCAGGAGATTAGCAAGAAAACTCCGTAGAAATACGACATATCTTGCTAAATATATCGACAGCTAAAAAGACTGCAATTCCCAAATAGAATGCCACAATAGATAATGTGCTAATAAAGCCGCTTACCGTTTTATATAGTGTGCTTTAGCGGCGAACACAACGTTCGAATTATTACAGTTTGACTATTTTGGTTAACCAAATGTTCAATAGATTCCTAATCACCTTCTCGTAAAGTTTGCAGGATTAGTCATCATCTTATTTATTTCACTCATATTGAGTATGCATATAACATAGATAAATATACAGATTATACAATTATATAGTCAGCTGCTCGCGGCATGTTATTCGAAAGAGGCAGTGCAGCGATCTCTTCGCAAGGGCCAGGCAGGCAGACGCATGAAACTTCGTACACGCCTGAGAGCACAGTCGACAGATGCACTTCGTGTATTCCTCGTGGAAGCTCGTATTCGAACAGACCAGGTGAAGGATTAGTAAACTTGCACAAGATTGCGTCTTGTCTTGCGGGCGCGTTCAGGTATTATTTGCTTAAACGCTGATAGTAACTGTCTGTAGTCATTGTTTGGTTTTGTCTCATACATTTTAAGTAAACAATATTGCCGACATTTCATCAAAAAAACAGCAATACACTTTCGTGGATCTCCACTCGCTCTGACTGGGCCTGAACAGCGCGCAAAGCATCGGACAAGTAGAGTATTCAGGACAACAGAGAGTTTAAAACAGTGGGAAATCTAAACTACTAAGCAAAAGGATGGATTTAATAAACATACCTGTCTAGAATGGTGGTGGTGGTGGTTAATCCGTAATCGAACGTACGGAGAATACGTCAAATGCGCGGGTCAAATATCTAGGCTTACTTGCTTGGGGGGGGGGGGGGGAGTGTTGTAATAATGCAGCACACTATTATAGTATACAGTGTAGAAAGAATAACTCACCCTCTAATAGAGTACTCCAAGTTGGAATCGATATCGGGGAGGACATTGTCATCGACTCTACATGGTACTCCGGTCGGGTCGGTGGCGTCGCTTCTGGTTCCAACGTTGTATCCGGCACTGCTGTCAGTGGGGCCGGTGGTTTAATGTTCGTTTTTGGTTGCAACGCGGGAACTGTCCGTAACGTCGCGTTTGGCGTCCATCCGGGATACAGCCCATCGTCGTGTACAATCGTCGATCGTATCGGTGTCAGCGTCCCTAGGTCTATCGGGCCCTCCGTATGTTTTGCCATTATGCCAGCTATCGGCAGCCTAACGGTTAGAAAAAGCAGGAGCCACATGATGATCCAACAACAGGTAGCATTTAGCTAATTCACTTTTTGCGACAATTGGCCGTCGTAGAGGTCGTTGAAATGGTGGTAGTAAACTTCCTGTGACGTAATAGACTTAATCGTAGTTCAATCTGGTGGTGATAGATAGAGTTCGAGGTTACGCAAACAAGCGTCCGTCAGCGACGCGCACACAAGTCGTGATTGACCGTCCCGCCGGTCGCAAACACAAACGTTTGTAGTCATACGTCATCATAAGCAGCCCGTCGTCAGGGCGCACACCATGTTGGCACGTCGTGCTTACTGACTGCGATTCGAGACAACGGGCAGTTGCCTATAATGCGACTCAACATCATATACGATCGTTTTAAGGGTGCGACGGAAAGGAATGAAACGATTACTGTTGCTCTCTCCCTTGTATGGAGCGTTTTATACAATACACTGGCAAATATTTCGTGTTTTATAGTGGACCAGTTTACCGTAGCTTGTCTCGCGCACTCGGCTGAGTGAACAATTCTATGGCTACTCGAGTCTGTTGAAGTGGAGTGACATCGATGGGCCTGGATGGTGTAGCTCTGCTATGGAAGTAGCCCCTTTTTAAGTACGGAGCCCCTTTCTAGGCATCTCAAAGTATTACAATCGCGAGTGCGCGCTTGTTAACTTACACACATACGTATTCTCTTTGATCATTTGCTTCTCTCTCAGTCCAGAAATAATATTATATACGAGGATTCGCAGGGACATATATAAGTAGTTAAATGGTGGAAACTTGGTTCCGGGTGAACGTGTATCACTTTGTATTAGAATTTTGAAAACATGTATAGCACACGAAGTGAAAACTATCTGTATTTTAATGCCCCATTGGGAGGTGAGGCTGCAGCTACGCTAATAGATTAGCCGTATTGCAGTCGCACGGATATAGAAAATATTGTGATGATTTATTAATCATTTACAATACGTTTGCACACTCGGCAGTGCTCGCCTTAATAAAAATGGTGGTAAAAAGGTCACGTGAGGTTAAGAATCAGCTGTCCGTGTCCCTGTTTGATAGTAGCCCCCGCTCTTATGGACCCGGTGCGAGCGGTATATCCTCAAGTACGTTAAGGCGGTAAGATCCATAAGATTACTCTTCGCGTACCCGCAGATTCGGAGTCCCATACACCACTCATAGAAATAGTGATGGATCCGAATCTGCGAGGTTTTTGCGGATCGGGGAGCGCCGCTTTTAGGAACTCGCGCTTTTGCGAAGTCCCTGTTCGGGTCGCAAACCTCGACATCTAAAACCCAGACCTCGGTAGATGTTATTATTACAAGGTCGGCTTTAGACCCGATGCTTGCGGAATACTCGCTCGGAACCACCTCATGACCCCTCTCGCGGAGAAGACGCGCCACGCGATCACAGACGTCATCAGGTCTCTTTATAGTTTGTTTGTGTGTTGTATCGCACATCTGAGCGACATGAGCCAAAGTCTAGGCGCATGGCACCCATGCCTACAACGTTTGTTGTAACCCGGGCGTCCCCTGGCCAATCTGGCACGCGTTGGTAGTGCGTTGATCCTGAGCTTTAGTAGGTTTAGATACTCTTAACCAGATAGGTAGGGCACACCCTTAATCGAGTAATGTGCAATGGGCGTTTCGTGTGTTTTTTTTTTTAAATGTGCCCCATCGAACTTGTTGTGTAGTTGTTGAGACCCGTAATCGGTCTCTTGTGTAGCGGTCTCAATCAAGCGCTCGCAAAGAAGTCTTTTTTTCGCAAGGTTTTTTTGAAGTGCTCGGTGGTTAGCATTCAATAGGGCCCAGGGTGCGTGGAGTGTGTGTAAGACCTGAGACGACATCGCGAAGGTTATCAGGGGAAAATAGAAGAGCCTCGCTTTACGAAACAGGGCGAACTTGCCATAGTGGTGAAGCGGAAAACGGCAAGGCGACTTTACTCTCGCTATCGGAGTTTGCGAAAGTCAACGTATTCTCGAGGATAGCGAAACACGATTCACGGTGAAGGGCAAGATCAACGGGGTTCATACCTATATATCGAACTCGGCAATCCTATTGGCGTTGCAGTCCTCCGCAGTCACAGACGCTACTCGGATGAAAGCGAAAAATCCAAGAACCAACGGCGTGTTGGCTACGGAGCACGTGATTTTTACCTTATACAAATACTACTTACTCCGTTACTGGTACGTCTGTGGCTTAAGCACCATGGCGTTGCACTATATCATTAACCCGCGCAATGCTATAAATGCTTTAGGTTGGACCACTTCGCCGCTAACTGTAAGGTCCCAAGGCCCAACTGTCGGAAATGCCGCTCTATGGAGCACCTCAGAAAATATTGCAACGCCCAACCCGCTGCTGTTTGTGCAATGTGGAGCATGAGGCCACATGGGAGCATGCCCGCAAAGACTGCTGCGCATGGAACTACTAGAGAGAGCCTCACGAAGCATAGTACAGGAGCCTCACGAAGCATAGTACAGGAGCAGCACGACGCTTCGTCGGTCCCAATCTGCATATCAGTATCCAACGTTCAAGCCTACGAAAAATGTTCGAAGCAAAGCTGGTCTTCAGTCGAAAATAATGGGGTCAAAAAAGTTGATGATGGAATTCGTATCCCCACGACCATGACGCACGTAGAGGACGCTGACCACATAGAACTAAAGCGGGCGGCCCCGTCACAACAGCTAAACCTATCGGCACAACAATGAACAAACAATATTGGAGAAGAGGTGCCGCGCAGACTGTCTCCAATCATAGAGGACATTATCACGACGGTTATTTCAAAAGGAGTTCGTACTGCAGTGAGCGGGATAATGACACAGCCATAACAAAGCTGACTGGATGCTATGTTGCTCGTATAGCTAGCTCTCTGTGGCAATGTCAAAGAAATTGCGGCACCCCTAATAAACACAAAACTACTGCGATAACGACAGCATCACGGCCCGTAGATCAAAGACTCAGTGACGCCCGGGGAAGACTAGGCCCAGCAATCAGAATATTTCCATGAGTGCGCCAAATACAAAAACATTGGACGTAAGAAAATAGATAAATTGTAATTAAAAAAAAGGCTTACACAAGTTGTGAAAGTAATGCTGTTGAACTGCGAAGGGCATGGCGTATTAGATCTGTTAGGCGCGGAAGCACTCTGAGAAATGGATATTCCAACTTTAAGGGAAACTTGGGCTGTAAAAACTTTCACTTTGGAGGGCTTCTACGGACATTACGCACTAGCACATACAGGTGAGGGACGGGACAGGCCAAGTGGGGGGTGAAAAAAGGGTAACTCAGAAAAAACTCAAGAATTTTTGGATATTATAACGGAGATCGGATACTGGTTAGTGAGCGAGCCAGGTCTAAATTGAATGTAGCACTGAGGCGTCAGTGATCGACGTTTTTGCCACCGACGGAAACGTGGAGGATATAACATTTTTCGGAGAAATTGTATCATTTTGGGAAGAAGCAAGGCTTAGAAAGCACATACCTATGGTGAAGGGATTTAAGAGTAGCAGCAGTCGAGAGTGTAGTCGTAGGCCGATGACCGGGACAAGACTAGATAGTGAGATCTCCTTAAAGAGAGTTGGGGATGTGTGCCCGGCAGGGAAGATTCAAATAGGGTCTTGTGACCGTAAATTGACGAATCTGATTTAAAAAAGTGCAATGGCTTTGCGTCAAGAACAAAAAGAAAGATCTTGTTTCCACAATAGATGCAGAGCAGCGAAAAATGCCAACGGATTAACTAGGTAATACGTGAAATTTATTCCGCTAATAAAGCAGTTTGTAATAGTGGTGAATAAAATGACACAAATGGTACTCAAGAAAGAGAAACAAAAGTACTGGAAAAGCCAGGAGTAGGCGGTATTGCAAGAAGCAGGGAAACAACCACGCATGTGGTTAAAACAGAGGAGAAAACGGCACTGCCCAGTGGGGACTGGGCAACTTATTAAGTACTTTGCTAGTTTGCTGCAGGAAACCAATACCACCCAGAAAGAAATAATAATACACAATGAGCCTTAAAATAAAGAAACAGAATTCGACCGGTAATGGGTAGTTCGATTCGTCACAATCGAAGACGTTGTCAGAGCAAATGAAAGGGCGCCTAGAGGCAGAGCGGCCGGGAACGATATGATAAGAAACGATTATATAAAGCAAACGTTGGCACTAGCACCATGCTAGAAAACTTTATTTGACTAATGCCTGAAATCCAGGGAAATGCCTAAAGCGTGATAAGAGGATACCCTAATTGCCATAACTAAAGGGAAAAGCATAGAAACTGAGCCGGAATCCTAGAGGGGAATGGTTCAATTGTGCCTCTTAGAGTCGATCATCTCGCCCCGACGGCACCACGGAACACAGCCGATCAGCTACCCAGGGGGGGAATCAAAGTCGGGCATATTTGTATGCTGCGTCACGAATCAGTGCGCATAGGGTAGGCCAGGTATGAACGTTAGATGTTCAGTACAGCGGCACTCCGATTGATGTGTGTTGTATATTTGTCGTGATGTAAACAGACCCCGCCGTTTGTTTAGTGAGAAAGAATGTGAGCTCAATCCACACGAGCAAGACCAGTATCGAGAAATAAATACTAAGCTGTGTATTATATTATTCTTGATATACATTTGTTCTCGTTCAGCATTAGTTCTATATATATATATATATATATATATGTTGCATTTCCTTGTTGAATGTCGAGCGACAGCCTCTAACGCAAGAATTCGGATGCTCTTAAGTTTCCCGTCAAAAAGTTAAGGCTTTTACCTACGCGCTGGCTCAGCTTGAGCGTAAAGGGGCCTGCAGCTCCCATAGTCTAGACAGCCAACCGAACAAATTCGTGCGGATAATCAACGCTAGAGTAATTTCTGCATTTGTTAGCCTCAGCTAACCTGGAAGCATGACCTGCTCAGTCCGCACCTGCACCGACCGTCGAAGGAGCTAGTGAGTCCCTTACAGCTGCGTCCCAAACAAACATGCGACCGCGCTTAAAGTGTGTCAAAGTCAAACCGTTAGGTCATTTTCTATCATCTCTGGATTGACCCGGTGATTCCAGAACACACGGAAAGCCGGCAGGTCTCAGCGCGCGACTAAAAGTGCCATTTAAGGCGGAGTAGCGTGCTCGTCGGCCTGCACTCAAGACGCATGCCAGGCCATGATGGTCCAACGCGTCGACAAAATCACCACCACGACATCAATATCGCCCGACTAGGGCAATACTACGCCACAGCGCTGCGGTTATGCGCATCGTCTCGTTGTCCAAAAGAGTTCCAATTCGCGGACAGGGTAGGGCGTGTATCCAAGCTTTAGCTCATGACTACTTACAGCTCGAAACCTGGCTCCATCAGCAACGAAAGGGGCTCTATTAATCAGGCTTGCTAGTCGCTTTTCTGTAGGGGGCTGTCCAACTGCCCTGGTTAAGCCTATCGGCGGTAGGAGAACCAAATAACGACGACAATCCGACGATCAGCCTTTGAGGTTCAACGTTATAAGCATATAAGCATTACTATACAATGATGCCTTAACCCTGTCCGCCGCCTAACCTTATGAGGACACGATTGCGAATCTTGCCATTATGACCGCGTCCGGCACACCTAGGCCGTCTAAAGAAACCGTAAGCATTACCTGTTCCCTCGCCACAACGATTGGCTTTCGATAAACTGTGTTCTCTAAAATGTCTAAGTTAAGTCCGCTAAATGGCTGTAAATGATCTGTTGATGTAAACAAGTTGCAACCTCTTAGCAGTTATGGTAACTTCGTGGCTGAATAACAAGACCTAAACAGAAATAGGCCACAGTAAGCCCCCACTTGGAATAGTCTTCCTGTGGGGAAGTCAAGTTTGTCTCTTCGGCTGGCTAATGTCTTTGCAATGCCGTCCGGCAATAAGGGTACACCTAGTAGCTTCAGATTAACTTTGTCCACTATGCGACAGCCCAGGAGAAAGTCAAAAAGACTAGTTAAATCTACTGACTGATTTTCGTTGTGGGCTGTGACGTATACTTCACATTTGACGGGTTCCGTGTCAGGCCGCTAATCACACCAAAGCCAATAACTTTCTGGATGCCGTCAAGTACGGTTGAAAAGTCCCCGCCCAAAACCAAGTTTAAGGTAGTAACAAATTCATTGATGCACAAACAATAAAGTGAAGAACCCCGAAGATCACCCTGCTGAAGGCCAGTCTTTTTTTTTTGAGGGGGGTGGATATGCATTTACGCACACTCGCCGATGTTTTGGCGGGTAGTGTGAGACTAAACGCAGGAGAGAGAGTACATGACTCAATCTAATTCCAGCGCACTACCCACTAAAAACCACCCCCAAGAACCCCCTCCTGGTTCGGAATTGTGAACCATTAGTTCGAGACCAGGAGAGGGGAGTCTCACGCTTCAACCTTCTCCATAGTCTGTGGGTGCGACCCGAGCAGGTAGGTCCTGCTGGGTTAAATCTTGGAGGTTCCGGGCGACGAATCGCGCCCGGCGAATATTCTCTAGCCGGATCTTTTCGCGCATGAGCCCATCGAGGTACTTTAGGCCAGCACCCCAGTTAGTCGTCGAATCGACCATGTGTGTGACGATCGCCTGCGCGGTAGATGCCCGTAGGGTGAACGGTAGAGTCACGCCTTTCGGTGGCGCGGCGACCCCCCCCAGGCAGTGTGCACTGCGTTAAAGTCTCCCGTGATGAGCAGTGGGTTTTTTGGGTATCGGTGAGATGTTATTGACACCGATAGCCTATCCAGGTAGTCCTCCAGGTCTTGCAGAGTTTTATTAGGCGAAAAGTAACACGAATATACAACGAGATTCCTATGTGGAAGGTACGTCCACACAAAGCCTTCCGCATGACCCCAATCGGTGAGGGAGAGCGTCACGTCTTGACGTGTCCGCCAAATGGCCACGTTACGTTAGTCATCAGTGTACATGTTAGGTGTAGAACGGGAGATGTGCACATTTGGTTCTGTTATGAGACAGAGACCCACCTGGTGCTCTGTGGTGTATGCGCCCAGCATGTCGTGGGCCGCCCGGCACCGATTGAGATTTACCTGGAGAAACTTGATCAGTACTCTGCCAGGGGGATTTTAACCTGGGGGGCATTGCCCACCTTTTGCCAGTCGTCCGTCGGCGCGAGGGTCCTACGGCAAAATTGTTGCCGGCCCCGATTCGACGGCGGTTCAGCGCGTCTAGATGCTCCAGGTAAAGCGTCAGGCCTGGGCTGAGCCGTAGCACATGTTTTCGACTCTCCAGATGAAATGGGCTCCTTCCGCTTACGCGAGTCTTGCAGCTGTGTGCGGTATGACGGGCAGGCCATACTGTCGGCTCTGTGACCCGAGACATCGCACACGATACAGTGTGTCGTCTCGGCCTTATACGCAGCCGCCGCATGATCTGGCGATCCGCATCGGCGACAGAGGCGGGCGGCCGTCTTGGGTGCCTCGCAGGTTGCCGCCTTGTGGCCGGGTCTCTGGCAGTTGAAGCATGAGGGTAATCTCTCCCAGACCTCGCGCCTGCACCTACTGCCCGCAATCAGGATAGATTGTTGAGCTTGAAGCCACCTGGCTGCAGGGGACGTCACCTTAAGCAGCGTGTACTACCGGGTCGTAGTGCGACCCTGGCGTGAATCACTCGCCACTTTGGGAACTGCCTCGGTGGCTCCTAGTAGCTGACGGATATCTGCCTCTATCCTTTTAGCGCTGACCAGAGGATTAATGCCCCATAAGGCCACTTCTCGCATGCCGGCACCCATTCGGCTGTCAGCCTGGTGGCCGGTTGCTTTGCTGATGCTATCGGCCAACTGAGCCCCAAGTTCATGGGTGATGCCCCGTAATCGGATAATGACGTCACCGTCACCGTTCCTAACGAGGCCGCTCACGGCCGACTCCATTGGACCTGATCGCCACTCATGGGCAACGTATAAAAGAGGGGGTTTCGTGGTCGCTGAGACTGAGAGCTGGGTCATGCGCTCGATAACAGAGCGAAGCAGTGTAATCGCAGCCTCATCGCAGGGTTTGTTAGGATGTAGAATGCCTACGACAAGGTGACGATTCTCGCCACCGTTGCCTGGGGTCCCAGCGAGGGACTCCCAGGTATATGTGGTATGCAACACCGCCGCCGTACCTGGGGGCTGTGTAAGCAGCCGTGGTAAAAAGGGGAATTGACCGGCGAGGCCGGCAAGTACCTCTGAGTCAGCCTTTGCTCCCGGCACGACCAGCACGCCCCTCACTTCCCTGAGGGAAGTGATTCTCTCCAAAGATGGGGGAACCTGCCGAAGGGAGCCCGGGGGCCAAAACAGGCCCGTTAGTTTGGCAAAGTCTTCAGCCGTCGCCGCTGCCGAGATACGCGATTCTAAATACACTCGGGCAGCCTCAGGGTCCGCCGGAGCACACCGCAGGCAGATTGCTGAAGGGTCCGAGGAATGAGAAGGCCGCGCCAGCAACTCATCTCGTTCCCTCTGCACCGCCTCCAATGAGCTCCGGAGGCTCCCGATCCTTTCCTCCGCGTCCTTTAGCGAGGTCCGCAGAGAAACCTTGAAGGAATCCACTGCCGTTTCGACCCTGTGGAGATCCAGGTACAGCTTCTCTGATATATCTTTGAGCTCAATTCTGGTGTTTCTTAACTTGCAGGACTCTACCACTGTTCTGACATGTCCTTTGAGGGCCGCCCAGCCGTATGCTGCCTTCGCGTCAAAGCCTTGTTTGAGATTAGCCTCTGCGCAATCCGTCATCCCGGTTGCGAAGGTCGTCTTGGGTGTCACGGTGTGTTGTTCGACGACGTTAGAAACGTGTTTCTTGTCAGAATGGATTCCCATCGTGGTATCCGATGGACGTTTTCGAATGCCGAGAGGCTCGACGCACGAGTGATCCATCTCCGTCAAAGATTCTACATCGTCGACGTCTATGGCGGGACCGTTTAGCTCCGCTACGGGAGCGTTGAGGTCGCCCCCTATGTCCTCGCTGGTAGGCACCGGAGGATCAGGGGGCGGCCTCGCGTGGCTCGACGATGGTCGTAGAGGCATTGTACCCCTTTTTCCCCCAGATATCTCGAGAAATGCAGCAGGTATTCTCGCGTAGATTATGCTACGTTTGGGCAATTCTCTTATGGTGGCGAAACGGCAAGGCTATATCTATAGCCGTTCGCTATCAGAGTTACTGAGAAAGAAACAGTAGCAGCGTTGCCGCGTCTGTCTGGCCTGCGTCTCACCGCGTAGGCGAACAAGGCCGGCAGTGGAAGGCCACAAATGGAACTACAGGTCGACACTCAGCTCACAGCGGTTACGAGATGCGGACACGCATCCGCGTCGCTCCGCGGGCTCTGCGCACGAGGCGCGGGTGTCAAATCGCACAGATCACACTACGAGTGTCAAAGCGCACAGATCACACTACGAGTGTCAAAGCGCACAGATCACGTCACGAGTGTCAAAGCGCACAGATCACGCCACGGGTGTCAAAGCGCACAGTTCACATCACGAGTGTCAAAACGCACAGATCACATCACCTAGCACGGATGTCACGATAACAGTAAACTCTAGTAGACCAAAAGTGTCGCGGAGCGGACGTCCGTTCGCGGCAACGATCAGCACTCTGAAGACTCTGAGACTCTGAAGGCCAGTCTGCGACAGCATAGCCTTATGGAGCATTACCAGATGCGAAGGTTTTGAACCGTAGGCCATGTTCGTCTGGTGAAACAGTAGTGCTGCTCGCGAATTGACGGCTCAAAGCAAATGGTCTCTCCGGACGCTGTGAGGAACAAGGCCTCTGACGCCAATTTAGGCTGGAAACTTGAATATATGTTATTTGTTAAAACGGCAAAAGTGAGTGAGGTTCTGCGGCTTTCAAAAGGCCAGTTCAATTTTAATACATAAAATAACAAGATACATTTTGAGGCGAATATGAACTACTACTGAAGGCGAATCTTAGTTACAAACTTAAGTTAAAGCTCCAGTGTTAAAGTCTCGGATTGTATAGACAATCTTGGTCGACGCTTTTTTTAATGCTGATATTTGACTTAATCGAAATCTGTAAAAACTGTGATTGTCTTTTTAACTCGCCGAGGGCTGCATTTTGTCGTGCAATAATTTCAAGATAGCATACATCACCGCCACGGCATGTTGAAACTCTCGACGCACATGTTGAACAAAATTGGCCATAAACAGCGTAAATGAGACGCACCTTAGTGGGTTCCCCTGTGGAGTCCCAACATTCTGCGTTAGCTCAAGCACGCCGCACCTTCCTTCCGCCAACCGTGTCTTATCGTCAAAATAACTAGACACTACTCGCAGAGGAGCTCCACTTATGCGAATCTGGCTAAAACAGTCGATCATAAATAAGATCGCGCGGAGCCTTGTCAAAGGCCTTGACGCACTCAATAAAGACTGCATACAGGCGGTCTCTTGGACGAGGCATTGCCCGGGTCCCCACGACCTTTCTGAATCCGAACTACTTTAAGGCAGTACATGGTTGGCTACATTTGCAATCCTTTCAATAATCAGCTTACTGAATATCTAGGCGAGAAATCGGCGAGAATCGCACTATCCAGATG
Source organism: Dermanyssus gallinae (assembly GCA_003439945.1). Lineage (NCBI taxonomy): Eukaryota > Metazoa > Arthropoda > Arachnida > Mesostigmata > Dermanyssidae > Dermanyssus > Dermanyssus gallinae. Next base: position 39,499 of record QVRM01002192.1, read on the forward strand.
TTGGGTACTGAAATGTGATCCATGTTGATCAGTTCCATTCTGTCTGGGAATTAGCCAGTTAATTGCCGGTAATGTGCAAAATTTAAGCTGTGGATCTAAGCCTATGGAAAATTGACGAAACTCTCGGTTCTACTCTCGATGATGTGCAAAAAGCAAAATATTGTAGCTTGATGCTTCAATGTGTGATCTGTACACTTTGACTCCGCCTTTCGTGACAAATGCTTGCTCTGGGTGCTAACCTGCTTCCCGACACTAATTATGTTAATTACCAATTAATTACCGGTAAAAATCTTATTGACATCCACAAAAATCACAGAGTACAATTTGTTTTTGTACAATTCTACTCCGCAAAAATCCATCTCAGCTAAAAGTGCGAGCTAATAAACCCTTAGTGTTCCAGATTAAAATGCCTGGATGTGCATGCCCCGCACTATATTTCTTGCAAACCAGCCTTTCGACGCCAAATGTACTGTGTATATATCGCTACATTGATGAGCCTGCACAGAGAGGCATTTTGCAAACATTTGACGAAAATCTAGTGCTAAAACCTATCTACAAGAACTCTCGGACAGCCAGTGCACTTGACAAAGTTTACTAGCGGCTACCCGCGAATCGAGTATCAAATAACTTTTGACCATCAAGTCACTGCTTCAACTGAGAAAAAAGCCAGATATAACTTGCGATCTAGGCAATATAAGCGGGAGCTTGGACCAGTGCGACCGTCCGGCTCAAAAGCTGAGTAGAGACTATATATATATATATATATATATATATATATATATATATATATGCTTATTATCTCTGTCAATGAATTTACGGGAACAATCACTTTGTCGTTGGTATTGTTATTGTTGGTTAAACCTCTGAGACTTATCTTTGAAACGTTGGTCTCAGTGGCTCTGCAGACTAACTTGTATTATCCCAGATCGGGCAGACTTATTCTTGTCACCCCAATCCACGAGGAGGGCTCGCAAGCAAACGAATGTTAAAAGCATAATATGGTGTGCCTCAGATGAAATGCGTCAATTATCGTCCTAATACGTAACGTCAAAAATCTTGCATATGCAGATGACTTAAAACTCAATTATTCCGTTTGCTCGACTGACTTTGCGTTCAGCCAGCTCTGATGGCCACTTGATTCAAGAGAGATTTGTCATTCCCTTTTTATCAGTGAGTACGCCGGAGGTACAGAGAGGGCTTGAATCCACTAAGATTTCGTTGAAGCTGCGTGAATCCCAGACAGATTGCTAAAGCTGTCCTTCGTCACTCTTTCTCGTCCATTGACGCATGTTATAAATCGTTCCCTGACTACTGGTGTTTTTCCCACTAGACTAAAGGTGTCCACAATTATTCCTTTGTTTAAAAAATAAGGGCGACTGTAATAATCCGAATAATTAACACCCAATTACTTTTGTGGATTACCTCTTAAAAAAAGTTGAAAAGGTAGGGTAAGTCCAAATGCGAAAGGCATCTTACTTTGATTGGTTTCTTTTCGAGGAATCAGTTTGGATTTCGTAAGGCACGCTCAACTGAGCTTGTCCTCGCTCGTCTCTATCAGGAGGTCGTCAATTCTTTCCAAAACAACTAACTTTTGGTGTCTTTTTGGATGTATCTGCCCCCTTCAGCTGCCTAAATCATTCGTTGTTCTTAGAACTGCTTAAAAATCTTGATTGTAATGGCACTGTTGTGTCTTGGTTTAGGTTACATCTGGCGGAGAGGCACCAGGCAGTAAAAGTAGGTTGTTTTGAATATTTATAAGGTGTAAACATAAGGACGCCGCAAGGGTCGATCTTAGGACCGTTTATGTTTATCATTTTGATCAACTTCATTGTTAAAGAGATCGCATTAGGAGGGTTCTGTAAGCCCATCGTCTACGCTGATGATACTACGACCTTACTTTTTCGTACTCAACAATCTGCGATACAGGCTATGTACAAAAGGCTATGCAAGTAGTGGAGTATGCTGCTCTGTGTTTGAAAAATTTTGTCTGGTGATACATGCAATTAAAACGGGACTCGTGTTGTTTCGCCCTGCCAAAAACGCTACGCAGGTGTAAATGCTGAAGCTCAATAGAACGGCGGTGACACTTTCCCGTACTATCAAATGTCTGGACTTAACTTTACATGAGACGCTTAGATGGCATGATTACTTAGACATTATTACGCCTAAATGCTATGCGGTAGTTTTATATATTCGTCGTCTACGAGAACTAGGAGTACCTGTCGAGGGCCTTCTTATGGTGTATAAAATGCGATTAGTGCCAATTCTTTGTTGTGCTATCTCTATTTGGGGAATTTATAACAGGGGTAACTCATAGGGCGGAAGTCATTCAGAATGATGCTTTCAGGGCAGTTTTTAACGTACGCCGTAGCGATTCGGTTTGTAAGTGTTTTTTAAGACTTTAAGCTTTTACCACTTGATGATATGTACAGGGTAAAAATCGCACACTAGTCAAATTATTTAAACGTGAGGTGAAAACATGGGTAACGAGTAAAAACTTAAGTCAAAACTGGTTACCTGTCAATAGGTAGGAGAAAACCTGTCATGTGTGTGAACTGGAGAAGTTTTAGCGACTTCAATTGATAGTTTTGCTTGGAGTGAGACATTAAAACTATCAATTGAAGTCGCTAAATATGTTTATATACGAGAACCTAAGCATCGCGAAATTTCGGTTCCGTAAATAAACCTCAAATCTGAAATTTGGAAATGAATCGACTGTCCACGGTATTGGTCCTGTCTGGTAACCGCTCAGGCAAAACAATAAAAAAACTCGCGTCAGTTAGGCGCCTGTAATTCAGATGCCCTCAAATTGTTCTTCGAGCATTGTAACATATCCGCTCTACGTTAAAATGTGAATTGCTAGAACATTCTTTGATTTGCGTTCTAATTTCAAAAGCACCAGTAAAACATCACTCCGAACGCAGTAACCCGATTTGAGTTCATAAACGGTGTGCTGGCTTGGCGGATAGCTAATGGGTGCATGCAAATCTAAATTAATAGGACACCTGTTTAGGACTGTACATGCCTTGCGGGGAGCTTCTTTACAGACCTAGATGCTTGTTCAGCCTTTTTAAGTAATTACTTACGTTGCGCTTAGTCACGTTCTGCATGAGGCATGCCACTTTGCGACAAACACCTATTTATATAATAAACATTTTATAATTATAATTATTATAATAGCAATAACGGTGGTCTCATGTTATGTTAATTCACAATTATATTCCATCATATATGCCGTATAGGAGGAACGTTCGCCATCCTAAGACACTCTTTTTCTCGCACCCGTGCGACGACCAGAGATCGTATACCGTCGTGACAGTGAGATGCGTGAAGGTGCAGTGCTATCGGAGGCGCAGAAGATGGTGAGGAAGAAGTAGAACGGCTATGGGGGTAACACAGCTACGACAGGAAATGCTGTAATGTAAAAAGTATCACAACCTTCTAACGATTATGCACGCGACTGAACAAACTGACAAACCCAAATCACCACGCTAGCACTTACACCACCTAGGAAAAACATCTTAGGCTGGCTCTTAGCCAACATTTACCGTCCACGAATTGTTTTCGCGTTGCTTCGTGAGATGAGCCCCATAAATTCAAATGCCCCGTGGCAGGAATGTGTCCTCTCCGGTCGCAAGACGCACGCAAATACAGGTACACCACACCACCGGGCTTGACGCCAGAAGTCTACAACTCCTGGCGGGTATGTTTTCCGGGAGCCGCGGGGACATATAGCGCCTTCGGGAGTTTGCCTTCGTTTACTTTTGTAGTATAGCGTTGAAAACTTTATATATTTGCTGTTCCAGTACGAGTGCTTTCTAACATTTTTTGCAGCGGTCTCGTACGTGAAATGCATGTGTCCTCAAAAAAATGACCGGTTTTGGTTTCGACCGCATTGCCGAGGACAGCTCGTATCGATTTTCGAACATTTTCATTAGTTCTAATACGTTTGGTAGTTGCTGTTAGTGTTCAAAAAATTTCTTGTGAAAGCGTATAAATCTGTATTACTGTAGGTGCCAGCTCTGAAGCACTCCGTTTCCCCTTGGAGATGAGTTTTAACTTTGAAACGCCATCTGTACACCGTTCAACTTGACGGCGTCAACAGATCTCAACGCATGAAATGTTGGGAAAACTTTGTGTGCTTTAAAATGGTTTTGACGATCTAAAGAATGCGATTTTAAATACCTACGACAAGTGTGCCGAAAAATGTAGGGTCATGTTTATTAAATTGGATGGCCTTACAGCCTGCAAGGCGAACACAGGTGCCCTCCTTTCCTCCCCCTAACTTTGTATCGTATTTATTTCACTCATATTGAGTATGCACATAACATGAACAATTATACATATTATACAATTATACACTCAGCTCCTCGCGGCATGTTATACGAGAGAGGCAGTGCAGTGATCTCTTCGCAAGGGCCAGGCAGGCAGATGCATGAAACTTCGTACACGCCTGAGAGCACAGTCGACAGACGCACTCGGTGTACTCTTCGTGGAAGCTCGTATTCGAACAAACCAGGTGATGATAGCCATGAACTATGTATCTGGTATAGACGTGGCGATTGTCACACGCAAGACCAGACCAGAGGTGAAAGGCCCTGAAAACATCCAGGTCTCCGACCTCTCGTCGGACTTGTTCAACTTTATTTTCCCATTCCGAGATAAAGCTCTCGAATGGTACTGTACGCGGCGTCTTCAACCTTAATCGAATGATCTCAACAACTGGTGCACAGCCTGACATTAGGTACACAAAGCGGCTCCTTGCCCGCATTGACAGGCAAAGTACTCGCTTCATGTACATTGTAAAACACCTTTCAAGCAAACCAAAGTTTGCCCGAGTGAGGTGTTCCCATACTCTGTCAAGACCATACATCAGCGCCGGAACAACCTTGAGGTAGAAAAGCGCCACTGCCGTCGGGACGGACAGTCGCCGGACATCGCCTATTTCTCCATAAAGAGAAATTAGGGCTGTGCGCGCTCTCTCGACGATGTGAGCAGTGAAGGTCGTCCCAGTATAATGAAGCCGAAGCCCCAGATACCGGAAAGAGTTAACGAATTCCAAGGATTGGCCGCCGCAACGTATAACGTCTTTAGCAGCCAATCGACCTCCTCTTCTGAATTTCATAGCCTTGGTCTTCATGGCGTTTATTTCCAGCCCTCTTGAGACAAGGAACACCTCCGCCAGAGAAGTGATGCGCTTGATGGCACCCAGGTCGTGATGAGCGACCACTATGTCATCTGCGTACATCACAACGGTGGCCTTCTGGAACTCTTGTCGAATATAATCAACAAAATCGGCAAGCAGAAGAGTGAAGGAGACGCAGCTCAATGGGTCGCCTTGCGGGGTTCCCACATTTTACCTTACCTGCAACACTTCCTGCTCACCTTGTACCAGTAAGGTGTCCTCATCAAAGAAACTGGAAATTACGCCAAGAAGAGAGCCACCAACCCCTGCGTATCGGAATGACTTCACCAGGAGATCTCGAGGTGCTTTGTCGAAAGCCTTGACGCAGTCTATAAAGACTGCATACAAATGGCCTCCGGGCTTTGCCACAGCTCGCTCTATCTCTGACTGAAGCACATGGATTGCATCACGCGTTCCTCGACCTCTTCGAAAGCCGAATTGCTCCGGTGGAAGGGTCTGGTCGACAACGTACTCGATCCGTTTTATAACCAATTTGCAGAAGATCTTCTTCAGCGTCCTTTCAGACGCTATACCGCGGTATAAGTTTGGGTCTCGTCTGTCATCACCATGCTTACCCTTAAATAAAAGAGAAAGCCTGGCGATATGCCAGGCTCCTGGCATTTGTCCCCTCTTCATGATCTCGTTGAAGAAATCACAAAGATGGTTTGCCAAAAGTGGCTCAGACTGCACCCAGTGCTCATAGTACACTTGGTCTGGCCCCGCACTCTTTCCTCTCGGAAGAGAGTGCAGAACCTGACGTACTTCTTCTACCTCAAAGGGCAGATTCATAGTATCCTGATCCAATGTGAGCGGGTGCTCAATCATTGGAGCCAGGCGTACCGTCTCGCGGTTATATAGAAGACCGGTCAGGTGACTCGTTACCTGTTCGTCGCTGAGCAGGTGGTTCGCCCCCCTACGAGGCCGTACGACGTAGGCTGAGGGCTTGCGCTCCGCTCTTTCGAGCAGTCGGATTTCCTCCCGCCTAGCGTATTCACGCTTGTGGTCAAGGCATAGCTTTATGTAAGCTTTTCTACTATTGAAGTAGTCAAGCCTGCGTCTGGCTAGCAGCTGTGGTGGTGCCTTTACCCTCGCTTGGCGCAAAAGCTCGAGCACCCCACGGTGGGCGAGATAGCAAGCCTGAGAAAACCACTGTCGTGATCTCCTCTGCCCCGGTCTCTTCCACCTGACTGCACTTCTCATGGTTCTCTCTAGCAGTTCACAACAAGTATCCACATCACAGCCCACCTCGAGGCTATCAACCTCTAATAGTGAAAGGTCAACACGCCTCGTGGGGACCAGGTGTGGGTCGCCTTGCTGCTTAAACCAGATATCTGGAATATTTGCGACTGCTGACACCGGTAGGTGCTTCCTTGCAGCCACCTCGAGAACATCGAAGCTTTCAACTTCGCCATCGACAAGGTTGTGAAACAGTCCTCCCCCTAACTAAGATGCCACACACTATGGCCAGTGTAGCATTGGCGGTTGTACTGAGTCATGTCACAATCAATCATAGAACTGCAGTAGCACTGGTATCAAGCAGTTTTTAGATCTTTGCTTGTTCTTTGACACGAGCGGAATTGCCAAAGGATGCCGTGACAAGCTAGCCGCCGCCGCCGTCGACGGCTAAGCAAAACGATGCGGAATCGTAGAAGCTAGCGAGAACAGGAAGAGTCGTTAGCGGGTCTTATTGTTTTGAAGGAGTCTTGATGGATCTCTGAAGTTGTTCAGAGATGCGCCCTGCGCGGGTTATAATTTAAGGCTAGTTAATTAGATTAGCAGATTAGTCATTAGCCGAAGTTGAATGACAACAGAAATCCCTGTGCTGTAAAATAAATTTTGGTTGTGCCCGTTGTTTTGTATTTATAATTAATACATTTATAATAACGCAACTAACTTTATACGTTCCTAGCAACCCTTTGGTGGCACTGAAGACAATTTAGCCGCAATTACATGGGCGACAGCAAACTCACGGAGAAGAACAGAATAAGGTAGAAAGCGTCTTTATTTAGTGAAAATCAGTGAAACCTGCAGAGTCGCTCTGTTGTGCGATTTTATATATATATATATATATATATATATATATACAGGGTGTGACTGAACGAATTTTATAGCGATACATAAAATTGTAGAGCTCGTTAAAGCAAATATTTTTTCCAATGGAACATGTGCTCTGAGAAGTCTTGTTTCGGAGTTACAGTGAAATTACTACAATTTGTGACACTGGTGTTTTTGCCCGACATAGAAGCACAAAATGTGCTGTTGCGAGACAACCAGTCTTCCTAGACAGAAACTAAGCACACCGTCGTGTTCGTGATAAAATTCTGCTCAATCTGAAGAATATGCAAAGCCGGTCAGAAGACGCGACATGGTCGCTTAGAAGAGAATTCGCCAAAAATAAAGTTGTTTATTAGCGTTCACGCCAAATACTTTAGAATCATAACCCTACGACCACCCACGTGTTCAAAGCTAACATATACAGCAAATGCGCATTTCATGACGATCATTTTGGTACCAAACGTATGGCAATGCGAGCTGTGGTTGCGGAGTAATTACGATTTTTCGGCGGGATGTCCAGATTAAGTGCATGTAAAATGACTGTGTGGCGACGTTCACTACCGCCGACGTGTCGCGCGACAGCCGCAGCGCGTCATTTTTCATGCACTTAATCTGGACATGCCCTCCGAAAAATCGTAATTACTCCGCAACCACAGCTCGCATTGCCATACGTTTGGTACCAAAATGATCGTCATGAAATGCGCATTTGCTGTATATGTTAGCTTTGAACACGTGGGTGGTCGTAGGGTTATGATTCTAAAGTATTTGGCGTGAACGCTAATAAACAACTTTATTTTTGGCGAATTCTCTTCTAAGCGACCATGTCGCGTCTTCTGACCGGCTTTGCATATTCTTCAGATTGAGCAGAATTTTATCACGAACACGACGGTGTGCTTAGTTTCTGTCTAGGAAGACTGGTTGTCTCGCAACAGCACATTTTGTGCTCCTATGTCGGGCAAAAACACCAGTGTCACAAATTGTAGTAATTTCACTGTAACTCCGAAACAAGACTTCTCAGAGCACATGTTCCATTGGAAAAAATATTTGCTTTAGCGAGCTCTACAATTTTATGTATCGCTATAAAATTCGTTCAGTCACACCCTGTATATATATATATATATATATATATATATATATATATATATATATATATAAAGGCTATACGACAGGCAAACGTATTGTTAATTATTTCGAGTTTTGCAATGCTCTTTGGTCAAACATGATTTGGCTTCTACGATTGTACCTTGTCACACTGAAGAAAACATTCAATGAAGAAGGGACGCTTAGTTTGTGTGGTCATGAGCAGTTATTGTAGTGCGCAGTATTGCAGTCAGTGCTTTCAAAGTAAAACACAGTTATGTTTTTGTCGCTATTGTGATAATTTTGAAGGAAAAACGAGGCTGCAATTCATCCAACCTGCCATTCATCAAACCTGATAACTTTACGCAAATGATAAAAATACCATAGTCTATTTAAAGATGTGCACAAAAATCTGTTTTATACTTCACTGGAGGTGCTCTTTAAGTGCAATCTATACTACCTGACTTAACACCTTCCAGCCTACTACTCTAGGTTCGTTGATCATAAAAAGCAGAACGTAATTTTCCTGCGGAGCATATATTTCTTTGACTAGTTTTCATAAAAATTAGCCATATGACTCAGATTGTACGTTTACCCCATTCATCGATAAAAATATAACTTAATACGTAATGGCATTCTTGTTTCGACAAATCATTTTTGATAAAGACCTAGGTATTGCTAAATGCCTATCTTTCCTATTTATTGTTAGCCCTACTGTAGCGAAACAAAAATGTGGTTGCTGTTTATTAAGTATACTTTGTGAGGTTATCAATTATCTTCTATGCTGAGCTGCGTCTCATTTACAGTTCTAATTGCCGATTTTATCGGTTATGAGCGGTTAGATGCCATCAAGTGCATCACTTTCCTTTAGTATCTTCATATCGGTTAGATGCCACCAAGTGCATCACTTTTCTTTCATAAGAGTTCCGGTTCTTAAAATGGCTGTGAAATTTAGAAAGAGAGCGATTCGTTGCTAAATACGTTAATTTAGCTGCAAATCGAGCAACTACAGTATGAATAATCCATCACTCAGCATAGCTGCAGCCCGGTCGCCCAACGGGGCAACAACAATACCGACAGTTTTCACTTTTTACTCCGTGCAAAGTGCGCTTCAAATGCAAAGTGATACACGGTCACTCGGAACCAAGCGTCCATCATTCAATTACTTCAATATGTTCTTACCAAGCTTCGTATATATAAGTTCTGGACTGATATAGCCGGATAATCAAGGAGAATACTTATGTGTGTGAGTCAAAAAGCGCGTATTTGAGAATGGAATATTTTTTAATGTCTAGAAAAAATAGGCACTACTGCCACAACATGGCTACACCATTCAGACATCTGCCCATCGACCTTGCTCCGCTCCGACGAACTCGAGTAGCCATACAACTGTTCACCTAGCTGATACGCGAGACTTCTCTCTATGGTAAAATGTGTCCTCTATAAGAAGACGAAATGCTTGCCACTATGTTGAAAACGTTCTATAAGGGAAAGAAAAGCAACGATAAAAATGTCCTTTATCCCCGTCGCCCCCTTCAAACGACCGTATATATTGTTGAGTCGGCATTAGGGTAGGCCTCGCCTCACCGCCTCGAGCCACCGGAAATAACCATAGGCTCGCGACTCTTATATCAAGTACAAAAACTACAGAGAGATTGATCAATCGCAACAGAAAGAACTTTATACATAATTCTGCCAGACCAATGCTATAAGCGACCGCATATTGTCTTACAGTTGCAGTCACACAACACAATGTGCCAACATAGCGTGAGCTCAAATGACGAGTTGCTTATAATGACGTATGACGACAAACGTTTATGTGTGCGTCCGACGGGACGGTCAATCACGACTTCTGCGGGAGTTGCAGACGGACGCTCGTTAGCGTAACCTCGCACTCGATTACAACGAACTGCCACTAGGTCTACAGCGTCGTAGTAAGTCCACTACTGTTTCAACGGCAAAAACTTCTAAAACGGCCAGTTGTTGTTGTCGCGGACGGTGAATTAGCTAATTGTTACCTGTCGTTAGATCGTCATGTGGCTGGTGTTGTTTCTCACCGTAATGCTGCTGATAGCCGGCATGATGACACAACATACGGATAGACCGATAGATCTAACAACGCTTCCACCGACGCGATCGTCGTATCCACCGGCAGGTGATGGACGGGTCATACCGCAAGAAGACGTCTTCACTCCCAAGACGCCGTCGGCAAAAACGAGGCGAGATCCAGAGATGACAATGCCGACGAAGCCTGGTGACCAGTGGAAACCAGAAGCGACGTCAGAGACGCCTAATTTTTCATTGCCGTCTACAAGTGAGGAACCGGAGTCAACGACACAATCAGCGCACAAAGTGAAACCAAATGTCTCAAAATACCACACGGTACCGTTTCCAACTTGGAGTTTTCTATTTAAGGGTGAGTTATTCTTTTTACAATTTGACTGCCGACTAGTGCGGCAGACTAAGTTGCAATGTACTGTCAATGATACTGTGCTGCATTGTTCAACCTCCCCCATTCAATCAAAGCAGTAAGCCTAGGTATTTGGCCTCTGCATCTGACAATCTCCCTACGTTCCATCAAGGATTAGCCGCCACCACCTTCTAAGATATATATATGCTTAATTAACGGATACAATTGGTAGGTTCACTACGAAGTGTAAAGCTTCATCGTAGCATCACGCACTTTGGCTCCTCCGCATCTACGAATGCTTTAACTCTGTAGACTGCCACGCCCACATCACTCTTCACTGCAACAACGATCTGCTATGGCTTTCTTGTAACTTCTATAACTTTTATATATATATATATATATATATATATATTTGCCGCCAATCGCCATATGGTTAGCCCACGTCTTGTTTTTAGTGAAATCGGCTGTTGTGAATGCTGCAGCGCACAATTCTCTGACACATTCTGGTATTATTCATACTAACCCAAGCTTGTTCTTGAGCTTCAGCCTTTCAATGTCTTACTGGGTCGTTCATCAGTTAAAGTCAGCAGAGTCGACACCTCCGCAGATTGCGCATTGGGCCTTCTCTCGGAAGTGCCACATTTAAATTCCAGAGTTAGCACATCTCCCTTGGGTCGGCCTGGCTTTTGTGTTGCTTGAAGTGGTATCACGCTCGACCCCGTGCATCCCACATACAGTGTCGTCTAAAAGCGTGGGTCCGCTACAAACACTTCTGGTACTGTTGCTTGCTCCACTAAACATCCCAGTGAGATCATGAACGGAGATAGCCGGCGACCGTGTCATAGAAGTTGACGGTGCGGTCTTTCTTGAGATTTACAGATGGGTGTTAAAGTTATGACAATAGATTTTAAAAAGTGTTTTCCCTGGAAATTCTTTGCTTCGCTAATGCAACCTCAAAATATGCTTCTGTCGGCAATAGGTCCCACTGGTACTCCACATACGTTTTCAGCTTTCTAGCTGTCGTCTTATTGGCCTGCTGCACGACTTACAGTCGCCATCGTTGGCTGACGCAGAATTGCGGTTCCCGGCAGAAAATTTAGCGCCGTGCCCGTCCGTATGCTGTTAGCTTTGTTTTGCGTCAAGAACGTCTTCCTATGAGCTTCTCGTAGACGTGTGTACCCATCTTGTCCGGTGCCTGGCGAATGCACTTTGCTTAGGTAAGACAGTCGACATGATGGTTATTTGAATATCTCAGTTGTAGGTACAGCTTACCGGCACTCTTAAAATAACAGAAAGCAGGGTCGTCGTGAAAGTTGATAGGAAAGGAATTGACAAGCAAAAGTGGGCACATGAATTTGGTGAAATTTAAGAGTTGTTCAGGGAAACTATTGCAATGGATCTAGATGAAATGCATAAAATAGAGCAGCAGAGGACGGTGAGTAGGGGCAAGATAAAGGGAAGGAATACAGGTAAAATAATATGCAAGCAAGGGCAAACGTTCAGCATTTAATACAGGAAGGAATAAAACGAACAGGAATTCAACAGTTTATTGAGGGCTAAAACAGGCATATGTAGTCAATGCGAGAAAAATAATGGCTAACCTTAAAGACAAAACGAGTACACAAAAGAAGAAATAATTAGGGCGAATATAGAGTATCTTTGCTGCGAAAGGATGCGTCGAGTTGAGAAATAGGCGGCCGATACCTGTTTCATTAATTAAGTATTGTATTTTCATGCAAATGGTATGCCCCCATCAAAGAGCGGAATAGTTACAGTTTTATTTGCTTATATGCAAGAGGCAACATTTGTCTCCTTATGAACGTGTACACCGGATAAATCAAGTGAAAACGTCATATATCCTCTAGGTTCGGGCGTGTCCAGTCTAGCAAAGTTTTACGCACATAAGCGGCGTTACCCCGCTGAATGTCCAGCAATAGTCTCTGCTGCAGGTACTCGACAGCTCTAATGTCCCCTGTCGAACGATTGAGCGCCTTGACGACATGTTGAATAAGTTTGTGCGTCTTCGGGCCTAATGTCTCGAATGCTAGTGGGCAGAAGTCGTGGGGGTAAATGATACTGGCATACTTTCTGCACTTATTCACTTCTGCCAACATAGACGCGTGACCAACATGTTCCGCTCCCGCACTGACCATTGAGGGGGCTAATGAGTCAGTAACGGTTGCATCCCATACCAGCATGCGACCCATCTCGAAGGACGTTAGTGTAAGCCCGTCCGGTCGCTTTCCATCATTCCTGCAAAGGCCAGGAGGCTCGAGAATGCAAGGAAAAATAGCCGACCTCAAAGCTCGGCTAAATGACTCGTTGAGTGCTGCGTGTCGGGCTCGACGACCTGAGCTTAAGGCACAAGAGAGGCCATGCTGTGCCTGTGGCCTCACTTGATCGCCGCATCTACATTGGTGGGGAATTACGAGAGATGTCCCCAGGCGTAGCCCCGCGCTAATCCGAACAGTGTCGTCATCTAGTAGAGTGCCTAAGTGAGCACTGGGAGAGCCTGTAACCAGGCCCCGGCGCTTTTTGCAGGTACCGTTCGCAGCCTCGCCTTGTCAGTCGCAGTGGGGGCTTGCTCAAGGAGATGCGCAAATGTCTTCTCCTGGGTCGACCAGTCTTTCTGGAAAAGAGTGTCAGTGTGTATGGCACCGCACAGAGAGGTAATTCTCTTGAATAAGCCTGCCAAAGTGTGATCGTAAACACGTTTACCCGTGTAGTCCAGTAACTGTTTAGACTTTTCCAATACCTGTGACATAGAGGAGACAACAGCAGGCCCATCCAACGCTACAGCGTCGGGCATTCCCAGTCCACCTAGAGAAAAAAAGCTGCAAGCATGCAAACAATTGGCCCCTCTAAGCAAGTGAGTTATCCGGGCCGCCGAAAAGCACAATCTTAGTAGGTATATTCCGCGATGAGATCCCAGTGATGGAAGACGGCTGGCGGCTACTTCAAGCTTTTCTCTCCACGCGTCCTGAGCCTTAGGTAGCCCCTCTCGGCAGAGAGGAACCCCGAAAAGCTCAATGTCAATCTTCTGGATTATCTTGCAACCCGGAAAAAGATGGCATAGCTCCGATATATCCGGCGAGATCATCCTCGGGGCCCGTGGCATAAACCTCGCATTTCCCGGGGTTTAGGGATAGACCGCTTATCCTCTCGAAGTCTCGGACTCTGTGGATATCATCAATTACCGTTGCTAGGTCACCCCAAGCATACCGTCGTCCAGGTACCAGGCATTGAGAGGACACTGTAAGGAGTCGATCAAGTCCTTTACGCACAAGCAAAACAAGGGCGAACCTAGAGGGTCTTCTTGTTGCCACCAACCTTAGCAAACCAGACTCGCGCTCAATAGCATGCAAATCACGCCACCAGTTTTTTAAAGGCCCCCATCCTTGAAATTCTAGAGGTTATTGCAGATTGAGAAATAAGGAATCGATAGTGCCTCTTCCACCATGACAAAAGTGCTACTCCTATTGGCTGCAACAGCACGTTTTGTTTCTCGTTTTTCTTGCCTTGTCAGAGTCGTTTTTTTGCTCTGACCGGACTAGAAATTCTCTAGGTTAAACAAAAGCCGAGGTGGGATACGGCCAGTTCTAGTTCTGGCACGGGAATCGAGAGCAGGCGTGGTGGGCGCCTCTAGCTAGCGTTAGTGATATACCACAGTGGCAAAACACGTGGGCAGTGCCCACAACACAAGACATGCGCTGGGTCCACTCACGTAAGCTCTTTATTATAGACCGGCATACAAAGCACAGCAAACTGTTAGGCATCTTGGAATGCTCTAATATGTCCTTTTCTAGACCAGTGATTGTATTGAATGTGCATAAAGCATCATGGAGATAACATAGTCTTTGTAGAGCTTTATATATACGTCCGGACTTTTTAATGTGCGCGTGAACCAGTTTGCTCGTTGTGAAGCGCGGGGAAACACATATACATGTATACATTAATTGTTATTGATTCTTAAGAACACTCATTTGTTGCAGATCATTTACTTCAAGAACTTTCAACGTCCATAAAAAACGGGGTGAACGTGTTTTTTTCTCAAATAATTCAATCTAGCTATTTTTTACCCTGCTGGTCTGTTTCCAATATATATATATATATATATATATATATATATATATATATATATATACAGGGTGTTTCAGGCATATTGGAAGCGCGATATATGGAATTGTAGAGCTCGTTAAAGCAAATGTTTTTCTAATGGAACATGGTCTCTGAGAAGTCTTGTTTCGGAGTAAGAGTGAAATTACTACAATTTGTAACACTGGTGTTTTTGCCCGACATAAAAGCACAAAATGTGCAATTGCGAGACAACAGATTGTTCTGCTTCTTGAAAAACATTTAAGGCCGGTCAGAAGATGCAACATGGTCGCTAGTAGATCATTTATGCATGCACTCAATCTCAATTACACCGCAATCCCGGCTCGCAGTGCTATGTATTTGGTACCAAAATGATCGGTATGAATTGCGCATGAATGTGTTTGTTTTAAGCGCTGTGATTGGTTGTAGGGTTATGATTTTGAGATGCTGAACGTGAAGGCTAAAAAAAGTATGTAATTGTTTGCTAAATATTTTCTAAACGATTGTGTCGCATGTTCTAGGCAATATTATAAGTTCTTCAGAAGAAGAATTTTCTCGCGAATACGACGGTGTGCTTAGTTTCTGTATAGGAGGATTGTCTCATAATTGCACATTTTATGCTCTTATGTCGGGCAAAAACACCAGTGGCACAAATTGTAGTAATATCACTCTCACTCCGAAACAAGACTTTTCAGAAACCATGTTCCATTGGAAAAAATATTTCCTTTAACAAGCTCTACAATTCCATATGTTGCTCTTCAAATCTTTCTGGAACAAAGTAATTTTGGCGTGCACTCAATTCCTATATCTGGCCAAAAAATCGTAATTACTCCGCAACCACAGCTCGCGTTGCCATAAGTTTGGTGCCAAATTAATCATCATGAAATGCGCATTTGCCTGAACATGTTAGTTATAAGCGCCGCGAGTGGTCGTATGGTAATGATTTTAAGGTATTTGGCGTGAAAGCTAATAAATAACTTTATTTTTCGAATTATTTTCTAAGCGACCATGTTGCATCTTGTGACCGGCCTTAAATAATGTTCAAAGCAGAAGACGCAGAATTTTCTCAAGAACACGACGGTGTGTGGTTTTCTGTATAGGAGGACTGGTTGTCTCGCAATTGCACATTTTGTGCTCCTATGTCGGGCAAAAACACTAGTGTTACAAATTGTAGCAATTTCACTCTTTCACTCCGAAACAAGACTTCTCAGAGACCATGTTCCATTGGAAGAAACATTTGCTTTAACGAGCTCGACTATTCCACATATTGCGCTTCAAATATTCCAGAAACACCCTATATATATATATATATATATATATATATATATACAGTCGCTGTAAAAATATAGGGCCACCCAGTTTTGCCACATTTCACGCATTTATTAGAACCAATCGTGTAAAAATCACAGTGATACATGCTCACAGAGTCACAGCGGAGACTTCCATCGACATTTGAGGTCTCAGATTACTTTGAACCACGAGATTTCCACATTTAGCACAGCCACACCGCAAAAATTGTTATGCTACTAGCAAGATACATGTCTTAACAAGTGAATTAAGCGGGTTAACGGCGTTTGGGCTCATTTCACGGCACCCAGCAACTATACTTAATACTCAGTGAACTTCCCGTTAAGTCGGATAACCTCAAAAATGCGGTTTGGTATAGTGTTGAACAAATTGTGGATGACGTCTAGCAAAAGCTTGTCCCAAGCCTCGAAAATTGCTTTTTGTCGGTGTAAACTTATCGTGCGAGCTAGCTCCACACATTCTGGATGATATTAAGATCAGGTGAGACTGCAGGCCAGCGTAGGACCTCAATGTAGCGTTGGTCGAACCAGCTTCCGATCAGCCTGGCGGTGTGAATCGGGGCGTTATCGTGTTGAAGAACGAAGTCTGGCCCTCCCATCAGCTCAAAATGCGCCGATTGCTCTTTCAGTAAATCCTTATAACGCGTAATAAACACGACCGTCTTAAAACACAATCGACGCCTTGTTATGATACCCGACAGCGGCCCAGATCACCACTGAACCGCTACCTGAGTGACGTTTTGACAAAATTCGTTCTTCCTTGCGGACATCGCGCAAATAATGGTAAAATCGATCAGATTTATCAAAGTTAAACTTTTTCCATCCGAAGAGAGCACTCTGTGTCACTCAGTGGTCCATGACATCGTATCGCGGACACTCAGTGGTCCACGACATCGTATCGTGGACGAAGTCAAGACAATCTTTCATCGGTCCGCGGCCAATCGTTGTTTGTTCTTGTTTTTTTTTTCTCGTGAGCCAGTGTGTCTCTCTGAGGAAGTTTTGCACATTTCGCACGTTCGTTTGCACGTCGGCCGCCGCCGCAACTGCCCTCGCCGAGGGCGCAGAGTTCGACGCTTTCTTCAAAGTTGCAGCTTGCTTCCTTCCGAAATGGCATTTGGACGCCCGGAACTCTTTTTAACCTAAATTAACAAAGTTATTCACTACTTGAGGACAACGCCCCAATCGACGGGCAATTTCGCGATTAGAGAGGCCGATGTCCTTATGAGCCTTGATATGGGCCTTTTAGTCACTCACGAGGCGCCAGCCTAAGCCTATTGTTTCAACAAAGAAAAACTTCTGGTAGGAGGTTTGCCATTGTTTCTGTCGAGCCGTGTAATAAGCCCAAACGCTGTTAATCCGCTTAATTCACTCGTTATGACATGTATCTTGCTAGTGGCATTATAATTTTTTCTCGGTGTAGCTGTGCCAAATGTGAAAATCTCGTGATTCAAAGTAATCCAAGACCCCAAATATCGATGAAAGTCTTCGCTGTTACTCTGTGAGCATGCATCACTGTGATCTTTACACGATTGGTTATAATAAATGCGTGAAATGTGGCAAAAATAAGTGGCCCAATATTTTTTTCAATGACTGTATATATATATATATATATATATATATATATAGTAATTAAGCATTCTCTGTCAACTGTGTTTCTGCGGTAATTTACTGTGAAAATGGCAACGATATCGGCTCGTCAAGGTTGCAGCAACATAAGCAGGCCACTAAACACTTCGAAGAAGATAATATTTCTGAATTGGAGTGTCACTATAACGGTCAAATCGATCGCATATCCCGGCGCGATGCTTAGCCAACGCTACAGCCTGACGCATGTAAACGTTTCCAAGGGCTTTTCGGCAAAGTAAGTATATTTATGTTTTTAGAATAAATATGTTACAATGGCGATGATAACAGCAATTAGAATCTCAAAAATATGTGAATTTTCTTGCTGTGCTTGCAACGTTTCTATTGCTTTCTATATTTCGTCGCACTGTTGTAAAGTGACGCCAAACCGAGCAAGATGAAAAAATCGAAACATGGTAAACGTTCGTCGTTCTACGCGGTCATGCTATATGGCTTTCTAAAATACCTTTTTTACGTGGTTACACGGGTTTTGCTTTACGAAGGCAAGTTAGAAAAGTGAAATAGGAGGCTCGGAATAACAGTAATCGAATCCATAGTTCTCCACGCCACATCTTTTTTTCGGGGAAGGCGAGTGGTTAAATATGCACAAATTACAGACCAGAGGAGCTTGACGTTAAGTTGCTACTAAGATCACATAAGGCTGCACTGTCAGTGCTTTATGTAGCTTTATGTACAAACTCTAACACAATAATCAACCCTGTGCCTATCTAGAGATATTAGGTTTTTGTTGTTCGTGTTGGAGCTATATTTTTTTGCATTTGACACGGTAACACTGCCCCAGTTTTCCAACCCCCAGTTTAACCTATATGACCTGTATTCTGTAAGTTGCGATCGGTTCCAATATGGGACCGATCAGAATATGGGACTTAACGCGCTACTCTGACCACTAATTGTTTGTTTACGTCTCTAGATATTCCTGCACACTTCAACATAACGGACTGGGAATACTAATCTGCTATCTATTTTTTTAATATAATACTAATACGTTCAAGTAGTGACTTTAAAACGAGTTGCCTAGTTAGCTCGTTCACGATTTTGTTAATACGTGTTTGACAAAAATCACGTATCGGGGCTTTTCGTGGGCAGTTTTTGCTATATTCTTCAAGGGATGGTCGTATAGCCGTAGACGTCAACTTTTTCCTTCTTAATCCATCTGGCTCCCCTGTCCTCTAGAAATGTATTTTTCTATGCTTATCGATCAATTAAACCGACGGAATTCGCTTTTCCGAGGGAATATCGACATTTCCATACTTTCCTAATTCCGCCTTTTTATTGAAAAATGACTCTTCCCCCAGAAGCTCAACGTCTTCTCTATAACTAAACATTCCATATTACAATTGTATGTCAGTGACCTTCTTTAGAGGTAAAAATGCATTTACGGACACCCGATGCTATGGCGGGTAGTGTGGGGCTTAGCGCAGGGGGAAAGAGTCTATGACGCAATTTGATCCGAGCTCACTACCCACTAAAAACTAACCAAATTACCCCTCCTAGTTCGGACTCGTTTCCTCTAGACCAGGAGATGGGAGTCGCATGCTCGAATCCACTCCTCAGCACGACGATGAATCTCCAACCGAGTCTTTTCTATATATCGAGTATTTTAGGCCAACACCCCAGTTAGTCATCAAATCAACCAATCAATGTGCGCGGCGATCATCTGCGTGGTGGATGCCCGGTGAGCTATCTCGGTACGCAGACAACGCCGCTCACGCCTCAGTGGTATGGGCGGCATAATCTGGCACCACGACCACATGCCAAATGTCGATCGTCGCTTTGATCACCGATCGTTGCCGATCTTTATCATGTACGACTGGAACTGGCCCTGCCCGCTCAGCGCTAGGGCAGCGCCCCTTGAGTCCTATACCACTCGCGCAAGTTCTTGACGATAAAGCGTGTCCACGTGCCTCCCGTGTCGCCAGCACGCGGGTCGGTCTACATGTCGGTCTAGACGCCGAATGTGGTCTTTCGGGCCTCAGCCCACGAGGGCCGTGCGCTGACGACAAGCCGGATAAGGCGTTCAACCTCGAATATTAGTACTAGATGGGCACGTTTCTTCTGGGTGGGAAAGCACCCTTCTCGGAACTAGCTAGTTCCGCAAGAGGCTTAGGGTAGGATCATGCAAGCAGTTGCACCATGTCCGGCGAAACCCCGTCCGGGAACGGAGTCTTCCCCGGTGCTAACCGCTATGCCGCCTTTATTATTTCCTCCATTGTTGCTTCCGGAATCTGTCCCAGTTCAGCAGAAATGCAGGTATGAGCGCGGAACGGTTGTTTAGGAAACAGCTTGAAGACCGTTTCTGTTAAGGAATTTCTTCTGCCGGGAGAGGCGGTGATAGTGCGCGGAGCTTGCCCATAACGACTTCATGAGAATACCCACACGCCCACGCCAAACCACCAAGATCTTTCGGGATTAGGCCTTTGCCCGTTGAATTAGCCTTTGTAATAAAAGTCGATGCAAGCGATAAAGGTCATGTAAGCTCTCAACCCTGGCAGTGGCATCTTTCAGAGAGTCGACATTAAGCTCTTGGCGTCGTCGTCGTTTCGCTAGCTAGGAACGTGCACAAATCAGTGCGCGTTTCGCATCTATGCAGTCTGTGTGGGCTGTCTGAATATCCGAGCTCCACCATGTTTTTTCAGGCCGCTGTTCCATGCTGCCACCTCTGGTTGAGCCTCCACCCGCCCGGCAACCAGCTATCAGAACTTTAGCCAGCGCTTCCTCGTCTAATCGAGTGTCCGCCACCGGTTTTTGAAGAAAGACTCCAGAGCAGCTTTGTTTATGTACCGGGAGAAGAGGTTCAACGGCAGTGTGCACCGTATTGAAGTCTCGTAACGAGCAGTAACTGTTTCGGGTACTGGGTAGATGTCATCGATATCGAGAGCCTATCCAGGTGAAACCTCCAGGTCTTGCAAAGTTTTATTAGGGGGGCAGTAACACGAATATACAAAGAGATTGTTCTCTGGAAGGTACGCCTACACGAAACCTTCTGTGATGCCCCAGTTGGTAAGGAAGAGCGTCACGCCTTGGCGTGTTCACCAGATGGCCACACTACTTTGTACATCAATATACGTGTTAAGTGTAAAACGTGAGATGTACACATTTGGTTCTAGCATGAGACAGAAAGCCACTTGGTACTGTGTGATATATCCGTCCAGTAGGTCATTGGCCGCCCGGCACCAATTAAGGTTTACCTGGTGAAATTGTTCTAGGGAAGTTTCAACCTGGGAAGCTTTGCAAACTTTTTGCCAGTTATTGTTCAGTGCAAGGGTCATACTGCAAAACTGTCGCCAGCCCCGATCCGACCCAGTCGGCGGTTCAGTCCTGGGCTCCGCCTTAGCCTATTTCCTTGCCTATGTGAGTCTTTATAGAATAATATTATAGGTTGCCTTGCCTATGTGAGTCTTTATAGAATAATATTATAGAAGTCTTGACATTTCTTTAGACTAATGGTTTTAGGACTCATACTTTTGACATGATAAAACCCATCTAACAATAGGGCGCTATGCTCGTTACAATTCTTTATAATAATCTTATTTTCTCCCACAACAGTTTTGGCATTACCCGCTCATTTTCCAAAGTTCTTGCGTTGGTCCGGAAAGAAGCATCATGTTTTCCCAATTTCTTATGCTACAAAGTGATACTACTCTTTTCTGCATTTTAAGGCTATTTCTAGGATATTATAAGAGTCATTGATACATCTTTATATTGACACCAGTTTCTTAGGTACATTACTTTTACTGTAGTCGTGAAATTATTAGTTCAAGGCATTCTCCGTCTCCTCTACCGGGGTTGCGCACACGACAACAGGGGTTTCCGCGTATATTGATTGGCCATTCAGATAATTCTCCCAAGCTGTTTTAACTTTTGATAAAGCCGTTTTAAGAATACTATTTTGAGCTCCGTAACTATTAGCTGTGCAACTTTGGAGTGCAAAGTTCTCCAAACAAGTTATATAATCAGCAGGCACAGATTGCTTGCTTATTTATTTACAGACCTTAGTCCAATGCTTTGAGTTAACGCTCATTAGTATTACTAACAAAACAGAGCGTTATTTTGTGAATTACTAATATAAATTAACACCAAGTGAACATACATTTCGTTAAATCGTCTTACGACAACAGTGCTTCAGGTTGGTTGTAAGATAGATGCCCAACATAGGCTGCTTCGTTTGCGGCTCCGGCTTTACAGCCGACTCCGTCTGGAATCTGTGTTCTTGTTGTCACTTGGTGGCCATACACAAGGACTGTTAAGAACGAGGAACCTCTGAAGAGGTTATTTACGTGAAAAAGCGCACGGATTGTTCGGCTTGGGGTCCAGGCATAGTGGTGACGCCAGAAGCACGCTGCTGCAGCTGGCAAGGCTACTCTTCGACACTAGGCTGAAACGCTTCGACACCATTGAGCAGGTGAACGTTCGGACTGACATCGGGACTACCAGCAGTAAAGGCAAGAAGAACAAACGCGACACACTCACAAAACCCGGAAAATGTGCGAAGCAAAGTGCAAACGATAGCGTCAGGGTGCCAGATTCGAACGTTTTAAAAGCTTCGAGTTTTCCCGCAAATTGCACTGAATTAAGTAACTCCCCACGACACCTCTAGACGGCGCCAACGGTGGCGAGACTGAAGATCCTGAGTGGGTATTTGTCTCACTGAGTGGGTATTTGTCCCACTGAGTGGGTATTTGTCTTAGTAGATGATGCGGCTGGCGCAGCTACGCTGACAGCTATATCAATAGCTTGTTCAGCTGGCCGAGCTGATGGGTCACACTAGAGACGCACAAGGAGACAGACGACAGCAAAGCCAATTCGGCGGAGAGAAGCAACAACAACATCGAACGCAGTAGCAGAGGTAATGGTGCTGCGAAGCCCTTCAAGAGGAAGAAGGCGAAGGAGAGATCGAACGGCGCAAAAGCTCCAGCTGACAGCGGCGCGATTGAGATGCGATTTGCGGAGAAGGATGAAAACAACGTACCGCAAAGGCAAAATGAAGACGACAAGGAGAAAGGGTTCATTCCCGTTACGTATAAACGAAGAACCGCCAACCGTCTCAGGGCGGGATGTGCCGCAGGAAAAATGATGACTTATAAATATGCAAAGTATAAGCAAAAATCTACAAATCTATTATTAAATATCTGCGAGTAGAAGGGCTAGTTGTAGATGCGTCGGCAGCGGACTTGCGGGGTTGACTGGCCGACAAAGATGCTAAAATTGATGCAATTATTATTATTAAAATTATAAATAAATATAAAGTATTATTCAAATTGCATAGAATAGATAAATTGACTGTATTCCGTGATATACCTGAGAGTAAGGACTTTGTGCGGTGCTCCAAGAAGGACCAACAATCTACCTGTACAAGCTGTATTACCCTGCTCTAAGGTGGGAACAGCAGAAACGTTGATAAGCGCAGATGGAGCCGGAAGTGGTGTAGATGCCTGCTGTCGGACTCTCGAAGAAGTGATACAGAAAGCAGTTAAGCAGTTAGAGAAAGTTCAAGCCGCGGATATCCCGGCCGTTGTTCACGCGGACTTGTTACCTCCGATATAGAGAACTACTCGGCTTGTTAAGACTAGCAAAGGCCAGAGTAGATCAACAGCTTCAAGCAAGGCGAAGACAGGACTATGCCTCTGGTTGGAAGTCCTACATAGGGCTATGTCGTGACTATAAGGTCAACTACGAACATTGGGTGCAATCGGAACCGCTCTTAGAGGCGATCCTCTGTGATTTTATTAATATAAATATGAAGAAAGAGCGGATGCCCAGAGTTTGGCATATTGCTGGGCATTCTCTGTTATTCAAGGGCAAACACGGCGACGATAGAACTGAGCTAAATGTGTACCGGGGTGTGGCGTCGGAGAGAATGCTTAAGAAAATATTTTGTAAGCTAATTATTGAAAGATTGCAAATGGAGCAAACCATGCTCTGCCTCCAGAGCAGTTCGGATTCAGAAAGGATATGGGAACCCGCGAAGCCATCCACGTTTTGCAATCCAAAGTAGAGCGGGCAGTGTATCGACCAGGAGGCCGCCTGTATGCAGTCGTTATTGCGTCAAGGCCTTTGACAAGGCTCCGCGCGATCTTATGATAGATTGTTTTAGACAGACTGGCATCGGTGGACTCCTGAGAGGGACCCACTAAGTTGCATCTCGTTTACGCTGCTTCTGGTCGATCTTGTTCAATACGTGCGTCAAGAGTTTCAACATGCTGTGGTGGTGATGTATGCTGATGACATCGTTATTGCTCATCGTAACATTGGTGCCATCTCGTGAATTACCCCCATGGCAGAGGCGTATCTCATGATAAAGGGGATAGAAGTAAACTCACGCGAAACCAAGGCGATTAAGTTTTGCCGCGGAGGCCGTTTAACTGTAACGACGTTATTCGTTGCTACGGGAGGCCATTGGAGTTTGTAAACTCTTTCCCATACTTGGGTCTCCGGATTCACTACAAGGTAACATCGTTCACAGCACACACCGAGGACAGTGTTAACCCGGCACTGGCAGCTCTCTGTGGAGGGGTCGGAGATGTACGGCGATTGTCCGTCGGTACGGCAGTGCGCTTGTTCATACTACAGACTCTGCCAAAGTTGGCGTATTGCTTAGACAGAGTGTGCCAACACCTATCTCAAGCGAACTTTAATTTGCTTGACACTGTACATGAAGCGTGTACTCTGCCTTTCAATCAAGGCGAGAAGTCGCTTCGTGTATGTATGTCGGACTGTGCGACGATGGTGGAGCTGCTTCGGCTTAGGCTGCTTATGCCGGTGACGAAGCCACTTAACCATATTTTAGGACAGTGGCCATGCCGATGCAAAGTCACGGAGGCAGCGACGGAGGCAAGAACGCTCGACGCTTTCTTGGTTGTGACCCGGGGTGGCCTGCGATGACAGGCATGTACGAGTATATACTAAGTACATCGTATACGGGTTTCATCACTTCGTATGCACCCGTAGAGAGTTTCATGAAGACTATAATACTCTGTACTTGTCGGTTCTGCTCACAGCAATGCGCTAAGTATCACGCGGTTGATTGTCCGGCACTGCAACGAAGATCTTTACACTTCTTTTCTCGGTGGAAAGGCAGGGCAACGTAAGTTTTATTAATAAGTGCTTTAGGTTGCTGCGTATCTCACAAATAAAGGTCTACAGATAGACGATACGACTGGTAAGCTAGCCATAGCTAGAAGCAAACTCCGTATGACTCAACAGTAGTACAATGATTACAATGTGTTGGTTATCGGAGTATTTTAGTCTTCCTTACCACGGAGATCAAACAAATAGGATATCAAACCACGAGAAATTTTGGTTTTACCAATGGCCACAGTAGGTAACACTGTACGAACTAGGACTCGACCTATGTAAAAGAAACGTATTGCCGGGATTTGGCCCGAGAGCTCGCCATCGCTTCTCGGAAAAGTAAACCAAATGAAAACCGGTGCCTCTTTTCAGCACCTGCACAGCTTTTTTAATGTCGTAATCGGTCGGCACAACTTGATCTGTAGGGTCGACACACTGTACGAACTAGGACTCGACCTATGTGTACGAACTAGGACTCGACCTATGTAAAAAACGTACTGCCGGGACCTCGCCCGAGAGCTCACCATCGCTTCTCGGAAAAATAAGCCAGATGAAAACCAGCGTCTCTTTTCAGCAGCTGCACAGCAATTTTAACGTCATACTGGGGAATATAGACTCAGCCGGACGGGTACTACAACACGAGGAACTTAGGTACGATGAATGAGAACACACGACGTACGTCTAGCATGTAGCGCAGCCGAGCAAATAATTGTATTTAAGCCATGCTTATCGGTCTTTTTATTCACTCAAATGGACGCCGTAGCGTTCGTATAGTAATAACGTTAAAAACAATAGAATCGAATCTTCTCGAACATTCGACACCGGAAAGTTTCCACTCGTCCGCTTTGCTGATTGGTCGGTTCAAACTACGCACCATCACGGCGTGCGTTGGTTCTGGCGGTGCCGCCGCTGCGGGTCCGGTACGTAAGTCTGACGACGACGATGTTATGGTTGTGGTGCAATAAATAGGTCGGCTGTGCACGTGGTGGCCGCGTGGTTGGATTATCGCTATTCAAGTTTAGTATTATATATATATATATATATATATATATATATATATATATATATATATATATAATACTAAACTTAGGCGAGCACTGCCGAGTGTGCAAACGTATTGTAAATGATTAATAAATCATCACAATATTTTCTATAATACTAAACTTAACTTCCCACTTTCTTGAAACAGTTTTACTAAAACTGTGAATCCACTATAATTATAAAATCTACAGGCTACAAAAACAATCCCAATTGACATACTTGCCAATTTATTTTAGGCATTTAGAAATAGCTCACTCTAATGTACGCTTCATTAGCGCCAATACGCACTTTAGGACTAATATTGAGTTACTGGTATCTCCAAAAACACATACTAGCAATGACGACAAAATTCTTAACTAACTTGTACGAGTCATTGCCTTTTGTCCGGTTATGAGCCTGGGTACTTTTGCCTCCTTAGAGGGTTTAACAAAACCGCTTCATTTCTAATAACATCACTTAAAAGAGCTTTATCCCGAGAGCATTAGCCCTCGCTCGTAATGTCTATCGGGACATTTTAAGCTTGCGAATATGGAATAGTATCCATTGCAGCGCTCATGTTTAAAATGATTCACAGTATTATTAATAAAATTGCACTTTTTAACATAACTTATAATTTAGCAATACATAAACGAAAATATATACTAGATGTTGTTAAAATAGAGAGGTATGGTACGATATAGAATTATCTGAGTAAGCGCATACAAGAATTGTATAGGCAATTAAGTCAAGAGGTATCTTCTGCCGATTGGCAACGGCAGCTTATGCAAATCGTTTGTATTGAAAAATTCGGCAACAACGGCAACATGCGGCACCTGTATACACCTTTTATCAGATTCATATTAGTTGTGTGCGCAATAAAGGCTAATGTCGATCATAGAGGAACTTATGCTTTCCCGCTAGCTAACTCCACTTTTATTACGATCTCTTTCCGTCTAATAAAAACAGATACCTTCACTAGATTTCCCCTGACTTTCACTCGACTTAACCAGAGTAGACAAGAGAGCAGAAACTTGACTATTCCGTAGATGCGAGTCGCACCAGCTAAGAATGCTGTTGAGCATTATTAAGTGGTGCGGCTCGTATTATTTATAACATTAAGCATAATCTACGACCGGCCGATACTTTCTGGTCACAGGCTCGCCCCCACTGCTTCTCATAGCCTAATATGACAGCCAAATCCTCCCTTCGCATTTTTGCGTTCTCCATTAAGCTATTTGCCGTAGTAGCCCATGTTATATATTGTTGTATATATTGAGCAATGTTGCAGCTGTGCTGTAACCCGGCGCTGCCGGCTCTATTGTGATGTGGAGGTTAATATTACGAACCAAAATAGCAAACACTAGGGGACAGAGATTTAATACGCCAAAAAGGATAGAAATAGTTGTACTATAGGTATTGCAAGATCTTGAAGTAAGGCCTGTATTTCCATCATGCGAGATTACGCGTCCGAGGCATTTCGCCAGAGTATGCCCTTCGAGAATTTTAATTTGTATGATAATTTTACATAATATGTACGCGTTGATTTGTTGAGTAACGTTCTCTGGCAAGCCCTATGATAATTTTACATAATATATGCGCGTTGTTTCGTTGAGTAACGTTCTCTGGCAAGCCTAGAAATATTTTTAAGATTGTTGTAGTGTAAGAGTGTATCTTCAGCATCATCTAGGAATGGATTAGCTCAGTTTTATCTGTTTAGACACAAGAGCTCGCAATTTTCTCTTAATGAACGTGTAACCGGATCAAATCAATAAAATGGTCACATACCATCCAGGTTCGGGGTTGTCCAGTCTAAGACGGTTCCACGCACACGAGGTGTAATTCCACGCACAAGGGGGTTTAGCAAGTGCGAAAGTGCGCCTGCGCGCTTGGCTCGACCATCCTAGAAGTGAGTCCCCCCCCCCAGTTCTTAAAATCGTACCTTAATTCGCGGATACCACTAAACCAGCTTCTCCGAGACCTCCGGTGCCTCCAAGCACGGCTTTTCGACGTCCCTCTGCTCTGAAGAGTAGATGACTCATTACTGCGATATATTCTCAGTTCCATGGACACCACCCTTGCCAAAACGCTGGCCAAAAATACCTAGTAATAATGAATAAATAATAGTGAAAAAGGATACTGTAAGCGCCCCTTATTAAAAAGATCATATAATCTATCTGCTAGAATGCAATGTGGTTATAAAAAAACTCAAAGACTGCGTGATAACTAGTTTGCCCGATAACTGAGCCTTACTGGGGACAGATGTTACGAAATCAGTTGGTACCACTGAATGTACTTGCCTCGTTACGTCGGGCGACGCTGGTTTTAAAATGTCCAAAAAATCAGGGTAGACACATACTACATATAAATGAAATATACAGGCATAAGTCCTACCACAAAGTTAAAAATCATGCAAAAAAAAGATGTATGACTTGTACAAAATTGGGGTTTATTTACACACAACGTCTTCTTTTATATATCCCGATCAGTCGCCTTTTTTTGGTTACATATTTCCTCAAGCCATTTGTGCACCGTTGGACGCAGGTAGGTTTTTACGAATTCAAATCATGTCTACTGAGTGACCTGCTTGAGTTTGTATAGTTGTATGTGGTGTATGCATTTTGCCTTCAAGACGCCTGACACAGAGTAGTCTATTGGGTTGAGTTCTGAACTTCTTCAGGGGAAACAAGCCTGGTTAATTAATTTAGGAACGCTGTTTTTTGCCATTCCTGCATAAACGATGCAGTATTCGTTATACGTTGGCAGAATTGATATTTGTATGATCTGAGATGTACGGTACGTCGTACAATTTCTTAGGTCCACTATTTAAGGTACTTTACTCACGTTAAACAAGTTACTTTGTTCAACGTGAGCACAGTAAAATAATATTTAATTTAATGTAAAATTCGGGTCTATCTGCCTTTGTCTTAAGCGTCAATATCATGTTATGGGCAATGCATAGTTTATAAGGTATATACACAAACCCTAAGATCAGAGTAACTAGCTTAGTATAGTTGCTAGTATTTAAAATACTACAAATAACATAGAATCGTTTTTTTTCAGACTCGGCAACGGCCGCCTTAGACGGGCGTTCGAAATGGTCGAGTTCAAGATCACTCAGTTCATCGTGTAAATATACGTTTCTTTGCTTTGTTCTATCTTATAGGTAGCTTAAGAACATTCAACATCGTTAGTATACGTGTAAGTGGCTTTTACTGTTTTGTATGGCTGTTATATCTATCTATTTATCTCACTCTATATATCGGTATCCGTGCTAATTTATTATTTTGCGGTTTCTTTGCACGGCTCTTTTCTATCTCTGTAAACAAAAGGCCGGGCCATCAGTATAGTTCTTAGCTACACATTTCGATAGGCTCGATATAGGTCTAGGATATCCGCTGTAAATAGTGTGTTGTTAAGTTCTAGATCTTTAATAAGTGCTTTCTTTCCGCACAGTTCTAAGGCTACTGTTGCCGCACGTTGAGAGCCTTAATACATGCTTAACATAGCAGGCTTTTAGCTTGAGTAGACTTTTTAAATCCCTTAAGGTTAGGTATGGTGCAATTCAAGTCAAGTCAAGCCAAAAGCACCTTTATTCAAGGCTCATATATGCCTAAGTATACATTGTTTTAAACAAAATATTTAACATCTGAATGTATAATTAGAACATACATAGATCTGTCGACTTTGCAGACTTCGTGGAACCCTCTACGAGAATGTGTTGCCCAAATATTGTGCGCTAACTTATTATTAGATTGAACCTTGTGCGAAGCGAGTATAGTAAACGGCTCATTGGGGGTCAATTGAAAGCAGTTTACCGCGTATATCATTCATTGGGAATACGATCAGGTCCTGCTTATTTTCTCTCTTGCTTTGACACAATTGCGGCTTTGACTTCCTCCTTAAATCAACAACTTCTTTTAAAGGATCCTGATCTGGCAAAATGACGTCTCTCGCTAATAGCTACGCATCCATTTAATCAAAGTCAGTCAATGTCAAGTCAATGTTCTCCAATACCTACTGAGTATTTGCGTTCCATTGGGACAATTTTTTCCGTTCAAACATTTGGTCCTGAAGCTAGGATCTCTGCTCCCCTCCAAGACTGTAGATTCTTTTACAATATGTTCGATTGACTCATTCCCTAGCCCACAAGCTTGATATTCTGTACTTTGCACCTCCCTATATTTAGCTCTTTGTATTCTTTTATCTAACATTCCTGCCTTGGCATTTGAAAATACCCAAAGCTTTCGGGCTGACGCCAGCCGGAATTTAAGGTCCACGTGACTGCTTTTCGCATTGCTTCATAGGCGGACCCCTATAAATTCAAAAATGTGCAACGGTTGGGCTCAAACCCGCGCACCTATGTATCTCCTCCGGTTCCGAGGCGCAGACAAATGCACTACGCCACCGGGCTCGACATCTGCAAGTACTCGACCCGCTCTTGAATTATCGTATGTTCTTTTTACCCCACTTTTTTCCCACTTTTTCTTTCCATATGCCAGACTCGATCAAGAAACCATCGCCAATTTTAATTTGCCTGTATATGATTTGGGTACACTCAATTTTACTATTCTCTTCCACACCCTCGCTCTTGCCTATTGCTCACTATTGTACCCAATCTCCCTAACTGCGATTTCTACTATGCAATCCTACTTCGTTTTGATCATAAGTGCCATATTCAGCTGCTGCATCTGTTTAATTCATCCTTTATTTTTTACATTTTTAACCCTAATACTAACTCTTCTTTTTGTATAAATTATGTTCTTACTTTTGTATACATTTTGATACCCCATTCCCCCTCAGGAAACTACCTGGCGCAGTTAAAACGGCAACCCAATGCACATCTTATCGTTTCTTTTTGTGTTGTTTTAAACTTATTTCTGAACTCCGCGCTGTGAAACAGAGAGGCAATACCAAAGGTATTTCCTAGTACATACATCGTCTTTCATATATTTCTTGTTACTATTTATTGATATTTTATTTTATTTTAATAATACCCGGACTGGGTAAATGTGTTTATGTTATATCAAACATTTTGGAGACAACCAATCATCTAGCGTTTTCCTAGTTGTGCTATAGACCGAACCGCCAGACATAATGCGGCGTGATATCGATCACATTTGCTCCAGCACTGTCCGCATTGACACTTATCCTGCGATTTATGAAAACCCACCACGTTTCACAGAACCTGATGAAATCCGTGGGCTGCAAAGGCCGTAGTTACATGTCAATCTCTCACCCCGCTACCCCGCCATTCAGTGCTCCTCATTGCTGCTGTTCCATAAATACCTATGTCCACCTCACTAATTTTGGTTTGCCAGTTTCGCATATAAACTTCAAAGGCGCGCGTTTTCTTCAGATTCCATCGTTTTTGTAGATCCTCCGTTAGCAGCGCGCCACCTTCCAACACGTTAACAATCCTATTCCTGCATGTATTCAATGCGCCTTGGAAAGAAAACCTCACCCCGTCAGTTAAACGCAATTCGTCTACTCCTACCTATCCCACATACGTGGAATACCATATGCGCCGATGGGTGCTATCTGTATCCCGAACACAGCGATTGTTGTATAAACCGAAAGCATATGTGGGCATTTATTTACCACAGCTGCGATGGTGGCCTTTTGATAAGATTAAGCCTAGGTATGTAAATTTGTTTAAAGTTTTTATTTCTGTTCGCCTGATTTGATGCACGTCACCCCTGGCCATGCGGCCACCCCTTCGAAATTTCATAGCTTCTGTCTTTCCCCAATTAACCTTCAAACCCTTCTCATTCATAAATGTAACTAGTCGATCCATGTTTTTTTCACTCTGAAATAGCTGCAACCAAAGATGACCACATCATCAGCGTACAGTAAGATTTTGGCCCACTTTAGGGTCTAGCCCGTCTTTATCCGCTCGGGCAGTCCACCCAGAAGTACGGAAAATAGCAGCAGACTCAGTCCATCGCCCTGTGCGACACCTGCGGTTTGAGCCACCTTCCCAGCAATACCAACTCCGTTATCAATTAGCACCGTATTTTGTTTTAAAATATTTATTGGGTAACCTTAGAACTGCTCCCGGCATTCCCAATTATGTCAGCTCTTCAACTATCTTATCCCTTGGTGCTATGTCAAACGCTGCAATTAAATCTACAAACACAGCATAGATACAACTTCTCGGTCTGGACAGCGTATCCCAGATTGCTCCTAGCAGCCCCCGAGTTGCTGATTGAGTTCATTTTTCTTTTCTAAATCCATGTTGATCTAGCAATTATTCCTGAGAATATGTTAAACGGACAGCTTTTTATTGCTATTCCCCTCCAAGGATCTGGCTCGGTTTCCACTTCCTTTATTTTTGAAATTATTATGAAGGTCGCTTTCCTCCAGGCCTCTGGAGTTTCCCTCTTGTTTGAAAATGTATTGAATAGGGCTTGCCAGCATGGTGCAAGAATTAAGGTATCTTGTGTGTTCAATTCCGATCAAGTCTTTTCCCATGTGCTTTCCCCCGTGGTGCTCCCTTGATTACGCCGTCCTGCATCTATCAGTTCCCCAAGTAAGATTGCCCTTCTTATCCAGGCGCTCGCTTCCTTTCTTGTCTAATCTTACGGACCTTCGTATTCTAGCGGCGCTTTCGGAGTTGTGTCCGACCCGGCCAATATCCTCCTGAAATGTTCGACTAGCCTGCCCGTCTCTGCGAAATACTGTCTCTTCTTCTTCCATGTATGTGGACGTTCGTCAGCCTCCCTTATTGCTACCCACTAGTTATTTTCCCAGTACTTTTGTTTCTCTTTCTTATACGATTTGTTAACGAACTGTTTAACCAACGCTGCCAACAGTCTCATCAACAACGAGGCGGTCTTTACATATTCTTGCGTCAGCCTACTAGCTTGCTTGGCCGCCCTGCATCGTTTATCAAATTACAGTCATTTGCTTCTCTCCTGCGGCGGCAGTATCGCAGATTTTAATAAGCCTGCCAGACCGCGTTCATAGGAATCTACCTGTATTGCCTCTGAAACCGGGAGTACTCTGCTGAGTCCTTGTAAAAGGACGTTGCCGTTAAGTTTCTTTTCTGAGCCTTTCCTCCTCCCTTGCTCTTGAATACTGTCCCTTATTTTTACGTAAATGCCCATAGATATATGTATATGTTTTCTGAGTCCCGCACCTTTCTGTAAAGGATTTTCGTCCCCTAATGATTGTATGTCCTTACTATATATATTAATGGCAAATATATCAACAAGTGGTGTCCCGGAGTGGCATTCATATGTGCACACATTCGCCCTGTTAACTACCCGACAGCCGATCTCATCTAGCAAGGCCACCGTTCGTTCCAAGTCAATTCTGTCTAATCTCGCATTTAAAGCTCACCTTATGATTATCGGAACCTTCCTCGGTAACGCTTTTATCGCCAACAAGAGACGCTCGACCATCGCCTCTGTTGACTCCGTCCCCGCCGGTTGCACAAAGGTAGCTACTAGTTTTAATTTAGATGACATTACTGCGATCAGATTTTCTGCCACTATTCCTACGCTCATTTCTCCTACCGTCGGTCTAACAAAAACGGATACCCCCCCCGCGCTTGGCCTACTCAGACTTTCTGCACAACGATTTTTTTATTCAAGACAGATCTTCATTCGTTGTTCTACCGTTAAGTCGGCAGGTCAACGTGACGACGAATGTTTAGCGTCATTGCAGAAAAGACACGGTGCGAACTTACGTGGCTGTGGCACTGCTACTGCGCCGGGCTGCCGCCGCTCTCGATTCTGATCAACGTCGGTTAGCTGACCGAGTATCGCTCTCGCTTCGCGCAATGACGTATACCGGCTGACATAATCAATCAGCTGATCAGCTGGCGGATCTTGTCAGCGGCCTCAGCGGCAGATTTATCGACACCGCCTGTCAGCGAACCATTGCCAGCAGAATCGCCTGACATGGAATAGATAGACGGGAGTCGCCTATTCTCGGTGAAGTCAAACACAATCCTCCACCGAATAGCTGTCCGGAGTGTAGCTTTAAACAACAAGCAATGCGTACGTAACGGACTTTCGAGTAGATCTAGCGACTTCACTGCGGACTGTGCGAAGTTCAGAAGCTGGCGTAAATCCGCAGTGTCAAATTGCAATTTTACTCTTGGTAGTTTTTGCAACGGCGCAATCAATTGCTGCCAGACGATGTCCAGCCTTCCGGAGTTGTCTTCCAACAGCTTCTTCTGCATCTCGATGTAAAAAGTTTGCAGTTTGCTGCAAAGTGATCCATGCTATAACACCTAAAGCATTGCATGGGCTCTTGATATAAGACAACGCCATGCAGTTTCAACCCTAACCGAACCTCTGCTGGGAAATATCCATGATGGATGCACACGTGTTATTTTCCCTTCACTGTGGATTGCCTTTCACTGATACTCGCCGACACCTTTATGTTGGCCAACTCTTGGAGCGATAGTAGCGTGCCTCTATCTTCTTTGGTCTCAATAACAATTAAAAGTTCTTTACTTCTTGTGAAACGGGGTTCTTCCATCCTTTCTTTGATGTGTTTAGCAGTAAAGTCGCATACATCATTGAAATGGAGCTCCAGGGAATTGTCTTCCGTAGAAAATATTACTCCGACTTGCTTTGCCACGACAACTTTCGGCGCACGAGCTCGCCTGGAGTGGATCCCGTCGTAAACCCCGATTCGTCCGGTATTTCTTCACCGTCTCGGAGTTGTCTCGCTAGTGGTTTCAGCACAAGCCTGCGACACACACATATCCTTGCTGCGAGAGTCTTCCACAGGACTCAATGCGGCGCGCTTCCCATATCCCGTCCTTGGACGGTGAGCCGGACCGCCCGCATCGCTGATTGATTTATCAACGCGATTTCAGATGTATCTCTATAATCACAGATCCTTCCTTTCGGCATCACCAACTTCTTCGCTCAAAAAAAGCATGTCTGGTTATTTTCCTAACTCCCCCAAACCTATTTTCCTCATTGTCCGTATTCCGATTTATACTATATCAAGTGTATATCTTTAAACCCGGCGGGACTTTTATCCCACACAAAGGCGTTTATGTTACTATCATGATATTGACAGACCTTAATTTAAGTTATTTATTTAGTTCTGCCTACTTTCCGCTTCGCCTCTCCCTTTTATATTTATTATGGCAACCCGTTCAAAATGAACGTTGCGGCTACGCTTTTCTTTTGCCCTGCTTCCTCTTTTGCATCTTATGTCAACCTTTACTTCTGCCTCTCGATGCCACTGCTACCCAAGCGTCTGATGACCTGCAATGCCCCCTTGATCTTCACTGCTCATATATGTTCCCTCTCCTTCAGAAAGTAGCTCCCGTTGTCCCGATTCCTCCTGTATCTCTTGTCCCACCCTTCCCTGTATTCACATTGCTCCCTCCTATCCCTTTTGTCCCTGTCTATGTTACCCCATACTGTGTGTCTGTGTCTGCACCTTACCGTTTCTCCCTCGTCTAAATGCCTACCCCGCGAGCCTGAAATTTCTACTTGGGCTCGTATTTTTGGTGCGCTGCTACAGCACCTACCTCTCCGTAGTGTACTCCATCAGAGGCCAACGCACTCCGAAAGTCCTGTTCTACTTTAGCATCCGCCACCATTGGAAGAGAACACACTGTCACTCCCACCTTTCGCTGTTTGCAAACTTGTATTAGGTCTTCAACCTATGTGCCGACCTCATTTACAGCACCTTGCAAATCCCGGGTTTGAAAAATATCCACTATATCTACCAGTCCCTCATGAATCACCAGTCTATGTTCTACATTATCGAACATTTTAATATTTTGCTTAGTTGCTGCCACAATATATCTTGCTTCTCGGTCCCATAGAGATAAAACAAACCCCCTTCATGTGTTAGTAAGCATCCTATTAACCTGTTTCTCTATTCTGCCTGCACTTTAATCTCCTGCAACTACCACCCGTTGTCCCACTGGTTCAATAGACACCACATTCCCTGTTTGATCGGTTGAGCCTCGAAATATCTGTTATTTTTGTTGCTGTAACAGTTGATGTCGCTGTTATGGTTGCTGCCGTCGCTGCTGCCGTTTCTCTACTGCTATCAGCTCTTTTTCTTTCTTTTGCCGATTAGCCTCTTTCTACATGTGGGCGTATTCGCGCACCCCTCTGGCGATCTCGTTGCTGTTCCTCTATTGCTGTTGTCTGCTACCGCCGTTCGCCTTCATCGCACCGCCGTCTTTGTGTTATCTTTCTTCTTCCTCTTCGCCACTGTGGCTTAGGTCTAACACCACTGTCTCATTAAAATTGTGGCGTCTGTTGCCAACGGAACCGAAGAATGAAGACAGACGAAAATGCGCGGGTTCTTACACTCACTGATTCTTATTATATTTCACGATACGACAGAGAGCAATACAGCAGCGCCGCCTCTCTTCGTATTATTGCCTAGTCTAGCTTACTTACACTCTACTCAATGTCCCGGCGGTTAGCGCGAAGCTGTTTCGCCGCCAGAACTCACACACAGTACACACTTAACAATACTGCTGTGCTACTCAACTAAATATATATATGTATATATATATATAGAAATCGACCTGCTCCTGCTAGCCACGATCACTCACCACCCTAGGGCACTATCACTGCCATGCTCACGCCGTTGTCGTTGCCACGCCGTCGGACGTCCCGGTCGCCGCCGGACTGAGGGTTTGCAGAGCACGCGTTACGCCGAACACTCGGGATAGCAAGAGGGTGACCAAATGGCGCGCATCCCCTTTTATACGGCCGGCGACCGGCAACGTGACAGTGCACGAACGTGCACTGGCGGGTTGTGGCCGACAGTGCCGTGGCGGGTTGTGGACAACAGTTCTGTAACGGGTTGTGGCCGACAGTGCTGTAACGGGTTATGGCCAACAGGCAGAGATCATCATCATCATCATCATCATGGCGCGCTAATACAAACTTCTATTTGCGGCCATCCAATATGCAACAGTCCTCCCCCTTTTCGAGGGCTGCGGTAGCCCCTCAAAAATACCTATATTGGCTCTGTTTAGCATTTATTATGTGGCACTCTGCGAGATCAACTTTGGCTCACAACAATTTCGCCAACAGGCGTTCAGCTCTCTTAACATAGCGGTCCCCACCGAAGTGCACCGGGTAGGCACGCTTCACGCCATTCTTGGTCGACAGGGCTTCTCCACACGACCAAGGCGCCAAAATGCCCGTGGCACTCCGTCTTCCAGTAGTACTACGACGGCGCCCGCGGCGAACGGCTCGACATGGGGTCTCCCCGCCGCCGCAGAGCCATCGTCAGGGCCAGCAGATGCTCGGCGCGCCATCGCCTTCACAATGAGCTGCTCCGATCGCGGTAAATGTGACTACCGCGACCAAAATCTTCGTTTCACCTCCGCGCGACACGTTCATGACCATTTCTGTCTTGAAATGCTTCAGCCCGGGATTAACTTCTGCCAGGCCCTCGTCTTCGGGCGGCTCGACACGAGAGATGCTCGCGACGTCCTCCCCCGAGCACGGCTGCCGGGCCTCACGCAGCGGGTGCTGCTTCGCCCACGTGAGCTTTTCCGCCGTGAGTCGACCACTCACATCCTGCCGATGGAACCACCTTCCAGCCTGGGCGACGGCGGCGACGATTCGAGTCAGTTTGCGCAAGCTTGAACACCCCGCTGGGTCTATTAGCGGAGATTCGCACGTTGCAACAAACACCCGACTCTCAGGAAGCTCTTCGTAGCCCTGCCCCGGCTGGAAGGCGGGGTACTGCGTCGACGGCTTCTTCAGGAACTCCACGTCCTTGGTTACGAGATGCACTGCTGCCCTTGCTGCAACCATTTCCTTTTCTTTCGTGGATGCAGACTCGGATGGCGTCACTGGATGGATGTTAGAAATCTCGACCACCGTTGAACTTCTTAACTTGAAAACGGGGAGCGCTGCCCCGCCCGTTGCGTTGATTTCTTGAAACGCGACTAGCCGATTTACAATCGGGCTTAGCGCTGAACTTGATTATTGACCACCGGGGCTAACGCGCCCCGGCAGTCTCGTCGATAACGATGCTCTTGCCTCTGCCCATCGTGGAGACATGTCCGGGGCGCTCGACGGCATGGTGGCGGCTAGAGTGCTACGTCGTTTGTAGACCATTAAGCCACCTTGGATTTGGCACAACGTATCTACGTATTCGGAAGATCTACCTGTTTCTAGATCTATTTGCTCATCGCTGAGCGTACTGGCTATTTCGACCACAAAACGCTTGTCTAATTCGTGTAACCTTCGAGCTCCTCCGCTCTCAGCAGCCAACCGTTAACACGGTCCTCATTCCACTGCGTGAACCGCGGAGGCTCCTGGCTCTCATAACAAAACAACACTACGGTGGTGTCCAGTTTTGACACCGCCGCATACACTGAACGCCGAAGCGCCATCACACGACTGTCTGTCTCAGCCATCCTGGCTGTCGCTACGATCACTTCTACGTCCGGGCCTTTGCTACACGTCGTGCCCCACGTTGGGCGCCAATATGTTGACAAAGGAACCGTAGAATGAAGACAGACGAAAATGCGCGGGTTCTTACACTCACTGATTCGTATTTACAGGTAGTTCAATAAGTTCTTAGAATGAAAACCGAGAATTTTCCAAATCATGTTTTTAAATTTTTCTTATTCGATATACTCCCCGAGAAGCTCAATACACTTTTCCCACCGAAATTTCAGAGCTTTCATACCTCTTGAGTAGAGTTCCGCGTCGTTAGACTGAAAATATGCATTGACAGCAGCCTTAACCTCTTCATTGCTGGAAAAACGCTTTCCACCGAGACTATTCTTCAAATGTCCGAAGAGGAAATAATCAGAGGGGGCCAGGTCTGGAGAATAGGAGGGTTGTTCAATAAGTTCGAACCTCAATTGGGCCAGTTTTGCCGATGCTTGCCGGGACTTGTGTGCAGGAGCATTGCCCTGGTGAAACGGGACAACCTTCTTCTGCAAAGCGGGCCGTTTCACGATGAGTTCTTGCTAACGGCAGTCCAACAGTCTTGCATAATATTCTCCTGTGATCGTTTTACAGCTCTCAAGGTAGTCGACCAGCATTATTCTACGTTGGTCTTAAAAAACTGTAGCCATCACCTTTCCGGTCAATGCCGTTGTCCGCACCCTCTTCGGAGGTCCTTCATCAGGTGCACACCATTGGCAAGATGCTTCTTGGGTCTCGGGAGTGTAGTGATGAACCCGGCTTTCATCGACGGTCATGAATCTGCACCAAAAATCCGACAGATTGTTCGACATCTTGGCCAAATTTCGCTGTAAAGCCAAAACAGGCGCGTCTTTTTGGCCTTGGTTGAGCAAATGCGGCAGCCATTTTGCTCTAAGCTCTTTCATCTTCAAGTTTTCGTGTAGGATAAAATGCACACTGCCTAAACTAATCCCTAATGCCTCCGCTATTTCCTTAATGTTCATTCGCTTATCTGTGCCAAGAATTTTTCGCACTTTCTCTACGTTTTTCTCATCAGTTGCCGTTTTTTGGCCTCCTGGACGTAGTTCATCCTCGGTGCTCCTGCGACCTCTTTTAACACATTAATCCAGTTGGAAACAGTGGCAAAACATGGCGCAGAGTCACTGTACGTCTCGTCTAACTCAATTTTTACTTGGGTCGCATTCCAACCTTTGAAATAAAAATGCTTGATAACCACTCGAAACACTTTTTTCTCCATTTTTAAAAATCACGCCGATACGTTGCACGGGAAAAGCTATCAAACGAAATCGCAACGGCCAATCACCATAATATATTGAGTGCTAGCAGTCGAAAAGTTGCAGTTCCTATTAGCGGTGAAAGCGTGCCAAAATTCGAATTCTAAAAAGCTCATTCTAAGAACTTATTGAACTACCTGTATTATATTTCACGATACGACAGAGAGCAATACGGCAGCGCCGCCTCTCTTCGTATTATTGCCTAGTCTAGCTCACTTACACTCTACTCAATGTCCCGGCGGTTAGCGCGAAGCTGTTTCGCCGCCAGAACTCACACACAGTACACACTTAACAATACTGCTGTGCTACTCAACTACAACTCTGCTACTATATATATATATATATATATATATATATAGAAATCGACCTGCTCCTGCTAGCCACGATCACTCACCACCCTAGGGCACTATCACTGCCACGCTCACGCCGTTGTTGCTGCCACGCCGTCGGAGGTCCCGGTCGCCGCCGGACTGAGGGTTTGCAGAGCACGCGTTGCGCTGAACGCTTGGGATAGCAAGAGAGTGACAAAATGGCGCGCATCCCCTTTTATACGGCCGGCGACCGGCAACGTGACAGTGCACGAACGTGCACTGGCGGGTTGTGGCCAACAGTGCCGTGGCGGGTTGTGGCCGACAGTGCCGTGGCGGGTTGTGGCCGACAGTGCCGTGGCGGGTTGTGGCCGACAGTGCTGTAACGGGTTGTGGCCAACAGGCAGAGATCATCATCATCATGGCGCGCTAATACAAACTTCTATTCCATGGCCATCCAATATGCAACAGCGTCGTTTTCGCTAAGCGTACGCTGCAATGCTCTTGTGTCATGTGCTCGCAGACCATGTGGACTTATTACTAGGTATTATATTATAAGGTTGGAGTACTGTCGAGCCCGGTGGCGTGGTGGATTAAGTCTTCGCCTCGCAACCGGAGGAGACACACAGGTGAGCGGGTTCGAGCCCCACCGTTGCACATTTTATTTATGGGGGTCCGTCTATGAAGCAATGTGGAAAACAGTTCCGTGGACGTTAAATCTTGGCTGAGGGTCAGCCCGAAAACTTTACCACTGTCTCCTCTTTAATAGCGCGACTCTCGTTTTCATCCTTTTTCCTAGTTTATTTTTGCCATTTCTGCGATATTTCCCTTTACTGTTGACGTTGTCTCTTCAACTATTTCATGGATGTCGCAACTGCGCCGTTGTTTTTGTTATCGTTCACTTTAAGCTTTATCATCTTTATCACCACGGGCGCGCTTCTCCTTCTCCTCAACTGGGCCTCTCTCTCCTCGATTCTCTTTAGCCTCTGCTGGAAATATGTAATAATGTTTGGCCAGCGATCCTGCATAGCTTGAGCCGTATCGCAGCACGTCTTGGCGCTTTTCTTCGCCAGCTCCATCTCCGCTGTCAGTCGTGGTTTCGTCTCATAGATGGCGCAGCCTATATATGGAGGGCTGCGCTTAGTAATCTTCCTTTTCTATAACACTCTCCACAAATACATACGGACAGTAAACTGGCCGGCACGTATCTTATGCTGCCACACGCACGTGTGGCAGCTTAAGATTCCTTTGGATTGGGCGTTATTGACCCTATACCACCTGGCAATGATCCAGCATCACTTACTATATGGAGAATTGGTCACTCACCTAAAGACACTTAAATACTGTTGTTACGCACGACATTTCCGATCTCGAGCGTTGATCATTTGGCGCCGCAGGATTAGTTATTTTGGAGCGCGCTAACAGACGCCACTCGTCTCAGATATGATCAATTTGCTACAGGTCAACGGCCTCAGGTCAGAATACGACGACATTACGCGCACTAATAAGAAACATGAATCTGTGTAGAAAACAAGAGTGAAACTTATACGATGAATAAACTAGGTCAAGAGGTGAGAGGGACAAGCTAAAGGTGCGGCGTGGTTCGTAATGCTAACCGAGATCGAACCGAATAGTCACTCGCAAACCAGCAGTCAACGGGAGTGGTTAGCTGCCACTCTATAAGGTAGCCGTGGGATATCTCGCCTTTGGGGAGATACCCAAACCCCAGTTCGTACCACCTTCGCTTGGCTGCCTAGGATCCTCGCAATCCACCCCCCGATCTAATTGTTGTCAATTAGTAATAAGCGTTAGGTACGCAACAACTGTGTTAACTCACTTTAGCTAAGCACCCGTTAGAATTTGAATGCGCGGCGAACCGCTCGGAGATTCCCGACTGCTGCGTGGGTGGTTTCGTTATGCTTCGCACTGCTGAAACGGCCTTAACGAAGCTTCACTGCGGCCTGGCTTCTTACCCCTCCATTGCACGAAACACACAATACACGGAAATAATCACCGAACTTGACGCATCATTTTGGTATGCCACTCTCTGGGTTTTCCTTCCCGCATTCACACAAGCAAGCGCAACCCCTCGGAGCTCCATCTATGCAAGTTTCGTACT
Organism: Dermanyssus gallinae; assembly: GCA_003439945.1. Lineage (NCBI taxonomy): Eukaryota > Metazoa > Arthropoda > Arachnida > Mesostigmata > Dermanyssidae > Dermanyssus > Dermanyssus gallinae. The sequence goes on from QVRM01002192.1 coordinate 81,462, forward strand.
TCTTGGCGCCAAATCACTGACTACTCTTCGGTTCTTGTTGCCACATGCAAGTGTGCGCGTGATAAGTCGGCTCATACAGTATGTGTGTGCGCATGGATTGACAAAAAGGACTCTGACACGGGCCGAGTGAATTCTTTTGCAATGCATACGAGGGTGCACGAGAAAAGGGAGATATGACGTATATGAACGGCCATTACTCCGATGCATCCCGAAAGAAAGCATCCGAGTACAAAGTCCTACAGAAAATCCTAAAATTAAGATGAAAGAAGATGTTTCCACCAATAGCAGCCGTATTGGCAGCTAACACAGATAGCAAACGGTTTTCTTAGACAACACCTTCGCTCTTCGCCGGTCACACTCAGTCGCATCAGTAAGGAACAGAGAGATACGCTAGTGTCAATCACATTCTTTAATGTGTATTGGCCTAAATATAGTTTCTTCTTTATTATATAATATTTAGGGCTATGTTTGTGTATACTCGATTGACCAACTCAAGTATGTTATAGGCGAGGACCATGGCTTCTATTTTGATGAAGATCATGTTAAGCTTGTCAAAAAGAAACGATTAGCTGAGGATTGTGTCCAACTCCGAGGGAGGAGCCGGGCACAGCCTGAGTCTCTCTGCGTGTGCGCGTAATGGAAATTTTTATTTGGCGATGCCTTACAACGGGCGTCCTCCTGCGGGACTGCCCTGTGAGTCTTTCGTCTTTTCTGGTAAAGAATGAAAGGAAGCCGGGAGTAGCAGATCTTAGATGGGGTCATTGAATTAAAAGAACCTGCGGACTACGCTATCGAGTTGCCGATAGACAGAACATCTTATAAATTCGTTTTATGTTATTTAATTTTTTGAAGAAGGGTAAAATGCAGTTACGCACTACCGATACGAGTAGGAAATATTGAATTCCATCTCGAGCTGTCCAACTCGACCCCAGCGGATGGATGTTACGCCGCTGAGATCCATGCCCACTAAACGCACCTCCCTTAAACTTCACTCTCAGATGGCCCAGATCTTCATAGAACAGTGCTGTGGGCCGACAGACAGGACTAATATGGTGACATGTCGGTGATCTCGGCCATAGGATGCAGCACCATATTGTGTGCGGGCTTCGAGTATGCTTCGGTTTCTTACCCGAATGTAAGCCAAGCCAAAATTGATCCGTTTGGTATCAAAGGAATGCAAAAAGAGGAGGTTGGCCTCTAAAGCTAAAAAATCGCCTTACGGAGCATAACACCCAATCCGTTTCTCATGTAAAACAATATGTTCACGTTATTGTTGTTAAGTGGTGATAATTCGTACCTCCTCTTTGGTGATTGATATTGGGACTCCACGTATCCCGGCTTTAAAGACTTTAATGAACCTCCTGTCACCAAATATTCTGCATTATATTGCCTGAAGTATCTTCTTGTAAAGTAAGAGTGAAATAACCAAAAATGGTTGTAGTGAGCAATTTATCTTGACATTTCTTCATCAAATCTGCGATTGCAAGAAACTCAGTCAATCTACCGAGAAAAGTATACACACCTGTGTGTTTGGAAAAAAATAACAGTATCAAAGTTGAAAAATGTTGTAGTAAAAATAATTCTCAAGAAATAAACTTTTCAATTCTCATATTGTGAACCCTTGCGGGGTTCTCATATTTTGCCGTACCCGAACATTATCCTGCTTACCTGTGCTAGTAAGAAATCTTTATCAAATAAGCTCGAAATTATGCTCGCAAGATAGCCACCAACCCCTGCGTGTCGGAATGCACCGTCGAAATGTTCCTGTGAACGAACCAGGTGTGTAGGTCGACAGCTGATGTTTTGGCGGCCAGTCATGCTACTCTTAGCGTGCTGAACCTGGCTACCCCAGCATACGCTTCAAATTGCCTTTTCCGTCAGCTGCGCTGCCTTTCTTTATATAAAGTTTTATTTGACACTCTTTTTCCGTTGAGCGGTGACAAAACTAGCGTTGTCCTTCTCGTCTTACTTCTGCGGTCTTCGTTGGCGACTTGTGGCCGCTACGACGGTGTTGTTGTTGTCGCCGCTACCACCATTACTGCTGCTGTTAAGCTCAGCTGCTCTTAACACTGGAGAGGCTGCTTTAGCGGTGCTGTCACGGGTCGGCTTTGCTGATTCAAGCCGACTTCTGCTATCCGTCAACCGTGCCTACTTTATTCTTTGCACTAGTTCGGCACCAATTCAAAAATTCCGCTGCTAGAAGTCATTCGTGGTAGTGAAATTAGTCTATGTAGAGTGTTTTTTTAGCTTAAACATATTTTCACTCAAATGGTCCTCGTTTTTTTTACTTAGACATTAGACTCAATTTGCAAATCTTCAGAAATATCGCGTTGTTGAGGCATCTAGGGTTTCCTCCACAGTCCTTTTTGACAGCAATCCCTTTGACTCTCATATGTATAGTTTATCATCTATTTTCAATAAGCATCGCTCAATAAGAATTCGAGTAGGAACATGGATTTAACCGGCGATACTCCGGTAGATGACAACCATGACCAGTAGCCCTCGGGATTAAATTAAGTGAAAAAGTGTACACCATTTAGTGCGATATAAACGTGTATTGAAATTCAACAAAGTAGTAAAGTTTTTTGCATGATTGCAGATTTCCACACCCTAGGGACAAACGTCATGCTTATGAATTAGCCATGGCGGTAACCAAGGAACCAGTTGGAAATAATTTTGCATGCCTGCCTGGGTTGACTGAACGGGGATTGGACTTGCCTGGCTGGGACGGCGCCACTAGTAAGTACTGCCGTATAAAGTCATGGGTTATTATTGAAGCTTGGCGAAAATTTACGTTTTGCAAATTTACCTATATTCATATGTCCTATATAAATACTATTTTAGTATAAAACGTTTTATTCAAACTTTATATATATGTATTAAAACATATCATGCTTAGCTCTGGCATATTCTCAGTCTGATCTGTTTGTAAACAAATCGAGTTGGAGAAACAAATCCGCAATGGAATATTACTAAACGAAAAACCGCGTACATGTTGTTAAAATCATGAAATTTGAAGCTCTGTACAGGCATACTTGCGAGCTTCTTGCGTTATGAATGACCTAGATATCCAGGCTTGTGAGATAATCGTCTATGAACTCGAGTTTAAAAAGGCCAAGCATTTCGCGTGACAGGTATGCATGATGTGTCAGGCCGTGAAAGACTATGGAGCTTTGGACTATATCGATGCGAATGAACTCTAGTTCTAACAAGATGGTCCCGCACAGCAATCGAGATAACTGAGCTTTGAAAAACGAAAATTTAGTACCCCGGAAGGTTCCCGAAGACATTAAGTGATAATAAAAACAATGATAAACTTAAGGCTAACACCAACGCGTGTATTATTGTAACTAGGCTTTTTTTATATTAGAAGGTCCCAAAAAACTTAACTCTGTAAAACGGAAAAGGTCACCTCACCAATATTTTATTGTATATAATATACATTTAATTATATATTTATTAAAATAAATAAGACTTTAAAACATATATGAATCTCTTTCTTTATATATATATATATATATATATATATATATATATATATATATATATATATATATATATATATATATGAAAATAAAGACTCCGACTCCCTAGCACCTTCTATGGTCGGTGGCGGCGCATCCGAAGCTGGTTATGCAGCCCATCTTGGGCATTCCCACGAATTCTGGCCTCTCGCGCTTGAGACCTTGGGTGCTCCTGGTGTTCGGACCAGACAGCTAATTCACAAAGTCGGCACTATGTTAAATATGTCAACCGGTGATAGCAGATCGTCGTCCTTCTTTAAACAACGTCTGGATCTTGACGTACAACGTGGAAACGCAGCCTCCGTTCGAGGCACTCTTCTGAAGTGGTCTCGGCCTAGCCTAGACGAAGCGGACACGTGATTGTCACAATGCGCACCCGCTAGGCCCATTGGCATAGCTAACCTTCCATAATATGTGCCCCACGTGCATATTGTAATATACTAAAAATAAACTTTCACTATATATATATATATATATATATATATATATATATATATATATATAGTGAGAGAGAGAAAGAGCGAGAGTTCTGCGCGTTTCGTCGTGTCTAGTCATCATTAGTCAGCCACGTGCATGCAATCATTTAGAGTCGCTGGCTGCTTATAGCGACCGACTATTTCAGTTGCCTGCAAGAAACCATTGTCTTTCACGTTAATAATGGTTAACGAAAATATTGTGGTCGAGAAGAGGGGAAGAGCCGGCCGAGTCTGAAGACAGAAAAGCCAAGTTAGTTGCGTTGGCTCGTAAAAGGTGACGGCATCGAAAGCAAAGCCAGCGCTTTCTAGGGATGGAATATGCACTTACGCACACCCGCCGATTTAATGACGGGTAGTGCGGGGCTAAAGCGCAGAGCGAGAGAGTACATGACTCACCCTAATCCGAGCGCATTAGCCACCACCCTCAGAACCTCTCCTGGTCCGAAATTGTGTCACTACTTCAAGACCAAGAGGAGGGAGCCTCAAGTTTAAACCCTTTCCTTAGTCTGTAGGTGCGTCCCGAGCAGGCTAGTCCTGCTGGGTTGAATCAGAACGAATAATCGCGGTCGGCAACTATTCTCGAAACGAATTCTTTTGCGCATAGGCCCATTGAGGTAATTTAGGACAGCACCCCAGTTAGTCGTTGAATTGACCATGTGCGCGACGATCATCTGCGCGGTAGATGCTTGTACGGTGAGCTGTCCCGGTACGTAGAAAACACCGTACACGCCTCAATGGTATGCGCGGCATCATCGGGCATTCCGGAGTCGCAGAGAACGCCGTTGTTTTCCGTTGTTTTCCCGGTCTTCATTATGTACGCCTGAAGCTGGCTATATCCGTCAGCGCCTGGGCAGTGTACTATGTCATTGGTTCCTGTGCCGTATACCACTGACGCGCGTCCGTGATGATGGGGCGTGTCTGCGTACCTCTCGTATTTCCGGCAGGCGTGTGGGTTTACGAATCCGCCCAAGCAGCGAGTGTGGCCTCTTGAGCCTCCGTTATCTTCTCGTTTAATTTGTGTTTACTTCTTTCTTTTGCCGGCATGTCCTATAAGAGGAGGCATTTGGGAACAAGCAGGACGTCCGTGGAGACCGTCCGGTACGCCCGTGCAACCCGTATTGCCACACCCGGTTGACAGCGGTGCAGAGCCTGTCGGGCCGTGACCGTACTGAGTGATAAGCCAGCCCACACTAGTGCGGCTTAAAACGCGACCGCTTCTGAAACAGCAGCTAGTTTCACTTGTAACCAGGGTCATCCCTAGGTACTTGGCGTGGCGGGACGGCGTGAGAGCATCTCCGTTGAGATCATCCGCAAGATCATCCGCATAGGCGATTGCCTTCACCCCATCCGGCAGGTCGTCAAGACACCGTCGCATGCCACGTTCCATAGAACTGAGTTGAATACCGAGCCTTGGGGCACCCCCGTCTTAATTGGATGGGTCTCACCTTGCATCTAGAGTATATATTCTACCAGGGACGATGATAGTATGCGTCGCAGATACGGGGAAATTCCCTCCTGCTCGAGCGCACTCATGATTGTCGACCAGTTGGTGGTGTCGAACGCATTGCGGACATCCAGCAGTATCAATAGTTGTCGTATTAACTCATCCCTGTCCTTAGTCGACATCTCGTTCCTGTTACTGCTCTTAAGCAGGGGTCATATATGACTCAATCTAACCCCCCCCCCTCCCGAAGCCCTCCTGGTTCAAAAGTGTAAACCAATACTTCGAGACTAGGAGAGAAGAGCCTCATGCCTTAATCCCCTCCTTAGTCTGTAGGTGCGCCCCGGGCAAGTTAGTTCTGCTGGGTTGTATCAAAAGGACTCTTCTTGATTAAACCCAGCAGGTTAATGAGCCTATCGAGGTATTTTAGGCTAGCACCCCAGTTACTCGTCAGGTCGACCATGTGCGCGGCGATCGTCTACTCGGTAGACGCTCGTAAAGTGAACGGTGAGCTATTCCGGCACGCAGACAACGCCGCACACGCCTCAGTGGTATGCACAGCACCATCTCGCACCCCGGCGTAGCACAGAACGCATATGCCGATCGTTGCTTTACCGATCTCATCATGTACGCCTGGAACTGGCTATGCCCGCTCAGTATAGTATGTCATTGGTCCCTGTGCCATACACCACTTGCGCAAGTCTGTGATGACAGAGCGTGTCGACGTACTCCTCGTGTCTCCGGCAGACGGGTTGAGCCACGTCTCCGTCCAAGCGGCGAGGGTGGCCTCTTAAGCCTCAGTCCATGATATATCTCTATTCAATTCCCGCCTACTCCGTGAAGACCATCCTGTACGCTTGACTAACTCGTATGGCCACAGTCCGTTCGGAGCGACGCAAGGTTTGGCGGGACGTGACCGTTCTAAGTGCCAAGTCCGCCCACACTAACGCGGCATAGAGTGCGACTGCTTCTGCAACAGCAGCTAGTAGGCGTCGTTTGGGATCCGACGCGCCTCTCTCCCGGGGTAATACAAAGAAGAGGTTATCCCAATGGAAGGCAAATACTCAGTAGGTATTGGAGGATACATTGATTATAGTTGATTATATATGCGCAGGTAACATATATACTGCCGCTCTTAACGCCCCTGATATAAAAGGGTAACATGTGTGTTCAGGTATACATGTCAAGCGAATATCAAATCAATAAATCATAGATGTACGGGTTTGATCCCCATCATTGCACATTTGTATTAATGGGGTCCGTCTTATGAAGCAATGTTAAAGCAAATTCGTGGATGTTAAATGCTGACTGAGAGTCAGCCCGTTAAAAGTTTTAAGGTACTCTGCTGGCTACATGCAACAGGTGTACACAGCCATGGGGGGCAATCGTCCTTCCCCAATCCGTACATAATTTATTTCTGTATACGTATTACATGCTCACGTATTTATAGTCACGTAGTACCGTCGGGAATTTCACAGCGGTTAGAAAAATCGGCAGAATTTTTATAAAATTATCTTAGGCCTCTTTCTGCACATTTCTGGAGGCCAAAAATCTATTACAGTTACATGCTTGCCAGTTCATCTTTCGGTTGTATTTTTTCAGTTCCACGTTTTCCACCGACGATCAACATTAATGGAATTTTGTCGCCTGAAGAATGCATGAAACTTTCGCATAAGAAAAAGGGAGAATACATCTGCGGAGTGTTCGGATCGATCGAACCCAGACTCTCTAACGTAATTACATTTTGTCTCTCAGAGGTTATATATATATATATATATATATATATATATATATAGCCTGTCTTTTGTCGAGTCTCTTTGCAAATAATTGTAGTAATATGATACATTCTAGTAATATAAAGTTAATGATTGTGACAATTCTTATTTATGGTATTTACATTATTTGTGTTATGTATAGACTACCCTATATTATATTTATGAGGCATGTAGATAGTGATTGATAACTGTGAGTGCCAATAATCGTCAGGTTACACAGCTACGTCACGCTTGAGCCATGGAAACGAGTTTTAAAGCACAGCCCTACTTGAACCGCCGCTGATAATTAAAGGTGGAATTCAACGCTGCACTATTAGTTTATTTTACGAGAGACCATATACACACTCCGCTTATAAAACGCGTGCATGAGTCTGCGTCAGTTCACAGCCTGCGCCTACTAAAAATTATAGTTTTCTTGGAGCCCATGCCTAAGAGGCGATTGTACTTCTACAAGTTCAGACATTCTTTTCGCACAAGTAATTTTTACCCCTTACGTTTGTTTGTAAATTTACATTTTTAAATTGTACTGATGACTCTAAGTGCCATTTCTACAGATATTGAGTCTTCTAAGAGGTAAAAGTACATTATGTGGTGGCAATTGTCAGGGTTATTCACTTTTTATACCACTAAAAGCTTGACATTCGCCAATATAATTAAAATCAGATATTTGGAATGTCTGACGTATACGCTTTTGGCGAAATCCATAAATTGTGTAAAGATTAAAACGTGATAACCGATTTAAAAATTCTGACCGACCATCTAATATATATATATATATATACACAGACACACTAGACTCAAAGACTAAGCCGCTTCGTCGGTCTACAACTTTAAAAAGCCCATATCGACGCCGAAGAAAGACGTTCTTCGAAAGTAACAAAAATAAGTTAAATGTGGCTTCGTTGCGGTTAAAGGCTTAACTGCAACGGAAAATAAAGCCTACTTAGATGCAGTTATAGAACAAAGCTTGCCAGCGTAGAGCACCATTATCAAATGAATTGTCTTATTTAAAAAGGTGAAAAACTTTGAGGGATAACAATAGAAGTCTACAAGTTCTTGGTGCTTTACCGCCGATTAAAGCTGTGCAGAATATATGAGCAATAACTAAGCCGCAATACATCGAAGAAAGCATTAGCATTTATGCGTAAAAAAATAAAGCAAGGTGGCTACCGCAAAAACTAAAAATTAAGCAAAAACAGGCACACGTGTCAGTTTCAAATAAATATTTAGAACTTTGAAGACGAAATCCGCAGGTTGTTGGACCGAATTGTAACAGCCTACGAAACCTTAGCCCACTACTTGAACTGCTTCAGAACGGGAAGATGCAACCAGGGAGTAAATCGCACACGGCAACAGGCTCAGAGTAAAGAGGCACGTCTCGAGCAGAAAATATTTAATAACCTTTCTGTAGTATACAGAAGAAATTCGATTAGTTGACTATCTTTCTACAATTAGAGCGGTAGGTGGGATTACCTTATTTTTATGAAGAAGGGTTGGATACCCTTATGTGATATTGCTGTGAGTAGGGGAAGAAAGGGGTCTCACATCTTATCTTAAGCAGTGTGGGACTCGACCCCAGCACCCCAGCGAATGGATGGTTAGCCCGCTGAGATCCATACCCATTAAACGCACCTGCCTTCTTAATTGCGTGGCTACCTCTTTGCCTGGATTATATGCTACATATGTTTAATCTACCATGTAAACACGTTGATAGAAGTAAATCTGTGAATCATCCAAGTTACAGCTATATTTGCTAGGATTAACCGCTCTGCTGAGCGCATAACCTAGTGAGTCTTAAAACTTGTTAAAAGGCATTGATTTCAATAGATATGAGCAGCCGGATATTGTTTTACAGAACGTTGAATAGAAATAATTAGCACACCTGCGCCTTCGGAATGTTCTTAAAAACTTGATCGTGTGATCCTATAGCAAGAAGGTTCGCGGTGGCACCTTCGAGCAGCTATTGTAAGATAATATATAGTTGTGTGCACTTCTATAGCTATAACAAGTGATTAATCTGATACGGTGGGTCATTAATGCATCCAGTCAATCTTGACATGCCCTTCGGAAAATCCTCATTACTACGCAGCCATGAACGGGATCGCCATAGACTTGATATCAAAATTATTATTATGATGTGCGCATTTGCATCAATGTATTAGCTTTGAGCGCTGCGTCGTAAAAAGGTCGTAAACATTTTATTTTAAAGTATTGAACGTGAAAGCTTATAATCTAACTTCACTTTTTACTAACTTTCTTCAAACCACTAGTTCACAAGCAGAACAAACACGAAGGAGCGCTGATTTCTGCATCGGAGAACCGGTTGTCGTGCAATGGCACATTTTGTGCTCCTATGTCGGGCAAAAACACCAGTAACTGACTTAACACTAGTAATTTCGCTCTCAACCAAAGCAAGCATTTTCAGAGAGAACGTACCATAGAAAAAAAGATTTGTTCTAATGAGTTTTACAATTTTGTGTTTTTTTTGTGGAGGAGGATGGATGCTTTTACGCACTGTTGCTACGAGTGCGGGATGTTCCCCCTCTTGAGCAGTATGGGACTTCACCCTGGCGATTCCATGTTGGTCCGCCAAGACCCCTACCCACTAAACACACCCCTTAAGCTTCACTCTCTAATGGCCCAGATATCCTTAAAATATTACTATGGGCCATTAGGAGAAGTGGCGAGCGCCTAACGGATCATTTGGCCGAGGTCACTCACGGGTTTCCCCACCGGTCCGACGTGCTTGTTCCAACACCTGCGAACCCTTTTGATTGCAAGCCACGTCATCTGTTGATGTCGTAAGCGCTATCCATTCTCTTCTATACCTGCAGAGCTCGGCTTTTTTTATCACTGCAGTTACCATTTTCTCACCCAGCTTTTATGCCGATGCTGTGCTGCGTATGCACTCCACAAATATCCTCTTGCTACATCTCGGCGGATTTGTCGTCCCGATTCATTGTTTTTTCTTCTCTAGCCGATCTCAATCTTAGCAGCGATATGGCGGTTGTCCTTGCCTGCTCTAGTCCCTTGCATTTTAAGAAAGTGTGCTCGGGATCATCGTCGATGCCGTCCACACAGTGCACGCAGGTTTCCGAGGGAGCTTTGCCTATACAAAAAAGATAGCTTTGAAAATTACCGCGGCCAGTGAAACACTGCGTAAGGAAAAGTTCATTTCCCTCGCCAGGCGGTCTATCCGTTTTTTATGTCCGGGATGAGCAGGCGAAGTGAATGACCCGGTGAGTCTATGGGGACATCCCATTCTTCTCACCGCGACCTTATTTTTCCTTCTCAGCTTCTTTGCTAGACTAAGGCCCTCCTTTCCACATAATTATCTTTTCATTTACTATTAAGTCCAAATGCGGAACCAGCCAGTACCAAGGCTGCGCTAGTGCTAACCGTGAGATAGGCCTGCAGGATCCTAAGCGCCGCCGTTCTTTAAATGCTTCTTAGGGCCTTTCTTGTTGTCGTCGTTTTCAAGGTGTTCTGCAGCCCGAGTAGCGCCGCAAATGCAATTGACTTGGTAACCGACATTAGAAGTCTTCGCCGGCACTCCTGCGGCCCGCGTAAGTTTGGCTTATAACGTTAGCCGCTTTAGTCGCCTTGGCCGTGCGCTCTCTAAAATAATTTGTGCCCCTGAGACTCTTTTCCTCCCTGTCAGGAGGATGGTTTTGATCTTTTTCGAGGCAAGTTGTAGCCAACTCCGTCTCTTTGTTGACCAGAGAGCCGAGTTTGCCTTTAATTCTAGCTCTTCTTCTGTCTTTGCTTGAGTAGTTACGGCCAAGTCGTCCGCGTACGCCATCATCTCCACTCCTTACAGGAGATCTTGCTGTGATCAGGGCGTCGTTATATTACGAGATATCGAAAGCCTTGCGCAATTCGTTGGACCTCCATGAAGCCACGAGGGTACACCAGAGTTAAGACACTAAAAAGCATTGCGGGGAAAACATGACAATGCTTAGTAACCTTGCCGAGTCGGAACGCTAAGAGTCTTGTGGCCAAAAAAAGGCATCACCATAACAGGGCGTCTTTGCAGGGGGGTTTAAGGATGGTTCCAAAGCCCAACATGCTATAGATGTAACCAAATCGGGCATGTAGCACGAGACTGCTAAATTAAGGAGACACCTGTTAGAATGTGTTATAGATGCGGGAATGAGAAGCACATAGCTAGGGAATGTAAGGAAACCTACGCCTCGTGCTACTTGTGCAAGGAGAAAGATCCTAAACCGAGAACAATGGCTTGCCCGCAGTACACGAAAGTACTTAAAAAAGCAAACAAGCCGCGAGAGCGGAGGTAGAAGAGGGGAAGGCCCGGGAATCAAGGGCGGAGCAAAAACAAAAGAAAAATAAGAAAGCAGCCAGGGAACAGAGGAAGGAGGTTAAACGAGACAAGCGTACATCAGATGGCTGGTCATAAAAAAGGCTTCAGGGGTCGGCCCGTTTTCAACATCCAGAGAACGAAGGAACAACTTGTACACAACAACAATGAATAGGATTATAGTAATGCAAGTAAACTGCAACAGGATTAGATACCCACTTGACATGGTGGAAGAGATAGCCACAAGGAGAGGAGTCCAGTGGCGGTGAGCGATCTAAATCAAGCGATGACAGAAAACAAAAAGGAATGGTTTTTAGATCGAACCAAGAGTGCAGTAGTTATAAACGCCGGTTTCGTGCAAATCACAAACGGGCACGGGTTTGAATGGGAGAACTGCTAGAAGGGTGTGGCTGTACTTTTGTTACAGTAGCCCCAAAGACAGCCTGGACGAATTTAAGAACCTACTTAGTGAAATAGGAGTATCAATAAATGAAGCCGCAGGAAATGGCGTAGTCGTGACAGGAGACTTCAACGCGGCATTGGAAACATGGTGGTCGAACAAGAAGGGGAGAATCGTAACTGAATGGGCAGCCAGCCTGGACTTGTACATTTAAAACAATGGCAAAGACCCGACGTTCCACAAAGCCGAATATCAGTCAATAATCGATCTAACATTATGCAACAATACAATGGCCAATAAAATAAAAGGAAGGTCAGTGCTCTCAGAGAAAGAAAACCTCAGCGATCTCTATTGCATTGAGTTCATGATGGAACTGCAGCAACACTCCCTGTAAGAAGCAAAAGCACTACAGGATCAAGGACGAAGAGGTCTTCAAGAGCGAACTTAAGAAGACAATCCCTACAACTCCTCCCCACACCCTCCCTAAGCACCCTCATCCAAGAAAGACCTCCTGCCAGCTAAAATATTGGTGGAAGAGCGTCATAGCGCAGAAACGGGCGGATTGTAACAAACTAATATATATATATATATATATATAAAGTGTGTTGCAAAAAATTAGCAACTCATGTTTTTTGCGATAATTTCGGCTTGGTTTATTTAAATGGCTTGAAATTTTAAGCGCATGATGTACATGACGAAACATGAGTATAGTGTTGATTTCATTGCAATCTCAAAATCGGTTCATACAAAAAATAAAAAAGTGTGAAAAAACAGTGTTGCAAAATATTAGCAACAATAACATGCTAACAACACAGCTCTTGTTTGTAAAGGATAGTCGATACTACAGCTGATATTCGATCCCAGGGATCAAATGTCAAGCTAAATCAATCGTTATATAGCTGCAAAATATTCTACAGCTTAGTCGTTGTTCCGAACTAACGACGAATCTTATGTTTAAACCATGGGTCGTACAAAAGATCTTTCGGATAACGAAAAGACAAGAATTGAGGCATATGCTGAGCTCGGTCATACAGTAACTGCTATAGCAACCAGATTAGGACGGCATAAGGGCACCATCAGCAGGTTCTTACACCCTGGAGTGAACCAAAGGTGCAGATCTAACAGTGGGCGTAAGCCAGTTTTGACTATTCGAGATCGGCGAAGGATCATACAGTTGGCTACTCATGACCAAATGTCTTCTTCCAGGATCAGGACTACTTTAGGAGTGCCAGTGCACCGATCCACAGTGTACCGAGTTTTAAGTTCTGACAAAAACGTGCGATACGCGAAAAGGAAGCTTATGCCGCGACTGCAACCAAAGCACATTGTCGCACGGCGTGAATTTTCGCATAGATACCAAACTTGGGATAACGAGTGGAAAAACATCGTCTTCTCGGATGAAAAGAAATTTAATCTCGATGGCCCTGACGGCTGTCAGTACTATTGGCACGACTTACGGAAGGAACCTAAATGGTTCTCGAAACGTGTGGCCGGTGGTGGCTCTGTGAAATATTGGGGCGCGTTTGGATATAATGGGAAGTCTGATCTAGTCGAGATTGTGGGCCGAAACAATTCTGACATGTACCAGCGCATTGTCGGTTCCCAGTTAGAAGCCCACTTCAGAAGAATTGGGGGACCTGACGCAGTTTTTCAACAAGACAACGCCACGTTTCATACCTCGGCTAGCACTATAGCCTTTTTTCAAGAACAAGGAGTGCCACTTTTTGACTGGCCGGCATTAAGTTCAGACCTGAATCCTACTGAAAATCTTTGGGGACATTTGGTAAAGCAGATTTACGCAAATGGTCGACAATATAATCATTTGTCGGACCTCAAAGAAGCTGTCCAGCAAGCATGGACTAATATTCCACTTTCGTACTTACAACAGCTCATTAACTCCATGAAAGACCGAGTTTACGATTTGATTCAGAAGAGGGGACGAAAAACCCGTTTCTAGAATAAAATATGTAGTTTCAAATGAGCCATACAGCCCTGCTAAGAATCGAATACGCTGTAAGGCGCTATTGTTGCTAATATTTTGCAACACTGTTTTTTCACACTTTTTATTTTTTGTATGAACCGATGTTGAGATTGCAATGAAATCAACACTATACTCATGTTTCGTCATGTACATCATGCGCTTAAAATTTCAAGCCATTCAAATAAACCAAGCGGAAATTATCACAAAAAAACATGAGTTGCAAATTTTTTGCAACACACTTTATATATATATATATATATATATATATATATATATATATATACTGTTACAATCCGCCCGTTTCTGCGCTATGACGCTCTTCCACCAGTATTTTAGCTGGCAGGCAGTCTATCTTAAGTGAGGGTGCTTAGTAGTTCTAGTTGGATTGCCGGGCCGACCTAGAATGCTGACGTCCAGTCGTGTGGCCTCGTTCATGTCTTCTCATATTACTTGTTACTTCACCACTTATTCCTTGTGATAATACGATCCAAAAATTACCCTGACACTGGCGCTATAGCAATAAGAGGAAAGCCAACAAACGCGCAGCTTTTTGCGCATTGGTTTGCACATGAGGAGCAGACGTTACATTTATGTAAATCCTGGCCATTGAGTGAAAATGTGCTCTTACGTTGTCATCCGATACACATATGTTTTAAGTAACCATGACACCACCAGTCCATGGAGTTTTCTTTAATCGTTGATGCTTCTCGCAGGAGGTTTCTCTAAGCGAGTTATATTATGATTATGTCCTGACCGAAATTTCCTGAATCAAGAATTCACGATACGAATCGTCAAAGCTGAAGACTCAAAGCGAAAAAACTCGGGTGATCGTAAGCAATCAAGTCGCAAGTATGTGCGCACAAGATTTCTTTTAGCCAAAAAAATATTGCCGTAGGGGTGGCTTTGTTCCACAAAGATAGAGTTACAAGGACTATAAGTCCTTCCAACGGGGCTTCTCACATCGCTACTGCTTTCACTGGTATACCAAAATTTTTAAATGAGGACAAACCGGAAAACTTTATTCTAGTTCTATGGATATACTTTTATATTGTACACTTTACTTCAAAACGTTTACACACATTTTACGTAACATAAAACGTTATTAGTTATTTTGTTGTTTACAAATTCGACATAGTTTGCTCAATTCATAATGATAATACCAACATTTTATTTAAAGCATTTTTAGCAGCAAGCTAAGTTATCATTATTTGGTGTGTGGAATTCAGTCTTTTGACGCAGCTTCTCAGCACGCCATTGTGCGATGTATTTAGTGAATATGTACTGTCACTTCACATGAGGCGAGACTCTAGCCGAATGGGCCCACCATCAGTATCTGCTTTAGAGCGGTACTCTTCGGGGCTGACTCTCAGCCAAGATTCAACGTTCATGGGACTGCTTTGCGCATTGCTTCATAGACGGACCCCCACGAATACAATGGTGGGGCTCGAACCCGCGCACCTATGTGTCTCCTTCGGTCGCGAAGCGCAGACGCATGCCACCACGCCACCGGGCTAGACTCATCGGGTATCTAGGAATGTTGCAACTAGGTAAAGCGGTACCTATATTGTTCTGTCGTCCTGGCCAACATGGCCGGGTTGTTTTGCGAAATATATATGAACACAAATAATTGAGGAATGTATGGATATGAAATAACCACAAGCTTAAGTGTTCCGCGTTAATGGACCCTGAAAGTCGTCTTCTATCTGACCGAAGTCGTACTTTTGGAAGAGGGTTTAGATTGTACTTATACCTACTATTTGAGAGCTTGCCCTTTTCTGGGCTGTATCGAAACCGCCCCAAGCCGTTCATTTTACAAGAGACCTTGCTCTAGATGTCATCGTTAGTTGCGTATCACATAACTGACAGGCATAAGTCTGAAACAAGCTATGCAACATTCTGAAATAATTTTAATCGACTAAGCTCTAAGCACGAATACATTTTTCACTTTCCTTGAGGTCTATTTGGTCCATTCGTCATATCTCATTCTCACATATTGCTAATATCATCTGCATATTGTGCACTACAATCTCTAACTTATAAAGAATAAACGATGGTGTTGGATAGGCTACCAGTATATTTCTGAAAGACGAGGAGTGTAGTCATATATCCTAAGAAAAGAAGATGCCAAAAACTAGATAATTTAGTGTTGAGTTATAATGTATTAAAACTCAAATTGTAATTTACATTTAAAATATATTTTTTGACCTGCCTTTATTAATAAGTCGATTTATCTGTAAACTTGCCTAACAGCAATATGCATAAACTCTCTACCGACACTATTTGACAACAACAAAAAACAAAATATTAGCATTCTCGTTTTTACGTATAAAAAATTGAAATGTATGTACAGATTTGAATTAAGCGTAATGGCGTATATATATTTAAAACCATGCTACTAATCAACGCGGCATGTAACTCTAACGTAAATGCAGTCTACAGAAAACGTCGTTTATTTCTTTGAATACTTAAGACAAATTGAGATACAGCTACAAAAACGTAATGCTAGTAAAGAAACGAATATAGATTCTCAAACATATCTGATATATGACAGACTTCACAGTTTATCGTGATGATCGGAGTAAGCATGCAAATCATTACACTGTTAACTCGTCGAGTGTAGAGTATTGAAAGACGTGCTCCTGTAGCGCGATAAAAGTCTTATATTGTCCTGTACCTGGACTTTATTGAGGTCACATTTTAACAATGTCTTATGTCTGCTAATTTATTTATTTGATTTTTTGTACTCCAAAATAAGTATTTTATACGAAAATCTAGGGCATAGGTGCGTTAATCAAGTCAATTGTAAATGAGTTAGTTTTATATAAATTACGTATTTTTTTATCTTTTATATATATATATTTTTTTATATATTATTTATATATATTTATATATATATATATATATATATATATATATATATTTAAGGGGAAGAAACCTTAGTACTTACGTGCTTGTGTTTTATTTGTGAACTAGGTAACCATTTGGACAGAAGGCGCAATCCTAATAACCGTACGAAGAGGAACTGATGGACAACTTCACGCATTCGTTATAGGCATCGCAACGAAATACCTGCTGCACACACCTAGGAGCCACGTAGTTCTGTATGCCTCAGTATTTCCCATCCTTAAAGCGATTGAGCTTTATGTCCGATTGGGTTCGTAACTCAGTGTATTTGTAACACACAACACGGATTCATGTACAAACCATACGATGCGACTTCTTTTTTCCTTAATTCATACAACTTTCATAGATACCAGTATGACATGTTGCATTCTGTACAATACAAGTAATATAAAGGTTTGCAGTTTATAAATAATATATGTAACCCAGAGCTGTATCTAGCGAACCTTCTTGTAAAGAGTTTTACATCACACATTAATACATCTTGCGCACGTTTGCGGCGGAGGTACACGTATTGGGGGGTTGCAGGAGGCAGTTATGGCACACTACATTCATTGTGAGCGCTTCCTACAAGATTACAACAGCTTCGTTTGTTTTAATTATAAACCTCGACGTCACATTGTGTAAATAAAAAGCTGCACAGATGTTACTTTCTCCGTCATTTTATTGCGGTGATATCAGCTGTCGAAAAGATACTGCTGAAGTAGTGATAAAGGCAATGTGGCTCCAGAGCTAATAGGGGTTGCCCATTAGACAGATACCTACCTAAACGTATGCGTGCATGAATGTCACAGTGGTAGGAGCACCCCTTGAAACCTACTCTTTATTCCAAGTGCTAAGCTACCAACCCTAGTGATAGACCTTGCATCCTCACACTAAATCAGTATGCTATGAATACCTTATTTACCACGGATCAAATTGACGCTGTGTTCCGATTGCTTCCTAAAAAGAAAATTATATCGGATTTAATCCACTATGAGCATTTAATGCAGTCTGAGCCGTACAATAATTAAATATTAGACATAATTTGCAAATTATTCACTAAAGTTTGGACAAAATGGCAAAGACACCTTGGCATATAGCCTGACTCTCACTTATTATCATGGAAAAGCATGACAATGACTAAAACAATTCAAACCTTTCGTTGGGCATTGCTTCAGAACGACTTCCGACCGAACAATTTGGGTTCATAATATGTTTGAGTATACATGACACCATCCATGCCCTGCACTCGGTTATTAAACGTGTATGACAAAACCTACGGCAGCATCCATGCAGTGTTTATATACTGTAATCAGGCCGTTTGTAAAGTTTCTTAACTTGATACTTTTGGTCGAGCAGACGTCAATTGGCATATACAAAATGCAATATCAAGCTTCTTTGATGACTTCTTTGACACACGTGTCAGTGTACCCATTGTCAGTCATTACAGACAAGATGTGCGGAAGTGCCCTGTGTTTTGTATGTAGCTCCGTGATAAAGAGCTCGTGTGAGTGGACCCAGCATCTTACCTATCTTGTGGGTGAAAACACAAGCTGAGTGTCGGAGCTTGAGCAAATAATCTCCCAGCTTCGTCCCCGTCCTACCGGAAATAACGTAAGTACATCGGAAGTGGAAAACGAGACGAAGGAGCAGGTGGCACAGCACAAAGTGGCACAGGTTACCGGCGGCAGCTCAAAACTTCTCGCCATGCTCGTAATTGATTCGAACGTCTCAAATGCGTCCACCGTCACCCGTACTGTTAGTAAACAACACCAAGAGCAACAACAGTGCCGGGGGAAGCAGAGACACCGAGTGCTGAAACCGCAGCAGCAGACGCCTCTCACAGACGTCCTTTGCCAAGAGTGTTGTCGATCTTGGTCCACAGCGCCAGCAACAGCGGAAAGAGAAAACAGTTGAGCGGCAGCAATAACAGTGGAAGAAGCTGGAGACGAACGAGAAGCCGACGCCGGCAGTAGTACGTGACGTCACTAGTCCGCTGCGGCCGCGCGATCAGGCTGTAGAGACAATGGACTGTACAGAGTCAGCCAAGGTAGATCAGCTGGACAAAGACGGCTTCCAGCTGGTGGAAAGACGAAGCAAAAGGAAGATGAAGCTCGCAAGTGAGAGTGGCAATCGACCAGCAACAGCCCATGGAAGCAGGATAGACGCCTAGGGCCGAGGCAGAGCGATCTCTCCCAAATACACAAGCGAACGGCAATGGAAAAACGCGAAACTAACGCGATAAGGATGCACCGTCTTCTTCGAGCAGAAAGTGCAGTCGCAGACTTGGGTGAGCTTGCACTGTGCAAAAACCGTGTGTTACCTCTCCGTTTGGAGGGCTTCAGCCGAATAACGTCAGCGGAACAGCTGTTTAGTTGGCAAAAAAACAGGAGGCATACTGTAGTGCGTGCTATCTGGAAACTCAAAGTTTCCCGGCCGGACTCCGTCTCCTTTGGTGATAATGACTTTAGCAAAATTTCGAGTAGAGCCTTCTGGGCTCCGCCGGCCCAGACTAGAATATACGAAGAGTTTACTGACGGGAATAGTTTAACAGCTAGATAGCAGTCGCGTCTTCTGCCAAGGCAACTACGTGCTGTTTGCAGCTGCAAATTTTTGCTTTGTAATTGTGAAGGTTTATTTAGGGCTTTACAACCAGCACCATAACGTTTGTTTGATGACGTGGACGTTGTACTCTTGACGGGAGGAACTGCATTTCAATGAGATGCGAGGTTTCTATCTGCTAGCCAGTCTTCCAGACGGAGGGCGGGGAAGACCAGTAGGTGGACTTTTAATGTATTTACGAGCAGGGTTACCCCGAATGCAATGTGTGTGTCAAGGTGAGTATTGTATGACACTCATCTCAGGTAGTTTTAACCTTGCATTGTCCTATCTGCCACCTTACTACGATGATGTTGACGTTGTCGATGCGATCAGTGCTGGTCTAGCGGGGCTAAACCTCTAGCTACCCACTCTAGTCGGCGGCGACTTCAACTGTCGTAGCACTAACGACCTCTTATTTTACAACCTTCAATATTCGACGGAATTTCAAGGATGCGAAGTACTGTTCTCCTCTCACTGTACTTGCTCTCCTGTTTCTGTGTGTGCCTGGCCAGGGGCGTGCCCCACGTTAGCCTCAGCTAGATTTGCGTGTTTGACTGTGTGTTTGACTGTTAGTACTGCTGAAATCAACTTCTGACAATGAATAAAGCAACCACGCTTTGAAGGCCACTGTCAAGGCGGTTGTACTCAAGAAGAAGTACAAACAAAGACGGGCGCGGCCCTGATTTACACAGGCCTGCTACATAAAACGTCGGGAAGTCTTGGGGCTCCTGCGCCGAGCACGGGCTCCTACGCCGAGCACGTGCTCTACACCCCGGCACCCAGATAGTTGCTGATCGTATTATGGCCGACATAGAACAATCTACAAGAAACTTCTTGTGGAGAATAAGCGCCGGTATCATAAGGGGAAGGAATTTCGTTTGCTTGAGAGAGCAGAGCGCGAACTCCATGTCTACATTGTTCGCCGGCTGAACAAAAGCATGCACAGCATGACAAAGAAGCAATTGCGGCAGCACTTTACTGCCCTTCTGCTTAATGCAAACGCCCCCGCGCCTAACCTAGTTATTGAGCAACTGCTTTCTCTGAAGCAGCACTACATAAATTCATCGTTTACGATGGAAGAAGTTGTGCAGATCTTGTGCGGGTTACCCAAGAAAGAGAGTAGTGGTTCTGATGAGATCTATTACAAACATTGGACTGAGTCGTCTGATGTTTTAGCAGGGGAGCTGTGTAAGCTGTTTAATCAGATACTCCACACACATACACCAGGTTTAGCACAAGGCCAGACTGGCTCTGCTATTCAAGGTCAAAAACGGTGACAATGTGAACGATTCAAAACTCTACCGGGGTATCGCGTCGGAACGCATTCTCAAGAAAATCTTTGCTAAGCTGATTATCTCGAGGGCGCTTCCAACTGTGGAAAAGGCCCTACCTCCAGAGCAATTCGGATTCAGGTAGGGCCGAGGTACACAGGACGCGATCCCATACACCGTCGAAAGTTGAACGGGCGTTGGCAGTGCCCGGGAGTCACTTGTACGCCGTCTTTGTCAACTGTGTCAAAGCCTTCGACAAAGCTCCCCGTCGCCTTCTAGTCGATTCATTTCGACATTGTAAAGTGGGTGGTTCTTTCTTACAAGTGCTCTACAGCTTTTTTGCTGAAGCCCGCCATGAAGTAAACGTAAGGGGCGAGGACACCTTGCAGCTGAGTTAAAACGTAGGGATCCCTCAAGGGTACTCTCTCAGTTGCCTTTCTCATCGCAGACCTAGTCCGCCATGTGCGGGAGAAGTTGAGAAATGCCGTCGTCATGTATGCGGATGACGTAGTAGTGGTCCACCGGAGCTGCGGTGCCATTTGTCGAAATGTCGGCGATGTAGAAAGTTACTTTCATCATAAGGAGCTGCAAATAAATTTACGGGAGACAAAAGCCATGAAGTTTCGCCGTGGGGGTCGATTGGCTGCAGCAGACGCAATACCCTCTTGTGGCAATCTGCTGGAGTTTGTCAACTTCTTCCCGTATTTGGGTCTGAGACTACACTATACGGGAACGACCTTTACCCAGCACATTGGCAACAGGTGTCGGGCGGCTATTACTCGTATTCACACAGAGGTGAGAGACCCTCGACGACTGTCTTTGAGTTCGGCCGCGCGTCTTTTTGAGCTTAAATTGTGCCAATGTTGAGTCACAGTTTTGGCATCTTTCAGCGGCAAGTTGCGGGCCGGCAGTGCAAACAATCAAAGCTTAGGCCACCTATCACAGGACTACTTCAGCAATTTTTGTTGGAGTGGCAGGGAAAAGTGACCGAGGCCTTGGCAGAGGTTTTTTTTTTTTTTTTGAGGGACTAACTGGGAAATGCGGTTTGCACACACGGACACCACGGCAGGAAAGCTCACTGCAAATGTGGGCCGGTAGTGTGGGGCTCCAACCCACTAAAAACCAGTCATGTCCCCATCCCCACACTCAACTGGGAACTGCGCAAGCAATACTTCAAACAATTGAGGGGGGGTAAATAGTAGCGTCCTTATCTTAGCTGCCCTGGAGTGCCTCACGGGGCCTTGTCAAGTAAAAACGATTCTTCTCTTCTTTGGCGTGCATAATACGTTCGATTGTTCGAGCTATAAGATTCCAGTCATTACGTGAGTACATAAGAAGGTGTGCCAGCTTCTTAAGACTGCCGTCACTTGCTGTGGTTATGTCCTTGCGTAATGGAGCCCACGCCGGGCACAGCAATATTGTGTGTTCCGGCGTGTCCTCCGTTGTTCCTTCACAGTGCTTGCAGAGTGGCGTATCTGCTTTTCCTATTCTAAAGAGGTAACTCTCGAAGTTGCCATGCCCTGTGAGCACTTGAGTCACGTGGTGTGTCAACTCGGACCGGGGCGGTTAATCCACGCCTTAACGTCAGGGATCAGAGCCTTTACACGGGCCCCAGGTGCCCCGAGAGGTAACGCAATTGGATGTGTATCAGTCCGACTGCTTTTTCGGCTTTCCGGTTTTCGGCAGGTGACACTGGAAAGCTGACCAGCAGCGACGACCCGCTGCCTAACCACGACTCCCCGAGCGAGTCACCGTCGAGCGCGGTCGAACACCGCGGTGGAAGAGGAGGCGGCATCAGGTCACCACACATTTTGGAAGTCATCGATAGATCTACCTATCTATCTTACTCAGCAAAACACAACTGAGGCTTTTGAAGTGGCTCCAAAGTTGTCACTTTCAGCCAACCGGTCCAATTTTGTACGACAGCGAATCGCTTTGGGATGATATGGCACTAGCCGACACGTGCACACAAGATACATTGTGCATGGCTATCATCACTTGGCATCCAATTCAATTCAAATGCACCTTTATTTTGTCAAAGGGGGACATTATTTACATTTTAAAAACCGTTACCTAGATACATACAATAGTCAGTTTACTTGTGTGCCGACATTTGCGCTGTTAGCGTTTCAAGTTCTCAGTGCCCTCGCCATCCGCCGCGAAAACATGTGTACATCTGAAAATACGCTCTGGACTGCAGTTCCCGAATATGGCGATGTTACACCTTAATGAGACACGATGAAGGAATCTCTTCTGTACACTTTCCATTGCTTCAATGTGTTTGTCTGAATAAGGCCGCCAAACCTCACAGCAATAGATACATTTAGGTACAACCAAGCTATTATAATGTATCATGTAAAAATTGTAATCATTAGTAATACCACAACATATGTTATTAGACATAAGATTAGCTGATCGGATGACTTACGTGATATGAGTGCTAATATCCAGTTCCGGTGTCGCCGCAGCCCCGAGGTCCCTAATGCAATTTAAAGTATGGATAGTCTCCCCATGTAGCATGTAGTCATGGGCTTCCTTTAAACACAATACGCCACATTTCGGCAATGATATGAGCATTACGTTATCCACACACCATTTAGAAACCGCCTTAATCGTACTCTGTAGTGCTTGCCTTTCGCTAGCGGTGTTGGACATTCCGTATAGTTTTAAATCATCAGCATAAAGCTTATAAGTTATCGATTCAGGAATAACGTTTTTAAGATCTAATATAAATATGCAAAATAAGAGTGGCCCGAGGCTTGATCCCTGAGAAACGCCAGAGGGGCACGTACCCGACTCACTAAAGCTATTGTTTACGCAAACGCAGAATTCTCTACGAGCAAGATAACTAGCAATCTATGATATTGAGCGAGTCTCAACATTCATGTACCTAAGCTTTTGTACAAATTTTACATAGTTTACTATATCAAATGCCTTCGAGAAATTAAAATATACACAATCAAAAGCCAACCTATTGTTTCTCATAACATTCCAATCTTGAGTCATTTCGACGAGTTGAATTGCCGTGGATTTGCCTTTAGCAAAACCATGTTGGCTCCCATCCAGCAAGCATTTGGATTGAAGGAAATTAAAAATATGGTCCACTAGCAGCTTTTCAAAAATGATACATGCGATAGATGATTGAGCTACAGTTCTGTAATTATCTATATTTTACTTTAGACCCTTCTTATGTACAGGAGTTACGACTGATTGCCGATTTTTTTTGGCACAATGCCATCCTTATAGGACCTACTGAATATAAAAAAAGAGGGGTTCAGTTATCACCGACGCTACATTTCATAAAATATAGGTGGGATTAAATCAGGAGTAGAGCTGCGTTTAGTGGGGTGTTGCTTGATTTTAGTACGGATCTTATTATATTCTGATATTTCCAACTACGGACAGCTACCTCTCGAGACCACGTCGTTGGAAACACCTTCGGGAACTGAACCCCCTTGGACAACATAAACCGACGAGAAGAGGTTCTTAAATGCATTTACGTTAGAAGCGTTGTCTACGAGGACTGTCCGATCTATATTTAACACCGCAATGTTCTTTTTCCTTTAATCGTTTATTTGCATATCTAAAAAGCAACTTTATATTTTTAAAATTAAGACTAGCTTCTTCCACTATACGAAATATTCTAGTTGCCTTCCTCAACTTTTTCATACTGCACATTTGGCTCCTGATCAATCAGCCGTTCTAGATTGGTTAGATATTTACGTAAATGTTCATTATATTTTGACTTTCCGTTTCGTTTAGATACAAATTATTTAATTATTGAATGTGTCTGGCATACAAAATGATCATACATCGAGTCAACGGTATCGCACTTTAAAAACAAGTTTTTCCAGTTTATACAAGCCTAGAGCTGATCATTTTATAGCCCTCTTCTAGAATTCTTACGTCTACTGTAGGATATTCAGCATCAAATAAAATAGAAAACAAAATGGCATTGTGGTCGGGTGGGATTGGCGACTGAAATACCATTATATATTCAATGATAGACGGGTCTAAACAAGTTAAAATTAAATCAATAATAGAGCCCATACTGTCGTCATCATTGTCTGAGATACCTAAGGTTCTTTTATCAGTGACAATACAACTAATAGTACAACTAGTAGCTAATTGACTAGCACTACTAAAGTTACTTTTTTGTACACTCTGTACACAGCACTATTAAAGTTGTTATAGTTATTACGTTGACTAGCAAATGCTTAGTGTTACCTACAGTGGTGAATGTGTTATCTATTTCATCACTGAAACTGACCTGCGCGACTCAGCACGGTGACAATACAGTCGACGGCGAGTGATCTCGTCTATTTGTTGATGTAAGCCGTTGGTGGTGCAGGCGTTAAAAACGGTTGACCTCATGGTTTGCGAATCTAAAAGCGTAATATTCGTCCAGTGTATTTTTGGAAAGTTTAAATACCCAGAATTTAAAAGTGGACTGGTTGTATCACAAATGAGTCACATACGGTTTTTATGCGTTTCTTGCGTTCAGCAAGGATGCCGGCGTTTGTCGCATAATAACAGGCAACCCTGATGAAACTGTATTTGGAATATACGTCCAAAGCGACAGCTTCGATGTCACTCTCTATTCTTAGTTCACAAACTTTCATCGTGTTTTGAAATAATATACTACCCCCCCCTCCCCGGGAGCCACGATCACACCGAAATACTGAGTACCTATCATCACACGACAGTTCTCTATCGGTTACATGTTTACCACCTACACCTAACTAGGTTTCGGTTATAAACACTATACTAATATCATTTATGATTAATTTTATTGAACGAGCATAAACATTTTATCGCATTTTTATCTGCAGGGGGAAGTGATGCCAACTGTTGGACGGAGACACTGGGGCGGCACTTTAATCTAGATAGTTTTAATACAGCAGGTAGTCTGGGAAGAGGCTAGGATGTGGAGGTACTGGTGGCAGAGGTAGAGGCGGTATGTGGAGCCGGGGGGGGGAGCAGATGGCAGGGAGAACCGGTGGTGCAGGAAGGGGTGGAGGACGGCGTTGAAAAGAAGCGATTCCGGATTGGTTGTGGAAGTTGTTTCTGCTGCCGGCAACAGCGGAGAAAAATGCCCGGGAGGAATGGTCAGCTGTCTGACGCAGAGTTGTACTGAACTTATTGTAAAGTCCCCCAATATCAGGTTTCACTCCAAGGAAACTAGCGGCTTCACGGGCGATAGGCCTGGCCGCCTGCCTTGCTTCACGGCGATTGAAATAGACACCATCGGTATCCATAGACCAAATACAGCGCTGGATATACGAGAAGTCACGATAAAACACGGCCGAATCCTCAAATTTAGCCGACATATAACCGTTAACAACCTCGCAATCCGCGCGGCGGTCTACCTGCGCCGCATGCTACTATCGGAATAGAACAGACTGGCGTTGTTGGCTTCGCAGAACTTCACCAGGTCATCTAGCTGATGCTCCATACGCCTCCACACATCGACAATATCATCACTGGCTGGCCTTTTGAGATCATCACAAGGCCTTTTGAGATATCGTTTAGCCCGGCGTGCAGCATGACGAGCTGGGCCGTCGGCTGTGTGTTATATATGGCAATATGGCTACGCACGTTTGCGATTACGTTGCACGTTGAGTATGTTTTGACCCAAGGATTTTACCAAATTAGCGATCAATGTCGCTGCAGGTTCTGCTTGCAGATACGCAGCAAGCTGCCAGACGCATCGGCGGTCTTTGCAGCTCGCCCGGTGGGACGGTCGCCGAAGTGTTCCGCATCGCTCAGTTGTTTTGGTACCACATATTAGGCTTTGAATTAAGCGAGTCCACCAGTTCTCTGATTCATGGGCATAACAGAGCTCGCTGAAGTCTTAAAGCCGACTTGAGGGAAACTTGAATAAACAGGAGGAGGAAAATTTACGGTCTGCCCGTTCTACAAAGTAAAACGGGTCGTCATATTCGAAAGGGACATTGATTGGCGAACGTGGTCTCTTGTGAGGAGACTCGTTAAAGTGAGGCGATTTGTGAAGGACACCTTGGTATTTAGGCTGGTTTGAGTACGTCAACCGGCCGAGCCCGGTGGCGTGGTTCATTCGCCTGCGCCTCGCGACCGGTAGAGACACAGGTGCGCGGGTTCGAGCCCCACCGTTGCACATTTGTATTTATGGGGGTCCGTCGATGAAGCAGTGCGAAAAGCAGTCCCTTGGATGTTAAATCATGGCTGAGAGTCAGCCCAGAAAGTATATTTTCTTAGTACGTCAACCGGAACCATGAGGATTGCTCGGCCCTGTTCTTGGAGAGTAATGTCATATGCAGCCGACGCATATGATATTTTTCAAGTTTTGCTGCGGGGGCTTCGATGTGAAGGTTTCTTTGGTAGCCGCGGTTATACCACATGGTATATTGCAAGGACTGCCACATTAGCCGATCCTTAAGTAAATAACGTATAATGGAAATCTCTCTGCTTTTGTGTAATGGGAAGGTCGTCTGTTCACTTTAAAGGTTCACTTTAAAGTTAAAGTTTTTGGAAACAATTTCTCTGATAAACAGTGCATTTTAAACGTATATTGGATTCTTAAAGTAACGTATAATATTAAAATGTATTTTGTTATATTTGGACGTAATTACATTTCTTATAAAATAATATATCAGTAAATTTAACGAAAGATTCAGTCATTGGGTACGACTTCCGCGAAACCACACGTGAACCGATGTTTCCGGATATTGTTCCTCACTGCAAGGTACAACGGTGATATTTTCAGATAAATAAGCGCTCTGTGGCCATATACAACTTGAAACATAATAAGCTTGTCCTACAAAAGCATGCCCGTGCAAAGCCCGAGCTTGCTAGCATGCCCGTGCAAAGCTCTCACTTTCATGATAAATCTTTACAATCTGTACGCATTCATATGTTGAGTAACGTTTCATTTTGGATTTGACAGCCCAGACTCGGTTTGCTTACAGGCGTAACAGACTTTTTGATTTTTCAGAGTTTTTAAAATATCTACCCAATTTTTCGCAGCTAATTTGGCTGTTGGATGCAAGCTTTTTACATGCGGCCTATCTCTTATTCAAGCGTGCTGCGGGTTAACACTCAGCGCAAACAAATGCGAGCTCTTTCTGCTGTCGGGGGAGCACCGCGACGAGTCTATTTCGAGTTTGCGAGCAATACTGCCCGACTTCGATTAGCACCTGAGGACAATATTGAACTTCTGGGAGCTCCCCTTACCGATGCGTCGCTGGAAGGTGTACTGCGCAGATATCTTATTGCAGTCAGCCGATGGTGCGGCAGACTTCAAACTCTAGATGCCCACCCGGCGTTATATCTTTTGCGACAAAGTCTCAGCTGGCCAGAGCCTCCGATGAGGTCCTGAAGGAGTTCCGAGCTTGTTGGGAAGAGCCTTAAGAGCAAACAACTTAGGGAGCGCTGGACCACCTGGTGGTAAAAAGGCAAAGGATACTTCTAGCACAAACCCTAGGTTTAAAAAGAAAAGCTCGCCTTAAGGCTTGTTTTGATCCAATGAACGGGAAGTGTCTACAAGCCATTCCTTCGCTGCAACTGGGACGATGCTAGACAATAACACAATTCGCATCGTCTCGGGCCTGTGGCTCGTGGAAGCTGTGGGCGCAGAGCACATCTGTGTGTGTCAATAACATATGCCGGACCAAAGTTATTGCTATAGCGGAACACGGGCTATCCTGCCGGTTCAGTGCCGGTCGTCATACAATACATTTTGCCATCAATAATGTAGTACACCGTGCTCTGCAGAGCGCTAATATTCTTTCAGTGAAAGAACCCCTCGACATGTGTGTCAACAGCCTCCTACGCCCAGATGGAAAACTTCACCACCGTGGAAACGGAGCTGTCTGCTAGTATGGGACGCGGCGGTTTCATGTACACTTGTCAGCAGCTACGTCTGCGCGTCTTGCCGAATGTCATAAATTGTCGAAACACAGGGAGCTGTTGCCGCAATACATAATTCAGCTGATTGCTATTGAAACGTTAGGGCCAATGAGTGAGGCTACCGTCAAGTTCTTTAAGGAGCACCTGGTGCAGCGTATGTTCATGAAAGTTCGACGTAACGGTAGAACAATCGCTTCCATTGCCGGGGGAAGGTCTGCGGCAATGCTGTAACAGCTAATATTTAACCGCTGACACAGGAGATATTAAATAAACTAGTCGTACTTTCGTCCTGAGTGTAATCCTCTTGAAAATTTGACTCTTAGGTACAAGCGTTCTACATGAGTCGCAGTCTGTCCTTTATTCGAGTTCTATTATATTGCATTAAAAGGCTAGCACTCCGTGGCAATGTAAAAGAAACTGCGGCACTTCTAACAGATAGAAGTGATGGCAATAAACACAGCACCACGGCCCGTGGAGCAAAGACTCAGTGACGCTCGGGAGAGACTGGGCCCAAGAATCAGAATATGAACACGAGTGCACCGAATACAAACATTTGGACTCCACAAGAGAACGTAAGAAACAATATCCTATCCTGCAATCAAGAAAAGCTTACACCGGTTATCAAAGTAGTGATGTGGAGCTGCGAAGGACATGGCGTATTAGATCTGTTAGGCATGGAGGCACTTCGAGAAGTGGATATTCTAATATTGACGGAAACTTGGGCGCTTAAACCTTTCTCTTTGGGGGGGGCTTCTACGGATATCATGCACTAGCACATAAAGGTGAGGGACGGGGCAGGCCAAGTGGGGGGGTTTCAGTATTCACGAGAGCAGAAATTGGAGAGATGACAATTGGAATAATAGCCGAAAACTTAGTAGCAATAGCGTCGAGGGAGTTTGAAATTGTGGCAGCCTATGTTAAACCGGCAGGTGTAGAGTCCACTGAAGTCATGACAGAGCGTATCATGCTTGGAGTTGAGGCGGTGCCGAGAAAGGCACCGATGATTCTAGCGGGGAATTTTAATGCGAGGTTGGATAGGGGTAATCTGGAGCGAACTGAAGCATTTTTAGATATTATAACGGAGATAGGATGCTGGTTAGTCAGCGAGCCAGGCCTAAACACTTTCGAATGTAGTACTGGGGCGTCAGTAATTGACGTTTTTGCCACCGACGGAAACGCAGAGGATATAACATTTTTGGGAGAAAATACATCATTTAGGGAAGGAGCGGGGCTTAGAAGGCATATACCGATGGGGATGGCATTCAAAGTTAGTAATAGTAGGGAGTATAGCCGTAGGCCGGGGACCGGGACAAGACTAGATAGAAAGATATTCTTAGAGGGAGTGGGGGAAGTGTGCCCACCAGGGGAGATTCAAATAGAGTCATATGAGCGTAGATTGACGAATCTGATAAAAGGTGCATTGGTTCCTCGCCAAGAACGAAAAGGAAGGCCCTGGTTCAACGATCGGTGTAGAGCAGCGAAAGATGCCAACAGACTAACTAGAGAATATGTGAAGATGTTTCCTGTATTAAGGCCGTTCGCAAGTATGGTAAAGAAAATGACACAAAAGGCATACAAGGAAGAGAAACAAAAATATTGGGAAAGTCAGGAGTGGGCGCTGTTGCAAGAAGCAGAGAAACAACCGCACAAGTGGCTAAAACAAAAAAGAAAACGGCAGTGCCCAGTGGAGACTGGGCGATTAATTAAGCACTTTGCTAGTGTGCTGCAGGGAGCCGATACTACCCCAAAGGAAATAACATTATTCAACGGGCCTTGGGACGAGTAAACAGAACGTGCACGGGAATGGGTAATTCGACCAGTCACAATCGAAGACGTTGTCAGGGCAATTGAAAGGGCGCCTAGAGGCAAAGCTGCCGGGAACGATATGATACGAAACGAGCATTTAAAGCAGACGCTGGCACTCGCTCCATGCTGGAAAGCTTTATTTGACGAGTGCCTAAAATCCGGGGAAGTACCAAAAGCGTGGAAGGAAGATACCTTGATTGTCATACCAAAAGGAAAAGGCATAGAAACTGAGCCGGAATCTTGGAGGGGCATAACACTTAAGAGTTGCCCCTATAAAATTTTCTCGGGAATAATATCAGATAGACTAGAGCATTACCTCGAAACCAGAAACGCAATACCAGAAGAACAACATGGGTTCAGAAGGTCGAAGTCAACCCATACGGCCCTGCGCCAGTTGCTGGCAGAAATTTGGGAAACTCTATCGGAACCTAGAAGACCGTTATACGCAATATTTATAGATCTTAAAGCTGCCTTTGACTTAGCGCCACGAAGTAGGATTATAGAAAAGTTAGCCTTGGAGGGAGTTCCGTATCGCTTACTAAAACTTTTAAGTACTATTCTTGGGGAGACTACAGTATACATCGACAACGGTATGGGGATTGTGGGAAGAGTAAAGCAAACTACAGGCGTGGCCCAAGGAGACGGACTTAGCCCGTTGCTTTTTTCGGTACTATTGGGAGGGCTACCTAACCGGGTGAGGCAGGGGTGGACCCGAGAGTGGGCAAATACATTAATGTATGCAGATGACATTGCGATCTATGGCAGGAGTTTATTTAGGGTTAAGCAGGGACTAGAGCGGCTAATCAATTATATGGACGAGATGGGACTTAGTATTAACTGGCAAAAGACGGTAGCAGTAAAATTTCGAAGAGGAGGTCGATTGGCGAAAGACGATGTTCTTTGAGCGAGGGGTAATACAGTAAATTTGGTAAATAAATTTACTTATTTAGGGGTCACTATAACGTCAAATGGTAGCAGTTTTCGAAAACATATTGAAACCAGAGTAGGAAAAGCCATTAGAGCGGCAGCAGCAATTAAAAACCCGCAAATGTTGTCAATACATACCGCGTCCGCCCTTTTCAAGATTAAAATAGAACCAATAGCAACATTTGGTGTATCACTTATATGGGAGAAATTAGAAGAGGCAGATCTACAGTTACTAGATAGAGTTCGATTTTTCTTCATGAAGCGGGTTTTGGGGTTAGCTAACTCTTGTAGGAATAGAATAGTTCATATATTAGAAGGGAGGGCTCTAATGACACAGGAATTACAAGTAAAATGGGGTTTACCTAAGACGACGGCCTTCGTGGCCTACACTAAGAAGTGGGGGGAAAAATTAAAGGATATAGACATAGGAATATACACGACGATAGCGATGAGGAGTACAACCTGGCGAGCAGCCGGATATAAGAATAGGCATCTCACTACGGCATTTGCAGCCCACGGGTTCCATCACGTATTATGCAGCACACAAGAATTCCACAATCCTCAGGAGTGTTGTAGGTGCGCGAAATGCTTAGGCCATTGTGATAGATACCACGCCGCAGCATGTCCAGCAGTGCAATCAATAGCGGAACTCGCAAGATGAGGGAAGATCCGGTGACGCAGAAAAACCACTGATTCAGATCGATGTACTTATTTAAAATTTACCCAACCTGGGTGTTAATAAAACATAATAATTAAAAGGCGATTGTACGTACCTCCAATTCTGTATATATGCGTCTAAGCATGTTCAGGTAGACAAACGACTATCAAGGCTAGGCGCCATTTGCTGGCAAACGTGCAGTGGAGAGGGTAGATACAAGTAGGTAGAGAAACGTATATAGATGTCCACTTGGACCGAGACGGGTATATCCCCTTCGAGAACAGCCTGTGAGAGACAGCGCATACAAAAAAGCAAGAGTGCACTGTCGCACCACAGAAGCAGTACTCGACCAGCCTAAGTTCAATAGACTAAGTCAATAAGTCTTATACAGTTCAATTGTTTTTAACGTGTATACAGTTCAATTGTTTTTAACGTGTATACTTCTATTTGTGTATTAACCGATACTGGATTTGCCAACTTTACTATACGTATTGTTATTAACGAATGTCCTGAGTGTTTTCCTACGAAGACGTGTGATATATGTCATTTATTAATTTTGGAAGAGCATAATTCAAATAGAGCGGCAGAGAGCAACAGGTTCTTATAGTTGGTGTACGCATCCTTTATTTTGTACTATTATTAATATATTTTAATTATTTAAATTCCACATAACAATAGCAGACATTTTCTGCTACGTACCCTGTCCGCATTTTGCTTTGCGGTCACACTCAAATGTACTCACTCGCTACGGCCTAACGCTACGGCAGCATGTAGTCGGTCAGAGGTGGCTAGAGCCGCTCAGCCTAGCACACCATTAACGATCATATTAACCATTAATTACTGCTCCTACTATTAAGCTAAACGCTGTGATTATGGGTCATGCGTCTTTTTCAACGCTGTCAGCGCTCACGTAGACTTAGTCTATTTGCACGTCTTCATTGCTCGGGAAAATTGCTCCGCAAAGCGGCGGGATCCCAAATTTCTATCGTTCTAGCGGGCTCTCTTGGAGAGCAGGTTTAGAAGGCGATCGCGGTCATCGGGGCCCTCGACAGATAGCTTAAATCGGACACAAAACAGCTGCCGACCGTTTGATGATGCCTTCAACATCACCTGATAGTCTCCAGAGGTCAGCCATGATGGGAGTACATCAGGGACGCTGTAGGCTTTATTCTCTGTGCGGTAACTTCCCTGCGTCACAGAACAAACATACGGGACAGGCATTATTAGAAAATGATAGGCGTCCGCCGGGCATCGCTGGCTTCTAGGATAAAACAGTGTTACGTTACTCTCTGGTGACCAAGGAAACAATTACTATTTGAACCTTAAATTTAGAGCTTAGGAAATTCGCGTCAGTTATTTTGCATGATATTAACGAAGTAGCTATGCAAACCAGCTTAAACCAAAATCTCCACTAGTACTAATCAGTTCTAGCTGGTCAGGGCAAAGTTGAATAGGATTTTCTATCCGTAAAATTTACCTTTTTTATGGGACAACCACATGGAAGCCCGAGCAGAGCGTAAAATATTGGACACTTGACCGACGAGTCGCAGATGTTCTCGTAAGAGCAGGAGCCATAAGAAGCCACACACGGAAGGTCCATCCAGAAATAGACCATCCGACGCCGCATGCGTACTTGAACCTGGCATGAAAAACATAAAAGAAAGCACTGACTAAACATGGCATAAGGCTAGTTTGTACGCTTTAATGATTCACTGATTTAATCGCAATTACTACACCTACGTTTTTAACTGCACGTCAACGTACTGCGCACCGATTCGCACGTTGCTGCTTGTAAGCTGCGTGATTTACTAGCTTGGCTTCACGTGCAGCGATGATGATGATGATTCGTTAGTGTTTAAAGCCCTGTGGGCTGGCGCTTCATCGTGGTGGGAGAATTAACGCCTTGGAGCTCTATCTCTGCCTGGTGAGCGCAGTGAAAACGTTTTACTTGACTAAAGTGTCATAAATGTACCTCAGTCAAATTATATATGACGAATCTCGAGAACAGAGGAAGTCCAGCCCCCGTCGAGTTATATCCGGAGTTCTCAAGCCACAAAAGCACGCCCTCCTTTGTCGTGTTGCGATAAATCGCGAGGTACCCACCGAGCAGATTTGTGGAGAGTCCGAGGTGTTCGCAAACGATCTTATTTATAGAGGGAAACGCAATGCAGGCCGAAAGTCTCCCCTAGCGATGCATATGTTATGTTTCAGTCTTCGTAGATCGCAGCTTTTCTACGATCTACATGTTCCTCGTCTGTTGTGGTTTTTGAACTTCTTTCATAAGATTTGTTTTACAGATTGAAATGTCCAGATCTAAATTTGTTGCACCATTTGTACAAACTTTTCGGGAACACCGTTTTCTGTGCAATTGACCTGATTTTGTTTACCCATTTATTTATGTATTTTATACCAGTGTCGCTCCGTCTGGTTGTCTGTTGTCGTTAGTAGAGAGCCCCGGTGGTTCCAGGGACACAAGAAAGACCACATAACCTTAAAGGGGCACTCTGTTAAAGGTGTCGTTGATTGCGGCATGCCTTGAGTGGCGACCCACACTAAAGAGACATGAAAACTCATGATGCTCCAACTTGGCAACCGGTTGTGTGCATTGTCATCGATAAAGTCTAACTAGCTCTACGCCTGGACGAGGGAAAAGTGGGTGCAGGTTACACCCTATGTAACCAGAGCTGGCCCAGAAATCTAATATCGTACCTCAAAACGTGGTATGACTGCCAATACGGGGAGTTGACCTACTGCACAGCTCAGGTTCTGACCGGTCACGGTCAGCTCCAGAGCTACATGGTTAACACAAAGAAGGCCACCTGTGACACATGTGTGCTATGCGAGTATGTAGAGGCAAGACAACCAAGGGAATTGGTAGGCGGGAGAGGTTTACGCGGCAGTCTCGGGAGAGTGGTCGAGACGGGAAGCCGAGAAAGGTGGGGGAAAAGTGCGGCCAAGCATTTATTCCCGACTTATATGGTACTTTAAGGAAATAAGTAATAATAATTTAAGAAATAAGTAATAATCATTTAAGGAAATAAGTATTTGTATTATTCAATAAAAGTGATATTAATAAATATATATTGATCGCGTTCTGTGTGTAACAGTCAGTGTAAACGTACCGAGATCGGCTCGTTGATATCCTCAAGAACCTCAATATTTGACGAGACCCGTACAGTTCCTGGAAAGATGAGGGGATCCGGCTGAACACGCAGATCGGAGTACTTCACCTGTGTGGGCCACGCAAGCAAAGATGGGTCGCAGATAATAAACATAATTACTAGCTGGTACCACAATCCTCTATACTCTGGAAAGAAAAACTTATGTAGCTTTTGAAACTTACCAGCCTAATAATTTACATTTTTCTGCCTATCCGAACGCTTATCAATCGAGTCCAGTCAACAAGCTTATTTGCAGTTGCAGTCCTGCTGCAAATTGTACTTTCTTATGTGACATTATTACTAGTCAACTTAGCAACAATCAACAGCAGTGACACTCACCCATTATTATTATTATTATTATTATTATTCAACTTAATAAACGGGGTCACTTCCTAACAAAAGTTTCCAAGGGAGCCCCGGCCCTCTTAACGGGTTACCTTTAACCTGGTCTTTGGACTGTGTTTCATGGGGGTTGCCTACAGCCCGTGCCCCCGGAGGACACACAGATTGTGTCGTGTAGATTCTGTGAGTCACAGGAACCCAGTTTCTGATGAAGGAACATTCGTATGTGCTACAGTGGAATTTAGTGAAACTATGTGCATCACACACGGAGCTCCTACGTAGGGTCGCCGGTAATGAACCGGCTTCCCTGCAAGAATTTGCGCACCCCGAGACCATCGAGGAATAGCCAATATAAACTCCACGCTAGAAGAAAATGTTACCGGGAGGAAAACAGACAGCACACAGAAAGCGCGGAAAAATAAGAAGGCACGAATGATGGATGGCGCATGTCGGCTTATATTAACAAAGTCGAGAACGGCACGGGCAGCCTCTTCAATGCCAAGCGCAGTGGTACAGCAAGTAGGTTTAACAGTAGCGATAGAAGTAGTGGCGGAGCAACAACAACACAGCCACTACCTTTAAAAGCAAAGACAGCACGCCAACGGCAAGGAAAACGGCAGCAACCACAACGTCGCTAAAGAAGAGGCGAGGAAAGACGAGGTGATAACGATGGTCTTGTCCCCGTCCAACGGAGGGGAGGGGTAAAACAAAGCATCGTATGCAGAAAGACAGCGCAGCTGATAGAGTGGGAGATCTTGAAGTGTATGCTGGGCCAGGCAGGTGAGTAGCACGCCTGGCGGCGAAAACGTCAGCTGTCAACCTCATACATGACTCGTGATCAGTATCATTTCTGTGAAGGCTGTGTTTAAAATGCGGGCCCAAGAGAATAATGCCGTATTGTGTGTAGTGACGGCGACTACGCAAAGTGCTACAAGAAAAAATCTCCCAAAAGTGTTCTTTTTTGTCGCTGGGCCCGTAGCGTTCCCTATGAGAGAATAGTTATAAAGAGCTTTATTGCGCCTGGCGGTCCGGCTCTTTATAGTATAATACCCGTAGATAATCTACCCCTTAGTGAGTAGATTATCTATGGGTATTATACTACATTTACCGCCGGCGCAACGTGTGAGGTAAAACGATTTCTATGTGGGCCTCTTTTCTACGAAGGTGAACAGTCGTCTTCTGCCCCCCCCCCCCCTCCCAAATCTAGACTCGGCAGAGATCGCTTTGAGTTCTGGTATATCGGGTTTCGATTTGTCTATATCAACCATCGTCAGTGGCGACTACAATGCACGTATTGATGGTAACGCTACTAACGATAAAGGAGAGGTGCTGCTTCACTTGATGGAATAGTTTACTTTAAGATGTGCAAATGTACGTGAAAAGTACACGTATACAAGTCAAAAGAGAAGTCAAACGGCTGATAGCCTCACGGTGGGCCGTAATATAGATACTTGTTGTAAACTACTAGATAGTACCATGATAAGCGCAGTTAGGTGGAAGGGACCGAGCCAGAAGATATCACAACAGGGCTTTCTCAGGCTTTCTAGCTCGCTTACCGTGAAATGCTCGAGCTCTTGCGCCAAGTGAGGGTAAATGCGCCTCTGCAGCTGATATCCAGACGCGGGTTTGACTTACTTTACAGTAGAAAAGCGTGTTGCGGAAAATGTTGCGGGTAAGGCAAAATGTGGGAGCCCCACAAGGGGACCCACTGAGCTGGGTCAAGAACAATCTTCTGCTTTGTGTTCCTAGTGTCAGGCTGTTAAAATAATTCGATTAAGGTTTAAGACGCTGCGTACAGTACAATTCAAAAACATTATTTCGAAGTGGAGAAAACAAAGTTGAACAAATCCGATGAGAGGTTGAAAACCTGGATATTCTCAGTGTCTCTCGCCTCTGGCATGCCTCTGTCTTGCATGTGACAATCGCCACGTCTATTCCAGATGCATAGTTCACGGCTATCATCACCTGGTCTGTTTGAAATTGAACTTCTATGAGGAGTACACGGGTGCCTTTGCCGGCTGTGCTTTCACGCATGTACAAAGTATCATGCGTCATCGTGTACTCCTCATCGATGGTTCGTATTCGAACAGGCCAAGTGATGATAGCCATGAACAATGCATTTGGTAACGACGTGGCGATTATCACATGCAAGACCACTTCAGAGGTCTTCAACCTCAATCGAATTATCTTAACAACCGGTGCACAGTCTAAGAATTGGTACACAAGGCGGGTCCTTGCCCGCATTGGGAGGCAAAGTACACTTGCACAAATGCACTTTCTGAAACGCTTTTTAGACAAACCGAAGTTTGTCCGACTGAGGTATTCCCATATACTGTCAAGACCACTCATCAGCCTTGGAACAATTTTGAGGTGAAAGAGTGCCACTGACGTCGGACAGACGCCGGACGTCGCCCACCTCTCCATACAGAGATACTAGGGCTGTACGAACTGTCTCGACGATGTGCACAGTGAAGGTCGTCCAAGTATAATGGAGCCAAAGCTCCCGATACCGGAAAAGTTGATAATTCTAAGGATTGGCCGTTGCAACGTACATCGTCTTCGACAGCCAATCGACCTCCACTTCTGAATTTCACGGCCTTGGTCTTCATGGATTTTATTTTCAGCCCCCTTGAAACAAAGAACACCTCTGCCAGAGAAGTGATGA
Organism: Dermanyssus gallinae; assembly: GCA_003439945.1. Lineage (NCBI taxonomy): Eukaryota > Metazoa > Arthropoda > Arachnida > Mesostigmata > Dermanyssidae > Dermanyssus > Dermanyssus gallinae. The sequence goes on from QVRM01002192.1 coordinate 119,578, forward strand.
GCTCAATGGTACCCAGGTCGTGATGAGCGACCACTATGCCTTCTACATCACAACTATGGCCTTTTAGAGCTCCTGTCGCATTTAGTCCACGAAATCGACAAGCCGAAGAGTGAAAGAGACGCAGCTCCGTGGGAGCCTTGTCATATAGCTGTTTATCATATAGCTGCGCTAGAACAAACGCACAATCAAAATTCTTAGAGGAAAAATCGGGCGCCAGCATACGAACGAGATGGTGATGACGGAAAGGAACGGAACAGGAAAATTTGAAGTTGCAAGAGGGTACTTTGTTTTAGACGTCGAACCACAGAAGAGAACAGAGTTGTAGCATAAATCCGAGAGACAATTGATAGGAATCGTAGCCATTTAAAACAGAATGAACTCAAACTCTAGAGTGCTTCGACCCGTTGTGGGAAAGACCATTGATTACATATACAGTCTGGAGAGTCTCATATCAGAGACCCCCTACACAGGTGTACATTTTACGCTCTAGATGTTTTTAACATCCAATATGCCCGCAACTTGAACATGTTTCGCTAATCGTTACATCAGTTGTCTCAAGCTAATTTATACTATTAGACCACTAGAACTGACAAATTTAACCATATCGGCAATTTTGCTGTCAGCAATTTGGGTTGATAGCACGTCTCCGTCGTCACCAATCTTAGTGACGGCATTAATCCATTGTACTCTTTCCATTCGTATTTCCTGCAGTTGGTAATGATGTGTAAAATGTCATCATATTTGCTACACTGCTCGCACATGGGTGATGATTTTAACCCGATTTGGTTGAGCGTGCTTGCGCTTAGACCCTCACCATGTTCGTTCTTTTTCTGGATGTGAAGTATTGATAGTGACACAGACAAATGTTCAAGATTTGATTTATCAAACGTATGCTTATCAGGAGCCTGCATCCCGTCGCTCAGTTCGGGAATGTCCTCTAGGGTGGCCGTTGTTTTAGTATTTCGGCTTTCGTCCTGGGTTAATCTCAGTATCTTACTGCCACTTCTGGCCAATCTGATTAATATACACTTTATTAAAAAAATATGTTCGTATGTTGGTGGGCTTAAGACATTTTCTGCTAGAGCGGAATGTGTATTGGTCATGGGGAGTAAATTTAGCGCTGTTTTAGCACACCCTGCAGTCATTGCGTCTAGACCGGTTGTCTTTTTTTTTGTCATGCTGATCACAAACGACGGATGAGAGAGCACCTTGGAGATGATGAAAATTTCCCCAGGAGAGTCCGCACAGATTCTTGATTATGCTTATAACTTTGAGGGCGCTTTTTTTACATCTTCTATCGACAGTTGACTTCCAGATGTACTCCAAAGAACCGTATATTCTTAACTTGGTCAATTGTTTTTCCATCTATCTTAACGACTACACGCTGTTTGCGACGCACATTGAAACCCATTATTTTGATTTGGTTGGTTCAATCTTAAGGCCAAGTCTCTCCAATGAAGATACGATTGCTTTGGTGCCGCACTGAAGCAGAAGCACAGCAATGTGTAACTGTTTTGCCGTTGAAGCAAATCCCCGTGGCTCTGTCATCCAAAAGAGATCAGAATTAGCCGAGCCTTCAGGACGATCTCGACCAAAACTCTCTTTGTTCTAGCTATGTTATGTCATGGGATCTACGAGTAAGGAAAAGATGCGAGATATTTTTAGTGGAAAATCTAGATCTTGCCAAAGCCAGGAATGCTTGAAACGATAATTGGGTGCAAGTTATACCCGGGGTGACCAGGAAGAGCTGAAAGATGACTACGTCCAGTCATAAAAACTGACACGGGGAGTTAATATGCTGTACAACTCAGATTCTGAACCGCCGTAGTACGTTCCAGATCTATATGGACAACATAAGGAAGGCCACCAGTGACACATGTGTGTCTGCGGGTACCAATGATACTTGTGTGCGAAACACACTATTCTGCACTACGCGTTTCTTTGGGAAGCAAGGCGCATGCTAGTTTGGGAGGCTATGAAAGATAGCAAGTCTTGTCTTCATCCCTAGACCTGCCATAGGGAGTAAACTTGAAATGTTGAAAAAAGAATAAAAAAAAGGAAATAGGACAGACCCTTCGGCCACAGTTTCATATGCGTCCTCGACGCTTTGGGAAAAATTCTTGAAATCGTTATCGGGCCAATAGATTAGTAGAGTAAATCTAAATTAGAAAAGACTCCCCCATCTTCAAGCTTGATGGCCTTCCCGGTAACGGCTCGGAGCATCCTAGGGTTCGAGTTCTTCCCGGTTCACCACACTTACGACTAAACATTTGTCCAGAACAGTGTGCTTTTAGTCACGAATGTGCTTTTAGTGGGTTTGTAAGTCCCACATTGGCTGCAAGTCTTCCAGAATAAATAAAAAAAATGCCGTTGACCGCCCCGCAAAACAAAGCGTATAAATGTGCCTCGCACGCCAATACCTAACGGAAAAAAACAGCAAGATAGATGCTCCACGAGGCACCTTCCACCTGGCTAGATTATCTAGAATAAGAGTTTACCAGTTATTACAAGTAAAATGACATTGTAAAGCTACATAGCGACATAAGGCACTCTTTAGCACCGCTCTGCGCCGCGACGGAGTAATCGCCAAAGCGTGAGCGTAAACCCATGACGAAAGCGTTCGTTTTCATGATGGCCATGTACAACAGCGTGATGTACAACATATTAAACTTAGCTTTACACGTTAGGAGATTTGATGTTATTGCCTTTTAGCGGCCTCGTCCAGCGGCCAGACTACTCACCAGAGCGTTTCGTTCATGGGGACAACTGGTCACCTGGTAGCTGCGGATATAACCGTCATCATCGTCCTCATCGTCGAATACCCATTTCTGCAATAAGAAAATCCTAGCGAGTTAAAATTATGAAAACGTAACTGGGAAATGGAAAACGAAAAAATGTAAATTGTAGTAAATATTGATCGTTTTTATTCAGTTTGTCGTCAACTTTGCTTTAAGTTGGCCAATTCGATCTTTAGATTCTGATGAGAAAGGACACCTAAGTCAAACGAATTACTAAGACAGCGAGTACTGCAAAAAAAGCAAACTAGAGATCATTAGACGCGTTGGCACTTAGATCCTAATTGGATATACTTTATGAAATAAAATACTTGTTTTAGAAGATGCTGATAATGTTTGTTTATATTTCAGATTATTTTTATCCTCTCTTAACACACGTCTAAATTAAGACAACCGTGTGTTAGGTTTTTCGATATAAGTATTAGTGTAATACAATAGAAATATTGGTAAAAAATTGAGAAGAACTATATGTGCATATAGATAACCAATGTGCACCTTCTCTTGAGTATTGCTGCTCAATGGAGTTGCCACAATTATGTACGCTAATTTAATTCGAGTGACAATACAAGATACAGGCGTCCGATCAAAATGCCGTTAGCTTACACTGCATAGTTGAGATATATACAACTGAACATTTAACATGAAAATAATATACCCACTTGTCAAACGAAACACTTAAACATTACATACACTTTGCTTAATAAAGTTTAACCCTTCACGAACGTTGTCTTTCCATTTTTACTAGCGTTGCCTATTTTTACGGCAATGCGTTTTCGTGGATAATAAAGGATGTGTTTCCGATATAGTTAATACTTGCTTATTATGCGAATGTTGTAGCGTTACACACTCAAAGTATGCATTTCTAGCAGTAATAATAATAATAAGCCATGGTAGAGTTTCTAGACACGCTGAAATCAATGCAATTATAAGAAGAGCCTTACGCAGAGCTGGTATACCAAGCACGCTCGAGCCCAAATTAGGACTTAATGACGACAAAAGAATTGACGGTGTAACAATGCCGCTATGGGCTAACGGCAGATGCTTGGTATGGGATGCTACAGTGTCCTGCACAGTGGCTCCCTCGTATATACGCCACAGTTCACTAGAAGCGGGATGGGTTGCCGAGCGCGCAGATAATGGAAAAAAACGCAAGTACCAAGAACTGGAGACAAGTTACATCGTAGTGCCAATATCTATGGAAACAATGGGTCCGGTAAGCAAGGGAACCAAGAGATTCATCAGTGAGCTGGGCCAACGGAGTACAGATCTCACAGGGAATCGGCGCGAAAGCGAGTTTCTACGGCAACTGCTGTCGCTTGCAGTGTGCCGAGGAAACGCCGGCTGTACAGGTAGTTCAATAAGTTCTTAGAATGAAAACCAAGAATTTTCCAAATCATGTTTTTAAATTTATCTTATTCGATATACTCCCCGAGATGCTCAATACACTTTTCCCACCAAGATTTCAGAGCTTTTATACCTCTTAAGTAGAATTCCGCGTCTTTAGACTGAAAATAGGCATTGACAGCAGCCTTAACCTCTTCATTGCTGGAAAAACGCTTTCCACCGAGACTATTCTTCAAATGTCCGAAGAGGAAATAATCAGAGGGGGCCAGGTCTGGAGAATAGGAAGGTTGTTCAATAAGTTCGAACCTCAGTTGGGCCAGTTTTGCCGATGCTTGCCGGGACTTGTGTGCAGGAGCATTGTCCTGGTGAAACAGGACAACCTTCTTCTGCAAAGCGGGCCGTTTCACGATGAGTTCTTGCTAAAGGCAGTCTAACAGTCTTGCCTAATATTCTCCTGTGATCGTTTTACCGCTCTCAAGGTAGTCGACCAGCATTATTCTACGTTGGTCTTAAAAAACTGTAGCCATCACCTTTCCGGTCAATGCCGTTGTCCGTACCCTCTTCGGAGGTCCTTCATCAGGTGCACACCATTGGCAAGATGCTTCTTGGGTCTCGGGAGTGTAGTGATGCTTTCATCGACGGTCATGAATCTGCGCCAAAAATCCGACGGATTGTTCGACATCTTGGCCAAATTTCGCTGTGAAGCGAAAAAGCGCGTTTTTTTGGCCTTGGTTGAGCAAATGCGGCAGCCATTTTTCTCTGAGCTCTTTCATCTTCAAGTTTTCGTGCAGGATGAAATGCACACTACCCAAACTGATCCCCAAGGCCTCCGCTATCTCCCTAATGTTCACTCGCTTATCTGCGGCAACGATTTTTCGCACCTTTTCCACGTTTTCCTAATCAGTTGCCGTTTTTGGGCGTTTTGAACGTAGTTCATCCCGGTGCTCCTGCGACCTCTTTTTAATTCATTAATCCAGTTGGAAACAGTGGCAAAACATGGCGCAGAGTCACCGTACACCTCGTCTAACTCAGTTTTCACTTGGGTCGCATTCCAACCTTTGAAATAAAATGCTTGATAACCACTCGAAACTCTTTTTTCTCCATTTTTAAAAATCACGCCGATACGTTGCACGGGAAAAGCGATCAAACGAAATCGCAACGGCCAATCACCATAATATTTTGACTGCTGGCAGTCGAAAAGTTGCAGTTCCTAATAGCGGTGGAAGCGCGCCAAAATTCGAATTCTAAAAAGCTCATTCTAAGAACTTATTGAAGTACCTGTATTGTCGGTTCTATGGAATGATATTTAGGAGCTAGGAGAAGACAAGGAGTACACGTTCACACCTCACAATTGTAACATTTAAACAATATTTATAAATAATAATAATAATAATACTAGTGGCCTACACCCACTGAGTTGCCCGAAGAGCACCGGTAGATCGTCCAGACATGCTGAACTAAAACAGTGTGATTATAAGGTCTCTTAGGAAAGCCGGTAAACCATCTACACTTGAACCGACGGTTAAGTGTCCGCTGGCGAAAAGTGACATGACGGGGTGACTATTGCTTTATGGTTACATGGGAAGTCCTTAGCTTAAGATGCAACGGTTTCGTGCACAACCGCGGCTTCCTATTTACGTCACAGCTTAGTTGAGCCGGGGTGGGTAGCGAAGCACAACGACCCCAGAAAACGGGTAAATACGCCGAACTGGAAACAAGATATATTTTTGTGCCTATTGCCATGAAGACACTAGGACCAATCAGCAAGGAAACCGAAGCATTTCTCAAATATGTAAGTAAGCGAATTCAGGAGGTCACGAGCGACCGAAGAGAGGGTCAGTTCTTGAGTCAAACGTAGTTTGCCGAGGGAACGTGGCATCTATTTTAGGCGCCATGAAGTAAAGTAATTAGTAATAATAAAAGAAAGACTGGATGGACCCGCGTCTTCGCGTCAGGGATCGGGCAAGACTCCCACTCGGACACGAGTGATAGATGAGGAGTGAGCCATCGGCGCCGTGGATTTAAACATTGACATGTATATAATTAATTCCTAAATAAATCATCGCGTTTATCTCATCGTCATAATAATAATAATAATAATAATAATAATAATAATAATAATAATACGATGCTGCTATCTGAATGGAAGCACGCATACTAATATAAGTAAAACAAAGGCTCGTATCCTTTGAGGGTGGTTGGTCTGTATATCCGGGAGTGCCGACGGAATGACGCTTACATTAGGATAGTCGTCGTCTTCGTTGCTGTTCCGCATGTAGCGAGCGGGCACTTGTGGCATCGAGATGAGATCCATGTAACGGTCGAGTGTCACATTGGCCAAAACGCGGTAGAGTTCGCGCGTTTCAGACATGGAGGGTCGTACGAACCGGTCGCCAACTGGCCCGGCATTTGGCTGGTTGTCCTGTCCACCAAAGGGCGTTGTCCCGAGCACCGCAATGAACGACTCAGCGACAAACACGACGAAAACACACTCTGCTCGACTTCGGAACATCGCGCGGGGTCCTCACGTCGGGTCTCCTCGCAGTCGACGAAGCCACAGAATCGCACTACATAGGCAATCGTCGGTAGGGTTGTTTGGTTGTCAATCCATCAATCAATCAATCAATATATCTATCTATGTCTCTACCTACTATCTATCTTTGTCCCTCGGTCGCTCGATGGGTCACACTGTCGTTTAGTTCGTCGTCCGTTGGTCCGTGTTGGCCTGTTAGTCAGAGAAAGTAACCAACTCGAACAACAGCCGTTGCTGGCGGCGTCAGTGAGTAGTGGTGGTGCTGGGGGGGGGGGAGGGGGGGGGGGGGGTAAATGAACTGCAAGACGTACGTGACGGTTTTGCTGTTGCCAGCAAACAGGCAGGTGGTGGTCAGTTTATTTGGCGCAAAGGCCACTGATTATCGACCGTCGGCAACGCCGAGATGCCGTACGAACGTACGTACGTCGCCGCAGGCCGCACGCAACAAACAACCAACAAAACCAACAAGCCGGCCTGCGACAGAAGATGATTTCAGACGAGATGAGACGAATTCAGACTTCAAACGACGAAGACTCAATGCGACGATGGTGACGACGACGACGGGAGAGGCGGCGGCAGCAGCAGCAGCAGCGGTAAATGTGGCGCCCCCTATTAGATCACGATCGTCGGACCAGTCAGCAGTCAACCAAGCCGAGCAATGAGCAGCAGACCAATCGAAGTCGGCGGCGGCGGCGGCGGCTTCAGTCGTGCCGATGATGGTATCGCAGTTCCCGCCTTGTTCGGCGGGCAACGCTGCCACCGTCGGCGCGGTATCACCAGCAACGATAACTATTCCACGACCCACTTTGTCCAGTCGTCGTCGTCGTCGTCGTTGTCATTTTATTATCATTCTTCTACTTCTCTACTTCTCGTTCAGTCAATGCAACGAAAAAGAAACAAGAGCAGCAGCAGCAGCAGCTAGCAGTATAGATAACACCACCACAACGACGACGACGACGACGCAGAAAATTAACGATATGCTCATCATCATGATGATGATGATGATGATGATGGGGGACCACAGCCACCACCATCACAACAACAACAACAGAATCACGAAAACTCTCTACTACTAGAACGAGTCATACTTGTACTAAAAAAAAGTAAAAACAAATTGTACTGCTACTACTATAACTGTAGTAAGTACTGTTAGTTGCAGGAAGCGGCAGCAAGCGAAAGAAACCTCGCCACAAGACGAACATACTATATATATATATATACGCCGTTCATTTTCTGTTTTGCGTCCCGTTCCCAAACACCTCCTTTCCTCGTCGTTTCGCCCTCGTTACGGCGCGAGCATCTGACCCGAGTTCGACGCAGAGCAGAAATGCAGGAGAGAAAATTAAGAAAGAGAACGTAGCGGAGAAATAGCAAAGATCGAAAGGTGGGGGAGGGGCGGGGGGTGAAGGAGCAGTTAATAGACCGGTGTCTGCTGATGGTACGCTTCAGCTACGCAGAAGATCACCACCCTCAAAACCACCCCAAAAGACCACCGCCGCCACACCAGCCCGTTCGTACTCACCAACCACGTGATCACCAGAGGTGACCTCGATGGCAAAGCTAACTCGCTATCGATTACGACGACGTCGTCGACAAAAGCGGCAGCACAATAATAACAACGACGATGGTAAACGCGACACTAGCGTCCATCCGATTGGCCGACCGATCGACTACGTGATACGCCATGCCACACAGCAATCTCTACCCAGTACGACAATCAATGGAAAATTTGACTCCATTCAGATATCATTTAACTTCTGGCATTCACTTCTGGATGATTGTTTATATTTTGTTATGTCCGGTCGTGTAGACGCACGACTGTCGGGGATAGGCGCCATGTGCTGGCGAACGTGCAGTGGACAGGGAAGATACGAGTGGGTACGAGAAACGTCCCGAGGATTCGATAGAGATGTCTACCGCGTTCGAAAACAGCCTGTGGGAAACATTTATTACAGCTGACACAAGAACAGGTGAATGCAGTGCCGCATCACAGGTACCGCAGGCGATTGTGTTTTTCCTACGTAGTTGACTAGCCTAAGTTCAATCGACCAAGTCAATAGGTCTGTGTGTACAGTTTAAGTACATATCAGTGCCGACGTTGCTACGTAAGAAGGACGTGTCTGCTACTGCTACAGCCTCTACAATTACCTTTATTATTATTATTATTATTATTATTATTATTATTATTATTATTATTATTATTATTATTATTATTATTATTATTATTATTATTATTATTTTATCGCTCAGGAGGGTTTCACGATGAAAAAAGATGAAAGCATCATGGAAAAGGGACGAGCATTGCCACATTTGGAAGGGCTCATGGAAGAAGGGATGCCGAGGTCTACATATCGGTGCAATTCTTGTGAATTTATTTTAGAGTATAACAAGTACCCTAATAAAAAACGTGTTCTAGGTCTGCTGAACCTCCTCTAATCCACAGTCTGTCGTAAATATACTCAGAAGAAGGCACATGCAAGTACCGTCAACCGAGCTCGGCACGGTGAACACACATCAATCACTACGGCGATAAACAGTCATATTATTCAAAGGTTGCCGTAGTGGGACCACCCTTCTCCGCTAGGGCAAATTTGTCTCCGGCGCCGACACCGCCTACAAAAGTAGAGGCAAAGTTTTCTACCGAGCCAGTTACGTCAGCAGATCTGATCACGTCAACACCCCTACAAAAGCCTAGAATTCTGCGACCAAGAACAATGATAGAATATCGAGAGATGGCCGGACGAAGCCCTCGTGGTACGTTACATGAAGCTTACATACATTATTACATGTCTTATAGTAAGCGTTGGAAACTGTTCTGTTTGGGCACGTTCAGATAGACAGACATAAGACTTTCGGAGCTGGGTGCCATGTGCTGGCGAACGTGCAGTGGAGAGTGTAGATACGAGGATGTACTAGAAACGTCTCGAAGATTCGATAGACTTATATCTAATCGTAAAACCCGCAACTAAATAAATAGATTGATATTGTTAGTGTACTAGATAAATCTGGAAATTTTGCTCTTAATTGTGAGTCCAATAATAATAATAATAATAATAATAATAATTATTATTATTATTATTATTATTATTATTTAAATGTTACAATTGTGAGGTGTAAACGTTTACACTTTATTTTATCCTAGCTTCTAAATTATTGTAATGGGGACACCCCATTCGTTCCCGCCAGGTTCCCTCAAATGAAATTAAAAGCACCTTTAGTCAAGGGCAATATATGCCTAACTAAAGATAGCTTAACAAAATATTTAACATCTAAGTCTAAAAATAATGTACATTAAGTCTGATGATTTCGCAGGCTTCGTGGAACTCTCCACAATAATGTTTTGTTTATCTTCACTGAGCGCAGAACTTCCAGTGTACTCTCTAAATCGTAGTCAAATATCTACATATTTTAGCATGGTCTGGTCAGTCCCAAGCAACTTTTTGTTCAGCGATATATCACCTCGTTCGTGTATCCTACGTATTGGCACAAGAGATATACTTTTACGAGAAATATCTCTTTTGACACTCATTTAATAAATTTGGCCTGTACCCTTTCAATGCTATTTATAGCTCGTTTGCCGAATACGGATTTCTCTTTCGGGTTTATTTACCATGAATTGGTAGCATAGTACAATAGTTCACATATCATTTTGTAGGTTAAGAATATCGTTGACGGTTGATTGTAGTGACGGTGTGTCAATGAACGAGCAGGTGAGTATGTGGTAACGTCCGATATTGCACCCTCCACCCTTGTCCAGTGCTAAATCTTCTACTAGTGTGCGTTCGTGGCATAGTTCTAATAATGCAAGCGTTGCCGATGCGTTCTTCGGCAGGCCTAACGTGCGCTTTATGAAATAAAATTTTATTTTATCTATGTTTTTATGGTCTGACATTGTAAGATAAGGGGGAATTGCCTGAAGGCAGTATCTTACTATATGATCAATTTTATTCGAAACAATTTTAGCGATATGTTTAGTTCTATGTTAGTAACGTCTCCCACTAGAATGTTATTGCAGCCGCGGTGGCCTTGCTACGCATTTGCTCTATATGTCTGCTGAATGACAGCCGGGGTCACTGGTATTCCTAGATAGGAAAAGTGATTGACGAATCATGTGCTGGCTGCAGCCTATCTGTGCAGCCATGTATGATTGATGGCCGGGGAATTGGAAGTTAAGAGAGTATTCAGACGCATTTACGCAGCTGTAATTTTTTATTACCTTTTCGTAGCAGCACATTTAAGTTGCGGTGCGCTATATAGACAGATGCATATTGCCTGTTACAGATGCATAAAGTATGATACAAGAGACACGATGTGGAGCGAGCCACTTAGCATCCGTTTCTGCCGGGACCATTCAGGAAACTACACAATGAATCAACGGTGCATAAACGACAGTTAACCACGACGGGAAACCACGTCTAATAGGCCTTCCATCCTTTTTAATATTCGCAACAACAATCTTTGCATTCCCAAACTATATCGACAAAAACAATTGCACGATCCGGCCAATTCAACAATATTCGCAACTTTCGATTGCGCATGTCAAGAATGTTGAGAACAATGAAGCCTTGATATAATATTATAAACTGTACAGTTTCATAAATCACGAATTCTATTACATGTTTTCACCCTTATATTGTATACTGTATACAGACATTTTTTGTAAATAACCATATATATCTACCCTTTGAAGCAATAAAGGAGTACTCAAATTAATTAGTCTTCTTCTTTGAATTAAATAATCTTAGTACCTGCACCTACTGTGTAGGTCGACTTGGGTCCAGATCCCCTAATAGACATAACGGAGGTCGTTTACCAACAGTTGCCGGAAGGACGATAAATGGTAATGAAAAATCGGTCATAAACGTCTTTCGCACACTTTGATTTGTGCGGCTTAATATACTGAAGTTTGATAAATGGATGATGTATTCAAGAATCATTCAATTGATCTCACTTAGGATAGCGCGTACACTCGCGTGTACAGTAAGCAGCCGGTGTTCACAGCAACTATTACGCGGATATTTACACACCCTTTGGCAGGGGGGCTTTATTTAGGATTCTCGAAACTTGATAACAAACGCGTCATCCGGCGATATAGATGTTTGGCTGCACATGATTGCACTTGCGAGCTGTGCGCCACGCAAACATTCTATTTACTTGCTTTTTCCTGGCTTCCTTTCCTGGCTACAGCTTTCGCCTGAATGTTTAAACCAGAGCGAGTTATCGTCGTCATAACTTCAAAGAACTTGTTAATTCTATCAGGCTGCTTACATATGCTTGTAAACGTACATCTGTCAATATTATCTAATATAACGGCTATGTCCATGCACTCAACATTATTTCTGCTAATGTTTCAGCGGTAGGCAACATGCTTTATGAACTTTTTGTGAACTGCGGCCAGAATCTTCTTATCACATGCGAATCCTTGATGCCATACGGGGGAGGCGTATTAAAATACCAGGAGAACATATTGCTTGATGCCACACTAAATTCGAATATTGTTAACCGTCATTTCTGCTCACTTATTTCTATAGACTTGTCGTTTTGATATGTTCTTTAAACCCCTTTTATTCATAGTTTCCTCTGTGTACTGCCTTGTATGTATTGGTTGCATTAGTCTTGTACTTACAGTTGTGTGTAATATCGTCTATATCATTGCCAGTTGTTGCTGGCGGCGACCTTCCACATATATGTGTATATATATATATATATATATATATATATATATGTGTGTGTGTGTGTAAAGCCATAAAACCCGGAAGCAACTCTAACAAACTTCTTGGTCTCTCTGATTTAACGACGAACGCGACGAACATCGGGTCTACTCGATCGGTCGCCATTCCATCGTGCGAACTTTGCGGTATTGGGATGCACAATTCGAGGAGCGCTTTTTAAATCAGTTCCGTTCACCCGCTCGGCGTCGGTCCTACTAATTGTGGGTATCTGCTCATCTCCGTACGCTCGGGTAGAGATCGCACAATCAATATTGCCGCACGCCCATGGGAGGTCATTGCTTCTGGCGTTGCTGGGTTTAAAATATACCCAATTCGTGTGCAAGTTCCTGCCACACATACATATGTAATACTAGCATCAAACGCTTATCTCGCTAGCGTCCTCCCACGGCTGTCAAAAATAGGTATGCATTAGACTACCTCGATTTTAATAAACAAGCATGGCTAGTTTTTACTCATAAGCACCCTTAGTGCCTACTCACATACAACTATATATGCTCTTGATATTTCGCCAATGGTTACACAATTTACATTACTGCCTCACACCGCTAGACGTAAAAATGCGTCCCACACTTCAAGAACTCATAGGAACGTGTCGAAAATTATCGATTGGCCATCACTGGAAGCGGATGTTGATATCAGGCGAGAGCTATGTTTGTTCACGTAATAACTTCGTTCTCGCGCACCTTCGACAGAACTGGCGTAGCACTTACGAGAGTTCTGTGCTCGTCAGCGAAACGCCCACCCGCCCTTTACGCCTAGCCTACCGTGCCTACGATCGGAAAAGACTTCGGCAAATATTTTAGCGTCGACACTCCTGGCATATCTGCACAAGTTTCATTAGGAGACACAAGTGCGTTTAGTCGTGACAGCTGCGAAAGTCGCTGTGTGTTGACGTCTCTTTATTGGCGTCTCCTCTCCGTTGTGCTCCGCTAGTCGACGAATTTTGCAATTTGAGCTCACTCATCGGGAAATGTCAGAGCTCAAGCAAGTTAACGCTACGCCTCGGTGCCTAAGGGCCAAACGTCTCCGTTGGAGGCTGATATAGTCCGCTTTATTAGCTGCTGTGCTAGTATTGTTTGAGTAAATTCGTTATGTTACACTCTGTATATCCAAATCACTATGTATCTGTCCATATTATCAAGGCATTATGACACCTTGGCCTTCTCCCCACAACACGTTTGCAAAACATCGGTCAAAAATGCAACTCCTATTGTTTCTTTACTTACTCAATGAAGTAAATATGGTCTTTCCATGTTTTAGACAAAAGCATAGTTATTTGTGTGATTTATATTGAGGACATAGTCAGGTGGGGAGTTTGACTGGGGCGGTACATCTGTCAAAAAATAACGCAGGTGTCCTAAGGCCAGCTCAGCGAGAACAGAAATCTCGCATAGAGCAAAAAAAAAATTCACGCTCAGACGATGTGTATGTTAAATTGAAATTTTTATTGTCTGTGTGTATATGTTCTCTTCTTTATCCACCACCGTTGCCAATAGACAGCGCAAATTTATCGATTCTAAATTCGCTTTCCTCGCTTAATGTTCTAGATAATGTTTCCTCTAAACCAATAAACTGCTATAAATCTATTCTGGCGTTTTGATACATGGTTGTAGATACTGCTAGAGAGTAAAATAAGTCATTTAATGCATTTGCTTTAGAAGCGTCAACTACGAGGTCTGTCCGATCTATATCTAAATGTTTCCTTTCATCGCAATGTTTTCTTTCCCTTTAAACGTTTATTTGTATATCCAAACACGACTTTGTGTTTTAAAATCAAAACTAGCTTCTTCTATTATACGAAGCCTCCTAGTTGCCTTCCGCTACTGCTTTTCGTACTGCACATTTGGCCTGATCAATCAGCCTTTTTATATTGGTTACACATTTACGTAAAGAAGCGTTGTTTTTGACCTGCCATTTCGTTTGAAGTGAACGTATCTGGTATACACATACAACAAGTCATCGGAGTTGCAATTAAAAACAAGTTTATCATTCATACAAGCAAGCCTACAGCTGATAATTTCATAGTCCCCTTTCCAGAAATTATAACCTACCTCGTCTACCGTAGGATTTTTGTCGCATAATAACAGGCAACCCTGATAGAACTATATGTGCAATATACGTCCAAAGCAACCGTTTTAATCCAACGTTCTAGCTTTAATTCACCAACTTTCATCGTGATTACAATTAATATACAGACCTCCCTCCCCGAGAGGCACGGTCACACCCGAATACTAAGTACCTCTCATCACACAACAGTTCTCTATTATTTCTCGGTTACAAGTTTACCACCTACAACTGACTAGATTTCGATTATAAACACGATATTAATATCATGTGGAAGATAATAGAATGCAGAGGTGGAAGCGGCAGAGGTGGAGGCGGCAGAGGTGGAGGCGGCAGAGGTGGAGGCGGTAGAGGTGGAGGCGGCAGAGGTGGAGGCGCAGAGGTGGAGTCGAGGGACCAGATGGCGGGGAGAACCGGTGGTGAAGGTAGGAGTGGAGGAAGCAATTAAAAACGAGCGATCCCTGATTGTTTGTTGAAGTCATTTCTGCTGCTGTCGCCGACAGGAGAGGGAAACACGCGGGAGAAATGGTCAGCTTGCTGACGCCGAGTTGCATTGAACTTATCCTCAAATGTTATGTTTCAGTTCTAGGAAACTGTAGGATAGCAGCGTCCGTTAAGCTGCGCGGATATATATATATCGTTTGTTGTCGGCAATGCTGAAGCAAACTAAATACATGGCGCCAAATAGAAGATGCAGCCACCCTACTAGCGAAGACGTGGGAAGTCACTAAATGCGCGGGCAATCTCTGAGTATATAAGGAGGCATGAGAATAAATGAATCAGTAGTCGTTGGTGCGAGCCAGGCAGAACACGTGTGTTGTTTGAGCGAAAGACTAGCGAACTCGTAACGGTCCCGCCCGGTCGTTAGGGTGGTGGATACTACAACTAGCGCAGCCGACAGGATCTAGAAGGAAAAAGCCACCACAACAATGGCCACAGGTCTGCCACCCCCAGCTGCGTTCCTGCCAGCCATGGGCCGGCCAATAACACCATGGACGGAGTGGCATCAAGCATTTGAGGTTTATCTAGAAGCCACCTCGGTCGGCGTAGCAAAGTTGACCGACGCGAAGAAATGTGCAATCTTACTTCACTGTCTCGGGCTCGAGGGCCAAGCACAATATCGTGCTATGGCGGATCAGGCAACGGAGCCAAAGAAGGATGGCGAGGTACCACTAACCGAGTACGCCAGGATGGTGGCGAAGCTAACTGAAATATTCAAGGAACATAAGGGAGTGGCCGTCTCCCGCGACCAATTCTTCCGACGACGACAACGAAGCGGAGAGCGGTTGGTGGAGTACATCGCGGCACTGCGACGACTACTGGTGGGGTGCGAGTTCGACGATCGGGGCCGGGCGTTGAGGAGCCAGCTCACTCTGGGAGCGACGATGCCACAGGTGAGAGAAAAGCTCCTCCTGGAAGAGGACCTGCCGGTCGAACAGGCCCTGACGGTTGCGCTGCACGTGGAGAGGTGTATCATAGAAGCCAAGAGAATCACAGGATCACACGAGCAAGTGAACGCGGAGCGGGAGGCGGGAAGGCCTGCGGAACGAAGCAGACCAAGACCGGTGGCAAGGCAAGAGTACGGAGCCGGTGGATGCCATGCGTGCGGCTGGGACTGTCACGAATACGGGGCGGAATTGTGCCCGGCAAGACGAGTCAGGTGCCGAAAGTGTGGGAAGTTTGGCCACTTCAGACGGAAGTGTAGGAACGCGGCAGCTCAGGCGAGGCAGAATGTACAGGCGATCGGCGTGGAGGAGCAGCCACGCTGGGATCGTCGGACCAACGGTAAACGCTTGGAGGAGGCCGTAATTGAGGTATGGACTAAACCGACAGCTGTGTACTCACTGTCTCTTTGTTGTCCGGAGTTTGCTAGTAGTGTTGCAGTAGACGGTAATTTACTAACCTTTTTGATAGACACGGGGGCAGCCGTATCTATTATTAATAGGGAGCACTTGGCAGACCGGGGAGAGCGAGTTAGGCCCACGAACGCAATACTACGCGCATACAATCAGGAAAGGATACCAACGCTGGGAATGGCTAGATGCCACCTTAAACTGGGCAGTCGGGAGGTTAAATGCGATTTATTATTTATATATAGCTAATGGTAGGTCGGTGCTAGGACGCGATACACTAGCTAAACTAGGTATGATAATCGATTGTGCGGCGCAATCGTGCTCGGTGGCAGAAGTTAAAACGATTCAAATAGAGAACGAGTTTCGGGAACTGTTTTCGGGGACGCTAGGTCTGGTTAAAGCCGTGCAGCACAGAGTGCGACTTAAGGAGAATGTTAGGCCGATGAAGCACAAGTTAAGGAGGTTACCGCTCACTCTAGTGACGGCGGTAAAAGCCGAATTAGATAAACAATTGGAGAACGATGTTATTGAGCCAGTTCAGGCTTCCAAGTGGGTATCGGGCATGGTAGTAGCAGCGAAACGGGACGGTAGAGTTAGATTGTGCGTGGATCTAAGACAGGTAAATCAAGCGATAGTGCCTGATGTTTTCCCTCTACCGCATCTGGACGACCTGCTGGTAGAGCTACACGGGGCCAGGTGGTTTTCAAAGCTAGACGCGCTCTCGGCATATCACCAGGTTGAACTGGATAAAAGGTCACGAGACCTCACTACGTTTGTAACCCCGTGGGGATTGTTTCGATATAAAAGGGTTTGCTTCGGGTTGGCGTCGGCACCTGCGGCTTTCCAACAATTAATGAAAAACTTGCTACAAGGACTAAATGGAGTGGTATATTTAGATGATATTTTAGTATTTGGAACGTCCCAAGAGGAGCATAATGTAAGGTTACGCATGGTGCTACAATGAATCCAAGAATCAGGAATGACGCTGAATGAAAAGTGTGTTTTGGAAACCAAGGAGATTAACTTCGTCGGGTTTACCATTAACGAACACGGGGTACGACCTAGCGTAGATAACCTGAAAGCCATTAAAGAGTTAGCGGTTCCAACTAACGTAACGCAGGTTAAGTCGGTCTTAGGGGTGACAAGTTTTTATATGCGGTGCGTGCCGACATTTTCCGATATATACGAGCCAATACGCAGGTTGTTAAAAAAGAACGTGCTATTCAAATGGGGACCAGAGCAACAACAGGCATTCGAGAAACTGAAAGCAAGTATAGTAGCGGCGGCACCTTTAGCCATTTTCGATCCAACAGCACCCACGATAGTGGCGACGGACGCGTCAGCGCACGGATTAGGAGCAGTGCTACTGCAATAGCAGGACGGGGAACAGCGGCCAATAGCGTATGCATCGTGCTCACTAACACCTACACAGCAAAGGTATTCCACGGGAGAAAGGGAGGCATTGGCGAGCGTGTTTGCGATCGAAGGATGGCACACGTTCCTGTGGGGAAGAAGGCTTACGTTACGGACAGACCATCAGGCGCTGATAGCACGACTTGGCTACAAGGGGGAGGGACGAGCGCCAATGAGGATAGGTCGGTGGGTAGAAAGGCTGAGAAACTACTCATTTGAGGTAAAAATATAGATGCGGTATAACAAATAATGTAGCCGACATGCTCTCTCGACTGCCGACAGAAGACATTTTTGAAGCGTGTGATGGGCAGGAAATGATAGTAGCAACACTAGAAGGAAAGTTAAGGCCAATACAGTGGGAGGAGACTGTAAGTTGTTCTTTAGCTGGCCCGGACATTCAGAGCGTGAGAAGATGGCTTAGGTTAAAACGGCCTCGACTGGCGCAAGCCGGGCGCTGGGCCTCCGTTGTTCATGAACTATCCGAAACGCAGGGCGTACTAATGAGAGGAGATAAAGTAGTTCTGCCGCAGCAACTTCGAAAGAGAGCGTTCCAGATGGCCCACGAGGATGCGCATCAGGGGATGGTGAAGACGAAACATCGACCACGAAACACGTTCTGGTGGCCGGGAATGGACAAAATGGTAGAGGAAGCGGTGAGTGCCGGTTGTGCTCTTTACATGACAAGACAGCGGTGGCTACCACAGCACCCGTGAGGACGACGGCCTGGCCAGCTCAGCCGTGGACGAGGCTAGCAGTCGACATCCGAGGCCCGGACAGCTCATTGGGACCGGGAGCGCGATACGCGGTGGTTGTCATGGATTACTACTCGAAGTGGGCGGAGGTAGAGTTCATGGCAGAACCAACAGCTCGTCGGATCATTGGCATGCTACACCGGCTCATATGCCGTGAAGCATTCCGGCCAGCATAGTAACGGACAACGGACCCCAGTTCCTGAGCTATGAGTTCGAAGAATTCATGACCGAATTCGGAATTCGACACATACGTACATCCGTGTACCACCCTCAAGCAAATGAGTTGGTGGAAAGATTCAATAGGACACTGGGCGGCTTCATCTGGTCGGCCGCCTAAGTGAACGGCGACCGGCGGAGACGCCTGACCGAGATGATCGGCGCATACAACGCAACCGCACAGGCAACGACAGGCAAATCGCCCGCTGAATTACTACATGGACGGTCTATGAGGACGAAACTGGACGCGGGTCTCCGGCGAGGAAACACCAATCAGAATGATGAAGATGAGCGAGTGCGAGTGGAGACAAGACAAAACAAACAAAAGGAGTACGCAGACAGGTGGAGAGCGGCAGTGGAAACCAAGTTCGCGCCCGGTGACTGGGTGAAATACGAAGAAAAGAATACGGAGACCAGTCGCTGCAAAGGGGAGGAGAAGTATGGACCACCGACGAGAGTTAAAAGACAAGTCGGTGAAGACATGTACAAGTTGGAAGACGGTAGGAGATGGCACGGAAACCGGTTGACGCGTGCCGGCCAACCACAGGTAGCACGGGCAGCGCAGAGGCCAGGCTATCTACAGCGCCCGGATCAAGGTGCACAACAGAGACCTGAAGAAGAAAGACGAGGTGCGCCAGAAGATCAACACGAAAACAACAGCGCCACACAACAGTCGTGTGAAGGACGTCCACGGCGGATGAGACGCGCACCGAGCCGTCTACGGGAGTTCGTGGGTGAAGATGGGGCCGAATTCGAAACAAGCCGGTGAAGGGGGGGAGAATGTAGGATAGCAGCGTCTGTTAAGCTGCGCGGGTATATATATATATATATATATATATATATATATATATATATATATATCGTTTGTTGGCGGCAATGCTGAAGCAAACTAAATACATGGCGCCAAATAGAAGATGCCGCCACCCTACTAGCGAAGACGCGGGAAGTCACTAAATGCGTGGGCAATCTCTGAGTATATAAGAAGGCATGAGAATAAATGAATCAGTAGTCGTTGGTGCGAGCCAGGCAGAAGACGTGTGTTGTTTGAGCGAAAGACTAGCGAACTCGTAACGGTCCCGTCCGGTCGTTAGGGTGGTGGATACTACAGAAACTGGCGGCTTTCGGGCGACAGGCCTGACATCCTGCCTTGTGCCACGGCCGTTGAAATAGACGCACAACCTCGCAATCCGCGCGACGGCCACTACCTGGACGGCCTGTTACTACCGGAATAGAACAGACAGTCGACCTGGCGTTGCTGGCTTCGTAGAGCGTCACCAGGTCATACAGCTTATGCTCCATGCGCGTTCACACCTCGACAATACCAATAGAGACTGGGCCTTTTAAGATATCGTATAGCCCGGTATGCAGTCCGTCGGATGTGTGTTATATATGGCGATATGGAGACGCACGTTTGCGATCACCTTGCATACCATGGCGCCGTCTTGCCCCGAGATATGGGAACGCACGTCACCACCCACGATGACAGGCACTTTCATCGCTATACGGGAGATGTTGGAGTCACCGGCCAGAAGAACGGACTTGACGGGTGGTGAGGGGAAGACAACTCTCGGGTAGGCTTTGAGATTCGACTGCAATGCCATCGATGTTTGCCTGCACGAAGATGTTTGTTTGTGTGCAAGCGGTGAAATTGCGTACAGCAGCTGGGATTCCGTTGTTTGTGGATAATACTGGCTCCGCGCTGATTGAAAGTATTGCATTACTTTCAATCAGCGCGGGAGAGGCGGCAGCCGGCAACTCGTTGATTTGGGTGTCTAATGTTGAAGTTACCACTGCTGCCGCGCTGTTTACCACCACTGCATCAACCAGTGAACCAATGTTTGGTACGCTTGATATTATTGTTGCTGCTACTGCAGTATCAAAATGTTCTGTTTTGGTTGTTGTTGCTGCACTGACCACAGTTGCTGTCATATTTGGTGCCATCTTGGTTTGAAGGGAGGCAGAGAAGTCAGCGGCGTTCGATTCACTGTAGACTGAGATAATATAAAATTTGGTAAAAATAGCTCTGATGTTTTCATCATAACTGTTGTCCGTTTTCAAAATCACTTTCCTTAGCTCCCCAATGGCGGATTTATAAACACACAATGTTTTTCCGACGCTAACACAATAGTTATTATTACAAGCGGACTGTTCACCCACTCAAATATGTTCGTTTCCTTTACTTCTTTTTTTAAATCTGCTTTCACAAAAAATGCACACAAATGCCCTGTTCTGGCCTGAACTCCTGAGCATGTCACCGTAGTATATACATGCGGTAGCTGGTGTCATAAGGCAGATTGGCTGGGTAGACGGCGTTAAAATTGGTGGCCGCCGTCTTGTTGAGCGAGGCCCAGCCGGTGTGTTAAAGTTGAACTTCATCTCCAAGGGAAGACGTAGCGTCTCAGGCAAAATACCCAATCTTGATTAGTATATTATTGCCACAACAAAAACTATTCTATATATGTGCACGCCACGCCAGAGATTTCTATATAGTGCAGTGTTATCCTGCGTTAATTTCCATTGACTGAAAAGCCGAAGGCAATCATTTTCTCGGCGGACCAAAATTTACTGGAGGTAAATTTGAACGTTATACACGATGTTATTGTTAGCCACATAAAAGGGCAAGCAGAACGACCCTCCCCATGGTTTACCTGAAATAGTCAACTCGTTTTTGTGGCGGAGGACGAGGTAAACGAGGTTCTCCTGCTTAGTTTGCAGTCCTTGGCCGGAGTACCGGTCTCCTTCAACGGCTTCTCTTCGTCATTTAAGAGGAAAATGAGCGGAGCCCATCCATCGCTGAATGACGCGACAATCCAGCTCCCTGAGGCCCTACGGAGTAACGGATTCCGTCAAAGTACGCTGTAGGTATGTAAAAACGGGAATTCTCATGCCAACCGACAGTGTTATTTTCACTTTTCTGACTGCAATTTCCCAGAGGAGGTGCGTTTCGGACTAAAAAACGGCAATGTAGTTCGACTAAATTACATGGAGCTTCTTAAACGGTTTGCAATGCGAACTAGCCAGCCGCCAATTAGTGGTGTTGTTAAAGCTGTTCTGTCGTTGCTTCTCCCGGGGATAATCGCGACTAGAGCAAACGTTTTAGAGGTTATACCTTTAATTGAAGGTTCGCTTGTTCGTAATCACCTTCGCCGCGGGATTGAGGAGCGATAAGAGCAGCGCTTTCCCCGGTGGCCGCGCTGTCACAGGACGGCACCGAGAAAAATACATAAAGCGACGATGGGTTGCCTAGCGACAGGCAATTGTCCTCTTCACTGAATTCAACATGTTAAATAGCCAAGCCCATAGCCGCCGCTGGCTCTCTGGCACATTCACAGTCAGTCGCACCTGCTGCTCACCCTACTTCGAACAACTCGCATTTAGCAAGCCAATGTGTAAACCGATACTGTTCTGAGCAAATCTGTCTATATAGCGAAGAAGTAACTGCTAAAATAGCATACGCCATAGGAAAAACGGTTGCCATGATTTTAAACCTTAAGCCAAAGCCGAGCGAGTGGACACAATTCCTCTAAAAAGCTGACCGAGCGAGCAGACGCAGTGTTCGTCGCGTTAGGTCAGAGAGACCAAGAAAATCGTTAGCAACTCCCGCGAAACCGTTCAACGGGACTCAATCTCGAAGCGGGCAACAAATAAGACAGCAGAACAAACGCGACGGTTTGGTTCAATTCTTTCAGCCATATCGTCGTCGTCATTCTCATTCAGTGCAGGAAATCAAATGCCCCAGACTCAAGACCAAGTAATCAAGAGAAAAAATACGTCGGAAAGTGGCTAGATCCGGATCATACCAACCATCTGTCATATCAACACCGATTCAGGTAACCTCGGCATAGCGAGCCTCTTTGAAACACTGACTACGACAATCCTGAGAGCACCATCCACCACTCAGCACTTGAAAACATGATACTACGAGGCTCAAAAGTATGCGAAGCAATCATTCTTTTTGCCCGTTACCGTCGTGAAATGACCGAATTCTACAATAGCCCGTATGTATTACTCTAATACCGTCTAGCATTTCAGAGATATGTTCTCGTCAGCAAACACAATGCCTCACGAAGTGCTAGTGTTTTAAGGCCCGCACGACAAAATAGCCAGCATCCTCCGGGGCAATACCGACAAACGTTTCGCTTTGCAGGACCAGATATGATAAGAAATGCTCATATCAAGCAATCGGAATCACTGCAATCAGCGATTTCTCACTTAATAAATAGGTGCCTGAACATAGCGAATATATATGTATGATATCAAACGACGGCGTTGCCGAATATCCCAAATTTGAACAGTTAACGGATGGAGCACAACGCGATAACCTTAGTCCAGTTCTGTTTTCTGTAATTGTCAGAGAGTGGCCGGCGATTGTGAAGATCAAGCATCCATCAGTGCAACTCATCCAATACGCTGATGATATTGCCATCTACTCTGAAAGTCGCTTCTTCAAAGACAAAAGCAAACATGCAGGACGCCTCGCAGCAGTTGATACCATAAAGCTCCACGGCCAATCTATGGAATTTGTCAACCGTTTTTCACATTTGCGCTTGGAACTCACGCCACTCGGCACCTCGTTCTCCAGAAATATAGAGGAAAGGCTCCGTAAAACGCTAATTGCCATCTACTTAATAAAGAATCTGCAACTCCTCTTACTGAGGACGCTTTTAAATTATTTGGCCTAAAGATTGCCCCTACAGCAAGCTATGCAATCGAACTTACTGGGAACATCTCAGAGCCTTAAGCGTTGACGAACTCGATCGCCTGAAGGCAACATTAAACGGGTTATGGGCGGTTACCGAAGCAGCCGCAACCATCGGGGTAGCCCAGGGAAAGTCAGCTAGTCCATTTGTTTTTATTTTGTATCGAACTGGACTCGCAGACTTAGTGCGAAATCTTAAAGCTCATTTTGCATTTTATGCTGACGACCTGGTCATTTTAGCAAAATCTGGTAACCATCTACAATTTCACCTCAACGAAACTGCGAAGTGGTGCGAAGAAAACAAGCTCAATATTAACGCTGAAAAGTCACAGGTCTTACGCTTTAGCAGAAAAGGGTCATACGCGGCCAGGTATTATGATCTGTCAGTATTTGGAAAACCACTCAAATTAGTTAGCCAGTTCTCGTATTTAGGCGTCACACTAACCCCCGGACTCTCTTTTAGCAGACATATCGAGGAGATACAAGCAAAAGCTACGTCTGCAATGTTTTTGCTAGGCAATGCATGATGTCGACGTAAAAACAGCTACAAATTGCTTTAAAATCAAAGTACTCCCATACTGCGTTTCTACAATTGCACCATACCTGACCCTTAGCCATTTAAAAAGTCTAGACAAGCTAAAGGCCAGATATGTTAAGCGTGTTTTGCGGCTTCCAAAGTGCGCGTCGGCAACACTTGCCTTAGAGATATGCGGAGAGAGAACACTTATTAAAGACCTAGCATTTAATAGCACACCATTTACAGCGCATATTCTAGACTCATATCGAGCCTATAGAGATAACAGAGATTTAACATTTGTAACTGAGAATTATACTGATGGCACGGCTTTTTGTTCACATAGATGGAAAGGAGCCATGCAAAGGAACCGCTCGCTAATCTGCCGAGTAACCTGGCACGGGTACCACTATTACATATCCATGTTTGTGATATTGGACGCTATCATATAATTGTGTGTGCAGAAATTTGCGGAACGACCTTATCATCCAAAGTTAAAAACATATTTTGAGACCAAAAAGTCACCTTGTGAAAATTTAATCAACTGTCTACCAATTTCGTGATGAAATATTAATAAAAAAATAATAATAATAATACCACTTTTCACCCTTCGCATTCGAGACGCTGGGTGGCCCTGGGCCCCTCACAACAACGCTAATTTCTCAGGTTGGCGACGCTTTACAGCAGGCTACGATGGACAAAAGGGCGGGCACTTTCTTCTGCCAAAGGCTTTCCCTAGAGATTCAGAGAGGTAACGCGATTTCGGTGCTCGGAACTATGAAAGACTGGATGGACGCGCGTCTTCGCGTCAGGGGTCGGGCAAGACTCCCACTCGGACACGAGTATATTAATAATAATAATAATAATAACTTTAATAATAATAACTCCTAAGTTGTCTGCTACATGCCGACGAAGGTGGTCGCACGTGTCAAGAGCTCCGTAAAAGTGTGACTTTTTGTTATAAAAAGAAGCATTTTATAAGCTCGATCCCAGTGCGGTAACCTCTTGGTGACTGTGTGCCTCGTCCAGAACTTGTTGCAGTGCGATTCCACTCGACCTATAGTGGTCGACCTGAAGAAACATTCCAACGATGACCAAGTGTTCCATTTTAAGAGCGTAGGTGAGCCATTAGCTCACCCAGTGACTGCGGAAAGTCATCTAGTGCCAACTGACACGCGGAAGTCGTCATCTCAGGGATCTTGTTACCTAAGCAGTTTACGTTCATCAACACACACAGGTGTAGGTGAACACAGGCGCTCGGTTAAGTGTCACACATCTACGAGAAGATCAGCAAAAGCCGTATTTGAAACAAAACAAAGCGAGCGGAGAGAGGACAGGCTCACAAAGCTGATGGAAAGTGCGGCGAATGACGTCGATCACGGAGGTGGTGAGGAGGATATGGAGGAGATGTGCACGGGCACGTCGCACAACTCTCCCCCGGAGAATGTGACTGCCGAGTCTGAGTCACCTCCAGACGATAGCAGAGCTTGGCAGACTGTCGCTACAAGGAAAGAAAAGGCGGTAAAAGCTGCTATGAAGAAAGTAGCCAGATAAGCAACAACAGGAGCTCCTGTTAGTACAAAGAGTAATAGTCGCCTGACTGTCGGCGATAAGGGGAATGAATGGCGACCGGAAATCATTTTCAAGAGCCCAAATGATCCTGAGGGTCTAAAAAGTTGAGTTTACTGAAGATTTATACTGAAATAAGAGCAACGATACCTGGCGCGCATGCTCGTTTCACAGCACAGGGTAAACTTGCGATTCGGATCGCGCAGCCAGAGGACGAAACGGTGGCTAGATCACTTACAAGCGTATGCGGAATAACAGTGGCTCCGCTTACCGATACGAGTGCATTCTGGGGACGCATCAGCGGAGTAAACACACAATTCCAAGAAGCTGAGCTACTAGAGTGCCTAAAAGAGCAAGGCGTAGGTGAAGTAAAACGAGAAAAATACACGGCCGCAGACGCCAGCGACCAAAATAATGTTGTCAAAGTATGGAAGAACTCAGGAAGGGTCCGACTCCGATTTAATGGACCTCCTCTGCCGGAGGTGTTTATAGCAGGTGAACGCTTCCAAGTTACGCTATGTGCAGGCTCGCCTCTACAATGCCTTTCATGCCACAAGTTTGGTCATAAGGCTGCAGTGTGCACTAAAAAAGCTAGCCCGACATGTAGGCGATGCGCCAAACCAGGACACCAAATGTGGCAATGCCAAGAGAAAGCACACTGCGCTAACTGTGGGGGTGCCCACTCAGCCAACGACAACAGATGCTCAGTAAGGCAGCGAAGCTCAACGGAAAAAACTGTACGAGAAAGTTTCTACGCGTCTGCAGGTCTCAACATCGACTGAAGACTTTCCCGCAATGAATACGGAAAGTTCCCCGCCAGCAAACAGCAGCGATGAGCGTAAGTCGTACGCCGAAGTAACAAGAACTCCCAGCAAGCCAATTATGGGCAAAGATGGGATGACGGTCGTGTGCCATCTTCCGACGCCTATAAAACCCAATACGGCCGACAACAAAGCAAAACAGGTTCGTGGAGCTGAACCCAGGCGCCAATCTCCTAAAGGTGCTACACAACAACAAACGCCGCGATTAATCAACGGCTTCTTAAAGATACTTGGATTATTTAGGCCACTCATTTCTGAATGGCTAAAGAAAAATCCAGTTGTCGACAATTTACTTCATTTTCTAGAGTCTGAACCAGGAAAAGCGTTTCTGACCTCTGTGTTCGAGGGCTCAGACGTAAACGCCCTTCCTCCTCTTTCAGAAACTATGCCAACGACTAGTCCGTCATCGAAATGACCAGTCAACCTTTACGTCATTCCGAAAGCGTAGATAACCGGGATATTCAGCAAATTCACACGTGGACACAGCCAACCCATACATGCGATCAATGTGGACGAGTGTTACGAACGTTGAAGGGCCTACGAGCACACACAACGCGGATTCATAGTCCAAATCGTTTCGCACTCACCTATAACAGAACAGAGCGACAGACAAACCAGGCTTCGGCAGATCTCCCACGTGACTTGTCATTCAGCCCTGCACTGAGCAACAATGCCCTCCTGCAACTCCTGGTCCAAACGCGCAAACACCTTCGGCTGATACGAATAATACCCAGGGGCGTCAGGGAACCATGCGCAGCAGCGTTTGCAAGAGCACTGGGTGACTTCAACCGAAATAAAGATGTAACATCATGGGTGAAGCTCTTGTCGATACCAACACTAATCTTTGCCCTTCCGAGACATAGAACTGACTCAACGCTATGCCAGCTAATCCGACGTAACATACGAAGCCTAGAAAATACTAACCTTAAGATGTACCTCACAGAAGATACATATACAACAACGCACAGAACGAAAAGCAATAAAGACCACTGCGTAGGCCTCGCAGAGCGCAAGCTGGCTGAAGGCGACATACGAGCCGCAGTACGTGCGCTGATGTCTTCTGACGTTATCGCCCCCGTCGACCATAACACAGAGGAGGAACTTAAGCGCAAGCATCCTCCGCTTGATAATAGTAGCAGCGATAATATAGAGGCAATGTATGAGCCTTCAATGGATGACTATAGACCCGTGTCAGACCTTCTAGTATTCGTGTAGCGCGATTCGAACGCGACGGTCGGGTCAAGCGGAGTTCTAGGAAAAGATTGTAAAATCTTAGTACGGAGCTACCGTCAGCCAGTTCTTACGTAACAGTTCGGCGCGCCCTGCTCAGGTGCACCTTTGTATAACTAACGTGCTCTTGGAAGTGACTTTTAAACGGTAGAACACTACTCAACGTTCATTCTACGGACCCTAGACAAGTTGCGTGAAACACAGCTGTAGAGGCATTCTCGGCTTATCACAACAAACTTGTCTGTACAAGTGGATGCGTGCGTTGCATTGCTACGTTAGCTGGCAGCTGGATCTGTATTGTGCCACCAACTGAAGCAGTGATTTGTCGTCGCTATCACTGCAGTATCGTCTTTGTGTGTGTGTGCTTTTGTTTGTTTTTTGTTTTGCTGTTGTCATCTTGGCCATCATCACCGTAAACATCACCTGGGTTGGCCAATGACTCTATTTAGCACTACCGTCTTCACACAGAGCGCGTAGCCGAGTGGACAGCGCCGTTGTGTATCAAGCGGGCGCAGGACAGTTGTCCCGAGTTCAAAGCCGGAAACGGGCTTTTTTTTTTTTTTTTTTCGAGAGGATCAACATTAAAGTTATTTTTTAATTTAATTATTAATTTTGTTTTGCAAGTTTCGTGCCGAGTGGGCATAGAAACACGTCTATATATAAAAAAAAAATCCTCATTTAGCAATTACCCTTCTGGGCTAGCAATGCTTGTGGGCGACTCACCTGTACGCAATGAACCGGACAAGGAGCCGCCCGACGAGCCAGGCCAGGATAGCCAAGCAATGCAACAGGCGAGTCAAACCGGCAGTGATAACTACGCACCGGAAGAAAACTCAGACGAGGTGGATGAACCGAGGTGTCCTCGACTAGCACAAGCACTGCGCCTAATAGAAGACATATATAAGGTCACTGCTAGTCTGAAGAATATGCATCTCGTTGTCAAAAGCTCATCGGAGAAACTAAGATTCGTAATCAGAGATATGGTGAGGGCAGAGAAGATGAAGGACGCCGACGAACGGCAACAAACCGATTTGCTCCCTAACGAGTCAAGAGATGTTGTTTGCCAGTGCACGCCGGATATGCTAAGTACGCACGGCAAGATAAAGGTCATAGATGATCTTATCAAGAACTGCGAAACAGCAGATGATCTAAAGGATCTTCTAATAAAGGAGTGGCCCTGCGGCGCGTTTAACAACGTGTCTCAGCTCAAAACAAGCATATTAAAGGATAGTCCTCTTCGACTCCTCATAGCACGAAGTGAGGACCCGGCTGACTCCGTTGTCTGGAAAAATGTGGCCTCGCAGTTTCAAGGAATAGCAGGGGAAGCTGGGAAGAAAGTTAGTACCGTGCTGTCGAGCCTTATTAAGGAGACGCAGAACGACGGACGAACCATTGCACGAGCTCTGGTGGCGATCCGGTTGCCAAAGGACTCGGGGCAGTGGGAAGACCTCGAGCTTATAGAGAAGGTAATTGAACGAGCCAACGAGCTCTTGGGGAATACAGAGGAGCTACGCGTAGCAGGGGCAATCCCGTGCTACATGACTAGTCAAGGCGAGGTAAGGGGCGTTAAAAAGCTTCTTGAATGAGTGGCCCGGAAACACGACGTTTGCGTAGCAGTGACATCTGGGAGAAACAGAAAAGAGGATTTTGCCAAACGAGAAAGACGTGCCAGAAAGGCACCGAGTGGCACGTCCATACTTGTCCATAAGGAGGACGGTGTCTCCTACGCAGACACCTTGAAGCGATTATGTAACAACATTGATCCCGCACAATACAACGTGAAGGTCACTGGGGTGCAACGGCTTGCCAGCGGGGACATGCGGCTAAGGGTCGCAGAAACAACAGAGGGCGCATCGGCACATTTCTTTGATGCACTAAAATCAAAAGGAGACGCCAATGTATCGACCGACCACTCTGCACTAAAAAAAATTATAGCAAGGAATCTGCTCGAAGGTACAAACCGGGAAGATGTCGACCAAGCAATTAGACATACCGCCAGCGTTGCTGGCCTCTTGCTTGTAGAAGAACCACAGAAAGGAGCCAACGGCCGGTGGTCGGCTCTGGCCCGAATGAACTCATCCGACTTCGCAAAGCTGATGAGGGTTGGACGGATCCAGATTGGCTGGTCGTCCTGTCCCATCTCAGAATGGGTCAGCGTGCCGACATGCCAGAAATGCCAGAGAGTTGGGCACCAGGCTCAATCTTGTACATTCGAAGAAGACACAGTCAAACGATGTCATAAGTGCGGCACCCTAGGTCACGTCGCAAAGGATTGCGAGGGGTCCCTCTCATGTTATAACTCCGGGGTACCCGGGCATGCAGCCAACTCTGCAGCCTGCCCGGGATATAGAATGAAGATCGCCGAGGCCAGGCGCCATTTGGACCAAGCAGGCCCTCGACGGAAAATGCAAAACTGTCCTTTAACAACAACCAAGGAAATCCGTCCTCTTCCACAAGCGGAGTCGCCACCTACCCTTGAACCCACAGAAGATGTTGCGCTGAGCGGGCAAAGCCCTCCTGCGGATACGCCTACTGTCGACGCAGACGGTTTTAGGCCGGTTATTTCGCAAAAGAACCGCAAAAGAGGACAGCAATCCCCGACTGATGATCAACGGTTAGCCAAATCTCAGCACTCAAATGATGCGAATTAAGGTTATTCAATTAAACTGTAACAGGAGCCGCGGAGCTCATCTAATGCTAGACGAAATAGTGTCTAGGAGGAGCACTGCACTCTCTCTGCTTAGCGAGCCTAACGTGAAACTGGCAAAGAAGAACCAGGCGACCTGGGTTGTGGATGCTCAGACCAGTACCTGCGTTGTGCATAATCTGCCATCATGTCTCCGAGTTACGGGCTGTGGAAGAGGATCAAATTTTACATGGATAGACGTGGACGGCGTCGGTCGTTTCTACTCATGTTACAGCAGTCCAAACGGCACGCTGGACGACTTGGAGGGCCTGCTCGAGGAGATGACAACGTCAGCGAAAGATTGCCCTCTACCACTAGTGGTCTTTACTGGAGACTTTAACGCAGCCTCGACAACATGGGGGGCAACCAACACTAACAGAAAAGGCAGAGCTGTTCTTGAGTGGTTAGCAATGCATGACCTTGTTGTTCCCAATAAAGGAAACGACCCTACCTTCCACCGCGGGGTAACTGAGTCGCACATCGATTTGACGATCTGTAAGAGAAGCCACGTTTTTAAGATTTCAAATTGGATCATACTACTTGACGAAGAGAACCTGAGCGATCACTATTGTATAGAATTTGACGTCGAAGGAACCACCCCATTAGCAGCCCTTTCTGCCCCAGTTAGGCCAACCCGGCTAAAGCCACCTGACAACAGGGAGCTGCAAAGGAGGCTGGCAAAAATACTTACAGTAAAGGGTGAACCTGAAACCGCTCAAGAGCTTCAGAACGTTCTGGAGGAAGCGTGCAAGACGCCAAGCAAGAGGCGAACGCATCCAAAGCGACTACGTCCAGTTTCGCCGAAGTATTGGTGGAACGGAGAGATCGCGGAAGCCCGCAGACGCTGCATCTACGCCAGGCGAAGATTCACCAGGGCAAGGCGCAGTAGAAGGAATAACATAATCATTGCGCAATTGCAAAGCGAATTTAGAAGATTTAGGGCCACTCTACGCAAAACTATAGATGAAAGCAAGGAACGATGCCATAAGGAATTCTTGTCGGGAATAGAAAACGACCCGTGGGGACGACCGTACAAGCTGATCCGTGGCAAGACAAAAACAAGAAAGAGCGCTAACCTTTCCCCGGACGAACGCCGACGGGTAATAGAAACGCTTTTCCCTCGACATCCATCCCTCAACAGGACGCCTTTCGAAGCGGGTGCGGACGAGAGACCAGTCCAAGGGGTGACTCTAGAGGAGGTCCGTACAGCGGGAGAGAGACTGAAGACCGGAAAAGCACCAGGGCCTGATGGTATACCGGCTTCCGCCGTAAAAGTTCTCTTTAAAGAGTTTCCTGAAGTAGTTTCTCACGTTGCCACACGGATACTCAGATCCGGACGCTTACCTCTGATTTGGAAGAAGGCCAACCTTGTGCTTATTCCCAAAATGAACGGCACCTACCGACCAATCTGCCTAGTCAGTACACTGGCCAAGGGTATTGAGGCGATTATTGAAAACCGTTTGCGATTATTCGCAGAAGAAGGCGGCCTTCTTTCACCGAATCAGTTCGGATTTCGCAAAGGCCGCTCGTGTCTGACCGCAATACAGCGGGTCGTTGCTAAGGCGGAAGATCTACGACAATCCCCGGCAAGGTCCAGGAATCTTCTCATTGTCGTACTGCTGGATGTTAAGAATGCTTTCAACAGCTTACCCTGGAGGGTGATACTGGGGACGCTCAAGAGAAAAAGAGTTCCGAACTACCTTTGTCGAATTGTCTCGCACTACCTGAACGAACGACGGGTAGACAATGAGGGATCCGAATTTGAAATGACAGCTGGAGTTCCCCAGGGTTCCATCTTGGGTCCTCTTTTATGGAACTTGGCGTACGACGATGTCCTACGCTTAAGTAACCTACCAGAAGGGACAGAGCTACTTGCGTATGCGGACGACCTTGCAGTCGTAGTACAGGGCGGCACCCCCCAGCAACTGGAACTTAGAGCCAATGACGCCCTGGCCGAGATTTCCGTCTGGATGAGGGGAGCGGGTTTGACGCTGGCTCCTGCCAAAAGCGAGGGAGTCATCCTCCTTGGCCCAAGAGGGTGTGCTCTCCCAAAGCTAATCTTGAACGGCCAGGATATTCGAGTGGTTCAATCAGCCCGCTATCTGGGAATGCATCTGGACAGAGGCCTGCGAGGAACACCTCATCTCCGCTTGGCTGCAGAGAAAGCCACTAAAGTTTCACACGACATCGCCCGGCTGATGCCGAATACATTCGGACCGCGAGAATCAACGCGACACCTTCTTATGTCGGTTGCCGAGTCGATTATGTTATTCGCGGCCCCTGTGTGGCCACTAACCACACTGACTCTAACCCGCAACAGGGCGCTAATGCGCAAGACCCAACGAATCGCGGCTTTACGGATTACGATGGCTTACAAGACGGTCAGCACGGCGGCTGTCCTTGTACTGGCTAGTACGATCCCTTGGGACCTGAAGGCCGACGAACGTCGTCGCTTGTGGGCGGAACCGACAAGCAATAAGGAAGAAGAAAGGGAAAAAACGTTGATTTCTTGGCAAAATGAATGGGACGCTATACAGGACGGGGCACCTGGGGCCCGTGTAAAGGCTCTGATCCCTGACGTTAAGGCGTGGATTAACCGGCCCGGCGGCGAGTTGACACACCACGTGACTCAAGTGCTCACAGGGCATGGCAACTTCGAGAGTTACCTCTTTAGAATAGGAAAAGCAGATACGCCACTCTGCAAGTACTGTGAAGGAACAACGGAGGACACGCCGGAACACACAATATTGCTGTGCCCGGCGTGGGCTCCATTACGCAAGGACATAACCACAGCAAGTGACGGCAGTCTTAAGAAGCTGGCACACCTTCTTATGTACTCACGTAATGACTGGAATCTTATAGCTCGAACAATCGAACGTATTATGCACGCCAAAGAAGAGAAGAATCGTTTTTACTTGACAAGGCCCCGTGAGGCACTCCAAGGCAGCTAAGATAAGGACGCTACTATTTACCCCCCCTCAATTGTTTGAAGTATTGCTTGCGCAGTTCCCAGTTGAGTGTGGGGATGGGGACATGACTGGTTTTTAGTGGGTTGGAGCCCCACACTACCGGCCCACATTTGCAGTGAGCTTTCCTGCCGTGGTGTCCGTGTGTGCGAACCGCATTTCCCAGTTAGTCCCTCAAAAAAAAAAAAAAAAAAAAAAAAAAAAAGATTTTCTAGTATTGGAGGCAGTGGGATCTTTCGCGCTAGCTTCAGGAGCAGGGCTGGATGGCTTACGGCCACGACACCTAAAAGATATGCTAGACCAAACGATTCCATCTTCAACAAGACTGTTGGAGGAGCTCAGAGTTCTTATGGAGAACGCAATTAATGGTAGACTACCACCGTTCTGCCTCTCGATCTTCTACGGAGCAAACCTTACTGCCCTTCGGAAGAAAACAGGCTCCATACGCCCAGTTGCATGCGGACTGACTTTAAGAAGACTGGCAGCAAAGATAGCTTTGGCCACAAATAAGAGAGCAATACTTGCAGCAATAAAACCGCATCAGGTCGGCGTAGCAGTCAAGGACGGAGCGGAAGCGGCAGTTCACGCCGCCAGAGCCTACGTTGAAGTAGAAGGACCGACGCGCGTAATGGTTAAGCTGGACTTTTGCAATGCGTTCAATTCAATCCGAAGAGATTTGCTTCTGCGGAAAGTAGAACAGCATGTTCCGGATCTACTGCCACTGGTCTGGCAAAGCTAAAAAGAACCCTCACTGCTATCCTGGGATACGATGACGCCTATCGGTTCAGAAAATGGAGTTCAACAGGGAGACCCGTTAGGACCCGCGCTCTTCAGCCTTGGTATATCAGGCCTGGTCGCCCAATTGCAAAGCCCGTTCAACGTTTGGTACCTAGACGACGGAACACTCGGAGGACCGGCAGATATCGTAGCATCGGACATACGCCAAATTAGAGAATTTCAACAACAAGGAGGCCTAGCTCTTAATGCAGAAAAATGCGAAGTAACTGCTTTCGGTGGATCCCACGAAGACAGAGCACGCGCGATGACCACAATATTAGAGAGTCTACCTTCAGCGAGACAACTAGACAAAGCTGATATGGAACTACTAGGGGCCCCATTAGGCAGGCGAAGAATCCCTCAAGTGCTAAACGACCAAACAGCCTTTATCGAGGGCGTATCACCTTTGCTCAAGCGAATGCATTCACAAGCGGCAATGTGCGTGTGGAGATACAGCCTGGGAGCACCCCGTTTGAACTACATACTTCGTAGTGCACCGACAGATCTCTGCCCAGGTGAACTTGAGGCATATGATACTTCTACCAGAGAGATCATGAGCGAGGTGCTGAACGTCAAGCTTAACGATGAGATATGGAAGAGGGCAAGTTTACCTATCAAGGAGGGTGGACTTGGCTTAAGGAGTGCAGTAGACCTGGCTCCAGTATGTTACGCTGCTTTGCTGAACCAGTTCGGAGCTCTGTCAGAATCGTTGGTAAGCCACGATGTGCAACAGCTAATTCACAAACAACAGGTGGAGGCTGATTGTAAGATCAGAATGAAATTGGACCCCGGCCCGTTGGAAGAACATCTATATCAGCGCAAACTAGACAGATATAGTAGCAGAAAGCTAGCAAGAGACATTCAAGACTCTTTGTGTACGCGCCGTGAACAGGCGGTTTTCCGAGCCGCCAGAGATATTTCTAGTGGAGGCTGGCTTAAAGCCCTGCTATCTCCACATTTAGGCACCATGCTGGACCCAACCACTTTCCGCATGGCTGCTGCTATCAGGATAGGAGCTCCAATTTGCAAACCCTTTCCTTGCGCAGCATGCGGAAATGAGGTCCATGCCTACGGTCTACACCCACTGAGCTGTCCAAGAAGCTCTGGAAGGATTTCACGGCATATGGAATTAAATGAAATCATCAAAAGAGCTCTTAGGAAGGCAAAGTTGCCAGCAAAACTAGAACCACGGGGCCTCGGACAAGACAACGACAAGAGACCTGACGGCGTGACCATACCATTATGGTCTCACGGCAAGTGTTTGGCCTGGGATGCTACAGTGTCCTGCACAGTAGCTCCATCGTATCTCAGCCATAGCTCTGTTAGCACAGGATGGGTAGCAGAGCACGCCGAACAGGAAAAGAGACGCAAATACGCAGACCTTGAAAAGAGTCTTCACTTTGTACCGGTGGCTATGGAAACATTAGGACCCATCAGCAGTGGAACAGCAAAATTCATTCGGGATCTGGCCAGGAGAATGACAGCAACAACGGGGGACCAGCGCGAAGGCATGAAGAAGAAGAATATCTGAGACAGCTTCTGTCTCTCGCGGTGTGTAGAGGCAATGCCGCTTCTATAATCGGCGCCATGGGATGAGCAGCTAAATACGTGCTTGAATCGACGCGACACGTTCGAACCTCACAACTGTACTCTGATAACACAATCACGAATTGAATAAATAATTAAAAAAAAAAAATTATAATAATAATAATAATCTCTCTCGCTCGCAGTGTGTAGGGGAAACGCCGCCGCTGTCATCGGCTCCATGGATTGAGGAGCGGGGGTGAGCCTAGGCGGGTACACGTTTAGATCCCACAATTGTAGGGAAACACCGAAATATTGAATAAATAATAAAAAAAAATTATAATAATAATAATAATAATAATAATAATATTAATAATAATAATAATAATAATAATAATAATAATAATAATAATAATAATAATAATAATATAATAATAATAATAATAATAATAATAATAATAATAATAATAATTAGCAGAGCGCGCGGATTCTGAAAAACGAAAGAAGTATCTCGAGCTATCAAGAAGCTACCACTTTGCGTCCATTACATTGGAGACACTTGACCCCATCAGCACAGGTACAGCGAAAATTCAGAAAGATATCGGAAAACGCATAGAAGACGTTACGGGTGATCGACGCGAGGCCATGTTTTTGAGACAGATGATGTCTTTGGCCGTTTGTAGAGAGAACGTGGCTTCAATCATAGGCGCAATGAACTGAAAAGGGAACAAAGCAGACCTGGCTCGTTTTAACGTTCATACCTCACAATTGTTACAACTGAATGATAATAAATAATAACAATAATAATAAAAAAAAATAATAATAATAATAATAATAATAATAATAATAATAATAATAATAATAATAATAATAACCACCGCGGCTTCCTATTTACACCACAGCTCAGTTGAGCCGGGGTGGGTGGCAAAGCATGCGAAAGCCAGAAAACGCGTTAAATACACTGGACTGGAAACAAGATATACTTTCGTGCCTATTGCCATGGAGACGCTAGGACCAATCAGCAAGGGAACCGAAGCATTTCTTAAAGATTTGAGTAAGCGAATTCAGGAGTTCACAAGCGACCGAAGAAAGGGTCAATTCTTGAGGCAAGCGTTGTCTTTGGCCGTTTGCAGAGGACACGCGGCATCTATTTTAGGCGCCATGGAGTGAAATAATTATTTAAAGAATTTGCAATAATACGTTCAGACCTCACAATTGTAACATTATTTAACATGTAATAAAGAGCACAAATAATAATAATAATAATAATAATAATAATAATAATAATAATAATAATAATAATAATAATAATAATAATAATAGTAATAATAATAATAATAATTTCAGCAAGGGAACCAAAGCATTTCTCAAATATTTGACCGAAAGGAGGGTCAATTCTTGAGGCAAGCGTTGTCTTTGACCGTTTGCAGAGGAAACGCGGCATCTATTTTAGGCGCCATGAAGTGAAATAATTATTTAAATAATTTGCAATAGTACGTTTAGACCTCACAATTGTAACATTGTTTAACATGTAATAATAATAATAATGTCACCATCTTCAGCACAACAATAACAGCAGCACCACACATTAAAAGGACATACCAGAACAGATATCCGAATAACATACCTTACAGAGTGCCATCGACGCCATCTCGCAATGTTGAAAGACAACGACATGCTTATATCAGCATCAAAATCTGGAAGACTATGCCTCAAGGAGAAACATAGGTTTACATTGAATATGCATAGTCAGCCCGTTGTAGATAGCAACATATCGATGGTCTTAATTGCAACACAATATTTTATTGGAGATTTATCTTGAAAAATCAGGTATTGATTTAAAGTTGTATAAAGCAAATTGTATGCAGGCTGATCGTGTAAATAATTTGTTTCCGTGGCGTGTGGCCTGCAGCCTGAGAAATAGATTTCTCGACAGATAGAAGGATTCTAACAACTGCGTAGTGGTTAAAGCAATTGTGAATTTTCTCTTATCAGTCGTTTACTTGACATGTTTTTTTACAGGCAATCTATCCCAATTTATATTGAGGGCATATTTCATTTTAAAATAATTCTAGTTGAAGCATTTGCATCTGTAAAGCGTAGTCACAAGATTATATACATAGAGGTTTTTTTACTATATACCCATATTTAGGGTACTTTTGTATTTTTCAATTTTAATAATTCAGAGATTTAATAACTAAAAACAATGGTTTTCTGCGTTTAGTTCCACGACCAAACGTCTTTGAAAACGCCGACCCGCTCCGTGTTTCAGAGGCCATGCGATGTTGAACACTAGACATGCTACTATGCTCTTATTAATTTTATAGTTATTCGTTGTTGTGGCATACTGTCGAAAATCAAATGCAATACTAAATGTATCGTTGTTGTCCCTTTTTTGATCTCAATAAAGGCGAATTTCATTTTAATCGAATAAGCACACCCACCCACCTAGACACACAGAGAGATCACGTTGGCAAATTTTACTTTGTGATGCCTTCCCGTTATTGTTGACTACGAACGCGCCTGCCTCATTGTTACGTCAACACTTAATTATCTGCTTGATTGCTTGCGGGCATAGGCGGGATGAGCAATAAACGGCCACAGCTATAAAAATAAATTGGAAAAAAGGTTTGTACCTCATATAAACAGTCGTCATTACAGCAAGGTCTCCAACAGGCTAAGCGTCTCTCATTTTATGTCTGGCTGATATATATATACCGAGCAAGATGGCTTAGTGGCAAAGCCTTTGCCTTGCATTCGGGAGGACTGGGTTCGAGACCCAGACCGGCCACTCTTAAATTGGTTTGCATGGTTTCCAATTTAGACAAGGTAAATGCCGGAGTGGATTAAAATTAGCCATGACATGAATAAAATCGTACACGGGCAATTGCCTTACGGCAAATCTAAAAAAATATATATATATATATATATATATATGTATTCAATTTCAAATCATTCACGGTCGGACCATGACATTTGGGTCCCTGCGAACGTGTGCACCATTACGGGGGGTCCAGTGTTGGGACCAGCCATTTCTGGAGGGTTCCTCGAACCGAGGCCGCATTGCCACGTTGCACATCATCATCACATATATTTCTATAGATATTATTTATATAGATATTATATATTATACACATCACACACACATATATATATATATATATAGAGAGAGAGAGAGAGAGAGATAGAGAGAGAGAGAGAGAGAGAGAGAGAGAGAGAGAGAGAGAGAGAGAGAGCTGGACCGGCGTATAGGATTCCAATAAGGTGGTGGGCTGGAGCCAAGCCAAAAGAAGGGGGTAGACCAAAAGCGGGATGTACAAAGATAGAGGAAACTAAGAGAGGTCAATAACCGTTATCTGCTATAGATCAGGCGGTTGCTGCACCGTTTGATTACTAATAGAAAGAGACAGAAGACGCAAGTGAGACCGACCAGACCAATCAATGGTACATAACACGAGAGCCTAACGGGTCTGTGGCAATCTCTCGGGGATTTCTCCATCTAAGTGCATGTACTTGTAGACGATTTCGTGGCCCTCTCCCTCTCTCTCTTGCTCTTCACCCAATCTGAATCATAATTAAGCCTTCATTATCATACAAGTGTAAACATACATATAAGCGGATCAGCACTGCTCCACCTATAACTAACAGTAATTTCACTTCAATATCTTATCTTAAGTATCGGCTATGGTCAGCCACAACTTTAGAGTTCATGGATTGTTGATATTGTAACGAAGTTAGACACAACCACTACACAACAGAACAGCCAACTACGGCGCCGTCGATGATCGACGGCGTCAGTAAGCCGACCAGTCATCCCACCCGACCAAAGAACCGTCGCCGGCTGCTACACCAGCATTGTTATAAGCAACCTGGTGAGATGACACCACTGTCGACCAAGCACATCATCGAACGTGCGTCTCGTCTTACTCGGAATCGTCAACAGCCTCCACATGAAACCGCCCAGCTACATGGCGACGACAACATGGCACGTGCATCACCGCCGACCTGTCGCGCCACATCGGCAACATCATCATCATCATCAGAAATATGTACCGACCTGCGGCGACGGCACCACCAGAGACAATGCACGTTGTGATAATGCGTAGTTTAAACCGACCAATCAGCGAAGAGGACGAGAGGAAATATCCGTTGCCGAATGTTCGAGAAGATTCGATTCTATCATTTACATTATTACTATATGAACGCTACGGCGAACCTTGAGTGAATAAAATAGACCGAGGCAGCATGGCCGACAACCATTCGTTGCCCGGTTACGCTTTACGCCAGAC
The DNA here is from genome assembly GCA_003439945.1 of Dermanyssus gallinae. Lineage (NCBI taxonomy): Eukaryota > Metazoa > Arthropoda > Arachnida > Mesostigmata > Dermanyssidae > Dermanyssus > Dermanyssus gallinae. Next base: position 159,355 of record QVRM01002192.1, read on the forward strand.
CTACGTTCCGTGTCATCATTCATCGTACCTGAGTCCCTCGTGTTGTAGTAGCCGCCCGGCTGAGTCTACCATCCCCAGTAACTTAGCGTAGCAGCAACATCGTTACAATATCACATAAGAGCCTTAGCAGTGGCCGCTCGCCTGAACGTAGAGCGCCCAAATCGGCCGCCAAGGCTCGCGATGACTTCGAGTCTGATGCGGACGCTGACACCAGCATCAGCCAATATAGCGTGAGGGAGGGTGTGGTGGGGATCACCCCTAGACCTCTGGAGGTGCTCGATGAAGCGGCAGAGATAGGCATTTGATGTCCCGCCATCGCTTCCGATGGACAAAAGGCACCTCGATTGCCTCCACTCCAGCCTGCGCGGTTTGAGGAGGCTACGGGCCAGGAGGACCCTAAGGCCCCCGCTTCGGGGACTGGTGGATCCTCGGTCTCTCGGGGCAAGATCCTGAAACGAGCGGTGGGAGCCCCCACTCAGAACTCAGGACCGCTGACCAAGGCGCAGGTGGACATGATCCATGCCACGATCGATCTGGAGGCAAACGTCACTCCGGACTACTGCCGAGGATTCCTGGCCTGCCAGTATGCCAACAAAGCGGGCTGGGAGAACGCGCAAGCCCACGCGCTTCGCAGGTCCAGCGAATTCGCAAACGAGAGCTATCCGGAGATCATAGAACTGCTGAAATCGCTAAACGAAAATGTGAAAGCGATGCGCAAGGATCTGGCGGCAGCGAAAGAAATTGAGAAGCCGATGAATTGCGCCGAACATGTCTCAGCTGCAATGGCCAGGGTTGAATCAGCTCCCCCACCCCCCAAGACAAGCTGGTACACCGGATGCATTAAGGGGAAGAAACCAGCGGATCTCTTGAAACCATGGCCGGAGGAGATTCTGAGGGGAGTCATTGCGAAAGGTGAGCTCAAGCTCTTCATCGCGGGTGCATGGCCTGAAGATAAGCGGGTAACAATAGTGAAGCACCTGGCTACCATGGGGACACGAAAGATCTGTGGAGGCCTACTCCGGGAGCCGTCGAAGATCCCAGTGTTCCTCCAGGAGGATTTTAGAGTGGGGTTCTGTGTTGAGGAGGGGAAGCCAGTTGACCTTCGTTTCTTGGGTTTTTTAAGCCAAGGCTGCCAGACCAAGATACCACGCATAAAACCACTCAAGTGGCATCCATAGCTGCTTACGGTATCCAAGTGACATGGAATAATCTTAGCACTTCGCAGTTATAGCAGTTGGATAGGGTAAGGCCAGCTTTCTTGAAGCGAGTACTTGGTCTTCCGTCGAATTCGCGCAACAGATTAGTACACATGCTCGCGGGTTCAATATAATTTATTGATGAACTTGTAGACCGCTTTAACTTGCCGCAGACCGTCGCCCTGGAAACGTTTCGGCATGAATATTCTTAAAAAATGGCTCTAATTCTCAGAGAATTTTATCTATTACCGGCAATGACTAACTAGGCCTGGAAGGACTCTCTCCGGCCATGTCGTCACCTCACTACTTCCTACAGTTCTCACGGATTTAATCATCTACTATGCCGGTCTGCTGGGTTTCATAAGCCCAAAGAGGACTGCAAATGCCGTCGTTGTGGCGGTCCATGTCCCCTGTATCACCTACCCGATTGTACGGAATCCGTGTTGCTTTCTCAGCTTCAGCGAGTATACTCATAAGCCATTTTTGCCATGTTTGTCATACATATTATGTTCGTATTTACATACCCAAACCGGGTACATTTTATATAAATGAGATGAAAACCACTCAATATTGCATATTCTTCAAGTGGCATGTCTAATGTAACTTATACCACCGGATTACTCATCAGTCTAGATTTTGTAATGACAATATTCTCCCCAAACAATAGAGTACTTGTAATTAATTAGTTCTAGTATCATCGTTTGTTAATTATCGGTGTTTTAGTATAATCTTTGAGTAATGATCGCTGTTGTAGTGTCATCTTTGGTTAATTATCGGTGTTTTAGCATCATCGTTGATGAATTTTCGTTAAGTAGACTTATCTTTTTATTTACTAGTCCGAGATACAACTCATAGCTACAACCTCAACGAGTGGGTGTTTCCCAAGTTAATCCATCTGCATATGATTCCAGTCTCGGCACCAACTGTAGAGGATAAAGCCATATTCAATTCGCCAGCGGACTTCAGAGACGCATACGCACACATACAACACACATGTAATACATGCTCCTTAAAAGCAGAGCAGAATATATACAAACGTATGTAGCGTTCATGATAATGTATGGTAAAACAACAACATATTGAGTTAACAGTAGGGTTAAAGTTTTAACTAGCTGTGCGAGTAAGTAAAATAGAGGTTTGCAAAGTGCTATAGGCTACCACATCATGCATCGGTGAAATGGTATTATATATTGTGTAGTCAAATTTGGTGGAATTATACTCAAACACGAAACAGTTAGAAATAAGGAGCAGAATATCGGTCTTAGCGCCGCCGCAGGTATTGTTATCACTGCAGTTAGCACTGTGTCAGGAAATTATGGGGAATGAACTAATTGATATAACTTAAGGTCGTTAGCATATACAAGATAGTTTCTCTTAGGTTGCATGCATTTGTTAATATAAAAGACACATATGGCCTAAAGTAGTACGAATAGGCCCTGTGGCACCCCGGACAGGTTAAAGACATTTCCAAGCTGCTACTTCACAAGGACGGATGTAGGAATTGTCGATTGCAGTGTTTTTGTGCTACATGTGTATGTTCAGAGTCTTGCTGCGTTCATTATTATCATTAGGTAAGTATGCTTGCGGCACTTAAGTCATGAATACGACGGAGGTCTCCAAGTATTCGAATTAATCTAATGTTAACTCTATCAGACTATCAAGTATGCGTTAAGCATGCACCCTGTAAAACAGTTCGCTTAAAGAAGGAGAATCCTCCTGCCTTACTGATCAGTTACGTTGGATGAGGACTCCCATTAACTTCACTCCTTGATAACTTTTTGTACAGAAATATATTTAGCTATAATAAACATACGTGAATTGAAGAGCATTCTAGGGCTGACTTATTCTTAACAATATTTTGTATCGCAAAATGTAACGGCCGTTTTTTTTTGTTTCAAACATTCAGTGAAAATACGCGATTTTCCTAAATAAGGGATTCCCACCGATATTTATACAATATCTAACTATGATACAATCTCAGACGCTAAAAGTGTACTCTTATATATATATATATATATATATATATTCAATTTCAATTCAGACATGGTTTATCTACGGAACTGCATACATTCGCATGCTTAAGTTCTCGTTATGAAAATAGGGGTTTGGAAATAGAAGGAGAAAAAGAAGAAAATGAAAACAGAAGCTAATACCTATATTATATGATTGGCAATACTGACACACAAGGCAAAGGAGCACACTATATATATATATATATATATATATTACGTCCTAATTATTTTTGGTCTTTTATTCCTATTTAGTTATTATAGTTGCCTAGAGTATTATGAAGAACTTATGAAGGCAAACAGGATGTGCCATAGCGTTAAATGTACGAAATCTGAATTTTCACGTTCGTACTTATATATACATGATAACGCGCATATGTCAATGGGACAGATTGAAAAAAATCTTCGACATATTGTTTCTTTTAGCTTACAGAGTGCTTAAAGTACAACGTAAGGTATGTTATAAACGGGTTATGTAAAATTCAAGAGTGACGTATGTTTACACCTTAATAATGTTTATAATTTTTGCCACGTAGAATTGTAAACTTTGACATCCTTCGACAAACAACGCCATCTAGAAGTAAATACTTAATAAAAACGAGGAGTGTCAATATATTTAGTACTACGTAAACATTCTTACTAGTTCCCAGTTATTAAGTTCAGCAAAATCACTCTTTTTTCTTAAATCAGTTAAGCTTAAAATAAATGGTCTTGCTTTTTTCGTAGGGTTTGGAAGAACTTGTAGAACAGTTCCTGTATAGAATTAAGATATGGGTTTATGAGAGATAACTTAACCAGCACCGCTAGTTTCATGTGCGCAAACGTGTTTTCGATTTAACTTGCTTGATACAGAACTGATGAGGCCATTACCCCTGTTAGCTTATGTCATTTTGCCTTGTTTGCACTTCTATCTTCAGTGACCTGAAATGGGTAAACTCTATGCAATCAAAAATATAGGGTTGCAAAGTTTGACACGTTGCATATTTAATGGTTAGCTTTGCTTAAAAATCCAGTTAGGCATTCCTAAAGTGGAGAATTGAATTCCTTGGTCCAAATATGGCAAAAAGCACGAGTACAAGTTAACTTGTCTTACTATTCCCATTGAAAACTTGATTAGATGTATAGGAATTACTATTAGGTACGACTTAATTCATCTGCACACGTCACAGAGATGGTTCGATCAGCGACAGCTGTTTGAAATACGCTTTTCTCTGCTTAACATACATCCGAGTACATGCCGCGCGATACGATCGAGCCGGTTTAAGGATGTTCAACCGCCTACTGAGAAGCCCAGTATGTTCTATGTGCATGAATATCCGTCTGAATAATATTCTTAGTGGCCAGAGTGTGACAGCGGTAGAGATCACTTATTCTGATAGAACCACACGTTCATTTGGCGCACTGCACGAATGCTGCGCCTTAGACTGTCGATTAGACAAACCCCCGTTTGGAACTGCACATTTAATTATTTACACACATGTTGTCTCGGCGAAAGTGGGTGAGCTCGTGCCTGCTACCTGAAACGTCGCGAGGCGTTCAAGCTCCTTCGCTTATAATGGCCCCCGCACTCCAAGCACCACAAAGTTGCAAAACGTAAACAGCTCTATGGACAACATATAGGTGAATATCAGCAACGGCTGGCAGATAGCAAACGTCGGATTGATGATGAGAAGAAGGCTCGGCTTCCTAGAACGGCCGAAGTGGGTTCTCATATATATTCGACTCATTCGACCCAATAATCCCTATTCGACCCAATTGTCCCCACGTATGCACCAGCAGTTGAGTATCCGCTCGCCCTAAATCAGCACCTCGTGAGCTCCCTTTTGAGAAGAAAAGAGTCACGCTAATTCTGCGTAGTCTTCGAAAGCGAAAGAGCACTGGACCCAATGGGATCTACCACGAGCACTAAGTAGAACTTTCAAATGTCCTGGCAAATACGTTGGCTACGCTTTAATCAGGTAGTCGAGCAAGATGGCTTAGTGACAAAGCTTTTGCCTTGCATTCGGGAGGCCTGGCTTCGAGACCCAGACCGGTCACCCTTAAATTGATTTGCATGGTTTCCAATTTAGACAAGGGAAATTCCGGAGAAGACTAAAGTCAGTCATGACATTTAAAAAAACCGTACATGGGCAGCCGTTTAAAAAAAAGTCAACTAGAGGCCGAATACCCCAGGCCTGGAAAGCGCGACCCATAATGTGGGCAATCCGAAACTCTTTTGGGACATCGCATTGGAAAGCACTTAAGAAAATCTTCGCGAAGTCGATTATTGCAACTGTAAAAGTGTAGCCTACGACCGGAAAAATTTGGTTTAGGAGGAGCCAAGGTACACAAGATACAATCCATGGCCACGAAGACGCGGTCGCGCATCGCGATCTCGGGCTATACACAAAATCGCTGACATGGTTAAGGCTTAGCTTCACAATAAGGGCTTCCAAATCGATTAACAAAAAATAAAAGCAATACAGTTTGGGATGCCGACAGGCAATCCTAGAGAAAATTGTCTGTGGAGGCCAAAAGTTGAAGCTCGTAAGCCCCTTCCGATACTTAGGAAAAAGGGTCCATTATATGGACAGGGCATTCACACATCACACAGTGGTAACAGGTGCAGAGCGGCAATCTCCTCCATGTATTGGTGATATCAAAAAGAGAGGGACGTTCGGCAACTGTTGCTACATGTTGCTGTGCGACTCGGTCACAAAGTGATGTGATAAAGCGATAACAATCATAAGTGAATTACAGTGCATAAATATCAGTAAAGTGATTCAAATCGTAATATATAATTAAACCAAATTAACTGGCTTATTTATATACGTACCATATACACTCTACTTTAAGTTTAAGTACATTAGAAAAACAAAACGTACGATTTCATACTACATAATGCAACATAACTAAATATATTAGAAAATTATAATATTTTCTTATTAATAACTTTATTATTTCAGGTATTATCTAAGAACATTCACCACGACATAAAGTGATGTATGAATATATATATGTATGTATTCTCATATAGCCACTTTGAACGGAGCACGAGACACACTGAAGCACTTATTGTTCGAGGCAAGACGCAACAGTCATTAGCAGTAACATAAGATGAAGTTTACTCGATTAATATAATTTTATTTATTACATTCCTTATTATTACTTTCCGTGTGATGAGGATGTTTTATGCCAAGCGAAGCAACAACTTTTCCAGTTTTCTTCATGGTGTTTAATTCCAGCCCGCTTGAGACAATAATGCAGCCTTCATTCACTCACGCAACTGCTAACAGGTCACGGTGGCTGCTATCAGTAATACGTACACGGCATTGGAAAAACTGACTCCCCGGTATGCCGCATGTACAACTTAGAAAAGGCGACGTCGTAAGGCACTGCTCTGAACGCTGCGCCTTTTTCGACACTAAGCGAAAGCTGCTGTTCCGGAACCTACGACTAGGAAAGCTCCTGACAGGCCAAGTCCTTGTAGAAGCGCTCCTCAAGGATCATGCATCCTGAATTACGGTAAGAAAATTCGCAAGGTTTGTCTCCGAGGTGAAAATAACCGCACAAAGTCGAGCAGCCTAAATGGCAAGATAAATGACCAGGTAAAGTAATCTAGAGAAGATGACATTGCGACCACCCTCCGACAAGTAGCAAAGAGGACGACTGGATTTTCGTGGGTTTGTGACTCTTACACTATCATGGCTTTACCAAGGACGCCAGATGTGTATTTTCGCCAAATAAAAAAAAATATATATATATTTATATACTCTTACAAAATTACCCCATAAATATGGAGTATTGTTTGCAGTGTGAACAGCGTTTTTGCAAATACTTTTCTGTTATGTTTGGCTATTGACTAACGTCACTTGTGCGAAGGTCACCACCACCACTAGTTCGGTCCTGGTCTGAGCGTGACGGCGCCACGGTAACGTAATCATGGCGAGCACATCCATCCATCAATTCGAAGCGTTGACCCGAATGCAATCTTATCGACAATGACGACGACGTTTCGAGGTCAAATACAGCTGAGCCTTTCTCTTCTTCTACCGTGATTGGCGGCGGCCCTGCTAGACCTTATCGGGCGATACAGCTGGGCTCGCTGGCCTGTGTCAGGTAAGTGGCTACAGCTGACTTTGCGACTTCCTCTAACTCGGCGACATCGGCATGCTCGGAGCCCAAAGTCATTCAGGCACTCAACTGTTCACCAGTTGACCAATATTGAATCTAATTATTAGAATCTCTCCTACGCTCGCATTGTTGTCAATACAATATTGATATTATTAGGTACGGCTCGCCGAGCTTGACGCAACACTCCACTACATACGCTGACAGGCAGTACCTAGAGCAACAGGAGTATTAGTAATAGAAGCGGTAGTAATTCGTACTCGTTATTCGTCGTAGGAGCAATATTTGCGCTATTGGCTCTACATATATTTCGCTCTAAGGAGGTCAGAACGATCTATCGCGATGGGTACCGGGTTGGCTTCTGCTATTCGAAAAGGAACGGAGGTCGGCAATGAATAAAGGCAAGCCCCGTTTAATCCGAACGCACACAGCTTGTGATATGCGAGCGGATATAACATGGATGTAGACAGGCTGCCTAAATGGCATATACAATTGAACACATCTAAGTCCCATAATCCGCTACAAGAGGAGAATGATGCCGAGGAAATCGAGAGAGCCGGACAGGTGACAGGTGTCGTTCGGCTAATTATGATGCTTAATGGTCTGCCGTGCCTGACAGTTGCAGTATATATATATATATGTATATATATATATATATATATATATATATATATATATATATATATATATATATATATATATACATATATATATATATATATATATATATATATATATATATGTATATATATATATATATATATATATGTATATATATATATATATATATATAAGTAATAGTGCGCTTATTATATTATCGCCATTCTGGTCAAGCAGGACTCAGCTCAAATTGATGACTTGCTGTTGGTAACGATCCGCAATCACGGTTTGACCGGGTTCCAACAGCTCATAGTAGTTTACGCCCTTCTGGTTTCACAAAACGCAGAGCAGTGTTTTCTCCGAAATGATTTGGCAGTGCAGTTGATGGAACTGGGGTGCCAGGTTTTGCCCAAACTTTAGACGTCTAGGATTCTTTAAATAGATCCACTTCTCATCTCCGGTCACGATCCGGTGAAAAAAAATTGTGCCTAGGGAGCAGAATCTCACATGTAGTTTTCCGGTTATCATGCTTTCGCTCAATCAGCTCATGAGGAACTAATTTCTCCGCCCTCGGGATCAATTCCATGGCTTTCAGGCGCACGGATATTCTATATTAGAGGCGTTGAGTTGGTCTGCGAGCTGTTGTTGCATTTGTCTGCATCCTCATTTAACAAACCTGTCAGTTCGTGATTTTCGAAAACTCTTGCGGGTCTTCCGCGTAGTTCGTTCAGGGCTCCAAAACCAGAGTTTGCTTTAAAATGTTTAAACTTGAGAACTTTTGAGCTTGTTTTAGTATTTCATACGTTTCCGTCGTAGTTCCATTTTAGAAGAAAACAGAAAATTAAGGACCTGCGCAAATATTCGCTTTTGTGCACAAAGGTGGACATATTCGCCACTGATTTGAACAATGCCGTCCGGCAAAACAAAAGCCTTTCTGGGTTAGAAGCCGCTGCCAGACTCCATGACAACGTTGATGCCATCGGTGGTAAATGACACTGAGGGGCCGAATCTCCAGATTAAGGTAAGTCATAAAAAGTCGATATGTTGTTATGTCTTACATTCAAGCTTTCACGTGCAGACCAAACAAATTGCCATTACGACCAAAAAGTTACGGCCAAAAAACATTCTTAGGTAAATTCAATGCCCACTAATTTCGTACCAAAGTGATGGTGCTGCGTTACTTAGTTGCCGAATAACTAAGTCTTTTCGACAGCCATAGTTATTGGGTTTTAAGTTGAAACTTTCATGTTCAGAACCGTACATTTTTGCCAAGACGTTTTTCGGCCCCTTATTCCATTGAGACAAAAATATTTTTGGCCGAGTTCTATCAAACCACAGAATATGCATCTAACTTTCTCATACACCCTATGCAAGTACACAGACCTTCGCGTTCGATAGGGCTCTCGAAAAAGCTTAGTTACTTGGCAATTACGTAACGCAGCACCATCAATTTGGTAAGAAAATTATGGACACTAGATTTGTCCGAGAATAGTCTTTTGAGCGTAAGTTGTCGATCATAATGGCAGTTTTTTACGATTTTGCACGTGAAAGCTTCAACGTAAGGCATAACAACATATTGATATTTTACGACTTTTATATTTTACGATTTTGCTTAATCTGGCTATTCGTCTTTCTCTATCTTACGTATGGTGTCATTCAGATTATGCAGAACATTCATGCGTTGACAGGCTCTCCCGCAACCATAGATTTTGCACAACGGCGGGAGAAAATCCTTCTTCCATTAGGACAAATTACTTTGCCTAGTTCTACCACACCTTAAAATAAGTATATACGGTTGTGGAAAACCCTGTATATATATATACGAATGTAGCTGGAAGCCAGACGATCTTCGTCCACTATTAGTTGATACACTTTAGTGATCTACGTGACCGTAGTTCTGCGAATCACAAGTGATGGGTTTGCTATAGTATGGGATGTCCATCTTATGCTGGTTGGCGTCTACTGCCAGTTAGTTATCTTGCAGAGTTGACAAGGCCAGTCGAGCGGAAAGTGGCACGCTAGTGTTACATATATATATATATATATATATATATATATATGTATATAACATATAACATAGCGCCGATTTGGCGCTAAACAAATAAAACATGTAATGGAATTTTCCGAAATGCCAAGAAGAACATCCATTTTCGTAAGAATATTCTTTTCAAGTGGGCTTTCCTGAGCACAACGAATGGTCAAGTCAAACCCTTTAAAAATCATTTTACGACTTTGTTGTTAAGTAATACCGACCACTGAAACTTAAGGATAACTTTTTACCTTCGGTTTACGTAAACTTCCAAAAGAATTTTTCCTTATACAGCCTGATAGGTTCTACTCGTACCGTTCTCAGAGCAGTCTATCATTAACGTGCTGTCTAATTTAAAGTCTGCGGGAACTTACATGACCAATGTCGTCGAAGAAATTGACAAGTTTATTGGTGATACCGCTCAGATTTTGTTGAACGAGTGTGTTGACGAGGCTACTTTGGCTAAACCTGGTTACACCATCTATTTAAAGTGCAATATTATGTCTGATTTATCCCAGTGCATGCATCTCATCGATCTACATTTCTGTGTAGTTATTATAAGACACAAGACTAGACTACAATTATGAGCTCTCAGAAACTTCTTTATTGTGTGAATTTCGAACTTCTGTTTAAGTTTCCTGTCTATGGCTCTACCAGTAATCAAACTTAGGCAATCGCGTTTTAAAACATGGAAGACAAAACTATTAATATGCATGGAAGATAACGTCAGTGCACAAAATTGTTTGTAAAATAAGGCTACAAACTGCCGCAGACTTAAACTTGAATCAACACATCATGTGAGGTCTGAACTTTGGCCTAACCTTGCTCAAACTTAGTTGTTTTGCCCCTTTTGCTTATAGGTACGTCAACTGTTCTTTTTCTGCCTTTACGTAAAATTATTCAATTAATGGCTCAAATACAACGCGGCCACCTGCAGCTTTAGAGGTTCGTTATTAAAATCCAAGACCTCACGTCTCAGATCTTTGCTACAACTGTTGCACATACGGAGCACATTGACGATATGAAAATATTAGAAACAATTACGACACGAATAGTGCTCCGCAATTGATTTATTGTTTTCCTCACTCGGATGCTAACTTTGTCAAAGAAAATGCTTTGTAGTGGTCTACTAGACATTGCCTAGCCTTATCTTTGTATATAACCATGCACTACATCCACTCAGTTTATCATGTAAACCACACTGAATTGTATCTTATTATCTCTCTCTCTCACGTGCATATAGACACACAAAAAAGTAAACATACATACATATTTCGAGGGCGCTGTGGAAGAGAACAGAGATGTCAGCAAGCCAGCATGCAAATGTGTGTAGAAAATTATACGTACGTCAAGTAAAAACCCCTCTAATTTATTAGTAAGGGAGCACATTGTAGCCCTAGTAAAAATCATTCATATTAGTTGCAGTAAAGGTTAACAGCATTTACGTGTCTTCCGTCGTTATCTAGTTCTATGATTTATAAATCCGTTTTCACATACGTATAGACTGCTGTTCGTAGCTAGCTGTATCTCACTGTGGCTCGGTGCGTATCTGCCTATGTATGTCTGTGTGTAATTCTTTGTGTTTATCTGTGTGCATGATGTAAGCAGAGAGCACATCGCCGATATTCACACGCATGTGTGTGTGTCTACCGCGGTGCACAAAAGTATGTGCACTCAACAATAATGTATGCAGTTGGCTGAATGCTTGTTCGCTTGAACCGGTCCGCACGAATCAGCTGCTCGATTTGCCACGCAAAGAAGTCGGATCTAGAGGCGGCAGCGAGGGCAGGCCGGGCTGGCTCGGCCGTCTGTTTAGCCGTTAGGCTGCTTGACGACGACGACGACAAGGAAAGCTGTTTGTTTGATTGTCTGTTTGTTTCTTCAATCACTCTCTTCATTTATTCACTCATACGTTAATTCGTTCGTTGGCGCCGACACCGACACATCGATGCTTCTCGCTGACCGTTTCTCTCTCTACCAGAAGAGTCGCTTCCGCATCTCGTTTTCGGAGTCGTCCGGCGTAACGACAACGACGGGCAGAGACGGCGGTGGCGGCGGCGCAAACGTTGTGTACGGGGACGTGTCACAGCAGATCATCTCCTGCTCGCAATTCGACGTGCGCAGAATCAGCCGTGCCGGCCGATAGCAGAGGCCGGACAGAAAAAACGGCGTGCAATAGCCCCGACAGTCGGGCACGTCGGGCTCTGTCAACGGCGGAGGTGGTGTCGTCGGCCGCCGCATGCAGCAGAACTCGCCTACGAGCAATTATGAATCAATCAATCAATTAATTAATTAAACAGTTAATCAACAAATCCGTCAGTCAGTCAGTCGATCTCGCCGCAGATGGCAAGCTCAGTGCACACGCGCAAACAACACAAACAGGACAGGAACATCGACCACAATTCATGACCATGAAATGCCATACAATCGCAAGCCTATTAGTAATGCATATCCGGTTCGCTCGTTGTCTGGACTGGAATAACGCTTAACATGCCTTCAGGGCATATAAGTGATATTAAAAAAAATGGTAAATATTAACTGATGGTATAACTAGTACCGTGACAATTTGTGATACAAAATATATAACACTACGACATATTTGTAGACAAATTGAGAAGTCTTCACGTGTAAAAGGTTCAACGCCATTCGCATCAATTTCGCTAAATCGAGCAATTCTTGGATTCGTGTGAGCGTCGACTAAGATGGCAAGCGCATCCGAGACGGCGGTAGCCTATATGATGCCTCCGGAGAAATTGCTTATTTAATTGGAGTATATTTTCTGCCGCTGCCTAGATAGACATATGTTCGTTCAAACCGCCTACAGAACTGACCAATTCGTGTCTTTGGACAGGAGTTACAGAACCATCTCGTGTGGGTAACAGCTCCACCCGAATATGTCAGCCTGACCTTTCGTGACCACGCCGCCACGTCAACTTTCAATACTTGAGGAAAATAGACTTCCATAAATCCATATGTTCCCGTGGAGAGTATCCTGTCAACCCCATGGAAACTTGATGCCCACAGAGTGTACATTTTTTAAATATATATATATATATAATATGCAGGGTGTTTCAGGAATATTTGAAGCGCGATGTATGGAATTGTAAAAAAGAATTCGCAAAAAATTAAGTTCTTTTTTAGCTTTCACACCAAATACCTCAAAATCATAATCCGACGACCACCCACAGCGTTCAAAACTAACACATTCAGCAAATGCGCATTTCATGACGATCATTTTGGTACCAAACTTATGGCAATGCGAGCTGTGGTTGTGGAGTGATGACGATTTTTCGGCGAACATGTCGAGATTAAGTGCATGAAAAATGACGCGCTGCGGCTGTCGCGCGACGCGTCGGCGGTAGTGACCGTCACACAGTCATTTTACATGCACTTAATCTGGACATTCCTGAAACACCATGTATATATATATATATATATATATATAAGAACACATATAGTTCAGAGTTTGTTCTATCGCTAAAAACTTTGAGAGAATATTTTTCTCAAGACGCGTCGTCGTATGGGTGATGTTGAGCATTTTTAACATCAGTATGACTTTTCTCAATAGTTACGAGAACATCGCAAAACATTTTTCTCAATCTCTCCTATATGTGGGAAATCTGGACGTCGTCATTTGTGATTCACACAAATGACGCTTGTATGCAATGGTACGTCGGTATTTACTGAAGATCTTGTCTAGGAGTTGCTGATATTTCTTCAGGCATGGGTTTCAGACTGGGGGCTATATATGGAATTATAGGTAGTTCGTACATTGCAAATTGTTTTGAGTATACAAGTGGATCCCTAATTATGAATGAATGAATATATATATATGCATGCGCCTTGATTTTTTTACAAGCAATATAGCGAACGGTAGAACTCACTGAAGCTAATATTGTTTACAATGGAGCATGGTCTCTGAAAAGTCTTGTTTCAGTGAAACTACAAAAATCTGTGACACTGGTGTTGTTGCTAGACATAGGACTCTCTCAGAAGGACATACGGGTATTTAGAGTAATATACAAGTACTTAACTAAATAAAATATGCATATTTATTTACATACTGCATATATGACCCATAATATTGTTCCATGGAGATCTAGGCCATCATCAGACTGAAGGGGTACGTGCGTTTAGTGGGTATGGGTTTCAGCGGGCTAACACCCATTCGTACAGGCATATTTATCAACAAGGGTAACTCGTTTGGTTTAGTTTCAGACTCCGAGACTCACTCACTTCTAATCAAACAAAAAGCACAAGAAAATGAACCTGTGGAGCTCTTGGGGTACCCGGGTAACTCCACGAATACAACCTTCAGCTCGTATCTAACCTCAAGTAATATTAGGTCGGTCGAGTCTGCATGGAGATTCTTAGACCCCCACCCCCCAGGTTGTCTGCTCGGCCTTTATTTACTTTTTTATTCGTACTAATTATATTATTTTGATGCATATTAGATGGATAGAGCAGATTATGTCAAATTCAAAAAATGCTCCTTGTTTACTCCGATCTGCTGCGGTGCTCATAACAGAAAACGAGAAGAATCTGTCAGGGACATTTTTTTTAAATCTCATCTAAGCTCCTCCGGGTAGACAAATTGTACATGTTGGGAGTTGCTTTCTTTACTTAAGACCTGGCGCGGACATTTCCCTTTGGCTTTTCATTACCGTTGTGTTATTTTGTACGTGTTTATCTTCGTATTGCCATTCTGGCCTATAATTATATAACGTATCATGCCGTTCAGTAAATGGCCTACGTGGAAACTTGAACTAGAAAATTTGATACATGTAGCAAGCAGATAGCAACTTTACGTAGTTGCCTTTGCGTTTAATAGCCTTATACTCCGACCACTGGACCAAACTTGTGTGAACGAACCGCCAGCTAACGCGATAGCAGCGCTCATGCCTCCCAACAACTCGCCTCAAATGCCTTCTGAGCTTGACGACGCCAAGCAGTAATGCACTGCAAGCCACAGCATGGAAGCCCACCGTGATCTCGCTAGCGTGTTCAATGGCTCTCTCTCTCTCTCTTTCGCTCTCTCGATTCGGATAAGCCCGCCACGAATGTTGCGAGTAGAGCAAATTCCAATGTGGCGAGTACTACAGGGACGACGCCAAGCGAGTGAAGCACCGTTTGAGACCGCTTTAGGACCGGTCCCGAGCGTGCGCGCAGCAGCGGAGAAGGAATTTCTTAAGCGGAGGACTGCAATGCCAACCTATATGCTGCGAAAGTGCAGAAACGAAGAATACAATGAGAAAACGAGGGAGGGAGGAAGGGAAAGGAGAGAGAGACACCCAATATCGAACGATTTTATTTTGCTCGCGTTTGCAACGCTCCAAAAGCCGCCACCATAGGTGGAGCGGCTCATCCCATAGATGAATGGCGTGTCTATAAGAGTAGTAGTAGTAGTCTGCGGTGCAGAGACGTTCGTGGTACTATTTGACAGCGGCCCTGCAGCGCGGCAACGTTTGAATTTGTGTGCCGTTATTGCGTGCGGAAACCGCGCTCATTTTATGATGGATTTTTCGCACACAAAAACCAAACTGCACGGAGTCGAACCAATGGAAGAGAAAAATCCAGCTTTCGCTGGCTTTCGCCTTTCAACATGACGTGAATCTGTCAGTCAGACTGAAAGTCGAAACCAGGTCGATTGCTGACGCGCGCTTAATGATTATTAGACATCACAATGGCAAAGATCTTGCTGTGGACTAAATTGTTGTTTTAATGTTTAGAGAGCCCACTCTGTAATTCAAACATTAGTTTCAAATTTATGCAGAATACGAAGAACCCTTGCTTTTAAAGTAAAG
Source organism: Dermanyssus gallinae (assembly GCA_003439945.1). Lineage (NCBI taxonomy): Eukaryota > Metazoa > Arthropoda > Arachnida > Mesostigmata > Dermanyssidae > Dermanyssus > Dermanyssus gallinae. The sequence continues at coordinate 175,103 of QVRM01002192.1, forward strand.
TGCTTTAATGAAGAGAACTATCTTGGACGTACCGAGATGTAAACATAAATAATTTCTACAGAATGACATAAATAACACAAGTTAAATAGAGTAGTAAGCTTTACATTTAAGGCTTTACATACAAAGGAACCACAAAGACAATTGAGTAACGAACCTTTATAAGAAGCGCCGTCTACACCGGGTCAGTGTCTGTCAGTCAAGCGATAATAGAACTACAAACGACTGATTAGACTAGACACACTGGCAATATATAATATTCCCCAGGCAATCCAAAAATCACAATAACACATCAACAACAGCGACGACGATAAGACAACCAATAACAATGACAACTGTGCCAAAAAAAAACACAAGAAACACAACCTCCTGCTGAAGTAATAACTAACTAGAAAAGTTGTATCTCCATAATAAACAGCAAAATAGCGCCAAAAAATCACAGACATCACGGGCATGAGACGATGCAACAATGTTGCATCTGCTGAGCTGATCAGTGATTGATTGACATTGTCGTTGTGATGACAAACTCCCACTATGTTTTCTGCAATTTAAAGGCCGTTTTCACTACTAGACGACTACTAGAGCTGCTACTGACCTTCGGGACAAGCCAGCGAGGTATCGACGTGCTCGCAGAACAGACTCATTACGCTTCCGTGGCATGTGCCTGAACAGCGAGGTTTTCCAATGGCTGTTGTAGCCACTGGCGGCGACTCGCTCGGCGCGTCGACAGCTGTCTGAGGATTGGAGGATGGAACTGCCGTGACTGCTGCTGCTGCTGCTTCTATGGACGTATCGTCAGCCTCTTCTTCTGCTGATGCTGCTGCTGCTGCCAACACCATGGTGGCTTCGAGCAGAACAGCGGCCGCCACAAGTGTCCAAGCCATGACCCGCCCGAGTCTCTTGGGCAGCATTGTTGACGTTGTTGTTGTTGTTATTGCCGTTGTTGTTGTTGCTGTTGTGGTAGTTGTCGTTGCCGGCATAAAATTACCAACAGATAGCCGGACGGAAGAAGTCCATCAACCAGTCAAGGCTGTCGTTTTCCCACGGTAATTAGTGAGTTACGTTACGTTCACGTGCCGTAGCGACAGTTCGTCTCACTTGACTCCGGTTCGGTTACCGCTGTCCGGGTGTCAGTTCGGTGAACGCTGACGCCAACAACTGAGACTTGGCCAACTATGCTAACTAGAAAAGAATTCTATGAGAGTGGGTGGGTGGCTGACTGACTGGGTGTCTGAAGAGTCAGCAGAAGATAAGAAGGCGAAAAGAGCGATGTATTTGCTTGCGGCAGTTTGAGGCTGTGGAGACCCGACCTTTTTTTCAAGCCCCGCCCTGTATGGCCATTTTTTCTCAAGTCGAATTTGATCACCACTGTCCTATCATCACGCAGCATCTGCGTCAATGATGTCGTTACGCCGCGCTCCAGCCTCGGCGGTGATCTTCACCGCCGAAACAAATACCGCATTCGCGTTCTTTCCGCGTCATGATGAACCTCGCCTGAACGAGATGATCAAGAGAAGAATATGTTACCTGAAATCGACGACGATAAGCTGGCAGAAGCTAAAGAAGGTTATGGTTTATGATGATGTGCATAGAGCGTCGCGGTCCCGCTGCTCAGGCAAATTAGATGCCGGGTGCAAATTCAAATGTGGCGCGCCCGCCACACGGGTGCGACGCGCCAGGAATGAGCGGCACCTTTGGGACCGCCTCAATCCCGTTCCGACTTCGAGAGCAGGGCGAGGAGGAATCGGAGCAACGTAATGCTAACCTATGACCGAAAGCAAGGAATGAGCACGCGAGCGAGGGAGAAAAAGGGGGAAGGGGGTACCAAAAAGAGTGAAAGCCCAAAACGGCAAACAAATATGACGCCAAATCAGAAGCTTGAATATTGCCCGCGCATGCGATACCCGAACAATATCACACAAAAGGTACCACACAAGCGAGTACGACGGGCCGGTGGCTCGGTCGTTAGCGTGGTGTCTACTGGGAGCGTCGGCAGCGGAGCACAGACGCTTGCTGTTGCTGCCAACGCATGTGGCACTATTTGGCGGGGCAATTCTGCAGCGCGGCATTGTTTGAATTTGTTGTCGGTCATTGTATAGTGCGCGTCCCGCGCGCGGGAGTGCCGCTGTACACGCTGGTCTATGCTAGAAACTCTGCAGGCGGAATTAAAGCACACAGTCAAAAAACAAGAAAGAGGGCGAGAGAGAGACGCGAAGGGGAGACTTTTGTGGCAGTAACATTCGTGGCGAGATTTTCAATGTGAGAGATTTCAAAAAGAGTCACCAAAGGCGAACCAGTCCGTAATCCAGGTCAGCCAAAGCCACGTTAGGCAGCCAGTCGCTTTGGCGCCAATTTTCGCTTTCGTGTAATAGTTTTTTTGTTAATCGATTAATTAACGTGATAATCGAAGAGGCATAACACGCAGGGAATAGCGCAACCATAGAAAGCTATCGGCAAACCAATCAACCGTTTTAGCGTCAATTTTTGTTATTAATTAATCTTTTCTTCTCGTAATGAAATAATGGGTTTGAAATAAGTACGCATTGAAAAACAAAAGAGGTAATAACTTTTCGAGCAATCCGAAACTCTTTTGGGACATCGCATTGGAAAGCACTTAAGAAAATCTTCGCGAAGTCGATTATTGCAACTGTAAAAGTGTAGCCTACGACCGGAAAAATTTGGTTTAGGAGGAGCCAAGGTACACAAGATACAATCCATGGCCACGAAGACGCGGTCGCGCATCGCGATCTCGGGCTATACACAAAATCGCTGACATGGTTAAGGCTTAGCTTCACAACAAGGGCTTCCAAATCGATTAACAAAAAATAAAAGCAATACAGTTTGGGATGCCGACAGGCAATCCTAGAGAAAATTGTCTGTGGAGGCCAAAAGTTGAAGCTCGTAATCCCCTTCCGATACTTAGGAAAAAGGGTCCATTATATGGACAGGGCATTCACACATCACATAGTGGTAACAGGTGCAGAGCGGCAATCTCCTCCATGTATTGGTGATATCAAAAAGAGAGGGACGTTCGGCAACTGTTGCTACATGTTGCTGTGCGACTCGGTCACAAAGTGATGTGATAAAGCGATAACAATCATAAGTGAATTACAGTGCATAAATATCAGTAAAGTTATTCAAATCGTAATATATAGCTAAACCAAATTAACTGGCTTATTTATATACGTACCATATACACTCTACTTTAAGTTTAAGTAAATTAGAAAAACAATACGTACGACTTCATACTACATAATGCAACATAACTAAATATATTAGAAAATTATAATATTTGCAAACGAAATACCGCATCAGACGCGTAATGTCGAAATGCCATTTATCATTTACTAAACTCTTCATTTTTGGCTGCTGTACATTAGTGACGCAGTAACTTGATATTTACACATCATTAACGTTTTGTAACTTCTCCTTCTCGATTGCAAAAAATAAAGTTATTTGGAACATAAGCATTTGGAGCTTCAAGAGAAATTTTATTTGAAAGGACCGCACAAATGCCAACCATGCTAACACTAAGATAGTTGTCTTTATTTTAAACAATGAAACCACAGCTCGAAATATCGTCACAGTCGGCATCGATACGTGGTAACCCCAGAGCGTCAACTGATAGCAATCGTTATTGGTAAGATTTGTTCACTTTTCTGGAGCGATCCAGCTTGGTTGCAGCCTACATTTTATTTTAGGAGGTTTCAGGAATGCATATACGACGCTGTGATCTATCTGCAACTAGTGTGGGGCTCACAAACCCACTATATCCGTATTTGTATCCCTTCAGGCCCGGAATTGTTGTGATATTTATTCGGCATGGCTGCAGTCTACTTTCATTTTCTAGGAGGTTTATATGCCTATATGTAGTGTTTTAGTGGATATATATACACACACAGAAGAGTGGCTACGCACAGGCGGCGGGGAAGCCTCGGAAGCTTTAAATCGTTATGTCTTGCTTGTCGAGTCGCGTTTGGCAAACGACTCTCTTACGTTTTCCATCATTCTTCTTCTTCCTTTACCTTCATAATACGTTAAGTGGGCATTGCCTCTCCTGGTCTCGGCCCATGCGGCGCGTCTCAGGAACGTATGCTCCGGATAGTTTACCTCGTCGCCGTGCAGACATTGCATTAAGTCAACCTTCCCTATCCATTTTGGATACACCTGGAAATCGCCATGACCCGTGAAAACCTGTCTCAGGTGGTAAGTAAGACGACCATGAGACAACTCATCCATCGGCAAATGTTCGGAATACGGTTCCTCACAGGAGCTCTTGGTTGTCCGTGCGGGATACTGTCCCACTTCTTCTGCCACGGATCGAGCGTTACGAGGAAATGCAGCGTCTGTTCTGGGCACATTGTTGAACTGGGCTAACCCTTAATTAGAGAATCTGTGACCACACGTTTGCGCGGAAAGAATTGTCCACTCCAGAGTGCTAACATAGCAGAGCTATATAAAAAAAAACTATAACTGTAGTGTAACTTGAGTGAACATAAAGTTCTCGTTCACCCACAAGATGATGGTAGAAGATGCGAAAATAAGGGTTAAATGTATACGGTAAAATGTGAGCTAGAGGTCGAGCTTTTCACCAACAGAAAATGACGGAAAATGACACTGGACAAGTATAGCCAAGAACTGTAAAAAAGACAAGATTGAGGGAAATAGATGCCGTCTTTGGGGGGAAGGTGCAGGGGAAAATGCAGAAATATCGCTACATGTGCAGGGCCGTGGGCCACCCGTACAAGACCTAGCAGAGCATAAGAGGAGCTGTTCATGACCTTATTGAGACAACTGTGGCCCTGAGCGCTGACGTCACCCTATGGCTTCCCATGCATATATAGGAAAGGGAGAGTTTACAATGGCAGCTACAATACTCAAGCGGTCGAAACCGGTGCTCAAAATAACATGTATGGAGGCACCAAAAAGGCGGAAACCAAACCAGGAGACAAAGACTGGATAACGGTCGAAAAACGTTAAAAGAACGCTCGCAAGTGTATAGCGGCATTGACGGCAACCGCAGGCGGAATACAAGAAACCCCTAGCAGGTAAGACAGAGTAAGATGAGCATACAATGATATTCCTCCAGATCGACATGAACAGGTGCAGAGCCGCTTATAATCTCCTTGAGGTGATTGTGGCCGCCCTGCACGTTGACGTGTTAATTAGTGGACCAAATCGGGCATTCACAAAACATCGGCAGTGACTGCTGTATGAAGAAAGCAACACGACATGGACTAAGTTGGCTGAACGGTGCGTTTACGTTCATTTGGTATGCATTCTATAATAAGAGTAGGAAAACCCTTTTCTAAATTTCTGAAAGACGCTGAGGAAGCTGCGATTAGACGAAGGCGTACACTGTTGGAGAAAGTTTTAATATCTCAGATCCCAATGTAACTAGAAGCAGAGGAGGAATATAATTCGCAGAATAGATGTGCAGAAGAGAACTGATAATTGTCAACGAAGACCAAGCTATTTCAGGACACAGGGAAGCTCGATAATCGAGCAAACAATTGTATTAGACAAGACAGTAGGCCCGAACAGCAAATAGCAGGTAATCGAGGACGTTAAGACTCTTAGCGACCAAAGACACAAATTGTTCGAAATGGCAAGAGGAGCAGATATAAGATCCTTGGGCGAGTAGATGACGGTCACAAGATGGCGGTCGCTAAGTTTAGAAAAACTACACTACGAAAATGCAATGTATTCGCAAAAGCAGCGGATTCAATCAGATTGGTTGGCGGGGATTATGTGGCAAGCCTCTACTACAGCGCCAGTCGACGTAGCATGGGAAAATGAGTAGCACCCCCAAATAAAGGTGCTGGTGATCGCCAGAAAAGGCGAACGCAAGAAGACTGTCATAGTGGCCCGTAGAGCTCCTGAGAGCGCTGGGGCGGCCCTGGACGGTGGAGCCCGCATGCGGCACCTACTCCGGGACACTCAGACATTACTGGCAACACACATATGACAAGCTTGTAAGCTTGTAAGGACGGTGACGATAACTTTAGCATTTGTCAACCAAGCAAAGTGGCTTATTCCCAAAGCCACTGCCTTGCATTCGGAAAGTCGTGTGTTCAAGATCTAAACGGGCCACTCTTAAATTGGTTTTCATGATTTCCAATTTAGACAAGGTGAACGCCGGAGTGGTTTATAACCGAGCAGGATCAGACAAAAAACGGGGAGCACGGATGTCTTAATAAAAAGAGGTGGTGCATTACCATCCAACATACTGATACCGCGGTAGTTTACGATAAGGAGACAGTTTCGCCTCAGGCAACTGAGACAGACGAAGCTAATGCATATGTGGACGAAGTATCCTAACTGCCCTCTAGCGAGAATGGCAGCAAAGATCAGTATGGTCGCAGAGAGTTGTACATGATATACAAACCGTAAGTTCAGCCTTTTGTATTACTTTTCATTCAACGTTTTGTTACCTGGCTTTACTTCACTCTGGAGCTAGTAATGGCTAGCAACTAAACTCTGCCAAAGACGGCTGAAAACAATTATGCTGTGTAGTGCATGAAGAAGAAAAGGTATGCACGTGTGCAGACTTCACACTTGATGCGCCCCACTCTGTACAACCGGAACAAAAATGTTAATATCAATAACACACGCTATCAGAGACAGAGCATCGCAATCGTTCTTAAAAGTCCACCTTCAAAGACATCTTTTACTTACATCGCCTCTTTCCCGCCTCGCTCCCCGCTGTCCTAGACTGTGTGGATCTCCATTCGCAGTCGCTTACGTCTCCATTCACGATGTGCTGCGCGCACTTGGCAGCAGGTTACGCATGAATGGATGGATACACATGTACCGCTTGGTTGAAAGGAAAGCCCTTCAAATGATTCGCTGTCAGATTGTGGGCGTAAAGTGGATCATTAGAGACCCCTCCCACACGGGAAGGCCAGACAACATTCGTGTGTGCTGACAGAAAACCATAGACTACATGTCTCCGTTACTACAGAAATCTCTGTACGTATGGATATCCTCCACGTATCGCTAGTGTACTGTTTCCGCATAGCCAGCCTGCGAACGTGAAAGTCCGTTTTCGAGCAGATAGAGAAACGATAAACTTATGTTGGCCAGTATAATGTAGTTCTTAGAGGCAACTTAAAGCATCGATTAAGCTTTTGTCTATTTATTTGAACGTTTATGTTAAGTGGGAGAAAAGGTCCACTGCTGCTCTGCTTGAACCAGCATCATCCTTTCCCTGCTTTAGATTGGCTCGCTCAATCATAAATACGTTTTTTAGACTAATCGGTTTCATGCTAAATCAATTGAGAATCGCTCGCTGCTATCACTTCGAAATAGATAGATAAATAGGCTTCATTATATTTACGGGTGGTTTACATTTATAAACAAATAACTTATATTATAGAATTAAGCACTTAGAATGTGTTGCAACTTCGCCAGGCGGCTCGAATGCAGAATTAGATGCTGGATACGATACGAGCCGTTACGTTGTAAGTATGGGGTGTTGCTGGTCGGGCCGCGGCTAAGCAAAGACTTGTTCCATAGGTTGATCATAATTGTTTATTCATAAGACAATAATAAAATAAGTTTACTTTATTGTTGTCTTGGCAAGACAATAATAAAGTTAACTGTAGATTATCGCTTCAGTAGTAACATTCTGAGTGAACTTAGTAAGTGCTTGATATATATATATATATATATATAGACATACTGAGTTTATGCGAATATAATTGTATACGTCTGAGTGTTGTTTGAAGTTTGGTACAAAAGAACGCAAGCATGAACAATACAGCAGTCGCAACACTAGCCATTCGAGTAATCTAAGTCGGCCTGAGAGCAGTTTCACTTTAGAAATATTTATTTACACGTCGTAGTGGCCGCTATACCGCCCGCCATGATGCCTATGGAGGCGCCAGGATGGGAGGAGAGAGAAAGCAGGCCTAACAACACACACTAAGGCTCCATCGTCAGAAGGTTAGGACGCGTCGCTTCCCCCATTTGGTCAATGCACTTCCCCCCCGTCTCCCCGCCACTCATTCGGCAAACACAGAGGCGCGGCGACCGCCTCAAGTCAATAGCAGCAGCAACAACAACGACCCACGCCCCGACGCCTAACCGCCAGCGCGGGCTAGGAGGGGGGGAGAGTGAGCGCCACAATGCGTCCACTCACAAATGACGCCGCCAAACAGCATCGGCGGCGGAGAACGGTACGAAGTGGTGCCACAGAAAGCACCACATTTTTATGGTGGCACCATCTTGAAATAGCCTGCCGCCAGCCTCGCCACAGTACGCCGCCGCCGAAAGAGTGAACCTAACCTCGTCCTAGATGGTGCCACATGCATGGCTTAAAATTCCAATTGGCCCTCTCCACTTCCAGTACCGACCAGTAACTGCTACTACGATGGTACGCTGTCGGTAGTACTCGTAGGACTCAAACCGGCAACTTCCCGCCCAAACAACTCTAAGCACAACCGATGGCCGGTGTCAACAACACTGGACCTCAACATGGAGTCACTGGACCAACAAATCAGGGACCGGCACGAACCGAACCTGGAAGAGAACCAACTTCCGGAAGCACGACGGAGGAACTTACCACCAACACGACGTCCATGCGACGCGTTAGCTTCACCATACACGACTACAACGAACAGGATGAGCAACGGATTCAAGGACTACGCCAAGCTGCCCGATACATGATCTACGTGAGTACGAACTATATTCGCTGTCGCATAGCGAAAATCATTTGATTATTGAGACGTCGAACTAAGCATGTACGCACCCGCACACACAAATACGTGGATATTTATGGCCGTACATTAATTAGCTCGCGATACTAACGCGATTCGCCCGTCGAAACTATCTTCACTCTTAGTTGGTCACTTAGATGGTCGCTTGATCGCTTTCTCACTCGCTCAGCGTGCAAATCGTATCAATAGGTCGTTCGTCTCTAAGGTCAGTCGAAGGAAAACGCTTGCTGTTGTCAGCGCAACATAACTCAAATCTGAGCTAGAGAAAGACAAACATTCTATCATCGACTCGGTTATAGGATGTGTATGTATCCGCCATTGATAGTTCGGCCGCTGATTGCGAAGGCAATGTTGCGGAACATTGCATGCGTGAGAAGAAACAGCATCCTTCGATTCTGTTGCCATTCTTCTAGAGTTACGCGCGTCATCGTAGCGTATCATCCGCAGCCTAGGAAACGATATTCTTCAAACAGCTTCAAGCTGAGATAGCAGTCGCATGGCGCTGTGTTCTGTTGGTCGGCTGGCTAACAACCGTGCGTTTATTTTCATTGCTTTGTTGTATTGCCATTTGAAGGGACGCGAGACATCGCCGACAACCGGCCGACAGTACATACAAGGATACATCAAATTCATCAATCCGAGAAAATTCTGCACAATTAAGAATCTGCTTGGGCCGAAAGCCCACATCGAAAAGGCGCGAGGAACGGACGGTGACAACAAATCGTACTGCTCGAAAGAAGATCCGCACCCTTACGAACACCAGGCTCCGCGGGGCTATCGACCGCCCTCGAAAAGGAGGCTATAGGAGGAGGTGCTGCCCCGATAGAAACCAGACAAGTTCTCAACCGCCTACCATCATCGTCATCATAAGCTTCGAAGTCTTCTCACGACCAACATCATCAAGTAGATACCAGAGAGCGCCTCGCTAGCTACGCTTCTCCTCCAACCTGATTATATTCGATCTTCCGAGCAACGACAACAACAACCCGTACAAGTATGGACAACAATAACAACAACAAGAAGTACTACTACCTTAATTACTACGTCAACCAATCGATTACTACTCAATGTACATATCCAAATTGGATGCACATGGACGGCAGTAAGCAAGAAATCAATCTCTCGAGCAGACGCCACGAACGGAATTGGAGCGTCATACACGCGCACATCACGTAGTGTGCTAATAGTATTCAACTGGGCTATGAATCGATGATACTCGAGACACTGTGCAGGAACAGAACAACAACCCGCCACCACCCACTCATCCACCAATCAACCCTACCGACTAACAAGCGACAGGCGACAACTTCTGCTCTCTGAAACACCTATGACGACAGTGTTGCTGTCGAATGAGTGGGTTGGCGCTGCACTGCCCGCCCGTTCGTACGTCCCCTCGGTCGCATGTCCCACCACCACCACCACATATTTGTCGAGAAGTACCCATGCCCGAGTATAACGCAAGACAAGACGTGTTTTGCGCAAATTATGCTGCAGCACGACGGATAGCGTTCGTCGGACAGCGCGTTTTCACGGTGCCTGCGCGGTGCCGACTATGTCCCCTTGCGGATGGGGGCGGACGAACGGACGAGCTGGCGCGGGAATCTGTCTGTCTGTCTGCCTGACTGACTGCATCGCTCCTCGGCCGCAAGTTCCGACGCATGATAAGTGGAGAAGCGGCGCGGGGGGTATCTGAATTCTGCACTTTGTTAACATTGATGGAGCTAGCTGCGGCTGATGATGCTGATGCCTTAAGCGTTGTTGCTGGTCCTTCTCCTTCCTGTCGGCTACGGGACAACATCATGGTGGCGTGCGTGGTAAATATAGCGGCGCGAAGGCGTGTATATACAACGTATACATTGTACGACGGTACTGTACCGTGCCGACAAGCGAAATTCTTCCCCCACCTCTCCTTTAATTTGACACCTGACCAACTAAAATTGATGACTCGGCCGGCCTGCATAGCTGCTACAAAATTAAATACTACTACGACTACTACTACTATTACCAGTACTGGTAATGCCGGCCGATACCGGTCCTACTCCACTACTGGCTCTCTCATTCAACGAAGGGACGCGCTGTACTTGCTGTGTTGTTACTCTTACTGTTAGCTTTAAGGCGTCAGCTTTATACCTGGCTGAAGGTGAGCAAAGCGTGCAACGAACAGGCGCCCCGGGTCCATGTGAGTCGCTGGTAGCCGAAGATTGAGATGCGGCTGATGATGATCCGTCTTGACATTTTAACAAGGGAGAGCCTAATGAAACTTTTGCGACGCTTTTGTATCGTCTAGGGCATAGTAGTATATCGGCATACAGTGGAGACCATTGTTAGATCGCCAGCTTTGTGTTAATTACACCCTTGGTTACCGCGGTTGGCAGTGTGGATAGTATTATTCCGGAGTAGAAGTTTGCAGGAGTGGACGCTTGTGTAAACAGTTTTTTTTGTGTTTCGTTAATGATGCTGATTCATTTTGTTTGAAATCTGGTTGATTCGCGCTAGACAAGAACAGTCTATACATATATATATATATATATATATATATATATATATATATAGGTGTGTTGGATATTTGTTTCTCTTGTTGATATTGGGTCGTAAGGCATGCTGTAAGTATACTTGTTGCTTAGTGTCCCAGTGATAGATGGCTAGCTGTTCTTTTTCCGGAGCGTAGATGCTATCGACGCGGTCGCCTAACAGTGGACTTACATCGAATGCTGGGAACTTATATCATTGGATGGGATGTCTGTCTATGTATATATGTATGTACATACATGAATAAAGGATCTCTCTCCTCATTTGCCATAGCATAACTTTGCTGTCATTCTAATCACGGTGTAGGTAGGACGTCTCAAAGGTTTTTCTATCTCTTTACATGGATATGTGTCATGGTAGCTTGAGAGATTTTAGGGCCCATCCTCGTCTTTTGCTTCCCGCAGCGGTGCCGCCACAATTTACTGCGATACAGATGGTAAGCAAGAAGTATAGTGAATTGACAAGCGCGTTGATACACCCTAGAAAAAAGGCGGACAGCAAGTTTGCACGGTAAAGGCTGTCAGCGTCGAGTCGTACCCTGTCTGTGCCAAGGTAAGGCGGCAGGTAATGTCCGCGGTATGCGGAGTCGGAGAGCTGTTTAGTAATATATAATAACAATATGATACTATGTAAGTTGCGCGGGCAGATATCTAAAAGCGTGTAGAATGTATCGCCTTTATGCGAGATAACGTACGAATAGCAGAAGTAAAAAAAATATATATATATATACGTGTGCTGCTGTCTAGAAGTCTCTTGAGACGCGCGCAATGCAAGCTACTGTGCAGCGAATGTCAGCTAATAGTGTAGTGATCATTTTGCCTTGCATTGTATATCCATTAGTCTGCTACCGACAACCGCCTCAAGACTCCGTTCAGCCTTTTATCGTAATAACGCCGTTTAGGGCAGAGGGGTTATTAATGGAAAACAGAAACAATATCCTTGAGGGCCCGCCTTATAGGGATCAGTATCAGAATACACCCTTGATGCGCAGTGCTCCACTTGATGTTGCAGTATTATATACAGTGTCCACAGGCTTGCTATAGAAAACGTTCTTAACCACTTTTTTTGTCCAACATGTTTGCGGTTATACACTTGTCATTATATAATACAAAAGCCCTATACTTGGATTTTACGATAGAGGTTGTTCTTTGTCGTAAAATCGAAGCAAGTCGTAAACCAATCTCTTTACTGACCCTTGTTCGTCATTGCACGCCTTTATCTCGTCACACGTGCGACACATGCATATCATATCGCACACTTCTGTATCCACTCTAGACGAAAATTTGTTTTGCATTTTAGGCTTAATTGGCACTTTAAATGCAGGGTAGGTCGAAAAATGAGTGTACCACAGATTACGTGTAAGCAGGGCTCTAGCCGTTTGATAGCTTAGCTACAATGTTGGCTTGGTAATTTTGTGGAAAGATTATGAACATAGTACTTTGACCTTCTACACATCTTAATTATTTCTACGTGCATTGCACGTTAATTTGCGTACTGTGTATATATGATGTTTGTGAGCATACTAAACTTAAATACATATACGTTTTGGTGTACATCATTAAACGAAAAGATAAAGAACAACCAAACAAGTGACGTAATGATGGCTTCCAAACGCCAATCCAGCTGCCTGGCTTTCTATTCGGCTGCCGCCATGTGGAAGGTGAATCGTTGAGCCAGTTAGCAGCTGATCAACAGCTCGTTTTCTCCTCACATTCGCTGCATCTCTCTCTCTCTATTTGCCTGTGCATTGATGCCGTTCCGTTTTTTATAAGAAATTTAGAACTATTTAATAATTTTTATAAATAATTAATTAATAATTTTTATATTTATATACAATAATATTTTTTCTCGATATGGCGTTACAGCCCGGCAATCACGTGAATGGCTTCGAGCCTCTCGTTATGCTAGCACCATCATTATAGTTAGTCGCCTTCAGTTCTCCAGAATGTCCACTGCGCTACATCAACCTCAGTGACTACCCCTCAAAGGTCGTTTGTGGTAATTATAATCACCGTCGTCCTCGCCGGACATCGATCGGTAGAGGCACGTCGTGGGACATTGATAGGTAGGGGTAGATGCTGCACAGTGTTACCGTGTGTGCGTGGAGTGAAATAATTTGACATGGTCGATGTAGGTGGGCGTATTTGTATGAGCGTGGTGCTTTTCCAATAGCTTCTACTGTTGTTGTTCTAGTTGTTGTCGTCGGCACTGCTATTGTTGTTGTTGTTGCTGCTGCTGCTGCTGCTGCTGCAAGGAATCCATCCTGGCCGATTCATCAATTAGCCAGCTAGCCAACCAGCCCGTCAGCTGCCTGCCTGTCTGTTAGCCGCATCCACGCATGCATTCTAACGGCAACACACAGAAGCATAAGCAGCCATTGTGGCAGACAGGCAGATAGACTTTTTGACAGACAGAGAGACTTAACAACCGACAGGGCTCTTGTACTCTTTATTGACTGTGTTACTGACTATGCTTAGCAGTCAGTTTGGCCGCCTCGTTTACTGGATGGTTGTCTGTTTGTCTGTCTGTTTATCTGTCGGTCGCCGTTGTGCGTGGAGAATGGCTCGAACGAGAAGAAGTGGTCGCATTTCCGCCCGCATACGTCTGCTTAGCGTCTGTCGATGAAGCGCCGCCCCTGTTGCTGTTGCCGCGTCTGCCGCTGCAGCCGAGAGTGCTGCTGAGAGTGCAGTAACAGCAGCAGCAGCAGCAACAGCGAAACGCAGCGCGGAGCAGGTAAGGCAGCGGCGCGCAGATAGATTCCATGGCGACCAGCGAGCAGAGTCGGTCGCCGAAGAAGGGGGGGAGGGGGAGGAGGCCGAGCGGGAACAACAGGATTGCAGGGCGTTGGGGGTGAAAACATGCGCTCGTATTTTCCCTTTTGCTCTTTCTCTCGCTCTACATTTATCCTGCTCCCTTCCACTCTCTGCTTGTCTCCATCACCTCCTTGACCTCTCTCGGTAGCTTGCTTAGTTTCTTTATCGCGCTCCTTCCCTCCCCCAGCGCTCGCTCCTTCTTTCCCTCAGTCAGTCCATGCTTCACATTGTACATTACGTTGTGCTAGTGCCGTACAGGTAAAACAGCATACGTTGGCTGTATATATATATATATATATATATATATATATATATGTATATATATATATATATATATATATATATATATATATATATATATATATATATATATATATATGTATATATATATATGTATATATATATATATATATATATATATATACAGGTAGTTCAATAAGTTCTTAGAATGAGCTTTTCAGAATTCGAATTTGGCGCGCTTTTACCGTTATTGGAAACGGCAACTTTTCGACTGCCAGCAGTCAAAATATTACGGTGATTGGCCATTGCGATTTCGTTTGATCGCTTTTCCCGTGCAACGTATCGGCGTGATTTTGAAAAATTGAGAAAAAAGAGTTTCGAGTGGTTATCAAGCATTTTATTTCAAAGGTTGGAATGCGACCCAAGTGAAAACTGGGTTAGACGAGGTGTACGGTGACTCTGCGCCATGTTTTGCCACTGTTTCCAACTGGATTAATGAGTTAAAAAGAGGTCGCAGGAGCACCGGGATGAACTACGTTCAAAACGCCCAAAAACGGCAACTGATTAGGAAAACGTGGAAAAGGTGCGGAAAATCGTTGCCGCAGATAAGCGAGTGAACATTAGGGAGATAGCGGAGGCCTTGGGGATCAGTTTGGGTAGTGTGCATTTCATCCTACACGAAAACTTGAAGATGAAAAAGCTCAGAGCAAAATGGCTGCCGCATTTGCTCAACCAAGGCCAAAAAGACGCGCGTGTTTCCGCTTCACAGCGAAATTTGGCCAAGATGTCGAAAAATCCGTCGGATTTTTGGCGCAGACTCGTGGCCGTCGATGAAAGCTGGGTCCATCACTACACTCCCGAGACCCAAGAAGCATCTCGTCAATGGTGTGCACCTGGTGAAGGACCTCCGAAGAGGGTGCGGACAACGGCATTGACCGGAAAGGTGATGGCTACAGTTTTTTAAGACCAACGTAGAATAATGCTGGTCGACTACCTTGAGAGCGGTAAAACGATCACAGGAGAATATTATGCAAGACTGTTGGACTGCCTTTAGCAAGAACTCATCGTGAAACGGCCCGCTTTGCAGAAGAAGGTTGTCCTGTTTCACCAGGACAATGCTCCTGCACACAAGTCCCGGCAAGCATCGGCAAAACTGGCCCAACTGAGGTTCGAACTTATTGAACAACCTTCCTATTCTCCAGACCTGGCCCCCTCTGATTATTTCCTCTTCGAACATTTGAAGAATAGTCTCGGTGGAAAGCGTTTTTCCAGCAATGAAGAGGTTAATGCTGCTGTCAATGCCTATTTTCAGTCTAAAGACGCGGAATTCTACTTAAGAGGTATAAAAGCTCTGAAATCTTGGTGGGAAAAGTGTATTGAGCTTCTCGGGGAGTATATCGAATAAGAAAAATTTAAAAACATGATTTGGAAAATTCTCGGTTTTCATTCTAAGAACTTATTGAACCACCTGTATATATATATATATATATATATATATATGTATACAAGAGCGGATCGAAAAGTTCTGTTACATACCACATTTATAAAAAAATCTTTATTTCTTCCATAGTTTTTATTTGTGGAAAAAAGAAAAGGTCGCATGGAACCCGGTCCGACGATAGGGAGGTTGCAAAAATATAGAAATCGAATTTTTCGTCAAATAATACGAAATGAATAACGACGTGTGTGCTGGTGCGTTGTCTGGAATGATGGAGGACCCAAGAGTTGTTTGCCCAGAGTTCAGGCGTTTTTATCGGACGTTCTCGCGCAATGTTCTTAAAATGTAGTATTCCATATTGGCAGTCACCGCCAGTGTTGTGACGCATAACACATCGGTCACACCGTTACAACTTATTCATAATATAACTCCAATTCCTCGGCCATTTCCTGATAGGATTTCGGCGATTGTTGGGTATGACATCATGGTCTCTTCACGTTTGTGTCAAAATCGACGGTACGACATATCCGCAGTGTTTCGGGGCACTGCTTAATCACCATAAGCAGTTTGCAACATTTCCACCATTTTAGAACATATTATTTAGTTTTTAACCTACAACTTGATGCCGACTCGTTGCTTCCCATTTTCGGCTCCTTAAAATTTGCTGAACTTTTTTTTTCACTTCTTTGAATCAAACTCAAGCAACAAACGTCGGCCACCGATTGGCGCGAAATGTGACGTACGTGTAGCTGTTAAACAGTTTTTCTCAGCAAAATGGAGACCTTGGTGGTTTCGGTCTGGCGGCAAAGTTCACAGTACTAGAACTTGCCGATTCGCTCTCGTCGCTGACTTTATAATGGCTTGCCATGTACACCTAAATACACAGGTCACCCTTTTATATCAGGGGCGTTTGGAGAAACAGCATACGCAGACATGTTGATACATCTAGGAATTCCCCAAAATTCCTTGTGGCACGCGCTGTCATTCTTGTGGTATGTTTTATTATCTTTTCTCGAAGAACATTGCTTAAAGAAGATTCGATCAACAACAGGGATCGAACCGGCGCAACCCCCGTGGATGACACCTATAGTGCACTAGCTCCCTAGACCAACTGTAAAGTAATGACTGAGAGTCAGCGACCCTTATATGAAAATGTAGCATGTGTATTTAGGCATACATTTCAAGGGAATATATATATATATATATATATATATATATATATATATATATATACGCTGAATAAACGAGGCACGTTGCTGTCAAACCGTTTAGCTCGCTGGGAACAATTGACAGGATTGCAGTGGACTAGGTATAACCGAGCGCAGTAAGCCGCCCGTTTTCGAAAAGCGATACAACAGACGCGTTGAACGGCTTCGCCAGCAGACGTTAGACTCGTGCATAGCCCGTTCTTGCAGCATACAGTCTGCTTATTCAATTGCATGCAGTTCTCTAGCTGCATGCCAGCTTTAGCGTCCTTGAAGCACGTACAAAGTCGCCCTCAGGAGGGGAGTAAACTTTTGTCGAGTCTCAAGTGGCAATTTTGCCGCGACTAGTCGTATGAAAACGACCATTTTTTCGATTAGGCGAGGATGTTTTCCGCCACGTGAAAGTATAACGCACTTCAGAGCATGTAAGTGCACAGTCCGGTGGAGATACAGTTTACGCGTAAAATTCTCCTGAGACAACGATATCTGACTGGTATATCATCGTCCGACCATGCGTGTTATTGGGTGTTGCTGTCTGAGAAATGTCAATAACTTTTACCCTTTGTTTGTTTTTCTGTGGAGGAGGATTAAATAATGGGGATCAGATGGGTCCCACTTCTCATCTTAAACAGTATGAAACTCGACTCCTGCGGACGGATATTAGCCCGCTGAGACCCAGTCCCACTGAACGCACCCCCACCCTCAACTATTCTCTGATGATCATATCTCCTATACATATATATGTATATATATATATATATATATATATATATATATATATATATATATATATATGCGCTGGTGTAACGGACTTCAATATTATATTAAATAATGTTAAACTTAGCTAATCAAATTAATAAAGAGAGATAAGGGTAACTATGCTTGTAGGAAAAAGGAAAACACATTAAATGTGTGTATACTCATATATAGTGTGCATCTGTAGGGAACTCGGTTCATGTGTGTGAACATAGGTGACAATATATGAAATGAAACACATATATAAACAGCCATGATTGTGTATATGCTGGCCGTGGGCCCTGACATAAGGAGTTGCAGGTTCAATCCTGGCGCGAGACGTGCGCTTTAAAACAAACCTTGTAAGATTTCCAGATTTGGGTTAAGGTTAAGAATAGACACTAACTGTTAGCTGTTTTGGCCTGGCAGAAAATATTTTTTTACAGGGGGCCAGGAACAAACATGCATAATGCACACACACTCTTTGGTCTGGGCAGTGTAGGACTCTCAAATTCACTGGTGATTTCCTAACCTACATGACCGGGATATTTATGGTATTACTTTAGTGATGCAGAAACGAGCTACCTACATGCAAACATACGCGTTAGAGAAAAACGACCAATTCACTGACTGACTCCACGTTGCAAGCGCTCTTATGCGCTAGCAGGCTTTCCCGTCCGCCACTGACCAGCTGGCACCACCTCATCATTGGTCCAGTACGGCATTACTTCTCTTTCTCACGCGCTCTCTCTCCTCCACCTCTAATGCTCTACTTTTCACTCACTCCGAGGTTCGTCCATTGGTGGGCTGAAGTAGTGTCTAGGGTTACTATGACGCGCTACGATCGTGGACCCTGCATGAGTGCAGCACTCCGACGACGGGCTGCGGCCCGTTTAACCGCCGTTTTTCTCTCATCGTGTTTTATGGTGCCACTGAGCGCGCCTGAGTTTGAATCCTGCTGCCCGCTGAACAAACGGCCCAGCGTTGTCTGAGCGCTAAAGTGCGACTCAGGAAAATTCGTGAATCGAGCTGTTTCGACTCTTGAAGTTGATAAATTTATAACGTGATAAGGCAGAAAAAACCGGCGCCGTTGCCCGCATGAGTATAGTGATCAAAACCGTCATTCGTTCAATAATAATTTAGAAAAAGCCAATTAAACTTTATAGGCCAAACGACAGCATGCGGCGCGGCGACATATGAGTACGCTATGTGTAGAGTATTAACATAGCTGCGACCCGACGGTGTGCGATTTTACATCTGCCTTTGACGCGAGTCGACGCAGATCGAGGTAGGACTGGAGCCCAACTCTGCAGGAAGCTGCATTAAGCAGAAAGAGCGTCAGTTTTGCTGATATGCAGCAGGTTATAAGTTTCGAACTTATTTGCTTTCAAACGCAACGAAGTACTTTGTTTTCTGAGTTGCACTTGTGTGTTGTCGATTGATGACACCGTTACAAGCTGTGCAGATTGTACACGGGACAGAAAGTTCGGGCAGTTCCGACCGTTTCTGCGTTTGAAAGCTTCGTCGCCGGTATTAGTTGTGGTTGTACAGAACTAGCTTTTTGTTGCGGACTGTGTGCGGTTTGTCTAAACGACATCCTTGGCACTGCGTATGACCTGCACCTAGATATTCGTAAGCGTCTCAGCTAGCTATGTTGCCAGTCGTCAGCTCTCATGGGACTTACTGCATCAAGGCCGAGTAGAAGAAGACGGATATGAAATGGCCCAAGAGAGGTAAACCCCTAGAAAATAAGAAATTAGAAAAACTGTAGGGTGAATGGGATAATCTTAGATAGGACGCGCAAGCGTCCGAGTCAGACACCTTATTCCAAACTTCTAAAGTTGGATAAGCCACCTCGTCACTGTGGTTTCAGCCGACGCTACAAATTGTATAAAATCTTTTGAAGTTTTTGCTAGAATACCGCTTTACATTATCGTACGATACTTTATTCTTTACTTACACAGTTAAAGCATATATGTATAATGATTCGTGCTGTTTGACGAGTATGTTTTATTGCTACCACAGCTATTTAAAGCAGTCGTGTAAAGTATCTTCCTCCAGTTCTTCGTTTCGAGAACAACCCAGGCCCTGTACGGCAAGACCAAAGAGCTCACGGAGTACCTTCTATAGTTATATTAAATATCTTAGTTAATTAAGCATCGCGTGTCTCTACCAGCTAATTTATTACTTCAAGCGGTGCAAGGAGCATGGAACGTAAATTCGAATATCTCCTCCTTCTGGCTATTTTTAAATGCAATTAAGTTTAGTTTACAGCACACATTTCAGCATCGAGCACACATGTATCTCATTTAAATTAATAATGCTGTATTTGCCAAGGATTTCATGTCTTGTTTTCCTGTGGCCACTTGGGCATGTAGAACTGCGTGGGTAGTCTGTCCTATCTAGGTTCCCATGGAGCAAAGCATATATTCTGTTAGGTCAAACGGGTTAAACTGGCTTATCATTTACTAACTGCTGGCCTATATATGCATTCTTCCTAATGATTCAGTTCGTACTCTAAGGTTCGGCCGTGACAATCGCTCTTCCATTAGTCCCAATGACCATGTGTTATATGGGTATATGAGTGAAGCCGGCAAATTGACACAACCACGCTAGCTGGTGGTCGCCGGTTGTGTCTTAAGAAAGGTTACATCGAAACGAGCGCACTTCTTTTCCGATATGGATGGATCGGCTTACCGCAGCTGTGTCGACATCTACGTTATGTCAATACAGATCACTCAATGCACGACCCTCTGCAGCAGTTGTAGGAGGCTTTGTGTCCGTGTGCATATTGGGCATGTAAGGGGAATACTTAAACCATCGGCCATTACAGCTGTACTTACGTAGGCTCTACTAGCAGCTGGACTACCCGACCGAAAAGCCTGCAAACAATTGCGAGCAAATTTTCGCTAGCCTTTGCATATCTCTTACAGCTATGTGCCTTTAAGACAAATTCATGTCGCCGAATATTAGACCGACTCGTTGGATGTCAAATGTAGGTGGGTTGCGTCCCCATATGCGCCGGAGTTTTGGTCTCTCAGGCGTTGCAATTAGGGCAGACCAAAATTAAACGCAGACAAAAAACGGGCAGACCAAAATATATTCCAGACTTGATAAAGTCTAAAAACGACAGCCTGAATGCGGGATTAGCTTATAGAAAAGAAAGATTATCGCTTTCCCAGGAAAGCGTCGTTATGTAACATAAAGGCTCACAGCAAGCACACTCTAAGTGGCAGTTTTCCGATGATATCTTAATTCTTTGTGTCATAGCCGAAAAGCGACAAGACACCGTCTGTGACTAGGGAATAAGTCAATAGCTCGAGTTTATGCTACCCATCCTGTAGAAGGCAAGAACACCAAATATAGCGTTCATTAAAGTTTCGTCAATGCCGACTGCGTCTATTATGAATATTTCACCCTTCTGAGGGTTAAGAGCCATGCAGCTTTTCGGCACCGATCTCGAAGCTTCGTAGTCTTCGAGACACGCAACCTCAGCGACGGTGAAGAAATCGGGAGGGGCTCTCTCCGACCTACCTGGCGGCGAATGACATAGGGATATATTAGGATTATAGGATAGGGGATATATTATAGTTGCGTGGCGACGCACATTGTTCGACGCCGCCGCCAGTTGTTCCAGACTAGTATACGCATTTATTTGCTACAGAATGCTGCATCGTGTCACCATCTAAGTTGTTTCGCATGGCCAGCCTTAGCCTTAAAATTTGTTCGTGTTGTCCTGCAAAAAACAATCATGTTTTGTACCATTTTATTAGCTAACTGAACACATATTTATCTTTCTGATCAAGGTCTAACCGGAAATTTAAATAGGTGTTACACAAACCCCAAGTGAATGCCCTTATTAGTTTGCGGACTGCCAATAGCTCCTTTGTCAAACAGAACGTTTTGGTAATGCAAAATATGTTTCTTTAAAGGCAGTACATCGATGATACAGGACAACACAATGGAAAGTTAGAGCCGATGCTTAGCAGGCGATTCTGGATAACCACATCATTAATTTTTCTAACGTAACCAAAACTAATATCAGAGATAATACGGTTGCGGTTTCAACGAATGCTTCTCTTGTGGTAGAGTTGCAGTTCCCACTTAGGTATCTTGCTTGTGTTCGATTTAGTTTTAGGAAAATATAGAAAGGAATAGTGTTTCTTGATGTTCTGCTGCCGGCACTATATTGCCGCTCTAACGCTCCAATCTCATCAAATATAAGGTTTACATTTAGCAAAAATGCAAGATCCAACTTGTTAACACTTCCAAACTTCGTGCACCTTAATCGAGTGGATTTGCCTGCTTGTTCGTTATAAACGGTCTGTAACGAGTTGTTCAACCGGTAAAGGGTCCGCGCAACCTTGAGGCGGCCAAAAGCACTACCTGTCGAAAGCCTCTCTGATCCCACACTTTATGCGTTCTAGAATTGATCAGCAAACAGCATCAAACAAGCTGCACACGTGGTTGTTAAAGCTTAACGTGAGTTATTAAACTACAACTTCTATGAAAACCATTCTAAACGAGAAACACCCTGACAAGCAGTTAAATCTCATTAGGGAAGAGGAATTTCTTTGGTGGAAAGACTTTATAATCGGCAAGGAGGTAGCGATGGCAACTGCACAAATAAAGAAACAAATTTCGACGCCCAGGACTTCGCAAGCTTCGTTTTTATTATAATATTGAGCTTGTAAATGAGGCAGCGCATTTCGACAAGCTTTACACAGGTGTTTGCCGACTCCCCGTATTGAAAATAATGAACAAAGGAAAACCTGACGAAGATCCTTCACGAGTGTCGACAGTTGTATAAGTTTCTGTGTGTGTGGGGGGGGGGGGGGCTTTTATTTTATGAAATTGACGTTACGATGAACGCACTACTGCTGTGTGTTGATGTTTATTCTATTAGTTGTCTGTATGCAGGTGTGCGGGCCAAGCAACTTAATTTGGCCCTTTTTTAGCCATAGCAGGTGTTTCTATTAACGTGACCAACTGAAAACAGCCACGTCATATTAGGCGTTTATCGATAGACATGTTGCAGCTTCCCTACCAAGGGCAAGCGTGCCAAATCTGCGGACGCGTTGCAAATCAACCGTTCACAATTGTTTTCTTCATGTCAGTGCCTTTCACCCGAAGTTCTCAATATTAAATACGTGAAACAAAACAGTAATAACCTTGATTTATATTTGTATTCATGTTAAACAATTAATTCAATTTCTTTAGTGTAACCTGACTTCGGTCGTACTTCTCTGACGCTTTTAACTTTCTCTCTTTCCCCCCTCCCCTCTAGTAAGTTATTGAGTATCTACTTATAAAAGCATGCAATGATGTAGCTGTGCCTTCAGTAAGATATGTGCGTCGGTGTTTATGGCTTATTGACATGATGTAGAGTAGAGCGGAATACGTTAGTCTCCTGGGAGATTTCGAAGGTACGCGGACGTGCTTAGAGGCTCAACTCGAACGTCATGCCTTTTGGGTGACTGCGATGGCCTCCGCTATCACGTACGCGATCTTGTACTTGTGTAGATTTGCTCTCCGACGCTCGTGTGTGCCGGGCTTTACTCCTCCGGTGAATCAGCTGGAAACCGGTCCCATCACTGAGGCAGCTGCGCTGCCCCGTTGTGTAATCTATCTACTAGCGAGAGCTTTTCGAACAGTACGCGGCTGAACATACAGTATCCGGTTACGGGCAGGAGTCGATCGTCTACCTTTTGTGGAATCGGCATGGTGAGGGCACCTGACCTACCGAACGCTCAGGAGAGCCAGCAAATACAAAATGTGGGAATTACAGAGACCCGCCGACATCCAGAGTTTTATTTGCTTTGCTTGACTAGTTCTCTTTAAATGTTATTTAGAATAGCTAATTAGCTTTTTATTTAAATGCGTGTTTTTGGTAGCGGAGTAGCTCCACTCTATGTGCTTGAAAGCAAAGTAAAGATGCGCTCATCGGGCTTATTTCATATCTAGAAGAACAGCTGGTTTCGTTAACCTCGGGGACAACTTGCTTTTATTTTAACTTCCTGTCGGCTGCCTTTGGTGGCCATACATCTCTTTGTCGCTTGGGAGTTACGGCACATAAGAAGACTGACTTTGAGAAGCTTTGGAACGATGTGGCTTGAACTGGTAACATCGCGCTATTTGTTTTGGATGGAAAAAAAATTGCGATATACGGATTTTATGCATGTTATGTATTTATACCAACTGCAGAGCATTAGCTGATACACGTTGCTGAAGATGGTCAGTTATCCATCCTGCTCGCGAGCAGGTGCAGGCCCAAGGTCTGGGAGAAATTACTCACGTAGCTGGTTTTAACTGCCGGAGACCCGGACCACAAAGCTGCAACCTGCACGGTACCCAGGGCGGTCGCTTTCATCTGTCATTGATACGGATCACCAGACCATGCAGCGGCTGTGCGTAGAGCTGAGGCGACGTACTATGTTGTGTGCGAGGTCTCGGGCCACAGGGCCAACAGCATGGCCTGTCTTTCGTACCGAATACAGCTACAGGAATTGCGCAGGCGGAGGGAGCCTATCTCACCGGGAGAGCTGAAAGCAGGTGTTACGGCGCAGCCCAGAATTGTCGCTCTACTCAGGCCTGCTACTGCCAACAAAGTCGGCTCGAGACCGGCGATATTTTTTCTACGTGGCACTCTCTTTCATCCAATGGGGTCACGCCGAAGACTTCTTGTGGCTTCTTCCCCAGAACAACCACGATGTATATCATTGTTACTTCTCCCCTAAAAAAACTACCCTACTTCTCCCCTAAAAAAAGACCTGGAGGGTTACCTGGATAGGTTATCAGTGTTAAATGCATCTCACCAACACCTGAAACACTCACGTCGTGTCATGGGGGACTTCAATGTGGGCCTGGGGGAGTCGCCGCAAAACCGACTATAGCGCGACTTTTCCTGATTGGATGTCCGAGCACGACAAGATCCTCGCTAACCGTGGAGATTCTTCTACGTTTGCGCGCCGAGACAAAACATCGTTTTTTGGACTTCACCTTTATGTATACAGGATTAAAAGGCCCAGGAGAACAATGAAACCCTAAGCAAATACCGCTACATAAAGTTTAAACTGCTCTCGACAATCACGCGTCGCCCCTTACCGCCGAGGCGCACCTGGCAGATTGGATACATCAACAAAACTGCTCTGGAGTCTCTTTTTAAATACCGCTTCATTCGCTTAGAGGACACTCCCTTCCTTCTGGCTGTCGAAGCGACGATGACGGCACAATGTTGACAGATGCCGCTGCCAAGGCTGAGCACCTAGAGGGTCCTTATCGCTCGCAGAGACTCCATTTACGAAAGCTGGTTCAGCGAGTCAACATCGCTAATTGGTTGACAATAATGAGCGTACGCAAGATAAGGCTCATTTATTTACGGCGGTGTCTTGCGGCTTATCGACTTGCCGGATGGAATGAAGACAATCGCCTACGTCATATTTGTTTTGCTCAAATAGAGTTTGTACAAGATGGTTCATGTTATTATTAAACAAAAGTATTTGTTGTCATGCCGGTCCACCAAAATAAGAAGTGCAAAGATCTTCGTTGCAGTGCCGGAAAATCAACCGAGAGTACTTAACTTGATCGGATAAACAGCTGGATGACCGAACATCACCTGGCGCTGGTATAAAATCGCGGCCCTGTACCTATCGACCGCATGCGGAGAAGACATATATCCTTGGAGCTTAACAGGCACGTTCTCACGTCGTCCCGCCACGTCAAGTAATTAGGGGTGATCCTGGACACAGGTCAAACATCGGCGGGTGTGCATAAGTGCATTTTCCGCTTCCTAAAGAAAAAACAGTACTGAACAGCTTAGCCACTACAACAACGACTGTAACGAGCACACGTTTGTTAGCAGTATTATTACGATAAAGCAGCCGTTGAATAAATTAAAATAGAATCCTCGCTTTTTGCGCAAGTATTTGGAAGGAATCTAGGAGTAAAAAAGTTATAGTCGGATAGTTTAGCCAGTAACCACGCAAGTTATGCTATTTATCTAGACATGTACATTCTAAGTTGTAGTGACAGGTATTAAGTTAGTTATAAGTTTAAATAATAAGCCTACCTAAACGTGGCCTTCCTGGTTTTTGGTAACTTTAAGTAAAGTAAAGTTTTCGGGCTGAGCCTCAGCTAAGATTTAACGCCCACAGGACTGCTTTTCGCATTGCTTCATAGACGGATCCCCATAAATACAAATGTGCAACAGTGGGCCTCGAACCCGCGCACCTATGTATCTCTTCCGGTAGCGAGGCGCAGACGAATGCACCACGCCACCGAGCTCGACGGCAACTTTAAGTGAAACGACAGAAATTGTAAGAAGCTACGCAACTCATTAAAAACGACAGTAGAACGGTACCCTGTTGTTGAACGAGAGTTGCCATACAAGGCAAACTTTGATGAGACTGACGTAGGGCTCCAACTGAAACTGAAAACATTTCATCCAAAAACCTCCAGTCGAACGTCGCCATCTCTCGTAAAGGTTAACTACGCCATGTTCTCAAAACGAAAAATCTCATATAACCCACATATAAGCGCATTCGGAGAATCCAAGCGCTGCTTTCAGCTCTATATCAGAAACGAGAACTTGGCCTGAGATTTAGACAATGTTATGTTCCCTCTGGCTCCGTCTTGTTTTCATTATTTTCAGTAGGTGGCTAATAGGAACATGCACAACAAAGGTTTAAACTCAACATAGCACATTTTAATAGCAACGCGGTAAGATTATAAATGATGTGCCATAGATGTCTAAGATGGACCACGTAGCGCACTGTTCTGTATCATACGTCATCTTAAAAAACTACTTTTTTTTGCGCTAGGTAATTACATGCTTCCATACGCGCCCTTAAATTATACAACGACACAAACCTTGAACATCTACGGTACATCTTTATAATTTGTAATGATTTAGGATTTTAAGAAATATAAGGCAATTTTTCGTTGTTTTCTGAATGCACCGACGCGGTGCATTAATGCGTATACATACACACTTTCCTAATGATATACTGCGACGCGCATTATATCATTAGGAAAGTGTGTATGACAAATTACTAGTCGTTTTCTACTTCCTGTTCGACATGTAGATATGTTTGTAGGCTTTTTGACACTTGGATGAAACCACTCAGTTGCTACCCCTATGTGACTACCCTCAGGACGACCGTGGTAATTTTTTAAGTCCGTTACGGAAGGGAAGTTCTAGGCATAATAGCCTAGAACTTCCCTTCCTTAGAGCCTAGAGGGAAGTTCTAGACATAATAACCCTTGTCTCTATTTTAGCAAGGTTGCAGATCGTGCATATATTGGACTTATATTTGCGTCATCCAGCAGATAAATGTGGAGAAAGGGAAATTCTTAACTAGATTTGCAAAAACGACAGAAGAAAAAATCTACCTTAATTATATTAACTAGCCGCTTACTTGCTTCAAATTAGCCGCTTACTGCTATGCATGTGTATAAAGCATATACATGTAAAGGGGGGGGGAAGGGCAGCTAAATTGAGAAGCACTGATGTCGTTCGTAATTCCCTTTAGTCCAAACCGCTTTGCAAATGCACGATGAATGCAGTTAGCAAGTCTACTATTAAGTTGATTTTGGTTAGACGATCGTTTAATAACACACACGCACTACTAATCTAGAGTATTTAACTCCGAAGCGCTAAGCGGCAAAGAGTGCTTATCGTACAACATGGTCATA
Organism: Dermanyssus gallinae; assembly: GCA_003439945.1. Taxonomy (NCBI): domain Eukaryota; kingdom Metazoa; phylum Arthropoda; class Arachnida; order Mesostigmata; family Dermanyssidae; genus Dermanyssus; species Dermanyssus gallinae. The sequence goes on from QVRM01002192.1 coordinate 202,473, forward strand.
TGCTCTGATGGCCACTGTTGCATTAAGCGACACAGCTATTAGGCATATAATCTGTCTGAAAATTTGACAATATTATCGTTAAACTCTCGTTTAAAAAAGATGAAACTTGACGATCCCATTCTGGATCTGTCCGGCGTGAAGAGGGAGGACTAATTAATCTTTGTTGAAATTCCTTTAACGCAGTTGCTTGGTTGGCTGTGACTGGTGTTTGTCTGCATACAATTTGTGGCCGGGTTTAGCCGCCCTTTATAAACCCCACAGCGCGAGCTTCCCATATGTGACTATCCCTGGTACAGCCGTGTCTCTTCCACATTTGCCAGGGAGGGGTGTAGGCATAATCGAAACCACTTGTTTCCAGTGTTGGCTGGTAGGAGACTATTATATGACATTAGTTCGTCTTTACCTTTCTAGACAGTTTTAGCGTGCTCATACTAGACATATTTTGACTTTTTCCAGCAGAGAAATGTAGCGGCAGGGCCGATTTAACAATCAAGAAATTTCGATCCTACGCCTGACAACGCCTCAAAATTTTTAAGAGGCGTTAGTTACCCAAGCCACTAGTGTTACTTATGCCCATATATACTATAGATGTATGCATAAATAATATGTTGGCTCCCTCTCCATAAATAATATTCTAACTGCTGTAATGGAAACGATGTTTCGAGCTCTGATCGTTTGAAGGTATACATTCAATCATAAACATATTTGGTATGGAAAACTAAGTCTAGTTTATATATATGTATAGAGAGAGAGAGGTAGTTGGTAGTCGGTAATATTATATCATCGTTTATTTATTGTACTATATGTATGGTATATATATATATATATTCAATTTCCCAGAAACCTTTGCTCTTATTCAGTTTGGAGAAAACTTCATAAGGAAAGTTCGAGCAGTTCCCGGAAGCTTCTTCAAATTGCCAGCAATGTTAATATTATATAAATATCGGTTATAATATATAACTATATTAATTCACTGAATGAATATTTTTTATTTACAGGGGGCCACGATTAAAAATGCATATTGCACACCCTTTGATCTGCGTGGTGTTGGGCTCTCAAGTCTATAAAAACCTTGTGATCCCCTAACCTACATAACCGGGATATTTGTGGTATTACCTCAGTGCATGTAGGGAGCCGCTTGCCTGGCCTTCAGTTTGCAGTCTGCTGGCAGCCCTTCATGCGTTGCCGCCTCTCTTCCGTTATCTTTTTCTTCTCTCTCATAACGATCTCCACAAAATCAGAACCCGCGTCCTAGCTTCTTTTCGAGCTGAGCATCACTGAGAGTAGATATCCTGTCGTACTGCTCTGCACGTTTAGTTGTGATTGTGTCATCTGTTTCGTGATCTCGAGAGCCCTGCACGCGAAAAGCGTGTGAACCACGTCATCGGTCTCGCCGGCGTCGCACAATGCACATATGTCGACCTCAGTCTTCCCGATCTTCACCATGTAGGTCAGGAAGCTGCCATGACCGGTGAGAACCTGGATTAGGTAGTACGTAGTTTCCGCGTACTCGCATCGGTACCATTTCATGAAATCGGGGATTATTGACCTCGTCCACAAGCCTGCCGTGCCTCTCGTTTCGCTCCAGTCCACTCGGCTTTGCCCCAGCTGTTCAGAGTATTTTTTTAATGCATCGTCTTTTCTAAGTACCTGCTCACGATATAAAAAGATGCTCTTCTCTATTCGTTTTGGCCAGGGTATCATACGGGCAGTTACCAGCACAGCGTCCGTGGACACCGTCCTGTACTCTTTGGTGACCCTAATGACCAGCACTCTCTGCTCCTTACTTAGCTTTTTCCTATTCTTCTTGGTTTTGAATGCAGCTGATCCCCACATTGATGACCCGTAGAGCAGAACTGAATCAGCCACTGATGCTAGAAGACGCGCTTTTTCTCCGAGTTGTTGTTCTTGGCATAAGCCTGGTCAGCTTGTTTGCCACTTGATGCGTTTGGGCCGTTATATAATCAATGTGGGCTGTGCAGCTCACGTTTTTGTCAAGCTAGGTATCTGGCCTGCTTGTTTTTCTGGATCATGTGGCCGTCCACACGGATGTCCAGCTCCCGGCAGTGCTTTCTTCCAGAAAGTACGGGCGCTTTGCTTTTTTCCGGTGCTAACATTAGGTGGTTGGACTTCATCCACCGATTGACCCCGTCGTTTTCTCGGTTCTCTTACAGCTCCGCGGTGACTAGGATTGCCAGGTCGTCGGCACAAGCGACGAACTCAACCCCGCGAGGCCTGCTCATCTCTACCACGCTGTCGTACGCTAGAGACCACAGAGTAGGTCCTAGCACGGAACCTTGTGATACACCTGCAGTCATCGCATACTCCCTGCCGTCGTAACTCACACTTACCAGATACGAATTTCTTGTTTAAATTAAAGAGACGAGTGGTAATATTCAATTCAGTTCAATTCAAGTGCTCCTTTATTGTTTTCAAAGGGTAGATAATTATATACATAATTATTCACGAAAACCCTGTACTCAATATATACAATGCACAATATAAGAGGCATAGAGAACAATTACCATATAATAGGACGAAATAGTACCTTTGCGTAATATATGTAATTGTACAGTATATAATAATATATCACTAGTTCATGGTTCTTTACATTCTCGCCATGCGCCACGAAAACATGTTGTGGATTCGGTCAGATCGTGCAACTATTTTCGACGATATGGTTTGAGTACTGCGCAGATTGTTGTTGCAAATATTAAAAAAGATGGGAAGTCTATTCGACTGAGAGATTCGTGCGTACATTTTAAAATCTGCTCTCGAGTATAGTTCTGATATAAGTACTAAGTCGAGACTGCTACACTGTACCTTACATCTCAATGCAACACGTCGAAGGAATTTAGACTGAACTTTTCAATTGCATCAATATGTTCCTTTAAATACGGCCGCCAGACTTTACAGCTGTAGATGAAATTGGGAACTACAAGGCTATTATAAAGGCGGATATATTAGACATTTGATAATAAAACAACGAAATATCATATTACATTAAAGACACAGCAGATTAAATAGTTTGCATGATGTGAATGTTAAAAATCTAGCTCCGGTGTTACCGTTACCCCATGGTCGCGAATGCAGTTTACTCTGGGTATCTCTTGTCCATCAAGTGTGTAAACGTGGTCCTCTTTCAGACACCAATCGGAGATCGAGTCAATTGTTCTCTGTAATATCTCCCTCTCGGCTTTTTGTGCCAGATGGCCCGGGTATAACGATCACGGGTATAACGTTTTTATGATCTAAGATGAATATACAGAATAAAAGTGGGTTTAGACATGATCCCTGAGGCACGCCCGAAGGACACACCCCGTACCGACTAAAACTGTTGTTGACCCGCACACAAAACCTCCGATTCGTTAGATAACTTGATATCCATAAAACAGTGTGCTTGTCTATATTTAAGTCAATTAGTTTCTGTAAAAGCTTAAAATGGTTTACTCTGTCAAATGCTTTAGAAAAATCAAAGTAAACACAATCAAATGCTTTCTTTATGTTAATATAAATGACCCAATCTTTTTTTTTTTTTTTTTTGTTCTGGGAGGTTTCGGGAATGCATGATGCACATGCGCCACTAGCAGCCTGCGTGACTAGTGTGAGACTCGCAAACCCACTAAACCCGGATTCCTCCCCACCCCCCCAGGCTCGGTATTACTTTGGCATTACATCGAAGCCGTGGGAGAGGCGTCTCTGCCGTTCTCCTTCAATCAGCTCTATCCCTGACTATCATCCCGCATGGCTACCTACGGTTGGATAGGGGGATGCCATTTTGTAATCCGTCCTGTGAGGGTGCATCGAGACCATGAGGGCCTGGCTGCTCCCCACCCCCTCCCCCCTCCCTCGGCTCCTCGTCTCGACCACTCTCCCGAGAGACCCGCTCAAACCTCTCCCGCCTGGCCGTTTCCTTGGCTGTCTTGAGTGTCAAAACAGCGTCGAACAAGTTCGTCGCCTCCCTCCATGCCTCCGCCGAAGTCATCATATGGGAGACCACCTCCTTGATGGGTCGGCCTCTCACAGCGGTTGGTGCTGCATTCCGTGCTTCCCTGAGAGCATCACACCGCAGAACAGTATGCTCTACGTTGTCCGTTTCTCCAGAGTCGCACAGTACGCAGATATCGCTGATGGCCTTCTTGATCCTTGACAGGTAGCTCTGGAACTGACCCAATCTTGGACCATTTCAACTAGTTGTGTTGCTGTGGATTTGTCCTTAGTAAAGCCATGTTGGTGCTCGTCAAACACTCCCTCAGACTGCATGAAGTGAAATATATAATCCACAAGTAATTTTTCAAATAATATACACGCTATTGATGATTGTGTCACAGGTCTATAGTTATCAACATTCGACTTGGATCCCTTTTTATGTACAGGCGTAATTACGGATTGTCGGAAAAAATCAGGCACAACACCATCTTCATAGGACTTATCATAAATTAATGAGTGCGGCTCAGTTATAACATGTGCCACTTTTTTATAAAATAATGGAGGGATACAGTCTGGGGTGAGACTACATTTAGATGGGAGTTGATTATTTTTTTAAAGATATTATGTTCCGACACAAATAAATACGGACACCTTGATGACGTTGGCGAGGGGGGACGTAAGTGTTTTCGTTGGACCTGCTTGAGCCAGGTAAACAGCAGAAAAGACCTTTTTAAAGGCATTTGCTTTAGTGATATCATCAGTGATAACCGCATTACCTGTTTTAAGTGCCGTTATATCCTCTTTTCCCTTTAAGCGCTTATTGGCATACCTAAAAAAACGACTTAGAATCTTTAAAATCGAGATTAGATTATTCCAATACCCGACGTCTTCTGCTTGCCTCATGCAGTTTGGTCGCATACCGCGGACTCGCGTCTTTTTCAATAAGTGATTCAAGACTAGATATATACTCACGAAGCTTAGTGTTATTTTTAGACTTGCCGGTGCGTTTAGAAATAAATTCGATCACAGCGTGCATCTGATAAACAAAACAATTAAACATTTTATCTACCGTATCACAGTTTTGGAATATATATCTCCATGAAACAAGTGTCAGCTTTTCTATGATTTGATCGTAATAACCCTTAAATAAAATGTATCCTCTCTCCTCAATAGGAGAATATTCAGAATCGAATAAAAGATTGAAAGAAACTGCGTTATGGTCTGAGGATATCCGGGATTTTAAAACAGATATATCTTATATTATACATGGATCGGTAGTAAGTACTAAATCGATCAATGTTCCCCTGGCGTCTTCGTTTGGTGTAAAAGTTGAGCTGGTTTCATCCGACAGAAGACTGTTTGTATGACTAGATGAATCACTTGAACTTATACTATATTCTGGCCTATCCTTGTCGATTGGGTCTCTTGCATCCACTGGTGGACGCGTAATTTCAGCCACTTGCTGATATAAACCGTTTGTTATACAAGCATTTGTAAAAGTAGCCTCCATGGTTTGAGAATCTAAATGACCCACATTTTGCCAGTCGATTCTTGGAAGGTTAAAATCCCCAACAATTATAATTGGTTTAGCACTATCACATATATTTTCAAAAGCGTCACATATTATTTTTATGCGATTCTTGCGTTTCGGCAGCGATCTAGCATTCGTAGCATAAAAACATGCTATCCTGACTGAACATTATTTTGAAAACACGTCCAGCGCTAATGCTTCAATATCATCTTCTAACTTGACCTCACAAAACTTTAACGTTTTTTCTAACTTATATACAGACGCCACCTCTTCGAGAGCCCCGACCGCACCGGAGTACTGCAACAATTTGTAACATGTCTCCCGTCTAAACCTAACCATGTTTCGGTTATAAAAATTAAATCACAATTATGTAAGGCGGTATATGAATTGAGCAACTAAACACGATCATCCTTTCCAATCGAGCGTGCATTCAATATAAACATTTTAGAGCGCAGGTAGCCACGGGGGGAGTGGAAGAGGCGGAACTGCTGGATTGAATGGGGCGATTCGTTTTGGTGATAGAGGTGGAAAGTGATGCCAATCGTAGACCAGAGGTTCCGGGGCGGGGGACTGGATGGTTTCTAATGGATGATTGGAATATGGATTTATTTTCAGTTTTTGTGGAGCCATCAAATTGTTCCGAAAATAAGAACTTCGTTCAGCCATTGTGCGACCGTCTTTATATGATAGCTGTACAGGATCCAGCTGTACAGCCTATGTTCAAGTGGTTGGCTATCTCACGAGAGATATACTGAGCGACCAACCGAGCGCCATGGATTCCAAAATGCACCCCATCAATATGCATATTCTTGGCTTTCTTTTGAATGAAACTAAAATCCCTAAAATATCCTTCATATTAACAAGAAAAATGTCAATTTCACGTCAATATTTATGCCTCTGCAGGTTTTGTCGGTTTTTATTCGTATTCCTTCCAAGGTAAGTTCTTCAAATAGGAACGCATTTAAGTAACAATGATAAAACTGGTTACCTAAATAAGTGCGTGCAAAGATTTACGACTTTAAGATAAAAACACTTTTTAGTTTTTTTTTAGCTTCTGCCTTAGAAGTTCACCGTAGCTTTTCATCTGTTGGTTTCAATCACGCTTAGAAGAGGGTGTGTTCTACTAAGGAGTATATATATATATATATATATCCCGTTTACTAACGTAGCGTATATACAAGTAGTCCATTAGCGTAGCCTTGAATGTATTTGACTTAAAGATAGCCCTACCACTTTGTGAGGACCTCAGAAGGAAGCATGTTTACCCTACAACGATTGCGTTTGAAAGAATCTGGGTGAATGGGAGATAAAGATGACAAACATTTACTTGTTTATTTACGGGACCAAAGCAATGACATTGGAGTCAATTCACTTCAAATGCACCTGTATTAGGTCAAAGGGGACATTGTTTACAATATTTACGCTTCTTAAAACGGTTCCCAGTTTCATGCAACTAAGAGTCAGAATACATATGTGCCGACATTTTTGCCGTAAGGATTTTAAGTTTTCAATGCCCTGGTCATCCGCCACAAAAACAAGTTATTTACACAAACTGTCTTGGAAATTTGTTTTGACCATGTCGTGTTATTTCTCCTAAGATTGGTTATGATTGTTAAAATATTTAGATATTTCTGGTGAGTTTAAAGTACGACTGAACATACTGCAATTTGCCCTGAACTGCAGTTATCGCAATGGAATTATGGGCAATGTTACATCATATGAGACACGACAAATGAATTTTCCCTATACAGTTTCAATTAATTTAATGTGCATGTTTCAGCAGGGCCCTAAACCCCACAACAACGTGTAAATTAAGCTATGTGACGTACTCTTCTAGAAGCGCACGACCACCAGGTTTTTTTACAAGCAAACCCCTTAACGAGACCCATTAAGCTTTGGCGTTTAACGTTGCACGGCTTCCACAGTAGCCATAGTCCTCTCTAGGCAGATTCCGCAGGATTTAAGAACAAAGCACTGGCTTCAAAAAGCGCCTGGAGAAACGTACCAATCGGCAAAACAGATACCCTAACTTTTTCAGGCTGACTCCCAGCCAACATATAACGTCCACGGAACCGCTCTCGCATTGTTTCATAAGACGGATTCCAGTAAATTCAAATGTGCAACTGTGGTAATCGAACCCGTGCACCAATGTGTCTCCTCCGGTCGCAAAACGCACGCAAATGCACCAGGCTACCGGACTCGACAGAACAAATACCCTAAGAAAATGGACATAAGGTATTGTACGGAAAATAAATCGTTTATGTGTTGCAAATAGAACTCATAATTTGCCAGTTGATTTAAAAAAATCTAAAAACACGTTTAAAAAAATAAGTTAATGCGGAACTGCGGATACTTTATAACCTAATAGTATAATGTGTGCTTTCTGACACAGGCTCTAGCTTTGGAGTCCAGCTGAAAGGAGGCTTATTAGTCACTATAAGATTTAGAATCATGCTGAAGAAATATATACAGAATAGTTAACTAAAACATTATTTAACTAATAATTACTGAAGTTTAGTCAATGCGTTGGCTAGGTTCGGTCGCTGGCTTCGATTTTTTTCATTTTTCAATACGCCGCTTTTTTTGGAAATACTAGGTTATAGGTCACAGTAAGAGTCTCTACCCATTATGCCTTCTTTATATTACTCCTTATGTCCCCATTATGTATTTTTGGGCTCATTAACGTAATTGATGTGACGAACATGTATAGGGAAACATGCGGGTGCAATGACGCTTATGACAAAGTAATTAACGTCCAGTTCAGGACGATTCTTTCAGCGCAATATTCGACAGACGCTGCTATGATTCTGTGCTGCTAACATTCGTACCTCTTAGAGATGAATCGCTTTACCAGTTAAGCGTAGCACTTCCTGCATTTAAACCATTGAAAAGAGTATTTCTTGCCGACGTTTTTGTGCCTGTCGATGTCGCTTTCGCCAGTGGATCAGATCGCTAAAATTATTTGGCGTCCTGTAGCTCACAATATGGAGTTCACTCTATCGAGATTAGATCATAAATTTCAGTGACACTCGTCCTACGTGAAGTGTTGAAATGTCTTTGTCGTTGGGTGATGACATTTGTGCTATTTTATTATTTTAATATTATTTTATATAGGTATTATTTTATTTGTACGCAATTCTTTTAATTAAGGTAGGCGTATCTTAATGCAACGATATAGTCGTGCAAAGGCCGACTATCTCCTGGCAAACTCCTTGGTACTGAAGCGGCATTTCCCTGCTGTAATTATATGTACAGCTTCTAATGGAAAAATATTTTGAACCATACATCTTTCGTTTTCCTCGCCAGGCTTCGGCACACATCTTTAGACTTCTCCATGCGGTATTCCGTGACATTGGACGTCTCAAAGAAGCTGCACTATACAGGGTATAAGGAAAGTAATAGAATAGTTATGATTTTTTTTCGCCGCGACTGCACTTCGGAGCGTGCGCGCGCCGACTGGATTCGGTAGAGGGCGCTCCTAGGTAACGAACGAGCGACTGTTCGGTTGTCTCCTAGCAACGGGAGAATCAGGACAGCCATTTTCGCGCGACGTGTTTCTGTTAGTGGTGCAAGCCGAAAATGCAGCGTTCGTTAGACCAGAGGTACGCGATTAAATTATGTGTGAAACTCGGTAAATCTGCAACAGAGACGTTTGAAATGATCAAGCTGGCTTACCCAGATGTTGCTTTATCAAGAAGTGGTGTGTTTCGGTGACACCAAGCCTTTTTGGAGGGCCGGAAAGAGGTTGCCGATGAAGACCGTGCTGGAAGACCTTCGACCTCGACAAACACCGACAATGTGACTCGTGTGCGCAAAGTTTTGAACTCAGACCGTCGACTAAGTGTTCGTTTAATTGCCCAGATGTTAAATTGACCAAAATATGTGGTTCATGACATTGTGACGGTGCATTTGAACATGCGCAAGGTGTGTGCGAAGATGGTCCCAAAAGTGCTCACTGACGACCAGAAATTGCGGCGAGTGGAAATGTGCCAAGAAAATTTAAACATGTGTGAAAGTGACCCCCAATTTTTGGATAACGTAATCACAGGTGACGAGTTCTGGATCTTTGAGTACGATCCCGAGACAAAGAAGCAATCTTCAGAGTGGCACAGCCAGCGTCTCCTCGCCCAAAAAAGGGAAGAATGAGCAAATCGAAAGTGAAAACGATGCTCATTGTCTTTTTTGACATCAAAGGCATCGTCCACCAAGAATTTGTTCCTCCTGGACAAACCGTCAACGCCAAGTTTTACGTGGAAGTGCTAAAGAGACTCAAACGAAGGGTCAGGGAAACGGTCGGGTCCGACAAGACATCGCAGCCGACTGGAAGTTGCATCACGACAACGCCGCGGCTCATACTGCCTTTCTTGTGAACAGCTACCTGACCAAGGCCGACATCCCAACGCTTCCGCAGCCGTCCTACAGTCCAGATGTGGCCCCCCCGGACTTTTTTTTGTTTCCTCGCCTGAAAAGGCCGATGAAAGGCAAGCATTTTGAGACGACAGAGGGGATCCAGGCAGCATGCACCGCGGCTCTTAAGGCTATTCCGGAGAATGCCTACCGTGACGCCTTCGATGCTTGGAAATCGCGCTGGCAGCGCTGCATCGACGCAGAAGGAGTTTAAAAGTTGAAAAATAATTGTAATAATTGGTTCAATACATTTTTTTAAATCGACTCAGTCCTATTACTTTCCCTGTATAGCACATATAGGACAAACCCTGTATAGCACGCTTCCAACTCTCTGTACTTGCACCTTCTTGCTGGCTAATATAAGCTGCCAGACTGAAGGTCTGCCACGGCGTCAGAGACATGCCGTCAGGCCGCAGCCTCAAGTCACATGATAGACTTTCCTGCAAGGTATGCAAGTTTAACGTTACGGTACCTGAGGGAGGTGGGGAATTGACGGCCTCTTAGCATCGTAGGACGTGTATGAGCCGCGGGCTCGATAAATCCACTTGCAACAAGAACATCACCGGGTGTGTATCTAATGTAAACGGTCGAAAACATGATAGGCCCATCGGTTCGCATTTTCTGCCAAAACCGTTTCCGCGGGCTCTCCTGTCAGAGATGCCTCCAAGAGGACCAGCTCGCTCTCTATAAAATACGTTAGAAGGAATTTTCTGTCGCTGGGAGAATTTTCTGAATTTTATTTAGAGCTGCCATTTAACCAGCCAATAACGCTTTTCATCGGAGAAGACGTTGATTTTGCACCCTGCCTTTCTATAAATAAATATGTAAATAAAAACGTGATCCGCACCGCCCCATCCGCAGGAAGCAGATCTGATTAGAGGGAATAAAAAGCGTTTTTAAAGTTTAGTTGCAGTAAGACCTGCCATAGCCTTGATTGCCAACCAGAAGTGCCCTAGCTGAAGGAATGGCAGCCTCGTATCATCCCTTTACTTCAAAGCCGGTTTGTACAAGTGCTATTAAATTCTTAATTCAATCGACATGCTTACGTGTTGCGAGTTTTGCAACAGATGGCGCAGTGTGCGGCGTTCTTCTTCTGCAGAGCTATTGCTCCCGTAAAAGGTACGCAAGGCGAACCCTTGATGCCGTTAATATCGAGGCTACGAAGTGATGCGGTGTGAGGCCGTCAGGATCTACGCTGGAATAAGTAGGAAACCTGCCCATAAATGCACAAGTGTCCTCTCTTGAGACTCCAAGCTCTTCTGCCGGGGCATTCGAAGCGAATTAAGGAAAGAAGAGTCTAGCGGCACATCGAAACCTTTTTCCTCGAGTGCCTTCGGCCGAGAATGCTAGTATCTCGCTTTTAGCGCATCCTTGGAAACTCTGAGGCGCTGTTTAACTCCCTTGGTAGACAAACCGTCACTATTCTAACCTATGTGGTCTACTTCTCCGCTATCCGATTGTTTGACTTTAATACTCTTAAAATAATCTGAGCTACGTAAACATGTGCTAGTAGCGGCAAGTCGGTTTATATATATATAAAATGCCCAACTTTGTCTGATTATTATTTTTTATATATTGCGTGTATAATTTCACATTACAAGACTGTTTACTTGTAAGACACCATATCTCACCAGCTATGGATTTTCATTATCTGAAGTTGTGTAATGTATACAGTATATTCTAATTTCCCATGCCATTACCTCCTATATTTTTAAACTGGCCCAATGTGTTTAACGTAAACGTATAAACCTTACTTTACAGATGAGAACCGTACTACTTATTTTCTCCTAAAGTATATATACGTAACTCATGTAGATGAATAAAATAATAAAAATAAAAACATGCTGTTCTCTATGGAACATATACATTAGGTATAAGCTTCGTGCTCTGTTTGCGCAATTGGAGCTATCTAAATGACTAGTAAGCGCGTTTTTGCCGTTGAGTGGGTAAATTACTTCATCGCCTATTCTCCGCAAAACGTGTTTGACTTCTCATTAAGCGCCTGTGCGGCTATTGGCGGGCTGAAAGCCTCAACTGTGTATGCGTCCAATATTCAATTAAGTTCAAATGTATCTTTATTATTTACAATATTTACATTTTACAAACCTTTACCTAGATTCACCCAACAGTTAATATACTTGTGTGCCGACATTTGCGCCGTGGGCATTTTAAGTTTTCAGTGCCCTAGCCGTCCGCCATGAAACACAATCTTTCGTGGCGATTTGCTTTGACGAGATGGTGTTACTGCTTCTAAGATTGTTAAAACGAATGCTAAAATAGTTTCATATATTTGATGATCTTATAGTGTTATTGTACCCGCGATAGTCTGTTCTGGATTGCAGTTTCCAAACAGGGCTTATCAAAATAGAATTTCGGGCAATGCTACTCCTTAATAAGGCACGAATAAGGAATATTCTTAGTACACATACCATTGCTTCAATGCGCTTGTCTATGTAAGGCCGCCAAACCTCATAATAGTAAGTAACATTGAGAACAATTGAAGTATTATAAGGCTTGATGAAAAGTGTAATAACTAGAAATAAAACAGCGAAAAATTGTATTAGATATGACTAGTTTGTCGGATAGTTTGTGTGATATGAGTGCTAAATCTTGTCCCGGTGTCACCGCAACCCCGATGTCCCTAATGCTGTTTAAAATAGGGATAACCTTCCCACGCAGCATTTAGTTATGGGCTCCTTTTAAACACAATACTGCACACTTCGGCACTGATCTAAGTGTTTCGTTATCCACACATCATTTGGAACTGCCTCAATCGCACCCTGTAGTATCTGTCTTTCGATAGCATGGGTTATGTCTTTCATTAAAAGCCGCGTATAGTTTCAGATCATCAGCATAAAGCTCTATAAGTTATCGATTCGTACTTAATTTCAGGATAACGTACTTAAGATTTAAAATATATATGGAAAATAAAAGTAGACTGAGGCTTGGTCCCTGAGGAACGCCAGAGGGGCACCTGACTCACTAAAGTTATTGTTTACGCAAACGCAGAGTTCTCTACAGGTAAGACAACTAGCAATCCATGAAAAAGAGCAATTATCAACATTCAAAACCCCAAGTTTTTTTTACAAGTTTCACGTGGTTTGCTCTATCAAATGCCTGCACTAAAACAAAATATACACAATCAAAAGCCGGCCTATTGTTTATTGTAGTGGCCCAATCTTAGGTTATTTCGACGAGCTAAGTTACCGTGGATGTGTCTTTAGTAAAACCATGGTGGTTCTTATCCAACAAGCTTTTGCATTGCAGAAAATTAAAAATATGGTTTACTAGCAGTTTCTCAAAGATAGTACATGCGATTGATTATTGAGCTACTTAAACTTTTTTCGGGCTGACTGTCAGTCAATATTTAACGTTCACGGAATTGCTTTCGCATTGCTTCGTAAGACGGATTTCATAAATACAAATTTGCAACGGTGCGGATCAAACTTGTGCATCTATGTGTCTCCTCCGCCGGGCGCAACGATGACTGAGCTACAGATATATGAATATTTACGTCTGAAAATTCTTTAGTACAATGCCAGCCTTACAAGGCCTATTGAATATTTTGAAAAAAAGTTTAGCTATTAAAGACGCAGTCCTTTTAGAAAATGTGAGTGGAATAAGATAAGGAGTAAAGCTGCACTTAGTAAGTAGGTGTTTGATTTTGGTAAGAATATTATACTCTGATATATAAATATGGACAGCCGCTACTGGAAGCCACGCCGTCGGAAACATCTTCGGGAACTAAACCCCCCCTGGACAACATAAACCAACGAGAATAGGTCCTTAAATGCTTTTACTTTAGAAGTGTTATCTACGAGGACTATCCAATATATTTAAAGTCAAGACTAGCTTTATCCATTACACGAAGTTTTCAATGCCTTCTGCAACTTCTTTCGGACTGCACATTTAGGTCTTGATCTATCAGCTGTTCTAGATTAGTTACATATTTACGTAAATTAGCATTATGTTTTGACGTGCCATTTCGTTTAGGTAAACATTATTTAATTAGCGAATACATCTGGTAAACAAAGCTATTACACATTGAGTCAACAATATCAGAATCTAAAAACAAATTTATCCAGGTTATATAAGAAAGTCTGCAGCTAATCATTTCATAATCCTCTTTCCAGAAATTATAATCTCCTTCGTCTACCGTAGTGAATTGAAAACGAACTATCATTGTGCTCTGATGGGATTAGCGACTGAAATACTCGTATATCTTTAATGATAGATGGGTCTGAGGTTAAAACTAAATCAATAATAGAACCCATACTGTCGTCATCGTCGTCTGATATACCTAAGATTCTTTCATCAGTGACAATACTACTAATAGTTGGACTAGTAGTTAATTGTCTAACGTTACTGTTACTATTGTTATGACTAGTTGCATGATTGTCATAATTGATTATTGAGATGATTGTTTAAAACGATTATATATGGTATTGCTATTACGTTGACTAGCAAAGTGATGCTTAGCATTACAGTGGAGGAAGAATATCTATTTCACTAAAACTGATCTGCCTGGCCTCAGCACCATGGCAAACAGTCGAGGGCGAGTGACCTCGTCTATTTGTTAGTGTAAGCCGTTGGAGATGCTAGCCTTAAGAAAATTAAACTATGGTTTGTGAATTTAAAACCGTATTATTTTTCTATTGTATTTTTGAAAGGTTAAACTCCCCAGAAATTAAAATTGGACCAGCTGTATCACAAACGAAGTCAAATGAGTCACATATAATTTTCCTGCGTTTCTTGGGTTTAACAAGGCTGCCGGCGTTTGTCGCATAATAACAGGCAGTCCTTATGGAACCAAATTTGGAATACACGTTCTCTATTCGTAACATGTTTACCACTTACAACTAACCAGGTTTCGGTTGCAAACACTATATCAATATCATTTAAGGCAACATATGAACTAAGAAATTACGTACGATCATCCTTACCTATCGAGCGTGTATTCAAATATAAAAAAATTTCGCGTTGTTGTCCGCGGGTGAAAGTAATGCCAACTGCTGGGGGAGACACCGGGACGGCAATTAAGCTAGATTATTTTAAAACAGTACTCCCCAGGTGAAAACGCTGCATCTCTTATGGTCGATCGGAGCTCTTCAAAAAACTAAGGCACTTCATCTTTACTGTAAGTTTTACAAAATAACTGTACGCATCTCAATTTTTGGGGACGGTTGTTATACCACTGAAGTCCTGTGGTCGCTATTTTCTTATTATATTTTATTATGTATAGGACAACGCATCTGTAAAATTATTTCGCCAACTTCGCTAGCATATTTGCGTTAATTAAAATGTTTTATTTATTTAATGGTTTAACATAATTGTGTCAGGATGATTTTTTCCTATGAAGCTTATGCGGATTTTTGTCACTCCAAATGCGACAAGTTTGCTCATTTGCGAAACTATCAACATGAAATATGTGTTTTATTTTGTTAAACCCACTGTTTATCTGTAATTTTTTCATTTACTAAATTGACGAACCTTTGTCGCTGTGCATTGCTTTTAGGCCGAAACTCTCGAGTCAGCTGGATCTTGCAGGAACGTGGACGCAAATATTTTGTATGAATATGCTGCATAGTGCCCTTTAATATTGAAATGTAGAACTCGTTAGAAGTAGAAACGCATATTCGTTTACTCTGGTAAACCTGTGCTAACTAATAAGATGTGCTGGGCGAAGGCAATTCCATTTCTACGCAGCAGAACAAAGGCTTTTAGTTCACAGTGAGCGGCCTCGTTGGGTTTTGAGTCATCTGCTCAGCGATGGACAAGTAAGGAGTCGCCTAATTGGTAATTTAGAAAACTACGAGACAATACGCCTTTTCCTTAATCATTGAAGCACAATTAGAAGAGGGTATCTGCCTTTTAAAGTCCAAGTTAGTTAGGCTAGTCTATCCCTTTCAAGAGGAAAGGTCGCGGGATCAGACCTAGCTCGTTACGAGCACTCGGTGCAATCGAGCCACATTTGGCAAACTTTTTTGGTGATTTGATGACCATACAAGATTGTTAAACAAGATTTAGTACTTTAATTTTATTGTGCGTTATATAGAATAGGAGTTTTTCTGTCCGGCTGAATACCAATTTTAGTAAATATGAGGCTCGGTGGCTCTACAGGGCTTTTGGCTTGAGTCTCTTTTACTTTGTACTTTTATTCTTGACCCAAAATACAGTATTTCAAATGCAATAACTCATAAACTATATGCAGACGATTTAGAATTGTATGAATTGTCTGGCATCGGCGGGGAGAGTCAAGTGATTCAAAGTGTCATTGACGCTGTCTCCACATGTTGTGATAAGAATGAGATGCTTATATAAGTGCCTAAATGTGTAGTATTGTGCACGAAAGACAAAAACTGAGACACTCTGAACGGTTTGACCTTCCCTGTCGTTAAGCACATGATGAATAATCGGAGTTACGGTGACACCAAAACTAGATTTGAGCTTACATAGTACGCAAAAAAGTATTAGCTTACGATATTAAGTGGTCTGCTATACATTTGGACCCTATAATTGATTGCCATATCAAAGTGGACCTCCGAATGTAGAATTTCAGAACAAAAATGTCTAAATATTTTACAACTCGCACTAATAATCTAAGAGGCTTTTGCAAAACAAATAGCCAAGTCGGATGGGATCAGTAATATATGTTCATGTCGCGTAGTACGTAGCGTGCGTAGTTGATATAGATGTTTACTTAAATGGCTACTGTATGTAACTGTTGACTCCACCAATTGGTGTTGCATGTAAGTAGCACTGCACTTGTATTGCGCTTCCCTTTGACACAATAAAAGAGAGATTGAATTAAAAAATGAATAAGTGCCGTACATTTATATGCATGGTATTAAAAAAAATGATTGGTTTAGCCATTTATAAAAAAGGGGAATAGAGCGTGCTCAACACGCGTCTACGTGAACACACCGACAAAACATGGTAGTCATAAATGAAGACACCATCCCAACGTTCGTCCACTAGACGTAGAAGAAGCAAATATCCAGATTAGACTAACGTTCAACACAGGAGAAGAAGTGAAGGGTCTTAGTCTGCAAACTGTTCAAATTACTTTCAAAAGGGAGCTGTAGTAGAGAAGTTTGTCGTATAGGATTATGCTGTATGCTGCGGGCACTAGCTTGCACGTGAGTAGCCTCTATTTCCCCACAGAGGACGCCTTCGCCAAGATGTCTGCGGCGACGTTTACTAAACTGATCTGCGAGATGGTTTTGGCCGACAGTTGAAAAACTGACCATTATCAACTTGTGTCAGGGTTCCAACACTATTTTTTGTATAGATAAATATTTATATATCTTCGCCACGGTACCTTATAATTAAGTATTGCCTATCATCGAGAAAAGCTTTATGGTTTAACCCATTTTAATAAAAACGAATACATCTACACTTTTTGTGCGAATCCTTCTATCTGTAAACTTTATTATAGTTTATTAGAAGTCAGCAATAGCGCTTGGTAAAGAGCGCAACAAGGGTTTACTCAGTTTTGATTACAAACAAGACAATGACAAACAACAAAGTTTGATACGATAAAATCGTATTTAATTGATTTTTTCCTATACCTGTTTCAGTCAATCTACAGCTTTCATGTGAAAACAAAGCTCATAATGTTAACATATGCTTACGAATATCAAATAGCCTAACTCCTAGTTGGTATATCTGTTAAGAAAATGTGCGGCAGACCTTACATCTACCTATTTATCAATGCGTAGTTAAAAATATTATTCTTAAGGCACAGTTATGCATATTTCCTTGGTATATATATATATATATATATATATATATATATATATATATATATATACATACATGTATATATATATATATATATATATATACTCACATGAATAATTACAATGTATGCTTTTACTGTCGGCTTTATTGATTCTGACGACGCAAAAACTGTGGTTATTAGTTGCGTACATCAATATCATATAAATATTAATATAATATAAATTAAGTAGGCTTATGTATTTGATATCTGGGACCAGAACAATACCGCCTGGTTGCATAGCAAAGTTAGCAGTAACTGCTCCTTTAAATAGGGACTATATATTCTTGACGGAAGCTGTAGCGTACCAACGTATATTTCTGAAGCCTCACTTAAATTGTTTGTTTGTGAATTGACACAGTTTCTTGACGATGCAGAGAACGTGTAAAGCCGAGTTTAAAGTCTGTGTGTGTATGTGTGACAGCGCTCAATGAGATAAAGCTGTAGAACGCTAAGTCTAAAGTTAAATCATTAGCCGCTGATACACCAGTGCGAATGCGAGGAAATTCGGACTATGGATAATGTGATTATCACATCAGACATGATAGGCAGCAGCAGTTGCCTAACTTTGGCAACAGCTACCGGGTAGTATGGAGGCGGCGGGTCGTACCTTTGGCCTGTTAACCATCAGCCGACCGAATCTTTTTTTGTCAACGGAATGCGTCGGCCAATCCGCACACTTCGTCTGCTTCGTGCTCAGTCATCTCCTAGCTCCGGCAGGCAAAAGGGACCTGCGAATGAAAATATTACATCAAGTGGTTTAGTGGTGGCCAGAGCACCACGCAGAGTGCGGGTAGATCCGGCCGGAAAGCTTCAGCAGCGTTCGATCGAGTGGATCAGCCCTCATCGGTATCCGGGCACGGTTCGTCGATGGTGAACCGCAGGGCCACGGGCAAAGAAGCCGGTCGGAGCGGAGCTGATGATAGAAGTGACGGGAGGCGTTCCGGTCGTCGTTGTCAGAACGGCAGAACCTCGCGATGGGGCTACGCGCGCGATCGACGCCGAAGTCGCCCGCATGAAAGGCTTCACCTCCTCGGCCCGTCCGGAGGCACTCGTGGATCTAAGCAAGTCCGCACCCAATACAGTCACATCGGCGCCATGCCGTTCAGACGCAAGTTAGCACCCAGCTTGCAGAAAGTGTTAATATACGAACTTGTATGAAGGAGCAACGAGAGATAGCAATATAAAGCGAAACAGATGGCCAGACAAAACCGCACGTCCAAATTGACTAGTTCGACGACCAGGAAGTTGGAAAATTATCAATCATAGTTGACTTACAACGAATCGTGCTTGCGTGGGCCAGCTTTTTTTGCAGGGCACAGTTAATATGAAGCAAAGTCTAAAGCACATTTTTGTTACAAACGTTTTTTGCCACATACATTTTTATATAAATGTTGTCTATGTGTTACAGCGTACCTGAGAGATGATCGCGTTTTCTGAAGGGTTTCGGCACTCATCGTAGGTCGGGCTTGAGGAATCGAGCTTGGCCCTGTTCCACTGGTTGATTTTGGAATGGAGCTCGGTGGACGGCTGCTTGATCGTGTAGGAATACCTGTGTACCCATATAACCCCACAGCCGACGCACACACAGATAGGCATGTTATAGCTATTATCAAGCAATTGCATAACCAAATGCACAATAGGTGTTATATATATATATATATATATATATATATATATATATATATATATATATATATATATATATATATATATATTAGAACCGTATTTACCGGATGGCAAACTTATTTAAATTTAGTAATTAGAGCTTAAATTTCCATACCTACACATTTTCAACAATTGTAAATCAAGCCCAAAGCGCATTTTGGTCTATCATAACCGTATGTATTTATTTGAAGGTTTCCTAAGCTCGGCAAGAAAATATTTTTTTCCGTATGGAGGGAAGGGGCAAAACGTCTTGTTTGGGAGTGATGATAAAATTTATAACAGCAGTTATTCTGCATTTTTTCCGATACACAAGTCTACGCTTGCGGAAGAACCAGTTAACGCATGAACGAACCGATCATACCGGCATGTTCGGTGGAAAATGCATAATATTCTCTAATCATATTTCTGTATAATCTGAATGGCACACAAGCTAGCGAGGTCGAATAGCCAGATTAAGGAAAGTCATAAAAAGTATATATGTTGTTATGTCTTACGATGAAGCTTTTACGTGCAGAACCGTAAATGTTTCCCATTACGACCAAAAACGTACGCTTAAAACCATTCCCAGGCAATACCAAATTTAATGCCCATCATTTTCGTACCGAAGTGATGGTGCCGCGTTGCTGAGCTCCTTCGACGGCACAATTACTTTGGTATGAAAATGATGAGCATCGAACTATTGAATGTGCATGCAGCAGAGTAGCGCTACAAAATGCTGCAGCAACATAAAGCTGCAGGAATACTTAATGCTTTTTTTGAAAGAATGCAGGAGATGCCGCACAGTTTTCATAAGAAATGCAAAACTGTGCTGTTTCACTACGGCAATGCGCATTGCCGCCACACATCTTTCTGCCATGGACAAATTGTGCGAACTAAAGTTGTTGGGCATTTCCTACATTCTCCAGGCCCGGCCCTGTGCGACTATTATCTGTTTAGTAACCTTCTGAAGTATCTTTTTGGAAGGATATACTAGAGCAGCAATGATATGATATGTGCTGTAGACGTGTATTATTTTTGGTTTTAAAGGTTCTGAATATTTTGCTCGTAGTATTAAGGGATCGTTTCCACCTAGTTTATATATATATATATATATACATATTTATATATATGTATTTCGACCGAACCTGTTCTTCGGATAGAGCCTCCTGGAGGCGGCCGCCGATGCGGCTCGTGTTCGCCCAACGCCATCGAGTGACGGTGGTAGGACAGCGGCGTTGACGTTGCACTGCCGCCAGCGTTCGCCGATAAGTTCGTCGAATGTCTGCCGGCGGCAGCGACGGCGCCGATATTACTCCCGCTACCGGCTAGAGACGTTAGCGTCGTGGTCCCCGCTGTGCCCGCGTGGTAGGAGGAGCGTTGGAGTTGAGCCGATGACGCAGCCGATGATGATGGCGAAAGCAAAACAGGCGGCGATGCCGACAACGCTAGGCCGCGAGGCAACACGCCTGATCGCTGCGGACCGGTTGTATTTGTCGTGTCAGTATTGGCAGTGATCGTTGCAGCGGGAGTAGTGCTAGCAGCAGCAGCAGCAGCAGTAGCGGCAGCAGCTGTATTAGCAAAGTTGCCCGTAAGCGATGCCGCTGTTGAGGTAGGCGCGGAGCGGTGAGCCAGCCCCGCCGTTGTCCGTGAATTGATGGTCGGAGTGATCGTAGCTGCTGGCGGGGTAACTGCAGACGAGGACGCGAAACGCGGATCGGTACCAACCTGGATCGTCATACGTCAACATACACACAGACAAACACAAAAACAACGGAAACATATAAAAAACACGAAATAGGGGCTCCTCATTCGGTTAAACTGGCTGATCCTCGACTATCTAGATTGCTCTTCTGTTGTACTTCCAAATGATTGATGAGAATTTGGTAGTGGTGGTGGTGATGATTTCAATGATGATAATTATAATAAGGTAATCGGAGTTTCAATCACAGTTTGGTCGAAATCCAAGGCAACGCTAACGTGTTCAATCAAACTCTTTGATTGATGTGCTGCATTGCCGGACAGCTATCTGCAAAGGAAGTTAATTAAGCGTCATCTCTCTTACACATATCTCTGTAGAATAGTAATTTTGTTTGCAATTGGCAGCGTGTCAAATCCGGGTCCACAACCTGGCCTCACAGTAATACACAGATGTGATATGTAATACTATTGGTCTACTATGTGTTTCCAAAGTTGCACAACGCAATTAGGGTCCAGTCATACATTCCTACAAATAAGGTAAGATAATTGTAGCGGGCGTACAATATTTCGTACGCCCGTTGAACGTGATACGAAAGCTGCTGTAGTGCTTGTCTATCAAAAAGCCGTGTCGCAGATACATTGCGCTGTTTGGAAAAAATTAAGGTAGTACATCTCGAAGGGAGGACATCCGCCTCCCTTTAAATAAACTTACAGTAAACGAAACGGATGTTCTGTTAAAATTGCATGACCACTGATTGCTTGATTAACAATACTTGCGTTAACTAAGCTCTGGATTTACAAATGCGCAAATGTTTTTTAATAATAAGATGCATTCTTTTTTAATACCGTTACAGCATGCAGGCCACATTGAAATTGCAGGCCTATAGTATGTTTGAAGTATTGCTTGCGCAGTTCTCGGTTGAGTGTGGGGATGGGGACATGACTGGCTTTTAGTGGGTTGAAGCCTGACACTACCGGCCCACATTTGCGGTTGAGCGTTCTTGCCGTAGCATCCGTATGTGCAAACCGCATTTTCTAATAAATAAAAGTTTAAAGTATATTTATGTTTTCCAATTCCTCTCTCCCCAGTATTGAAGCGACTGAATCATTAGTGCATGCCTAATGATGCAGTTAAGTACGGCTAAACAACGACAAGTTAAACAGTCACCTCAGCTACGAGTCCTTAATTAAAATCGTAAATAACGCATTTAGGTAAGGTTGGCAGAGTCGCTCGTTAAAATATCGATGAGCTATCACAAATGCGTCGACATATCTAAATGAGCAAGTGATGATGAACCTTACACACAGGCGGTGCCCCCATGACAAGCAACGGAGCAGAATAAACTGGTGGGTGATTTAGAAATTGATATTTACCATTACTTTGGTTCGAAGGTGATGGACATTAAACCGGTTAGTTACACATAGATAGACAATCAAATACACAAAAAGTCCCTATTGAATGTGCAACACAGTGGCGCTACAACATGATACCGCAGCATTAAGCTGCAGAAATTCTTAATGCTTTCTATGAGAGAATTCAGAAGATGCCGGCACGGGGCAGTATGAGGCTGTGGGAACTTAAAACAACTTTAGAGGTGCCGAGTTACGCAGTACCAATAGAAGAAATTCATATTGAGCGGAGATTCTGTATATTGGTAAAACTAATAGTATTGAAACTGAGTGAGCAGTTCTTGCTCGCTAAGTTATCTCGTTGAATGTCGAGCGACAGCCTCTAACGCAAAAATTCCGATGCTCTCGAGTCTTCTGTCAAGCGGTTAAGGCTTCTACCCACGCCCTGAATCCGCTTGGGTGTAAGTGGGCCTGGTTCTTCAACTGCTTGCATATATATATACTAAGTGTGCCCATATTGCCGGATGAGATTGCAAAAGCACTAGCCGGCCAGAAAGACAAACTGGATTTCGTCAGAGGCAGACTACCCCAATTGAGGACCTACTGCGGCCTGCTTTTCCCTAGATCTTGTTTTTAGCCACGAGGCTAATACACCTAGTTAGAGGTTGCAACCTGTCCTCATCGCCTGAACTTTTACAACCCTTTAATGAGCTTAGCTAAGACACTTTAGAGGAGGCAAGGGATTAGGTAATGCTTCCGGCCATCCTAGGCGGCCTAGGTATGCCGGACGCGGCCATGACGGCACAACCCGCAATCGTGTCATCATTGCGGACAGGGTTAGGGCATTATTGGATAACGATGGGTGGAAAGCTTATAATTACAAAGGCTGACCGACAGGTTGTTA
Source organism: Dermanyssus gallinae (assembly GCA_003439945.1). Lineage (NCBI taxonomy): Eukaryota > Metazoa > Arthropoda > Arachnida > Mesostigmata > Dermanyssidae > Dermanyssus > Dermanyssus gallinae. The sequence goes on from QVRM01002192.1 coordinate 225,720, forward strand.
TCTTTATTCGACCCGATGAATCTCGATGATAGGACTAAGCAGAGAAGTTGAACAGCCCCCTTGCAAGAAACGCGACCATCAAGCGTGATTGATGGTGCCCCTACCGTGGCTGATAAAGCCAGATATCGAGCCGTTAGTAGTAAAGTGGCTGCAGCTTGGTCCTACCCTGTCCACGAATAGGGGCTCTTTTGGATGACGAGACGACGCGCATTAGTACAGGACTGTGGCTTGGTATTGACCTAGTCGTTCCCCACCGATGTTGTTGTGGTTACCTTGTGGACGCGTTGGCCCATCATGGCTTGTCATGCGCCTTGAGTGCAGGCCGAGGAGCACGCTACTCGGCGTTGAATGAAATGTTAGTCGAGCACAGAGACTTGCTGGCTCTCCTCGTAAAGTGCTTCAAATTTACTCGAGCAGAGTCTGAGTAGGGGTCGAGAAACCTGTCGGGTGCGAAGCCACGGCATCAAACGGTAGTGCTTTTGCCACGAACTGCGCAGCTGAGCGTGCGGTTGAGCGCGTTTTAAGTTGCGCAGTTAAGTAATAGCAAACGGCAAGTGACGAATACTGCAACGTTCAGTGACGATCTGTCTCAGCCTGCTGGATTCGCAGCGACCAACCTAAGTTTTACACTACTATTATGACATCGTATTGAAGTACTAAGTGTTGTTGTGTGCTGTCGCATCTGAATAAACCGCTAAGTAATATTTATCGTCCCCCTTGCAGCCCTTGTTGGTTCCTGAGCAGCCTGAGTTGGAATATTCGGGCGGAGAAAGCGAACGCTATAACATTGGCTTAGTACTGAGGTACCTGCGCCCTGAATGTCGGGTTGCAAATAGGTAGATGGGGCCGATAAATGCCATACTATTCCGAGCCTGAGGGGGTGGGGAGGAATCCGGAATTCAGTGGGCGAGGTTTCCACGAATATATCCCATACTATGAAGATATACCTCACAGTGAGTTACAAGCCCGTAGGGGACAAAGAATGGTCTAGAAATGAAGAAAAACATAGTATTGTTTACTTTCAGGGTCCACCATAAACTTCTAGATGGGCAAACATATCTAGAGGGTTGTTATTGAGTTAAACAGGGCCGCCATTGATGTATGCAGTGTCATCACAGACCTCTGTATGACCCTATATACACTGCGCAGGGCCCCTCACGGAATTTTTCAAGGTACCTTGTAGACTTCTGCGGGCACTTTTATGCACTGCAATGTCGCCGTTAACTTATTTTGGGTCCCTCATATAAGTAGGTAAAAGTCAACGTTTCACGAGGAGTACAAGTTGTGCATTTGCCGGTTCTGCCTGCAGAGGTGTGCCAAGTACCATGCAGTGGAGTGCACAGCGCTGGACCGAACGTCGTTGCACTACTTCTCTCGTCGGAAGCGTGAAGAAGATAGAGCTTCATGAAGATACATTTTGAAATGTATATTATACTCAATTTGAGTAAAATAAACATAATTTTAATATAAATAGATGAAATATTACATACAATTCTGTAAGGTTGCCCTCGTTTAACAGTTCTTGTAGTAATCATGTTAAAATGAAATTAGGAATATAGCCGATATTACGCACATCACACTGGTATATGTCTTTCTGCCTAGAAAATGTAACTTGATCATGTCATGAACGGTAATTAAAAGATTTGAAAAAATGGGAATAATAAAATCGTTTGGAGTTCGGGGGGCTGAGGGTCTTAGTCGATCGTGCCATGATTCGGTAGGGGGCATTATTCATTCCTAGGTGTGGGGAGAAACCCCACTTACTAAAAGGTATAAGTAATGCTACGAAAGATCCGAGAATAGCCATTACGATTGCCTTTCTTGCTTAATCCTAAGTCATCAGCTTGAAATATCAGCAGTTATTTAAAACCCTTATAACCCGTTTGATGCCAATATTATCCATAACCGCACTGGACAGACGAAAAGTACACAATGTAATGGTAACCCATTTCTACATATATTTACATTTTGTATGGATATAAGATTCCTAACATGCAGAAGTTTACAAACCTGGAGGCTCTCCGCGGTGTCTTTTGTTTGAAGCGCCGGTTGACCTACCGGAGTCGTTTTTAATTGCTTTGCATCAAGGATGGGTGAAGGCGTTGCGCGGCGGGTTGAGCCTGTCGTACGAATAAAACCATGAACATTTTAGTTGTTATACGAAATTCCAACAGAAATGAATGATCTAATATTTAATCCCCGCAGATAAAACAAGCAATTAAAAAATATAAACATTTGTTTTTTTTTGGGAGAATGCAGATTCTGTACCGTTTTGTCCATGCTAACATTGTTAAGGACTACGTTGAGTCTCGACTCAACCGCCGTAGCGTACGGACATGTCTTGTGAGTGCTTCGTGATAAAGAGTGATAATCGGAGCTAGTCGTCTCTGCGGCAAACGCAACCACTACTTATCGGCAGCTATGGTCAGCACCGAGTTCTAGAGCACTCCTCCGCAACATCAACAAACCTTGCATGAGAAATTTCCAATTTTCAAACGGTACCACAGCACACGACAGTCCGAATGTTACGTTACAAACTCGAACAGCCGTTATGTTCAAAAATTCGAACCGCCGCCACTTAGAAATACTCAAAACACTGCCGCGTGTAGCCATTAGAGCGTCGCCACGCGCCACAACTCCAGAGCGGACGTGCGCAAAAATTCAAACATTGCAAAAAGGTTTCTAATCGATAGAATAGCAAGTGCGCATAACCACACATTAGCTAACTGAAGGACGGCCATATTAGAACTCGGATTAAATTTTGTGCCCCAAAAATTCTGTCCCGCTGTACCTCCCTACCCCCACCTAGTCCCTTAGCCCTGTTCCCACCCTCCGAAATGGCCGCATGCAAAGGGAATGGCCTGCACACATCACTACGGCAACTAGCTTCAGTACGGCAAATATCCTCGGTGACAAGGCTCCAACTAGGGCCTGCTTGTTATCACAGAGGTCCGACAGTGACAATCGCCTCATTAAGCGACTCTCGCCACAGCTACCCGGACAGCAAGATGCACTGCCACACCTCAAAGACAGGAAGGGAGTTTTTCGACAGTCCTAACAATGAAGGGGTTAAAGTAACTCCAGTTTTAATACACGCACTCTATGAAGGATCAGCCCTCACGCTGAGGAGAACAAAAACGAGTTCTCCACTCATGCCCTTAGAGAGGCAGTAACCAGTCCCTGGAGGTCCCTCAGAATAACTCTTATAATGAACGTGTTTGAGCACGCTAGGAAGAAAAAGAACGCGCGTTTTATCATAAGAGCAGGTTTGACCGAACGACGAGTAAGCATTAAACGAGCTTCAAAATCGTGCGAGGTAATGTTCACCACCACTGGCGAATTTCTGCAACCAATAAAAGAAAAAAATAGACACGGCAGCCCAAGGGGTCTCACAAAACAAGGCTGCTACAATCAGAGAATTAGGTAAGTGTATATGTAGAGCCGAAGGACATTCACAGAGAGCTTATTCAATTCGGAAAAGCCGAAATTAGCGCCGAAAATGGCGTTAGCCCCCCCCCCCAAAAGAAAACCCGGACAGGCAACTACTCCTGCATCGCTAAAATGCCCCCCCCCCCCCCCGAGGAAGCTCAATCGCGCTTACGGCAAAGACATATACATCTTAGTTGGACAAGTGTCGCATAGCCGAACAGGCCTCGGTACCACAGTGCTTACTGTGTCTGAGTTTTAAGTAGCTCGACCAACCAATCTAGCTGATTTAAATGCCAAGGAAAGGTACACGTTGCAAAGGGCTGCACGGCCAATTGTAGGTGCTATGTATGTAACATAGGTGGACACTACGCCACTAGGACGCAGTACTCAGCATACAGAGAACGAGTGACAAACCTCTGAGCAGGTCGCAAACAAAATGACCAGCGATATTAAATTACTGCAAACAAACCCAGCAGAATCCTCATTATATGATACTTGGCGTCGTTCGATTCGTAGCCGAACATCATACAAGTCTTACTACTGCCCAAGACCCATATAACAAAGCATTCTTAACCCCACGCTAGCAACTAGTTCTCTTAGATCAAGGTATTCCCACAAGATGATTCGCGGCTATAGGTTATTTATAAAGTTTTAAACTTTTATTGTGCTAATTGTGCTAAACTTTTATTGTGCTAACCTAAAATTTTAAACTTTTATTGTGAATTAAATCTTTTTTTTTTGCCTTATCGCGTCCACACTTTTGATTTGTGTGTGCACCCGTAAACTTATATTGTGTTAATTATACTTAACACTTTTTATTTGTACATACACTCGTGTATATATATATATATATATATATATATTTTTTTTTTTTAGATAGATAGATAGGTAGGTTTTATTATTAAAATTACATTTAAGTGTTACAGCGAGATGTAATTAACTATCAACACTAGGGTTTGTGGGGAGCGCTACCAGTCGAGCTTATCCTCGAGGCAGCCCCTCATTGTGCCCATTATTGCTGCCGCATTGCCGCGTTGCACTGCCAGCGATAGTCGCTGAAGTAGAAACTCAAGTGCTCTTTTTTCCCCTGTCGCCAGTTCAATTTGTTTGCCAATCTTCTGTAAAAGCGACCATGCCTCAGGGCCGGGCCCCCCGAGTGTCTCGAATACTAGCGGCACGAAAATGAACTCGTTGGCGAGCTGGGCATATTTGTTGGCCTTTAGACGCTCAGCCTTGCGTGCTGCGGAGCCAGCGGAAGATGCACTGGCCTCCAGATTCGACGGGGCGAGCGTGTCGGTGATAGTCGCATCCCAAACAAGCGCCTTTCCCCTTTCAAAGGGGATAAGGGTGAGACCGTCTGGTCTCTTTCCATCGCTTCTCAGGAGGCCGGCGGGCTCTCGGATGCACGGTATTAGAGCGGATCTGAAAGCCCTGGCTGTAATCTCATTAACCTCGCTATGACGGCTTTGGCGTCCTTCGCTTCTACTGCAGGACAACCCGTGAGTCCCTCAGATGTCTACCTGTGTTCCACACGGACACCGGTGTAGCCTTGTTCCCAACCTCAAACCAATGCACAGACGAAAGCTTTTGTGATCTTGTAAAGTGCCTAGGTTTAACGAGGGGATGGCTTGGAGCCATTTGCTAGCTTCTTTCTGGACGACCGCACGTAGTCGGGCTTTGTCTGCCGTGGTTAGTGCGTCAGAGAGCAAGCGCTGGTACTTGGAGACGATGAGGTCGTCATAGGACCTCTGCAGGTGTTTGTTTGTCTCCGGGAGTAGGCCTGCGAGGTTCTTGAACTTCGTATCCGCAACTTCTTTGGTGTCTTGGAAAGCCTGCAGGGCCATGGGTGGGCTGATGTGCCAAACAGTGCTCTCTGAGGCGTGTAATGATGAAGCGTGGCAGCTCGCTGCTAGGTCTGCTGTAGAACGAATCCCCAGGCCTCCGAATCTAAGGGGGAGAGTAGCTTGAGCCCAGTTGTTGTCGGCCAGAGTAAGATTAAGAAGGTCACTAAGGCTGATCCTTAGGCTTTCGTCCAGGTCCCGAAGAAGATCTTGGTTTGGTCCGACGCCCGTGCTGCGGAGGATATGGACGATTCTCGCTGAGCCCAGGGACGATTTCAATAGGTGATACGCGCTGTGGGGACTGAGCAGGTTTAGCCGGGTTAGACGGGAGCGGGGGCTCTCTATCCTACCTCCGAGTTCCGGACGAATGGCGGCAGACCCCACTGGGGCCCCAGGAGCGTCATGTCTGCTGCCTCCAAGAAGAGCCTCCAAGGCGGATAGGTTAGGGTGACCTTTGTAGATAAGCTCGCACTTCTCGGAGTTGAGCTCAAGCCCGCTCTTCAGTCCGAAGTCAGCAATTCTCTTGATGTCTGCTAGTACTACAGGTGCTTCTCCTGCAATAGTGCCGTCGTCTAGGTACCAGAGGTTTAAGGGAGACTGGATAGAGTCGACCAGTCCCTTAATGGCTAAGCAAAACAGTGGCGGACCAAGGGGGTCTCCCTGCTGTACGCCGCTGCATGAGAAAATCGTCTTATCATCAAGTGAAAGCTCCGACCTGGATCTGTAGGCTTGGTCAACCAGGGGGGCCGCCTCTGGCCAATCGACTAGAACTGTCTTCAGTACGTGGTCACGACGGATCTGGTTAAAGGCGTTCTTGAAATCGAGTTTGGCTATATTCATATATATATACTTTGAATGCAAGGTGACAGATTGCCAACTTGTTGGGCACGTCAATAAACCTGATTGATTAATTTAACGCACTTTCTTTTATTACTACTGCCGTTCACGCGAACTACTTAGTATATGTTTCTCCGAATTCCACCTTACAAAAACTCGCGGACTTTTTTCGAAAAACAACAACGCGACCCGCAGTCCTTAAGAAAGCAGCTCTCCATCAAGAAAATGAGAGATTCTCCGAGAATGGGCAAACCGAGGAGATCTACAACTTAAGAACACCTCAGGACATACTTTCACAAGGGCAGACACAGATCAACTCCAGATTTAACGTTTGTAATTGAAAAATTAACTCACCGAATGGAGGACCCAGAAGGAGCAAGAAATCCTGTTGGACCATCTCTACGTAACATTTCCATCACCTAAACTTCCTCCCACGCGTTCGCCCCCACATTACGGCATCGTTTTGTAAATCTTCCGTCGATCTAACCTTCCCAGGCTAAATTATACCAGCCTATAGAACGCGTTAGAAAGAAAAGTACCTAGCATCATCGAATGCTTGCCAGTACAAATTTCTGCACCGCTAGAGGAAACCTGCTGAGAATCTAGCTCTCGTCCGCATGCTAAGATATCCAATCGCCTTCCCGTGCTATTGGCGAAATTGCCTAAAAGCAAAGGACCTTTCACTGCTTGTGACGAGTACGCACGCGTCGCAGAGCAAAGCAAGGCATAAGGCACGGACCAGAACCTTCTTATCTATGGGAAGAGTACAGAAAAGCACGAAGAGACCTGCATAGGTCAATTAAGACTAGTAAGACAGACATTTAGGACTAAATGTGCGAGGAGGTTGAGGAAAACCCTTGAAACAATGGGTACAAGATCGCACGTGACAAAATGCACTCTTCTACGAGTAGAAGTAGCCCGGCCGAGTATAACTGCGCTTTTTCCAAAAATATAGTGGCAAGAAGAACGCATAGAATGCAGCGGGCCCATTTGCAGTACGCACACTGTAAAAAACATTCAAAGGTATTTAAACGCATGACGGACAAAATGTCACCAGCGGAGACTAGCCCGAGTCTTGAACAACGGTACATTCAAGCAACCCACTTTCGGTGCCGTCTTTAGCACTAGCAGTAGATCATCAAGCTATATGCAGCATCCTTATATGAGCGCACGACCACCAGGGTTAAAACACGCCGCTTTTTCAACAAGACTTAGAGGCCTGTGGCGCTCAACATGGCACGGACGCGTCTCACGGCTTCCACAGCAGCCACATAAATCCTCTTTACACAGATTATTGAGGTAAGTTCTTTTACACTGGGACCTAAAGACAAAAGAACTAGCTTCAAGATGCTCTTCAATAAAATTGCGAACGGATAAACTACTAATTAGCAGAACTGGTACTCTAAGCAATATGAGCCAGCAATGGAAAGCAATCCAGCCGAGTCACTCTGGATACTGGACAAAGTCACTTATCCGATGGCCTGATCAAAAATGCTACAGCAATTCACCTTACGCAGTATTGCAACCCAGGAGAGGCTGACGATGTAACGCATTGCAACAAATGCTGTGCCTTTTTCAATACTGACGGCGAGCCCAAAATAACCGCCGCACAAAGCTGAGCAGCCTAATGGCAAGATAAAGTGGCTGGTTAAAGTAATCTCGAGAGGGCCGGCCGGAACTGCGGCCACCCCCGACAAGGGGCAAAAAGGACGACTGTCTTTTAGTAGGTTTTGAGCTTCACACTACCGTGGCTTTAACAGCGACGCCCGGTGTGCATCATGAACTTTACCAGTTACCCTCTATTAAAAAAGGGACTACGATGATGGGGCTTAAGGCGCCCACGTAGCACTGGCAAAGAAATCCTATAAAAAGAACAACATGTTGCGCTATTTGTCGTTTCTATTTCAGAAGATACTAGGTGGCATGTCGTTTTAGCCTGAGTTTGATAAAGTTGCGGCCTTGCCGTTTTAGCCCGAAATAGATAGTATTACGGCTTTGCCTAGACAGAGATTATAGGCAATGCGAAAAGGTTGAGTGTTCTTTAACCGCCAGCGGTATAACAACTGTTTTATATGTCGTCGAACGGTCAAATCATTAAAAATACAATCGACCTATAAACTAACAAATATAGGAAATACATACTCGGTACGTACCGCACAGATGGCGGCAGACTATCCTATAACATTGATTAAAACTATATCTATTGTACAATCGTTTCCTTCATATATATATATATGAATGATGGTGAGCTGCGAGATTTATATGTACGTATATAGACATACATATGACAGCGCCTGTCATTGGATGTGCAACGGGGCAACGCGGCCTCGGTCGGGGGAACACACCAGCTCCACTTTGTACCCTTTGTAAAGGTCATATATATATATATATATATATATATGTATTGGGCACAATTCTAAATTGTTTAACAGGTTCGAGTGCGGTAGTGCTGAAACACTGACCGTTAAAGACGGGAATAGCTCGTTTGACAGGAATTCCTGAAGTTCTCGCCGGTGTATTGACAACCGGCACTGCGAGGGCATCTGTGCAGACAATTGCCTTCTCTTTGTCCTCATCGGATGACTTGCGATCCGATATGCCTATGAAATTAACGAATTTAATTTGAGCAAGTGTTAGACATCACCCTTCGCGTGTTTGGTTAAACTCACCTACAAGCATACATATATAAAGAAAAATATTTATGGCTAGGATTACCTGTTTTAGTACTATATATATATTTATAGGATTTATATGTAGCATATCTGTTTTTTTGCTGCTGGACAAGACCCAAGAGCATCCGAACAATTGCACTTAAATGTTAGCGTTTACTTTGACTAACCCTTTGCTTCAAAAATCTCACCTTTGATGTTATCTGTAATCGAGTGAATTTTGCGTGCCAGACGCGCTCGAAGCGATTTGTCGTCCCGATCTCTAGCCTTCGCGCTTAGCAGCTCGTCCTGAGGTGGCTTCAGAGTATTATCTCCCGTCGAGTGGTCGCTTATTTTCTCCTTCGAGCACAAAACAGGATGGCAGTTTGACATCACACCAAACGAATGATTTCTTAGAGCAACCAATATCGATAGCGTTTCTTTGCGACAAAATTACGCTTTAACGTAGTCGCGCCTAGCTAGTACTGTAAGGACAGTTATATGGTGTTTGAATGCATGGGCGTATACCGATCAATGGATGAATGAATGGATGGCTGGACATGTCGACGCTTTGGCTAGGTAGTTCTGCAGATTTTGGGTCTAGCTTCGAGCTTCGGGTTTGTTGACCTGTTCAGTCATTGACCGCAGTCAGCCGAAGAATAAGTCGAGGGCGTTTACCTATCTATCTGGAAAAATTGGTTTGCTACATTCTTTAGCCATCATGCCACCTACGACGCTGACGATTCCTTGACCACAATAACGCTACTTATCATGGTTCCACGCTTAACATAAAGAAAGTCTAACGAATATCACCTAATAATAAGCATGTTCAATATGCAATGCTTTGCAGATGCTTTTGTGCAAGGGCCTCTGAATATAGATCGAGTCATAAAACTAATTGTTTAAACAAAAGACACTCGTCTTGAATCTGAACGAAATGTTTATACTCTCTCTCTTTATATATATATATATGCGAATTTATCTTCTTCTGGAGGTGCATGCTGCGATTTGAAGTTGAGAGCCGACAAGTACCAGACAAAGCTAAATTCATCAATAAACGAAGCCAATGTGTGCTGTGGTTTCTAATACACGGCAAACAAAAAATATTTTCTTGTGTTAATCAAATAGTTAAACTAATTCACAAACTACTATTCAAATTCTAAATAAAGCTTGTAGTAAAAATAATATTAGTAACAATTATCTCCGTATTGCGAATATTGTTGGTAGCATTGTAGTTCCACGTACCTGTGTGGGTAATGCGATAAGTGAACGTGTAGAGGTCCTTCGGGTCGTTTTCCGGACAGGGGAGAACCTAGAATCAGATCAAAGCATGAACGTTAACTCTTTTGAGGAGCCCGTAACCGATCGATAACACTATCAATGGCTCATCTGATCCTATATTGAACAAGTGGTGCGCCATTCAAATGACTAGTGGTTTAGGGGCTTAAGCATCGTGTTTGACACGAAAGGTTTATCGACCAACTCCGCAACGTCAGCAATTCAGCGCCTTGTTTACATTGCTTGTACGGTAAAACGTTTGGAAGTGCGATTAAGGTCTATAACAAGCGCCCCGATTTTAAGAAAAGACCAACAAAGGGAGGCTTTCATGCTGACGACGAGCTGTTTCGACAACGGCCACAACAAGCCCAACGGTGTGGTTGTGTGCGTGGCTAACATACCTGTCAAACGAGCTCTCCGAATCGAAGTCATCTTCGTCATCATCATGCCCAGCCTCATCGTCGTCGTTGTCTCCGTTGCCACCATCAAGGTTCTTTTTCTTTCGTTCATTTTTCTTCGCTGACGCTGGTTGCCCCTCAGCGGCAACGGCAATGCCTGATGGTGATGTTGCAGCAGCAGAATAAGGCGCTTCCGGCCCGCCTTCAGGCGCCTCCTTACTGTGTACCAGCAGATCTCCCTCCTTCTTAATCCGTCTACTGGCACTGTCGTGTTTGCCCCGAAGCGGCCGCAACGAACGGCGGGTTTCTTCCGGGCCGAGTATGGTCGAGGGGCGACCGGCTCCCAAGCGCGAAGTCGACTGACCGACGTTGCTAGGCTGCCACGAATTGCCTACTGCTGACAGTTCCTCTGCAACCACAGCAGCTATTCAGGTCATCGCGAGATGTGTACGCATTACCAACAAGTGCTCCCTTATGAAATAGTTCTGTTCCTTTATATGTGAGTGACGTAGGAGACGCGAGACACAATAATGTCACGCCCGCTCCCGAGAAGCGTTTTGAGACCGTTGTAACAATCGACTCAATGTGTTAACATTGATTTGAAGAATATTAGGTCGAGTTCCTTGGCGTCTAAAGATACTCGATTTACACATGATATCACAAAATCATAGCTATTTGAGTGTACTCCAGTTTAATACATATAACAAAACTTATTGGGGGGGGAACTCGTCAATGACGATAACACATCGCTTATTTGAGACATGATGTGAAATACTGTGTTATTCACTGTTTAGATTCCTATAACTACAAAAGAACAGCAACAGACAATGTGCCTTCGTGTCAGTTATTGGGTTACCTAATGTAAAAAGTCATTTTACACCGTCAGTACATCAACCAGAATTATGTAGGTTACTAAACTGCAGCATAGCTGCGAACTGAAGTAATACCACAAGTATCCCGGTCATGCAGGTTAGGGGGTCACGAGGTTTTTGGTGGGTTTGAAAGTCCCACACTACCCAGACCAAAGGGTGTGCAATTTGTACATTTTTGTTCCTGGCCCTTGTAAAAAAGACATAGCTGCGACCCTTGTGGAACTTGACTAGACGCATCACCTAATAGGTGGTTCGTGAGAGTGCTTTGAAACCTATGCAACTTACCGTTTCTGACTGGCATTGAGTGCCGCAACTTGTTACTGCCGGTCGAATCTTTGAGGCTATGGTAGGTTCGACGACGCATCAAAACGGGACTTTCGCCACCTGTCGAAGTGTCGGTATCGTCAAGTTGAGGAGGTCGAAGGTTCGACATGGACGGCCTTATCGAGTACGCAGGTGGCATGCTTTGCTGTAGCTGCTCTACGGCTGTAGGCGGTGGTTGTATTGTTGACTGTTTTTGTAGGGATTGTTGTTGCTGCTGCTGCTGCTGTTGTTGTTGTTGCTGCTGCTGAACCATTGGCCGAACAACATTTGTGAGCGAAGCCCGTCTGTCAAGATGAATCTCCGGATACGCAGTGCTGCAAGGTACTGAAACAGAACATGGTGTGCCGCTGGAGCCGACAGGTTCGAACGTGGGTTGTACTGTAGAGCCCCCACTGCCCCCGTCACGATGATGGTTTGTAGGGGTTGGCGGCTTTGGTTCAGGTGACTTTGACTTTCTATGTTGCTTCTGCTGTTCGTTCGTAGTCTGCTGCTGCTGCTGAAAGTGCTGCTGTGGCTGTCGCATCGCCGACAGCTGTCTGAGTTGTCGCTGGTGAGGTCCCGTCTCGTCGAGGTTCTTCGGCCGTTCGTGAAGAGTCTCTAGATTAGGATTCTCCAAATTTTCGGCCTTTAATCGTCGTGACGACCGACGGTGCCAACCTAGCATGTGACACATGTTAAGGACCGGTCAGGTTAAAACAATACGGTTAGTGTACACTAAGAAAATCGATTTAAACCACATGCCACTGATTTGATACTGAGAGCATTGCGCTGTATCTAGCTGGAGTTTCTGAGTATCATACTGCTGCTATGTTATAGCCAAATACGTAAACTGCTGATTTAGTTTAGCTCATCTTCATTTAGCCTAAGTGTATTATTGTGCGTTGAGTTTGCCACCTCGTCGAAACTTCATTGCTTCTGTTTTTGCGTGATGTTCTCTAAGCCGACCTCTGCGACATAAAGTGCCAGAGTTGGCATTGCTTGCTGCAAATGGAATTGGCTTTGGTTGCTGAATGCTTTACCCATGACGAATCCACGCTGTTCGTCAGGGAGTGCCTTGCTGTGGCTGATGAATGGAGTCAGCCGGCTTTGGTATGTTAAATCAAATGAATTGGACATGCCAGACGCACTCGTAGCAATTTGTCGTTTCTAGCAGCGCGTCCTATATATATATATATATATATATATATATATATATATATATATATACAGATCATATTGTTTTTACTCAAGTGTTGGCACACCCTGGCGGCGTGTCCTCCATGGTCGATTGGTTTAACTTCTACCTTACGGGTAGAACACAGGCCGTCAGGGTCGGTACGGTAGATACGTGCTGGCATAGTGCTGACATAGGAACACCGCAAGGCTCTGTTCTTGATCCTTTTATGTTTATTATTCTGTTAAACTTTATACTTTTGAAGATTAGACGTGACAAGTTAGGCAAAGCGGTAGTTTATGCTGATGACACAACGATCCTTTTTCGATTCGATCCACATGACATTAGTGGCGGAGTAAACAACTCTATTATCCTGGTGGATCTTGTTATAAAAACGTTCAATGCATTTGAATTAGTCGTTAGCATTAGACAAAACGAATGTCATTGTGTTTTGCCAGGCTAGAAGGCTAATTAGCGTGTCAACGCCCTTCCAACTCCGTCCGTGGTGAATCACTCCTGTCTGGTCAAGTGTTTGGGGGTGACTCTTTATGATAAGCTATCGTGGCAACCGCATCTAGACTATATAACTCCTAAATGCTATGCGTTCAATTCAGCTTGACGATGCATGAAACAGCTCGGGATCCCCATTGAAAGTCTTTCGGGCAACTTTCTTTAGACGCCGGAGCCATTCTGTAGAGGACCTGTTTATCACCCACGGGCTTCTGCCAGTTGCAAAGATTTATGTTCTGCGTGCAGGTCACTTCAAGACAGCTCACGGCCTTGTCCCGGCAGACATTGCAATCCCTTTAACCCAAAAAAGAGTTAGGGCGCGGAGAAGAGCTTTGATATTCGAAGTTCCCAAAACTCACAAAAAGGTCAGCTCGAAAACCCTAAAATGCCGGTTGCGCGAGAATTGGAGTTCGCTACCTAGCAGCCTAAGATCTTGGACTTACCTAAGATTTAAGCGAGAGTTAAAATTACCTCGTGTGTTGCTGATAAGCTCTCATATGCGGTTACTACTATTGCTAGGCTATTCGCCACCAGATAGATTTGCAGCTTATCACATCGCGACTTTTAGGGACTCCTGACAAAAGTTGAGGTGCTATGGAGTGAGAACTCAAGCATTGTAAAATGCAGTTTCGAAAGTAAACCACGTTGTCAATATATATAAATATATATACATATATATATATATATATATATATATATATATATATATATATATACATTCATACATACATACATACATACCTTATTTGCGTGCCGTATTTATCATCCATGTGCGTATATATACCGTAGCTGTAACTTTAGTTTGATGGATTTGTATTAAAAAAAAACTTTGCCGAGCAAGATGGCTTAGTGGCAAAAGCCTTTGCTTTGCATTCGGGAAGCCTGGGTACAAGACCCAGACCGGCCACTCCTAATTTGGTTTTAATGGTTCCCAATTTAAACAAGGTAAATGCCGGAGTGGATTAATAATCAACCATGATCGAAAAAAAAACGGGGAGCACAGATGTCTCAATAAGAAAAAATGGTGCATTACCATCCAACCCCCACATTAAAAAAAAACTGGAAAGGTTCTTACCTTGTTGTTGTGCCTGCTCTGCTTGCTTTAGATAGTCAAGAAGGTCTGCATTATCGTCGAACTCCGACGATGACCGGTTTCGACGTTTTCTAAGGGAGCCCGTCGGAGTAACATCCGGACTCTGTTCAACATAACAGAAGGCAAAAACAACAATAAAGCTAACAGCATTAATATCAATAATATAGTAATAAGAACCTACGTGTGGGTGTGGTACAACCCCTGGCCATGTATGTTCTACGACGATGATGATAAAACAATGAAGAGGGAGGTGGATGGGGGCGGGGGCGATGTCAGTCTATAAGCGAGTGGCACAAATCGGCCTTACACACTAATAATAATAATAATAATAACAATATTTTTCACAAGGGTGATTATTTAAATGTATTGTACAGTATTTACAATATTGCTTGTGTTATTATTGCATGTGTGTCGGTGACCTTTCAACATCATCCTGGCGTTACCTTTGTAGTTCAAATGACACCCTCTGTCGGAGGAACGCGGTCGATTTTGGTCCGTTATGGCATCTAATAGCTTCTTTCCAAACTTTCTTTTCACTGGGTGAATAATAATAATAACAAAATCTTCGGGACATGCTTAGCCAAACAATTCCATCCTAAGAGCGTCTTCTGGAAGAGCTAGGCATTCGTATGGCTAGAGTGCTCAATGGGGCTTTGCCATCGTTCTTTATGGCGCAAGTTTAACTGCCCTCCGAAAGAAGGATAATTCCATCAGGCCCATAGCATGCGGACTAACTCTACGAAGAATGGCTTCAAAGATCGCGATGGCTATGAACAAACGGACCATAGTTGCTGCGGTTTCACCCCATTAAATGGGTGTTGCCATTAGAGGAGGAGCAGAGGCTACTGCACACGCTACACGCGCTTTTTTGGAAACAGAAGGTCCGAGAAAAGTACTAGTCAAACTAGACTTCCGAAACGCGTTCAACACAATAAGAAGGGACAACATTTTCGATGACGTAAAGAGAAAAGCTCCACGACTCTATCCGATGATATGGCAGGGTTATAGAGGTTTCTCAATCCTCACTTGGAACGCAGATACGATCATAGAGTCGCAAACTGGCATTCAGCAGGGAGACCCATTGGGACCAGCTCTGTTCTGCCTCGGCATTTCTGATCTGGTATCTAGTTTACAGAGCCCTTTCAATGTCTGGTACCTAGACGACGCTGTCTTAGGAGGTCCCGCAAATGTCGTAACGAGGGATTTGCAGGCTATATTGAACTTCGAGGAACCGGGAGGACTGACCCTCAACGCGGCCAAGTGCGAGGTTTTAGCTGTCGGAGGTACATCTCAAGATCAAGCGCAGGCTATACAAACAATCATGGAAGCACTTCCTGGAATATCTCGTGTAACTCAGGATAACCTAGATGTTCTAGGTTCTCCTGTAATGCCCGAAGGAATTCCACGCGCTCTTGATGCTAAACGAGAGACCCTGGTAAAGATTCGCCCACGACTGACAAGTATGCACCTGCAGGTGGCCCTGTACCTTCGGAGACACAGTCTTGGTTCACCAAGATTTGTCTACCTGCTACTAACTTGCCAGACTCTAAAACACATGGAAGGCTTTGCAGCCTACGACGAGACAACCAGAGATATTCTAAGCGAAATACTAAACATTGACTTAGAAGGAAACATGTAGAACAGAGCTAGCCTTCCTATCGGAAACGAAGGCCTTGGAATAAGAAGAGCCACAGATCTAGCTGCGGTGTGCTATGCTGCATCCCTGAATCAATTTGGCTTCCTGGCGGAATCACTCATTGACGAGGAAGCAAAGATTGAACTACAAAAGACAGCAATAGTGGCGGATACCACAGTCAGAAGTCAACTTGACCCCGGCCCTCTGAGAGAACACGTGAGTCAAAACCTGCTTGATGCTTGCAAAACATAAGAAGTCCGCACGAGATATAACAGATAGCCTAACATCAGCAAGAGAGCGTGCCGTCATTCTAGCGGCTCAACATCCCTTCAGCGGGGGCTGGCTTCAAGCGCTGCCCTCTTGTCAGCTTGGCACCATGCTGGACCCAAACTCCTTCCGCATGGTGTCAGCCCATAGAATAGGCTGCGATGCGGCCAACCTGTTGACTCTGACGGGTTACACCCTTTAAGCTGTCTGAAAAGTTCCGGAAGAATTACAAGACACGCTGAACTTAACGCCATAGTTAGAAGAGCTCTTAGAAGGGCAGGGATACCATCTACACCCGAGCCAAATGGTATTAATGGCAGCAGTGAGCTGCGGCCTGACGGGGTCACCATCCCGCTGTGGTCACACGGAAAAAGCCTTGTATGGGATGTAACGGTTTTATGCACGGCGGCCTTATCGTATTTACACCACAGCGCCGTTGAGTCGGGATGGGTAGCAGAGCGCGCGGATTCTGAAAAACAAAGGAAGTAGAAGCTACCACTTTGTACCCATTACATTAGAGACGCTTGGCCCCATCATCTCAGGTACAGCGAAAATCCTGAAAGATATCGGAAAACGCATAGCAGAAGTTACGGGCGATCGACGCGAGGCCATGTTTTTAAGACAGATGATGTCTTTGGCCGTTTGTAGAGGAAATGTGGCTTCTATCACAGGCGCCATGAATTGATAGAAAGCGACCGGAGCAGGATAAACCTGGCGTAAACGTTCATACTCCACAATTGTAATAACTGAATAATAATAATAATAGCCAGCGGAGAGAACCTAGCCTAGCTGATATCATGGAGACGGCTCTCGAAAGCGGAGATGCCTCTCACATGGAGGACGATCCGTCAGAGCCAGCCAGTGAAACATCTGTTTCTGCCGGAAAAAATTGGAACCTGGTCTACTGTCCCGACGAGGATGGATAAAGCCGTCATGACTGCAGCCGGGAAAGTGGCCAAAAAGAAAGGCGCACCGGGTACACCTATTGGGGCGAAGAGTCGCTAATTTGGAAGCGTAAACTGAACCCGAGGTTTCTTTCAAGGTCGCATTGAAGTCTGTGAGTTTACTAAAGATATACATATAATGAAATAGGGCAATCCCTGCCGGGAGCGCATGGGCGTTTTCACAGCGCAAAAAAAAACGATTCCATTGTCGACCAAATATTTAAAGTAACGTAATAAGCGGAAGTCTCTCTTTTTATGTTAAAGATGCCAAAAGTACGTACATAAAGCTACCGATTGCCAAAAATAAGGCGAATCCATGTGCAGAATGTGCAGCCCTGGATCCCAAATATATGAATGCCATGATAACCCCCGCTGTGTCAACTGTGGCGGGGCCCATGCTTCCAACGATAGCAATAGTGGTGTAAGAAGAATACATTCCGAGGCAAAAAGTGAAGCTTTACGAAAAAGTATTTACTCGTCGCCTTGTCCGGGGTGATTTTCCCACAACGATTTAAGTCGTAGAGTAGAATGATAAAACCTCGACACATGAACAGAAGTCTTATGATAATGCCGCACGACCTACAGCGACCCTGCCCCCCCCCACCAAGATTAAAAAAAGTTCCGACTAAAAGAAACAAGCAAGACTGCAGTCGAAGTCTCAAGAAAACATTTGCGTTACTTTGAACTTCAAATATCGTGAACGGAGTTCTTTAGATATAGAAGATATTTAAGCCCCTACTGCCTAACTGGCTAGATGAGAACCGATACTTAAATAGAGTTGTTTCTTTGGCTCATACGAAAACACGAATACCGACAAAAGCCATACATAAGTATATACATAATTACATAGGTATATACATACGTACATAAGTACCGACAAAAGCCATACATACCGAAAACAGAATTGATAACCGAACTCCCGACTCTCCCAGACCCCTTATACCTGTACACAAAACCCACTCAAGCAGAACCGACTGACTCACCGAATACACCTTGTCCCCTTCTTCTAGCGATTCTTCATCAGCCAACCCAGAGAGGCAGGCACGTCGGGATCTTAAAATTGCCCGAGTCATACCCCGGGGAGTGAGAGAAGCCTGTGCCGCAGCTTACGCAAAGGCGTTAAATAATTTTAACTCGAGCCTGCTCCATCTTTGACGCTGACTTTGTGCCTGCTAAATGATCTGAGCATATTACTTCGCAGAAGACAATTCTATAATGCCTATCCATAGCTTGTGGATTGACTTTGCGTAGAACTGTTGCAAATATAGCAATGGCGACAAATAAGAAAGCCATTTTAACAGCGATATTGTTACATCAGGTTGGAGTGGGTGTAAAAGACGATGCAGAAGCACCCATACATCCTACACGCGCCCTCTTGGACACTGAGAGAGAGATTTGAGAGAGAGAGAGACAGAGGAAGCAATTCAGGAGGTAGGCATAGACCCCTGAAATACTCCCTTGTATCACCCGTGTTGACCTAAACAACTGTAACATTTTGGGAGCTCCCGTGAGGCGACACGGAATTTCACATACACTCTCTATGAAGAAAGAGGCCCTCACCCAAATTCGTCCACGACTGACAAGCATGCATCCTCAGGCTGCGCTTTACATTTGGAGATATAGTCTGGGGTTATCAAGATTTAACTACATTGCTCGAATGCTCTACGATGAGGGCCATGTAGCTGAGTAACAATAAAGGATCGCTGCTAAGAAGGGTCACATCGTCAAGGTAGAGGGACTCTGGATGTCACCTTCTTGACGTATTAATTCAGATAGCACGCAAAACACAAGAAAAAGAGCGCTACGTCATCCTGCTGAGAGCATGATTTCAACCTCACCGAACATCAGGGGAGTCGGCCTGCTGTATGCCTGGTGCATCATTGAACAGAGGACCATGGCGCGCTCAGAAACCTCTGTCAAGAGAGGCCTTCGTGCGTTTATGTTAAAAGCGCCCAAAAAAAATTTGAAAAGCAATTTGAAGAAGCAACATTTCTTGTTGACTTAGGAAATGTGCTAGCTATATGTACAAGTATTTTCGCCATATAACCAGTGGCGTACCGCATCTGCCGTGGCTGTAGATAGTTTTTACGTCGATCTAGGTTAGCAGGGACTTTGCGGCCGGTCTAAGGACAGCTATGAGGCGGTATCACCCGGTCCTCTTTTTCAGGGTGATGAGCCACCAGCCTCAAATGACGCTTCTCATAGCTTTGGGAACCTACCCATTACTTATAATGTTGCATACCTAAGCGAGTTAGGCCAGCACATCGTTGTGATCTCTGTTGGCAGGTAGAGGGTATTTCAGGCGTGACGCCGTCGAGGCCTCCCAGATGTAAAGGTATGAAGTGCCTTGGTTACGTCGTCGCCTGAGTTGACCCGACTGCTGGACGGCCGATAGAAGAAGGTGGTACTACGTCCCCTGCTGGACCAGGAGAGTGCTTTTACAACACCCTATCATTGACTTTCCCGTTACGGGCGTAATGTCACCGGAGGACAAGTTTTACATGGCGCACTACAATAAATGGAAATCTTGTGAGCAGCGATCTGAGCGCGGCAATAATCTGTCATTACACATTTGCCTCCAACCTCCAATGCTGTCGGGGCTGCCGAAGACGAGGTGGCCAAAGCATGGCTTCAAGCAGTTTCATCTAGTGGTGGTGCATGGACTATTAAGTGCCCTCGTTAGAACCCTCTTAGAGGAATTTGTCGTCAGGTTCTGCGTTGGTCTTTGCCTTGGGATTCCACAAGTCGAGGAACATTAGTGCAGCTGTGGAGAGAAGGTCTCACCCCTAGGTCACCATGGTTTATCCTGCATTCGCGCCTTAGGCCGTAGGACAAGATACACTGCTTTGAATGATGCCTTGATCCGCGCTCTAAGGTTTTCTGGTTACACTTGTGTTCTTGAACCTGCAGGTTTGTATACAGACGACTACTGTCGATCTGACGGGATGACCCTAACAGCCTTTAAGGGTGGGAGGACATTTGTCTGGTACACTACCGTGACTGACTCCTTAGCACCTTCAATGATCAGTCACGGCGCTGCTTAGGCTGGTTATGCTGTTTCGCAGGCGGAGAGAATTAAGTGCCGGAAGTATGCACCTATCGGATCTCTATGTATTTTCGACCTTTTGTCTTTGAGATCTCAGGTAAAATTACTGAGGGTCTTATTGCTAAGGTATGCAAGTATCTTAGATTGGCCACGGGGACCTACGCGCTGCTGATTTTTTTCTGGCAAAAGCTTTCATTGGATATACAACGTGGTAACGCCACGACGGTGTTTGGCACTTTGTCCAGGTGGTCGACACCGGGCTTCAAATATCATACTTATATAATTGTCTCAGTTCTTTTTACCCGATTTGTCAATATCAAAAGTGAGGCATCAAAAAGCATCCTGCATTCATAACATTATATATATGTATAAAAACACACACTAGTGTATTCACAATATGATGTCAATGACCTGACAATCTGTATGTAATATCTGTTAAGGGTGACAAGCACAACAGGAGAAAAACACAATAATTTAAAACAAATAAATGTAAATTGTATAATATTTTGGTATGCATAAAGGCACGCATTCTACGCTAGGTATTAGGGTTGTAAAGTTTTGGAGATAAGTGGTGTTCCTACCTCGTTATCGGCCATGGATGCGAGTGAAGATCCAAAGTGCGAACGCCTCATCAGACGGGGCGAATTAGCCAGACCAAGCGATACGGAATCATCTTCCGAATTATTGTTGTTGTTGTCACTTCTGCTCCGACAGTGCGTAAAGGTATTACACGAAGACGCTGTACTTAGAACAAATTTCCTTGCTGTATTGCACGGTCCGTCTATTATCGCTGCGGGCAGTCGTCTAGTAACGTTATTTATTGCCGTATGACTGCTATTTCTTTAGTATATAAACTCACCAAATATTGCAAGTCTTACTCAATGATTTAAAATAACATTTATTTTTATTTTTGAGGATAAGCGAATACATTCAAATTTCGATTAGGTGTAAATATTATATATAAACACCATCAAATACATCAGCTAGAATTACCAAATAAGTGAAGGGTTAGAAGGTTTGGTTGCTTACGTACTCATTACATATGCGCTGCAAAAAGCTTACCTGCGGGTTCTGCGAAGCTTGCTAAATAATTGCGGAAATCCAGATTTGATGTCTCCTAGAAGCATATCCATCACATCGGACTCACTTCCCGAAAAGTCCACGCTGAGTCTACGTTGAAAAATCACAGGCGTTCCATAGACACAGTATCAGCAGTTAACCTTGGCTTGATCAGACTTATCATTTATTGACGCACAGCATTTGAATTTTTGAAATGTATTCCAATACATATTTATACTGGATCCAGAGATAAACGGCATGTGGCCAATATGCCATATTACATATCACTGCGCGTTTGATATTTGAAAAAATATCTTGAATTTAAAGGCGGTATATCTTAATTATATATGAATTAGTGAGTAATGAGTAAAATTGGGCCTAAAACTATATGTTCCATCGAACTGCCAACTTTTTGAAGAGAACAAGTGCATAAACAATGTAGGCGACGTAGTGCTAGAGAAAGTATGGTGCAAAAGGAAACTATCCTTCTTGGTATAACCCGCATTGTAGGCTTTTTTATTTATTGACATGACTGGTAGGCAGTTATTTAGTGGTAAGCAGATATTTTCGTCATGTTGGGAGAATGGATTGCTGTTAAATTTGAGTTAGTCTACAGTTCAGCGCGGCTTGTCGCTGAAGCTCTTGTTACCTAGTGCCGAGTATTCAATTACGGACCTCATTTAAACATTTCCCTCTAAATCCGATGATTGGTCTGTGCTTTCTATGCTTGGGATGGAACAACAAGCTAGAACTCAACAGACCTCGTTACGACTAGGGACGCCCTCATTTGAACAATTTGCCGTCTCTCGTTCCTCACTCTTAGCTCTGTTGGCAGAGAGTCATGCATGCTTGTTAGCACGGCAATGAACCTTTTCGACGTTCGTAAGGCAAGTCGTGTTTTTGAAAAAATGGCTATAAATGTTCACGATGATTTTTTTGCTTGCTTAATTTGTTAAGACCATATGCATTTAGCCATCAAGACTTGAAAGCACTAGCCAACGCGTAGAAATACTTAGTAATAACGCGTTTCTGTTTCAGGAAGTTTACAGTGAACTTTCTAAGATAAAACGTGTTTACGAATTACACGGTTAATAATATAATGAAACAATTTTACTTTAATGTAAAAGTGTCTACTTAAACATCTCCAGGCGACCTCTGGCTGGTTAGCTCCAGCGTGATGAAGACCTGAGTGCAATATGTGTAAACTTGACACAACAAGTATTTCCGTTAACATTCGAATTGCTATGTCATGCTGTTCATAGACGATCGAGCCGTGACAGTACACTCAGTCGCTTACCTTTTGGCCTGATCTTCGCGTAACCTTCGACGAGCTTCAGCTTTTCTTTCCTGCTCAGCGCGTTTTTCGTTCTCTTCAACGGCGGTTCGGAATTTTACGCAAAAGTTCCAGAATACCCTTAAAGAGACACAGATAAAAGTAGTATATACCCGCCAGAATACCGGTAGCCGGCAACAAAACATTTAATGACGGGGTCCTACAGAATAGAGGAGTCTTTGATATACGTGTTTCTCTTAATGCTAGTCTTGTGTGCTGATGCTGAGCTGGGTGTTGTCTTTTTAACATACTTGAAACACTCCTCTAACTTGAAGGTGTCGATATCCTCGCAGAGAAAGGTAGCCAACTTTGTTCGCACTTGTTCGAGTCTGTCAATCTGTTGCTTTGTGTCCTCGATACGCTGTTGCGCACACTGAAGGAAGTCGCTCATTTGCGCTTGAAGGTCGGGCGCATGCGTCGAGGCCACCATGTTAGAGACGTTCGTAACTCTCATCGTTAGGGTGGCCGCATCGCTGTTCAGGCTGTCGATCGATAGGCGAGCGGCGTCTTCGAGCGACGTCACTTGGTCGGTGAAGTCCAGAAGCTGCTTGCGTTCCGCCTCCTGCGTTCAGCAATAATCGGGAACGACAAGCAGTACCTAATTAGTGGCGTTTGCCCTTCGTGAGAGTTGTACCCGGGTTGCTCTGTGAAAACAGGACTTTTTCCGGACTAGATTCGACATAGACTGCCAGCAATGATTATTATTTTAGCTTTTTGAAAGGCTAGCTAGATTAGGATCAGATAAGAGGAGTCAAAGATACATACCATCGCAACGTAGTGAATAAGGTTCATGCCCGGACGATTGGCACGCATGTCCGTCACCTTTAGCAAAGACATCATGCGGAAGCCAGCAGCGTTGCCAGCGTAGCCACCAGAGTTCAAAAAATTGCCTGCGACCAGGATCATGTAGAGAATTTCGTGAAGCTTTGTTGCGTCCTCAATTTCTTGCGCAGCGTTCCGAATCGATTTGATCGATGGCTCGAGCAGCCCAATTGTCGTCACAAATTCCTCCTTTAGAAGTAGACCTGCGTGGCGTGGACAGCATAAACACGTAACAGACCAAAAGGATCAGCAAATCAAAAATCGATTCGGCATGGCTAGATGCGCAGGTTATGTTTACAACTTTGAATGGGTCCCAGCTGCATTACTCTACATAAACTATTAAGCCTATTGATATTGCATGCGTCACGTATATATATATATTAGATATATATATATATATATATATATATATATATATATATATATATATCTCGTTTTCGTAGAAGAAACGCTTATACAGCGGCTTGATTCAATCCTGCATTGTGTGCTTAAACCACTGCTAAGTTAGTTGTAAGTTTGGACTCATACACAGCCAGCAAGTTCTCATCAGCTCATTAAGCATAATTGTTTCCCTCCTAGAGCATTTTCTGGAGTTAACCAATTAAATAATATCATAATTGTATTTAAATTAATTAAGAGATTGTCTTTCTTCTTCTTTTGAAATGTCTGCACCTTTACTTTTCCTGATGAATCACTTTTGCAATAACAGGCATTAATTCTAAACAATAAAATAACTAACGGATCGGGGACATTCAATAGAAGTATATATGATATACAATAAATTAGTCACTAGGCGTATGTTTGCTCCTATTTTAGTTCCTACATTCCTTTTTATCACATTATATGTGAACTATCTATTTCGAGAAACCGAAAGATCACTAGTAAACCACAGTGTGGAAAAGAGCACCCACTCACATTCGATACGCAGCTTGTAGTCGGGTATATTGATCAACTGCAGAAGGAATTGCTCCGCTGGGCCAAGCCTAGCTGTGTCGCCGTCGAAATTGTTTAGTAGTTCGATTTCCTCCGGTTCGGGAAGAATCTTAAGCAGACCCCGCAGTCTCTCTGCACCTACAAGGAGTAAACGCTGTTGGTTATAATACCGAGCAAGGTGGCTTAGTGGCAAAGCCTTTGCCTTGCATTCGGGAGGACCGGGTTCGAGACCCAGACCGGCCACTCTTAAATTGGTTTGCATGGTTTCCAATTTAGACAAGGTAAATGCCGGAGTGGAGTAAAACTTGGCCATGACATGAAAAATCCGTACACGGGCAATTGCCTTACGGGAAATCTAAAAAAAAAAAAAAAAAAGACAGTCATCATCGGTACGGATGCGGCTCAAATGAAAATACTTACCGCTCAGCCGCTTAGGTAACCGTGACCTGCTAGACAGGGCGGGAAGCTTTCTGTTATTTGCTTAGGTATAAATCGAGAATTGTGGAGGGTGCTCATTCATAAAAATACCTGCGTGCGGAGGTAACACAGCGCGTTTACGTACCAATTTCATCGTGAAACCCTTTGCGTATCATCGACGCAATGCTATCATGCTGTGTGGTCGACGAACGGAACTGCTTAAGGAAGATCGAGACATTCAGCGATCGCTTCCCGTCGAGAAGTGTCACCTTAGAGAAATATAAACTTAAATTATATATATATATATATATGTTTAAACCACCGATTTATATAAATGTACAATGGTGCTAGCAGAGCAGAACGATAATAATAATAATAATAATAATAATAATAATAATAATAACAATGTTAGTCTCACCTACTATTGGCAGAGAGTAAACACTAGGCGACCTTTCTCTCGCAGCGTAGTGCATGTGTAGACAGAGCTGGCACGATGGCATAAAAACAGGGCTCTATCTCGTCGAGCATCCCTCCCCCATGTGGTGTACATACCTCTTGCGCTTTTCTTTGGCTGGCGCGCTGACGCCGTTGCATCTGCGGCGTCGACGGCTGTGACGGCTGCTGGCAGAACAACTCTTCCATGCCTTCGAAGTCTAGAAGCGTCTCGTTGGCACCGCCATGCGTGGCGGCCACTCGAGCCCAGAGATTGTCGCCACCGCCGCCGGCCCCGCCAAGAACGCGGCCAGCGGGAATCTTGCACCAGTTGAGCGTCTTCATCTTGTTGCGCGGTTTCGGCGTCCACTGCTGAGGTAGCAGTTGAGCCGGGGCGACTGCGGCGGCATTCATCAACCGGGACCCACTGTTTCCGCCGGCTCCGCTAACGAGTCCGTTGGAGCCAACTTCGTTTGAGCCTATCAGACGATCCGCTGTCGTTCCACCGAGTCCTGGCAGTGACGAGCACAATGTCGACGAGGACAAGGCCGGCGGAAAAGGTGGTGGTGGCGGAGGTGGTGGAGGCGGCGGTGGAGGCGGCGGGGGAGGCGGAAGCGCCGATGCGGCAGAAACCCCACCAGAAGTCGAAGTACCCTGGAACGAGTGCAGATTGGACAACAGCTGTTAGACACGCGGCAGTGGCCGTCAGCACACACAGACAAACAGGCAGACAGACAGCCAGACTATAACTGTTGTTGCCGTTAAACAATGACGGCAGTCAACTGACTGATCAGTTAGTTATTCGGCTTTGTGTCGCGTGCCATTACACAGCTGCTCGTTAATTAGCCGATGTGGAAACGCAGTGCACACAATTTGCAGGCATTGTGTCTCTTTATTCACGCTGGCACGTTGTCGACGTGACCCCCGTCACCTGGCTTGGTTTGGTGAAATGGCTTTGCTGGACTTTAAATTTGAGCTAAATTGAATATATTTGTGTTAGAAAATACTGGACGAAACTCGCATAGTTCAAATAGTATATAGAGAAGCAATAACAGCCTTTCTCAAAAAAGGCAAAGATCTCTTTCTCTCTCTCTCTCTCTCTCTATATATATATATATATATATATATACATATATAAATATATATATATATATATATATATATATATATATATATATATATACATATATAAACGGAAGCTTAATTACGCACCGAAGGCGGCGGGGGCGACGAAGCAGCAAGTCGCGTGGACCCTGGAGGTGTGGGCGATGACATTGCCGCCAACCTCGGTAGAGGCGATGACGACGGCTGGGGCGACAAAACTCTGGGCGACGTAACAGCTCGAGGTGAGCGCTCACCTCCACAGCGGCATCGTTGAAGGAGCCGGTCGGCGTCGGCCGGCGTCTCAATTGACGTCGCCCTCTCAACCAGCTTAGACGCCGTGTTCCAAATGACGTCTGCAATTGGCTACGCGCCGAAAGTAGATGACGTAAAACGCATATTATTGCGAAAACGTTATACGCACATCAGTAAATACTATATATATATAAACATCAATAGGCAAATTTTGCAATAGTACTGCGTCAATGCTGAGTGTTGCACATCGAGCAATGCACAGCGCCTCTAGCAATAACTGTCTGCCGATCATGCCGCACACATACCAAGTAAGAGTGGCGGTTTAAGGTGCTGGTTGATCAATAAGTATACCGACCTTTTATCTTGTTTCAATGCTGCCATGACGGCTTACGATAATGTTTGAGTAGATCCGCAAAGCAGCATACTTAACAAGTGCTCCCACAATTCGAGACAACCACAACCCACAAGACAGACAACATGAACGATGACGTCGACGATTCGACGGTCGAATGTTGTCTTTAAAGCCCACCGCATAACATGTGCCTACGCTATGTCGGCAAGTATAATCGACGTCTATGTGAACGGGTGTTCATTTCTCTATGCCTGCTTGTTTCGTTGCTAGCTATGACGTCGCGACGCCGGTCAATAGAACGTAGGTTAGGCCTGGCTGGCATATATATATATATATATATTTAAATTTGTTTATGCATTTAAATATGTACACGCATAACGCAGAAGGTAAGCCCGAACAAATGTTTAAGTGTTTACACAGGCCGCAAAAACAGACGTGTGACTGCTAACCAGGGTGTAGTCGACGCGCAAGAGGTTTTGCAGGATCGACAGGAATGGAGCTTGTTGTGGCGTTAACGAGACCAGTCTCAGGATGGCGTAGAACACCTGAAATGCCGGAATTGATTTGTGAACGTAAAAACACATTCATCTACAAATATATATACACATATAGGCGACAATGCAAGCAATTTTTTATGCATTTCTTTCATATTGCATGTTGAACTATGGCTATATATTGTACGTATTTTGGACCATATAGAAAATGACTGTTTAGTGTTGCTTTTGTACTTGTGATCTTAGTTACCGTATGAGAGATTCAATAAGGTTATGTAAAATAGGTCATGATATAATATGTGTAAACTCACATATGGTAATTTTTTTATGATAATCATTTTGACACATATTGATGCACCAATATACCTACTACTTAAACAAATTTGATCTTTTAGGTAAAAATTCCATCGGCCTCCCAGTTTGTACCTTTTCTCTAGATCTGAGATTGACAATGGATGTGAATCAATGGCTTACAAATACATAGCTTAAATTTCTGATATTTCTTATATTCCCTTAGATACATATACATATATACACATTTTATTCAAACAACTGTTACAGTTAAACTAATTCACGTTGTAGCTGTCGCTACCTCAAGATGTGAGTTGAGGTCGACGCCATCGGGCCCGTTAAGCTGGCCTTCGTCGGTATACCGCTGAGCTTCGAACGCCTCGAGTTGCACCGTCATGTCGTTCGTGAAGTGCCCGGCTTCACGCCGCAGCCTGCACGTGAGCAGAGAATGACACAAGGCTTAGATATCTGTTTAAAAAGAATGCCAATTTGATGAAGGAAGTCCAATTCGAGTTTTCTCTTATAAAAAGGTCCAGCATGGATGTAATATGTTTCGCAGGAATAACCGCTGCCTTGTACGCAATGCAGATGCACAATTTTCGTAAAGCATTCATAAGTGGTCTAGATGCAAAAGTGACTGCGCGTGCCGTAAATACTATGGCATTGTTACGAACTTAAACCTGAATACATGTATTGCCGTCTCCGTAGCTGTCTGCATATACCTACTCGAACCTGCTTGCGTATGGGAGCAATCTTGGTGAGTACTCGGGCATTGCGTAGTTTAGTGGCAGTTTTTGTCCATTTTAGCCACAATTGTCGTCGCACTCGACTGACGTATGCAAGTTTTTGACCCACTGAGTTCACTGTAGACCGTATTACCGTATTTCCGAATGCTATTCAAAGTAAATACCGTTGTTTTACACTCCTTCGTTGCACATCGCAGCTGTAGACGAGACAGTACACAAGAGCGGTAGGCCAGCACGAGCACTAACATCAACACCGCTAGTAAAAGAAGAAATGGCTGCGCAAGAAACGGGCGTAGCAAAGCTTATCCTTTTCGGTGAGGTAGTCAAGTGTGACATGTTGCAAGGAAACCTCATACACTTAACTTGTACAGGCACACGCGCAAGCACCTTCAATACCTACACTTACAGAGTCTCACTTACAAACAAAGAGTGAAACACAAAGGCTTACAGATAGCTGCTGCTGCTAGAAACAGTCGTGTTTCAGCTAGAGGACGTTTGGCATTGAGGCCGAATACTCATCTAGCCAGCACATCGAGGTACTGGCTACGATTCGCGTAATGCAAACAGAAGAGGGGGTGTGACAAGCAGTTGCATGTAGAAGCACGGTTGAGCACTGGCTAATAGTTATACATGTTCGTATGCTTATACACTTGAGGTTTGCGGTGTGTCGCGCATAGGAGTGTTGCTAATGTCGTCAGCCACAAACGAATGTTTAGATTTGTGCAGCGACAGTCCTGCATACAAACATCGTCATACAATGAGGTGTCAAGACTGGTTGTCTCTTTCTCTCTCTCTCTCTCTCTCTATATATATATATATATATATATATATATATATATATACGGCTCATTACAGCAGTCGCCGCCGAAAGAGGCACAGAAACCACAGAGAACAACGGCGTACAGAGTGGTTGAGTATAGTTACAGTTATACAATAATACCCCTCTGCCACCAACTAGTAGGGTTTTGTCAGGGAGGGCTATTAGCAAAGGTGAAACAAAAGATTCGCAGTGGTTCCACGCGCAAGACTAGCTTGACATATCCGACAATGGGCTGCCCATGTCGATTATGCATAAGGATGTTTTTTTCAGAGCGAATTGCTCGTAAATTTTTATGAAAGGAAATTAAACATTATTAGGTAATATTTCCGCGAGTAGCATATGATAAAATATTTAATATATATATATATATATATATATATATATATATATATTTGATATTTTAAATATTTTACCATATTTAATATATATATATATATATATATATATGTTTAATCAAGCCGGGCATATATTTATAAGCATTTTGAATATATGCCGAGTCAAATTTACAATGTACTCCCTATTTGAGCCATTATGCAAGCACATCGATTTAAAGCGATAGCATGGACAATGTCACGAGACTGGCGGCCAGAGCATTGACGACAATTTGCGGGGAAAACACACAACTGTTATCGAAACGATGATAAACTTTTTAGTGCTGGACGGTGTTGATCTATCCGGGTGCCAATTTTCGATTGAGCCAGGCGAATTTCTGCCAACTCGGCCCACGCAAACAACTCTGTGAGGCTGCTTCAGCATCGATCTATCACCGTCGACTTGCTGGTCTTTTCTCTCTCGCTCACACTCCCTTCTCTGTCTCTGGCTTTTCATTGCTTCGCTCTTTTGAGGGAGGGGGGGGGGGGGGGGGGCTACGACTATTTCCTTCGTTCCTCTTCTCTTTGCAGCGTGCCTCTTCTGATGCGCGCAAGTTATGCGGCTGCGGGCATTTTCCTCGCAAACAGAAAGTTATCAGACGTGTGAACTCCCTTTAGTAACATTTTCTTGGCCCGTTGATCATGGGAGGCAAGGCGCATATATATATATATATTATGGCAACGAATTAATTATGTCGTATTGTCGTGATCCATTTGCTGCTTTGACTTAATAGGTATAATGAAGAGCCTACCATACCTCTTTACTCCCGAGTGAGGAAAGCCGGCCAATCCACCGGCCGGTCAGCAAGCCGGCGCTATTAATTATCGCTCGACTACCGTCATGCTATGTGACTGCTCTAGCCGCAAAAATAATGAAAAAGTCATATACTGCTACTACGGCTTCATGTCTGAAACAAATTGATAATGTAAATAACAACAATGATTATGAGACGATGATGATGATGATTTTAAGGACCGTAATGTAACGAGGACGTACTTGATGAGCTCTAGGACGTCGTAGAGTCGAAGACCGAGCAGCTGGTTGCGGATGGCAACCCGTTCGTTGAGAGACGGCGCGCTCACCAGAAGGCAGTTGACTAACGCCAACAGCGTAGCCGAATACTCCGACCGGAAGGCATCGCTTGTCTGTCCGTTTATTGAGGTACACAAGGCCGATAAGCAGCCGATAAACGACAGAAACAAACGGAACAACAGCACAATGTCAGGAGCAAATACGTTATCATCTATAGTATGATGGGTCACGGTTGCGTCACGCCACATGCGCTAGACGTGTACGCTAAACAGGCGCAAACAACATCGCTTCAACACAAAAACTTGTATACGCAACTAAAAAGAGACACGAAGCTTCATGAATAACAATACAGGATTGCGTGCAGCACAACTCGACAACAGCAGCATAACAAGATAATCGTTGCCGACAACAGGGTCGCCCCGCGAGCTGTGAGCGCCCACTTGCACCCTGTTGTTGGCAAGTCAGTCTGACGACACCGGCCGGACGTACCGAGACGTTCTTTGTCTACAGTTGTATCGATTAGAACCATGCACTAGACCATCGACGAATATTATCTCGATGTATCGATAACAATGCATACACGTTTTGTCAGTCCAAACAAATCCGATTGTATTTATATATATGTACACGCTTCCGAACAAAATTTGATACACGTATTATAGATATGACGCATGTGTAAGATTTGAGCCTGACAAGCTAGACAATGCTGCTATTATTATTATTATTATTATTATTTTTGCCTCAGCCTCAATACTTGCTGCCTTATCTATTCGTCGTAGCTTTTTATGTCGCTTGACCCCGATGTGCTAGTTTATCAGTTTACACTGTATTAGTTTACTTTATTGGCCTGAAAACATTCGGCTGGCAGTCTTTGGCTTTTAGAAGTTAATTTGTAGTAAGAATATATAGTTCTGGTATGCTGACGCTGTATTGCTAAATAATAAAAGAAACGTAGGAAATTTACTGATCATTAGCTGGTTGACTCATCATTATGCCACCTACCTGGATGGAACAGTCGCGAAGCTCCTCGACAATGAAGGCCAGTCGATATCGGGCGCCTTGATTTGTCTAAAACACAATATAAACGTTGATTATGTCGGCCTGGCATTGGGGTCGAACGTACGTGTGAACTTACCCGGCAGTGTGACTGTTCCGAAGAACACTCTCGAGCCGGTTTCCAAGATTGGGGGTATCGATGATTCTCGAGCTAAGATTGTCCGCGCTCGACGAAAAAGCCTAATAAGTCTCTTACGAAGCGGGAGGCAGCTACAAGCTTTTGACAACGGTGATTGCGTCTCTCAAAGAGATTATAGAAGTTTTTAGCCCAAAATCTGCGCAATGCTTCAAGCTCGAAGACCTTTTAAAATCGATATAATATGCTCCATTAAAGCTAAAGTAATTCATATTTTTCTATATAATTCCTGAATTTCAAGTACATTTGCTCCGCAGTCTCCGGACAGCATCAGGAAGTCTTTGCTCTGGAACGACATTCGTTTGGGTGTTAACGAGTTTCCGGCCATCCCTATTAATGCTGGTTGGGATGATCCACTAACGCAGAGGCAGTTTCATTACATTGCTGACTTTATGATACGGGAAGGCTCTGTTGTGACGTTGTTGCCAAAACTAAAACTTGGCTAATGGATTTAGACTATCCTACTCACGAAATAAGTCGCTATAGCGTTAACACTGCCTGCAAAATGATCGTCCTAGGGGGATATTAAGACCGCCTCTGCAGTACTCTCCTTTAGATCTATTTGTGGTTTTGATACGAACTTCTTGATACACTAGAAAGGCTAGTGCCGCGAATTGGCAGTCTGCCTTGCATGTTAATGGGAAACTCTAATATCAATATTTTGGCTGATCCTCCTCTTATGAAATGCCTATATTTTTTTGTGGCGAGGGGGCTTATTCAAACAATAGGTAGTGTAACACGTCCTACCGCAGCAAACTGTATGAATCATATAGCTATTGCAAATTGTTCCGTTTTTAGTTTCATCGAGGTGACTTCATTAATTTCGGACTATCGCATTATCCGATTATTATCTCTCTTAATGACGGCCAACCGTTTCAATTATATCTGGAAAAGACACCTTTAGTGTATTGGCGGCATGACCAGCGCAGTATTTATGTACTTCTTGACGTTGTACAACGGCCCCTTGGATCTACGGGTCTTTCGGGCCTATTAAATCTACTTGGAAATATATTAGCCTGGGGACTCCTTAGGTCCCTGTCTCTGGTTTCTCTATATATCTGATTTTCTGGAACTTCATACTCTTTAGTATTAAACATGACAACATGGGAAAGTTGATCGTGTTTGCTGACGACACAACAATACTATTCCGGCTCGACTAACATTTCTAGTGGTGTTGACAATGAAATTGGGTTGGTTAAAAAGTTGTTAAGAAATTAAATTGCCAATATCTTCGTATTTCGACCAGCTAGAAGGCTGCTTCGACGGCCCGATATATTTTCGACTGGGTTTCAAACCGTAGATCGTTCTCGGGCGGTAAGGTGTCTATGTTTGGTACTACATGAGCATTTATCCTGACATTCACAAAGACATATCACAAAGATCAATTGACGTCAAAATGCTATGACGTTACCGCAACTTTACGGCGGTTAATACAGTTAGGGTTTTTTTTACTTTTGACAGCCTATAAAGCCCTGTTCTTATCTATTCTATATATTGGTATCCTATTGTGGGGTAGTGGGTACAAAACATGTTTTTAAACGGTTCAGATGATTCAAAATGATGCACTTCATGCCATCTTCTTCCGATGGCGCTACGCGTCATTAGGTGGTCTGTTGGCTCCTTTTCTTCTCTCTCTTAAGAGTCTTAAAAATATATATTCTTAGAGTGGACACGCTTGCCTACAAAACCTCTCGTGGTTTACAAACTACCGGCGGATATAGATTTTCGTTGGTACCTAGAGGGGGAAAGCGATTATGAAGAGCGACAGTATTTGTGGTCCCCTGGACTAGAAAAAGCGTAAGTCTCGTTCTCAATTGTGCCGGCTGCCGCATATTTGGAGCACGTCCACTGACCGCAAAAGATATCTCCCCCGCTCTGACTGTTTATGTGCGGTAATGACGCACCAGGGCTGTTATAGGCTGAAAGTTAACACGTTCACTTTCACAGGATTGTAATATAAATTGGTAAATGGAATTCATTAAATAAGAGCATATTGTTATATATATATATATATATATATATATATATATATATATATATATATTAGCTAAAATTAGCTATAATAATAAATATACGATAGCTAAAATGTGCGGTAATTAAAAATATATTTTGCTTCCGGCTCTGGTATAATAGACTGCTGAGGGTATTGGCAGGCGTTGCGAAATGAAGAGCAGTAAAGATTTTAATCAATTCATGAGCCGTAGGCGCCACCATACAAGGGATCGGCAATACTGTTATGTTAAGTGTATCTTTTTGCTACATGTCTTTGCTATGTCATACTGTAGAGCATGATCACTTGCTTACTGCGAAAACACTTATATATATGAGCATGTGACTATGTTAGTCGCTCCATTTTTATAAAATCACTTTTTTAAACATGAGCAGGTGAAATGCAGTTTTGCAAATAAACCACGCAACTTTTCTCCATCTCCGGACCAAACTATCAATTCCCGTGATAATGAATTCCGGTTTCTGCATCCTGGGGAATATCTCCACGTGTCTTTTACTTCTTCTGGTGAAGTGAATTAATTTCCCCATAAATAATTATGCAGGCATATTAATAGGTAAGAGTCCAGCAATGCGATATCCGGTCAGTACCGTAGATGTGGCAAAATTTCCCAACCGAAGCGTGTTATCTTGCGGAGGCTAGGTAAGCTCTCATGCGGCTTCGGGTTGCCTTGGCGGAACATAACGCTCTTTCTATTTACGAGACCGCGTCTTTTCTTTTGGAGGGCGGCATCAACTAGGTCGCGCGGATCACAGAAGACACTTATGTCTGTAGATTAGCCACGAGGAAGAAACTCATGGTAAACGCTGCCATGCCTATTTTACCAAACACAGATACAAAACCTTGCGCGATGGGAAAGATGGCCTAGGGCGCACCAGGATTACACGTTTCACGTTGTTGTAGAAAGCCTCTTGTCACATGTAACGATTTGATCCAAAACAAACATGCATGATGCTTGGCAAGCCAAGAAGAACATTTTGCTAGACGCCTAATTTTGTTGCACTCGCCCAAGTCATGAGGTACCCATTGGTTTGACCTTAACATGAAACCCTGGGCGCCAAGGCGAGTGACGATGGTTTTATGACTTCCTTGAAATCCATGAGTAAGTCACGCCTAGTCACTTGGGGATTCTGTTTCACAGTTTGACGCAATCGGTCTTTCTCGAGCGTACTAAGCCCGAGAATTACATCGTAAAAACTACAATATCACTTTACAAAGGTCTCGAAGATATCACGGTCCTTACATAAATATTTTTTTTTGTAAATGTGGCAGATTTTTCAGCAGCGAGAATTTCAAAATCTTTACATCTACAAATCACAGTTCTGTCCAACAAATACACGTATATATGCCGTTGTATATACCGTTGTCATCGGCGATTTTTTGTACGTATATAGAGAGAATAGCGCGAAGGATTAATAGAACGGGTTCGGGATGGCAGATAGGGGAAAGGGTGTATATATCAAGAAACCCGTGCTGCTGTTTGCTGACAATATGGTAGTGTTAGGGCAGGGTACTAGCAAAGTTCAACAAATGTTAAATGCATGTGGGGAAGCAGCGGAGGAACTGAGCATGGCGTTTAATGAAAGAAAGAGCGCAGTTATAGTATTTAATGGGACTAGGGGGGCAAAGAAGCTTGTAGTACAGGTAAAATAATTAGATTATAAAAGTCAGTACAAGTATCTTGGGGTGACAATGACTACAGTGGATGACTTTTTAGAGGAAGAAGAGATAATAAGGAGAAAGAAGGCTGAATGAGGAAGAAATGCAGTAAGGTGTAAGGGCCTCTGGGGGTTTAATAAATATATAGTAACAAGGAATATATGGAAGGCCATGTATATGCCAGGATTGACCTTTGCTAATGCCTCTCTGGTCTACAGCGCAGGGTTGAGAAAGAAGTTAGAAACAATACAAAGAGAGGTGATAAGATTTGCATTGGGTTGCCGTTTTAATTGCGCCAGGGAATTTCTTGAGGGGGAAGGGGCAATGTCAAAATGTATACAAAGGGCAGTACAAAGTAAGCTTAGATTTCGTAGTAGGATTGAAAATGTCACAAATAAAAGATGGGTTAAACATACGCAGCTGGTAAAGACGGCACTTAGGATTAAAACAAAGTGGGATCGCAGAGTAGAGTTCGCAGCTAAGGAGATTGGGTACCATACAGACAAATGGAAATTGGCGATGGGCTCCAGATCAAGTTTGGCAACTATGTATAGAAAGGAAAAGCGGGAAAGGGGCGGGGTAGAATGGGTATACGATAATTCAAGAGCGAGTGGGCTATTGGCAGATGTCAGGGCAGGGATGTTGGATACAAGGTTACATAGAGCTAAATAGGAGGGGCAAAGTACAGCATGTCGAGCATGTAGGCTAGATAATGAATCAATCGAACATATCATTAAATAATTAATAATATCATTAAATAATATAGCCTTATGGGGGAGCAGAGATATAGAGCTGTCGGAGGCCTTAGCTCTAGGACCAAATGTTAAGAATGACCTGGTCGATATTACAAGGAAGAGGTTGTCACAATGGAAAACAAATCCTCGGTAGGTAATAAAGTAGACATGGATTATATGGATGCGTAGGTAATACATGATACCGCTCTAAGCGCCCCTGATATAAAAGGGTGACCTGATATAAAAGGGTTATATATATATATATATATATATATATATATATATATATATATATATATGTTAGATTTATAAAACGCGAGAAGGATACGCTTTAACGTAAGTCTCTGTTCGTCTATTCCATTTGTCGCTGTTTGAAATAAGAATCGGAACAGCACAGTTTCAGTTTAACTTACTTATGTGAAACTTTGATTGTTTTCAAGCTTAATTCATATGTTCCAGAGAAAAGAAACATAAAAGACAAGAGCGAGTATAACGGACAAATGTGTATATATAAATTGTGCAATCTCTGTGCGCTCATAGCTATAGGCGTCACCTACCTTAAAGTGCTCGAGTGTCTCCAGAACTCGTCGGTAGCCCTTGTCTTTGCTGTAGACGCACAGCGCCGAAAGCAGCTCGACGATCTGTTTTCTCTTGGACCGCTCACTGCTACCAAGAGCTGCAATACAAAATGACATACACGGCAAAGGTTGATGCTATTAGAACAACAGGTAGACCAACAAGAAGCGACATTTCCTACTATATATATGAATTTTTTATATCACTACGCACGATATATATATATAGACTATTTAACGATTAAGTCCTAAACATTTCTTCTATTTTATTATCCAACCATATTCCAGATATGAAGACCTATATTTTATGTTCGAACATGTCCGGAGTGGATATGTGAAATATATAAGAAAGAGTTAACATACTTTGGTGGCGCACTTAAACTATATGCTTGGTCATTTCACGCTGTCACATGACTGTGCCATTAAAAAGCTTACCTAAAAGTGAAAGATGTCTGAGAAAGTCAGAGAAGACCCACAAACGGGCCAAACATAAGCTGAGGCCCATTGTACTCAATGCATATTTATGGTGGATAACACTAAGGAGAGTCCGACCGTTGCTGCTTTGAAAATTTCGTTACTTTATAGCATGTCTTTGCTCCTAATGATTAACGAAAAGCACGTAATGTTTCAATTTCCGTATTGAGCAGTCATACATGTAACAGTCAGTAAATTGGTAACAATCATAATAGTAATAAAAGAAAAAAATATTTTAACAGGCTGTTTTAAAATGATTACAAAACCGTCTGTTTCACCAGCAGTAGGCGGCCACTTTTTACTTTTTGAATATCTAACCCAAGAGTTTGTGAAGACTGCTCTTCTTTCTCTGAGACTCTCAAGGCTGTTTTCCGCACAGAAAGTCAAGAACACTTTTGTCGTCACACATTCACCCGAGAAGGCACACGGATTTCTGATCGCAACTTACACAGACTGCTTACTCTACGCTGACTGACGCAAACTGCTTGAATTACGTTGACTCTCGTAGATCTGTCACCTCACCTTCTTTTTCCCCCTTAAGCTAACAAAGGTGCCTTCCATCCTTCCTGTTAAAAATCGCGAATTAATCTATATACATTTAGATCGATTTATATTGGCACCCAGGGGCATGAGTATTATCCTGTCCTAAGTGAAGACCATATATAGTGGACGTATTATACACGTATGTGATAGCAATGTTAATTAAAGTAAGGTACGAGATTTACCAAAGGAATATCCTTTTGCACAAGTAAAAGCAAAAAAGCTGTCAGCTGTTATAACGAAAAATACGTAATTTAGTGGTAGAAAGCGACAGTCGACATTCTAAATGCCTTAGTGAAACATGGTTTCTTTATCTGCACAGGAGAAACATTGCACCTAGCACATAAGGGCAATTTGGCGCTGGAATATAATTCGTATAAGCCTTTCATGATTTATAAGTGGGTCTATAATACTAATCGCCACACGGAAGATGCATATAGCACGAAAGGCATAACAAGAAGGCGATAATGTTTATGTAAACCACAGGATTGTCTTAGCTGAATTGGTCCATTGCTGAACTATGTCGGTGTTGGGTCTCGAGCACGTGAGGTTGAGCGGTGTGATTAAATTAAGTCCTTTATCGTACCTTATGCAGACTGTGGCAGCCCGCCGCTGTAGGTTTAGCTTTGGCCTAGACACACTTATTTAGTAGGGTGTTCTGTCAGACACATATGTCTAATATCCCATCGAAGAGCACGGAGCTCTATGTGCACATGACTGTTCTGAGAGTCATCGAGAGGCAGTTTTTCAGATTGTTCGATTGAGTGCCAAGAGAAAGTGGCGGGCAAGGCTGGTCCGTTAAACCTGAGGTAAGCGGCGGCAACATTTATCTCTACTGGAAGATCAAGGGTAGGTAGAGCAATATGTACGTCGGTCGCATTTTCAGAGCGCCTGCAGTGAAATGGTATACAAATGCTTTTGCATACGATCAAGCAAACTGGGATACTTATTTTGGTGGAGCTTCCATTTGGGAGAACTGTACAACAGCTTGCTGACTACCAGTGCTTTGCACAGTCTAATGTAAACGTGTAAGTTTTTTATATGACCAGCAACGTATAACTTTTCTCAATATCCATTATAACCTTAGAACCTGCGTTAGTAAAAGCCAAACATGTTTTGGCAACGTGTATAATAGGAGTACAACATTTGAAGTCAGCAGTGCTCTGGACTCCCGGACCGTGTAACGGACAGTCATAACGGAGATATGTACCAGCATAGATTATATAATGAGAGCGTAGATTATAATAATGGTTGCAATACTTTGCAGTAACAAATGTTTGGGGAAAGATTTGCATGTGATTTTCTTCAAGTATATATATATATATATATATATATATATATTTCATGGCTCTACATTATGGTTTGGAAATAATTTCAACTAGAGCAGATGTACACGCACTTACACTGACATTTGCAGGATCCGCTAAGAAAGCCGATGCCTTAAGTGCTATAAGCAATTGAATAAATGCAGGCCTTAGTCGTATAAATGGTTATATCTAGTTGGATTATCGCGTGGTGATTCACCACATGCAGTATAGTATCGTCATGAAGTGGCATCACGATTCAACCCGATTGCGGCTC
Source organism: Dermanyssus gallinae (assembly GCA_003439945.1). Taxonomy (NCBI): domain Eukaryota; kingdom Metazoa; phylum Arthropoda; class Arachnida; order Mesostigmata; family Dermanyssidae; genus Dermanyssus; species Dermanyssus gallinae. The sequence goes on from QVRM01002192.1 coordinate 265,218, forward strand.
TCTTCAAGAACAGGCCATTGCGGTCAGCGGCGACATGAAGTGACCAGTTGATTTGCTGTGGGCGCTCCTGATTTGCTATGCTTGTGCCCACGCACACGCGTGCGTTCACATTGACGAAGTCTTTACGATATACCGGTTTTGTGTTAGCTCCTGTCTGCTTGATATAAATATTAAAAATACACATATATATATATATATATATATATATATATATATATATATATATATATATATATATATATATATATATATATATATATATATATATATAAATATATATATATATATACATCAACGTACGCACTAACGGAAACCGCATCTGCCTTGAGAATGGCTTGCAGTGCAAAATACAGCCGAAGCTCATTCTGTGAAAATATCTTAATTAATTTGGAGTCGCTTGTGTCTGTAAAATATCCAGTTATGTTTAATATCGAGACGCAGTCGAATGTTTATGACTGTTTTAGAATAGTCTTCTAAAAGAGTGCGTAAGGAAGAGATAGATGGAAAATAAATTTTTTTTTGTTGTCTTCGTCGTCGTCGCCAGTTTCCACGAAGCCAATAACAACGGTGTCTTCTTATTACGATAGGTGCTTTTCTGCCCCTGCCAACAAAATCTACAGAAGCAGTACAGAAAGGCGCAAGAGCAACAGCCGCAGGCTGAATTGAGATCAAAGTAGCGATCCACGATTGCACTGCAATCGCATGGAGTAGCAGCTATGCAATCGTAGTAAATTGAGAGGCTTAACAGCCGTCCGCCCCGTCCGCCTACTAATCGCACTCTGTATTGAGCGGCTCGCAAATCCGCGTTAACTACTGACGGTAATCGATATACAAGCATGGTAATGACGACGACGACGAACGAGAGATACGTAAACTCTTTCGCCAATCAACTCAGTTCTCATTCACCGAGCTGCTTTAGCAAGATTCTCCGTCAGCGCAATCATTTACACACGACATCGGGGGACATTGGCTGCGCTGGCACCGTTGTGTTTGGCGGCTTTACCCAGGGGTGTCGCTAGCGTCGCTGCTCCCATCCAACGCAGTAGTCCCACACGATCCCTTCTCAGCAGACGGCTGGCTGGGCAGCCATCTGCTCAGAAGCGATCGTGTGGGACTGATGTGTGGTGCCAACCAAGTGATGATTGGTCGCCAAAACACACCCGCATGTAGAAGCAATGCGAGAGTGCAACGAAAAAAAAGCATGATAGTGAGAGCGACACAAATGAACATATCGAGAAATGAAAAATCATGTCTAAGGCCCTTAAGGGAACGCGAAACCGGGGGGGGGGGGGGGGGGGGAGAGTCAAGAGAAAGAGGGAGACAAATTCGCGTGATTCGAAAAAGGGAGAAGAGTTAGAGGCGACTGACTAAGCCAGAAGTTGCTAATTGCGGCACAGTCGCCCGACGAAAGCCGCCCCCTCCATTGTTCCTATGTTGTGAGGGCTAATAATGATAATAATAGCCTTCATGCTACAATTTATTATTGTCATTAACGTTTTTGGTAAGTTTAGAATAGTTACCGTACAAATTAGCTTAAACGTTCTTGTATTCATTTACATATGTACTTTATGTAGACTTAGCTGCTGCTTTAAAACTAGTCGTATGTGGAAAACCTCCACCGATAATGTTTGTCAAACAAAAACCGTCGCATAAACAAAAACAGTATGCAGAGCCATCAATACGCATATCAACTGATACTTGTGCATTTACACTGACGATGATACCGAATATATCAACAACTATGATAAATAGTGGATTGATACGTCGGTATGAAAAACTAACCGTAGTGTCACTAACATTAGTGGCAGACAAAATAGAATTAATAAAGCCAATACTGAAGAATAGTAAAAATAAAAACATGCTACCATAGATGCCATGCCACTCTGAAACCACAATTCGTCATGCTCTCGCACGCGACTGCTAGGTCGCTCGCTTTCTACCACTAAATTAGGTATTTTTTTCGTTATAATAGCTGTGAGCTTTTTGCTTCTATTTGTGCAAAAGGTAATTCCTCTGGTAAATATTGTACCTTACTTTACAAAAACATTAATCATTCAACATAGCTGTTTCAAACGCCATATATATATATATATATATATATATATATATATATATATATATATATATATTTGACAGGCACTTAAATAATATTATTATACTAGACGCAACGAGCTACACAAACGTTTCGACACAGTTTTTGTTAAAGTTGGAAAATTGATGCACGTGATTCCATGCATTCGGGCTTAGTACCTTAGCTGAAATTTGGTATTCCTCTTTGTTGGATATATATATATATATATATATATATATATATATATATATTCCTCTGGCCTTCATATGGCCTATCTACTATCTCGATAACTGTCAGAAGGCTATTCATATTACGCAACTGGCTCCATTATTATTATTATTATTATTATTATTATTATTATTATTATTATTATTATTATTATTATTATTATTATTATTATTATTATTATTATTATTATTATTATTATTATTATCATTATTATTATTATTATTATTATTATTATTATTATTATTATTATTATTATTATTATTATTTATTAATATTGCTTAAATGTTACAATTGTGAGGTGTGAACGCGTACTCCTTGTCTTCTTCTAGCTCCTAAATATTTTTCCATGGAACCGACAATACAGCCGGCGTTTCCTCGGCTCACTGTAAGCGACAGCAGTTGCCATAGAAGTTCGCCTTCGCGCCGATTCCCTGTGAGATATGTAATCCGTTGGCCCAGCTCACTGATGAATCTCTTGGTTCCCTTGCTTACCGGACCCATTGTTTCCATAGATATTGGTACTACGATGTAACTTGTCTTCAGTTCTTGGTACTTGCGTTTTTCCCGTTATCTGCGCGCTCGGCAACCCGTCCCGCTTCTAGTAAACTGTGCCGTATATACGAGGGAGCCACTGTCAGGTCTTTTGTCGTCATGAAGCCCTAGTCTGGGCTCGAGCGTGCTTGGTATACCAGCTCTGCGTAAGGCTTTTCTTATAATTGCATTGATTTCAGCGTGTGTAGAAACTCTACCATAGCTTTTGACGCAGCTAAGAGGGTAAAGTCCATCCTCAGTTACTGTGGTACCACATGCGCTATCGAGTGTGTACTAACAAGGACCAAAGCTTTTGTCGGCAACTGGTACACTGAAGCAAGTAATTAGTACATAATTTGCATCTGCTCCCAGGCATATTCGTCTATGATCGTCCTCGTCCCATCATTGTTACTCCGTACGCTATTTAATTTTGCCGACTCAAAGAAGGCTGTGAGTGTATTGATCACCCTCTTAATATAAGGTCTCAATGAAAACGCCGCTTTAATCCTGTCACTATGCTCTGTTACCACTGAACTATCTCACCGAAAACTAAATTATGCTTAACATTTTGCAACACTTTTGCCCCTCGTTCTCTCTCTGCCGTTCCTATGGACTCGTAGAAATATTCGCCCCGGCAACTGTTTGATGCCGCCAATTAGTCACCTGGTAACCTTATTAACCAAAGCTATGTGAATGCTGCATTGCTGACGAGAAGCGACGTAACTTTCCTCGGTACGGCCGAATATATATATATATATATATATATATATATATAGCGCTTGGTTGAGTAGATCAACAAGTTAGTGCATAGTTAAACTTGTAAGCAAGTGACGCAAAGTCAGACAGTACAATAAAGTTCACATACCACACAGCATATAATCCGCAGTATATATATATATATATATATCCAACCCAACTCGCGAGTTATCTTAAGATTAGTATTGATATAAGGTATAATCAGCAAGGGTCCCATTCTCATTTTTTATTAAGATCCCTGAGGTATCCCAAGGCGCATAGAAAACTGGTCAGATGAGGCCGATTGCTCCTTACAATATTTACCCGATCCTGAACGTACGGTTGAAATCAAGAACATGCCTATTATCAAAGCCGAGTGAACGGAGGATAAAGATTAAAATGTCAAAATCGGCACAGTCTTGCTAATGTTGACAGCAATTGAGAGACACCTGTTACTCTAAACTTGTCTTGGTGAGAGGAATAAACTAGATATATGAGCGATGGCAAAAACGAAGAACGAGAACTATTTTTAGTTACCTTGGAAGTCAAGTTCAGGCCGGTTTTAAATACAGTTTTTGGTGGGATATATCGAAGTTGTAAACAGTCAACTGAAATGGAGAGGGAGAAAAACGCGCAACTCTCTGAGAGCCAATAGTCGCAACGTATTGTACCAAATTGGCACAGACACTAGCGGAACCATAATATGGTGCTGACGTTGCGTGCGACAATAGACTCCAAAACATCACCCTTTTGAGAACGGCCGGGTTCCTTATTGACATACTTACCAAAAATCAGCAGAAGCCCCACTTATGCCTTTGCGATGATACTCCCTGCGGCGTCTGGACTCTAACCTGTAGTAAACAGTGTTCAGGTGTATATAAACTGGCGGGCTAGAAGAAAATAATTTTGGACTTTAAAGTATAAAAAATATTCTACTCATTATTTCCATAGGATGAGTTTATACTATTGGCTAAATCTAAACAATCTGTTTCAACAAAAGCAAAACTTAAAACCGGATTTTAGACTTAGGTTTGAGACAGAGTCCTAACTGGTCGTCCACCGTCGTATGGTTCCAGGAGGACAATACTGGCAGCGTTCAAGAAACATGAACATCTGCTTGTGTGCTTCAAGAGTCATGGGGGGGGAGAGGCAAGAATGAAGCGTAAAAGCCAGGCAAAATGCTAGTTGTCCCGGGTGAAACTTCCGCGCTTCCTCTTGCGAAGTCTTTTTATCGTCCTTATTTGGTAAGCTTAGTAAGTCCTTGGTCATCTGCGGGGTGAAGGAACGTGTGTTTAAGTAATGAGTATAGTAGGCCAAAGCAGCGAGGCCAGCGTTAGTTCCTTAATGCCGACAGAGCGGGATGCGCGTAAATGCATTTCACATATATATATATATATATATAGATATAGGATTGAGTATAAAATAACTGATCATTTTCTAACTGATCAATCATCATCGTATTTATTTCGCTCATATTGAGTATGCATATAACGTCAACAATTATACATATTATACAATTATACACTCAGCTGCTCGCGGCATGCTATTCGAGAGAGGCAGTGCAGTGATCTCTTTGCAAGGGCCAGGCAGGCAGATGCATGAAACTTCGTACACGCCTGAGAGCACAGTCGACAGGCGCACTCGGTGTACTCTTCGTGGAAGCTCGTATTCGAACAAACCAGGTGATGATAGCCATGAACTATGCATCTGGTATAGACGTGGCGATTGTCACACGCAAGACCAGACCAGAGGTGAGAGGCCCTAAAAACATCCAGGTCTCCGACCTCTCGTCGGACTTGTTCAACTTTATTTTCCCATTCCGAGATAAAGCTCTCGAATGGTACTGTACGTGGCGTCTTCAACCTCAATCGAATTATCTCAACAACTGGTGCACAGCCTGACATTAGGTACACAAAGCGGCTCCTTGCCCGCATTGACAGGCAAAGTACTCGCTTCATGTACATTGTAAAACACCTTTTAAGCAAACCAAAGTTTGCCCGAGTGAGGTGTTCCCATACACTGTCTAACTGATCAATTGTCAGTCTTAAAATCAATCTAAAAACTAAACGTTTAACTACATTATTCATTTATAAATTACTCTCTGTTCTTAGCCACAACCCTTTTTAATCTCTGAAACAGACTGGGTTCTGCATATTCAGAAATCTACCGTGTTTTTGGTAGAGTGTTTTTCTTTCTTTGTAGATAGTTCTGCGGACATATAAATAGGTGCGATGTCCGGTGAGTCGATGGATGCGGCAAGTGTTTCCCAATAGAAGCTCGTTATCTTGCCAAGGCTGGGATAACTCACACGGGGCCTTGCGTGGATTTGTGGACGTGTTTCTATTCACAAGACTGTGTCTCTTCTTTTGGAGCGTGGCAAAAACTCAGTCGAGGTGATCACACTAAATAACCGCAATTATCTGTTTATTCATCGTTTAACTACTAGGAAGAAACTTGTAGTGAAGGACGCCACGTTTGTCCCACTAAATACTCAGCAAAATCTTGCGCAAATGGGTTCGTCTTTTTGACAGATTCTGGCCTGGGCGCACCAGGATCTGCCACGTTTCACATATCGTAAAGGATTTTTCACCACAGGAAACCAACTTGGCAAACTAATTAAAGCGCCAAATCTTTGAAATGCTGCCCTTATCGAATAGCAGCAATAAGGTCTTTTCTACATAGCATTCATATAAGAAAAACACGAAATGAAATCACTTTACGAAGATCTCGAAGACTCTACAGTCTATCTCGCTTATAAATCAATCTATTTCGTAAACATAGCAGACTTCTTCTTAGAGGCGAGACAATAGAAAGAGCACATCTAAAAATCATTTTTAGAGCGAGAGTAACTATCAATCCTCCATCAGTGTCTCCCCGTCATGCGCGCAAATTATGTGTGTTGCGGGCATCTTCCTCGGAAATAAAAAAAAATGGTCAGATGTGGAAACTCCCTATAATAACATTTCCTTATTCCGCTCGTCATGGGAGGCAGGGCACGTAATATAAGTTATATGACATCAAATTCATATTGTCGTACTTTTGTGGTCCCTTCGAAGACTGTCAAGACCTATTACGAACTTGCATAGGTGACTGCCACTGACCTTAGACCGACTAGTTAACGTTTGTGTACCGGTCGAGATGCTTGCTGCTTTGGCTTAATAGGCATGAAAAATGTAACTATAGACAAATGTACTATAATTTACAATCAACTCTGTAGTGAAGAGAAGTAGTGCAACGATTTTTGGTCCATCGCTGTGCTTTCTATTACATTATTATAATTTACACACCTGGCCAACTTTATATTTGCAAGGAAAGTGCTCGCAGCACGCATAATTTGACTTTTTCCGATTCAAATACTTTTTATGTCAGGAATGAGCTCTTCTAGTTGATGGGTAGCAGAATAAATCTAATGTTCCTTATAAAACAAATGCCTGCTTACCATGGCAGGAGATGATGCGTCATCTTTCGAATATAAGCAAAGCGCATGCTCTCCGTGCCGGACGGACCTTCGTTCAGATTGCAAATTTGTTTCGTGTCAGTCTACGGCCACTTCAACGTATCATCACGGTCGATTACACAGTTGCAAAATAAATAACCCTGTCTACCCGTTTTCTTAGTTGTCTAAAATAGTCTATTTATAACAGCAACTGCTGCCAGGCGCAAAAGTAGCACTTCTATTTGTGCCATTGTTTTGTGCCCACGGTTCTCTTAACTTCAAGGCGACACCGTTGGTGGACATGCTACTGACATCATTTTGGATTTCTTTTAATTATAACTAAACATATGCGTTGAGAGGGTTTACAATTGTAGTTGTGTGTGTGTGTTTTTTTTATGTAATTTTACATATTTATTTTATCATAATTTAGGAGAATATATAAAATGCTTCACGGCGTTGCTGCTCGTCGACCTAGTTGCTCCTTCTGCGCGCCGTAGACGCTCTATCGCTCATGCCCGTGAGGAAGTCCTGCCCGCCCCCTGGCACGAAGGTCCGGGTCCATCCAGTCTCTCATAGTTCTGAGCACTGAGGTCGCGTTACCTCTTTGGATCTCCAGGGACAGTCGCTGGGAGAAGAAGGCGTGCGCCCTCTTGTCCATTGTCGCCTGCCGTAATGCGTCGCCAACCCGTGAGATCAATGTTACCGTGAGGGGCCCAGGGCCACCCATCGTCTCGAACGCGAATGGCGAAAAGTGGTGCGCCCGACTTAGGTCCGCATACTTTCTCATTATTGAGGTCTCAGCTCGCGTAACGGCAGTCCCCGGGCGGGACGCGCCGGGACCGACAAGGGAAGGGGTCAGAGAGTCGGTCACCGTCGCATCCCACACCAGGGAACGACCCTTATAGAAGGGTATCAAAGTCATACCGTCGGGGCGCTTACCGTCGTCTCTTGAAAGCCCAGGTGGTTCCAGGACGCACGGAATCCCCGCCCTCCGCAGCGATCTTGCAAGCATTTCATTGAGGGCAGTGTGTCTTGGGCGCCGGCCCGCTGCGTGAGCGCAAGACAGGCCGTGTCTGGCGAGTCGCCCAACGGGCTCGCCACAAGAGCATCTGTGTGGCTCAACCAAATCAGCCCCCAATCTAAGGCCAACGCATATCCGAGTGGATTGGTCATCAAGGCGGGTACCCAGTGAGTCAGCGGGTAGTGCATGCAACCAGTCGCTTGCTCCCGGGCGAGCGACAGCTAAAAGGCGTGCCTTGTCCTGGTCATCCCTGCATTCTTCAAGCAGCGAACTAAGCGAAGCTTCGTGAGCCTTCTCGGCCCAGGCCCTCTGGCAGGCTAGTCTATCGGGACCAGGCGATGAAGCTTGAAGTCCAGTCGCTATATGGTCACGAGCCGCCTCGAACATTGCCTGAGCCGCCGGCGGGAGCAGGCGCTGGACATTATCCGACGTAGCATGCATCGAGGCAGCCACGGCCGGGCCCGCCAAGGATCGAGCTGAGGGGAGACCAAGGCCGCCCATGGACGTGGGGAGGGCCGCCTGGCGCACCTCTCGTGGTCGTAAGTTTAGACTCAGCACTGTCTGTAGGGCCTCCACCACCTGGTCGTCGAATGGTTGGAGAAGATGGTTCAAATCACCTGAGCAGTCTATGGACCGTAAAATATGTACGATGCGGCACGCGGAGAACGACGAGCGAAGCAGGTAGAGTCCCTGGTGGGCTCCAACAAGCGGTAGACGTTCCTGCATCACCCACAATCTGTCCATCAAGGGGTCGAGTTATCCCGGCAGCGCAGAGGGCAGAACCGGTGCGCCAAGAAGGTTTATTTCGTGGTCAGCCACGACTCTACACCCCGGTAGCAGCTCGAGCAAGGCCCTCAATGAGGGATCGTCTGGGTCTGTCCCCGGAGCGAACACATCGCATTTGGCCGTGTTCAGCACCAGATCACTGACTGCCTCGAAAGCAAGGACTCTGCGCACCTCATCGAGCAAGTCCACCATCAGTCCACCAAGTGTGCCATCGTCTAGGTACCAAGCGTTGAATGGCACTTGAACGGAGTTAACCAGCTCACGTATCCCCAGGCTGAATAGGGCCGGTCCCAAGGGGAGGGTTGAGTTGGGTTGCTTACATATCGGAAGAGATGGCCGTAAGATTAACAGTAGACCTAGCGCGAATCGGTCGTGCATGTTCCCTGAATCAGTTTAGTTGTTTGGACAATTCGTCGCTAAAAAATAGCGTACTTATTACAAAAACAAATGCAAGACAAATGCGAGGCCTAATGGCTTGACCTTGGCCTAGTTGTCGCATCGTATTAAGTACATGGCATCAGATGCTACAATGTAGCTTTCTCCGTCTGCGTCGTAGCTTCGTAATTGCGGGGTGAGCAGCAGAGCATGCTGAATTCACAGAACTCAAGGACAGCTGCCATTTAGCGTCAATCGTTTTGAAGACGCTGCTACTGTCAGTCGTGGTAAGGCAGGCTTAATTTGAGACCTGGCCATGAGAATGAAAGTGCAGGAACAGTAGCGCAAAGGAGAGTATCTGAGGCTGCTATATTATTTCGCAGTGTTTAGAGACAATGCCGTTTTCAATGAAATACTCATATTATAGCTATAACATCTTCTTGTTGAAGCGTTAGTGAGCCTGTTTTTGTTGTTTGTAATCAGAACCGATAATCAAAGACTAAAGTTATAATTAAAATTTTTTTTTATTTAATTCTAGACCCTCCTCCGTCCCCTAAGGGCTTGGAACCGTGAGGTATATCTTCAATGCACCGAGGGCCGGACATGTTGAGATATCTTGGGTTTTCCCAACAGTCCTTGTGGCAGCATGGCCGCTGACTCTCAGCAATATAGTTTATCATCTATTCTCAATAAGCATCGCTCAAATACAATTCGATCAACAATAGAGATTAAACCGGCGACACCCCTGTAAATGACAACCATTAGCGCACTAGTCCCTTAGACCATGCCGCCAGGAAATAGAAGGCTGGCGTCCGTCAACCTACAACCTCATGAATACCGGACAATAAATACATTTGCCACCAAACTACATTTCTCGGCTATTATTATTATTATTATTGTGAGGCGTGAATGTGTATCCTCGTTATTTAATAGTAACCACCAGTTATTATTATTACTAATGTTACCATTTATAACCAACTAGATAGATATGTGTTATCTATCTAGAAAACACAAATACTAATTTGTGTTATGCTACACACAAATTAGTATTTTTGTTACCAGCATACAGCTATAAGGTTCGCACATGTTATTATTATTAAACTTTACTAGTAATGTAAATACATAGCCTTTCAAGCTTTTTGCTTAAAACATCAGACTTTATACTTACATAATGTTTATGTCTTGGGTCCCGCATAAGCTTAGCAGTAATAACGGGACAAAGTGTCTAAATCTTACAAAACGCTAGCTTGTCTCTAAAAGTAGCTTGTAGCTTTATTTTGGCAAGTGTAATTATTGACATTTGTTGGCCGTTCCGATTTGTCCACGGGTCGCCCTGAAAAAGATGATAGATTGAGAATGGCCAAGCACGTTTCGAGGACAAGACCGCGACGCTAGACGCGTCGCCGACGACGCCGGCCGGCGTTTACCGAGCGTACTCCATATGTGTCTCATACATTTGCAGGCTTCTACTCTTTGTTTTGTGTCGTTCTGTTTCCGATATGCGCCCCAGACGCGAGTGGGCTCTGCGGGAGTAATCTGCAGTTCGTTCCAATTCTAAAACAAATCTCATCCATCACGGGTCACAGTGATATGCACCTAAGAGGTTGACGGGGGCAGATATGTTTGCCTGAGCTCAGCTGAATTTATTTTTCGTATATTACATTATCTTTGTGGGACACATGTTACAAGAGATTAGCTAAGCCAGTGTGCCTAGCGGGTATGTATTGTTGAAGCTGAATGCCAAAGTAATGTTTTTCTCACTACAATTTTGTATACCAAAATATGTTCCGAAATTAATGTCGCCTCATTAAGTTTTTATGGCTAATCAATAAACCTAGCTATATTCGCAAAGATGTATGTTATACTTTATCTGTGGTTATCTATTCACACTTAGATAAATATGCATGTACGTGAACATTTGATTAACCTATTCGATATGCAAGTTGTTAGTGAAAACCGTCGACCAAATAAAACCTGATTAATTTATGCTGAACCAAGTTAGAGTGGGCCATCTGTTCTTACAGTTACCTATAATGCGTGCCGTTTAGCAAGTGTACGTCATCCCTGGCTGTTATTGTTATTGTTGTTGTAATCGTTGCCATATTAGTTTCTAACGTTATTCTACCACTAGTGTGCTGGCCGCCTTTATAATATACTCCTATATAGGAATACCATCTGAAGCTTCCGAAAATCACATCCGGAATTAACGTCTATATATATATATATATATATATATGCATTGTATTGTTTCTGATACCACTATGTTGGCGTACCGTCGATGAAAATACGATTATATATAAATATATACACATATACACAACCATAATTGCATTGTGTCATCCTGGTACCACTATGGTGGTGTACCACTCGATCGAAATACGATTGCGGAGGGGCAGTAAGATCGGAAGTGATCCTCTTTAACCGGAAATTGTGTTGTGCTGCTTCGACACCGACAGCATAGCACTCTGCGAAATAGCTCACCCGTCAATGGCTTCGGCCGGAGGCTACGCCCGTTCGGTAAGCTACGGCTCCGAACGGTGACGAGGTCGATGACAAAATCACGCACATCACGCATCGCCAATCGGCACCCCTTTATCTTCTACTACAAGCGATTACAAGTAACGACGGTCGGTCATAACTCACGGCCAAGCAGCTGGGGGCGGCAAACGTTGTACAGATCCGACAGATAGGGATCAAGTAGAGAACAAAGGGAAACGAGCAGAAAATGAGAAAAATAGAGAGAGAGAGAGAGAGAGAGAGCGCGAGAGAGAGCGCGGCGGGGGAAGAGCGGCGTGAAGAAACGGAGCGTCCGATTATCCTACACAAACCACCATAACAGCTACCGGATATCGATTGATTCTGTAACGACCGCTTTTTGCTTGTTCTACGAAGATATTCTATTGTAACAGTGATGTGTAGGCTGATCGATTGATCGCCGAGAATGTGTGAGTGTGTCGAGTGTAGCTGCTTAAAAGGTATTGTTTACAGTATTTTCGAAACAGAATGGAATATTTAGGATTCATGTACGTATGTATATATATATATATGATTGATTGATTGATTTATTCGCTTGATAAGTGTGTGTACACATATCACCCTTTTATATCAGGGGCGCATTGTGCTGCAGCTATATATATATATATATATACAGGGTCTATCATAACCGTATGTACTTAATTTGAGTTTTGATAGAACTCGGCAGGAAAATAATTTTTCCTAATGAAAGGAGAGGGCAAAAACGTCTTGTTTAAGAGTGAGGATGAAATTTACAAAAGTAGTTATTTAGATTTCTCTCCTATCTAGTTGTGCAAAATCTATTCGACTTTTGCTAGTTTGCGTCGGGTCTCATTTAGAATGACTCATGTAGAATTTTCCGCCGAAGACGCTGGTATGATCGGTTACCTCATGCGTCAACTGGTTTCCCCGCAAGCATAGATGGCACAATTATGAAAGAGTAAAGAGGCAGAATTACTACATACATACATTTCATCCTCATTATTAAATAAGTATTTTCTTGCCGAGTTCTACTAAACCTCAAAATAAGTACATTTGGTCAGGATAGATCCTGTATGTATATATATATATAAACTTCGTTTTTGTCAACGCGGTTACAGCAGTATAGAATATACAGAAATATGTAGTGCACCACATTAGGTTTCATTAATCTCACAAACCCATGCCCCAAGCATTTGCCATGAGAACATATTATTGACTGTCCCTATCCTTGCAGTTTGCCAAAAATATGTATTAGTTGTCAAACTTTGTTTGCACATGGTTATGCAGGCGTAATATCACGTAATTTTTATTTTTTTGACAACTAGGCATTGCTGTCAACATTGCAACGTCTTGATTGACTCTACTTAAATTTATTTATTAAACCTTCTCCTCAATAGCCTCAATACGCTTTTTAATATTTGGCCGCCGTACCTCGCAATAAGATATGCACGTTTGTACAATTTATTTACGGAATAAATGTGTATAAAATTCCGAAGTCATGTTGCGTCAAGATCGCGGATTGAGTTTACAATGGGTATAACTTTATGGTCAAGTGTGTATTAGTGTAGTGCTTTAAGACAAATTGCGGTACACTTTGGGACAGATGGAGTCATATTATTGTTCATACATTATTGTGATATCTCGTCGATAGTAAATGATGCTCCTACTCGGTGCTAGAGTGACCACATAGGAATACATTTTCATTAACTTTGTTCTCTCTCAAATCAACATAGACGCTAATATTCAAAACAGCTTCTGCGCGAACAAGCGGCCTAGTTCATCTCAATTCTTAAATGACGTTTACAGAGTTTGCCTCGAGCATGAAGGTTGCTGTCGTATTCTTGCCCATGTAAATATATGATTTATTATTTTTTTTTAAATTTATATATTTATACTTGAGCATCGAAACATCTCTGAGTACATTCGCGTGTTTGTATAGATTTTTCTTCTAGCTTAACGATTTAAGCTTAATCTAGGGCCTTGATGACCTACGGCAATTGGGCCCAAGTCTTTTGTGGAACAGCTTGTGTTTTGTTGCAACATCCGAAGTAAAGTGAAAGCGAAGCTCTGCAGACTAATAATTTGACGTTACAAGAGCTCGTTGTGCTAGCTCTACGCGTGCTACACTAATTTATATATATATATATATATATATATATATATATATATATATATATAAGGTAGCATCAGGCAATGCGTAATGGAACTCTCTGATGGAGTGCGTTTTGAGCCGATGCAGATACTTTGCGTTTAGTGGTAAGTTTTCGATGAGTACAACAGCAGCCGTTGACACTGACATACATGACACACATGCGCACAAAACCAGTAAACGAGATCAGTTGGCTGGAGCTGGCCGTATAGGCGGGGCCGCGCAACCAGCCTTCTTCCATCCTTATTATTTGGCCGTCATTCTGCGCGTCTAACATGTGAAAATGAGGCGCATTGATTTGTGTTAGGATATCACAAACAGTCTGATTGCGGGTATAAGCGACACAGGGATAATATTCAAGAGCGTTCGGTGCGTCCCACCCTCGACAGTAGCAGCAACAACAACGTACATGTGAGTTCTATCTTATTTTGAGCAAACGATTAAACCGTCCTCCTGACGCTGAGCAAAACCCGGAGGCTCCGGCAAGTGTTAAGAAATCTCTTTGTTTCTTTTCATATCGGTGATATATAGGCACAGCGTAGACTGCGGTTTAATGCACACAAAATCGTTTAGGCTGCTTAAAGGCAGAGCAAGGTCATTCGTAGTTCGGCAAAGCGGTGACTATGGATACCATCTTTATATTGAGTCGAATTTTTCTGGTCCCTGGTTATTGCAATGATGTTTTCAGTGTCATTGTGCAATCTGTAGTTATCGTGAATCAAGCTAAGTCACATTGGCAGTCGTTCATTCGTAAAGTCGCTACGGCATGCGATCAAACAAGTGTGTTTTAAGGGTGTGAGTCAAACAAGCTGGAATTATAAATCATCGACTACTCTCCCACCCCTACGAGCTTGGACCAGCAGTGAGGCATAAGAATCACTTCAATGCACCGCATCTAAGGCTTCCTCAACAGTCCTTGGCGGCTGATTCTAATCATAGGCCTGGTTTTATTATTTGCTCGCAGTTATCATTTTAGCTAACTCGAATGGTCTGCTGCTATCGTAGGGCGCATTGGATAGCTCTACTAGGCGTTAAGTCGCAAGCGCAATTTCAGTGCCGATCGTTACTACGCTAAGCGAGAGGAAGGGTCGAACATGTCATACAGCAACGACTAAGTGTTGCCATATGTTCATCAGATCTACGGAAGATCTGACGGCATTCACACGGGGTTATCAACCGTGAAAACGTGATATACTGTCACATGCCCATTTCCAACTCAGCCTGATTTAATATCTTAGACTAAGACGCTCTGCTGTTGTGCTTGCAAGTTGGAGCGCAGCTTTACGTACCTTCACTCAAGCTCTGCGCAATTAATCATCGTGACGTAGAGTTGGACCATGTTCTGAGACGCCCACTATCCCCATCATTGCATACTATTATTATAGACAACCATACCTTTTTAACCCTCTTAATAAAGAAAGTGTTGGAAGCAAGCATTGTGATCTGATCTAAAATCCTTTTGGGGCCCTCACGAAGTTGTTGTCGAGATTTTTATGACATTTTGTGTACTTGTCGATACTATTCTCACTGAAATTTAGATTTGATCGTTTAAATTTAAATGTACACGTATTGTAGAGGCTTCGAAGCAGTGACGAGCTCCAATCAATAAATGGCGCAAAGTTTGCGTGAAGCCGCAATTACGAGATAATTATCACGTCACGCCTCACGGCGTGCTGTCATGTAAATCTAAGGTAAAAGAGTGAACCTGATATTAATGTCTATAAAATAGTTATCGAACTAACTATGCCAATTTGAAGGCATTTTGGCATAGAGTGCGGATCTAAATATAAGGATGTTTGCCTCGAGTTTAATTTAGTTTAATGAGTGGCTTTGCTCTGTCATGTTTTGCAAAATCAATTGGTTGACATACATGAGGGACATGTTTATTGTTGCTACTCTACAGTTTTCCAGATAAATGTTATTTTTAAACTTGGCGAATCTCTAGCAATTTCACCTTGACGACGTGAAAATGGAATAGCTCCTCTAGTCACGCATTTTTCGTTGTAATGTTCTACAAGCTGCTCTTGTTGTCTTATAAAAGTTTTCGTCGTTATTGTTGTTATCCCCAGAACATTTTTTCTTTCGGTCACAAGAAATTGTATCTTTAAGAGCGGCATTTTGTGGATTTTGTTTTGTTGTTGCTGTTAGTCGCAAATGTCGCGTTGCGGCGCCTGTCGCCGCCGGACTATATTACAGCAGCACTCGTGGCACCTGTAACAGCCTGGCGCTATGCGACTGACTGACTGACTGACTACAGGTGTCAGAGCTTCCGCAAGCGCTACTACTGTTGTCGCCGCTTATGCAAAGCACCGAGTCTAAGCCGTACTCAGTGGCCGTCACACAACAAAACAATTAAGTCATGCGTATACGCTGCATATGCGTGCACGTAATTTTCCTAACGACCATAGCGACGGTGATAGTATTTCGTCAGAACTACAGTGCGCGGAGCTCTTCTTGTTGTTGACGGTCGTGGCTGTGGTTATTGTTGCTGTGACTAGTACTGCTACCGCTGCGTCAGTTGCTGTTGCTGCATTTGTTGTTGTTGTTGTGGTTATTGTTGTTGTTGTTGTTGTTATTCTCGTTGTTGGTTCCCCTTTTGAACCCGGTTGCAGCATCGGCCGCGACTACGACATCTTGGGTAGTTCGTCGTCGCCAGCGTCGTACAAAAACACGACGGGCGACTTGAACAGAAACAGCTGCGACGATAGCTGCAACAGCAGCATTTGAGACTCTCCAACCCTTCTCTCGACATTTAGGATTCTCTTAATCCTCTCAACATTTTCGATAGCGATGTCGAAAACATGCACCTCCGGCTAGCGGGCAGTGGAGCATGTGTTTTAAGAAGCTTCAATCGACAACAAAAACTTTAGAGATAGGATAAAGCCCTACCTCTGAGGAGTATAGCCGAGTATTTTGATGCATACGTTAAACCCCGTGGAGGACATTAAAACGTCAATGCTTGAAGAAAATGTGAAGCTCGTCTGAGGGCTACGTTGACGACAACTAGCCTTGCTAGAACTAGAAACTAGAAAACATACCATATAGCCAGCGCAGACCCTAGGCTTGGAAGTTGTATCTCTAAATAATATGCATTTCGACCACTTCGACTCACAAGAAATGAGTGGCCTGGAGAGTACCTTGTGAAACATTACAGGGCGAAGATGAATCGAGGCTGGTGGCGTGATGTATTCGCCTGCGCTTCGCGACCGGAGGAGACACATAGGTGCGCGGGTTCGAACCCCACCGTTGCACATTTGTATTTATGGGGTCCGTCTATGAAGCAGTGCGAAAAGCAATTCCGTGGACGTTAAATCTTGGCTGGGGTCAGCCCAAAAAATTATTTTTAGGGCGAAGATGAGGCGCGGGTTATCCTGGCCTTATAATTGACTTCTGTTGTCTCTGGAAGAAGATGGTACAGTGACTAGCAATTTGTGTACTACAAAATAACTTTCACCCTTCTTGTAGGGAATAGTTCTTATACTACGATAACGTGTCGGCCCATAGGGCTGAACACGGAAGTTTTATTCCCGCACCAGGAGTAAATCTAGTGAAGCTCGTAGCTTATTCACCTGACTTAGCAAAGAAAAGCTTGGCAGTTGACTGCAATTCGGCACTGAGAGCCGTTGTAATGAAGATAGGAAAAATCGCAATTTGAAAATGTGGTTTGATGCATAGATCCACATTCAATCTATAGACACATGTGAATTTTACGATCGAAATAACAATTATATTGTCCCAAACGCAAATTAAACAAATATCTAAAATATATTATATGTATTGCAAACACTACAAACTAGGTCCCCAAGTACAGTCGGAAAGACAGCGCTGGACATGAGCTTTTTAACCCACAATATTTCTAACTTTAAGTTAGCTTTGAATTAAACACATGGCAAATGAAATAAATGCACACGTTCTCACGCGGGACTACATTTATGATAGAATAATCCTTACATTATTGCTTTTCCGACTAGACCACTTTGAAAATTAACTTTGTCGGTAAAAATCCGCGTCCGTTATAAATTTTTTGTTTTAAATGATTCGATTGTTTCGCTACAGTCACGAGTGCGATAACTGACTAACCTTTGGTAATTCTTTCTTTAAACAAAAAGTTCTTCTGCAGTAGTCGTGTTTTGAATGAATGAGCACTAGTGTGGTTTACGGCCCTGACGTTCTCAAGGACCGTTTGGTTTGAAAATTATTTGCCAGAATAGCTAGCGTGAAATACTCTAATATAAATAAAAAATAATAAAATGGTTGAATCGTGCGCAGTTTCATTGGTGGGCACAGATAAAATGAGCGGCCGCAGTTTGCATCTAACAGTTGAATAATTCAAAATGCATCACCACAAGTGAGCGTTAAGGAATGTCATAGAGACTCCAATGATGTAAGGAACTCTGGAATGCTCTTAGTTGCGTTTTAAGACGTTAAAATTGTGTCCTTTTTGAGAAAGATGATGGTTGAGGATGAATGATCGATCGTTTACAATGAAGTGACGCGTAGGAGGTTCAGGGGATCAAAGAGCAGTCTTTCTTAAAATGCTGGCAAGATGGGCTTTAGACGAAAACATGATTTTGTGCGTCTGGTGGAATTTTACAGTGTACAGTATTACTGTAATAGACTATTGGAAAAAAACAAGTGCCAAGAAATACAAAAAGCATTATACACCTTTAAAAAAAGCCTTTGCTCAAAAACGACCTGAACAGGTCAACAGAAACAGGTGTGATCTATAGACATAGCGCTCGTATGTCTTCGCTACGCATGTATTTAAGCACGCGTAAGAAACAACTAAAATGTTCTTTAAATATTTTGCCGCATTATCTATAGCGTACCGTTTAGCACCATCGAATAATCATTTCTCCTTTCCTCTTTAATTTTGCCGTCCTGAAAATACCTTCTTAAATTCGAACACCGTGTTGTACTCAAAATTCACCCGACTTTTGTTGCCAAAAGCCTTAGGTCTTAACTTATTCCTTAAATTATTAGTTTTCCCATCAATTTTACTAAGCTGGTCCAACAAAAGTGTAATTACATCCATCGTTGAAAATAATTGTATGCAGGAAAATCGCTTTTACATTTGTATGCAAATAATGCAAAATTGATTACAACCCCAACGGCTAGAACCGAAAACGTTTAACGAAATAATCAGATGGAATTGGAATCTATTTAGATCCTTTTGATATGAACAAAGAAACGTTTACCAACTTATCAGTGTTATATCGATCATCAGAGATCCAAGTCACGCATCTGGTGGCGTAAGAAGACATGCACTGCGTGACTTGGGCCATTGATGATCAATATATTACTGCTATGTTGGTAAACGTTACGTTGTTCATATTACAGGATCAAAATACAAACCAATTTAATCTGATTACAGATAATAGATATTTTCCTTAAACGCTACCGGTTCCGTGCAAATTAAATTTTTTGCATACAAATGTAAAGGCAATTTTCCTGCATGCAATATATACGGGATCAATCGTATCGTTATATATTTATTTTAAGGTTTGATAGAACTCGGCAAAAAAATAAGTTTTCCCAATGGAAGGAGGAGGAAACGTCTTGTTTAGGAAAGAGTGAAATTTATAAAAGTAGTTATTCCGCCACTTTTTCCTTACATAGTTGCGCAAAATCTACATTTGCGGGAAAACCAGTCGACGCATGAGGGAACTGATTATACCGGCGTGTTTGGCGCAAAATGCGCCAAAAATGTACGTCCAAAAACTACTCTCAGGCAATAGCAAATTTAATGCCTACCATTTTTGTACCAAAGTGATGGTACTGCGTTACGTAGTTGTCAAGTAACTAGGCTTTTTCGGTAGCCATGTCGAAAGCGAAGGCATGCATACTTGCATAGGGTGTATGAGAAAGTTAGGTATATATTCTGAGGTTTGGTAGAACTCAGCAAGAGAATAATTTTTCCTAGTGAAAGGAGAGGGCGGAAACGTCTTGGCATAATTTTACGGTTCTGGACGTGAAAGCTTGCACGTAAAACATAACAACTATGACTGTCGAAAAAGCTTAGTTACTTGGCAACTACGTAACGCAGCACCATCACTTTCGTACGAAAATGGTGTGCATTAAATTTGCTATTGCGTGAGAGTGGTTTATTGGACGTACATTTTTGGTCATAACGGAAACAATTCACGATTTTTCACGTAAAAGCGTTAACGTTACATATCGATTTTTTATGACTTCTTTTAATCTGGGGTTATTCGCTTTTCGCTACACAAGCTAGTGAAGTGCCTTCGTGCAGACTTTTCCGCCGCACATGCCGGTATAATCGGTTCCTGCATGCGTTGACTGGTTCTCCCGCAAATGTAGAATTTGCACAACTATGTTGGGGAAAAAAGGCAGAATAACTATATTTGTAACTGTCACTCTCTCTCCTAAACAAGACGTTTCCGCTCCCTCCTTCCATTGAGAAAAATTATTTTCCTGCCGAGTTCTACCAAATCTCGAAATAAGTACATAACGACATGAATGGCCCTGTTTATATATATATATATATATATATATATACATTTTTTTACGAGTTTGTTATGCACGCTGGCGCCGAAATACATAGATACATACTGCAATGTTCTAGTGCAGCCACCACTCGGAAGAGCAGAAAAGAAACAGGCGTCTATCTAAAGTCGCTTGTATCTCGGTGCGTATTAGTGCTGCTACATAATTAGATGCTGCGAATATCGTAACAGGCGTCTCCGTTGTACAGAAACGACGTCAACAGCATCAACATGAACAACGGCAGCCGGATCGGGAGAAGACCCACGATCGACCGCGAACTTCGAAGGCCGACAACAACAACAACAGCAGCAGCAGCACGCTCGCCGTCCGACGATCTGTGTCTGCTTGCCGATTCTGCCCACTTCGACAACCATACGAAGTCACAGATGGTGGCGACGTCGTCGTCGTACCCCACACTGCTACGTTGCTACTACCGAAGATCCTACAACAACAACAACAACAACAACAACGACAACAACAATAACAAAACTGCTATTACTAGGACAATGACATAAGCTGCCACTACACTATGTACTGCTAGTACCATTCGTACGAATACCACTGGCTACTTAGAAGTACGTTAAAATCTTCTAAAGCGGATGTCTGGCTGGGCTGCCGCTGCTACGGGCGATATCTACAAAACAAGTAATCAATACGTCTGATCAAGCCGATACGCTGGAAGCGGCGCGAAGTCGCTCATCGTTTGATTCAACTGATTCAGCACTGGCAACTGATTCGTAACTGATCATATTGCCGTGCCGCCCTTTGGGTGGCGTTGGTGCCGCGTTTGCACAGCTGCTGAGCATGATTGGACCATCCAGCGCCTTTGTCATCGTCATCATCAGCAACACACTCATCACTATTAATTACCGCCTTCAATATCCACATAAACGTCAACACTTCGAGATCAAACCAGGATGAATATCCGTATCTTGTCAGGTTTTTGTGTTTTTCTCTCAGCGAGTACACTTTCTGTTCCGTCTCAGTGACGTATATGTATATACGAGGTGTGTTCAAAACGTATCGCGACTTTTGAATTTTCGCGGGTTACGTATATTCGAATTTCGATTTTTTTTGTGGCGTTATGTTGCTACGCATGTCTCTCACTTATGCCGACAAGCTCGGCCATTTTGAATGTTCACTTAATTGTTGACAGCTGCTTTGCTTGCACGTGTTTTGGATCGTCTTCGATTTTTACCTATTCAAAAAAATGGATCAAAGAACCTGTATCAAATTTTGTGTGAAAAACGAAATTAAGTGCGCGGATGCATTCCGAATGTTGACTGTGGCATACGGAGAAGCTACCTTGGACCGAAGCAACGTTTATCGGTGGTACAAAATGTTCTCAGAAGGCCGAGAAGATGTGAACGACGAAGAGCGTGCCGACGCCCGAGCACTTCAACAACAGACGAAAAAATTAATGAAGTGGAGAAAATGGTATTGGCCAATCGTCGAATCACCGTTAGAGAAGTTGCTGAGGACCTAAACATATCGATTGGCTCGTGCCATTCGATTTTTATCAATGATTTGGGCATGAGACGGGTCGCCGCGAAAATCGTACCAAAATTGCTCAATTGCGACCAAAAACAGCATCGCATGAACATTGCTAATGAGATGTTGGACTCTGTCCGCGACGACCCAAATTTGCTCCAGAGGGTCATAACTGGTGACGAATCGTGGGTTTATGGTTATGACGTGGAAACCAAAGCTCAATCATCTCAATGGAAGCTGCCGCACGAACCAAGACCGAAAAAAGCGCGCCAAGTTCGGTCGAATGTGAAAGTTTTGCTGACCGTTTTCTTCGATTGCAGGGGCGTGGTGCATCATGAGTTCTTGCCACAGGGTAGAACGGTCAATAAGGAATATTACCTGCAAGTTATGCGCAATTTGCGCGAAGCAATCCGCCAGAAACGCCCGGATTTGTGGAAGAACAAAAATTGGCTTTTGCACCACGATAACGCCCCTGCTCACACATCGTTGCTTGTGCGCGAGTTTTTGGCCAAAAACAACACACTAATGATGCCGCAGCCACCGTATTCCCCAGATCTGGCCCCCTGTGACATTTTCTTGTTCCCTAAACTGAAGAGGCCCATGAAAGGACGACGTTACGCTACGCTTGACGAGATAAAGACGGCATCGAAAAAAGAGCTGAACAAGATTAAAAAAAATGGTTTTTTGAAGTGCTTCGAAGATTGGAAAAACCGTTGGCACAAGTGTATAATATCTCATGGGGATTACTTTGAAGGGGACAAAATAGATATTCATGAATAAATGAATAATTTTTGAAAAAACACAAAAGTCGCGATACGTTTTGAACACACTATGTATATATATACATATATTTTTGTGTATCTCTATATATTTGTATATATATATATATTTATATATATGTATGTGTATATATATATATATATATATATGTATTTGTATATATATATATATATATATATATATATGTATTTGTATATATATATATATATACATATACTATATTAGTGGTAGTAACACAATTAATAACAATAGAAATACACATAATCTGTCTCACTATTTATTAACTTACAAATTGGCAAACATTTATCGTAAAATTTGACTTCTGTCAGTAATAATAGTTCCTTGCCAAACGCGGAAGTTTGGCCAGACGTTGGAAATGCGTGTGCTTCCCAAGCATGCGGGTACGTATATGTGCGTGCAGTTCCAATTAGTAATTCACCACAGATTCTTCATGCAGCAGCAGCAGTCGTGGTGTTACACATTGAACATAGTCGAAACATCTTTGGACTTTTTGAGCATCCCTTTTAATTTGAATATAGTCAAAATTGAGGCCTGTCTGATAAGAGAGGGCGCTTTAACATTCTTCATTTTCATTGTGTGCTTATGTCGGGATCCGGCTATATTAAAATATGAGCTTCACTTCTGGTGCTAATTATGCATATATATTAATGTTTATATATGTATATAAACATAAATGTTTGTATGTATATGTGTATACGAGGGCAAACTAAAAGGTCTAATGCGTTGAATTTTGTCGCCAGCCGTAACCACTAAGATCAGCCAGTTTGTTTTGGTTCGAAGACCCATCCATAAGTTACAGAGGCCAAATTCGCGCCCATTGCTTAGTGTTTTAGTTTGGTTCAACGAGATGAAGAAAACAAAGTTTGGCGATTTTTAAGGAGCCGAAAATAGAGGAGCACTTGCGTGATGCAGCATCAAGTTCTGTGTTAAAAGCCAAATCATCTATTCGAAAATGGTAGAAAGGTCGCAAACTGCCTATGTAGATCAACACTGTACATACGTAGCCGCGTCGATTTTGCGACGGATGTGAAAAAAACGAACATAACCCCTGTTCGGGAGACCTTCGGCCTCAATAACAGAGCAGAGGCTGACAACGTCCGTATCAAGGACGAAAACGTTGAAAAAGTTCGTGATATCGCACTCAGTAATTGCACAAGTGCATTGCAGCGGGCGGAAGTCACTTTGAAAGACAAAAATAACACTTTGGAAGATCAAGTAATCTATAAATATCTAAGAATTCGTCGATATCGAGGGTAACATACCAGTGGCCAGAGTTTGAGTGTATTCCGCATTGTTGATGATGTACTGAAGATCGGCAAGCGACGGGTTGTTCATCACTGTAGCTCACTTTTGCACTAAGCACGTCGGCACGTATCGAGGAACAGTTTCAACCACTTTCGCCCATTTGTCGATGATTTTAGATCTGGGACTGAGCTATTGAAGTTCACAGCTAGCTCATTCCTGGGGGGGGGGGGGGGGGCACTGGTTGCGGGCTGTCCTGTTTCTTCTTTTTTTTTGCGTTCGTCGCCGCCGGCGTTGTCGAAGGCGTTACTTCGTTGAGCTCGGTGCTCGCATCACTTGAGGCTAGTCGTCGCCCGCTCCGACGTGAGGAGAATCGGTGGCGGCTGATGCCGCTGCGCAGCCCAGTAGCATGAACGGTGGCGGAAGTGAATCAAACGCCTCTTAATGGGAACATTTCCGTTGGGAGAAGTCCACGATTTTGGATGCCAAGATCACTTGGCAAAGCCGCGAGAATCACCACGTGTGCTTGAAGGCATGCACCCGTGACCGCTGAGGTTAATTGGCATTGAGAAGCGGGGCATGAGTCCGTTGTTCGGTCGTGCGCTCTCTCGACGGGGGCTCGTGAAGATCTGCCGGGGTACCTTGGACCGCGCGCGCGGGCGCGCACGAGCGAGAATTTCTTTTTGTTGATTCTTCTTTGTACCGCTAACCCTCTAGGACAGAGCCTCCTTTTGTTAGTGAGAGCCGTTGTTGTTGTTGTTGTTGTTGGCTTTGTTCTGCTCCTTGTCGCGGTTGCTGCTATTGTGGTGATTGTCGTTGTTGCTGTTGTTGTTGTTGTTGTTGTTGCTGCTGCTATGGCTCCTTAGCACCCAATGATCTTTCGGGACGGTATTTCAGTATAGCGTCCGTCGCTGCTGTCGTGCTCGCTCGAGCGGTCGTGTTCGTCTGACGTCTGATGACGGTCTTCGTCAGGGCTCACCACCGTCTCTGAGATGCTCTAAGTTTCTGTTCAACGTTCCGCGCGTGTTACTACGCATGTGTATGCACGCGCATGTGTGTGTATCTGCGTGTCTGTGGTTGTGCGCCGTCGTTGCGGGTGAGTGAGTGGGTGGGTGGGTGAGTGAGTGAGTACATCTGTGAGTTGAGCATCCGGCCAGTCTCAAGCCTGTATGTCTTTCTTGTCGGTACGTATGGGCGACGTGAATCCGCGGCTGCTGCTGCTGTTGATGTTGCTACTACTACTACTACAACTACTTCTGCAGCTGCTCAGCCGGTATTGTGTACCAACGTCTGTATGCGTGCATATGTATGTTCGGGATGGGTGTGCGTGTCTGTGTGAGTAAGTCTAACGTGTAGAGTCGACGAGTGAGCGGAACAAAAAGATGAAAAGATAGAGAAGATAGATGCCAGATACATAGACATATATTGATATATTGATCCGTTCAGCAGTACTGCGCGTGTGTGTGGCCTCCTCGCCGCCGCCGCCGCCGCCAACCCTGGGGCGGCCCACGTACTCATATTATTACCATTATTACTTCTACTACTACTACTACTACTACTACTACTACTACGGCTACCCGCCACCATGACTCGGCTGACGCCCGATACGTTCGTTGGCGGGCGGTGACTTCGGTCGACTTCAACTTGACGACGACGACGACGATGCCGCCACCGCCGCCGCCGCCAGCACTACTGCTCTGCTGATGAAGTCGCCGGCGCCGACGCTGATTGACGACAGTGCAGACTTGCGAGGGCTGTTGCTGATGTTGTCGTTGTTACCGATGTTGTTG
Source organism: Dermanyssus gallinae (assembly GCA_003439945.1). Taxonomy (NCBI): domain Eukaryota; kingdom Metazoa; phylum Arthropoda; class Arachnida; order Mesostigmata; family Dermanyssidae; genus Dermanyssus; species Dermanyssus gallinae. The sequence continues at coordinate 290,877 of QVRM01002192.1, forward strand.
TCGAAATTGTTGTTGTTACATCGTTGGTTCCCCTTCGGTTGCAGAATCGGCGTCTGCGGCGGAATTCGCGAGTGACTTGTCGTCGCCAGCGTCGTACGAAACTTCCTCGCGCGACGGACGACTTTAGCAAAAACAGCTGCGGTGGCAGTCGCAACAGCAACATTTGAGATTCTTTCGACATTTAAGATTCTCTCGACATTTAAGATTTTCTCGACATTTAAGATTTTCTCAACATCTTTGACAGCAACTGTAAAGCCGCCAGCAAGTAGAGCAAGACGAGGTAAGGGTACATCTCGACGATGTCGTCACCATCTGCGCATTTTTGCTGTCAACGACAGTTAACTATGTCGGTGTGGTGCTCGACTAAGGCATTACCGTGGACAACAGTATCGTGCTGTACGCCGTTTCCGTTTGTAAATACACAACAGGAAGGGTCATACATAGCCAGACCGGCTGCACAAGAGCCAAAGGCCTACAGCTCTAGCATACCCTGCTCAAACCGACAGTATCTTTACCGACAGTAGTCTTAATCTATAGTAATAATAAATACCTTGGCTCAAGCATGCAGTCGTACCGAATTTGAAGGGCTAGAACATTCGAGGTACTCGAGCCACAACGAGCCGAGATATCTCGTTCAACAGAACGAACGAGTTTTGTTTCTTAATAATGCCCGGAGAGCTGGGATACTGCACAAATACGAATTTCTTTATCCCACGCATTATTTCTTGGATGCTAATCGGGTACTCCATATTTTTAAGATTCAACCATTGCATCGGCAGAGCAGACTCTCCGGACTCACTTGTGGAATAGACAGAATCGAAAAAAAAACATACCTCTGAGGTTTGTTTCTTTTTAGTTAATACGCACCGTTAGAGACTGGCCCTGCATCGACAGAAGTAGCTTGAGGCCTGCAATTTTTTGAACTTTGTTGGGCAGTTCAAAGGTTAAATTATCAAGTGGAACAGCAGCGCCGAGTGACCGTGTTACCAGGGCGAAGTTTCGCAATTAGGGAATCTGACCAAAACCGCTTTTTCTCAGCACAAAGCCGTAGCAGAATTTTGCATTCAGCTTCCTTAAAGAGAAATTTAAACTCATAGGTTACCCAACGGCTGCTGCTACCGTATTAATCACTACTGAGCAATAGAAACAGGCAGTTACTCTACAGAGGTAATTTATAGAAATTGCATTTGTAGTTGCAAGCGGTCCGGATAGCACAGATAGAAGGCTAGTTTTGATAATCAGAGCAAGCACATTCGCACGATTGTTTGGCCTCTATTCAAATACGCCGGCGGTACGGTATACGGGACTTAACAAAGAAAGAAGGCAGCTGTGGTCGTTTGTTCAAAGAGTTTGCTCAAATGCTCCCCGTGTACAGACAAAAACCGCATTTTCTATACAGGCTGTGGTCGCAACCTCTCGTTTAATGGAGCTCTGATAATGGCGTGGCATCATGTTGATGACGACATAGCAGTATCGAATAAAGTTCATCATCTGATTCAAAAGCGTGGCCTCGCGTCGATCGCTCGTAACGGCTTGTATTCGTTTCCCGATATATTTCAGGATTTTCGCTGTACCTGTGCTGATGGGGCCGAGTGTCTCTAACGTAATGGGTACGAAGTCGTAGCGTCTTGATAGCTCGAGATACTTCCTTCGTTTCTCAGAATCCGCGCGCTCTGCCACCCATCCAGATTCATCTGCGCTGTGGTGTATATACGATAAGACCGCCGTGAATGAAACCGTTACATTCCATACAAGGCTTTTTTCATGTGATCACAGTGGGATTATTATTATTATTATTATTATTATTATTATTATTATTATTATTTATTAATTTTCGGTTTTACAATTGTGAGGTATGAACGTTTCAGCCAATTTCATGATACCTTGCTTATTATTATTATTACATGTACACAATGATAATAATAAACTCTTGTTTAAAAAATTATAATTATTATATACAAAATAAACAAAAAGGTTTATTCTCATAGTCAAGCAAAAGAAAACGCTGTTGACAAACCACCTATCAAGATTGGGCGTATCGAAAGGATGTGTCCATTAGTCAGATGGTCAAAAACAGTATGCGACAGTAAAGATGCGGTCATGACATGAGATACGAAGCTAGGGCACGACGTTACGATGGCAATAAACTTACCGCGGGTAGCGACATCCCTCGGGTAGCTCGGCTATATCCGCCTAATGAGGTGGCATCAACAGCAGCGAATCAAAAACATATACAAATATATTTATGATACATGTTCTCCCCCTTTTAGTCTTCAGCCAGGCATATTTTTGTCGACCTTTCTTCCTTCATTTGGGTTCTCTCTTTCTTGCCTTTTCAGCGTTTGTATGTACTGTAACGTGATGACACGTCCTTCATCCGTTGCCGGTTTCGTCTGCGTCTGTCCGGACGGCTCACCTTAGGCTTGGTTTGCCCAACAACTCTGCATGGTGTTTGTGAAGAGCCTTAGGCCGTGAGCATGCGAAGCAAATTGGGTTAGAGTACGCATTCTGCCCTGATACCGGATGCAATGTTCTCTCTCAAACCGCCAGACGAAGGGTGTTCGTCATATTTATATATATATATCGATATGGGGTGGCCGGACGTTTTCCTGTCAGGAGGGTTTTATCTATGCAATTGGCCAATGCTCGCCGTCTGTATGATACAGATTCGTTCTATTAATTGGAGATTTTGCATTCGTGTATATTTCCTTTGAATGAAGGTGTATGGCATTGTAATTAATGGCTTAGTTTCTTGAAAGCCGCTCACAGGACTCTCTTTCTCATCAAAGCACTGCTTTGATGCCACTAGTTGCAGAGAATCCGTTTTTGTCGGTTGTTGCATTGTTGCCGCAAGGCCTCTTATGTGTGTGTCGTTATTGCAAACGATCCACTTTTTGGACGCGTGGTAATGACCTCCTTCAGAACCGAGTGGTGCTTCCGGTTCCTTCTTCTTTTCAAGCGTCAAACCGCACCCTTCTAGGCGCTTCAGCGGCTTTCTCCCGCTTAGTTCGTGCCGGAGGCACACATATGCAACGTCCACCTAAGCTTCACTCCGAATATAGCGCTTTCGCGTAGCAGCCGACTATTCGATCAACTTTTGGTAGTAGTGAGTTCAGTTGGTAGTTTCGTTTTCGAACACAGCGGTCGGGTTCGCAAGAGCTCTTGGAATAGATCGTAAGATCTAAGAACAGAGTCGCTGTCAGCCCGGTATCTGTTGTCAATTCATCGAACGGTGGCCTAGAGCACCCCTAGGCACCCGCCCGAGAAACCTCAGTTAACTATCTGACTTTAAAACCGGAAGATCTTACAAGTGAGTGCCGCTCGGTTACAAAAATCAGCTGTGCAGTGCAAAGAGACAACATCAACACCGTAGCTGCCGGTCATTGCTGTTTCCAGCGACACTGACGGCAGTAACATCATGGTTACGCGTATAGACCAACGGGCTAATAGCTAAGTAGCTAACACCCCGATGTGCAAAATCTTCGTACCGGGTTCAAATCCGGAGTGATTTTTTTTTTTTTAGTTAGTTACCGCCACACTCGCAGGTAGCGAGATGTTTTTAAGCCAAGCCCCTTAGAGCAAGGAACCGGATAAGGGGAAAGGCACCCGGCTGGACAAAGAACCGGGCGACAAATCGGACGAGAACAAGGGCTCTCACCTGGACAAGGATCTAAGCGCGGAGCCGCACATGGAACAGGGCGACGAGCCAACAGCGGTGGAAGACGTCGGCCCAGAACTAGATAAGGAAGACAAGGAAGACCCGCTTCTAAGTCAACTGGCCGAAATGATGAAGCTGATCGACGACATGTACAGAGTCACCGCTAGCACCAAAAACATGCAAATAGTAGTCAAAAGCTTAACGGAACAGCTCAGGTCTCTTGTAAGAGAAGCAATACGGACAGAAAAGGCAAGACGGGCCGAAAGACAGCGAGCCGCGATCTTAAAAACAGACAAGATCAGCCGACAGGTAGAAGCTATTAACACCCTGATCGCTCGTTGCAACACTGAAGACGACTTAAAAGATCTCTTGTCGAGGGACTGGCCAGATGGCGCGTATAACAACGTGTCCCACTACAAAGAGAGCATTCTGAGGGAAAGCCCACTTCGGGTTCTAATTGCCCGGGAAGAGGACCCGGTTGACTCGGTCACCTGGAGAAACATGGCAAACCAGTTTCAAGGAATAGCGGGGGAGCCTGGAAAGAAAGTAGGCGCGGTCCTATCACGCACTATCCAGGAGACAGGTGATGACGGACTCCCTACCGCACGTGCCTTAGTGGCGATCCGTCTGCCAAAGGATACCACGCCGTGGGAGGAAGGCGAGATGATTGAGAAGGCGATAGAGTTACGTAAAAAACACGAAGCGCTGCAGGACAATGCCCCCATCCCTTGCTACATGACAAGCCAGGGGGAGGCCAAGGGAGTCAATAAGCTCCTCGAATGTATTGCACGGAAGCACAACATCTAGATGGGGGTCACTCAAGGGAAAAACAGGAAGGGGCAACAGGCGAGGGGGGAGCGAGAGCTCCGAGCGGCACCTCGATTCTCCTTCAACGGGAGCAAGGGGTCTCCTACGCGGACACGCTGAAGCGTCTTGGCAGTATGGTTGACCCGACTAAATACAACGTGAGGGTGACAAAAGTCCAACGCTTAACCAGCGGTGACATGCGACTGTTCGTCTCAGAAACTGCAGAGGGTGGCTCCACGTCATTCATAGAGGCCCTCACGACCAAGGGGGGGGGGCACAGGCCTCCAGGGACGCCTCAACGCCTCGGAAATTCATAATAAGGGACCTGCTTGAAGGAACATCGCAAGAAGATGTCGAGCAGGCACTAAAGCAAGTAATAGGCAGTGCCGCCCCACTAGCGGTCGAGAAGCCCCAAAAGGGATACCGCGACCGATGGTCAGCTGTGGCCCGGGTAAATCACTCCGACGCCGCAAAACTAACGGAGCTGGGGAAGGTTCCGATCGGGTGGGCGTCCTGCCCTATCTCTGAATGGGTCACAGTGCCTACATGCCAAAGAGTCGGGCACCACGCGCGGACCTGCACGTTCGAGCTAGTGGAAACCAAACGCTGCCACAAATGCGGCGATTTGGGCCACATCTCAAACGAATGCACAAAGGCTCCCTCGTGTTATAACTGTGGAGGGGCCGGGCACTCAGCCAACTCCGCAGCGTGCCCAAACTACCGCTCCAAAATAACAGAGGCCAGACGCCAACGCGGACAGCCGGATCTAGCCCCCACGCGGCAGAACAACGTCGCAGCTCCCCCAGCTCCGACACGCCAACAGGAAAACCCGACGGACAACGCCGCAGACGCCTCCGATCAAACAGCAAACACCACTGAGGACGACGACGGTTTCAGACAACCCTCGCGTAAAAGAACAGTACGGTCACCGCCAACAAACCTACGGGCTGCTAAGTTTCAAAACCGCAATGACGCAACATAAAAAGACTCAAGTAAACTGCTCCAGAAGTCGTGCGTCTCGCCAAACACTGGAGGAGATAGCGACGAGAAAAAGAGCGGTCATAGGTGATCGTAGAGGAGGCTCAGACTTTACCTTTTATCGCAGAAGAATGAAACCGCGTTTTAACCTTACAATCCGCAACCGCGAGCACGTTGTTAAACGTTTAAACCGAACCGTACTACTTGACGAAAAGCATTTTTGCGACCACCCCTACTATACACAATATAACGCCGCGAAACCCATCGCCTCAAGACCCTCTTCGATTTTAAAGCACATAAGTTTGACAACCCGCAAACGAGAGCACGCTTCTAGAGTTTTAAACCAGATGGCACTACCTGACGAAGAACTTTTTAAAGACTCTTACTATATAGAATATGACGTCGGGAAGACCATAAACCCAAGACCACCTCCGATCGTGCAAAATGAGCCACAAGCAGCCAAGCAGAAGAAGAGAAAGGGAAATAAAAACATAAACGGCTAGAAAAATCAAGATATTGCAGATTAACGTAGCACGGTCGCGAAGGGCTCATGACGTACTCGACGTGACAAAAGAACGAGAGAACGCAAACATCTTGCTTCTTAGCGAACCTAATAAAAGTTGGATTGATCGTAGAAGGAGAAGAGACTGTTTTGCTGACAAAAACAGTGACGCTGCTATCTGGGTGAGTCCAGGATACCCCGTAAGGGCTGAAAGATCAAGAGAAGGATGGGTATGGGTAGAAATCGAAGGGGGACCAGTGATCTTCAGCTGTTATATATCCCCAAACTCAGGCAGGCAAGCTTTTACAAATTTCTTGGACGGCCTGGGGAAAGAGATAGATGAACAGAGAAAGCGAAACAGAGAAGTCTTGGTGGGAGGAGACTTCAACGCGGCCGCACGGGAATGGGGAAGCAGAGAGACAACCTCGAGGGGCAGAGACACGATAGAGTGGCTGGCAGAGAATAGCTTAATTCTCTACAACGACGGGCTGGAGCCGACATTCGTCCGAGGAAGCCAGGCCACCTTTATAGACCTGACCCTCGGAACTGAACGAACGGCAGATAAGCTTCAAAACTGGAAAGTCTTAGAAGAAGATAGCCAAAGTGACCACGCGTACATAAGCTTTGAGTACAGAGAGAAACACGAACGGCAGGAAAGCAACAACCGCCGTGTAGCGTGGCACGCGTCGAAACTTGACCTGGAAAAGATGAGAAACGAAGTAAGAGCAAGGGGTCAACAGCTCCTAAACAAAGGAGAGGAAATCCGGCCAGAAGCTGTAACGGCTATGATGACAGAAGTCTGCAGGTTGGCGTCCATCGGGAAAGGAAGGACACCACACAAGAACCCCCCAAATACTGGTGGACAACAGAAGTAATGTCTATCAGAACATCGTGTAACAAAGCCAGAAGGGCACTTGCCAGGGCAAGGGCAAAAAAGACCAATACGGACAGAGAATGGGAGGCAATAAAAGAGGCGAGAAAGAACCTCAGAAAAGCAATAAACAAAAGCAAGAGGAACTCCTGGAAAGAGTTATGCGAGAAGGTGGAAACCGACATATGGGGGCAACCATACAAAATAGTCATGGACAAGCTACGGAAACCCACGCCAGCGCTCTCAAAGGACTTGGTCGTGGCGTCAGCGAGGAGGCTCTTCCCGACTCATGATGAACCCATTCGTCCGGTGGGAACAGAGAGCGGGGAGGACATCCCCCTGACCACGGCCGGGGAAATTAAAGCGATAATTGAGCGCCTCCCCAATAGAAAAGCGCCTGGGCCCGATGGAATTCCGGCAGAAGCCATCAAAATACTCTTGCAAGAGAAACCGGAGGTCTTTAAAAGGATAGCAGACATCATCTGGACCAAAGGACACTATCCGAGGGAGTGGAAAAAAGCCATTCTGGCCCTAATTAGAAAGCCAGGAAAGCCCCCTACGGATCCAAGGGGATATCGCCCAATATGCCTCCTGGATACGATAGGTAAGGCTTTCGAGATACTGGTTAACATGAGACTGACCGCGGAGCTTTCGGACAAGGGAGCTCTGGCAGACTCACAGTACGGTTTCCGAAAGGGAAGATCAACAGAGATGGCTATAGAACGGATTCTACAAGAGGCCCAGAGGCAGAGAGAACGAAACCAGTGGTCGAGAGAGCTGTGCCTCGTCGTCCTCCTAGATGTACGGAACGCGTTTAACTTGTTACGGTGGCAAGTAGTTATAGATGTCATGAGAGACATCCAAATCTCCAAATACCTGCAAAGGGTAATTGCGTCATACTTAAAAGACAGAGCGGTGATGTACGGAGAGGATGAGTTTCCTATGACGGCCGGGGTCCCCCAGGGCTCAGTCCTGGGCCCTCTCCTCTGGAATATGGCATACAACGGAGTGCTAGAAGTAGTCCAGGCGCAGGGAGTACAAACGATCGCGTATGCGGACGACCTCGCCATAATGGTCACAGATCGAGACCCGGGTCTCCTGGAGCGAAAGGCCCAAAAAGTGCTCCATCAGGTGGAAGCTTGGATGAAACACCACGGGATGGAACTAGCACCGGAAAAAAGCGAGGCTGTGATGCTAGTAGGGAATAAAGTCCACACCAAGCCGAACCTGACTCTGAATGGAGTGAAAATTGCAGTCAACGAGACAGCAAAGTACCTGGGGGTCACCGTTGACCGTGCTCTCACGGGAAACGCTCATATAGAAAATGTAACAGAGAAAGCAGGCAAGGTAGTAACCAACCTCGCCAGAATCCTACCAAGATTTAGAGGAGCGTCCGAGGGCAAGCGCCGGCTTCTTGCGACAGTGGCAGATTCCATTGTCCTTTACGCCGCGCCAGTCGGGGGGCCTCTCGCAATGAAAAGGAAAAAGAACCGGAGCAAACTTCTAAAAATACAGAGAAAAATGGCCATACGGGTTGCGAGAGCGTACAGGACGGTAGAGACCAAGGCCGTCATAGCCCTGGCCAGACTTGTCCCCTGGCCATTGCTAATAGACGAAAGATGCCGGCGGAAAGAAGACCCCACTCGAGGAAGGCAAGAAAGCCGTCAAGAGACGCTCCGGAAATGGCAGCACGAGTGGAGCTGTACGCCAGACGACGCCCCCGGAGCGTGGACCAGACACCTAATCCCCGACCTGGTCACATGGTTTAACAGAGGCCACGGGGAGACAACTTATCACCTTACACAGGTTCTAACGGGTCATGGCTGCTTTCAGTCGTACCTGTACAAGATCAAGGTCGTGCAGGACCCGAGGTGTGTGACGTGCGAGACGGGCGAGGTGGACGACGTCACCCACACCGTCTGCTTCTGCCCAGCGCTCGAAGAGGAAAGAACGATGCTGAGCGTCTTTCAGAATAAAGGACGATCAGTAAAAGAACTGGTAGCATGGATGTCCGAAGGCGAGGAAAAGTGGCTGCTGGGAGTGAAAGCGATCGAGAAGATTATGCAGAAAAAAGAGGAACTGGAGCATGAAAGAAAGCGGAGGGAGAGAAGCTGACGACCAGCTCAGCGCTGACTACTACACACACCACGAAGTAAAGTGAAAAACATTTCCGTGGTTCTCTTAAAATAAACTTGCCGTATCACAGTAGTGTGAACGGTCCAAATAAAAAAAAAGTAGTGAGTTAGCTTCTACCCAGGTCATACTTTGGTTAGTAATCACCACCGAACGTCCAGCCGACCACTTCGCATTTTTCACGCTAATATTTTCTTTGTGGTGGTTGTGACGCATCAGCCGACAAGACTCAGAGATAGCGACATTTTTCATCGCTAGAGACAAACGTTTGATTCAAGACAAGATAGTCGCCGGAAGGCAGTCAGGATACCACGATAGGGCCGTGGTGTGGCTGGTTGTAGACAACCAGAGACACATTCGTCTTCAGCGAAACACACTCGCATTTCCCGTTTGAATATTATTCATGTGGGTTACGCCAAAGACTGAGCCGATATAGCATACTAATTTGTGTTTTGTTTGCATGAACTCAACATGTGACACATGCATAGATCTATTTAATTTCAACGGCAGATAAAGTAAGGTAGGTAGCGGTATTCACAGCTTACCTATCCCTGTTGACGTAGCACGCTTCGATGACTCTTATGTTTTAATCGAACACGATGATTATGCTGTGGATTTTTACGTGTAGAGAGAAAGGCACAGTTGAAAAGCGCTTGTCGTCGCTTATTTCTTACGTTCTTGTGGTGCATTAGCAGCACAATAAGCATATGCACATAAAAAGGTGTGTACGTATGTATATATAAATATATATATATATACGTTTAAATCTTGCTTATAGCAAATATAGATTATTTCTTTAATGTATCCTCAGGCTAATCATAGTATGTACTGTTCTAGTTTTACAGGATTATTGCCTTAAAAGATTTTGGTTTTTGGTAATTACATCTAATGAGTTCACAACAATGCTTATATATGTATATACGATTATATACGTTACTCTGCGACCAATCAACAGAAAACTCCGACATCTTTGTGGCCGATGCTACGAATAGCAGAGTGAGTTAAACAGAACAAACCGTTATCGAAGTCAGAATGCTAAGATGGTTCCGTTAACCCCGTAGGCGGACACAGCTTGCGCTGTCAGAATAAACAAGATTTTGTTCCGTAATCTTCTGAAAATGTACTTTCCAAAAAACAAGGAACAATATACAATCCGCCCCCATACTATATATACACATATATATTCTGCATTTTCCGTTTCTATATATTTTCATGTAAACGTTTTGATAAATATAATAGCTAGATCATAACATATTTTAGTTGTACGTGTTTCTATTCAGTGCTACCCAATTCGTTTGATCAGATATCAAAACAATAGAAACCTTAACGCATGATAGTATAAAGTACACCTTTGTGGATTAATACTCAGAAGGGCAAGCCTTCAAAATATTATACTAGGTTTCACTAGTAATGACCCCGTGAACACATGTATAATTGCTGATAACGTAGACACGTAATATATGACCTGCGCAAGTAAATTCTGGAATTTCAGCATGAAAAAATGACGAGCTCATGCGTTGCTTTTAATGGCTATACGACAATCGAATTTACAGATTGATCTACCGGTGGGGCAAAATCAAAAAGAGTCATATATATTTTCATGAGAATTGGAGGTACCCGTTTATAGATTTTGTCGCAATCAATTATATATCTAGAATGTATACGAATTAGGGGAGGTAATCGCATGGGAACAGCTTTCTTTCACCTGTAAACGATTACATCGGACAGTGGGTGTCAGTGTTCCAACCCGATGAAAGGCATAGTGGGCAGACGCCAAAAATGTGTGCCTTATGTAACCTAAGATTTCTCAAAGACAAATTCGTTTGTTACTATAACAGTCTGGTACAGTCACGAACTAACAACAACAACAATAAGATGCAAGCCTGCGTACGTAAAAAACGCCTAAAAACGAAAGACAACCGCAGCGACAACGAGAGGGACACAGACAGACACATCTATATATACACCCACAAATACTTGAACTAAACGCGCTACAATCTTGTACATCATATACACATACACACACACACTTACATACACACTGCTCTATACAGGCAGAGATGTATGAAAGATGTATGTCGACAATGACGAAGAGATGTGACTTTAGTTGTTGTCACTCTTATCAGTTGTCATCGGTAAGAAGCGGAAAGACGGCGGTGGCGGCGGACGGGCGTCGAGTGTGGCTAAGATTCGATATATGTATCTACCGGATTCCTCTCGATGAATACGAACGACTGTGTTATTTCGCCTTTGCCGTTGCGGCCAAGCAGCCACGGCGATGCCATAGCCGAAGTGGTTGCGGTTCCTCTTCGTCATCGTCAGCACTTCATTCCAGCGACAGTGGCTATCCTGTTTCAGACAACAGTCAGCGTCGACTCCAACGTACAACCCCAACGAACCCCACGCTACGGCGGTAGGGCGCACACCCCCGCGAATGTTCTGTTTTACGGCGGCGGTGGTGGTGGTGACGGCTTATACAGAAGACGAAGTGCCGCGTGAACGTCGTTGATGTCGCCGCGCGTCGGCTATGCGCATGATAGACAGCCATGACACCAACTACAACGGGAGCTGAAGGACTATCGGACGCGAGAACAGTCATTTACTTACTCATACCCGTTTGCATAAATATACGCGCATGCAAATGCAGAGACTTAGGTTTAGGATTGAAAGAAACACGTTGTTGCTTGATTTAAGAGTTAAGATTTATGATGACAACACGGCGGCGGTGATGACAAAGCGGTGTGATGTGATCTGAGAACCCTTGACAGCCTCGTTTGCTCCACAGCCGATAGCCGGCTAATAGTAGCTGATAGTTCTATATGGCTTAGTAGTAATAGTAGTAGCTGATACTAGCATCGATTTTGACAGTTGTCTTATATTGTTATCATATTTTGCTTTCACATTGTTCTCGTTCATCATAACAATACTAGACGTAATATACTAGACACAGAGTATTGTTACTGACCGTAGCAGTGGTGGAAATTCTGTTAGCAATGCTTGTGTTTGAAGTAAAAATAGCAGCACTGCTATTATAGTATATGGCGAGTATAGGAACTGGTAGCCAGTAAAAGAAGTAGACATTGGTGATAAGGTAACATTCCTTAGACAAACACGTCGTTCAGCCACTCATGGACCCTTCTTACAAAATCGACTTACGTATATACCGAAATACAACGGCTGCATGTTCTTCCCTCCTATCCCTAAATGCATTTTTCCGTTCTTAGATGTATTCAATAGGACGTTCTTCTCTGACGATAGACAGCGGGACATGAGTGCTATTCTATTAGTAGAGTTTCGACGGATGAAACAACGTATCATTGGATGCATGCTTTTCGATGGTTAATGTACTTGCACAATTGCACAGCGCAACCGGGATAGTACAACGGGTCCGATTACATGTGTTTTAGCGAAGAACACACAATGGAACTTTACATGCTCATCTTTGTACATGAATGCCTATTTGTAGACAAGTCTTTAAAGTAATCCGTAGCAAAATTTATTAATAACTTAACATGTTTGTGTTTTGCATTCTAATTGTAATTGTAACAAATATTATATATACAGGTGGAGCAAGGAAAGGTACCGTATAAAGTAACAATGCAAAGTTGTATAACATATTAAGCAATTGCAATAGCAATGTTTAGTTGTATTGAATTAAGAAAAATACAGCTTTGAAAACTTATGAAAACGCTTGAGACGATTTAAATTGGCCATATTTGAGCTGAAAAGGCTACTGGCGGTCTAAATCACAATCAAACGCGATAAGAATACTGCCACTGTGGATGCATTCGTACTGATCAACATATTAATAGAGAATATTCTACGATAGGAAATAGATAGGATCGATTGACCTAAAAGCGTTTTATTGAGCATTCGACTGCACTCCTTTACTGGCCATGTCAGGTTCTGCGACGTACGCGATGACAAATATGAACAGTCCACATAGAGTAGCTAGGTCAACAGTCAGAACTATTAAACTAGCCACTCTACCTATCCATTTCGTCGGCCAGTCGTACTTCCCTCTGAAGACGCTAAAGTGCTCGTTTATCGTCCAACGGTCCTCGTTGCGCAGACCTAGCTGACTGCACTATGCGCAAGAATCCCTTTGAGACATCTGAGTCACAACCGAGAGAGCTTTGTCATGGCAGAACACACTGAGCGGTTTGACATTGAAGACGATAGATAGCCCACTACTTACATTGAAGATGGCGCTGTTTAGAGTTCCTATCATTTCATTGCCAATGTAACCAATAGTATGTCGAACAAATTGCTGCTACATCTAATGGTTTGATTTTCTATGTTTCTTCTTACTGGAAATTACTCTATAGCTTTGCAAAGTAACTATAGCTAATGTGGGTTACGTATCTCACACAAACCATTCATGTGGGTTTGCAAAAACGAATGCCATACCTAATGTTTAGGTGTCTTAAGTGTAACCTATTTTCTCAGCAATTACTTTTGTACCTATCCTATGTGAGTCTTGTCATTGTTAATTTAAACACATTGTATTTTTGTTATATGGCAAAAGTATTGTTTGATTTGCCAAATTCGATTTGCCACGTTCGTAAATCCAGTGAATTGAGATGGATAACATAGTGAGGAATACTCGCTAAATATTTTAATACTGAAATCCTTTGTGGGGAATATGTTTGCTCTCGTTTGAAAAAACTCATCTAGCAGCCATTGCTGTCAATTGTCGCGACTCGCCTTGCGAGCCGAACTCCCAGATACGTTGTCTAACAGTTAGGCCTTACTTCCTCGTTCCACACCTAACGTTAGCATTTTACGATGATGAACTGTAACGATGTATATATATATATATATATATATATATATATAGGTCGAACATACAGATACCTTCAGCCTCAGGTCGTATCTGCTACAGCGTGGTCTCTTTAGTAAAGGGAAATGTACTACTGCACATATTGGTAGTTTGAGAAGGTGCATTAACGATATTACCTGGGACCTTTTTTACTGCCCCGTGAGGAGGTCTGACTCTCTCAAAGATAGCCTTTAATCTGAATAATGTGGGTGATAAAACTCTGTATGCGTTTTCAGGATATGGAGTTAGTTTGCATAAATATGTCGAGAGTAGCACAGGTTAGAGGAGTCTGCAGGTTAGAGACTGCCTTAAATATCGGGGGTATATATATATCGGAGACCCCCGATATTTAAGGCAGTCTCTAACCTGCATACATACATATACACACTTTCTCCCTCAATGGTCGGCTTCGGTTCACTTAGAACTGGTCAACGCGACCTTAGCAGAGAACAACCAGACGAATATGCCGAATTTCCCAGAGCTCACAACTTCGGCCCAGTGGCCTTCGAGACCTTGAAACCGCTAGGCCCGCTGACAGAGAGGCTACTCACTAAGTTGGGCGAGCATTTAAAGATAACTACGCGGGACAAGAGAGCCGCACATTTTTTGCGCCAGATACTTTCCACTGACGTCCAGCGGGAAAAACGAGATATCAATTCTATTGTAAAATCGCTTACCGAGTGGTACAGACCAGAGTTATTCTAGGCTGAAGGTAAACAAGACAGAATGATTGCAATATGAATTAATTAATAAGTTATTTATAGTATATTTCGCCGCGTTGCCCATCAACAGACGCTGCTGAATCAACCCCAAAAATGTCGACTGCAACGTTATTCTAGCTGTACTTGATCTAATATATATATATATATATATATTTATATATAAATACAGGTTGTACGACAAGTGTGTATGCTGCGCGTTGTCCATCTCGCTTGTAGGGCACATCAGAAATCGGCCTTAGTCTGTTTTGCCTATACCGTCTCTGCAACTTAAAGAAATATTAATCGTTTTTCCAAAGACTTAGGGTGTCTTCACGTGTTGCAACAGACGACTCGTACTGGCGATCTTTAGTGAAAGCTGTTTGGCGCAGAAATTAGAGGTATGACCTGCTCGGCTTTGTTCACTTTTGTGCGTTTTACGCGAGCAATATTTGGGTAGGCAGGTCTCTAGGATTTCCCAACGAGGCGTTTCACAGTAAATTATTCTGCTGCCGGTTTCCGTAAGGGGACGATATACAACACTGTAACATCCATTGCACAAGCGTCGTCTGCGAATAAACATCTGGGAATGCGAAACCTCTTGTCGAAGATCACTTTTTCGTGGTTCACCCGTGACACAGTTAATATATTGCATCACTTATTACAAATATATTAATATATGCCCAACTAGGCACTGCAGTAATAACTGTTCAAAATATACCGTGTCAACCATCGAATAAGTCACATTGATTTGGAATTTTATTCATATACTGTAACAGAGTATCACTTACCTGCTGAAGCATGCGTGTATTCTAGGTATAATCAATGCTGAGATAGATATCCTGTTTCGATTATAATATCCATACTCATATCTATATTGCATAAAGGTTTTATATATGACTCGGCAACGGTGACTCTAAAGCGTATCTGACCTTATGCATGCATGTGTTATATATATATATATATATATATATATATATAAATGCATGACAAAGCTAAATAAATGTTAACGTCTCATTTTTTATATATCTCTCATTCACTCGTGTAGCTAGAATAAGTTCCTTAACCGATATAAAAATACCAAACTAATCTTACCGTCTTCAGAGAGAGAGACTATGTACAATACAAAGTTGATTTTCACTTCATGTTGAGTAAGTACAAACGTGCAATACATTACAAATTGTTAAGATCTCCATGCTAGTCCTGCTAGTGAGATGACTGCGTGGCATCATATCTAGTACACAACCTGTCACTCTATTTACAAATGCATGTGTCACTTGCCTTTAGTCCAATAGAGCGTACGGTGAAATCCATGGAAGGCCAGACATACCACTGCATGTCTATATCCTGCCTATTCCCTTCCACTCTGAGTTTAGCATAAGTCTAGCGCGTAAAACATTGGATTAACACAAGATATACGTCGGGGCCTTTAGGGGTGTCGAATCGTTTCTATTCTGTTGTGTGAACAAGAGGATACTTTCATATCAAAAAAGGCCAACGCGGACTTGAGTGAACGCATCTGCAAGCTTTGAGGTGTCGTTAACACAACAATTACATTGCATGCCCTTTATTCTATATGTACAGCAAAGGTATAGACTGAGGGTGTCCGTATCTTGGCTGGGCATATGAATCTAAATTCAGAAGGCTCGCCAGCAATTTATTTGTTTAGCGTATAATTAACTAGCAATTATACGCCAATCATTGGCGATGTCCCAAATGGAACTGGGTTGAGTCAATGGTGCTTTGTCTTTTGGAATAAGCCCTACAATGCACTATCTCCACTCTGTGGGCAGCTTTCCAGTATGAATTCATCTATTAAAGAAATCCGTTTGATGAGATGCCATTGCTGGTGCTACAGCTGTTTATTTCAGATGCCGTTCGGGATAGGCGCTTTATTTCTAGGAATTTGTCATATGGCCTTGGTCACTTCCTGAAGGTCGAAGTTATGCTCCCGCTTGGGTCGACACTGTATGTCGTCCTTACACGACAGTGAAGAAAGTAGTTGGTAGATGCAATGCGATCTTGCAAAACGCTGTCGGCCTTTTTCAGCATGGACAGGATGTCGGTCCTTTATCGGTCTTTCCGGCTGTATACGTACTCACTGCTGTCTTCTGAGGAAGCTGGTCCACGATGCTTCTTTTGACCGCTTCAAAGGAGTGTACTCCCAGTACGCACCTTGCATGGCGTTGTAGTTGTTGTTTTTGCTGGCATACAGCCTGCGTTGCTTAGCATTTGCAGTGCTCTACTTCCATGTCTACCGTCTGAGCGCACGCCTTGTGTTGTCTTTTTGTAATTTGTATGCCGCGAAGTCACGTTCTGGGTGTCGCACTATGTTTAGTAGCCACTACATAGTGTGGCAGAGTTCAGCATACTACGTTGCTTTATTAGGCCGGCCTAGCTTGAACTGCAGTGTGCTAACTCGACAGCTATACACTGCATCGGGTTTTCGCTCGGTTTCTGTTCGTCACCTGTTTGACACCATTGAGGCAATCAAGACACCCAAGAAGGCCACTGGGCGGGAAAAGCTCGCGCGGCATCCTCGAGAAAGCGACCGAGTCGAGGAACCGATAGAGGTGGGAATTAAATGGGCAATCCAGCCAGGCCCTCAGAATTTCTTCAGCCAGGCCCGCAGAATTTTGGGCTCACAGGATTCAGGTCCTCAGACGCTAGCAAACAGCAGGACTCGCTGAAGTTCCAGACTCACATATCTGAACCTTTCAACGCCGACGGCTAGTTTGTAGTAGACTGCTGGCATGCATGCAATCGCATAGCAGATGCGTTACACATGCCTGCCATTGCCACAGACTAAACGGCTGTTGTTTCAGGGCCTTAAATTAAAGTGGTCGATACATTTCTTCAGAAGTGGTAGAACTCATATTTAAACGTTCACTCCACTTTAACCTTATCTGGAGAAAGTATGTTCGCTTTATTATCTGCTAATACAAATCGATTCCATGCGTAATTATTTGAAAACTCTGTTATTGCACTTTGTTAGTAAATTTAAAGGATGCGACATAATAATAAGAATGCCTCATTAGGTCTAAGGGAACATTTCAGAATTGTTAAAAGATTATATGAAATCTGATGAAATACAGATTATGTATCATCCAAATTAAATTTGCTAAATATACTATATATATATATATATATATATATATATACATATAGATAAGCACACATAGATATACATAGCGTTCAGAAGTGTCCCTTTCTTTTTGCTTGAAGCACAGAAAGAGTACAAACGTGAAAATCGTTTTATGCTTTTTCTGTGTAGAAAAGACTTTGAGACTGGCATGAGTAGGGCTTTAAGTAGTTCTACACAAATAATTTAAGCAATATATATATATATATATATATATATATATATATATATATATATGGCTTCTTGCGTAAAAAAAATGCTTTATCGCTCGAGTTAAAAAACAATTTATTTACTTAATTACCATGGGCTCAAACCAGTAACGGCTTCAGCGTGGCCACACAGTGGACCATCATCATGGTTGTCTTGCGGTGCTTTGGCGCCGGCCATTGTTGATGTCGTTGTTGTCGCTGCTGCTGCTGTTGTTGCTGTTCAATGTTGTTACGGTTGGACCCAGTCATTAGCTGGATCGGTTAACAGGGAGACAGACGTGCGCGGGTGGGTGCACGATGCGGCTCATCTCGACACGACATGGAATCATGATCGCGTAAAGCTAGCTCTTTCGCTGTAATTTGTCCTCATTTGTAGCTCTGGCCTTCCACCGCACTTCCGTGGTTAGCAAACGAAAAACAAAGACGATATGGTCCGTCGCCGGAAAGGGGGCAGTGATGCTCCAAAGTACGACGCGAACTCATTCTAAACTCTTCCCAACCGCTAGCCACCATCACCGCTGGCGGCGACCGCAGCAGGAAGATGAAGACAACAACAACAACAACGACAGCACCACCAGCAGCAGTAACTTACTGGTCACTTTGCGGCGCTGTCCCTTAATAACAACGGCGCCGACTAAAATCGGCTTTCGATTGTCTTCGTCGACACGCATCGCCGCGGACACAGACGGTCTTCGCCAGTCAGCTGCCCATCATCGATGTTGTCGGCGCCAGCCTTTGGCGTATCACTGAGACTCTACATCCGACTTATTGTTGTTGGCGTTGTTGCTGTTGTTGGTTGTGGTAATCGTCTTGTTATTGTTGTCGTTGTTGTTGTTGATGATGATGTTTCCATCGAAGAGGACGGGCAAGCCAAGTCAGCAGCAGAAGCAACAGCAACTACAGCGACGACGACGACGACGACGAAAGACGCACCAAGACATGGCATTCCAACAATAATAACAACAACAACCACAGCAGCAGCTATGTTGTTGCTACAACAATAGCAGAATTAGAGGGCGAGTTGTCGCGTTGGCGATTGCCACCAAAGCGCAACGATCTGCAGATGTCCGGTCAGCACGGCAAGCCAAAGGGCTGGCTTTCTTCGTGCTTCTTTCTGCCAATTCTTTCTGCTGACGCTTGACGCGTATGTTTGTGCGTTTTTTTTTTTGCAGCAGCAGCAGCAGCAGAGACATTACAGAAGACAACGGTCGCGATAGATGGCGCCGCTCTTCTTGGCGGCGGCAACCGCACTGGCCACCACGCTTGCTAAAGACACACGCTTGTCGGCCCATTTGGCGGCATTGATACAGATTGTTAGATAGACGCACAAATCGCTCGCCGTAAATGAGTTACAGTATTTTAACCGAACTCATTTTGCGGAGGACGAGCATGAGGAAGCGGTGATGGTGCTGGCGGATCACCGCCAAAGGTAAAGCCGTGACGACTCGTTGGCCATCAGGGATTAGTGTTTCTCGTTCACCAAACATAGGCCAATGTGCTGCTATCAATGTTGAAGCGTATATATATATATATATATATATATTTAAGTTGTACTAAAGCGTATATACATATATATATACAGGGTGTTCCTATTTGTGTGTCCAAAACGCTAGGGTATGGTCAAACTCGGTGAGAAAATCACTTTTGCCAATGGGTGGAAGCCGGGAAAACGTTTTGTTTAGGAGTGAGGATGAAATTTATAAAAGCAGTTATTCTGTCTTTTTTCTCCTACATAGTTGTGCAAAATCTACGTTTGCGGGAGAACCAGTCAGCGCACAAAGGAACCGATCATACCGAAAATTCTGCACACATAAAGTATACATTACTAGCTTGCGTAGCAAAAAGCGAATAGCCAGATTAAGGAAAGTCATAAAAAGTCAAAATGTTACGTTAACGCTTTTTTGTGCAACATCGTATTTTTTTCCATTACGACCAAAAATGCACGTCCAAAAGACTACTCTCAGGCAATAGCAGATTTAATGCCCACTACATTCGTACCAAAGTGATGGTGTTGCGTTACGTAGTTGCCAAGTAACTAAGCTTTTTCGACAGAATAACTGCTTTTATAAATTTCATCCTCACTCCTAAACAAAACGTTTTCCCGGCTTCCACCCATTGGCAAAAATGATTTCCTCACCGAGTTTGACCATACCCTAGCGTTTTGAACACACAAATAGGAACACCCTGTATATATATATATATATACTGACACGTACCACAAATATATCGGTCGCCAGGTTTTTAGTAAGTTTGAAAGTCCTATACTACCCAGACCAAAGAGTGTGCATTATGCAATTTTGTTCCCGCCCACCTGTAAAAACGGTGAGGTTTTCTGCGGCTGTGAGAAGAGTCTGTCCTCCACTGTGTTCTTCTGTTCGTCGCCCGAGTTAAAACGCCCCCCTTTAAGATTTTTATAGCGGTCCAAACTGATAGAAGTTGCAGGGTGACATGTTTGGGCTGTAGGGTAAATGCTCAAGCTGTTCCCTGTTAAACTTAGCCAGTACACTTTGCGTGACCCTCGAGACGTGTGGACTCGCGTTATCGTGGATCTCTCTCCGTGAACAGTCCCGGGCGTTTGCTCTTGACGAAGTTGCGTGTGCTAGGGAGCGTGTGCAGGAAAAACTGGAAATTTGTGATAGATGAAATATTCTTATTAAGGTACCGCTGACCAAAGCTTGTAGAAATAGGTGCTGTATATATATATATATATAATCCGTTTTTATTAAGAAAGTAAGTGGAGCGACAATTATCTCCTGGGAACGTGTGCACGGGAAATATTACTCCATCTCGTGAAGAATGGGCTGGGACCATTTCAACAGCGTGCCCCTGACAGATGCCGCATTCCCGCGTTGGACGTCGAGGTCGAGGCGCTGTCTCAGATAAGCTGCAGATCTCTCATTTCCGGCTGCGAGATTCAGCTGCTCACCGATCCTGTGGAGAAGCTTGCGAGTGATTTCGCCTGGGCCGCCCAAGGTCTCGAAGGCTAGTGGTTGGAACTCATGTGGGTAGTCTATTGATGCGTATTTCGCGAGCTTCCTTGTCTCGGCTAGATTACCAGCGTAACCTGCCGAGACCGCCCCGCCACCGGCCATTGAAGGTGCTAATAAGTCGGTAACTGTGGCGTCCCAGACAAGCCTCCTGCCCCGGCTGAAAGGGGTTAGAGTCATCCCGTCCGGGCGATATATATGTATATATATATATATCGAGCCGCGCCAGCACTGACCATTGAAGGGGCTAATGAGTCAGTAACTGCGGTGTTCCTAACCAAGTGTATGTGCAGTCGAACGGGAATAAGGCCAGTTTGTCAGGTTCCCTCCTTCTTGCTCGCCTACCTGCGCTGACGGTACAGTACAGGCCGTGGCATCCGTCTGGCCGGACGACGTCTCCGCAGATATGAGTGTGCAAAAGGTCTGTTCCCAAACGATGTCCGACTAAGATCCTCACCGACTCGTCATCTAACAGAGTCCCTATCTGGGCGCAGGCCACGGCGTATGTAAGAGTGACAGAATCAGTAATTATTCTGGTCTGTTGCAGAGATCTGTATAGGGAAGCTGCAAGAGCTATCTCCGATAGGACGGTCAAATTAGACAACTCTAAACCACCCCGAAGACCGGAGAGAAAAGCTTGTTGGCTGCAGGTAGGCTGAGGTTCAGCAACGCTTCTACTGTAACTAGCACGCTGTTGTTGAGTCGCTCAAGCAGTCCCAAAGCCAACGAACAGTCAGTTCCTCGAAACAGATGGTTGAGACGTATAGCCGAAAATAAGGAATTCAGAAAAAAGGCGTCGGTGAGAACCTGCCAAGTAAATGCGTGACATCGCATGTTCTAGCTTGGCTAGCCACCTGTCAAGGGAAGTCGCAACTCATTGCGGGACTAGGAGGAAGCTTAGCAACTTTAGGTTTGCGCCAACAGTTTTGCACCCTGGAAGAGCCTCCAGCACTTCAAAGTTTGTAGCACCTCCTACAACTTGGGCCTCACACTTTGCAAGGTTTAGAGCCAGGCCACTCTGCTCTGCGAACTCGATGACTCTGTGGATGGCTCTCAGAACTGCATCGGGGACGCCGCCCAGAACACCGTCGTCCAAGTACCATTCGTTTAGAGGGCACTCGAGAGAGTCGATTAACTTCTTAATAGCCAGGCAAAAAAGGGGGCGCAATGGGTCGCACTGGTGCATCCCAGTTTGCGACATTATGCCATCATGCGACAGAAGAAGGCAGGGTGGTTCCTTAAAAGCTAGTTCTACCAACTAAAGCATACTCAAGGCCTAAGCTTTGGCCGCACTCAGCAGGTGGTCCCTCAGAATACAGTTGAAGATATATGTATATATACACATCGGTGCAATAAGCCACGTACAGGAGTACAGCATTCCACCAGTGCCCTAATCCGGGAGACAGATTATCGTGCATCCTATTGGGTGCCGACGCGATAAATAACGTGCTTATTGTGTTGATTACCGATGACTCTGGTACTTAATATATGTAAGGTATTAAGCGGTAAACCTAGTATTTGAGTGCGCCTTACTACAGGAGATGCGGCTAGAAGCTTGACGCACCCGTCGGCAGGCTCTGGTGTTCTGTACGTTCGCCGCCTATAACGTACAAGTCAAAGCAGTAATCTTAGTTAAACATGTAACCGAAGGTTTGTTATAATTGCCAGCGAGTAAGATGTACAGCAGACATGTGCACGTCACGCAAGGCTCGCAACAAATGTGGATCTTATGTTTAATTGGCTTCCAGTTCAGGGCCGTGAGGCCCCCTCTAGGCCCCTCTTCAATTTGCGAATAAACTCAAAGCACTCGCATCAATCATCTCAGATCACAACTTCTCAAAGAGAAACGACGTCACGCAAGTGACCCAAGTGATGCAAGTAGCATATCAATGTCGTCAGCCCACCTTACCCTTGAAGAAGAGACTGATGCGTTTGATGTTAATTGCTTATTTGCGGACCTTTAGAGAAACATGCACTACGCAAAAATGGTGCGGACAAATTTTACCCAAATTTGTCCGTTCAGCTATTACGGAGTAACTTCGGAAAGCTTTTTGAAAGTAGTCATATATAGTAACAAATCTGTGTGATACTGTCTCTTTTCATCGGTCGTGCGAATACTCCTTCCAGGAAACGCTGATCTGAGTCAATGATAATACGGAGCTCCGTGTCAAATATCCGTAAGGTCTTCGGTATATATCAATGCCCCCCCCCCCTCTTGCAATAGCGTCGCTATTTTCAGCCTACCATGACGAAATAGTAAACCCCATTAGAAATTCGCAGAAATTCAGCGGCAAGATAAGGCCCCATAAGCTAAAGGATATATTGTCTTGTGATTTAGATTGCTAAAAATCAGCGATGCCATTGCCAAGGGTGATGAGATGGATCTCTCTTCCCCCACTTACCCACCAATCATTTTGAAGATGAGAATTTTTGCACAAAAAAGAGACGGTCCATTGCGCTCTTTCTACCTAATCGTATGTCAGGGGTCAACTAGTAATTTAAGGAAATAAAGAACAATTACCCGATCGTACTTAGCGGATTGGGCATGCCAGACGCGGCCATGATTTCTGGACCCACGATCAGATAGTGCAGGACGAAACGTGTATTACACCATTTTTCAAAGGTTGACTGGAAAATTGTAGTTCTTATTTACTTCCTCAGTTCCTCTCTCGAGAACAATATAGCTATCCGAAGTAGAGAGAAAACCACTTTAAAAAGAAAGCAATTAAGAAAAATTGGCCAATCGAGCCTGCTTCGTAGTTGGCAAAACTAGGCTTCAAGCTGTTCAAGACAAGCATAAAGCTAAGCTGGAATTCAAGATGTCAGGGAACCGGAGCCTAGTTACTGGCCCTACTTCGTCCATGAACTGGAACGCCATTAATAAAATAAACGATGAGACCACGCGCATTAGCATTTACATGACTGCGACTGGATGTTATCCTAGGTGTTTCTATAGGTGTCGATTAGTCGGTCAGTGAGTTGTCATTCATGCGAGTTTTGTCCGTTGGCGTTTGAGACGCTGGAATATACATACGTTGATTTAGCGTGTGATCACACTTTCACCAGGACGATTTTTTTAACGTTATAATTTTTACTTGCATGTTTGCGGCGCATGCTTACTCGTCGTACGCCACCCAAGCTCCATGTTATCTCATAGTTATTTCGCTTTACTATATTTTGTTTTCACGTGCTCAACGAGTGGACATGGCGCAAAAAGGCACGCCAAAAGGCTTGAGGCTACTAGTAGTATGCTCTTCATGCGAGTGCTCGCCTATTCAATTTACTACTCAGACAAAAAGAGCGGGTCCCATAAGACGAGCAGTGCGATAAATACGTAGTTCGTTTCTGCTAGAGCTCATTATTTCATTGTAACTCTATATCTAACCGCCTACTATATGAGCACGAATGTACGTGTGCCTATCTATTCCCTAGCTCAATCAATTTGGTGTATCCATCTACTTTGATCTCGATCGTACAACGACTATCCCAGCGACCGCCACTGTTTTCGGGTGGGGCAGTTCCTCCGCGCTGGCTTGATTCTGTGCACGTCCTACGGACGGTCCGTTCTTGCGCCTTGATGTGAGAAAGACGTTCGTATAACGATTCAGGTCAATGTAGGCCGCATCGATGTCCGAGTCCATCGTTGTCCGCCAACCTGTCCGCCCGCACCGTCAGGAAGGAGAAAAAGACCCAATTCCCAATCGCGCTAGTCCTTTTTCTCCTTTGAATCCTGATCTGCTTTTTGTCTATATCCAAGAGAAAAACCTTATTTTGTCTATTATCTCGACCGGAAAATACTCATATATATATATATATATATATATATATATATAAGTTCCTAGCATGGAAAGAAACTATAGACGGACAACGACCACGTATATTTAGTTGTTCAGTACAGTCCCGAAGCTCAGCTTATCTAGTCCAATGATCCTTAATAGCTTTTATACCATGAACAACATATTTAGAATTTTGACACCTAAGAGTCAAAACTATCTTTTAAGGATGCTAAATCGTTTTACCGCTACGCGAATAAGCGACTTCGAGGTCGTGAAGAACTTCCTTTACTAAATGTCGATAATGTACTCATTGACAATAACCGAAGTAAAGCGGCGGCATTCTCCAAACTGTTTTCCTCTGTATATACACCTCCGGATGATCAGCCGTCGTCACTGACGGATCGCGTGCGTATAGAAAGACGTCATAATCAAACAATTCATAAGCAGTTTTTAATCTCAATCGAGGACATAATTAAAAAGATCAAAACACTCAAGAACAAGTGCAGTTGTACACCATATGGTATTCCACCAGTTTTTTTATAAAAACGCTTGTGATTTTATCGCCGAACCATCATTGTACATTTTTCAAAGATCGTATTGTGATGGGCAAGTTCCTACATTATTTCGAAGGTCAATTGTGACGCCTATATTCAAAAAAGGTGCTAAGGATTCAGTGGATAACTACCTGCCGGTGGTTTAATTGTCCATTGCGTGTATTTTAATGGAGAAGTTATTCGTTGATTATATTGAAATGTTTTTAGTGTGTAACAAATTGGTTGACACCAATCAGCATGGCTTTGCCAGGAGTCGTTCTACAGGGACACAACTTATATCTATGATCCACGATTGGAGTCCACATAAATAATCGTAGAACATTTCATTGCATATATTTTGATTTTTCAAAGGCATTTGATAAAGTGAATCACAAACTTATGTTACAAAAATTAGAAAGTATTGACCTTGACTCCACAACTTGTCAATGAGTGTCAGCATACCTTACTGGGCGAAATTTAACCGTCAAAGTCGGTAACGTAGAAAGTGACCCCCTCCCCTGCACCTCAGGGGTGCCGTAAGGATCGTGCATTGGGCCCCTGCTCTTCAGAATATACGCCCTCGATCCCCCAACAGTGGTTCCAGAAGGTGTCACTTATCTCTTATTTACGGACGATTTAAAAATATACTCAGCAGTCGACGATTCCACAAGTATTATTCAACTAGCAATTAAGATTATTGAAAACTGGTGCTTCTGCTTCACAACTATGTAATACTAATAATAGTAGATGCTTCATTTTAACAAATCCTGATTTCTATGTGACTTTGTACAGAAGTCTAGTCTTACCCAAATTCCTCTACTGCAGCCAGGTTTGGGCTCCTTATATGGCAAAAGATATAAATGCCATTGAGAGAGTACAGGCCAAATTTATCAGACGGATATCTAAAAGATGTAATATTCCTCGTAAAAGCGTATCTCTTGTGCCAATACGTACGTTACACGAACGAGGTGATCTATCGCTGTAGAAAAAATTATGTTGTCTCGAGACTGACCAGACCATGTTTAAACATTTAAATAATGGACTGCGAAGTGGTGTGAATGTTAGATCACTGGAAGTTGCGCGCTCAGTGAAGGTAAACAACACACTCTCGTGGAGAGTTCCACGAAGTCTGCGAAGTCGACAGACATGATGTATGTTCTAATTATATTCAGAGGTTAAAAACAATGTATACTTAGGCATATATGACCCTTGAATAAAGGTGGTTTTGACTTGACTTGAAGATTTTCGTCTGCGGCGCATATCACATTGTTGTTGCTCTTTCCGAAGATATACTTCTTAAGGTTTCCAAACAAAAAAATAGTCGCGCGGGGGCAGTTCCGGAGAATATTGAGCATCAATAATTCGAAATTTTAATTCACGTCATTTGACCATGCCAAAAAGAGTCATTGTGGGCAGGCTAATTATCGCGGTGAACAGCACAGCCCTCTTCTGCATCGCGGTTCGTAATACTGTCATGCTTTCCTTCAACTGGTCCAAGACTGTTGCGTAGTACTCTCCAGGTATCGCTATTTCTGTAGAAAGGTAGTCAAATAATAGACTATATTTTGCATCTAAAAAACGGGTGCCAAAGCTTTTCCAGTCGAGGTGTGCCTCTTTACCCTTGGCAGGAAAGGTTTCGCTCCGTGGAGTCTACTTCTTAGTGGCATCTTCCGGTTCTGAGGTGAAGAGGTGCATCCGGGTTTCGTAGGCGATTATGAATTGGCCTAAAAATCCTACGGATTTAATCTCAAATGTTCCAAATTGCTTCCCGAAATTGACACGCGTGTCAGTTTATGCTTAAGTGATAGCTTGCGGTACCAACTCTGCTTTAATTTTTCATGCATATTTGCTGATGCAGTATTTGATGTACTGCACTGTAGATAATGCCCATCTCTTCTGCAGTTTCGCGCAGCCTCAACCGGAGGAGATGTAAGTCATCACGAGGTTGTGAACTTCTAGCACAGTTTTCTTATCCGAAGTTGTTTTTGGCCGCCCAGAACGTGATGCATCCTCGGTCTCATATTACCTATTTTAAATGGGGCAATCTATTTGGTAGTGATACTTTACGCCGAATATATATATCTATATATAATTTTTTTATAGGGAGGACTTTACGGGTAACCTACAGGGCCAATATCTCAGCAAACATATTTAAATAAGTGTTATCAGGTCATATTCTACAACTTTTATGTTCTGGATGCATCAATATGTTTTATTTTTATATATGGCTGGTCCGCAAACCAAGTAACAAAGAGGTACTGGCCAACAATTTTAGCCTGAGATAGTTGGGTACAGAAAATGTATATAAATCATCAATAGACGGGCTAGTGAAGCTTGACTAAGGGTCAACGAAGATAGTTACATCTTAAACTTTACTTTAATAGATGATTCGCTGTACCGACAACATTTAACAATACTGACCTTACAGAGTCGGAAGTTGTAGGAGAAGGGACCAGCGACAGAAGTTCGATCTCGTCGAAACACCCCCCAAAAACGATTTTTCTTAAACACGAATGAACAAAAAGCATGTCGGTATATGCCTATAGAATAGCTAAAGACAATGGCAAATATATTCTTTATGTGAATACGCTTACATACACACGCTCACACAAATAGAAGAACGTGGAGTGCATAATTTGAAACCCGCGTGTTATGAATTGTAAGTTCGGACCCGATGAGACACGTTTAGTAGATACTCCTTCCAGACCTGTGGACCTGTTACTGTGAAACCAGTAAGTCTAATAAAGGTTTGTTTGCATAATTCGATATAAATGTAAACCTTTTGAATATGCGAACGAGAGAAACCGCGCACTTTTTTTGAGTAAATAAACTTACATTGCTACAACGCGTATAGAGAAGCGTTAACTAATCGCTCACTACTGGCGACGCTCCGTGCCACGGTGTCTACAGGAGAATCACTGAATGAAAATGTCACACAAGTAAGCATACATAGACAAAGTCCGGATTTTGAACTTACCTTCTGCAGTGCTGCAGAAATAATGCAGATTTCGAAGTTTCGTGAAGCCTTAACCGTGGTGCATATCCAAAATCAGTTCCTTTAAGAGCGTTTATTGTTCCACAGTTCAGCGTGATCGAACACAATATTGCCGGAAGTCACCAGCCCAACGTTTTAAGAGCTCTATCGACAGGCGCCAAGTAGAAAAAGGTCTGAACGGAAATTCAGAAGTATGCCGCCCTATTTCTATACCGAGCAATGAAGAATATCACAGAAAAAAACGGATGTTTTACTTGGCTGTCTCGGTATTGCTGCCTAGGACAGAATAACGTGCGGGGACTATCTGTCGAAACGCGTAGCGGCATTAATTGACCCGACGTCAAATCACAGTGAAACGCTACTGCACGTGGCGAAGTGACCACTGGGATCTGGCTACTTTGGTCTGTCGAGTGGTCAATGCTAGCCACTTTTTGTTTGGTTTCAGTTCTTCCAACTCGAACGCTCTCGAGTCGACTGAGTCCGATTGTCACTCAGCGGGACCTGATTGAACACTTCGTCCTGATAGGCAGGAAGACGGCGTTGACTGGTCTGCTCCACCTGCTGTCCAGATGAGAGGATCGTTTCCGGCACCCTCAGGCATGTCATTCAAGCGAGCTAAACGATGAGCAGCACCAGGATTTGGGCAAAATTCAAACAAACTTTCAATCGCGTACCCTCGAAGACTGCGGACGGGGACAGTGCGTTCGGCCTCCGTTCCCGATCAGGCAGTTCGCAGCCAGCTACCATACCATTAACAAGTTAGCCACACAAGTATGTCTGCTATTCATGTGGATTAGGACCGGGATCTAGCTGGTTGGCTGGCGGCTCGTTTGTTTACAAGTGCCGACGACACCTAGTGGCGATACTCCACTCCGCATTCGGTTGGTCGGTCGTTAGGTCGGTTGGTTGGTTGGTTGATCGCAGTGTCTGTGGAAAGCTCTAGTCGGATAGACTCTAGTGGCCGCTGCCGCTGCTGCTGCTGCTGCTGCCGCCACCGCCAGTGGCATCGAGCGACGGCTTCTCCAGAGTTGTCGGTTGTTGTTCCTCGGCGGCGGTGACCGACGGCAAAAAGCGAAGAACGAACGGCTTGCTCTCAAGACTGTGCCAGAGTTTTCCTGCACGAACGCCTGTGATGTGGGTCACTCGTCTAAAGAGCGTCACCGCCAACCGACGCCACCACCGACGTTGTTTGGATAGCGGACCCTGATGCCAGCCGGACCACCGCTGCGGTGGTGGCGGCTGGCCGACTGCGACGACTACTTATTACATATTATTTGGTGATGCGGATACTGTTGTTGTTGTTGTTGTTGTCGTTGATGTTGTTGTCTTCATGGAAGCACACGCTTCGGGCAGACCATTTTGAACTGTGCCTGCCAATGATCGATGTCCCAAGTCTGGATATGGCGTCCAACATCTTACGGCGCGAGAAGCATAACATAACGAAGTCTGCCTGGCGCCTTCGCGATACTAGCAGAACGATGATAGTGGTGGCCAGAAGAGATGAGCCGTGTGGAAGCTTCATCGATTGATGACATGCTCGGCTGTCAACACCATTCGCTGCCACCACAAAGCTGCTTGTTGTTGTTGTTGCTGCCGTTGTTGTCGTTGTTGTTGCTGTTGTTGTCGTTGTTGTCGTTGTTGTTGCTGTTGTTGTCGTTGTTGTTGCTGTTGTTGTCGTTGTTGTTGCTGTTGTTGTCGTTGTTGTTGTTGTTGTTGTTAAAGTTCATAGAGTTATAAACATTTATTAGCGTGCTGGTACCGTCGATTATAGAGTCTTTAGGTGCGTGATTCTCCAACTAAGAAACCTAAAAACGAATTTAGTATATATTCGCTTGGCGCAAGATGTTTATCTGATTTGGTAATGTTGGAAGTTATTTACTCGGATTTAGAGTTTATTGATACCGACTAAAAATATAAGCCGTGTTGCATTCGCGTGCGCCTTGCAATCGGAGGAACCACACAGGTGCGCGGGTTCGACCCCACTGTTGCATATTTGTATTTATAGGGTCCGTTTCACGAAACAATGCAAAAGCAGTCCCGTGGACATTAAATGTTGGCTGAGGGTCAGCCCGAAAAAGAAAAAAGAGATGTGCTCTCTCTTTGACTTTGACGAGAAATAAGATGTACCTTCTGCTACAAGGAATATAAATATAATACTTCTAAACGTTATATAAATATGCCCTGCAAAGTTATATAAATAAACTTTATATATGGGGCAGTATCATATCCTAAACGTTGTGGTTTCACTCGTTTTGTGTGCTTGAGGGTCGGGAAAGTCGGCTTTCCTCGCGTTTCAATTAGGTAATACAGACAAAGTAACGTTCGTTTTGAAAACAAGGCGATGGCTGTCATAAGTACAAACATGTATATAAATGTCTTGTTGAATATCTTTAGAATCAGATGCGCTGACTGCGCTGATGTAGCGTGTTGCTGGCTTCGTATATTATTATAATATTAATAATTTCACTTTTAAATACCGAATATTTAGCTTCTGTATAATAAATATATCGTTACCACCGTTTATAAATATTATTGTATGATGACATATATTGTTTGCAAACATTCTGGTCTGTAGTGCATTCATACTAGTGATTGGATTAGCACAGTGGTTCGGTATAGCAGATGTTCTTCCTGGCCCTTTGTAATCTATGCCAGTTCCCTAGCCTGCGTTTATTTTATTTATCTCTTGCCATATTGCTTTATCACCGAAACCTATTGTCTACTCCAAGGACACTGTTCTCACTCCGCCTAGTTCGTCGCACTTCAGCACGATGTGTTTTATGAATTTCTCTTTTATATTACGCGCTATACATCAAACGCCTTCAATTTCCAGGTATCTGGCCACCAGCAATCGGGTGTTGAACATATCTGCCCTGCAGTCAGCAAATAGCCCTGAGGCTAAGATGTTTTTTGTCATATTTCTTTTTTGTAGCCTATACAATTATAAGGATGTCTTTCTTTCCATATCCGCTTTTCATATTTCCGCTATTGTTTCGTCAAGGCCATGTTTCACATTCTTGGTTATCTGTTTAATATAAATATAATATATAATAAGAAAGAGAAAAATAGAAAGAAAGGGAGATATATGGCGAGGAAGTGGCGGACCATATGGTAAAGCAATTGTCATCGGCTGGAATTCACGATATTGCGGATAAACTCGTGGCAGGTTTTGCTTGAAGTTGATGTTTCTGTATTTCGTTTCTTCACTCTGAAGGTTGCTTATAGGCGGCACTCCACACACAGTAAAGCGGCCGGTGGCCAATGGCGGGCCGTCGCGAGTCGCCAAGCGTCTATTGACACATTGAGGAGGGAGACAAAACTGAGAAGATTGAGGCAATGTGTCTGCCTATGCGTTCAGTGCTGATCTCTTCTGGTCGTCGACCTCTGCTGCTCGTCGTCGTCGTAATTGTTGTCGTTGTGGTTCTTGTTTAACCCTTGTTCGCCAGGTATGCGCCGACGATGCCGTACAAACCGCAGAAAAACCGATAACGAAATGTGCGGGCACGGTGTGTTCTCGCCTCTTTGGACATCATTTGTCAACGCGGACAACCGGCCGTGGCCAAGGCGCGGAAGACCGTCACTTATGGGACAAAGGTTTGTCACGAGTATGTGACGCTTTATGGTGTGGCGTGCATGTCTACGTTCTTCCCGCTGTCATCTTTGTTGTTGCTGTTGTTGTAATTGTTGCTGATGTTTGCTCTTGCTTATGGTCGCATGAACCGGCCGCTTAAATAAACAACACGTCACCAACAGCCACAACAACAGAGCCAGCAACAGTGGCTATGGTTTTGTCTAGAAGTAAATTTAGCTGGAGTGAGTTACACTATCTACGACAAGGGCCTATAACTGCTGCTGCTGTTAACGCCATCCGCAGACAGCATAAAGACGAGGCCCGAAGACGAGCACCCGTTCTATGGCTAAAACAAGCGTCGAAGTTGTCGTTGGGTTACAATTTATATTTCTAACAAAATTATTGTCTTCATCAGAGCCACTTCCGTCCCCAAAGTCTTCATCTTCATTAAAGTCACTGTCGTCCTCATAGTCGTCACATACGTCTTCACCGGAGTTTTGGTCTGCATTAAGGCCACTGCCGTCCCTTAAGTCACTGTCGTTTTCAAAGTCATCGAAATCAAATGCAACGGAAGCGAGATACGTCGAGGGCGCCGAACACATTTCATTGCTCACAAAAGTCAATCAACGGTCACAAAGCGTCAACAGTGCAAATAGTTACAATTTGAAAACTGTAGGCAAATCATTAATGCATGTAAATCGTGAGATATGCATAACCTTAGTGACCACCTAGGATAGACCACAGAAAACACATCTATCTGTACTTAACTAAGCTATTATGACAATTACTGCTCAAACAAACGTATACACGCAATCATCTATTGTACATATCTTTTAAGAAGTGAATGTCTTAAAGCCACATATTAGCTCGCTGATCTGTAAGACACGTGTCAAAACACACTTTCTATTTATGTCTAGTTCTACGACTATTGACTTAAGTCCTATTCAATTAAACAATACATATATGCGTTCTATTTTAGTCTATAAAAATATATGTTAGATTAGACATGCCCTTCTTATGCCAGTATTCTTCTGTGCTTAAGTAAATATATGGTACACTCGTCTAAAAATGGCTCTCAAAGGTGATGACGTGAAAGCTAGTATTGGCCGCCTGCTCTGTAACGACGGCCACGTTTTCGTTATCACTTCTCAGCTGGGACTTAATAAGTAATAACCTTTCATTCGATCCGTAGACGCAAAAATCGCCCGGCGAAATAATCGTGGCTTGCCCACGATTTTGTCGAGCCTAGGAAAATTTTAGCATATGCACATGCCTTGAATATGGTGTTTAGTGAACAGGACGTAATGGCATCATATTGTTTTTTTAATTCGAGCCAAATAGTGGCATAGGAAGTTTAAAGTGCAAATTCTGCAAACGGTAGTGTTCACAGCTACCGTGTTGACGTGTTTTGTTGCGATCCACAAAATTTTGTTGTATTGATGATTCTGCAGCGCTCACATAACAAAGTCGTACGGTGACGAACGGAGTGCAGCTCCTGGAACTTTCTAGACGACTTCCACAGTTTCTTACTGGCTCGGAAAACATAATTCCTGCTGCCTTGGAAACACAGCCATCACCTACAGTACCTGCCAAATACTGTTCAGCCGCTGAATTAACCACTAAGAAGCCGAGGCCGCAGTGGCGCAGAGGTTGCGCATGGAACTACCGTATAAGATAGCGTGCTCAATTCTTGGAGTTGTTGTTGTTTTATTTTATATTTTAATAAAAAAAGATAAACACGCATAAGGTTACTACAGAAATAATCAACGGCGGTTAAAATGGAAAACGCAACAAGAGACGGTCTCACAGATAAGGCCACCTGTCTGCCCCGACAAATGTAATCATGACTCGCATCAGGTGCTTGCAACCATTTGTACATGGAACTGGTATACACTGCATGGGCTGCTTGTACTATTTTCACGCGCAGTGCCTATCAGCCGCCAGCTAGACCCTCGCACAGCAAAATCCTATTGGGTACAGATCTGCCGTCTGCCATGTCAGTTATCCACTGGGCGGCAGCACTTTGTCTCGGGTTCATTCTGCGTTCGAAAGCTCGGCGGACCGGGTGCTCGCCGACGTACTCGCAATGGCGTTCCAAAGGAGCATTCTTATCGAAATAGAACTAGTTGATTTGCGCAGAGGAGTCCATGACCAGCCGCAGTCTCAGGTCGAAATGCAGACGACGCCCGCCGCCAATGTGAGCGCGGCTGGGCCTTTACAGAGAAAGAAGAGGGCTTCCCTCTTCGGCGATTCGCCAGTAAAGAAGCTCCGAGGTCTGTTGCGCATGCAGCTGTCTAATAGTCAATAGCTCACAGCGATGAATTTGCACAACGCAGAGCTAGAAATGATGAGCTAGAATGAAGTCGACGGTTCATTCAATCCCGGTATTACATAAAGAGTGCAAGGCAACCATGATGCTCTTAAAGTGCTTTGCGATGGAGACTTGATCATACATCAGCCTTCTACCAAGGCTCAGAAGCCAATGCTGATTAAGGCTACCACGACATACGATGAGGAAGCAGCTTGTGCTGTTGCCCGTATTGCAGCTCGCAACGTGGCTGCTTTTTTGAGACTACCGTCACCGAAAAAAGGCAGAAAAGAAGCCAGAGGTTGCCCCGGTAAGAAAGAAAGGTAAGACGAAAGTCACCGCAATAGTTACGCCGTATCCGTTCCCACCTGACTTAATAAGCCTATGCAAGTCGTTCGAGGAAGCCATCAAGGAGTTGAAGGCGGCAACTGATACCAAGAAGAGCACCCAGAACAGCTCGGCACGACGACTCGACCAGACCAACTGCCGCAACTTCCGGTCAAATCGTTCTAGAGACCGACCGCTCACTTAAGAGTGTGCCAGTGGAACTTTGAGGACATACGAACGGTGCTTCCAGTCGTTCCAAACAGCGAGCTCGCAGGTTACGATATTGGGGACGTTCACTACTGAGCGTTTCCATGTTAATGGATACAACTCTTACCACTGCCCAGTTTTACGGCTCTTGCATGGCCGGCCAATTGGAAGAGTCCACCTGCTGGTTGGCCCCCGATTCAAGCAAGCAAGGATCCTACGCACCGAATGCAACACTATCGTTCTCAGCACCTCCCAATAACCTTTTATTGAGATGTACAGCAGTGCTAGCCGGGACTCAATTGAAAATATTCTAGAAAAGATTGGTCGAGCCGTTGCGAATTCTCCAACTGATGTACCAGCTCTTCTGGCAGGAGACTTGAACTGTAGGCTTGATACTGATGCGTCTTCTCGGACAATTGGCGTTCGGCAAGCTCTTGAGGAGTATGGATTTTTGATATGTGCTACTCCGTCGCCGCCAACGTTTTACTCTAATAACGGTGGACCTGGCCATAATTCGCAGATGAATGGGTCCTCCTTAATCGATATATTCGCTTACTCAGGTCCTGAAGGAGATATCGAATCAGGTCCTGAAGGAGATATCGAAATGTCGCCAAGTCTGCTCTCTGGCATTCTGGCACGAGCGGTGCTCTCGCCTACATATAGGCGTACTTTGAGGGAAAGTCGGTCACCTGAGTGGTTTGACTCATATTGCCATCGTGTGAGAGCTTATGCTATTCAAGCTTTCATCCTCTCCCGAGAACACCCAGAGATAAGAGACTTTTATTGTAGACACCGTCGCTTGCATCGCGTACAGCTTATAGACTTCAAAAACCTGGAATTATACCGACGAATTTGAGCGTCTACTATCCCAGCAGATAGATGCTCCATCTTCTCTTATGGAAGTTCAAAGTGTGATTGAAAAGTTGAAGAATAAAAGGGCCTTTAGGCCCGACCTCGTCCGAAATGAACACATAAAGGCGGCGGGCTTCTTAACGCCGCTTTGGACGGCACTCTTAAAGAAGTGAAATTCCAACAACCTGGTCGGAATGCTTGCTAGAGGTCATCCCCAGAGGCAAAGCTGACCCGCCCTGTCCATTCTCTTGGCGGGACATTGCAACGAAAAGCTGCATCTACAAGATTTTATCAGGCCTCCTGGCACACCGGCTTAGCTTTTAAGTGGCCTCGGTGGCATCATATGGTATCACATTACTCTGGGAACACCTATCCGCTTAGCAACTTAGCGCTCTCGACACGGCGAAGGCAAAGCTCCTTAAAAGAGTTTTGGGCTTCCCTAGAAACGCACAAAACTGGCTGACTTATAGTCTGTCGAGCACGACGCCTTTCATCGAGGATCTGGAAAACCGCTTTCAACTTCCGACTGCCGCGTCACTGCGAGAGTTCCGTAGGCACTTTGAGCAGAAGATAAGAGAAGTGCTAGAAGCGTTTTACAAAACACCGGCAAAATATGGATGGATATATATGGACAATACATGGATGGAACCGCTCTTCGAGCAGCGTCACGTTCTCACCCGCTACTCCGTCCATGGGGACCACCGCAGACTGTGCCATCGCACTGGGTTTCATAACCCTTCCGATGACTGTTGCTGCACGATTTGCGGGCTCGTCTGCACCAAATATCATCATAAAGCATGTCGGTCAGCGCCAGTTGTCACATAACAATATCAAAATAACACCGGTGATGTAACA
Source organism: Dermanyssus gallinae (assembly GCA_003439945.1). Lineage (NCBI taxonomy): Eukaryota > Metazoa > Arthropoda > Arachnida > Mesostigmata > Dermanyssidae > Dermanyssus > Dermanyssus gallinae. Next base: position 327,108 of record QVRM01002192.1, read on the forward strand.
ATAAATAAATAGTTAGCAATACGGGTTTTAGGAGGACGACGCACTTGCTCATACCAATCGCTAAATGCAAGAGGGGCCGCCGAAGCGTATGAACATGCTCTGGAATAAGCAGTCTTGGCTGCACTCCAGATTTAACTACTAGCTTACTGCCCCCATTTATCAAGCATCTTTAACTTTGATAGACATCATTTGGATACTTCATTTGAACCATGCGACATCAGTTGTTCCCGGTTGAGATGCCCCGTATATATATACAGTCGTATATATATATATATATAGTATATATATACAGTCCCCGAAAAAAATATAGGGCCACCCATTTTTGTTACATTTCACGCATTTATTATAACCAATCGTGTAAAGATCACAGTGATACATGCTCACAGAGTAACAGCGGAAACTTCTATCGACATTTGGAGTCTCGGATTACTTTGAACCACGAGATTTTCACATATGGCACAGCTACACCGCGAATAAATTATAAGGCCACTAGCAAGATGCCTGTTTTAACAAATTAATTAAGCGGATTAACGGCATTTGGGCTAATTTCACGGCATTTAGCAACTATACTTAATACTCAGTGAACTTTCCATTAAGTCTGATAACCTCAAAAGTGCGGTTTGGTGTAGTGTTAAACAAATTTTGGATGACATTTGCAAGAGCTCGTCCCAAGCCTCGAAAATTGTTTTTTATCGGTGTAAACTTATTGTTCCAGCTAGGTCCACACATTCTGGATCATATTAAAATCAGGTGAGAGTGCAGGCCAGCGAAGGACTTCAATGTGACGTTGGTCGAACCAGCTTGCGATTTGCCTGGCGGTGTGAGTCGGGGCGTTATCGTGCGTAAAAACGAAGTCTGGCCCTCCCATCAGCTTAAAATGCGCCGATTGCTCTTTTAGTAAATCCCCGTAGCGCGTCGAATAAACACGACCGTCTAAAAAAACAATCGGCGACTTTGTATAATATCCGACAGCAGCCTAGATCACCACTGAACCGCCACCTGAGTGACGTTTTGACAAAATTCGTCCTTTGCGGACTTCAAGCAAATAAGTTACATCGATCCGGTTCATCAAAGTTAAACTTTTTTTCAACCGAAAAAAGCACTCTGTGTCACTCAGTGGTCCATGACATCGTATCGTGGGCACTCAGTTGTCCATGACATTTTATCGTGGGTGAAGTCAAGACGAGCTTTCATCGGTCAGCGGTCAATCGCTGTTTTTTCTTCTGTATTTTGCCAATGTGTCTTCCTGAGAAAGCTTTGCACATTTCGCACGTTCGTTTGCACGTCGGCCGCCGCCGCAATCGCCCTCGCCGAGGGCGCAGAGTTCGACGCTTTCTTCAGACTTGCAGGTTGTTTCGTTCCAAAATAGAATTTGGACGCCTGAACTCTTTTTTTACGGCGTATTTTTTACCTAAATTAACAAAGTTATTTACTTCTTAGACACAACGCCTTAATTGACGGGAAATTTTGCGATTAGATAGGCCGATGTTCTTATAAGCCTTGATATGGGCATTTTCTTTACCCATGAGGCGCCAGCCTAAGCCTATCGTTTCAACAAAGAAAAAACTTCTGGTAGGAGGTCTGCCTTTGTTTCTGTCGAGCCGTTAAATGAGCCCAAACGTTGTTATTCCACTCAATTCACTCGCTAAGACATGCATCTTGGTGGTGACTTTATAATTTTTTCGCAGCGCAGCTGTGCCAAATGTCGAAATCTTGTGTTTTAAGGTAACCCGATACCCCAAATGTCGATAAAAGTATCCGCTGTTACTCTGTGAGCATGTATCATTATGATCTTTACACAATCGGTTATAATAAATGCGTGAAATGTGGCAAACATGGGTGGCCCTATATTTTTTTCAGGGACTGTATATATAAACTTTTGCCAATCTTAATAATAGTAATGATAGTTTTATTATAATTTAGAAGAATATATATAATGCTTCACGGCGTTGCTGCTCGTCGACCTAGTTGCTCCTTCTGCGCGCCGTAGCCGCTCTATCGCTCATGCCCGTGAGGAAGTCCTGCCCACCCCCTGGCGCGAAGGTCCGGGTCCATCCAGTCTCTCATAGTTCCGAGCACTGAGGTCGCGTTACCTCTTTGGATCTCCAGGGACAGTCGCTGGGAGAAGAAGGCGTGCGCCCTCTTGTCCATCGTCGCCTGCCGTAACGCGTCGCCAACGTCAGCCAACGCCAATTGTCAGCAACGAAAGTAATATTCGACCTCTTGTATAGCGCCTTGGTGAGCTCGGTGTCATCAAAACTCCTTCCAATCTGTATAGACTACACATAATAGTAGCGTAATCCCCTAGCCTGTTGACGGGCAAGGAAGCAAATGGTATTCAGACCCTTGTTAGGACGTTGCCGGAGAGTTCCTACATAACATTAGCTGTTTTAAATATCCTGTTATTACTAGGATTTGCAATACACACATCAAAAGGCTACGTTTATTAAGCGACCATATTAGGTGAAGTATTTGATAAAATAATCATTAAAAGCTTTTAGGCAGCATAAACGGTTCTAAGTTTCCTGTTTTTACTAGAATTGCCGTTACAAACAGTAATGAGTTATGTTTTCTTAGCGACTGTATTATCTGACGAATAGTTCGACAACGAAAAAAACAATTGCTTAAATTTAAAAGTACAGGCAGTTAGTAAAATACTTTTATTTTTTGCTCATTACTAACATATATTGATACATTGAGCTTAAAATATGTGCTACCATCTTAAGTGGCATATGCATTGAGCAAATATACTATTGGAACAAATTATAAACTGTCTTCTCGGCTATTCCTTAAAAATGTTTTTTTACTGTATTTATATATATATATGTCCCTGGCTAACCTTAATTTTAGATATAGTGTAATAAATCCTAGATGATTTACTTCGATATATATATATAAAGCCCTTTTTAAGTAAACAGTAACTAGCTGGAAGCTGTCTTTGCACGGCTTCAATTCGTCAGGACGCATCTTAAAAACAAGCTTTGTCGTTTTTCACGACGTCTGCCCAAGTTGTAGTTCTGCACTGGCATCGTGTCTGTCATTGTTTACTGCTGATTTGTATGACAGTTGAGCCGCAACGTCCACATCTACCACTATATATGTACTCCAGATACTTTACGTATATATATAGAAGGAGGCGTGCAGGCGCCCTGAAAGTCGGTTCAGTGGTATCGCTGGAGACGTCTGTCAAGTGGTGTCAAGGCTCAACAGCAGCAACGACGGCCGTTGCTGCAGCTCAACACGCCGCGAGAAACCGCGCTTCGCCAAGGTCATCATCAATCTTTATTCCGGGCTCTGGAACAGTCTCTCTCCCTCACCACGCCTAATCTCATCTCTTTTGCTCTATTTGTCTCCCATTCTTGCTCTCTCTTCCTCTCTCTCACTGCGCATCTTTCTTTCTTCTTTACATTGTAAAGGCTCTGCTTTTCTAGAGAGCTCAAATTTGGACGTAGAAAGGAAAGGCACAGAAAGAGTACGACGGCGAAGCAGAGGGACAAAGTCACCCATATAGTAATGGACGTAATTAGGATGATGGTGATGATCCGGACAAATTTATGGCGACGATGACAATGAGGACGTTGATGCGACAATGGTGGCTTTCTTCAATTAGTTGCGATGGTTGTATGAAGAAGACCATAACAACAAGACACGCGCGCAAGCGGACATACACTCACCACCTTGTGGTGGGGCGTGCTCACACCTACGACGACTATCTTTTTTCTTTGTTTCTAAAGATATTGTTAGTAAGCTAATATTAGCTTAGAAAACATTAACGTTATGCCTCACGGCGATTCCAAGACCGTAGAAGACGGATGATAATCACCTCCTAAAAATGCTGCAGCATCTAGTAATAATTGTAGATACACGGTAAGCAAGCATGCGGGGGTTGCGCTAAATCGAGCCGTCCTATGTCCGCACGCAAATGCAACGAAAGCCTTAGACGAACTAATTGTCATCACTTGATTCGTCCTGCCTCTCGATCGCATACATTCTATTATTGTTAAAATGTTACTGCTGTCACAACCGATTAGACTAAGTCACATATATATATATATATATATATATATATATGTATATGTATATATATATGTATAAATATATATATATATATATATATATATATATATATATATATATATATATATATATATATATATATATATGTATATATATATATATATATATATATATATATATTTTTTTTTTTTTTTTTTTTTTCTGTAAAATACATTTTGTATATGTTACATATCACAAAGTATTAGCTAAGCCAGTGTGCCTAGCAGGTGTGCACGATAACTATTGCGTGTCCGTTTCGTTTAGACCAGGCCGGGACCTCTTCAAGAGTTCAAGAGTGTGCAACGAACGGAGGCAGCGTTTTCACGTTGTATATCAAGATCCAGACGTTGCCTAAATAAGGACAACTATCTGCTATTATCAGATGACAGGTTTAACAAGGTGCCGAAATCAGCTGCCAGGAGCACCCAATGTAAAAAAAGTGTGAAAAGTGTACGTGTCATCTACTCTGACGCCTGCCGCGCAGGGACCTGGAGGTTCAAGGTTGCAAGGACGACCGCATAAACTGAGGGCTCTGCTGAAGATCTCATTAATTTTTTACCGGCGCAGAAGGGTGTCGTACTGCGCTGATGATACACGATAGGCCACTGTGTCCCGGTTTGTCGACGAGGTGACCACATTGAGACCGATGAGAGCTAACAAAGGTTACTTCTAGTCGTAAGCCTACCGCTATGCAAATCATCTCGTCATCAGGATGGGTACCTATAGAAGCTTTGGGAAGCGCGTGTAACCAGGCGTCTGAGTCCTGGGCGGACCTGGCCTTTAGGCCATCTCTGGACATGTCGTCGGCATGTTCATTAAAGGGACGTCGTTGTACCTCACTGCCCAAAGGGGCCTTCTAGTCATGCTGAGATAGCACGTTGTCAGGCCTATCATCGCACTGGGCCTTAAGGTTCTCCTGAAGGTGAGATAAGCGGTTTCTAAACTGGCCGACTCCCGCTGTATCTGAAAAAAGGATTGCTCTGTTGTTTGCGGTTAGCATTGACGAGGCTATGGCAACCTCTGCCAGGGTCAGTAAACTTGGGACCCCGAGACCCTTTTTGGAGGCGAGCAATTATGCTTGTTGCCGTACGCTATGTGGTAGAGATGTGTTCAGCAAGAACTTGACGGTAGACAGTGTAAACCGTTGAGCGTTTGTAAGTCGTCGCCTCGATTAGATAGGTCAGCCTCTTAAAGGAGGTGGGTAAACCCTAAAGACGGAAAAAAGGACCTGTGTAATAAAAGTCCCCGATGGGCTTCTAGAAGTGGGGGACGAGCGGCGGTATCTTTAAGCTCGATTGCCGATGAGATCCCTTAGGGGTAAATTTGCACACCTACTTGCTCCAGGTCGTCCTTGACGGTCATCCTGCAGCCGGGCAGGAGGTCTCGGAGGAGTGACTGTGTATCGGGGGAGACCTGTTAGGTAGAGACCAAGAGGCTGATCTCGAATTTGGTCGGATTTAACTCCAAAACAGACGACACACCTAAGTCTCGCGGAATTTCCTCGGCTACTGTGTGAACGCTTCATCTTATTAAGCCACCGTCTAGGTACAGAAGTTTAGCAGGCTCCTGAAGAAATCTACCATATCATTGATACCCAGACAAACAGAGGTGGTGCTAAGGAATTGCACCCCCTGGTAGAGGAACAGCTTGCTCAGACAGGACCAAGTGGGACCAGTCGGACGTGGTGTAAATAAAAAAAGAGCAGGAAATGCAATGACCTTCGTCAGGTGATCGCGTGCTCCAAAGTAGAATGTCTACAACCTTTGCCAACGCAAAAAGCTGGCCGGCAGTGACGCCTTTGGCGGACGAGGAAAGAAAATCTATTAAAATTAAAGTCTCAAAAAGTCTAGCCTCACGTCGGCGCACCTGGAGAAGCTTTTAGTATCCGTCTAAATATCGTCCACGACGTGACAAAGGGGATAACCTAGGTCCTTGAAAGCTAACGAGTATTGCTCTTGCAAGGCCTCTTTACAGTCAATTGCTGGCGTTAATAATAGGCTGGCGCACAGTATCATTTCGGAATGGTTTGAGCCGAGACGCGCGAATGAGATATGGGAATCACGTCTGGCAGGCGCATGTCTTGAAAGAGATTGCGATGATTGTCGCCGCGGCTGATGACTATATATATATATATATATAGATATATATATATATATATATATATATATATATATATAATATATATATATATATATATATATATATTATATATATATATATATATATATATATATATATATATTATATATATATCTATATATATATATATATATATATATTATAGATATATATAAATATATATATATATGCAGGTACACTTTGAGTTGTGCTTTGCGCACTTCTTCGTTTGTCCTGTTTCTCTTACAATTGTCAGGTAAACGGATTAAATTAACGGAAGCAAATATTAAACACCTATTATCTGTCTAATCAAATGCTAGTATAAAATATATATATATATATATATATATATATATATATATATATATATATATATATATATATATATATACGTATACATACAAAGTATCCGAAAAGTGGAGCATTATTGAGCTCGTTAAAGAAAATGACGAATAAATTTTAATGGAGTATGATCTCCGAGAAGCTTTAATTTGGAGTGAGAGTGAAACTCTACTTTCTGTGACACTGATGTTGTAGCCCAATATAAGAACAAAAGAAAGATAACCAGTCTTCCTGTACAGAAACTAAGCATATCGTTATATTCATGCATCGTTATATTATGCGTTATGAATGATATACAACGACTTGAAAATGCGACATGATCGTTTAAAAAATAATTCGCCAAAAAATAGGTTCTGTTGTTGGTTTTCACGTCCAACACCTCAAAATCATAAACCTACGGCCATCAGGCCATAGCGCCAAATTTAAATAGATTTCGTTGAACGTTTTGAAATATGCCAGGCACAACCCAAACGGCTTCAGCAGCTGAGTATACTGGTGACCAGCTCTCTAGGTGACTCGATCGGAACTTCGTAGGCGAGAGCCTTTGGGCGACCCCAAAGAAAAAATGGTGCTTTAACTTCCCTCAGCCTAACAGACAGTCATGTTCGAGTTACAATGTCCATATAAAGGGGCGCCTGTATATACGTTTTACGTTGCTTTGCGGTTTTATAGCAACACTGACACATCGTTTGGTCCTAAAGTTAGGGCCTCCAACAGATGTGTATCTCTAATCCCCTCAAAGCCAAACATTTTTTACAATATGTTCAATTGTCTCATTTCCTAATTCACAAGCTCGACATTCTGTACTTTCTCCTCCATATATTTAGCCTGCTGTATTCTTGCACCCAACACACCTGCACGGGCATCGGCCAGTAGCCCATTCGCTCTTGAATTAGCGCATACTCATGCCATCCTGCCCATTTCCCGTTGTTCCCTTCCGTATATATCTAGAACTAGAAACATTTTAAAAAAGGTTGTTTTTAATTATTGACCATCCTCCGTCCCGTGCTTGGAACTTAATATGAGGCATATCTTCAATGCACCGAAGGCCGGACATGTTAAGATATCTAGGGTTTGCCCAACAGTCCTTTTGGCAGCATGGCCGCTGATTCTCATCGGTATGGTTTATTATCTGTTCTCAATGAGCATCGCTTAGCGAAAATTCGATTAACAACACTTTCCGCCGCCACTTTTCCACCTTTCGATCAGGACCCCATCGCCAATTTCTATGCCCGCATATCATTCTTTACCCTCGATTTTATTAATATTTCCGATATCCTCACTCTTACCCATTACTGACTATTGTACCGAATCTCACTTACTGCGAATCGTGCTCTACCATCACATTTCGTCCTTACCTTTAGCGCCGTCTTAACCACATGCATCTGTTGAACCCATCTTGTGTCATATATTCCCTACCCGTACCCTGATACTCCCTAATTACCTTATGTACCCTTCTAAAAAGCTACTCATTTGTTTGTCATGTTGCTTGGCGCTCTATATACCCCCATAGCTGCTCAAATGGTCTTCCCCTGCCCAGATGTGTCTAAATAACCACCAGGTTCTCCATTTTGACATTACCAACTTGTTCACACGAAGTGGCATCTCTGGTTATTGTCCCAACTCTCCCAACCCTCTTAATTTTCCGTATTCCGATCTGTACCATACCAGTTGCATTCTTTTTAACTCGGCGACACTTCCATCCCACATAAATAGGTTTCTGTAATTATCACTATATCGACTGGTGTTATTTTTAGTAGTTTATATCTCGTTTTACTTATACCTCTCCACCCTCGTATTTCACATTGCAGTCTGTTCAAAAGACACATCCCTTGACTCGATCTGACCCACATTGCAAATTTTCATTTTTTAGTTCTTCCGTAAGGCTAAAGCCCGTGCACGGTTTTTTCGTGTCATGGCTGGTTCCTTATCCACTCCGTCATTTACCTTGTCTAAATTAGAAACCATGAAAACCAATTTAAGAGTGGCCGGCCTAAGTCTCGAACACAGGCCTTCCAAATGCAAGGCAAAGGCTTTGCCACTAAGCCACCTTGCTCGGTTTGCCACATTTGCCCGCATATGCCTGTTTACGCTCTATTTGACCATTCCTTCCGATATTTTGACTCTTGTCTATTGTTACCCACTTTTTATTTGCAAATTCTTAATCCTAACATTACACCTTGATTCACATTGGAGTTTTCTTTGTGTAAACTTGCTTCTCAAGAAACTCTGTGGCACAACTAAAACAGTAACAAAATGCAAATCTTTCTATTTCCCTTTGTACTCCTAACTTCCTCCAAAATTTCGCGCTGTGGCATTTGCAAATGTCGGAAGGAACGAAGCGATAACAACCGATGGTCCAAAGCAAACGACATCGTCCGCTTCCGGTGTGCCGTTATCGAACTCCTTTCAGCTTCTCAGTGGTCAGCCGGTATGCTTGTCTACAAATGTGGAGTCTCCAAGTAAACAAGCCACAAGCAACGACGCCAACAACAATGCGTCGATCATTCTCGCTACCAGCGATGAGAAAGAAGAAGATGTACAGGTTGACGACAGAATGAGTGCCTGTCATAAGTGCTTTGATGTTAGAGATGACGGTACTTGAAAGCAGCTAGAAATTATATCAATGGTAATAAAAAATTATTACAATATATACATATATATATATATATTTATATATATATATATATATATATATATATATATATATATATATATATATATATTGTTCCCAGGATTACGCATCACCTCAAACAGCCACAACACCGTTAGTCTAGTCCATTTAAATACACACAGCGTTAGGTCGATTTCAAAATTGCCTCAACGCTTGGCCCTCTCCATGATACAATTGTACTCAGTGAGACCTGGGTACGCCAGGAAGAGGTTGTTTATTACCATATTGATAGAAATTATCGCGTTTCGTGCTGCGGCGGAAAAGAGGAGGGGACCTACTGACACTTTTCAGAACCAATTTTAAGCTAATTTCAGTCCACCGAAGCCCGCTGACAACAGCTGAGTACATAACTATCAAGCTATATCACCGCCCACAGTCTTTCAAAGTAACTGCCGTGTACCGTCCACCCGACCAGCCTCTTACCAACTTTCTTGGCGAACTTGAGGTCTTCTTGGATAGCCACAAATGCCATGTGGTACTTGAAGATATAAACGATGACCCTCATTTAGTAAATCCAATGCTGGATTCATTTGGTAATATGATAGGTTAATATCTCTAGTCAGATGTGTTATTTACCCTGGGGACACTCGCCGTCGAGAGAATTGACTGGTAGGACATTAAAGCAACAAAGAAAGTTACGTAGAGATCGTCAAATAGGTTTTCGTCTTTTCTTTCGCGTTGCTTTGCGCTCTATATACATACCACTATCCCTATTGGTACCTAGGCTTATCTCTACAACCACCAGATCCTTAATTTTATTATTATTTTACAGTGCCGACTTCTTTGCATATTATCATCTCTGGTTTTTATCCCAATTCAGCTTCAAACTAAGGGTGGTTAACTCGTAGAACTAGATTTGATGCGGCAATTATTTTCGCTTTTGAGACAAATTCTGCAAATATTTCTACAATATTTCAGGCCTATGGCCCTTGGGGAAAGCCTCCACAAGGCTTTGGGATGTCAGGGGACTTCTCATTTTTAGCTTTCGGGGGAGTAGATCTGGCTCAGCATTGAAATAGACAAAGTGTTTGTAACATAGCCTTACGTAGTTTGATTAGGGAGTATTCAGTTTGTACAGTACGTAGTCTTCCGACGGCGCCTTCTTATCTTATAGCTCTTTTGCTAATAGTCTATAATCTACTCAGCTGCGGCGGTATGCCGTGGAGTCTCCTTGCGGCTTAAATGGCTTCGGTATATAAGCCAGACATGCCGTTTTCCAATGTTAAAGATATTCACGGCTGATCTATCTGATATCATTACTCTTTTTCCTAAGGGTTTTCTTTGACTTCCTCGAAAAATGTGTTACAGTGGGCTACCCTAATACTTTTCTTTAGAAGGCTTTCTGTAGTCAGATGTGTTATTTACCCTGAAGACACTTAGCCTTGTAAGCTGCATTGAAGTCCCCTCCAATAATTGCTTTTCGGTGACCGCGGATACTTACTATGCCCTAGTCCTTCAAGGAAATCCTCGTTCTCCTATAAGGTGGAGAGTCTAAGAAAGTATGTACTCTAACTAGATCGCAAAATCAGAACTTGTAATAAAATAGAATTGTGTGCTTTGTCCGACTGAGGTTGGAATTAATCTTAGAAAGAATACCCTAATAGAGGAGAATCGGCTGCTAGTGTGGGTTCAAAGTTCAGAAATCAGTTTTGTGAGAGTCGGAGAGACGTAAGACCTCTATATTATTTTCAGCTGCGAATCGAGACGTTAGATTGTATGGTAGAGGGGCTCTGCGAAGGCTTATTTGCGGTACATAAATGCGATTCTTGCGGGGTTTCTGACCCGTAAAGTATATGCTGGGAACCGCGTCGTGATCCTTGTAATCGTAGTTTCCTTCTTAAGTAACATACATAGCGTTTCACCTTAACCGTGTAGCGGTCTTCTGTGGTCCCTAGTCGTATGGCCAAAGCTGGGATACGAAGAATATTGGGATACTAAAACCATTTCGTCAGCTTAGCGCCATGTCCATCTAAGATGTATGGCTGCTTCCTCTGACTTTTTGTCGTTCTGTTATCCATTTAGCTCAGATTTCCAGAGTCAATATATATATTTAAAAAAAAAAAAAAATATATATATATATATATATATATAAATATATATATATGTATAATATATATATATAAATATATATATGTATATATATATATATATATATATAAAGTGTGTTGCAAAAAATTAGCAACTCATGTTTTTTTGCGATAATTTCGGCTTGGTTTATTTGAATGGCTTTAAATTTTAAGCGCATGATGTTTATGACGAAACATGAGTGTGAAAAAGTGTGAAAAAACAGTGTTGCAAAATATTAGCAACAATAACATGCTAACAACACAGCTCTTGCTTGTAAAGGATAGTCGATACTACAGCTGATATTCGATTCCAGGGATCAAATGTCAGGAATATTGTCTAGCTAAATCAATCGTTATATAGCTGCAAAATATTCTACAGCTTAGTCGTTGTTCCGAACTAACGACGAATCTTATGTTTAAACCATGCGTCGTACAAAGGATCTTTCGGATAACGAAAAGACAAGAATTGAGGCATATGCTGAGCTCGGTCATACATTAACTGCTATAGCAACCAGATTAGGACGGCATAAGAGCACCATCAGCAGGTTCTTACACCCTGGAGTGAACCAAAGGTGCAGATCTAACAGTGGGCGTAAGCCAGTTTTGACTATTCGAGATCGGCGAAGGATCATACAGTTGGCTACTCATGACCAAATGTCTTCTTCCAGGATCAGGACTACTTTGGGAGTGCCAGTGCACCGATCCACAGTGTACCCTAGTTAAGTTCTGACAAAAACGTGCGATACGCGAAAAGGAAGCTTATGCCGCGACTGCAACCGAAGCACATTGTCGCACGGCGTGAATTTTCGCATAAATACCAAACTTGGGATAACGAGTGGAAAAACATCGTCTTCTCGGATGAAAAGAAATTTAATCTCGATGGCCCTGACGGCTGTCAGTACTATTGGCACGACTTACGGAAGGAACCTAAATGGTTCTCGAAACGTGTGGCCGGTGGTGGCTCTGTGAAATATTGGGGCGCGTTTGGATATAATGGGAAGTCTGATCTAGTCGAGATTGTGGGCCGAAACAATTCTGACATGTACCAGCGCATTGTCGGTTCCCAGTTAGAAGCCTACTTCAGAAGAATTGGGGGACCTGACGCAGTTTTTCAACAAGACAACGCCACGTTTCATACCTCGGCTAGCACTATAGCCTTTTTTCAAGAACAAGGAGTGCCACTTTGTGACTGGCCGGCATTAAGTCCAGACCTGAATCCTATTGAAAATCTTTAGGGATATTTGGTAAAGCAGATTTACGCAAATGGTCGACAATATAATCATTTGTCGGACCTCAAAGAAGCTGTCCAGCAAGCATGGACTAATATTCCACTTTCGTACTTACAACAGCTCATTAACTCCATGAAAGACCGAGTTTACGATTTGATTCAGAAGAAGGGACGAAAAACCCGCTTCTAGAATAAAATATGTAGTTTCAAATGAGTCATACAGCCCTGATAAGAATCGAATACGCTGTAAGGCGCTATTGTTGCTAATATTTTGCAACACTGTTTTTTCACACATTTTTATTTTTTGTATGAACCGATGTTGAGATTGCAATGAAATCAACACTATACTCATGTTTCGTCATGTACTTCATGCGCTTAAAATTTCAAGCCATTCAAATAAACCAAGCCGAAATTATCCCAAAAAAACATGAGTTGCTAATTTTTTGCAACACACTTTATATATATATATATATATATATATATATATATATAGTGTCTGTCATAGCACTTATTTTGAGGTTTGGTAGAACTCAGCACGAAAATAATTTCTGTCCTGTGGAAGAAGTCGGAGGAAGCGTCTTGTTTAGGAGTGAGCATTTCTTATTATAATTATTTTATTATGAAATTTATAAAAGCATTTATTCTGCCTTTTTCACCTACATAGTTGTACAAATTCTCGTTTTTAGGAGAACCAGTCAACGAACGAAGAAACCGATCATACCGGGGTGCTCGGAAATAATCTGCATAATAAGTCCTCTATGATAATTGGCAAAAATGGCTGGGTGATTTAGCCAATTTGTGCTTGGTACAACATCTTTAGCCAGTTTGTGCTTGGTGCAAATTCTCGTCCTACGATAAGGCGCAGAGCGTTAGGGTTCGAAGTAGTAACTGCATGTTTGTTGTAGTCATGGCAAGTAAAGCAACATCGTCTGAATCGCGACGTGTCCGCGGATTTTATTACGTGTTATGTAGTGGGTGCCTCGACGCATTTCCTCTATATTCCAGACGTATAGTAGAAACGCGTAGCAAGGCCACCGCTGCCATCATTAAAGTGGGAGGCATTACTGACATAGAACTAAAAATCACGCTAAATTTATTTAGAATAAAAATAGTTTCTACAGTACGATAATAATCCGATGCAAGCTAGCAAAAGTCGAATACCGGGATTAAGGTAAGTCATATGTTGATATGTTGCTATGCCTTACGTTGAAGCTTTCACGTGCAGAACCATAAAGATAAGCTACTGCGATGTACGCCCAAAGAATATTCTCAGGCAATAGCAGTCTTAATGCTCCTCATTTTCGTCCCAAAGTGATAGTGCTGCATTACATAGTTGCTAAGTAACTAAACCTTTTTAATAGCCATAGTTCTTACGTTATACGTTAAAGCTTCCACGTTTCGAGCCGTAAAATTTGGCGGCCCTCTTTCCAATGAGAAAGCATCTTTTCTTGCCGAACTCTACCAAACCTTAAAATATATATCTAACGTTCTGATAACCCTTGCTCAAGAAGGCCAATTTGGTAGCAAGAATGCATACCTTCACTTTCGATATGGCGGCAACTACTCAACGCAGCACTATCACTTTTGTACGAAAATGATGGGCATTCAATTTGCTATTGCCTGAGAGTAAGTCTTTTGGGCGTATATTTTTGATCGTAATGGCAACATTTTACGGTTCTGCACGTGAAAGCGTTAACGTAAGACATAACAACATATCAACTTTTTATGCCATTCCTTAATCTGGCTTTTCGCCTTTTGCTACGCAAGCTAGCAAAAGCTGGCTCTCCCGCAAACGTAGAGTTTGCACGACTATGTAGTAAAAAGAACAAAATAACTAATTTTATAGTTTTCATCCTCACTCCTCAACAAGACGTTTCCATCCCTTCTTTATATTGGGAAAAAATATTTTCTTGCCGAGTTCTACCAAACCTTAAAATATGTACATATTGTTATGAAAGGCCCTGTATATATACATATCAAAGGTCAATTAACTAATAATACGTACGCTGCGGTGACACTGGTCTAGTGGAAATTAAGCGATGATGTTTAATCAGGAACAAAGTGTAAACAAGTACGTACGTTGCATGGTGATAAGGGATGAATATATATATATAGCCCACCCGTGACTTTGTTAGACAACGCACTGACACCGTTTTGTGAAAGTCGACGGGTCGATGCGCCGATAGTGAAATCACACATTGGCCAATGTAGAAAGTAGGTGGGGGAGTCGGAACAGTACAGGCTATCCTGCGCAGCTTTATTCGGGGACCCCGACATGCGAACATTAACAATACTCTTGCTGCAGCACTTTGCTTGGTTGGCCTATTAATTTTCCTGGAGCATCGCATGGCATGAAAAAGGAAGAGTGGCCAGCGGGCAGTCGGGCGATTACAATAAACCTTTAGCGCAAAGCGGGCGGTTTAAATCCCTCGCGTTCCAAACGGTGGGAGGCTCGGTACATCCCTTGCAACCCAATTAGTGTTTGCGGCAATAATACACGCTTACTTGGTTCCAATTATCTATCCGTATAACTGAAAAATAAAGCGGAATATATATACTAAGGTGTATATATATACACATAGCAATGGACGTATATCGGCAAGAATGTTTATCAACCTTGGTTCACGTTTAGCTGCCTCGACTACTAGATATCTGTGGCTTTGGCTAACACCATGAAAGAGCTGAAAAAACACTGCACCTCTAAACTTCAATAATCAACATGCCTATTCCCATCCCACCGGAATAGCATTTATATAATGATTACATTTTCGTTAAAACAAATTGCAGCAATATAAAATCATATTACACGGCAACTATTTCTGCAACAGAGTGCCTGTGACGTGTTTCAAAAATATGTCTATGATAAACATTTTGAAAAAAAATTACGATTTTTTTCAGTCAGGATAAAGTTTCTTAAAGCTACAAATATGTAATGGCAGCTATCGCACAATACCAACCTTCGGAGTCTTCTTTAGTTTGAAAGGTATAAGTTGAGCCAACCAACAACGAAAGAATGGGTACCAATGCTTGAACTGTCGAGGATAGAAACAGAATTTGCAGGCAATGGCTGCCGGTTTA
Source organism: Dermanyssus gallinae (assembly GCA_003439945.1). Lineage (NCBI taxonomy): Eukaryota > Metazoa > Arthropoda > Arachnida > Mesostigmata > Dermanyssidae > Dermanyssus > Dermanyssus gallinae. Next base: position 342,670 of record QVRM01002192.1, read on the forward strand.
GACAAAAAATACGATTGCTGCCGGCATACTTAGACAGAAAAATAGTGATTGCTTTTAATGGTGTTTGCATGCTCTTGTCGTAATTATATATGGGTAATATATGTTGTTGTATATACCAATGTTAGCTCTGTAGAACGCGCCCTACAAAATACAAAGTGACACATCAAAGTTCGTTATTAACTCGAAAAGCTGCTTCAGTCTGAATGCCACTACACTTTCTAAGAAGCTAGATCTATTTATCTCCTATGATTCATTCACGAATCCATATCGCTTACTAAACTTAAGAAAGATAGCTTCAAAGGAGTCGACGGCTATCTTATCTACTCCGATTTATTAACATATATACTCTACTTGAATTAATAGCTTATTAATACAGCATAATCCTTGCAGCTTTGAGTATTTCCGGAAATTATACGATCTCCAAGGATTGTTCGAACAAATTAGATGGGGGCTACCAGGCGTTGAGAATGATCATTTCGTCACTATTTTTGGACACTTGCAGCGTGTAGTCTTTGTGAAACTAAGTGTCTATAAGTTCCGACCAATAACTTTGGTAAACGTAATTTGTAACTCACAGATTCATTAAATGACATTCTAAGTTAGACAAAATGTCCTCTTAAATTTAAAAAGATTGTACCATTCCGGAAACTACAACCAGGAAATGCTAGTTTATCTATCTAATTTATTCACTATTGCTTACGAGGTTTTTAAGAGTCTTGAAGAATCTTCTAAAATTCAGCATTTATGCTATTTAATGTCCTCGTTGTCTTAGCCACATGAGACAACGAGATTTCCACAAGAAAAAGCTTCCTTCTGCAAAAAACTTCCTGAAATCGCTCCGATTGTTTACTAATGTTTAGTTTATTAATCAAACTGATGTTAATTATTTGTTGCACCGCCTTTTGTTATAGAGGTAGCTGGTAAAATGCATTATAGACACCGGGCGTGGTTGTTAAAGCCATTGTAGTGTGGGACTCGCACCCACTAAAATCGAGTCGTTCTCTTTGTCTCTTATCGGGGAATGGCCGCAGTACTGTCTTTTCGAGATTACTTCACCTGGCCATTCTTGCCAGTTAGGCTGCTCGGCTTTGTGCGGTGATTATTTTCCCCTCGGAGAAACTTCTTGCGAATCTTCTCACTATAATCCAGGATTTGTGATTCTTGAGGAGTTGCACCGCCTTAAAAAATCAAGGGCGCATGTATATTGTGTGATAGGCAAACGGGCGCCCCTTTGATTTTAGCGGTTTACAAATTAGCGTTTTGGTTCTAACCTCATTTATCGACAGACTATACGTCGCTACAAAGGTAGGAATCTCGGCTGAGTAGCACGATAGATAGATTTTTTCGAATATAATAGACAATAGATTGATTTAAAAGGGCTCCACCGCAAAGGCCGTGGTATCCGTCGTAGACCATGACTAACAACCCGCCGTGCGGGCCGACTTCCAAAACCCCTTTAACTTTGCACCTAGAGATCGACTCCTTAAAAGTCTGCGCGAGATGTTTGGGATCAACGTCAGAATGTTAAATCTCTTGTTTGCTGTATTAGCCTATATTATTTTCATATAAAGACATGGAGGTGACTACATACCAGAGACGATTACATGAAAGACGGACGTATCCGGAACTCTGCTAGCCCATTTTGTTCTGTACATCAAGAAACTCTCAAAAATTGTAACCGAGTTTAAAACCCTCATGCTTTTTATGCCGCCCACCCTGTCATTTTAGCAAAATTCCGAAACCGCCTACAGGTTTATCTTGACACGAAACCGCTAAATGGTATGGGAAGAACAACTTAACAATCAATGTAGTCTATACCAATAATTTGCGTTTTAGCACCACCTCACCTATTTTAGATGTACCCTGATTTCAAGACTCTACTTCTAGCATAAACAATAGCGACCATACACCTGCGCTCCTAGGTAACCTGCGCGACTTTATATGCATAAAGACGGCTTTAAATATATTAAGCCACACAATTCTGCTGATGTTACATATTGTCTACATACTACTGCAGAGCGCCTAACACTGATTAGCATAAAAAGCTTGGACAAAATAGTGCTGCATTAATTTTTAAAAAAGGCTGGGCTTGCTAACGAATCCCTTAGGTGCACTTAGAGCCAAACTGTGCAAGGAACGAGCTATTGCGCGTGTAGATAAAATAGAACTTAGAGTTCCAAAAATACTCAGAAAATACGCACAGAAACAAGTGAAACAAGTTTGGAACAAGTCCAACATCGTACCCTGATTAGACAAGTTACGTACTAGGAATACAACTATTTTATATATATGAAGTTAACTGTTTTAGCGCATGTTATTGTGTATGCAGCTTCTATGGATATCGCAATATTAAACGTTATTATGCACTTTCGTGCAATGACATTTTCGGAACGTTCTCAGCGGCAGGAATCAGCTGCATTGAAACACAGCCGGATGGTTCTGAAAAAGTATATGCACGGCCTCTACGGGGATAGAGTTTCGTTCTGGGGCCCGATTGAGTCACAGGCCAGCTGCTTCTTCTCTAACCTCTGAAAAAATGAATGTATTTACTCTGATTCTCGATATCCTTGCCAAGGGTTGTAGATCTCCTTCGGTGTGCTATTGTATGCTCGGTACACAAACGCGGACAAAAAAGCGATCCAAATAATAAAAGGGCCAGTATCACTCACCTCCGTCCCATGCAAACTATTTGAGAAGGCGATCACCGAAAAATCTGCCAAAATGCAAATGCACAAAGCCTTATTTCGAGGGAACAATTTGCGTATCGTCCCGCTCACTCCACGCTCTTACAGCTGCTCGAAACCCAAAATGACTGGTGTCTCCTGCTAAATTAAAAAAGACCATTTGACACTGTGTACTTTAATTTTAAATCTGCTTTCGAAAGTACCACACACTCAATACTGCACAAACTCTTGTCGCAATAAGGAGTTGGTAATTGTATATTTAATTGGATTAGGGCTCTGTTGGATATACTTTTTAGAGTTAGTGTTAATTGTTGTCTATCATAAATGGCAGATGTCACATCTGGTTGTTCCCAAGGTACCATACTTAGGCCATTAATGTACATATTGTACACTGACTCTTTGAAACGCATAATACCTCAACATGTGCAGGTAAAGATATACGCTGACGATGTAAAAATGTATACACTTCTAGATAATGTAAATAATATCCTTTTATTTTAAGGATCGCTAGACAAATTTACAGAATGATGCAAGGGACTTAATCTTGAACTGTCGGTGGATAAGTGTGCTGTCCTTCACTTTACTTTATATACACTGGGCACTAAGGAGTTAACTGCAAAATTATTTATAAAATACCCAGGTGTGTTAACGACATATAATCTAGACTATGATCCTCACATTCTAGAAATAGCAACGTCGGCTACGAGGAGAATGAACTGGATTCTGCGTTCTTTTGTGATCAAACAACCCTTTTTGTATGTAAAACTATACAAACAATATGTTGTCTCGATCTTGGTATATGCCTCACCTGCGTGGAATCAGGGTTATTTTTTTGATGAAAGAATACTAGCCGGTATTCATAAAAAGTTTGTTAAACGTATTGCATACCGCTGTAACATTAGCGATGCTGAATGCGACAATTTTGTTGAAATGTTAGATAGAATTGACATACGCACGTTTACTCGCATATATAAATGGCCCGAGCAAGCAGTGAGATTTTTTACATGAATACTATAAACACTCGCTCAAGAATCCAAATCCAGGCCAAAATGATTTCCAGAGAAGCGATCGTTAACAAAATGTCTGCATGGCGCTTAGTACATAAGCTTAACCATGTAGAACCCGTTATCTATGCTGCCTGAAGACCGACTTGCATTAACCTTCTTCTGTGATCTTAATAAAGCCCCCCTGCTAAAGAATGTGTATATATATATATATATATATATATATATATATGTATATATATATATATATGTATATATATATATATATATATATATAGAGAGTATGGCAGTCGGACTTTACCAGTAATCATCTTGAAGACGCAGTTAAAATACGATTTCTATTTTGACGGGCTAACTGTCGTTTATAACGATTATAGGGCATCCGAGTACGCGCGGTCACCAACTGCAACTATGAAAGTGTTGGTGGCCTTTGAGGGGTTCATAATATTATCTTATAGGGCTACAAAAAAGTTTTTTCGGTTTTGTCCGTAGAGAATCATTAAAAAAACCGAAAAAAACTTTTTGTAGACCCAATATTTAATCCAGCTTCGATCACCCGCCCCGTATTGCGTCCGCGAACAAACACTCAACAAGTAAATACTTCTTCTCGTGCAACCTGTCAATAACAACAATAGTGCAACGAGTAAATAGTAATTCATCGCTTTATAAGATCACTGGTCGCATCGCACATGTAGCCCATTTCTTTCCACGTGCAGTCCAGTGCACAGAATAGGAAGATGCGGGAATTATACAAAGCTTTTGCGGATCAGACTCAGGTATGCAGCTGATGATGCTACGGCGGCTGAGCTCCCACTGAGTCGCAGCAAGTGTATCCGAGCAGCTCATCAGAGCAGACAATACAATGTGACTCAAAAGTCACGTTATTTTGTCTGCTCTGATGAGCAAGTAAACAACTCGTCCTGTCCTGTGCCCTTCGGTAAAACCACGCAGCGACTAAGTACATTCATAATCATGTGTGGGTCGCGCGTCAACCAGAACAGGCGACGCACCTCCCGAAAGGTCTGTGTCTGACTCCCAGTAGGCAGCGTAACCGCACAAAACCTGCCTGAATAGCAAGATAGGATTCTTTTCATCGTAAGTGAAATGCAGTTCCTTGGTCAGTTGGGTGTTTGTACAACAGGCACTGTCCATCAATAGAAAAGGAAAACGAGGCTCTCTTGGACATGTGCGACGGTTGCTTCCTCGCCTTGGCAGCAAGGAACTCATCAGCAAAGTGGGTAGTCCGCGTCCACTGAGGAATATGGAACTCGGCCGCGAATGGCTCCTTCCCAACTGCTGAGGTGATTTAAGCCATAAGAGAGCAGATGCTGCAATGCTAAATCGCAGCTGGCCTGCCACCGATTCCGTTTCAGTTAAGGTGCAACTGCAAAACTGACTATCCAGACGGTCTAGGGGAGTGTGAAGATTTCTTAAGCTTACCTAAAAAAATGTCATTATCATAAACGAGTCAAACGGGGATTCGAATACACTGATTAAGACCCATTCAAGGAAAATATCGTCTGATATCAGCTTATCGACGGGCATTAATAGCATCATCTTTGCTGCCTGTAGTAAGTACTCAGACTAATATGTCAAGCTTGGAAATTGTGTGTTCTCAAAAAATGAAGATAAAATGTGATAATGTGGGTCCCGCGCCCTCGATTCGCACAGAACTGACAAAATAATACTCGTCTTCTCCAGATAGTCGAGCCGGGCGGGGAGATTGGAATTAAGGGCGCACACGGCGAGCAACATGCTCAATCTACCGAAAAACTAAACAATGCATTAGCAAAGCCTAAGATGCATTCTTTGCAGCATTTGTACCACGGACGAGTGTATCACTAGTCGACTTATGTTGCAAGACCACAACATGAGTGCATAAATGTTTAAAAAATCACGACCCCAAAAGAAATGCCCTTGACGTAACATTTGTATTATATTAAAACTTCACGACTGAGATATCTTTGCGAGTTTAATTATATTTAGCAAAAAGGCTCGGAGGGAGTCCTTAAAAGGTTAATAGTTTGGGGCTCACTAAATTACTATTTACACAAAGTAAATCTAATTTTACGACTTATCTTTAACGCTCACTCTCTGGTCTGCCAAGTTGCATGATGAATATTTTACCCTGTAACTAATGTTCGAAAGAGGATGTTCTGCGCTTAAAGATGTAATACAGTTTATTAGTTGCCACTCGAGAACACGCGGAACAAGTTGACTGATCAAACTGTCAAAAAGATCAAAAAATTGGAATACCTTCGAAGCTCTATAAGTGAGTTACTCACAAACTGAGAAGCTCTAACGAATTATAGTGCATGCGCGCCTACATTGTGTTCCTCAATCGCCACCGCTGAGCTTCGTGGTTGGTTTGGTAACACGCAAACCATGGGCTTCTACAAGAATGTAAGCACACAAATATTCTGGTCCCACAGCGCAGGTAGTTCCTGAAGCCAATCCTAGCGAACTGCTCAAAAATAAGGCAAGTTGTTGTTTGGAGTTTTTTGAAATAGACATCCATGTTGATAACCTGTTTTACTCTCTGAATTTAAAATTGAACAATGCCTCTGATAAACCAGATTATCAGCATGGAATATTGCTAAAAACTACAAATGTTTCAAAGAAAATTTACCTAAACGCGTCCACAATTTTTAATAGGATTAGGGTTATCGAGACAAAACGCAACCCCGTGTTAGTATACCTCAAAAAAATATATCACCTAAGCTGGGAGCTTATTGAGTACCCACTATATTCTCCGTATCTTGCACCTTCAGCTTCACATGTGCCTGTCTCCCTAGAACTTTTAGCTGGTAAAAAAGAGGTACAACACTCGCCTACAGAAAACAAGACTTTTACAAAAGAGGTATTAAAACTGTCTACTTTTTTGCAAAATGTCACTGGAGGAGGGGAAGACTATAACGATGATTAAATAAACCCGCATGTTTTTGAAACTTTTTGCTATATTTCGCTTCAAGCAAACACTTTTGCGTCAACTACTATAACTAACAAGTTTGATTGCTTGTTTCAAAAACTTCAATTGGGAGATTTTAGTGCGAGGTTGGACAAGTGTGACTCAGAACAAATTGAAGCATTTTTTACATTATAAAAGAAGATATTGTATTGGTTAGTAAGCGAGTCACGCCTAAACATATTTGAACGTCGGGGAGGGCGGGAGGGGGATCGGTTGGACGTGGAAACGGTGGGACGTCGGTTTCAACGTTTTTGCCACAGACCGAAACGTGGACGATATAACGATAATAGTAGCGGAGCTTAGAAGGCACATACCAATGTGGATGCAATTCAAAGTCAGCAACTGGATAATAATAATAATAATAATATAACGGTTGGGGCAAACACTAAAGAACGAGACGAGGCATACAAAACAATTGTTGCCGTTTTACCAGGCTGCAGGCGAGTTAACCCGGTCGAATTAGAGGTTCTTGGGGCTCCACTTAGTCCACAAAGTATTTTCAAGACCTTAAGAGATAAACGCCGAGCGTTGCTACAGACGCGACCTCGTCTGTTGGCACTCACAAGCGGCACTATGCCTTTGGAGATATAGTCTAGGTTCCCCTAAATTCAACTACACACTACGCACTTCACCGACAAGCCAATGTCCCGACGCCCTACAATCGTACGACGACTCTACGAGGGACATATTAAGCGAAGTTCTCAACATTGACTTCACGGACAGTACGTGGCGAAGAGCAAGTCTCCCCATAAGAGAAGGTGGACTGGGTATTCGATCAGCAACAGAATTGGCCCCCATATGTTACGCAGCGTCATTATTGGAATTTGGCCAGATGGCGGAGACGCTAGTTGACCCGAGTGCTCACCACCGGTTGTACATAGCTAAGCAGACGGCAGAGTCACTGGTCAAACTGAGATTGGATCAAGGCCCTTGGAAAAACATACAACGCAGAGAGTGCTCGACAACTACAGATGCAAAGTCATAGCTCGTGAGATCATCGAAAGCCTTGAGTCTCCCACAGAGAAAGCGGTCTTCCTGGCCGCACGAGACACCTTCAGTGGCGGATTTCTCAGGGCTCTCCCGTCACCGCAGCTCGGCACTATGCTGGACAACATCTCATTCCGCATGGTGTCGGCCCTAAGAATCGGCGGGCCGATATGCGAACCACACATTTGTAAGGCCTGCGGAAAACCAGTGGAGAAGGATGGCCTCCACCCCTTGAGCTGCATCAAGAGCCAAGACCGGGCCCCTAGGCACACCGAGATCAACGCAATAATTCAAAGAGCTCTCCGGAGAGCAGGAATACCTAGCATGCTGGAACCCAGACTAGGACTTCATGATGATAAAAGGCCCGACGGTGTGACCATTCCGCCGAGGGAAAAAGGCAAATGCCTGGTTTGGGATGCGACAGTATCCTGCACGGCCGCATCGTCTTATTTATGCCACAGCGCGACGGAGGCGGGATGGGTTGCCGAACACGCAGAAAAAGAAAAGTGGCGTAAATACACTGAGTTAGAGCCTAGATACAATTTCGTGCCGATTGCAATGGAAACAATGGGCCCGGTCAGCAGAAGTACAAGGAAATTTATAAAAGACTTAGGTGATCGAATACGAGCAAACACCGGGGATATACGCGAAGACGAATTTCTGAGGCAGCTGCTTTCACTGGCAGTTTGCAGAGGAAATGCCGCGTCGATATTAGGTGCGATGGGCTGAGAACAGCTAGATGGTAACCATGAAATAACGAGGATACACATTCATCATTATTCATTCATTATTATTATTATTAGAGTGTCATTAGAATTACAGAGAGGCAACGCCAAGATGATGCTGAGTGGTCATTTTTAAAATTATTATTAGTATTATTATTATTAGTATTATTATTATTATTATTACTATTCAGTCTAAACTGAGTGCCCATAAGTAATAATAACATTATAGATACGTTATACGTGGTATTTTGAGATCTTAAGGCCTCCTTTACTCTAGCGCCGACACGCTTTAATTAATTAAATTAGTCTTGGAATAAAATCCGTATGAATTTTTACAACACTTCGGGACCATTCTTAGGAAGAGTACAGTATGCATCGAAAACGGTATAGGGATTTTGGGAGGACTAACGCAGACTACGGGAGTGGCCCAAAGCGACGCACTTAGCTCGTTGTTTCTTTCGGTACTATTGGGACAAGGGTGGGCAGGACAGAATTAATAATTAGGGTAAGTACTTTAATCAGATCTATGGCAGGAGTCTATTTAGTGCCTAACAGGGGCTGGAAAGACTGATTAATTACACAAGCGAGTTAGGGCTTAGCATTAACAGCAAAATTAAAGAGCAGTTAAATTTTGAATAGGTGGTCTATTGACAAAATATGACACTCTTGACGCCATGGGTGATCTAATATAATCTGTAAACAAATTAACTTGTCTGGGTTCATTTTAACGCCGAATGGTAGTAGCTCGTGAACGTATATAGAAATCAGAGTGGAAAAATCAATTTAGCAGCAATCAAGTACCTAAAAATAACATTAAAACAAACGCGTTCATCTTTCAAGATTAGAGTAGGACTAATAGCAACATTCGGAATATCACTAATTAGTGAGAAACAAGAAGAGACAGATCTACAGTTACTAAACAAAGTTAGATTTTTTCATAAATCGGGTTTTAGGGTTAGCCAATACCTGTAGAAATATAATAGTTCATATCTTAGAGAAGGGGGGGGGCTTCAATGACACAGGAGCTACAACTATGATAGGGTTTAAGGTCAAGAGCGTTTGAGGCCTACGCTACGAAGTGTACAGATAAACTAAAGGAAATTGATACACCAATATACACTTCGGTAGCGATGATAAGTGCAACCGCGTATAAAAGCAGACATCTAACTACGGCGTTTGCAGCTCACAGGTTTTCTCACGTGTTAAGCAGCAAGGAAGGAATCTACGATTTTCAAAAGTGTTGTCGGTGCGCAAGGTGCCTTGGCCACTGCGACAGGCACCACGCCGCAGCATGTCAAGCAGTTCACTCAATACCAAAATTAGCAAGATAAGTGAAAATTCAGTGATGTGAAACAAACACTAGCTGTGTCTGGTGTAGATGTCTACATATAATTAACTAATTTTAAGCTGGGTATTAATAAACCATAATTAATAATTTTACTTCAAAAAACTTGACTAATGAAAATTACACGTGATAGCCAGATAGCCTTCGATAGTCGCTCTGTTATCGTGAGATAACAGAGAATTCCGGAAAGATCGTTAGAAGATCGCTAACTGGACTTTGGCCTTGTCAGACAGGACCACATTCGTAAGGCCACTGAAGGTTTAGATAGAGGCCTAGATATTAATGCACTTATTGGGAAGACCTTAAGAGGGCTTTCGTACCACTCAGCTGGCAATGTGCCGTCAGTGAGGCATGTCTTAAAAAAAGATTGCCATATGGGATCAACAACAGTATGGCCCGAATACCTTCCTGTTTTGTATACGAACTAGAGCAGCCTTGATTTAGTCCAGACTAAACGGACCATTAAGATCCTTAGCAAAGAATCTCTCGGAAGCTGCACGCTCCTGTAAAGTAGAAGTCTAGGGGTACCGTACAGATACCGTATCTCGGTTGCTTGGAAGTTAGACGAGAGCCCCAGGAGTTTTTTGGATAAAACTGGACATCTTGTAAAGCTGTAAGTCTGTTGTATGATAAGGTGAGATTCTCAATGTGCGTTTAGTATAAGGATGCGCTCCTGCTGGTCGGCAAATTGTTGCTATCTTAGAGTCTTGAAATTTTGGATAGTGTTTTTGTGTACTTGAGTAAATAGACGCCGCAATGGGTTATAGGACAATTACTGGAGGGCTCGTAGAAGAACTTGCCCCAGAGTAAAGCAGCTATACCAACGCGAAAACTGCCGTACATTTGGTGGTGATTTTGGAGCTAAGTTTACAAGGACGCCTGTGATCTCAGCTATGACCACATCAAGGGAGCCGTATCGCAGTCTATCATGGTTAATCCAAGCAAGCAGCGAAATAATCATATTGTTACACAGGCGCTTTGCCACGCAGGTGCCTCGTTTAATTGTGCTAATCGATTTAGTAGACTGTCTGAGAACCGCGAGAGTATATTAGAACGTTTTTTATCGATTGATCTAGTCACTTGGTGAGAGTGTATATACATATCATCTTTCTATATCAGAGGCGCATAACGCTGCAGCTATAATTATCAACTAGATTGCACTCCCCCGTTTTTTGTGGCTTATGTGCTAAGCACTTTCCATTGGGACAGCCTGTGCTTCGTAATTACAACTTGTGCCTTTTCTGCATCTCTGCCTAATTCCAACGCCTCCTCTCATTCTAAACCTCCAGTCCCTTCAATCGTTCCTAACTAGATGATCTACTGTTTCTTCACTCTTTCCGCATATCCAACAAACCGCTGTTTCTAAGTCCTCGTAGCAGAATATCCGCTATAAGTGGGGTGTTGTTAAGTGCTAGGTCTTTAATAAGCGTTCTCTCATCAACAAAAATAAGCTTCTGTAATTACATGCGTCGTCGTAGATATATATATATATATATACGTAATTACAGAAACTTATTTTTACATATAAATATTTAAAAACACACGTGCAGTAAATTATTTACAAATCAGTCGCCGTTTGTCGCCAGACCGTGCCACGCACTAATTACGAGCCAAACAAACTAATCAAACCAGATTGCAATTTCCGGTGATGCCCTGCACTGAAGCTAGTTTTCACGCTACCATCATTCGCTTACCTGCGCTGGCAAGGGTTCTCCACAGGTAGCTTAGTGGTCGAAAGGTGAGATGAGATCGCAGCGCGTCTGATTCAGCATCTTTGGCAGTTTCGGCATACCAGGCCACATCACGACGCAGAGACCAGCTGCCCGTTGTGCAGTCATCATCGATATATACCGCCTGAACCTTTGCGAAGAAACGGGCGTTTACCTGACTGTTATGCAGTGAGTACAAACAGGACACGTGTTATTACATTATGGTTACTTGCCACTTTGGCAATTGGCGCCACAAGGCATAACCCATGCCCTGTGACCGGCGGCTTCCAGCTGCTGCTAGCCATCCGAATCGCTCGAAGTCAGCTTCGGGGCATAGATGGAAAAGTTCCGGCTCGAGGCAGATTTGCTAGCCAACCACTTAATTAGCTAGTCAGTTAATGAGTTGCCCGCCCGTATGTATCGTTCTTCTGTTCGACAGCATCGACCTCGTGAACGACAGTGGTTATACGTCAGTTTTAGTGTTTGGCATGCTTTATCACGATGCCGTAGAAACAATTCATGCTCTGCCACATGAGGGAGATAGCAGCGACACATATGTAGAGCAGAAAATATGCGTGCACCCTCACGTGGTACGGATACGTGGATTGGATCATCTCGTACGGTACTAAGCATTTGCAGCATAGGCGTAACGTAACTAGAAAAAAAATGATATTTACTTGACCCAATAAGTTGTATGACCACGCTCGCCCTTTCAATGTCGTCGCACTTGCTGTTGTCTAACCTGTTATCTTGGAAAACAGACCTAACTTTAACACGCCACGAGCAGTGTCCTAAGTAATACAACTCACTGGGCAATTTGATTAAAGTAAGTTCCTACGCCGATTAATTGACTTACCCTTGGTGGCAGGGTAATAAAATGTGCCACCTACTCCGCGGCTTAGTTAAGGTTGCCGCGAATTGCTTTACGCGGTTAATTTAGTATAAATCTTTAAAATAATATTTAAAAAGTGAATGTGACGACCTCATCAATGCCGATTTTGTAGCCACAACAAACATACGCACTATTTCAATGTAGCGCCTGTAGGATACACACAGAGAAGTGCGAGCTTTCCGTCACTCTCATCTGAGTGGCACCTTATAATCGCCTGACTGTTATTAAGTTAGCACTTACAAGGTACGTTCCATCGCGTGTTCTCTGAAATGGGGGAAGGCCAAACATCATCGTTGAGACTGCCCAGATGACTGCCGCAGGCCTTCCGGCAATGCACGTTGCTTTTTCATCGGCTCTGACGAATGCCGATAATCCTTGGGTAAACCTGGATTGTACTAAACAAAGAAGCATACTTTACATCATCATGATTATGCAATTATACATGTAACGTGGTGGAAGTCCATTAGACCTATTTGTAGCCTCACGGCTTTTCGAACACACGATTTGCGTTTAGTTATCTTTTTGGCACATCGGTGAAAATGTTTCGGCCCTTTTTATATACATTAGTTTAGAATGCTCGTAGGGTCCTATTCTCCAGACTATTAACTAATAGGGGAGATATTGCTAAATCGGACGGTGGTTTCCCGAATTGTTTGATTAAACTCGAACTGCTTTACTGCAGGAGTTCTAATAAAGTCCATCTTTAAATGCTCTTTGATGGCCAAACGTACCTGTTTAAAATAATTGATGTCTGCGGTTGACACTTTAGCTTAATTGGTGAACCAAGACTAAGAAGTATTCCAGGGTGTCAGAAAAGAAACTTTATGTGTCCAAAATGCAAAACGACTTGACGCTTCAAAGATCGAATATATACGGAGATACTACAGCCATTGTTAAAACACTTAACAATATCGAAAAGTGCCCAAGTATTAGCAACAATGTCTTATAGGTGTTATAATTGAACTCTTTAGACACAAAGCGACGCTATTAAATCTTCTCCGCATGCCTATACCTGCGGGTCCGTCACCGTCAAACCTTGATTGATTTCGTTAGCTTGAAGATATACATTACTATTTCGCAATCATTTATTAGAGTCCGCTCAGCAGCGATTCATTTCCCAGTGGTATGCATTCTTTGCAGCTTTAGGAGATGACATAAGACCTAGCCATATTCACAAATGCTCGAAAAGACTTGACTAAATTTAATTTGACCGAATAGTTTTGCGGGATTGTCGGGTTGTGTTCACATAATGGCATATCAAAGGCGCGCTTCAATTACAGACTTCAATTATACAACCATTGGCACTATCCAACCGACTCTTACGCATACATGTAGCCTAGGCGTATGTTACGACTGACTTGTAAACTGCTATTTTCTTTGCATTATCCTAAGGATACCTGATGTGTTGTAATTTGCCTTTAGAAAGCCCTTGATTCTGCTTCCCCCTTTGAACGCGCTTACCTTCGCTAAATAGAAAATGGATAGCAGCATCACGTGTAAGGCAGGTATTCCCGGCGTCTGCAGTAGAGATGCCCTCAAACCATTGCGGCTGATTTTTCTGAATGCGTTTTAATATATATACATATATATTTAAGACTGCAACGCTTTACTCAAGGTGAATAGGATATTTATATATTTTATATATCTGCATGTACGCCATGCAGGTCAATACTTCGTGTCCATCATCTGCATGTTGTACAGATGAGAAGCACTACCTCAAAGAATACAGTATCAAATGAGCATTCGATATCGTAATCATTACGGCTTGCTCCTATCAGCGACAATGAATGATCAGTGAATGATGCAAAGTGTTGTCTCAGGAGACAATTGTAGCTCCATCAGTATTCTTAATAAATTGAACTCATATATAGCATGAAAAATAAAAATATATATATATATACATCGCCGTGTCCATAGTTGATGAAGACCAAAGATGAGTGTGTTGATCTCACCAAGCGTGCCATTCTATCGCATCGAATTGTACAGTCGTATCCAGACGTCCAGCGTCTTTCTGATAACGAAACCTTTCCTTAAGAACTATTACTGATAACGCCACTATTAAACCGCCTGTAAGCAAGTTGTTCTAACGACGCGCAACAAACTAAGGCAGCGGGTCCGAGATTAATCCGTCAAACTATTACAGGATGGGTAGGTGGAAGCGCTGGCACTCTGATTTTTTTCTCGCCATTTGCATCGTAAACCTGAAAACGAAACCACTTGTGTGAAGTTTGATAGCAGACTGTCGCGGGTTTATTCTGTGATGGAGCAATACAGTATCAAGCAACGTGTTTTTTATAAAATGCTTTTACAAAAGTTGCTGTTCACTGGTGGTTCAGTGGCCACAAAAGCTCGTACCAAACAGAGATTTGCGCCTAGCGACCGCGACGGTGAAGAATTTGCTTGAGAAATTCGAGGCAACAGGTTCTGTTGTAAACAGGACACCACCTGGACCGCCTGTGACCGTTAGAATAAGTGAGAATATCGCCGCAGTTCAAGAGCATATGAACGAGAGCCCGACGGCTTCGACTATTAATATATAGATATATAGAAAATTAGATTGTCTAAATAATGTTGTGCGCTTCTATGGATTTTCCTTGCTTGTTACAACACTTTGTACTCTCTGTGGAATTTCGTTTGCGGAAGCCGTTGAACGTTGGAGTTTGTTACTGATCGAAGTGACACGATTTAAGCTTCGGAACGAAAACACGATATATATATATATATATATATATATAGTCAATGTTAATTCAGACAGGGGGACTAAATGGTCCTCATTGTGTAGCTAGTCAGGAGGCTTAACAACCTCGACGTGTTAAACATTCTGTGTAGCAGTAGTCACAGGTATTGTTGTGACGAATGGGTAGTTGTGCCTGCTATTTCATACAATATATATATATACATATATACAGGGTGTTGCCGAAATTTTTTATAATAGAAATAGGGAATGGTAGAGCTTGTTAAAGCAAATATTTTTTCCAATGGAACATGGTCTCTGAGACGTCTTGTTTCGGAGTGAGAGCGAAATTACTACAATTTGTGACACTAGTGTTTTTGCCCGACATAGGAGCATAAAATGTGCTGTTGCGAGACAACCAGTCCCCCTAGGCAGAAACTAAACACACTGTCGTGTTCCTGCTTCTTCCGAAGGGCATATAAGGCCGGTCAGAAGATGCGACACGGTCGTTTAAAAGAGAATTCGTCAAAAATGAAATTCTTTATTAGCTTTTACGCCAAATACTTCAGAATCATAACCCTACGACCACCCACGTGTTCAAAGCTAACATATTTGTTAGCTTTGTTATTGTTATTGCCATGATAAATTAAACATGGCAATTTAACATCCAACCATGTTAAATTGGAAAAAATATTTGCTTTAACGAGCTCTACAATTTGTATATTATATTATAAAAAAATTCTGCAACACCCTGTATATATGTTTGTGTATATACCGTAGATATACATGCATTAACACATACATACATATATACGTATGTGCGCGTTCTTGTGTTATGGTGCGCCGATATAAATGCTGTCGGGATGAGTTGTCTCGGGTTATGAACAAAATAGTCGCAACCTTTCAATAGCTTATTACATGTTTCGATCACGGTAGTAGTAATGGGCATCCGTGTCGTCATAGTCACCATTACCTCAACCACACCAGCAACAGCGTTAACAGTATAATGACTAAATTTTGTGATTGTTCTGTGCAGGGCTGTGAAAGGGTGGAACGTTTTGCAACGTTTTGTCGGTATATAAATATATATATATATATATATATATATATATATATATATATATATATATATATATATATATATATATATTGCCATAAATACGTCATGTGGCATGACCGGAACACAGTTCTCAACGCTTCGATCCTCCACCGCTTTCCCTTGACTGACCGACTACCAGCGCGACTGTGGTGACGACGTTTCGTGTGGCGTTTAGAAAGCGTCGCGTTTGTACCGTTCGTTTTTACTACGCTATTCTGTTTTGATGATTCGAAGCCTAGGTGGTGAGAGGTCATAGCGAATAATTATTTGTCGACGGGCATTTAACACGAAGAAGGCCTGTGGAAAAAATGCTGTCTTTCGTAGAATTTCGTTTCTCTTCCTATTCTCACGCAGATATCTGTAACTCGCGTTACAGCAAGCACATTGATGTGTGATGAGTCAGTCCGAACGTACACTAACCGATACGTGCGCAAAGCGGCACGCGGCCAAACGTAAACTTACGTCGTCGGCATCGCCTGAAGATACCGACCGAATATCGTTAAGCACCGTGAGACGTAATCGATAGATATTAGCTTCTCCGTCGTCGCCTAACCCCTCGAGAAGCAACTGCCGACAGTTACGTCATATTGGAAGCGTTTAAATCGAATGCTTTGGCGTTTGGTTCGGTTCAAAAGATCCGAAAACAACGGTGGACAAGTGATGATGTTGGGCAAGAAATGTTTGTAGAGAAATAAACGGGAAAGAGAGAGCGATAGGTAGGATGTGAATACTTTCAACAATAAAGAGAATACTAATGATGATAATGATGATGGTGGTAGAAGCGATAATAAACAAATGGTTGTGTATATATATATATATATATATGTATATATATATCATTATATATATGTATATATATATATATATATATATATATAATGATCAGTCGTGTATCTCGTAGAAGTTTATATGACAACAACACAAAATGTTGCAAAATGATGGTGCCGAGCAATGACCAGAGGTGCACGCAGCAGTTGACGGAAGGCCACCGTCATATCTTCCCAAATCGTTTACATAATAGACGTTGGGCCTTCTTATCAGAACGTCATGCGACAGCTTTGCTCCATTGTCGATGTGTTGTCGTTGTTGACTTGCTGTATGTATTGCTTGGACACCGAAATAGCAACCATCTGGCCGCCTGTGCGAGTTGAGAAGGGCGACTCGCCGTTGCAATAGATCATGTTGCTGCTGTCGCCACTGCTGTTACAGTATTTGCTGCACAAAGCGCAGCGGCAAAATGTCTCAATCTGCAAGTTTTCTATTTGTCAGTGACGTGAAGCTGTTGTAGCGCGGCCATTTGTTTGCTCTATACCAGATGCAAAGGCCCACACATATCCTTACCGAAGCCAACTACATGCCAGAGGCGCGTTTACCACTGGCTTTTCTTGTTTCCTGACTCGAGTTTGGACACGGAACGACTCCCATCACAACGGTCCCCCGAACGACGGGTTTGTTCTGCGTTTACGTTGTATTTGACAACTTAAATAACGCCGCCGCTGACGGTGGTGGCACACGTCGCCGTTGACTCGATGGATAGTGTGGGGTAGTATCTAACAGCCGGAGTCACAATCTCTGCTAGAGTTTATGGGTGGGGAAAAACCGTTTTCGAAATTGAAGCCGATTAACTCTATAATTGCGTGATTTCGCCACATATAATTAGCTTAATAATCTAGCAGCTGGCAGCACGAGATACCTTAAGTAGAAGCTTTCTAATGTTTCGCATGATCCTAGATAACATCCAATCTCCGAGAGAGACTGAGCGGCATTTAAAGCCGCCCGTGAGACCTTCGGCAGTGGCTTTCTTAGGACACTCCCTTAATCGCAGCTAGAAACCATGCTAGACAACACCTCCTTCCGCCATACGAGTGCAGGGCGTGTAGAAAAAAACAGAAAATAAGGACGGACCGCACTTGTGAGCTGCACTAAGAGCTTACGTAGGACTCTCAGACACGCGGAGATCAACGCGATTTTAAAGAAGGTTTTCTATACAGCCGGCATACCAAGCACCCTTGAGCCTGAGATACTTTATGCAGAGCGCCACCAGGTCAAGATGGGTTAAAAACAACCTCCTTAAAAAAGGTGGGTAAGAAACATGCCGAGATCACAAACATACGCATATACGCTAATTTTGAGAGAAAAAAACGATTTCTTACCCGTCACCATGGAGACACTGGGCCCGATCAGCAAGAGCACAATTATCTCATAGACCTAGGTATCAAAATGAGTGCTAACACGGGTGACTAGCGCGAAGGCGAGTTTCTACGTCAGGAACTCTCGCTTGCGGTGTCGCCGTAGGGGAAATGCCGCAATAATAATAATAATAATAATATTAAGCCACCGTAACAGATATAGTGGCTCCGTCATACTAGGTGTACAGCGCCACCAGGTCAGGCTGGGTTTTGAGCATTCCGAGATTGCAAAAATACGCAAATACTCTGACTTAGAGAAAAGATATCACTTAGTACCCATCGCCATGGAAACGATGGGCCCGATCAGCAAGACCACAAATATCTTCCTCAAAGGCCTAGCTGTGAATATTAGTGCTGACACGAGTGACCAGCACGAGGGCTTCTCTCTAATAGAGACCAAGAGGAGTTTGCAGAATGCCTTGAAGCACTGAACGTCAGCGTCAGAACGCAGGATCATCAAGCCCAGATTAACACAAGAGACTTCAACGCAGCGTCTGTGCTATGGGGTAGTAGGGGCACAAACTTTCGGGGACAATCCCTGATAGAATGGTTGGCCGAACGGAACCTTCTAGTTACAAACAACCCGAAAGCGGCAGCGACGTTCGCCCGCAGAGATCAGGAAGCTTTTATAGATCTGACGATTAGCGCCGCGAACACACCCTACAGAGTAGTACACTGGGAGGTCCTCGAATACGAAGAGAACCTTAGTGACCACCGATATATTACATTCACGGTGCACTCAAGAGCACGGTGCCTGCCGCTGGGTGCCACAGGCCCAGATGGTCGGCTCGCAGGATGAGGAGAGAGAAGCTTAGGGAGGAGATAGTTCGGGGCTGTAACGAACTGGAGTACACCTTTATAGAGAAAAGCCTAGGCAAAATCCTACGTAAAGCATGCGAGAAGGCAACGCCGGGGAAGGAGCCATGCTCGGCCTCAGCCCACAGGCTTAATTGCCTTTTTGACACAGTTGCCAAGGCCGTTAAGTCAATACTCGCGAGCAGACTCAACGACGCAATCGAGGAAAAGCAAATATCGCTCTTAGAGGATCGGTACGGGTTTCGTAAAGAGAAGTCCACGCTTCAGCCCATCAGCAAGATACTCGGGTGATCCTGAATGCGGTGGAAAAAAGGGAGTGCCAGCGTACGTTCGGCGTATGATAGCGTGGTAGTAGTTCAATAAGTTCTTAGAATGAAAACCGAGAATTTTCCAAATCATGTTTTTAAATTTTTCTTATTCGATATACTCCCCGAGAAGCTCAATACACTTTTCCCACCGAGATTTCAGAGCTTTCATACCTCTTGAGTAGAATTCCGCGTCGTTAGACTGAAAATAGGCATTGACAGCAGCCTTAACCTCTTTATTGCTGGAAAAACTGGCAAGATGGCGGCGCCCCGCATAGGCTGCTTCGTTTGCGGCTCCGGCTTTTCAGCCGATTCCGCCTGGAATTTGTGCTCTGGTTGTCACTTGGTGGCCATACACAAGGACTGTGAAGAACGAGGAACCTCTGAAGAGGCTATTCACGTGAAAAAGTGCGCGGATTGTTCGGCTCGGGGTCCAGGCACAGTGGTAACGCCAGAAGCACTGCTGCTGCAGCTGGCAAGGCTACTCTTCGACACCAGGCTGAAGCTCTTCGACGCCATTGAGCAGGTGAACGTTCGGACTAACATCGGGACTACCAGCAATAAAGGCAAGAAGAACAAACGCGACACCACACTCACAAAACCCGGAAAATGCGCCAAACAAAGCGCAAAGGATAGCGTCAAGGTGCTAGATTCGAACGTTTCGAAAGTTTCGAAACTTCCCGCGAATTGCACTGCACCAAGGAAACTCCCCACGACACCGCTAGATGGCGTCAACGGTGGCGAGACTGAAGATATGGAGATTTGTCTCCCCCACGTCTCAGTAGATGGTGCGGCCGGCGCAGCTTCACTGACAGCTATATCAATAGCTTGTCCAGCTGGCCGAGCTGATGACGTCACACTGGAGATGCACAAGGAGACAGACGACAGCAAAGCCAATTCGGCGGAGAGAAGCAACAACAACATCAAAAGCAGTAGCGGAGGTGGTGGTGGTGCAAAGCCGTCCAAGAGGAAGAAGGAGAAGGAGAGATCGAGCGGCACAACAGCTCCAGCTGAAAGCGGCGCGATTGAGATGAGATTTGCGGAGAAGGATGAAAACAACGTACCGCAGAGGCAGAGTGAAGAGGACAAGGAGAAAGGGTTCATTCCCGTTACATATAAACGGAGAACGGCCAACCGTCTCCGAGCGGGATGTGCAGCAGAAGAGAATAGTGATTTGAAAGTATGTAAAGTATTTGCAAAAATCAACAAATCTATTATCAAAGCTCTTCGAGTAGAAGGACTAGTTGCAGATACGTCGGCAATGGACCTGCGAAGCTGGCTGGCCGACAAAGATGTTAAAGTTGATGCAATATTTAAATTGCATACAAAAGGTAGATGGGCTGTATTTTGCGTTGTACCTGAGAGTAAGGACTTCGTGCGATGCTCCAAGGAGGACTTCTGGATGAAGGGTGTGTATTTCCGTCGCTGGAGCGGCGCCGCTCCATTCGAGAAAATGGTCATGCAAAGCTTTGTGGCTAAAAACGGTCCTCACCCCTCGAAATGACTAGATAGTGGTACAGAGGTGTGTTCGGAGGCAACCGTACCTCGACGAATACTATTGTATAACTGTGAAGGTCTTAAAGGGGCAATGGATCTAATGCCAGATGATTTGTTTCGAGAAATAGACATCGCCCTCTTGGTAGAGACGTTCCAGCGGGAAGAACTGCATCTCGATGAGATGCAAGGGTTTCATCAGTTGGCCGCCATGCCTGTTGGGGGATTGGGCAGACCAATAGGAGGACTTTCTGTCTATCTACGTAACTACTTGTGCCCTATGCGATGTATAAGAAAAGATAAATACTATATGACACTTTCATCCGGAAGTGTTAACATTGTCGTGTTTTATCTCCCTCCGACATTTAAATCTGCAGAAGTTACAGACGTCGTATTCGCGGGACTCTCGGGTCTTGACCTTAGGGCTCCAACAATCGTTGGAGGTGACTTTAATTGCAGAATAGATGAGGGAGCCAATGACGACAAAGGGGAAGTTCTCCTGCAGCTTATGGATGATGTGGGTTTTGTGTGTGCTAATGCACGAAATGACTTCACCTACGTCTGCCATAGCGGCAGGAGTACCATAGACTTATTGTTTCATAATCTTGATCGTACTGAGTTTCAGAGCTTTGAAGTTCTAGAGCTTGCTTCAAGAAAGCATCTACCTGTACGAGCTGTAGTACGCGTGCCTGCTCTAGGGCAGGAACAGCAGAAACGTTCACAGATGAAGCCGACCCGTCAACTCGATTTAGCCGCGCTTCCAGTAGGTATTGAGAGTGTCTTGGCCGGAAGTGATGTAGATGTCTGCTGTCGGACTCTCGAAGGAGTAATGCAGAGAGCAGTTAAGTGGAAAAAGTTCAAGCCGCGGAGATCCCGGCCGTGGTTCACACGGACTTGTTACCTCCGACATAGAGAACTACTCGGCTTGCTGAGACTATCAAAAGCCCGAGCAGATCCACAGCTCCAAGCAAGACGAAGACAGGACTATGCGTCTCGTAGAAAGTCCTACATAGGGCTATGCCGTGACTATAAGGTCGAACATGCGAGGCGAGAGGAAGCCCGTCTACTTGAACGAGCAGAAAGGGAGCCCCATGCCTACATAAACCGCTCTCGTAAGGGGATACGGCACTCACTGAGTGACGAGCAGGTAGAACGTCATTTGACGAATCTGCTGTTCAACCCTAACGTAAAAAAAATCGCCCACAGAGGTTGAGTATCCACTTACACTTGAGCAGCACACAATGAATCTTCCCTTTGAGGAAGAAGAAGTATGCCGAGTTATCCGATCCCTTCCTAGATGGAAAAGTAGTGGGCCAGATCGGGTCTACTACGAACATTAGGTGCAATCGGAGCCGCTCTTGAAGGGGATCCTCTGTGATTTCTTTAATAGAATTATGGAGGAAGGGCGAATGCCCAGAGTTTGGCACATTGCTAGGCTTTCTCTGTTATTCAAGGGTAAACACGGCGACGATAGAAGTGACCCAAATCTGTACCGGGGAGTGGCGTCGGAGCGAACGCTCAAGAAAATATTCTGTAAGCTGATTATTAAAAGGATTGCAAATATAGCAAACAATGCTCTGCCTTCCGAGCAGTTCGGATTTAGAAAAGGCATGGGGACCCGCGACGCCATTCACGTTTTGCAATCCGAAGTAGAACGGGCGGTGTCTCGTCCAGGGGGCCACCTGTATGCAGTCTTCATTGACTGCGTCAAGGCCTTTGACAAGGCTCCGCGCGATCTTATGATCGATAGTTTTAGACAGATTGGCATAGGTGGAGCTCTTCTGCGAGTAATTTCTAGTTTTTTCGACGATGATACACTGTTGATCGAGGGAAGGAACGGCGTGCGTGAGCTAACGCAGAACGTTGGGACTCCTCAGGGGGACCCACTAAGCTGCATCTCGTTCACGCTGCTTCTGGCCGACCTTGTTCAATACGTGCGTCAAGAGTTTCAACATGCCGTGGTAGTGATGTATGCTGATGACATCGTTGTTGCTCATCGTAACATTGGTGCCATCTCGCGCATTACCGCCATGGTAGAGGCGTATCTCATGAAAAAAGGGCTAGAAATAAACTCACGCAAAACCAAGGCGATTAAGTTTCGTCGCGGCGGGCGTTTAGGTGCAAACGACGTTATTCGTTGCTGCGGGAAGCCATTGGAGTTTGTAAACTCTTTCCCATACTTGGGTCTCCGGATTCACTACAGGGGAACATCGTTTACTACACACATCGAAAACAGTGTTACCTCGGCACTGGCAGCTCTCTACGGAGGGGTCGGAGATGTACGGCGACTGTCCGTCGGTACGGCAGTGCGCTTGTTTATGTTAAAAACTCTGCCAAAGTTGGCGTATAGCTTAGACAGAGTGTGGCAACACCTATCTCAAGCTAATTTTAATTTGCTTGAAAAGTGCTTCACACTATACATGAAGCGAGTACTCTGCCTTTCAATCAAGGCGAGAAGCCGCTTCGTCTATGTATTGTCGGACTGTGCGCCGATGGTGGAGATGCTTCGGCTTAGGCTGCGTATGCCATTGACGGAGCCACTTAACCATTTCTTGGAAGAGTGGCGACGCAAATTCACGGAAGCAGCGACGGAGGTAAGAACGCTCGACGTCTTTAAGTCTCCTTGGTTATGGGCCGGGGTGGCCTGCGATGACAGGCATGTATATACCAGGTACATCGTACACGGGTTCCATCACCTCGTATGCTCCCGTAGGGAGTTTCATGAAGACTATACTACTCAGTGTATTTGTCGGTTCTGCTCGCAGCAATGCGCTAAGTACCACGCGGTTGATTGTCCGGCACTGCAACGAAGATCCTTACACTTCTTCTCTCGGTGGAACGGCAAAACAACAAGTATTTATGTTTAATAATAGCATGAACTATTTTGTACATACTCTATTTGAGTGAAATAAATATGATTGATTGATTGCTGGAAAAACGCTTTCCACCGAGACTATTCTTCAAATGTCCGAAGAGGAAATAATCAGAGGGGGCCAGGTCTGGAGAATAGGAGGGTTGTTCAATAAGTTCGAACCTCAGTTGGGCCAGTTTTGCCGATGCTTGCCGGGACTTGTGTGCAGGAGCATTGCCCTGGTGAAACGGGACAACCTTCTTCTGCAAAGCGGGCCGTTTCACGATGAGTTCTTGCTAACGGCAGTCCAACAGTCTTGCATAATATTCTCCTGTGATCGTTTTACAGCTCTCAAGGTAGTCGACCAGCATGATTCTACGTTGGTCTTAAAAAACTGTAGCCATCACCTTTCCGGTCAATGCCGTTGTCCGCACCCTCTTCGGAGGTCCTTCATCAGGTGCACACCATTGGCAAGATGCTTCTTGGGTCTCGGGAGTGTAGTGATGAACCCGGCTTTCATTGACGGTCATGAATCTGCACCAAAAATCCGACAGATTGTTCGACATCTTGGCCAAATTTCGCTGTAAAGCCAAAACAGGCGCGTCTTTTTGGCCTTGGTTGAGCAAATGCGGCAGCCATTTTGCTCTAAGCTCTTTCATCTTCAAGTTTTCGTGTAGGATAAAATGCACACTGCCTAAACTAATCCCTAATGCCTCCGCTATTTCCTTAATGTTCATTCGCTTATCTGTGCCAAGAATTTTTCGCACTTTCTCTACGTTTTCCTCATCAGTTGCCGTTTTTTGGCCTCCTGGACGTAGTTCATCCTCGGTGCTCCTGCGACCTCTTTTTAACACATTAATCCAGTTGGAAACAGTGGCAAGACATGGCGCAGAGTCACTGTACGTCTCGTCTAACTCAATTTTTACTTGGGTCGCATTCCAACCTTTGAAATAAAAATGCTTGATAACCACTCGAAACTCTTTTTTCTCCATTTTTAAAAATCACGCCGATACGTTGCACGGGAAAAGCTATCAAACGAAATCGCAACGGCCAATCACCATAATATATTGAGTGCTAGCAGTCAAAAAGTTGCAGTTCCTATTAGCGGTGAAAGCGTGCCAAAATTCGAATTCTAAAAAGCTCATTCTAAGAACTTATTGAACTACCTGTATCTATCTGGCTACACGAAATGTGAGTTACGACGGCAAGAAGTACGCGATGACTGCAGGTGTACCACAAGGTTTCGTGCTAGGGCCTACGCTATGGAACCTAGCGTACGACGGCGTGGTAGAGATGAGCAAGCCTCGCGGTGTTGAGTTCGTTGCTTGTGCCGATGACCTGTCAATCTTAGTCACCGCAAGGGATGCGGAGGTGTTGGAGAATCGAGCAAATGACGCCTTAGATGGGGTCAGCCGGTGGATGACGTCGCACCACCTAATGCTAGCACCGAAAAAAGCGAGGCGGTCCTGCTTACTGATAGAAAGCACTGAACGTCACATGATCCAGAGACACAAGCAGGTCAAATACCTGGGTGTTATGCTCGACAGAAACCTGAGCTGTACAGCCTACATTGATTATGTAACGGCCAAAACGCACCAGGTTGCAAGCAAGCTCGCCAGGCTAATGCCAAGAACTAAGGGGCCCTCGGAGAAAAAGCGCCGTCTTCTAGCATCAGTCGCTGATTCAATTCGGCTCTACGGGTCAGCAGTGTGGGAAGCAGCTGGACTAAAGACCAAGGAGAATAAGAAAATGCTCGCACATGCATGTGCATTATGCATTCCCGAAGCCTCCCAGAACAAAAGAAAAAAATTAAAAAAAGCAAGGCGCAGAGAGTGCTGGCCATAAGGGTCGCCAGAGCGTACAGGACGGTGTCTACAGACACTGTGCTGGTAATTTCCCGCATGATACCTTGGCCAAAGCGGATAGAGGAAAAATGGATAAAGGAGAATATCCTCTTATACCGGGACCAGGCGTTTAGAAAAGACGATGCAAGAAAATAGACTCTGGAAACCTGGGAGGCTGAGTGAACTGGGGCGGCTAAACTTGAGGCACCGGGATTGTGGACGAGGTCAACAATCCCATGTCTTATCAAATGGTACAGATGCGAGTACGCGGAAACGACGTCCTACTCAACCCAAGTTTTCACCGGTCATGGAAGTTTCCAGACCTACATGGTGAAGATCGGGAAGACTGAGGTAGACATATGTGTCTTGTGCGACGGCGGCGACGACGTAGACCACACGCTTTTTGCATGCTGAGCTCTTGAGATTACGAGACAGACAACCTGATCACGACTAAACGTGCAATACGACAAGAGACCTACTCTCAGGGATGCTCAGCTCGAAAAAAAGCTGGGAGGCGGGCTCTGACTTTGTGGAGATTGTTATGAGAGCAAATTTAAGGCTGACAGAAGAGAGGCGGCAACGCAAAGAGCGCCGACAGGCCAGACTAGAGTCTCCCTACATGCACTGAAGTAATACCACAAATATCCTGGTCATGTAGGTTAGGGGATCACCAGGTTTTTAGTGGGTTTGAGAGTCCCACACTACCCAGACCAAAGGGTGTGCGTTATGCATTTTTGTTCCTGGCCCCTGTAAAAAATTGTCTCCGCGTGAACGTGTGGTTAAGGGTTCTCTAACCCAGGATTAGCCCAGTTCGACAATATGCCCCGAACAGACGCTACGTTTCCTCGTTGAATGCTGAGTGACGCAAGAATTCTCTTGAGTCTCCCGTTGAAAGGCTAAGGCTTCTAGCCACGCGCTGAATCAACTTGAGTGTAAAAGGGCCTAATCCTCCAATTATCTCGGAAGCCAAAGGACAAAATTGGTACGGGTAACCAACGCCAAAATATTGCTGCATTTGTTAGCCTCTGCTAACCTAGAATCTTGACATGCTTAGTCCGCACCTGCACCGACCTTCGATGGGGATAGTGAGTCGCTTACAGTTGCGTCCCAAACAAGCATTCGACCACGCTCAAAGAGGGTTATAGTAAGACCGTGAGGTCTTTTCAAATCGTCCCTAGATGGACCGCTGGCCGGTGACCAGTTCCGTCCCGCCAGTGGCCTCAGGCTTGGCATTGCCATGTTTGAAAGGGAGGAATTTCCGTGTGGTGGAACGGTGAATGAACGCGGCCTGCACCGACTTAGCCGTACTAAGCTGGCCGGGCTTACGCAGGGCCACCACGATGCCATCAATGACATACTTAGGCGCGATTTCAGACAAGCCGGCTACCGCGTCACGCTGAAGCCTGGTAGACTGCAGAGGGACGACAGGCGTCGACGAGATGGCCTTACCAGCAGGGACTGGGACGATAATCGGCCGCTCGCGTGAGACGTCACTGGGTCCGACGCGTACGCCCTCGGCTATTGTGCACTAGCCAGCACGGGCGTCGGCCACATTATCCATCAATGGAAGATGCACAAACGGCGCATATACGCGCATCTTCTTGAGGACCACGTTGTGCTTGGAAAGAAGCTCTTCGCGGCCACAGCGAAGCCAAGATCGGCCGCGTTCGTCCGACAGAGAGTATCATTGGAGCTACAGGGAGGTAACGCCAAGATGATGTTGAGTGGTCACCGACACTTAAGCAATAAGAATAATATAAGCGATAAAGTAGATGTTATATAAGTTATATAATAGTTATTGTAATACGCGTACATATTGATAAAATAAACCTTGTACACAAAAGTATCTTGTTTTAGTTACTATTATATATGGAGTGATTTAACAGGAAAAAGCCTGATTTTAATCGTTTATTTGTTTTTATAACTTAGTGGCACATCGATTTTCATCGCCGACTTGATTTGACTACGGCAGAATGGCGAGTGCCTCGCTCCTGGGCAATGACCCAATGATCTACGTAGCGTTTTCACGAATTTCAACCGATCTCCTCTGTATTAAAACTGCCATACCCTCGTATTGCCGGTTACCACAGCGACTTTTGTTCCCAGCTTCACGAAAAATCTCCTTGTGATTTTTCCTATTGGACGTAACGACTTCAAGGCGGTCGGTTGAGAGATGATGTTTTGCTCCAATATAATTAGCCAGCTTTCGGTGTTCCGCAAGGCCCGCGGCTGCTCCGACTTCTCAGCTGTTATGACGAGCATACGATGCGGCCAACGTGCGAGACACGGTGACGTCGTAACCGAGACAGCGGCCTTCACTCCATGGAGCTTGAGTCAAACGATCCGGACGAAGTTGACTGTCCGGTGGCAGTCCAACCAGCTTTCTATTTAACTGCAGGAATGTAAATCGACTGCATTGCCCTCAGAATTTACAGAAATTGCATTGCTCGGAGTTGAAATCCTTGAGAACCTACCGATGCTTCTCTTCCAAGCATGAGCATGCTCGCCGGTAGAGAGCACAGGTAGTAAGTCACATCGCTGAGTATTCTTAATAAATATCTAGAACATCTCTAGGCATCACATATCACAGTTCACATTTTAAAGTTTGTCTATCACAGTTGCTGTTCAGTGGTTAGTCATGCTCGACATTCGCCAGGAATACAAACGAGCGACACGCGCGCTTGTCGTCCGCGTCGGTAGTCGAAGAATGAAACCTGCTATGCTGGTGGCCGCTTGCAGTTCAAACAGGGCATCAAACAGTTCCTCATTTCTCATTATTCATCGAAGTAGTCGCATGTCCGCCCTCGTAAAGAGTTGTGCTACGGAAGGTAATACAAAGGTGTCTCTGGGCAACCCACACCGCTCCTTAATGGCCTTCAGGAAACCCCGCTGTAACTTCTCCTGCATTTGAAGGTTCTCGACCCTTGACGGGTTCCAGACTTGGAATAACGTGCGACTTAAGTTATTAGATGTATACCGAAGGGAATTTAGACAGCTAACGCTCACTTTATCCAGTTGCACGCCATGGAACATTTGCTTTCCAGATGAGTTACCTGCTTAGAGAAGTTGTGTGAAGCAGAAAATCCTACGCCAAGATATTTGACTGTATCCACCAACCATTTTAGGTAGGGCTAACCGTCCATCTCGTTATCTGATCGCGGATTAAGAAAACTCAAGTACATACCGCCGCTGCTACAGTGACGAATTAATACACGTCAAGCGAGTGACGATACGTATACTAAAGCTGCATACATTTGACGAAAACGGTTCAGAATAGGTCTAACTTGCTTTTCACAGCTTGTTTAAAACATCGAATGTTAATGTTTTCTTCTTAGGCTGACTTGTCTTATTTTCCTAAGTTAAACACGGACTCAAACTAGCGCAATTCTAAGTGTCTGAGTGTTTCTTACAAGACCGCTCCAACAAGCGGGTGGAACAACTAACATAGAGGCATCTCCAACAGCCGCATGTGTTTGCAGAGAGTCGAAACCCCATGTGTTTTGACCAGTATAGAAAGTCTCTCAACACCGACTGTACAAATTGTTGATCTTCTCGACTTTGGGCAGGCATGTACAGCTTGATATAGTTAGCGAGAATTGCTAGGTGGACGAAGGAAGCGCAATGTGCTTCACCTAGTCAATGAAAAATGCGAACAAGAGAATGCCCACTACGGTTTCTTGAAGGCACACCGCTTAACCCCTACCCTATCTCGACAGTGATCTCCCAGCCTTTGGACGTCCGTTCTTTCAGAAAATCCGACACCTAGTTGACAAGTGTGGGTAACACTTGTCATACTTTTAATGGCAGCGCAGAAATAAGCAGGTCGTGTGGCATTGTTTAAAAAGTACTTTTTAAGCCGAGCATCTGAGAAAGGTAAATCCTCACTCTCTAGCCCTCATTCCATTGAGCCGACAAGATTTAAGGGTTTTCTTTGCACATAGCGAGTAATAATAGCCGCAGGGGCTCCCCTTCCTGTCAATCGCCCGTGTTGCCCCCTATCTGAGCACAATGCTTGCCTTTGCTCGTTTGCCTTGCTGGGTATGGGCACTACGTTGTTGTACAAGGGGGCACTGTGCAGGAGACTGTAACATCCGATAGCAACTTTTCACCATTAGCCCACAACAGGATTTTGACACTTTCAGGTGTTTTTGTCGTCATTAAACCCCAGTCCAGAAGCTCTGCCTTGAATTTTAGTACAACTCAGAAATGTCTTACTGTCATCTCACATGCTTTGTAGGATTTGCAAATTGGAGCACTCATTGAGGTAGCTGTCACGAAATGTGGTGCTGTCCAGCACGGTGCTTAGCTGCAAAGAAGGGAGGGCCTTAACGAAGCCGTCACTTAAAGTCTCTGGCCATGAGGTTGGGTCTGTAGCCTTCCAATGTAAGCTGCGTATCTGTTTTTGCATGACACGACATCAGTGGTACAAACACATCATCACAGAAAAGTGTATGTATATATATATATATATATATATATATATATAAACAGCGGTCCTTACTTACATAGTCAGTTGCTCTGCGAACGGCTGTTTACTTACAAGAACTTACGACACCAGGTCCATATGGAGTTTCGATACCACCGTCATAATATGTGAAGCATAACGGGAAGACAAGACTCCAGAGTGGACTCTATTTACTGTCGATTTTGACAGCGCTCTGAGATATACTGGACAAAACGAGTTATAAGCAAATCCTTTGCTACATATACGCTGTGCGTGTGCTTGCATTTTGAGACG
The DNA here is from genome assembly GCA_003439945.1 of Dermanyssus gallinae. NCBI lineage: Eukaryota > Metazoa > Arthropoda > Arachnida > Mesostigmata > Dermanyssidae > Dermanyssus > Dermanyssus gallinae. The sequence goes on from QVRM01002192.1 coordinate 372,994, forward strand.
AGCAAGTTCTGACTCGTATAATTTGCATCTGGATGGCCTCTGGAACAGAATGACGAGTCGAACCTATTACAACGAACGCGGTTTCTACTGACGTGCGTATACAAACCCACACTCACCAAATGCCAACGAATCCAAAAGAGCCGTTAGTTTGCATACATTTGAGGGCGGATCCTTAAGCCGACGTTTGTTCCATACAAAGCGCTCATAAGACAATCTCTTGTATGTCTTCCTTTTCTTGGAGTTCGTTTTTAATTAAAGAAAAAATGTTGAAATGAGGTACTTGTATTGTTTTGACAACCTTATAGATTTTGCTGCTTTTTTTGCTTCCTTTTAAAGTCTAGCTTTCCTCACGACTGTCGTAGTTGTTGCTGCGTATTAGTAAGATCCTCTGATTATCATTTATGTATTGTGACTGCCTGTGGCACGAAATGGCAAGTGCTTTCTGACAGTTTAAATTACGTTGTAAATTGCGGGTGTCTTTTTATCCATGTGGTCGCAGGCTCGCGAAGTCGCGTGGTGGCGGCATACGTATACCGTTCTTGGGCAACTCGAGACCCTTCCGATTTTTCCATCTCTAAGTTTTCCAATGACTGAGATCGACTTCTTAAAACGCCACTAGACATTTAAAAATGCAATATTCGGCTACAATCGGCAGCCCAATGTCAAATAATGCACAAATGACGCAAACAAGAAAAATTTTGCTTAAATGTTCGTTGTATTACTGATTAACATCTTTGTACCTTTGCACGCTCAGTTTAATGTTTGACGGTTCAATTTTGTGAAAATTCTTTTTTTAGACCGAAACAAACTTCAGGACCATACGACGCATCTCGCTCGCGCTCCTGTATACTAAGAAACATGTTAAGTAAATGAGTTAATTACTTACTGACCCAGAAAAGATGCTGCTCTCTTCGACGTTGTATTCATTATCAATTGTATTTGACCATCTGTGTAAAATTAGGTAACACAAATTTACTTTAATGTGCTCTGAGAATTTGCTGCCGCTCGATATGATTTCACAATGCATCAATTACGAGCCCTTATAACGCCATGAAAGCTAGGTGCCGGGTCAATCAGGCATGTTCAAGGACGAAAAAAATCGAAGCAATTTTGAATGACACGTTAGTTCAACATTACTCGCAACATCCATAGTGCATTAGCAGACAGGTCTACCTATTCTCCTTTAAAAGGCCCGTACTATAGCATTGGGAATATTTTATTAGTTTAATCAATAGAGAATCAAAATTAATTTCCTGTCGTATATATTACTATACCATTGGGCCCGGCCCAAGGACCTTCCGCGGTGATATGTCGAGATGGCATCGGGTAGTTCCATTTGGCCGAGACACGAGATGAGAGAAGGCCCAATCAATTGACTCGGTCGTTTCAAGTTGAGACATCGAAGTTGACGGTTCTCAGCATCGTGGACGGGAGAGGCAAGCGTTCGTCGTTCAAACCCTCTAGTAGAAGTAGCTGAGTACGTCGTCGCCTCGGACGTGACCTTTTCAACTGAATGGTTTAAGTGGCATAAATAGAGATATTGGACAGACGTTTTTGCAAAGATCTATGTAAACACCTGATGTTGTTATCTGCAGAACTCCACTTCAATAATTGTTAGCCTTTTAGATGTCAACGCGATCTACAAACCGCAGGCTGCCAGCACATTTTATAAAAAAATGTTTCTTTTATTATTCTAGCTGGCTAGGTGATCGCTTAGATCAAATTTGGACATAACCCTAGTTAAGTAACAGTCCAATGTATAGAGGTACAATATTTAATATCAAATATGTTGTATATATCAGATCGTCAAATTAAAATGAAGTTATAATGAATTCCTATTCAGATCGTCGAATTATAGAATCGACTGAATTATTCAAGTTATTACTAATTCAATGCGCACACATACTTCGATACCTTACTTTAATAATACGATTATCCTTTATGCAATCATTACATTAGTTGTTATTGTTAAGTGTAATTGTTGTAGATTACCGGTGGTCTCTGCTCACTCACTAAGCTTCCTGGTTTTAGGGCTATGAATTCCGCAATTTACTTTCCGTAAATACTAGACGATGCCGTAGGTTTTGGATAAGAATTATCCAAGCGGACAGCTTAATTTTACTCTTCCCAAAGTTAAACAGCAGGGAAGTACGCTGTGCACTATTGTTCTGCCTATAGTATGCTATTCGTGCCTTAGTAACGTACTTTGATGTACACCGCATATGTTACAGAGTCTTACGCAATGGTCCATTGAATCTATGTACGCTTCCTAATTTATCTCCTGTGGACAGTCTACAAAGAACATCGCGTGGGGACCTAGATGGCCAGTGCGTACGTACTTAATTGTTTAAGACAAACTAATTACACTTATTAATCCTAGTGATTGTTTCAGCATACAGATATCAAAAATGTTAACTACTATTTCGTAAACACTATTTAGTACGGATACTAAGTTTAACTCGTGAACGTCATGATGATATATAATATAGTATATTGTAGCTGTCTAAATACATCGAGCAACTGTAGAAGAATCTATAATATTAATTTTGTCTTTGGTATGTGTGATATGAGTTAGACGAAATGGCTTTATGGCAATCTGAGGCATGCCCAACAGCGAACATGATCGAAACATACTTAAACCTGCTTATTGCATTAATTCTTATACAAACGTGACGACAATGAAATAAAATCTGATTGAAACTCGATGTTATGGGTTCTATTTATAAACCACAGTTGCTACTTTAGGCTGTTTCCGAAGATCGCTTCCTAGCCTTTTTTTTTGCAATGAACAAAAGCGTCGGCGTGTTGTGGCTGCAACGTAGAAGGCGTCACCCAAAGGAACAAACGCCTGCGGCCATCGCCGCAGTTGCCTGTCGAATGCGCTTTGTGCGCTTCAAGTATTCCTTTGCGCACTGAGCTATATCTGGCTAGAGTACGTAGATAAACAGCCGCCACTTGTCTCAACACGAACTGTAGTCATTTACCAATTTTGCTACCATGCGGACATGGAACGAACTTAAACTATCCAGCGTAAATACTTCAGCCCAAATTTAGAATTTAGTAAATAGTCCACCATTGAATTTTCTGCGCGCATTTATTCTTAATTGTGATGACGCTATTCGAATATGAGAAAGCTATATGTCAGCACCATTGTTTTGCTCAATTCAAGAGCTGCTGTACAGCAGGTGTGTGTAGATAATGCTAAACCTTTTATGCAATATTACCTATACGGTACATATCGGTTTAGCGTAACCTAGTAACGGGAGCGATCAGGGTCTAGCTAAGGTTATTGTACCGTGCTATTTCGGGTTGCTACGCTGCGGTAGCTGAGAAGACATTTGACAGTCTCAACAGTTGTTTGGTATTAAATTGCACAACACTCGGCACAGGGTGTGTGTGTTCATTGTTGTCTTGAAATAGGACTAAAATAAGTTTTATAAACGTTGGGGCTTTCCAAAATAGACCACCAGCCTCAAGAAGCACCGTGAATATGCTCACGAAAGGTCAGCCAAAACACCAAGTGTACAAACATTACCGGACTTGATTATGTAAGAATTTACATAAGCATTAACAAGGTGCGATTACAAACGAGCATTGAAACTGTATGGATTGTCCGTAAACCGTTCTAGGCTGAAAGTTAACACGTTTACTTACGCAAAATTGTAATATATATGGTTGAATAAATAATATTTGTCCGTAACCTCGGTGAGATAATTATGCCAATGAAAATAGGGAGCGAACATTTGTATAGAAGTGAGACAAAACTTTTTCTTACTTATGATTTTAGGATAGCTTACCCGACATAAGTTTACTAAATGCACAAATGTGAGGCAGCTCATTATTCTAAAATATACCTAGTCTTAATTAAAACAGACACTAATGTTGTATTAAGGATAGTTCGTAAAGTTATATAAATGTACTTTTGCTTGAAAAAAAAAGAAACGAAAGGAGATTTTTTAAGAGACTCCACAGAAGATGTGACCTCAAAACTAACGACATTGCATAACCGCCCTTAATGGACACACTCAGTAAAAACGACAGACGGGTTTTAGCTCAACTTATGAGCGCAATTCTAATTATCACTTATTTGAAGTGCGGCTAAAAGATCGCAGAAGCCAAATTATGCATGTGTCCAGATGCGTTGCAAGAACGGAGCAATCAATAATATGTTCTCCTAGCAGATCCCGCCTGCGACCAGTCATTCCTTGCCTTTTATTACATGAATAAACAAGCTTTCTATTTTATTCTAATAAGTTAATTTATGGTACCAACTTAGTGGAGTTGACATCCGAAGGCCATATCGCATGTGAGTGAATACGTGCAGCTACCATGTCCGCGTTCTTTGTCAATCAAGTCACTCGTCAAACCTGTAGAAGCTTAGGAAAATATTTAGTTTAGTCCAAATCTTGCTTGAACTATATATATATATATATATATATATATACAAGTCAGTATTTATTTTACCATATGATTGGCAGAAATTTCCTATCTCACCGAGTTTGGCCATACTCCTGGGGAAAAATTGTGGGCACCCCGTATATATAAAGTATATACGGGTATATACATTTTTTGGGTGAAGGGTGAATGCATTTACGCACTGGCGCAACGGGCATAACATGGGAGCCTACCCGCGCAGTGTGGGACACGGCCCCGACGGCTGGATTTTGTTCCGTCGAGACCCATACCCACTAAACACACCTCCCCCCATAAGCTTCACACTCTGTCAGCCCGGATCTTTATTTAATAGCGCTACAGACTGACATGATTTGCGTTAGAAGATCCTTTTCGTAACAATAGTCGTCACCTAGTTTTCGAAGTACGTTGATCTTCAAGCTGGCATGATCGGTCGACGTATTTTTGGACTTTCTCGTTTAGATTACGCATCAACTCGCCTAGTTCTTTTTCCATATATTTCTTTCTTCTTGGGTTCACTAGGAATCACCACCAAACCACTTCCCCGTTTAGGTTTACTTTAGTAAACTACTTTATTTGACTTGTCATTTTGAGCTGTTTTGAATTACCTGTTAAATTGAAAAGATGACCCACACATTCTTTCGTAATTCCACCCACTAGTCGGGATCTACAATAGATGAGCTTGAACCGCGTTGCTCCTATATGCGTACCCATTCGGTCTTTCTGCTTTTCACTTACTCATTTGTTGGCCTTTCCGCCATCTTTGTTTGTTCAATAACCGGAGGGATCTAGTCCTGCACGAGTAAAATATTTTCTTCTTCTTTGGTTTCTAATCTGGTTGAGCATTGTTCTGCGGCTACTACACTCTGTTGCAGATAGCGCAGATATTTCCAACGTGAGCTCGGCGTAATTTGGGGAAGTGTAGAGGACTAGTCTCGTTATAGCAAACTCTAAATGGAAGTGGGTTTAATGATGCCCTATGGTGTATTGGTTTGTTTATTTATGACGTTTCATTGCCTTTACAATATTTTTCTACGGTATTTTCCTATTAAAGTTAACCTTGCAGTCCACAAACTATCTGTCGAGCTTATAGCACACATAAGGTAAAATGTGATGCTTCTTCTCTCTGTTCTTTTTAGAACTGTAGTCAGTCGGGCACCGTGCTCCTGTTTTCACAAATATTTTGAGGAACACTAAAACGCACCTTCATCTATTTTTTATCCTTTTCTAAGAAGCTTGTTCCGGGGCCAAAGCTATCTCAAAACATGCTCCCTTGCACCTGAATGGTTCCCACGGTGTAATTAAAGTAGCTAAGTCAACCTGACAATTTGCTGATCAGTCCGACGTTGGCAATAAGTTTTCTCTTTTACTTGGACAAATAAGTCACGTATGTGGATTCGGAAATGTATTAGGCACGACGGTCTTAATAATTTGTCGTAAATCGATCTCGCTTCTCAGTGGGCCGTTTCACTGTGCTGCTCCTACCATTTCCGAGACCCACACACGAGGGATCGACTGATTCGATCACCTCTGCATGGAAGCTCAAGTAGGTCAACCTTGTGTGTGATGGTAGAACGAAGTATGCGTGGTATGTGCTGCATTATTTCAGTGTATTATTATTATTATTATTAATATTTATTAAATTTTTCAGTATTTCCCTACAATTGTGGGACCCAAACGTGTACCCGCGTAGGCTCACCCCCTCCCCCTTCTCAATCCATAGAGCCGATGATAGCGGCGGCGTTTCCCCTACACACTGCGAGCGAGAGTTGCTGACGCAGAAACTCGCCCTCGCGCTGGTCACCCGTGTTAGCACTAATTTTGATACCTAGGTCTTTGATGAAGATACTTGTGCTCTTGCTGATCGGGCCCATCGTTTCCATGGCGACGGGCACGAAGTGATATCTCCTCCCCAAATCAGAGTATTTGCGTTTCTTTGCGATCTCGGCATGTTCAGCAACCCACCCTGACCTGATAACGCTGTGCATCAAGTATGACGGAGCCACTGTACATGATACCGTGGCATCCCATACCAGGCATTTGCCCTTGGACCATGGCGGGATGGTGACGCCGTCTGGTTTTTTGTCGTCTTCGAGGCCCAGCCTGGACTCCAGGGTGCTTGGTATGCCGGCTCTACGAAGAGCCTTCTTCAGGATCGCGTTGATTTCCGCGTGTCTATTATTATTATTATTATTTGCCAAAAACGGTTTCCATTTTGTTTCTACTTCACCTGGCTTGTCGGATTAGCGAGACAAATAGTAGATTGTCTGAACGCCATGAATATTTTTCCAGGTCGTGATGAGCGGCCACTACATCACATCTGTGTATATCACGACTATGGCCTTCTCAAACTCATGTCGCATATAATCGACAAAATCGGCAAGCAGATGAATCTCGAATAAAAAAGACTGAAATAATGCCTAAAGTAGACGGCGAGATAAGAATTTAGGCCCAACAAAACGACAATATTTAGATTATATACGTACGTTATCTCTGCCGGAAGGAAATACAGTTGTAGAAATAGATACGTTTTACGTACCCACTCGTCTAGACTCTATGCCAGTTTATTCATGATAGAGAGAGCCGCTGTGTAGCTTATTCAGACCATTTTAGTACTGGGTTTAGTGGCAACATTTTGTCTGGCATTAATTGTACTTTCAATTCGAAATAAGCCTGTTACCCACATGCTACAGATGTCAGTGTTCTCATGTCCTATAATACGATTGACTGTCCGACCTCTAGATAATAAAACAGTTTATTAAAAGTATGCCAGATACAGCGTATTGATGATGGACAATATGATAAGATGTTAATGCTGCGACATTGTCTCAATATCAGAAACAAATGTGCAAAATATATAAATAAATATGAACTCCGTACTAAACATCAAGGGCTGGCTTACATAAAGGCACTACAATTTTGTCGACTCCCGAAAATAACATTACGGTCGAGCAGACGACCACTAGGAGATCTGGAATGAAAGAGGCGGATTGACATCCCACTCCGAGTCCTGCCAGAGTGGACATTTATTCACTGTGTCAAAACAACATAACCCAAACCAGACTGGCAGGCCCTCAAAGTTAGTGCAACGAATGCTTAACATTATTTAGCCGGCAAGTGACCATATCGACCGTTGTATACAATATAGGAGGAAATTCATTATCACGATAGAACAACACACCCAAAGGCGCACACGTAACCACTGTCCCTTAGCTATAGGCAAGTAATTCATTCAACCTGTGGCTGTCTGCTTCTACAAGCACGCTTCTGCTGTTCATCTTCTCGTAATGATTAAAAAAAGGAAAACAAAAGAACACTTGTTTATTTATGGATGAGAAGATCGCACACGTATCTAGATGGAGAGATCTCAGAGGTATATCAACGTGGAAAGCTTTCAATACTGACATCGACTATTCGTCTGAGATACAAGACATCCTGCTTCTTTTTACGTAAAATTAAGCTGAAATTCTACGCGGGACAACGACAATGGTGCAATAACAGCAGAAGCAATCATAATAACAATTCAAAAACAAAAGCAGCAAACGCTTAATTGGTTAGACAATCCCCTTAACAAAATTTTGTTTTTTTCATTGTTGAATCCCTGAAATTCATTCCCGATCCTTCGGCCTTCAAGGGAAGCCTTAGAAAGTTCGTTTCTTCCTGGTAGTTTCCCTTTCTATTGTCGGCTTGAAAGGCCCAGAGAATGTTAGAACAGCAAAGGAGTAAACAGAGCGTTGAATAACTGAAGAAGTTTGCATAGCATTGACACTTTGTTGCGTGCGACAGTGGCCGATCCACCTAAATGGTGAATATATTAGTTCACGACAGCAGCAGCCATAACAAAAATAACATATAGCAATATTAGCATCAATGAAACAGGATAACGTAACGACAACGGCTGAATTGAAAATATAGACGCCACCAAGAAAGACTGCGGATCCAGACCTTGTCCGAATGAACATCTACGACAGGCGGTTGTTCTGACCCCTTGCCTTGTTGCTCTCTTCTACGAAATTATAAAGGCGTCCTACTTGCCTGAAGAATGAAAGGTCGGCCTCTTAGGGTTGTTCTACTGAAAGGAAAAGGGGATTCCTTGAGACCTTCATCAACCGTGTCATAGCAAAGGAAAGTGTCAGCTACAAAGTACTACCTGCATTTATAGAAGGTTGGCTGAAAGTTTTCTTAGAAAGTACCAAATGCTTACCAGGAAAGCCACACGGTTACAGGCAAAAGAAATCGAGAATGACGACTTGCGCTGTTCTTCTCAACAGCATTCGAATGGCGCTCCGAGGTAAACAAAAGGTTCTCTTTGCTGTCTTCGTAGACTTTCAGGAGGCATTTGATACAGCGTCACGAATACGGGGTAGCTGAACACACCCACTTCTATCAGACTACAGAGGCACAAGGCGATAACCTCAACCCACTATTTTTCCGCTATGTTCTCAATAATGATAAACGATTTGCCGGATGAAATCCACGCGCCAGTGAGTACTTTTATGAGAATCAATGACTTTGTCCTCTGCTCTCGGAGTCTGTTTCACTAGCAGCATTTGCTCGCATAACTGCAAAAGTATGTTGACCTTAATTATTTAGTGATAAATGTATCAAAAACTGATCACGCCGAAAAATAGAATTAAATATTTTGCGTAGGTCAGCACTGATAGCTCCACATATCCAAAACGAACTTAAATATACTGAAAATTAAGGCAAACTTTCTTAAAAGAGTGCTAATAGTCCTCCGCGCTACCACAACCGCCTTATCTGTTGGCCCCCACCCCACTCTTTGTGGAGGACTTCAGAATGTCTTATGCCTTACCTGAGGCCTTCAACAATAATCTTGCTTAGTAGGAATATACGCGTGCGGATATTAGGTGGCTTTTTTAATTAGACTAGAGCGATGATCACTAATTACTAGAAGGTCCATGTTGCAAAAATGCCTAGTTGCGGTAGCTTAGGCAGCTAACGCACCGTTCGAAACGGGCACTACAGTGGCAACCATGCTTAACAGACAATTGCAAGTTCGAGTCCGAGCTTTGTTAGTTATATTTGTTAGACGTGATTGCTAACACGTCTTTGTTTGTAGAAGCAAAACAAAGAAAATTGTTTTGCTTCTACATACCTTTGCTGAAAAAAGCCAATATAAATCCCGAAATGAGAACGCGATACCGAAACATGCATTTAGACGCTATCGTACAGCAGGCAACTTAGTCCATTGCGAGCGTCTCAAATGTGGTTGTCAGATCGTTATAAAGAAAGGGTACTTCATTACCGGGCTTGCAATACAAGGATTTCATAGAAAGTTATATACACGAAAAAAACAATCGAGTGTCAATGCAACCAAGTGCTTATTAATATATATATATATATATATATATAACTATATATATATATATATATATAATCAATCTCGACATTATTACTGGGTGATATGTCACAATTAGCCCCCGTGAACCAACGACGGTTGCACTTCCCTTAGCAGCCGCCGCCGCCTTGAGGCAGGTACCGAAACATTGGTGCTGTAGGCGTGATGTATCGCGGTACATGAGATACTTGGATGATCTTAGTGCTGTTGATGATAATGAGTTGAATCGCGTCGTTGAGGTGGGAAAGTCTAACGGTCGCGGCGACGGTACTGTGTTTGTGCTGCGTTCTGAACATCGTCCAAATGCGTTAGCGGTGCAGCGATCATTGTTTCCTCACGTGACGTGCCAATCACGATTCTGGAGGTAGGGTATAAAATTAACGGAGTAGTTAAGGAGAGATGGCCGGCTAATAATACTAATAGGTGCGGGTTTAGCACAATGTTAATAATACCAGTCCCTCGCTCTCCTCGTTGCATACACGCCTTTGAAGTCAAGAACTACGCTGTTTATGTGCGCGGCGTTTGAACAGTAAAAGGCAGAACAGCATTTCGCAGGTGCCGTGTTGTTGCGTGTCCAATGCATGTATCATTCGCCATCCCAATGAAATGTAACTATGTATAGGAGTGGATGGGTGTGTTTAGAGGGCATCCAGATCCGTACAGATTTGCAATACCTGCAACAGATAAACGAGCAGCCATAAGTTAGGCTTCAAAATGAATTCTACTGTTGCGATCAGAACTATGTATAGACACACATCGTTATAATCGAAACTTTATCGATTAGTCGAATAATAAATGAACTCACGGTGGCTTAATTCGATACGAATTTATTACCGTTGGCCAATAATAACAATACTGTTATATTTATCGCTAAACAGTGTTTTAAAATGAATAATAATAACTTCATTATTAATGGTTATATTGATTATTCGTATTCCAAATTTTCAGCTGTGAGGCTGTAGGTTCGAACGTATTGTATCGGTTTCAGCGACATTTTCTCATCCCATGACGCGGCATTTCCTCTAAACACAACGCGAGACAACACAGTTGCTGCGCCCACAATGGAGCCTGCGTTCTCTTATGGAGCAAGAGCAAAGAGAACATCTTAATATTATTATTATTACAACGGCGCATCCAACAGCGCCCTGTGTCGTCTGTCTGGTTGGTGGTGGCGGCGACAAGTGATGTTGTTTAGTGGGTGCATCCATCCAGTCCAACATGGCGGCGCCCATAGCGCGCCTTCGAACAGGGCTGCACCATCGCCGCATAGTAAAAATTTTGCCAATTTGTGGCTGGCGCCGAGCCGATTGGCGATGTCTGTTCCAGCTGCTGGGAGGATCGGGAGACCGGCTATCGCATCGCGACCGCCGGCTCGTCGGTTTCAGCCAGGAGCAGATGTTTGAGGTGGTGAGTGATACCAGCCGTTATCCGGAATTCCTTCCGTGGTGTCAGCGGTCCCGCGCACTGGCTCACCACGGATCCGTCGAGCATGTCCACATGACGGTGGGCTTTGCGCCTTTCGAGGAGACCTACACATCGCAGGTATGCAGATGCAACAGCCGCGCCAACTACATACGCCATACATATTCGTTCTCTATGCATACATACCATATATATATATATATGGTATGTATGCATAGAGAACAATAAGCAATAGGTAGGTCCGCCAAGTCCGGAGAATATGGGGGGGGGGATCCTCGACAAGTTGGAACATTAGTTTGCGTATTTTGGCCGAGGCAAAAAGAGATATGTGGGCGGACGCACACGTCTCGTGTGCGTTGTCGTGATGAAACAGCACAGTCTTCTTCTGTACCGCAGGCCGTAGTGCTATGATGCTTTCCGTGAGTAGTCAATTAATAGAATGAATTTTGCATCCCAGTAAACGGGCGCCACAACCTTTCCGGTAAAGATGTGCCTTTTTACCCCGGTGAGAGGCCGTTTGCCGCATACGGTCCGCCCTCCTGGTGGGCTCTTCCCATTCTGAAGTAAAGTGGTTGATCCAAGTTCTGTCGGCGGGGATGAATCGGCCTAAAAAAATCCTGCGGATTGCGTCTCAAACATTCTGAATATTTCTTCAAACAATTTGTTTATTTGTGCAGTAGCCGATATGCTTTATTTATTTTATGCATAAATGCTGATACAATATTTGACGTGTTGCATCGTAGGTAATGCCTATCTCCCCCGCCATTTCGCGCAGCTTCAACCGGTGAAGAATCAGTAATCAGGAGTTTGTAGACTTCTAGCATAGTCCGGTTTGTAGACTTCTAGCCGTCCCGAACATGGTGCATCCTCGGAGCCCATACTGCTCTTTTTAAATAAGGCAATCCATTTAGTAATGGTACTGTACGCAGTGCATTAGTTCCGAAAAAGTGCATTTAATTTTACTTTAATTTCTGTTTCTGTCACGTCTCCAAACAAATATTTAACGGATACGGTACTCATTCTACTTCACTGTCAATAGAGGGTCTGACAGGCTACATTTGCGTGACTCGCTACAAACGCAATTCTAGACCAATGTATATGATACCTAATTTGATAATAATCATTTCATAATACTTAGTTTGTTTCCTTAGAATAATAGCTTAAAATGAGCTTTTAGCCCAAATTTGTAATATACTTAAATGGCCGGCCATCTCTCCTAAATTATTCCGTTAAAGTTTACATATTTTTTAATAATAATGTAGATATTGCTCTTTCTAGTGCATATCCTGTTATAAAACAATCGTGATTTATACAACCTTTCAGACTAAGTTTCGTGGTATGAATTTTAAGGTATGACAGAAATTTATTATTCAAATATGTATGCTGAGTATAACCCTGTAAGATGTCTGAATTTATTGCGGGTTTTTTCTGCTGTCGAACCGTGCATCATGGCAAACCTTTTACGAACGCCTCCACGATTATGTTTCGCCAGGGTTTTAAGCAAACATTTTAGAGCCCACCATAGCAAAATCTCTACCCGTTCTCTATCTTTATACATTGAAAAAATTGCGTTGATTGAAAGAGCGTTCGACAAGTTCGAACCTCAATTCGGCCAGTTTTGTCAATGCTACCGCGACTTGTGTGCAGGAGCATTGCCCCGGTGAAACAGGACAATCTTGTTTGCAAAGCTGGTCGTTTATCAGTGAGTTTTGCAAACGGTGTTTCCAAAAGTCCTGCATAATATTTTCATGTGATTGTCTTACCGCTCTCAATGTAGTCGAGCAGATTTATCCCACGTTGGTCTCAAGAACACTCACACTCTCTTCAGAGGTCTTTCCGATCGATGCCGTTGTCCTCACACGTTCTTCTGAGGTTCCTCCCCAGTTGCACATCCTTGGCGAGATGCTTTTTGGGTGGTGGACCCAGCTTTCATCGACGATCACGAATCTGAGCAATTTGCGCAAGTTGTCGCACAGAATGGAATGCACACTGCACAAACTGATTTTCGAGGCTTCTGCTAAGTTGTTTATGTGCGTCATCTTTTAAACAAATTAATCCAGTTTGAGACAATGGCGCCGTGAGTATTGTCTAACTCAGTTTTACATGGATCGCGTTTCAATTTTTAAAATAAAAGTGCTTTATAACCGCTTAAAACTCTCTTTTTTCGTTGTTCAAAATCACACCGATACGTTGCACGGGATAAGCGGTCAAACGAGATGTTGCTTAATGGAAACGACCAGCTTAAGCCAGAAATCCAGCAATCCTTCTGGGTCTCGCGAACGATATGCGCGAGGTGAAACACACTATTCAACAAACTTTTTGGATTTCAATTGAATAATTAAACCGCACATTTGTCTCATAACGGAAATTGTGATATTGCTATTTTTCGACACAGTTTACCTAAATAATGTGAACATTTAAAACGAGTTTTCTTACACTCCATTCTAGTGGGCCGCGGAATTGTTGTTGATATATAAAATAGTGCGCGTAGTATGAGCCGAATTCTGCATAACATGAATATTAGGCCTTACAGGCTCACTTTAAGTCTACCACTGACCATAGCTTACCGACAAACATGATGCCAGTTTGCGCAAGATCACAAAAATTGGTCTGTTTATATTTGTAAAGTTTGATTAATAAGTTATATATGCAAAACCCCTTGTGTACTATAGCAGATATATAAACATTAGCTCCGGCTTGAACGCGAATTGTGTACTAACTTAATTATGGGATTCGAGCGGTATATACATTTTTATTATGATGCTACCGTTGTGAGTACAAAAGCCAGTAGGTCAAACGTGATAGGTGCTGCGATATTTTTGGCGGGAAATCATAATTACATATACATATACGTGCCACTCGGTAAGGATTTTGTTTTATCTTTTTAGGGATTTAGAACCTTTTCAAAATGTTAAGAGAAGATTTATCGTTTGCTTGACATCGTCACGAATTCTGCTCTCTCGCGTTTGAGACCTTAAGTGCTCCTAGTGTTCGGGCCAGGCAGTTGACCCGCAAAGTCGGCACTTTGTTAAATCTGTCAACCGGTGATAGCAGATCGTCATCATTTTTTAAACAACGTCTGGAGCTTGACATACAACGTGGAAACACGGCCTCAGTTCGGGGCACACTCCTGAAGTGGTCTCGGCCAAGCCTAAACGAAGCGGATACGTGATAGTCACACAACACACCCGCTAGGCACATTGGCTTAGCTAATCTTCCGTGATATGTGTCCCGCATACATAATGTAATATACGGAAAATAAATACGTTTAAGTTGCTTGATATATATATATATATATATATATACATATACATATACATATATATATATATATATATATATACATATATGTATATATATATATATATATATATATATATATATATATATATATATATATAGATATATACATATACATATACATATATATATATATATATATATACATATACATATACATATACATATACATATATATATATATATATATATATACAACGGCGGAACTCGGGGACAGTGCTCGGGACCCTGGTATTTGCAACGAATTATCCCCTATAATCTGCATGACGCTGAATAGTCACCTTTCGTGCGTCTTAGCGATGCCAAGGTTATGATGTTCGGCGCGCAAACCAAAGGCATGACAGCATATGATCTTAAGTCGATGGAAATCCTCCTGCTGGTACAGTGCATCGGATGACCTGTGTTTGACGGAAACAGCAAGCCAGAGTTAAATACTTTCGGGGCTGAACCTTAGCGGACTCGACATCAAGCAAGCCAGAATTAATCAAATACTGCCTTTTATTCATTGATGCTGATGATCCCTGAATGATATACTTTTTTTTTTAATGCTAGTGTACATGGTATGTAGAGGTTGGGCGTCCGCTGCCACTTCCGAAGAAACACATTATTGGAGCTCACTACGTGCTTATAAATGTTATGCTAGAAATAGCCGTTATGTTCAATCCAAAGGACGGTGCAGGTCCGACTTTATTTCGGTTTATATCAGTGCAGGTTGAGGTTTATTTCGAACAGGCGCTGCCACGCCGATTAGAAAGGAGTAAGTACTTGGGAGATGTACGAAGGAGATTAGAGCTAAAATTCGTGTAAGTCTCAATTAAAAACCTGTAGCTGTACAAATTGTTTATTCATTGAAACGCCCTACTTTGTTTTCAATATATATGTTAGCAATATATATGCTATATATTTTAGGGACCAATGAACCTTTTATTTCCTATTTCAAAAGCTTTATTTCGGGGGCAAATTAGTCTCATTTTGGACTTCTATATAATACAAAAGGTGGTTTGCGACTGAGACTGTGCAAAGCTTGAAGCATCGGATGCCGCAGACGGCTAACACACTGTTTAAAAAAAACAATTTCCCCAAGAGTTTTAACTAACCAAAAACTCGTGTTTCTGCTGTTCTGAGACCAGAGACGCTATTGCACACTGCATTAAGTGGTCTACGGGACGTTCAAATGTAGCACTTAGGGTTCTACGCGCGCGCTACCTGCGTACGTAGTAGTCTCGTCTTCGTGGTTAGTCGCCGCTAAATTCGCATGCTTGCTTATCATGAATGAGAATGTATTTTTCTTATATGTATGTGTTTATACTACGGCGATTGTTCATGTTCATTCCTCCAACTTAAACGACAGGTAACGAGACACGAGCCGCATAAGATTCGATCGTTTTCGCCCGAAGGCACGTTCTTTCGCGATCTCGAGTCACGGTGGTCGTTTGAGGCTCGGGGCCGGCATTCCTGCATACTTGACTTTGAGGTTAGCTTCGTCCTGAAGTCATCGTTACAGGCGCCACTGGCCAACATGTTTCTCAAGACGACAGCGACACAGATGAGTCGCGCATTCATCGAACGGGCCCGACAACTCTACGGAGAGCCCTCGTGCGAAGAAAAGGAGCTCAGCGATTTGCAGACGTAGTGTTATCTGGGAGTGTATCTGTAAGAATCCGCTGATTTATGCTGATAATGATGGCAATGGAACCTCTATCATTATATTAAGTGACTCAGACTAGTTGAGTTAAACGATGCATTATTGTAGTAGGTTTAAATACATTTGTTTAACACCAATCACACTATATATCTAAAGAATACGCATTTAGAAGGTATATTTTTACTTTATTAATATTGCTTTCTACGTAGCCACGAAATGTGTGTAATAAATGTCGGAACTGAGTTCTGCAATGTTTTACGAATATTTGTTGTTATTATCTAGATATGGCAGTGTACATATTACGCATGTTTTGCGTAGGAGCAGTGTGTAACTATAAAATGTTACGTGCCAGAAATGGGCTGTGTCGATCTCCTCCGTGACCAGTCTACTGACTGATTATGAATGCTTGCCTTTAAGAGAGGTTTTTTGTCTCTCAATTGGCTGATCTTCTCATGCTATAGTAGCCCACGCAAAAAAAATCTGTATTCCGTAGAATGTGTTTTGTCAATCTCTATCTAACCTTAAGCAGAAGTAGTGCTGGGTATTTTATGGCTATATTTTTTGCATTTCCCATTTATCTAACTAGAAACTAATGTGTGTATTTTTTCGTCTATCTATTCTGTTAAAAGCTTCGCTTAGTCAGCAATTTATTTATAGTAGTAGTAGTTTTATTAACCAATGATTGGTTTACGAATATATATCATAGACATCGCATTTATTATATTAAACAAGGATGTTTCATATATACAGATCACTGGGCGTAGAAAGCATTGAGAGCGCGCACGATCCGCCATGGGTAGATATTGGCTACCTTGACAGATCTAGCGCAGCCTTGGCCTCACTATTGCACCTGTGAACGAGTATTCGTTTCGTGAATGTCGAATAGCTCTTCGAAGCGCTCTTCTTCAGGTCTTGGTAGTACCTAAGATCTGCCTCGCGTAGTTGATCACGAACAGACGGCAAGGTGACAGGTAACCCTGTACAAGGTCGGATTCTTCCTGGGCATTTGGTAAACGCTCTATATCCCGGCTGTAGAGCGGCGACCAGAGCTGTGATCCGTACATGATAACTGGTCACATTTGTTTCTGTCAAATATATATATATATATATATTTATATATACATATATATATATTTATATATACATATATATATATATATACACACAGTCTGCTAAATATATACATATATATATATATATATATATATATACACAGTCTGCTACCGGCTTCCGTCGGTAGTGCGTCGCGTGTTGTGGTCTCCGTCTGAGATTGGTGATTTTGTGTGACTTGTGTCTTGCCTTGTATCGTGTTGAGCATGGGGCAAGTCTTCTGTCGTGTCTGTCCAAATCGGGCCCAATGCTGAGGCTCGGTGAATTGTGTACGCCTCTTTTTTTCACGGTTTTTATTGTTGGCATTGACTCTGTACTGAGTGTTGCTTTGGCAAACCAGGTGTATTTAGTGCTGTTCTGGCTAGGGGTGGCCGCTTTGCTGCACTGTCAAACAGTAACTCTGCGCTCTCCGACGGATCTAGTCGTCACTTGTCATCATTAGTCAGCTACTTGCATACAATCGTTTGTGTCAGTCACCGCATCTAGTGGCTGACAAATTCAGTTGTCAGCAGGAAATCATATTCTTCCACATGAGCAATGGTTAACGGGAAGATGGTGGCCGAGAAGAGGGGAAGGGCCGGCTTGAGTTGTACACTCAAGACTACCGTCGATTCGAAAGACCGGAAAGCGAAGTTAGCTGCCTTGGCTCGAAACAAGCTGACTGCATCGAAAGAAGAATCAGCTGGTGGAAATAAAACAGAGTCAGCTGGTGGAAATGAAACAGAGTCATCTGCATTGAAATCGATAGTCGTGGATGAAGTTTCTGTGAATGTGCCGTCCGCAGAAAATGATGTTGTAACAAACTGCAACGCTGAAACCGGCTGTGCTAATGAGGCCGATGATACAGATTCGGTGAACGATGATTGGAAGGTGGTGGTCTCCAAGGACACTATCAAACGTCTACAAAAGCTGAAAGACCAAATCGGCGCTATCCGGTCTAAGTCATTCAGTCAGCAGCCTAAAGGCCTCTTTCGTGTAGTTATTGCGCAAAGAGGTGTGAAATCTGTTGACGGGGTGAGTGTTTCTACAAGCGAGCCGTTCATTGAAAGGCTACTTCTGTTGTGTAGTGAGGTGCACAGACTCTACCCAAACGCAAAACCAGAGTCGAAAGCTGGCATCATTTATGTCTGGTTCAACAACATTGATGAAGCACACGCGGCAACACAGATAACGACGCTCCTCAACATCCCGGTGGTGGCTAAATGCGGCGATTTGAATGCATACCGCGCCAGAATAAACGGAGTTGATAGAGGATTTACTGACGAAGATATTCTGACTGCCCTTAAGGATGTTGGTGTCGTCTCAGCGAAACGGGAGAGCATTATTAGGAGATCAGGATCCACTGTCACGTCAATCCCTACTGACAGGGTCATGCTTCAGTTTAATAGGGTTTCACCGACTGACGTGTTCCTTGCTTTCAGGTCTCATAAAGTCACTATACACGCTGGAACGCCAGTCTCATGTTACAAGTGCTTGAGGCTAGGACACATTGCAAAATATTGCCGAAACGAAGTAACATGCAAAAAGTGTGGACAAGCTGGTCACCTGGCTCAAAACTGCAAGCACCAGGCAAAATGTGTAAACTGTAGAGGCCCTCATGTGTCATCTTCTCTGTCCTGCCCGTTCCGACTCTGCGAAATAGAGAAACGCAAAGCTTTCATGGAGTGTCGCTTGTTGCAACAGGTCGGATCAGAACATTCTGAGGCAACACAAATCAAAGTAGTTGACTCGCCGCAGCCGGCTATCGCACCCGATTCCTCATCCGCTCCGAATTTTGCGCCTGGATCATCCACGTCTGCGCCACCCACCTATACTGCCGTAGTGAGGTCACTGATCGTAAAGACCTCGACTGGCCCTGACGTTCGCGTAAATCTACCGGGATCAACATCCTTCCCCAAGAAGCAGATTCCCACCGTGAAGAAGTTTGCTGCGAATACTCTTCGCAAGCCTCTCTCATTGAAGTCATCGCGCACCTCTGCTACTCACAAATCGAAGGGACGTGACTCCGGCATAATCACATTTTTGAAGCACATTACGAAGGTTTTAAAAGTTGTATCCCCAAAGGCGGCAACGCGTCTAAAAAAATTGATTGATGTTCTCACCCCGTTGTTGTCAACCCTATCGATGCTAACCTAGTATCTTTTTTACTGAGTTCTTATTATCTTGGTGTCTGTACATTCATATATTCCTGTAAACGCATTGTGTAAACTATATTAGCCAAAACAGCACGTCTAATATTAAGGCATGCAAACTTTCGAACAACGTTAGACTAAATCACACTGGCTTGACGCTAATCCATTTAAATGCCGGCACTGAAGGGCTAAAAAAATCAGGTCAACTGGAGTTGCTAAGCCATTTTTTCTACCCGGGCAGGGTAGACTAGGCGGCGGTGTCGGCATCTACGTGCGTTCCACCTGCAGTATCTTATCTTCTCGCTCAGTTTCTAGTCATGATGGTAATGTCCAGGTGGTACGCGTACATTTAAAAAAAACGGCCAGGCCTTGAATGTTTTATTGTAGGGTTTTATTCCAATCATGTTTCGTGCAAAGACACCCTACTAAATACACTAGACGAGCTGTTGCCGAATTGTACCTCCACCCCTGTCATTGTTATGGGCGACGCAAATATTAATCTACTTTCGGTTCCGCAACCTAGCGATTATTCATCATTCTGTTCCGTTAGAGACTTTACCCTTGTAGTGGATCGCATAACGAGACCCGTCGGGTACATGTATAGACCACATAGCTGTTTCAAATCGCTCGAAGTTTACTACCATCCAGCCTACGGTTCTTGAAACTTTGCTCTTTTCTGATCATTACCCGGTTTTCCTAAGTCTTTCCGACAACTCCGCGACTACTAAGCCTTTGGCAAAGTCGGCTCTAAACCCACGTAGACGTCATACAAAGGCTAACATTGACACGTTCCTACGCCGCTTACAAGACGTCTCGTGGTTAACGGTGTATGATGCAGTCACTGTAAATTCTGCATTTTACGCTTTTAGTACCATCCTGCTTCTTACATACGAAAAGTCATTTGACCTTGTAGACCTTCCTGACCCTGACAGTTCGGGTAAGGAGTGTCAGTTTTCCTTCTCTCCAGGTTTACGGCGGCTGCGTCGCAAGATTAATAAGTTGTACCGCAGACATCGTAAGATAAATTCGGTAGACACGAAGACCGCCTATTTAAACAGCCGTCGCCGCTACCTCAATGCTATCCGCGCTGCGAGGACAGCATTCTATCGGAATCGTTTTGAATTCTTGCGTGACGATTCCGCTAAACTCTGGAAATTCATCAACGGCCTCTGTGGCAGGCGACGTGACGCTGTGGACTTACCGTCCGCGTTAATAGTTGGCGATGATAAAACTTTGGAAGATCCAGTAGAAATTGCAGATGAGCTAAACCGTCACTTTGCCACGTTAGGTAATAATACGGTCGCTCACCTCAAGAAAAACAGAAATCTGCAAACCTTACTTGATGAAATCTGGAAAGAAACAATAATGTATTTTCACTCTCTTCCGTCTCTATTTCCGAGGTTCTTGGTGTCCTCTCCAGTCTCAAGGCAAACTGGAGCCGAGGTGTCACGGGTGTGCCTGCAAAATTGTTGAAGCTATCAGCTTTTTTGATTGCAGGGCCTCTGACTTCTATTATAAATCGCTCGTTTGAGACCGGAAACTTCCCAGCACGGTTGAAGGATACGGCGGTATTTCCTCTATTCAAGAAAAAGGGTGAACGAAATCGCGCAGCAAATTACAGGCCGATATCTGTTGTTGATTATATCTCAAAGGTCATTGAGAAGTTGGTGTTGTTCAGGCTAAATCGACACTTAGAGTCGATTAATTTCCTATCACCCAACCAGTTCGGCTTTCGCAGGGGTAGGTCGACTGACTTAGCGCTGGCCCACTTATGGCAGCGGGTGTCTGATTCGGTGGAGACAAACAAGTTTTGTCTTGCGGTCTTTCTTGACGTGTCGGCTGCTTTTAATTGTATTGATCATTCCTTACTGTTCCAGATGCTCGCTCAGCTGGGCTGCTCCGTGCCGGCTGTTGCTTGGTTTAGGTCATATCTCTCAGGACGGAGGCAAGTGGTTCGAGCTGGGCAAATAGAATCCTCGTGGAAACACGTTGATATAGGTACCCCTCAAGGTTCGATTCTCGGGCCTTTTATGTTTCTTATCCTTCTGAATTTTATCCTATTAAGAATTCAGGGGCTAAATCTTGGTTCTACTATAGCTTTTGCTGATGACACGACGCTAATCTACGGAGTTAAAAATCGTAATTTTGATGCAGATTTGCACCAGTCTCTCCAAAATGTTGACAATACAATTAGCATTTTTAATACTTTTGGTTTAGTTGTCAATGCCGATAAAACACATTTTGTAGTTTTTCGCTCATCACCGAGGCATCAGGCATTTTTTTTTTTTTTTTTTTTTTTTGTTCTGGGAGGTTTCGGTAATGCATGATGCACATGCGCCACTAGCAGCCTGCGTGACTAGTGTGAGACTCGCAAACCCACTAAACCCGGATTCCTCCCCACCCCCCCAGGCTCGGTATTACTTTGGCATTACATCGAAACCGTGGGAGAGGCGTCCCTGCCGTTCTCCTTCAATCAGCTCTATCCCTTACTATCATCCCGCATGTCTACCTGCGGTTGGATAGGGGGATGCCATTTTGTAATCCGTCCTGTGAGGGTGCGTCGAGACCATGAGGGCCTGGCTGCTCCCCACCCCCTCCCCCCTCCCTCGGCTCCTCGTCTCGACCACTCTCCCGAGAGACCCGCTCAAACCTCTCCCGCCTGGCCGTTTCCTTGGCTGTCTTGAGTGTCAAAACAGCGTCGAACAAGTTCGTCGCCTCCCTCCATGCCTCCGCCGAAGTCATCATATGGGAGACCACCTCCTTGATGGGTCGGCCCCTCACAGCGGTTGGTGCTGCGTCCCGTGCTTCCCTGAGAGCATCACACCGCAGAACAGTATGCTCTACGTTGTCCGTTTCTCCAGAGTCGCACAGTACGCAGATATCGCTGATGGCCTTCTTGATCCTTGACAGGTAGCTCTGGAACTGGCCGTGTCCGGTCAGAACCTGAGTCGTCCAGTAGGAAAGCTCCCCGTGTCGGCGGTCATACCATACCCTGAGGTCCGGTATCAGACTCTTGGTCCAGCTCCCTGTGGTCACACCGGGTCTTACCTGCGCCCATTCCTCATGCCAGGCCGATATGGTGGCACTCCTGGCCCTGGTGAGATCCAGACCTTCGTCTAGATACATTTTACTTCGTTCAGCCACTAGGAGGTCCCATGGCAGCATTTTGGCTAGGACCAGGAGAGCTTCGGTCGAGACTGTTCGATACGCCCGGCTTACCCTGATTGCCAGCGTTCGTTGGGTCGACCTTAGTGCCCCCCTATTTTTCGCCGTCCGCATTGCCATGTCCCCCCAGACTGGGGCTGCGTATAGCGCCGTTGATTCGGCCACCGAGGCCAGGAGCCTTCTTTTCACCTCAGCCACCCCACCGACCCTAGGCATGATCCGCGCCAGGTTCAGGGAGACCCTTTGGGCCTTTTCGGCCACGTACTTAACGTGTGCCGATCCGGTCAGTCCGGTGTCTAGCATGACCCCAAGGTACTTTACCTTCTTTCTGATTTCTATCGGGTGGCCCGCCATCACGAGGTTAATGCCGGTCGTCCTCTTTCTGCCTGTTAGGTACATCGCCTCCGTCTTGTCGGGTGCCAGTTTCAAGTGATGGGACTCCATCCACTCGGACACCATTGACAAGGCCTCATTGGCGGCGCTCTCCAGGGCTCTTTCGGTCCTGGCCGTTATCATGAGTGCAAGGTCATCGGCGTACGCCAACGTCTCCACCCCATACGGGAGACCTGGGATCTCGAGCACCCCGTCGTAAGCTATGTTCCAGAGCACGGGTCCTAGAATCGAGCCCTGTGGGACTCCGGCAGTAACCTCGTACTCCTGCCCCCCTGCAACCAAGCCTCTGTCATCCAGGTAGGATGAAATCATTCGACGGAGGTAGAGGGAAAAGCCCTTCCTCTTCATCGCCTCCACAATTACTTTCCAGTTCATTGTGTTGAAGGCATTTTTGACATCCAGGAGGATCAGGAGCACGAATCCCCTTGTTTTAGGGGTCTTCATGGTCTCCTCACCCGCCCGTTTCAGAACCTTCTTTAGAGCCCCTAATGCGGATCTGCCCTTCCGGAAGCCGTACTGGGCATCTGATAGGGCGTTCTTTTCCTGAATCTCGTCGTTTAGTCTCTTGACTATAACGTTCTCCAGGAGCTTACCCATGGCGTCAATGAGGCATATGGGCCGGTAAGCCGAAGGCCCCGTCTTTCTCCCGGGTTTGGGGATTAGAACCAGGCTTGCCCTTTTCCACAGCCTCGGGAATCTCCCCTCTCTCAAAAGCTTGTTGGCAAGGTCTTGGAAGACCTTAGGCCACCTTTTGACCAGTAGCCTCGCTACCTCTGGGGGAATTCCGTCTAGGCCGGGCGCTTTACCGGTTGCCAACCGATTCCGGGCTTGTTCGACCTCCTCCAGCGTCACCTCCGGAATGTTTTCCGGGGTGACCGAGAACTCCTCGTTTTCTCTCCGCGGCTGTGCCGGAAAAAGACCGGTTACAGTCTCCCGCAGCACATCCGGGGGGAGTTTCGGGGGAGGTCTCCGGAGTTTGGCCATAACTATTCGGTACGGCAGGCCCCATACGTCGCTCTCCACCGCGTCTATCAGCTCTTTCTCCGCTCGGGCTTTACTTTTGGCGATGAGTCCTCGGAGTCTCAATCGAGCAGCCTTGTACTCCGTCAATTGGGATTCAGCTCTTGCGGTCTCTCGCTCCCCGTAAAATCCCACCCGTCGTTTTCTTTGCGTTAACCAGCTGCGTGTTCTCGTGAAAATCCTATTTAGCCTAATGCAAGCCCTGCGGGCAGCTGCGATCCCTTTGTTCCACCAGTAATTAGGAGGGTGGCGGCTCCCATGGTGTTGTGAGGGAGCAGCTTTCTCGCATGCTGTAGAGAGTATGCTAATTATTTGATATTCATCCCCCACCGTGTCTCCCAGTTGTTTGCAACCCTCGTCTATTTCAGGCATTGCCTAACAACCAACTACTCAAGCTACGAAGCATTAAGCTCTCGCAGACAGCCAAGTGCCTGGGGCTCGTTCTCCAGGAAAATCTGAAGTGGCATCCTCACATAGAATATATTGCATCCAAGTGCTATGCTGTTATATCGGCGCTGCGCAGAATGAAATTGATTGGGGTCTCCACAGAGGGCTTGCTTCTGGTGTACAAGGCCGTGTTCTTACCAATACTATGCTATGGTATCCTTCTCTGGGGTGGTGGATATGACGGAATTCTCCGGAGAGTCAGAGTAATTCAGAATGATGCACTTAGAGCAATTTTTTTTAGGAGACGGATAGATTCGGTCCATGATTTATTTACTTTATATAGCCTACTCAAGGTGGAAAAAATTTACACGCTGCGGGCTTCTATGCTAGCATATCAAATTTCGCGAGGTATTGTACCAGCGGAGATTGCGTTTCCACGAATTCCTACCTCAAATCGGACATCAGCTAGGCGTGCAACAACTTTTGCAGTGCCCTCAGTGTCCTTGAAGACTAGTCAACACTCACTTGCATGCCGCCTGCCCGAAACTTGGACTAGAATTCCTAAAAATATTAGATGCCTCACATCGAAGCACCTCTTTGCTCGCGAAGTAAAAAATGGCTTTTAATTTCACAGTCTGAATCGGGCTGGTAATCTAGTTATATCCTAAATCGGGGTTATTAGTGCTTTGTATAAGGGATCATCTTCCCAAATTATTTTTTTTTTAATTTTTCAGTGTGTTTTTACCTGATGTCGTTGTGTATTATATAGATGCTGTATGAGTGTATCAATTCACTTGCGCGTATATGTGAGCGCGTGTTGCCTCACCTAATGCTGTACATTGTAACAAACGCTGTAGAGACATCCTGGTGATGATGCTTATTGTGACTATGTATTGTGTAATTGCGCTTATTCCAAGCATTCTTTGAAATATTGTTGAGTGTGAATTTTGTCTCGGTGATTGATTTATTTTGTTACCATTTTTATTTACCGAGAACTTAAGCATTGCAAAATGCAGTTCCGTTGAATAAACCACGTTTGAAACTTGAAACTTGAAAAAAAACTATATATACATATACATATATATATATATATATATATATATATATATAAATATATAAATTTGCTTTGTGCAGGGTAGTAATACTAGTAGTAGCAACGATACAAAGGGACGTACTAGTACTGCATACTGGTACTACATAAAGAATAACTGTAGATGCATATATATGTAAGTATCTATTCCTCCAGGTAAAAGAACGTCACCCATCATATTTTACTTGGTTGTGTATCCACACTAGAAGCGAAACATTTAACATGACTACAGACAATTAAGACACGATCCGACTGTTGAAGTGAAATGGGCAATACTCAACCTTATAATGCAGTGAACTAGATTAACCCTTGGAAATGCGATCTCGGCGGAAAAAATATTTGCATTAACGAGCTCTACAATCACTCTAGAAAAACTCACTCTCTCTCTTTATCGCTCTTCAGATTTTTCTTGGACAAAGTAATTTATGTATGCGCTCAATCTTGACAGGCTCTCCGAAAAATCTTAATTACTCCTTAATCTTAATACTTAAATGATCGTAATGAAATGCTCATTCGCGAAGTGTTTTCTAAATAACCGTGTCGAAGTATTTTCTAAATAACCGTGTCGCATCTGTTCAGCGTTATATGTACTTCGGAACAAGCAGACTTCTCTTACGAATACGACGAGATTTTTCAGAGACCATGTTTCATTGAAAAACAACAGAGCAACAACCGTATACCCTTATACGCTGTTGATACAACACGGCGCCAGTACGACGACACGACAGCCGATTGAAGGCATTGTCCAACGAGCGACTCCAACGACAAAGGAAATGCGCGCCAGAATCGACCAATCAGCAAAGAAGGTCCCATGGAACATTCGAGATGATCGAATTTACCAAAGTCATTAATTAACCAGCGTTCCAACACAAAAGAACACACAAAACCGATGTAATTTCGACCAATTTTGAGAGCTGCGTCTGGCATTCTTGTTTGGTGGCAACCTCGTGCTATGCGTGCTTATGCCTCCAACGGATCGTAGTTTAATATTTGAGTTAGCTAGCAGCATGATTTGCTGCAAACGATTTCGTGTCGATTTCATGTCTTTAGCATCATCGCTCATCGGTCTAGCTTTTTTTTCACAGGGGCCAGAAACAACAGTGCACCCTTTGATCTGGGTAGTGTGGGACTCCCAAACCCACTAAAAACCTGGTGATCCCCTAACTTACATGAGCGGGATATTTGTGGTTTTACTTCAGTGTCATCGTTTTAGCTATCCCAGTCAATGTGTAACTTGGTAATCGTCTATGTGCACTGTAAAGGGTTCTGCCATATACCATTCTGTTTCTGCTGCTACCTACTTCTGCTAGCTAGTACAACTTATACCAGTACCATGTACCATTATTATACTCTGTCATTTACACCGTTCTCTCACTACTTCAGCTAGGCTGTTCGGCAGCTCGCCTTACTACGTGGATATCGATCTTCGATGTTCACGCATGCTCTGTGTATCGTCCCCATTGCTTGAATTTGCGTTCGTGCGATTCTCCAGCCGTGACCCTACATAGATAGATACAATCATAGTCGATATGCATAGCCGCGGCAGCTGTAGATGCTTTTTGTGCTGCGGATTCTGATAGTTTAGCGAAAGATGAATCAAAGTCGATTACCAAACAGGCCGGTGAACTGTCTCTACTGGTTATTTCGAGTCTGAACTAATTACGAAGTCTTTTCAAGACTTGCATTTGCCAGCGTCGTTTTGTAAAGCGGCACGGAGAATTTGCTTCAGAAAAATCTCCATGAATTGGCCGCTCTCTTTCAGCGACAACCAAATCACGTGCCAAAGAGAACGAACAACCCGGGTCATGCATGCGGCGATATTATGGTATACTCGTATAGTTTTAGCAATTACAACATTTTAGATTTTAAACGTTGTAGAACTGCACTCTTGAAAGTAAACCACAATCTGGATCTGAACCCGGATGTATAGCGTTAGTCTTTCCGTCATTGCGTTATATTTTTGTCGCTGCCAGAAGCGACACTCAGATGTAGAACATTCCCTTCATTTAACTGAGAAATATAACTTTCTGTGCCTTTTAGGCATGTGGATTTGTGCGACCGTCGTCTTTTAGCACTTAGTCTTTGACGAGAGATGATGTTAATAATTTATACGAAAGTTAAACATGTCCGCTTTACACGCAAAGCGTATGCATGACTAGCATGCTCGTTAACTCGGTGTGCATTACAAGTTTTGACGGCGCACTTCTTTGATGCACACTACTAAATCCAATATTGTTCGGCTTCAGATTTGGCACAGGTTGTATATTAGCCAGTTAGGCAGTAATGGTTTACGACACACTAGCGGCTGGCTCCTCATGCTAATGTCTACAAAAGTGATCGGTACACGTTCAAGCTCTCTGTCTGGTCCAATCAATCGATTAACAGTTTCTTTTTAAATAAGTTTTCTAGTCAGCTAAGTGCCGAGAATGAAAATAACGTTCAACAAAGATGTTCTCAATCAGTCACATATGTGTGTATATACAAAATAAAATGCCTTTATTTTTATGTTTCTCAATCCTGTGGTTTTGGTGGTTGCTTGTTTTGCAATGTTGTTATTGGTGCTGCCGTCGCTGTCATGTTCGCTCTTCTCTTGTACGTTTGCATCATCAGTCAAGACAGCAATTTAACACATTGAAGCCGCAATGTTGGAGTCTCTGGCATTCTTGCAGGCACAATGAACGATACTTGCAACTGACCCACGTCCTTCCTCTCCAGGGGGGGGGCTCTACGGCCGACCGAATATTAGAGGGAAAAAGAATAAATAGGACGCCATACAAAAGAAAGAAAAAGGCGAATGAACAAGAAGAGGAGGAAGAAGACGACGAGAAAACTTCGAGACGTAGATAGTTGCGGTTCTCGGACACTTTGATCACCCAGTTATCGATGTGTCCGTATACGAGGCGCCGCTGACCGCCACCCAGTGTAAACGCGGCTGGCTCGCGGCTCCGAATCAGCGAACAGCGAAAGCATCGGGCCCTCGGGTACCCTTCGGCCAACCGTGACTTGAATGCAGCACCAGCTGCTGCTGCTACTGTTGCTGCAACGGGAACAGCAATTGCAGGAAGAACAGCATTCTTCCAGCGAAGACGGACACCGCATGCTTTTCTGTTCTGTGTCGGTCATAGCTCTATTAGGTGGGGAAATATACAAACAAAGCTTTGCGGGCACTTTCTTTGATATGTATATATATATATATATATATATATATATATGTGGAGTGTCTGAATAATCAGCTGGCATATCTCCGTAAACAGAGCAGAGTAGGGCTGCCAAATTCAAGGTAGAGCGACGTTACTTAACGGAAGAAGGCGTAGAAGTTGTGAGCATTTGTCATGAAAAGGGAAACTCTGCATGGGTATGCTCGCGAGTTATTTACAATACAATACAATACAAATACAAATGTCTCCTTTATTTAAAAAAGGGGTTGAACAATGGAAATGAATTGCTCGCATTCGCGGGCAAGGCGAGCTGTTCGCCAAACAAATGAGTGGTTAACGACTGCCACATTGGCTATCTCGTGCGGTTGAATGGAACCGCGACTCCGTAGGCTGTTTGATCGCACGTGGTAAAACTTATTAATCTGATCATTGCGTATAAGATATTTAAAAACGCGGTAGTCAACACGACGCTGGTACTCCGCGACACTTGGGAGTACGACTTTGTCACGCGTCAAGTTGCACCTTCTTGAAACTCTCTTTAAAAACTTGTCCTGAATACGCTGCAGCAAACATATATCCTTGTCGTAAAAAGGCGTCCACACGTGAGCACAGTATGACCATTTTGGCACTACTAGGGCTTCATAAAGACGCAGGTATTTGGAGGCATCTTGCGATGAGAATACTCTTAGTATAAGATTACTTAGTCGAGAGGCAGCTTTTGCTGAACCGGCAATGTGCGCCCGAAACTTCATATGTCTATCGAACGTAACTCCTAGGTCCTTGTAGGATGTTACCTCAGGTATAGGAAAATCATTTAGCTGGTACTTGAAGTTGTCGGGAGCTGTCTTCAGGACCGCGCACTTTGGAACTGAAATTACCATATCATTTAGCTCACACCAGGTGGCAATACTATTAATGGCTGCTTGAATATTCAGGCGGTCCTCGTTTCCTCTAATCTGGGCATATATTTTTAAATCATCTGCATACATTTTGTATGTTATGCTCAGGTTGCGAAGACATACTCCCAAGTCCTGAGCAAAGATTATATACATAAGAGGGCCTAGGCAGGAGCCTTGAGGAACCCCAGAAGGGCATGGGGAGCGCTTCGAGACCGAGTCACTGACTTTTACGGCGAAGGAACGTTCCGTCAGATAAGAGTGACACCAAGCCAGGATTCGAGGGCCAATTCCTAGCGCCGCCATTTTAGATAAAAGAATCTTATGATTTACCCTGTCGAATGCTCGCGAGAAGTCAAAGTAGACCGTATGTATGGGGATGGCCCTGTTACGCGCAATAGCCCAATCGTGGCAGACCTCGAGAAGCTGAGTTCCAGTAGAGCGCCCCTTTCTAAACCCATGCTGATGAGGGTCCAAGAGTTCATAGGCGTCGAGGTAGTTATAAATTTCATCGACGATAATTTGTTCCATGATAAGGCACGGTATAGAGCCTTGAGCTACCGGTCGGTAGTTTTCTGGAAGGGATCGCGGTCCCTTTTTGTGCACAGCCGTTACAACAGACTCTTTAAAAATTAGGGGGACCTTTCCATCTTCGAAACTGCGGGTAAAGATCATTGCCAAAGGTTCCGCGAGGGCTAAGGCCAATTCGTTAAAGAAAATTGGCGGGAGCCCGTCGGGTGTCAGGCTGCACTTCCTCTTTGTTTCACGCAGTTTCGTGTAGATAAGCTCGGGCGTGAATACGACGTCATTGAGACAGGAATCTGTTGGCTTAGTCGCTACAAAGCTTGAGTCGCCAGGCTGTTTGTATACAGTTTCGAAATGACGTCTCAAAACTTCTGATTTATCAGCATCTTCCACAGCTATGTGGCCGTCACAGGTAAGGGGAGCTACCCCTACCTGGAGATTTAGACGCTTCTTGGCATAGCGAAAGAAACGCTTAGCGTCATTAGGATCCAGCTTGTCTTCTTCTATACGGCGTAAGCGAGATGATGCGCGACCTAGTTTGCGGGACAGTCGTATATGCAATTCTTCAGAGAGTCCAGACAAATCACGGCTTAGACGAGCGGAAAGTCGAGCAATATACTCATCGATAGGGGATGATTGGGCACGATGTAGCGGCGAAAAACGATCAAGAAGGTCCAAAGATATGTTCACAAAGGTTTCATATTGTTCGTTGGCAGAAGAACATATAGAGAGAATTTGGCGCCAATCAATGGACATCAAACACGCGCCAATTGCGTCGTAGTTGGCCTTCAAGTAGTTAACCCTTGGTTGCAAGGGCATGAACGGCTTGCCTGAGACCAGTTCAAAATAAACAGCCATGTGATCAGACTTTACAGGCGAAGGGCGGACATCAATGTTAGCCACCAGATCCTCGTTATCAGTGAGGATGAGATCTAAAACATTGCCACTTCTTGGACGAGTTGGGCAGGTGACAAGCTGAGTAAGTCCAGATTCAATGCAGAACGCCGTAAACAAATGCTCCTTGCTATCGGGTGGTCCAGTTAGGGTCAACGGTTTCCAGACGATAGACGGAAGGTTCATATCCCCTAGCAGAAGAACGGGGTAATCGGTCTGGACAACTTCTTCTAGAACTTCACAGAGTGATGCCATGCGCTGCCTAAGATTAGTTGTCGATCCAGTTGGGGAAAAATACGCACAGATTACCCGGTGACGCGATTCTGAGTTACACATAATGTCCACAGCAATGATCTCGGCAGATGACTGAGGCATGTTAACCTCGCAACAGGTTAGTTCAAGGTTCACAAGAATGCAGACGCCGCCCCCGATTCGTCCAACTCGATCTTTCCGAAAAACCGAGTAGCGACCACCAAGAGAAAGTTCGGCCGACGACAGGTTGTCGGTAGCCCACGTCTCAGTAATACAGATGATATCAACGTGGTGAAGCGCAGTGTACAAACTTAAGGAATCGCAAGCTCCTCTCTTAGTAAGGGATGCGGCATTAAAAAGTAGGTACTTGATGGGCTTGTTTGGGGTTGGATACGTAGTGTGAGAGTTTGTCCGGTCGAGGTCCGAGGTAACGTGGGGCTGAGTAGGCGCCAGTCAGAGCGCACGTGGGAACTCATCAACTATTTCAATTTTCCCCCCTCGATCTCTAAAGTCCATTACTGTTGTTCCATGAGTCCATGCCGCATCACAGAATAGTTTGGGGTAGTCAATCTGTGACACAGTTATTATGAATGACGCATGAGTAGCGAATCTAGGCTGAAGTTTACGTATCTTGAGAGGGCTGATAGAATGCGCTTTTAGATGTTCATTCATTCGGGCTGCCGTTACTGTCTTGTCTAGATTAGATACAAAAACATCTTTGTGTTTCATTTGAAAACGAGCAACGGGCAATTGAGAAGCAGTTGATTGAGTCGGCCGATCTCTCTCTAATTGTTTCCGCTGCAGCTGGGACGACGAGGAGGATGCCGAATCGCCAACCCGAAGAAAGCGTCGGTTGCCTCTCTTACCGCTAGCCCCGCCCCAATTTGTCCCGCGTCTTGGGTAATTATGTGCGCCAATCGCGGCGCCTATGCTGTTTTTCACTCCACTGAAGGACACCCTAGCCGCACGTTGCGAAGAGGCGGAGCGAGAGGCAGAGCGTGAGAGAGAAGAGGGAGAGCGACGTGCACGTCGTCCACGCATGTGTACGTTGTCACGAGAAGCAGTCAACTTCTCCACTTTCTCAGTCAAATCACACACTTGACGTTCAAGCCGTGCATTCGACCTGCGAAGTGCACGCATGCCTTTGAGCAGAGCACGTAGGATCTCATCTGTTGACAGTTTGCCAGTGAGAGAATCTGCATTGTCAGCAGCGTCCATATGATTATCAATATCGCTGCTGGAGTCATGGTCGGGTGGATTGCATTCGTTGCACTGTAGACCGGTAAATGCGGCTGTTTCGTTAACAACATCATCCGTAGTTATATTTGTGCAATTTACGGTCGATATAATCGGCCTTGTGAGAATCATTCGTAAATGTGTACAATAGTTTTACAGGACAGATTCAGTACAAGATGTGTCAAGTCGTGGAAGACACGGAGCAACCACAGGTGCTATAGGTGACAGTCCGGTGCGACCTCTGGTCCAAATGAATGAGTGGACTCTATTTGTTTCACTCCACGGTGAAACGCCCCACAGCTGGCGAAACAACTGAGCTGGATAAGGTGTCCCGGACGGCTAATCCCGCTTAATAGGGACATTCACTGGTTGTCTAATGCTGTTTGTTTTAATTGCCGTTCGACTTTTTCCGTTGTTTTTTTAACGAGTAAACTGTGAGCCCATAGTCATACCACCGTCGGCGTGCATTATTGTATAAAGGGCTGGGGCGCGCTTGGAAACCTTTATTAATAGGTGCCCGTTGGTATGTAAGTTAAATGCCTTTCTAAAATCCAATTTTAATAGGCAACATTTCTCATTATTTTTTTAGTGCAGCCAACGGCTATAGTCGGTACCCCCCGGTTTTCTATTTCAGAGCGATGAGCCATCTGCCGTATATGACGCGCCTCATAGCCCTCGAAATTTGCCTATTATGTGTGATTATACGTTATATACGTTAGCAAGTATGGCCAGCACATCGTCGTAGTCTTCGTTGGCAGAGAGAAGGCATTTTATATGGTCGGGCGTGAGGCCGCCTAGGCCTTCCGTCGCACCAGATGGAGAGGTGCGAAGTGACGAAATCCCCGCTTGAGCGCGACCACTGGAAAGCCAATAAGGGATGGTGGCACCACGTCCCCTGCTGGAGCAGGAGGGTGCTTTGCCATCATCTCACCAATCGACTCCTCCGTTACGGACGCAAACACCGTTTTCATTGTCGGCACGATGAGTTGGTTATTGTAATGGAAATTATATATATATATATATATATATATATATATATATATATATATATATATATATATATATATATATATATATATATATATATATATATATATATATATATATGAAATTCTGCTAAAAAGAGAAGCCGCATATTGAGTACCTATAAACATGAAAAAAAAGTATTATAGATCTACGTGTATCAGTATATATCATAATGATTATGCTATGTCTAAGCGCGGTCTATTACAGGTATATAAATTTAAGTATATGCACACACGCGCGCGCCTGTATATATATATATATATATACAGGGTGTATACAAAAGTTTTTATCATCGTAGTAAAGAATTGTAGAGCTCGTTAAAGCAAATATTTTTTCCCAATGGAATATGGTCTCTGAGAAGTCTTATTTCGGAATGAGAGTTAAATTACTACAAATTGTGACACTAGTGTTTTTACCCGACATAGGAGCATAAAATGTGCTGTTGCGAGACAAGCAGTCTTCCTTGACAGAAACTAAGCACACCGTCGTGTTCCTGAGAAAATTCCGAAGAACATATAAGGCCGGTCAGAAGATGCGACACGGTCGTTTAGAAGAGAATTCGCCAAAAATTATGTGCTTTATTAGCCTTCATGCAAAATACCTCAAAATCATTACCCAACGACCACTCACGGCGCTCAAAACTAACACTTTCAGGCAAATGCGCAGTTCATGACGATAATTTTGGTACCAAATATTGTCAATGCGAGCTGTGATTGCGGAGTAATTAAGATTTTTCAATGGGATGTCCAGATTAAATGAATGTAAAATGACTGTGTGGCGACGTTCACTACCGCCGACATGTCGCGCGACAGCCGCAGCGTGTCGCCACACAGTCATTTTACATGCACTTAATGTGGACATCCCGCCGAAAAATCTTAATTACTCCGCAACCAGTCTCAGCTCGCATTGACATAAATTTGGTACCAAAATGATCGTCATGAACTGCGCATTTGAATGTGTTAGTTTTGAGCGCCGTGAGTGGTCGTAGGGTAATGATTTAGAGGTATTTTGCATGAAGGTTAATAAAGCACTTTATTTTTAACGAATTTTCTTTTAAACGACCGTGTCGCATCTCCTGACCGGGCTTATATATTCTTCAGAAGAAGCAGCATTTTCTCAGGAACACTGCTTAGTTTCTGTCTAGGAAGACTGCTCGTCTCGCAACAGCACATTTTATGCTCCTATGTCGGGCAAAAACACTAGTGTCACAAATTGTAGTAATTTAACTCTCATTCCGAAACAAAACTTCTCAGAGACCATGTTCCATTGGAAAAATATTTGCTTTAACAAGCTCTACCATTCCTTACTACGATGATAAAAACTTTTGTATACACCGTGTATATATATATATATATATATATATGAGGGCGCAAAAATACGGCAAAGTTCGACGGCGAACGATTCGAAAGCTTGGAGAAAACCTTAACATAAGCATGTCAGCCCATTCAAAAACTTGAAATCGCTTCTGAGCTTTGTAAATGGATGCTTCACAAGTTAAGCAGTGGAAATAAGTTAAAGCTCGCTAAAGTTAAAGTGTACTTGTCGCTTCTTGTCCGATTCGACAGGGCCTATTTTTAAATCGTTTGGTAAGATGATGTTAACACCCAATTGACTCGCTGCTTCAAGTTTTGCCCTGAATTAGCACTATGCTATAAATAGCTATGCTCTATGTGTATACTTAGACATCTTTGCCATATATATATATATATATATATATATATATATATAATTCCACGTACAGAAACTGCTTACTTTTATTGGAAATTGCGACAACAAATTTAAGAGTCATTCCAAATTTAACCTATGATCTCCCGAATGTGAACCCCTTTGAAGTTAAATCATTTTGCACTGTATTGAATATACATTGGCAATTTGTGTAAGGGAGCTGACCAACGTACAGTTTGTCAAGTAGCCGTAGCTTGTCGGGCAAGGGTGACAGTTTAATTCGGCGGGGGAGGAATCCGAGCTTAGTAGGTTTGTAAGTCCCATACTAGTCATGCAGGCTCCTGAAGCATGTGAAGCGAGTGAAGCATGTACTTGCATGCATTCCCAAAGCCTTCAAGCCAGTAAAACACATGGCTTGGGGTTTCAACGAGTTTCAACTTGCTAAGCTGCATCAAGCGGTTTCAGTGATTTTATTCCCATCTGCTCTGATTTCCTACATGCGTCCCCACACATCGACATTTTTTGTCTTACCGCTAGCCCCAGCGCTAATAAAAATAGTAATGATACTTTTATGTTCATGTTTTATATGCTGTGATTGGAAATGTGCGTGTGAATTGCGCGTTAACTAAGTTATATAAAGTGTTACATAAAGCAGTGTGAAAACTAACAGTCATAAAGTGTTACATAAAGCAGTGTGAAAACTAACAGTCGGGCACACAGTAATATACCAAATATAAAATCAAGCAGATAAAAGAAATTAATTCATGTATACTCCATTAGTAGCTGAATGAATATTGAGAACGTAGAAGCTATTAGTAGTCTATTTGAAACGAGTAAAAACACAAGTTTGTATATTGTGTCGTTGTTTGTTAAAGACAACATATTTCCGTTTTTATACGTTTACATAAATATTTATGCTTGAAAAGTTCCACGTATGTTCACAGTGGATACGCACGGCTGCAGATTCTTGAGCTGCTTATTAATACATTTTGTAAAAAAAAGTATATCGTACCAATAGTGGCTTAGGGCAAAGAAAAACGAAGCGTGAGATCGAATGCCGCTTAAGTGGAATTATTTTTCACAGCTCGTTTCGCTGCTATATGTTTCTGCTGCAAAAGGCCCACTAAATCCAGTCTAAGTGTAGTACGTTATGATGTTTCGGCTAAATACGAGACGAAGTGATGTACAACATATTACAGCCTTCTACCAGCCAGCACACGAAAGAAGTCAAGCGAATATGCCTAGAACCCCTTACCCCCCCCACGCGCATGCGTACATGTGTATATAAACGTCTTTGCTTGCCGCGCGCAATCTTACTTTGTGAAATACATCGTCAGCTAGAATTCGTCCATCCTTAGACCAAAGCAATTATCTAAAATTTGATATTTATATTATAGCAATTAATATTATTAGCAGCTCATCGCGGCGACAATGAAAACGGCGTTTTCCGTTGAAGCGCAAACCATGCATTGTTGAGAGCCATAGCAAAGCCAGCAACTGCGCTGTTTCACAGAAGCAGCAGCTATGGCTAACGAGCTTCAATGTTCGTGGTGTTCAGTGTGCTTCTATACGTAGAGGGGTGCCAAGTCTAATACTAAGCCACTACTAGCAGCCGCTCTCGCAACCGCTGCCTTCCCCTTCCTCTTTAGAGGCTACTCGCCAACGCTAAGAGGACACGCCAGGTACTGCGCAGGATCCCAAACGGAGTGAGAATCTCTCTGCACAGGCTCTTCGACCGTCTGCTCAAGAGACGTCGTGAAAAATAATGACGAAGCTAACTCGACCGTGTTGATCCCCGTCGCCCCAGAAGTCCTCCACGTTGACAAAGACACCCAAAAAGGCAGTAGCCTGATTAGCTTGGGTAGGGAAAAAGTGGTTCTCTTCGGTGGTGCCGTTCTTACTCGTGTGGCAATCGAACATCGAAGCAGACGTATAATGACGGATAAAGTCCGCGGTCAGATCGCTGCTCACAAGCACCCTATAGATTTGAATGTGCGGAGCGCCATTTTAATTTGATCTTGAGTGAGATAGTGGCAAGCACCATCCTGCTTCTGCAGGGGACGGAGTGTCACCATCCCCGATCGGCTTTCCAGCGGTCGGGTCGTGCCGTGCTCGAGCGAGAATGTCGCCAAGGGATTTCACGCCTTTCCATCTGGTGCGGCGGGAGGCTTCGACGGCCTTACGCCCGACCATCTGAGATGCTTCTTCTTTCTGCCAACGGAGACCACAACAATGTGCTGGCCACACTCGCCAAGTTATGCGACATCATATGCAATGGCAAGTTCGGTGGGTGGCTAATCGCCCTTTAATAAACAGAAGATACCGACTCATAGCCGCTGGCTGCACTCTGCGTAGAGTGGCCACACAGACCCTGCTTCCTCAGGACAATGTGAAAGGCCACCTGCAGTCACGACAGATGGGGTACGCCACTGACAATGAATCCAGAATAATTGTTCATACTACCCCCACATATCTAAAAAAAAGCGAAAAGTGATGCCTAATTCTGCATCGGTACGTCAAGCTGGTGACATTCATAATCCCTCTATTCTACCTCGATGATAAAACCCTTTTAACAACGATCCTTCGGTGTCACTCAGAGACATCAAGGGTCTTATAGCATTCGAGTAATGGAGCGAGCTGCTGCTCAACTTTGCTAAAGGCGAGCTAATCTTACTGAATTTTGAAGACGAAGAGACAGCCCGTGATGGCCGCCTTTACCAAAATTCTCCCAGGCATCTTTGTAAAGGACCGGCGTGAGCTGGACCTGCTGGGCACGGCGGTGTTCTCCGAGACGATCGGTCTAGTACTGGCCGAGAAATGAGAACCACTCTAGCGACTTTACCAGCAGCTCTCCCGATATGGCAGCTGGGCCATATCAGGAGACACTAAGCCTACTTTCTGCTCCGGCGGGCAATGGAAGTGCAAAAAGTCTTGCACGTGTAACGGACCTCACCTGCTCGAGGATAAGGCATGGGCTCAAGCAAGCCTACCGGTCCGGCTGAGTGGAATGGGCATTTGGTCGGCTACGGTCCACTTTCGTTGCCTCGCCACAGAGCTGCGCTCTCGCAGTGGTCGTTACTACTGGCGGACTCATCAGACATCAGCAAAACGACAGCAAGACACTATTCATTTCACAGGGGTGCGACCAAATCCACACTGGACAAAGCCACTTAGGCTACACATTCAACTGTTTTGTCGGCCTGCGAGTTACATGTAAACGGCACTAGATTAAAAGCAGTTTCATCTGACGCTGCCGGAGCATGGCTCGACGTCGTGCCGTTCGCTTGGTCGCTGTCCGACGCATGCACCATTGGCTATTGTGCACAAGCCAGCGCGGGCGTCGGCACATTGCACATCGACGGGGGATGCACAAATGGTGCATAACTTGGCAAGTGTGAAAAAGTGCGCGCATCTTCTTGAAAGTAGTTGGCGTTCGGTCTCGAACCATCTGGCATTTGGGGTAAATATGTACTCAAACGGACAGAGGAGCTTGGGAAAAGTTTTTTTTGGGGTCACGGCGGAGCCAAGATCGACCGCGTTCCTTCGACAGAGGATGTCAACGGAAGAACAGAGGGTCAACGCCAAGATGATGTTGAGTGGTCACCGACTCTCAGGCAATAATACAAGCAATATGGTAACTATTATATGAGTATTGTATTTATCATTGTGCTATCTGTATATATTAAGCTTTAATAAGTTCTCTACCACTGAACCACCAGTCTTCAAGATGGCGGCGACCGTGCGGACGCGCTTCGTGTGTGCTCTATTAGTGAGCCACATTTTAATTCAAAATACAACTGTTAGCAAAGAGTGCGTAACAGTGTTTTACGACAACGGACTCTACGGCCTACCAAGACACTCACGGCTGACGGATCTCCAAGATAACCTCCTCAATGGGGTGAGTTTGTTTATGCAGCCAACGCTGCTTTACAAAACACCAACTGTTAAGAACAACTGCACTATTGCTCGCACTCTTGCTTCTGTGCGGCGATGTCAAGGTTAACCCAGGGCCACCATGCGTAACATGTGCAGGATAAATGCTTCAAGTAAAAGAGCGCACAGTTTGCGAAGGATGCAGCAAGCCCGCACACAGCCACTGCACTTTCCAAATGCCAGACAAAAATTATTTGTACTGTAAATCGTGCTTTTGGAGAGAGGTGTCAATAGATGTCTCAAGAACAGTAGCCTTGGTTAACCCGGCATCCTGTGATTGTACCGCAAAATTTGAAGCCCTCAAAAAACAAATTGAAGATCTTACAAAGAAGATAGTTAGCAAGAATGGCCCGACTCCTAAATCAGCTGATCACCGAACCACCCAACGGCCCACTGGTAAACAACAACAACATCAACAATGCCAAAACACAAATCTGCCTTCAAATCGCAACGTCCCAACACCACGTCGCCTTCACTTCAACACTAGCCAACAACGCAACGTCGTAAGTGCACTCGCTAGGAAAAACACAACACGTGACAATTCGTGGCACACAGTTGGAAGAGGTGGACGTATCGTGCACGTAACGACAGGAACGAATACAATGACTCAGCTAAAAGCTGTAGAGGCACGCAATATACCTGAACGTCCAAAAGTCAGAGCTCTTTTTGTCAGCAGATTGAAGTTATCGCACTCTGCAGACGCCCTCAAGCCGCATTGTTGGATCCGACACAAACGTGAACGTGACGAAGCTCGTCGGCATGAATCCAACATATTACAATAGCTACCACGTTCAGTTAGACGCTGATACTGGACCCGTCAGTGTGGCCAGAGGGTATACATTTTAGACCGTACCGCGGACAGCTAAAGCCGTATAGAGTATATAATGCAGCAAACGATACGGGAGCTAGCATTGGCGCCAAGCGCTGCAGGCCAGAAGATGACAACAATAATAACAATGACGAAATGGAAACATACAAGTGACTCGACATTACGTCCGGAAATCGGAACTCGATGACAGTGTCATCAAAATGTCTTTTGTGGAATGTAGAGTCCCTAAATAGTCTGTACCGAACGTCAGGAGAGAGTATGTTTAGTGAATATGACATAATATTTTTAACCGAGACATTTGAAACAGATTTTACACGCACCCCTCTTATAAGTCATAAAATGTTTCATGGACTAGCGACTAAATCAGAGGGCCGGGACGACCAAAGTGGGGCGTGTGCATAGGCGTGCGAACGAAGGAGCATGCCAAGCTTCTTCGTAGCACCGCCAGGCAGATTGTACTAGAGCTAATCGATTACTATTTTATATGTGTTTATAGCCCACCTGAACGGACCGTCCATCAAATAGTACAGGACCTAGGTAACTGCATGGAAATCTGCACAAATGTAAATAAAAATATAACTATAGGTGGTGATTTTAACTGTGATTTGACAAAAGAAGGAGCCAGGCAAGAAAGTTTTAAAGCTGCGGTCAACGAACTTGGATTAAGCATTCATAATAAATGCAATGACCCAACATATTTTAGCTGAAACGGGTACAGCGCGGTTGATATTGTTTAATCATCGATACCACAAGGCTCGATAGAGGCTATCTTTGATCTTACCGTTATACAATCGGCACACCGCAAGCACTGTCAAGTGGAGTTCAAATTACACCAAAGACAAGAAATGGCGACACTTATAATCAATCGACCATCTCGCTCATTGGATGTCCATATACTGGAACAAGCACTACAAATGGCCTACGGCACAGATGATATAAACTATATTGAAAAAACGATTAAGTGGTCTATCCACACGGCTGCAAAACCAAAGAACGTGAGACTGCAGAGAC
This sequence comes from Dermanyssus gallinae, assembly GCA_003439945.1. NCBI lineage: Eukaryota > Metazoa > Arthropoda > Arachnida > Mesostigmata > Dermanyssidae > Dermanyssus > Dermanyssus gallinae. The sequence continues at coordinate 413,858 of QVRM01002192.1, forward strand.
ACAAGCCGTGGTTTGACAAGGAGTGTCGACAAATTAAGAAGTGTCGACAAATTAAGACGAATTAAGAAAAAGAACAAAAAAGAAGAAGATCTGTCTGTATAAACCCACAACGTCAACTGAACTTCTACAACTGGCGGAATTAAAACGAATATTTAGATGTATGAAGAAAGAAAAGAAACGGCATTACGAGGAACAACAACGCATTAGACTAATTTCGGAAAGCGTGCGGAAACCATGGCTACTTCTTCCAAGGAGATCAGTACCTTCAAACCCATTGATAAATGACGAAGAGTGGGTAGCCCATTTTACAAATCTATTAACGAGAGACGTCATATTGCCAGATCAGGACATTTTAGAAGAAATTGTTGATTTTACTGAGGACGAAGTCAAAACCGCAATTATATCGAAGCAAAACGGGAAATCAGCAGGACCCGATCGTATTCTTAATAACCTGAAGTCTAATATTGACGCTTTATGGACTATTGTGACAAAACTATACAATGAATGTGTTCGACAAAACAAAATTCCCGATGAGTGGCGAAAAAGCTATCTACAGCCTATATTTAAGCGAAAAGGAGATGCAACTGACCGAAAGAATTACAGGGGCACAGCACTTACAAGCGTCCTTTACAAGATATTAACGTCGCTCATCGTTATTCGATTCTACCCGTGCGTAGAAGACAAAATTCCAGCAGAACAATACGGTTTTTTAAAGAGGCGATCGACGTCAGATGCAGTTGAATTTGTTTTAAACCATGTATCACAACGCCTCTCTAACAAAAAAATGACATACGCTGCGTTTTTATATTTTCAAACTGCTTTCGATTGCCTGCCAAGGGACCGTTTATTAGACACGCTTTGCAAACGTTTTAACATAACAGGCGCCCTTTTTAATCTCGTTCATAATATATTAGCGCACAATTTAATTTGGGTGAAAAACGGCGAACACTATGTACAAACACCCGTAACACAAACCATCGGGGTAGCCCAGGGAGACTCAGCTAGCCAATTTTTTTTTTTTTTGTACGTGACTGGACTCGCGGACTTACTGCGTAATCCTAAAGCCCATTTTGCATTTTATGCTGACGACCTAGTCATTTTAGCAAAATCTCGTAACCAGCTACAGTTTTACCTCAACGAAACTGCAAAGTGGTGCGAAAAAAACAAGCTCAAGATTAACGCGGAAAAGTCACAGGTCTTACGCTTTAGCCGAGGAGGGTCATACGCGACCAGGGATCATGATCTGTCAGTATATGGACAACCACTTAAATTAGTTAGTCACTTCTCGTATGTAGGCGTCACACTAACCCCCGGGCTCTCTTTTAGCAGACATATCGAGGAGATACAAGCAAAAGCTACGTCTGCAATGTTTTTGTCAGGCAATATGCACGATGTGGACGTAAAAACAGCTATAAACTGCTTTAAAATCAAAGTACTCCCTGTAGCAACATACTGCCTTTCCACAATTGCACCATACCTGACCCTCAGTCATTTAAAAAGTCTAGACAAGCTAAAGGCCAGATATGTTAAGCGTGTTTTGCGGCTTCCAAAGTGCACGTCGGCAACACTTGCCTTAGAGATGTGCGGAGAGAGAACACTTACTGAAGACCTAGCACTTAGTAACACAGCATTTACAACGCATATTTTAGACTCATATCGAGCCTACAGAGAAAACAGAAATTTAAAATTTGTAGCTGAGAATTATACTGATGGCCCGGCCTTTTTTTCACGTAGATGGAAGGGAGCCATACAAAGGAACCGCTCGCTAATCTGCCGAATAACCTGGCGCGGGTACCACCATTACATATGCATGAAGCCAAACTGTTTTAATATTGAAGAATGTGTTTGTAGCTTTTGCGGAGAGTTTGATATTGGACGCTATCATATACTTGTGTGCCCAGAAATTTGCGGAACGTCCTTACCATCCAAAGTTAAATTTATATTGTAAGACCAAAAAGTCACATTGTGACACCTTATGGAAATTGAGTCAACTGTCTACCAATTTTGCGGTGAAATAAATGCTGAATTGAATTGAATAATGAATTTTCGTTGAAAAAAAAAATATTATTCCTATTCAACCGTATAGCCCATGTTTATTTGATAATTATTGGATTACGTACGAACAACAAGTCCTCGTTTCTTCCTGCTCGGCAGGTGTGGGAACCGAACCTGAACAACAATAAAAGTGCGGCATATGGTGAGAGAACTACAAACAATTTCCCAAATTTGATTTTCAGAGCGTCCGGTGCTTTAGCCATGGTAGCTGAGTAGTTTTGTATTGCTACGAATAGTTAGTGTGTCTATAAAAAAGAGTAACAGGAAGAGAAGAAATTGTACGTTTGTGGGTTAGCGTTTTATTAAAATTCAATTTGACGACTACTTTAGAAGTGAGTTACTTCCTCTTAAACAAATGCATAGTAATAGTATGCTTGCTGAGATTGATGATAAGTAAGACTATATATATATATATATATATATATATATATATAGACCACAACAGGGTGTTACGTCTGTTGCAGCCAATCGACCCCTACGGCGAAACTTCATGGCTTTCGTCTTTCGCGAATTAATTTGCGGAATTACCTTACGGTAAAGGTAACCTTCTACGTCGCCGGCATTTTGGCGAATGACACCGCGGTCCCGATGGGCCACTACTATGTCATCAGCATACATGACGGCGACGGCGTTTCTAAATGGCGCATTTAGCGGGCTAGGTCTACGATGAGCAAAGAGAGGTTAGGCAGTTGAGAGGGTCCCCTTGAGGGGTCCCTACGTTTTGATTCAGGTGCAAAGTGTCCTTGCGGTCTTCAGCAAAGAAGCTGGAGATCGACTAATAGGTGACGGGGAGTTTTGTCGAAGGCCTTGACACAATCGATAAAGACGACGTATAAGCGACCCCCGGATACAGCCAACACACGTTTAACTTTTGACTGGTACATGGATCGCGTCCTGTATATCTCGACCCTTCCGAATCCGAATCCGTTATCACCGTTTTTGCTCTTAAGCAGAGTAAGGCTGGTCTCGTGCCAAACCTGGGGTATGTGTCTCCCGCCAATTAAATATGTTCTTACTGAAAGGCAGAATAATCTACTTCGACTCCAGGATATAAACAACGACGCTCCTAGACAGAAATAGTTTGTGCTTTTCATCGCCTTTTGACTGATAGAAGTTTTCTTGAAAGCAAGCCTTCTGACTGATAGAGGCTTCCGTGAAGGTGCACGACTGCGTCTCATCTCCCGCTAAAGTTACCTCAGACTGTCTGCAAGAAAGAGTTATGGAATGTTTATGCTACATTTTGTTAAAAAATTATATTTTATCCGTAATGCCTGATGAGGTATCGGCGAAAGTGTACACGTATGACGTACAAATATATGTACGAGTCAATTCTACGTTAAGGTGTGAACGTATCCAGAAATGCATAAACAATTTCTATTGATGGACACAAATCAGACTTGAAACTGTCGATCCCAAATTGCAAAGTAATGCACTTTAGAAGAAAAGTCACAACTATGCATACATAATCAGCTATGTCCCACTCGAAAATGTAATTGCTATAAGGGACTCAATATAATTATGACACCTGACTTTAAATTTTATGTTGATGTTATAACTAATTCCTATCTCTTATGTAAATAAAGCACGTATTTAATAAATAAAATAATATGGATGAGGGCGGTGTACGCTCTACCGCTAGAGCCCTGCTGTCATCAGACACATTTGCACCACGCAATTCATGCACAGAGCGTGAATTAAGAAACAATCACCCGCCACCACCGGCCGTGGTGTTGTTAGGAGCGCTTAGAAACCTACAGCTCGAAGGTAGTTTTCCTGCCGAAGGTAGTTTAACCTACAGCTGGATCCTGTGAGAGCATCGAACATTTGGCGATTTTAGAGGTAACTCGCTCATTCCCTGTTGCAACCGGATGGACCGCGACCGCGTGATCTATGCGATATGTTAGATCAAACGGTTCCTCCATCAGACTGTCTGCTAAATGATCTGAGCATATTCACAGGCAGAGTGCTAAACAGCACTTTATCTAAGTTTTCTCTACCAGCATTCTATAGTGCAAGGATTAGCTCGTGAGATCTGAGCATATTCCTAGTTAGAGTGTTAAACTAGCTATGGTCTGGCAAAGCTACAGAGATCTCTTACTCATAACCTGGGGCACAACTTCAGCATTGCGCCCGGAAGCGGCCATTCAGCAGGGTGACCCGTTAGGTCCTGCTCTATTCAACCTCGGCATATTAGATTAGTACCGCATTCACAGAGCCTTTCCAATATGTAGTATCTAGATGACGCCACGTTTGCCGGTACTGCGAGTATCATCGCGACAGACTTAAGAAGGGTGCTGCAGTTTGAAGAAGGTGGGGACTGACACTAAATGCTTCAAAATGTGAGATTGCTGCTGTCGGGGGCTCACTTCAAACGGGAGAGAAAGCAATTCAGGAAGTCACAGTACTTCCTGGTATCACGCCTGTAGAGCTGAACAACTCAGAAGTTTTAGGGGCCACCGCAAAGTGAGACGGAATTTCACATACACTCTCTATAAAGAAATACGCCTGCCTAAAATTGCGACAAACAAGCATCCTCAGGCTGCGCTGTGCATTTGGAGACATAGCCTGGGGTCATTAAGATTTAACTACATACTGCGTACATGTCCTGCTTTGGTTTGCCCTGAAGAATGAATCGCCTATGATGACGTCAGCGAAGACATTTTTAGTGAAGTCCTAAATATCCATTTAAAAGAAAACACCTGGCAGAAGGCAAGTCTTCTGTTACGTGAAGGTTGTGTTAAGCTAGCCCCAGTTTGCTACGCTGCTACACTTGTCGATTTGGTCCGGTGGGAGCTTCGTTAGTAGATGAGGCAGTTCAACCACAAATAAGACATGAAACCAGTAACGCACGGGACACTATCAGAACTATGCTAAATCTGGGTTCTTTAGAAGAACACCCAGCCATATGACCTATATTCACTAAAATTAAAAAGCAAAAAAGAAGCAGAGAGATTTTAGTGGGGCTTGTTTCCCGGAAAGACCGTGCCGTGTTCTTAGCGAGACAAGATACCTTCAGTGGGGATTGGCCGTTTGCACAGGGAATCTATTTACCGCGCCGTGGAGTCAAATATTTTTTTAAAAAAATTGCAATAATATGTTCAGACCTCAAAACTTTAACAATATTTACCATGCAATAAATAACAACAACAACAATAATAATGATAATAATTTTTGTTATTATTATTATTATTGTACGGCAACTGCTGTCGGTTGCAGTGTCCGCATTGCGATGATACAGTACTTACGTCATTGGCGCTGAACCACTTTATAAAATTAAGGGTAAAAGTGTAGCTCACCAGACCAACGTCATAATCCCACACTATTAAATTGTTAGCTAAACGTGCGTAAAGGCATCTTGCGAAAGCATAAAGGCATAACTCGTAAAAACAGTTGTGAAAAAACGCTAGCATAAGCTGTGTGTTCAAAAATTGTGAATTAACTATAGGAATAACAAAGAGAAAGCCTTTGTCTGCGTACCATCTACTACTGGTGGCGTCTTCCTGTTACGGAATCAAGTTGTGCATCTAGGTTTTGTCAACAATTACCAAAATGCCCTACGGATTATGTCTCTCTGGGAAATGTTCTAAACTGCCGAAAGCTTCGAAAAAGTTGCAGATTTCCTTAGTTTTTGCTCTATTGTTAGCTCCTGCAGTAGCTACTTTCTTAATTTGATAATATATTAAAAAAGAAAGTGTATTAACGAAAAAAAATAGATACAATTGACTAATGTCTACAGCCTCCACTATTTCGCACAGCCTCAAACGACGGTCAGCCATCATACGTTTGTTGTGCTCATATTACCCCATTTAAATAAGGCAGCTTACTTGAATATATACAATACGGTACTATACGCTGGCGCCTGGCTTCAATTTTCGTTGCGGTTAAGCCACCCAAAAATAAGTGTTTAATCACCACACGGCACTCGTTTTGTCCCATTGCCGTTGGAGAGTCTGATATGTCACATTCACGCAAATTGCATCAAATACAATTCGAAACCAATTCACATAATATTTGTTTTTGTTTCTTTTGAATAACAGCCATCTATGGCGCATAAGTCGGTGTGATCTGTTTAAAATTGTAGACATGCAATAATTAAAAATATATATACGTATACATATATATATATATATAAAGTCCTAGTGTAGTCTGTTAATTAGATGTATCTATAACTATGAAATTATATATGTATATATATATATATATACTTTGCTGCTAAAAACGTGCCGCGATTGTTGCTGCTTGTCACAACTACGCCACACGTCCACAGATCGTATGACATTAAATTAAGGCGCTACTGCTATTATGAAAGCGCGATTGTTGGCCATTTGCCACGTTGTCACCAATGCGCACTACGCTTAGACACGCACAGAGCAACAAAAGCATGAGCTAAGCCCAAGAGTTTTCATTTCAGCACGGCCCGTCCAAAATGACATTTTAGTTGGAACGGAATTACGAGTCAATGCGTTTGTGTCCAGGTCACGGAGCTTCAAGCCAATAAAGAATTTAGCGGAAATTAGCGTCTGACCTCTAGTGCAAAGGGAGAGCTTGAACTGAATTAAGTTTGTATGCAGAAGCTAGCTGGCCGTTAGCCAGATAAAGGCATTGTTCCGCATCGCGTAGAGTTGACGCTGTCTCACAACCTTAACCGTAAAATAGCACTATTATTAACCAGTTTGCACTACTATTTATAGTATGAATTAATTTTCGCTATCATCACTTTCCAGGACAATAGCAGCCTTCCAGGAGCTCTAAACTAATCGGATATGGTACTAATAATAGCCTACTATTTTCGCTCCACTTCAGCGTCCAACCTTGACCTTTTTCGGTTCCCATTTCGGCTTCTATTTCCAATGAGAACGTCCGGCCCGGCCTACACCGGATGCTCGATCTGCTGGTTCTGGTACAATGGTTCCGTATTAACAACCAGTCCTGAAAAAGAAATCATCTAAAGAGGGTCACTTTGAACAAGCGGCGGCGCTGAGTTTTGCCCATTAAGATACGTTAAGAAGTCAAGGACTTGTGTCGGGTTGGGCGTGCACACGTGTCCCTCGCGCCCGCTTTACGACGAAGGTTTTCTACGTAGCAGTGAATTGATGACTGCGGTGTAACAGAGCAATAGCGCAAGTGTGTAAGGACACACACAGTGACAATGGTGTAGCGACAACAAAATGACGGCGACGACAACGTTGACTTGTGTGTGTGTAAGTGAAAGTGCGCGCCTGTGATGATTTAGCCAATGGCGTTGTTCGTCATTAGCCGGCGGCGTTGATTGACATGACGAGACCTAACGACCACTGACGGCCGCTATTGGAAAAGGGTAAATTAGAAACAAACTATATATATATATATATAGAGAGAGAGAGAGAAATAGAATGGCGCAAAAGAAATCGAGAGAGCCAAAGCTAATATGTGTTAGAGGAAGATAGATCCAGAAAAGGACAAGCAGGAGCCAGATAAAAAAACGTAAGATTATACTAATAGCCTCCCCGCTTTTCTTCAACGCGTTAAAATGAGTAAATAAACGTGTATGCGTACATGTGGGTAGATATTTGTGCTCGTGCGTGTATGCGCGAATAAATAAAGGCCTTTATGTCAAGCACACGTGATTCTATTACGAGAAAGGTACGCGACAGGCAAATAATAAGTTTCCTCAGGCGGATAGCGTGGCAGTGGCGCTGGCCGAAGAGGATGACGCGTGGCGTTGATAAGCCTAATAGGATAAGGTGAGCTGAAGCTAATGATAATGAATGATCATGATGGTAACAGCGATGAAGAGGGAGCAAGGAGAGAGCACAGTAGTCGGATTGCGTTCTGGGCCAAGATGGGCATGAGCAAGGTGAGAGAAGCGATGTCTGAAGAGAAATTAGGAGTTTAGGTGGAGAGCATTATTGTCGTGTTCTATCTATATTTGGAAACAAAATCCTCCACGGCAATAAGTGGCAGACGCTTCGCCTGTCGAAGACGTGGCCGTAAAATTATCGTGGTTTCGCTGCTGTTGGACTACCAGGCACCCGCATGATTTATCGACGACGGTGTGGATCCTGCTATTTGTCACCTGCAACTTGTGCGCGGGTGCTGCTGTGTCAAGTACGGCTGAAAGAAAATATACGATCTGTATGAACATCTCACAAGCCCGTGAAAAGCTACGTACGGAAGTTACGCAGCCTTTCATGTGTCAATAATATGATTTTTGCTGTCGGATACTTTATTTGTGTAGTGTTCGTGACGACATGTTACTTCGCTTGTAGGCTCATTATGACATGCTGCTTTGTAGAGAAGGACTCTTTTCTGGTATTTCTATCTCGGCTCAACGTAAGTTCCAGTTATTAATTATATAAGCTTGAGGCAGAGACAGGTTCGCGTTCCCCCAGTTTGGTCTATTTGATTTCACAAAGGACCTTGTTAGAATTGCAACTATTGGAGGGCATTCCTGTATATATTATAGATGAACCTATACAGGCCGCAGTATTTTCAATGCAATGTGCTCATGTATCATTAATGCATCGAGTGCAATTAGACCAATTATTTTCTAGAGCGTCGTTTCTAGATGCGTTTATTACCTTCACAGTTATTATATTTATGATTATTGGCTCTCACTTTTGTATAAACATGCAATTCTAGGTACGACATCTTCGTCACTTTCTCGCCACCTTTGCTGATTTTAACGAAACACGCTTATTCTGACTTCCGTGGAAAAATCTGCTTGTCGGAATAATGCTGTCGTGCGGATCTTTACGAGGTAGGGCATGTTTTTCTAGGATATATGACATTCGCATAACTGCAAGGGAGTTAGCCATAATACTGCTCATATTGTAAGAAGCAGAAAGACAAACAATAAAGCTGACTAAGCATTACCTTTGAAATTATTTTAGAAATCATAGGCAAAACTTGTACCGGAAGACTTCAAACAAAGGTCCAGGACATTGTGCGCACAAGGCAGAACTGCTGTCCATTCTCGGCTACAACATTAATCATTATTATGAAACAAAGGAGCCTTTTAGATTGCAGTATATTTTGTCGTAGCGTTCTTGGAAAGAGACACAAGTTGCCTATTAGTCTTTCTGATTCGTTGTTCGCGATTTTTCATGGAAATACCTGGTTCGTATTTTTCTATAACTCGAAACTTTAAAATAATATTCTTCTCACTACGCATATGCATATGTATAACGTTGAGCATTTTCAAATATTACTTCAATAAGACATTTTTTAATCTCAAACGAGCTTTAGGCTAGGAAGCCGGATGTCATCATTTGAAACCTGTTTCATCATTTTGGAAGATGTAGGTTTCTAAGTAACAGGAAGCCAACTTGGTCCTGATAAAGAAACGTTTGTGTGTGCTACAGTGGAATTTAGTGAATACGTGGGCATCGCACAAGGAGCTCCAACTTAGGTTCGCCGGTAATACACCGGCTCCCCTGCAACAACTTGTGCACCCCGAAACAATCGAGGAGTGTTTATACTCCACGCCAAAAGAAAACGTTAGCGTGAAGGAAACGGATGGAATACGGAAAGTGCGGAAAAACAGGAAGGCACGGCTGGCGGAAGACGGCTTGTATCGACAAGGCCGACCTGTGACAGCGCCACCGGAGGGAACGGCAAGGGCAGCCTTTTCAGTGCCAAGCGCAGTGCTACAGCAGCTGGGCTTAATGGCAGCAGTAGCAGTAGCGGCGTCGGCAACAACAACAACACCACCGCCACTACCTTCGAAGAAAATGAGCCGATGGATGACAACACGCCACCGCAAAGGAAACGGCAGCGGCTCCACAACGCCAACGGAGGCTACCAATGAGTCGAGGAGGAAAACGATGGTTTTGTCACCGTCCCACGGAAATGGTGCGGCAAAACAAAGCTTCGTATGCAGAAAAGCAGCACAGCTGATGGAGTGGAAGACCTCGATGTGCATGCTGCACCAGACAAGTTCAGCACGCGGAGAGTACCACGGTTGGCGGAGAAAACGTCAGCTGTCAACCTACACGCATGGCCCGTCGACAGGAGCATGTCTGTGGCGGTATTTGAAATGCGGACCCCGGGGAATGATCCCGTGTCCTGTGTAGTGTTTGGGCCACGGCGTCTACGCGAAGTGCAGCAAGATAGAATTTTGGCTTAAAGGTATTCTGTTTGGTCGTTGTGCTGGTGGTGCTTCCTACAAAAAAATGGTTATGGAAAGTTTTATGGCTCCGCAAGTGACTACCAGGTCTTTGCGGCTGCTTTATTGGAAATGTGAAGGACTAAGAGGAGCCATAGACCTAGCGTCAGTTGGCACGCTTACGTCGGTGGAGATTGCACTCCATAGGGAGACCTACTAGCGGGAGGAACTGCACATCGATAATATGCGAGGGTTTTTACTACCTAGCAGTTTTACCTGCGGGTAGACCAGTGGATGGATTATCAATCGTCCTACATAAACTTAAACATAAAACCGCCGGCGGAGTGTGTAAGGCAGAACAATTTTTGTGTGGGCCTCTCGTCTATGAGGATGACTATAGTCGTGTTCTACCTTCCCCCAAATTTTGACTCGGTGACGTTGACACGGTGAGTTCTGGTATATTAGCTTTTCTAAAGTTAAGGTAACCTTATGTTTCATATACAAAACGGTGGCTGCAAGGAAGCACCTACTAGTGTCAGCAGTTGAAAATAGTCCTGATATTTGGACAAAATGGCGAATTGATTCATTCATGGTAGTCACGAGGCGTCTAGACCGTTCATTTTTAGCCGCTGTTAGCCTCGGAGTGGGCCGTAATGTGGGTATTTGTCGTGAACTGCTAGAGAGAACCCTGAGAAGCGCAGTCATGTGGAAGAGAGCGGGCCATAAGAGATCAGTACAGTCGTTTTTTAGGCCTGCTATCTCGCCCTCCGTGGGGTGCTTGAGCTCTTACGCCACGTAAGGGTAAAGGCGCAGCTGCTAAACAGACGCAGGCCTAACTGGTACAACAGTAGAAAAACTTACGCAAAGCTATACCATGACCACAGGCGTGAATACGCTAGGCGAAAGGAATTCCGACTGCTCCAAAGAGAAGAACGAAAGGCTTTAGCTTACGTTCTTCGACCTCGTAGGGAGGCAAACCACCTGCTTTGCGATGGACAAGTAACGAGTCACCTGACCGATCTTCTATATAACTGCGAGACGGCATGCCTGGCTCTAATGATTGAGCTCCCGCTATTATTGGAACAGGATGAATCTGGCCCGTGAGGTAGAAGATATAAGGCAAGTTTAGCGCTTTTATTCGAGAGAGAAGAATGCGGGGCCAGATTAGGTGTACTAAGAGCACTGGGTACACTCTAAGCTACTCTTGGCAAACCTTTATTGTGATTTGTACAACGAGATCATGAAGAGAAGACAAATGCCAGGAGCCAATAAGTCAATAAGTCAGTGTGCACAGTTCAAGCACATATTAGTGGCGATGAAGATGGGATTGTCGTAACTAGTACATACGTCTAAGTTCAACTACATATTAGTGACGACGAATTGGTGGTTTTAAACTGGCCGACCGTTCTTCAAGCTTTACTTCTCCTTTCAAGATCGGCAGGGTTCAATAGTTCAAACGGCGACAAGTTTACTTGCTACGTCAGAAGGACGTGCCTGCTACTGCTACAACTTGTACTATTACTTCCTTTCGGCAAATACATCGCTTAGGACAAGTCCACGATTGATAGATATGCAAGCATCATGGAAACGGACGAACATTGCCACACTTCGAAAAGTTCAGGGAAGAAATGATGCCGTGGTCTACATATTGGTGCCGCTTCCGTGAATTTATCGAGCTTAACGAGTACCCCGAGAGCAAAAGTGCGCTAGGTCTGCTGAACCACCCCTCATCCATAATGTACCAGAAGCTGCGGGACCAGGTCTTGCCAGATGAACTATCAAAGAAGACCTACTTTTAGAATGGTTGACGGTAAACAAGGTAGTTGCTGGTACACAGCAGCGGGGAGCTAAGCTGCATTGGAAGAAGCAACTGACGTGCAGGCAATAAAGACAATACAGCTTCGGCTCGTGCTAGCCGTGGCCTGGTGCCAGGTCACTGCCATCGCTGTGGAAAGCCTGACCACACGCGTGTCCGCATATTAAGTCGACGTGCAATTCGTGCAAGAAGACCGGACATCTAAGGATCGTCTGTCAGCAGAGGCAACCCAGTGGTATTCTATCCTAGAGTGTAAAAACTAAGAAGAACGGAGCGTTTGAGGGTGCTTATGCTACAATGGATGTGGGCAGCGGCTGTGGAGCCACTGTAATGTCACTCTCTCGTTTCTCGGCGTTTTTGCCGAACTTCGTGCACTATGAGCCAGACATTACGTTAAAAGTGGCGTATGGCAACGAGGTAAAACGAGGTTGTAGCGGCGGTGGCTTAGGCGGCTAACGCACCGTTCGAAACGGGGCGTTGCCATGGCAACCACGGTTAGCAAAACATCGCTAGTTTGAGCCCTGGCCGTGCTGGTAGAATTTGTTGGACGTGGTTGTCATTGCCTTGCTGCTACATACCTCTGCTGGAGAAAGCCTATATAATTCCAGTACGAGAACGCGATGACGATAGATGCATTTAGACGCTATCGTGCCACAGGCAACTTAGCCCATTACGAGCGTCTAAAAATGTAGTTGTCAGAGCGTTAAAAAAACAAATACCGCAGTATTACTCAATTATTGCGGCTATATCTAGTCAACGACCCCCAATTTTCGATGTTATTCGATCGCGATTAGATGAAGGCGCTGAGAAGGGAGCAGCTCAAAGTTCACCGAGTTGAAAGCGAAATCAGTGGCAGACTACCCGCACACCCTAAACTCACTGCGCCAGGGATTGGAATGCTACCGGCAATACATGCACTTACACTTCAAGTTAAGACAAGCCAAGGCCAGTGTTTTTCAGGCTAGGAGAATACCTTACGCCCTCGCCGAGAACGATGAGAGGAAGTTACAGGCAATGAAGGCGAAAGGCCTTAACAATGTTGGATTGCCAGAAAATAACCCCCGGAGCTTAATGTGTTTTTCAATGTCCAGGAAATCAGCGTTTGGAAACTATGGGGAATAGCCACACATCTTTATTTCTCGGCCGACAGATTCGTGATCGCATATCCCAGCTAAAAGACAAGCGACAGGAACCAGCAAGACCGGCTGAGATAATTACTTGATTCAGCGTGGGGGAGTCTGTGGCAGTTTGAGATTACCGAAAAAGAGGCAAATGGTGTGTATCCCTTGCCGTAAAGCTATTCGGAAGAAGGCACACGCTAGTGCATTTAACCAAGCTCGGCACGGTGAAGAGACATTTTGATCAAGTCCGAAAGGCGGGCGCAGAAAAGGAAACGGGCTGTACGCTTTACAAGCACTTGGGTGGTACGGGCGACCATGGCAACAAACAGCCAAAGCATTCAGAGCTTGCCGTAACGAGACCGCCCTCTACCGCCTACGCCGAATTCTTCTCCGGCGCCGATATCTTCTAGATAATTGGAGGCGGAATTCTCTACCGAGCCAGCTGCATTAGCGGATCCGATTACGTCAACACCCCTAAAATAGCCTAGAGTTCTGCGATCAAGAACGAGAACAGATTATCGGGGACACACAAAGCTGTCGTCGTAACTAGCTCTAAGCTTAAGCACATACATACATTACTACATATTTTATAGTTAGCATGGCGGACTGTTGTGTTTGTGCACATTCAGGTAGGTACACGACTGTCGGGGCTAGACGCCATGTGCTGGCGAACGTGCAGTGGAAAGGGTAGATACGAGTAGGTACGAGAAACGTCTAGACGATTTGATAGAAGCGTCTACTTTGACCGAGACGAATCTATTGCATTCGAGAACAATCTGTGAGCCAATCAATACAGCTGACACAGAGTGCAATGAAGCACCAAAGAAGAGGGACACACTACAAGTGACCGCAGACGATCGTGTTTTCTTTCCTACGTACTCGGCGAGCATAAGTTCAAAAGACTAAGTCAATATGTTAGTGTGTACAGTTCAAGCACCTATTAGAGATCTTTTGCAAGCTGGTTATAAAGCGGACCGAGTACGTAATTGACCAGACTGCAGACGTTGGACGCAATAATCCTGCACACATATACACGCTAGGCTCTGAGGAACTAACCGTCAAGAAAACGATGAATGATTTTAGAATACTGACACCCAACACCTTGAACTATACATTTCATACACCTGAAGTTGTAACGGCTGCTACAAGAAGAGTGAACTGGATATTGCGCTCGTTCATTCAGACAATGCATGCATTCAATCTTGACATCCCGCCGAAAAATCGTAATTACTCCGCAATCGCGGCTCGCATTGCCAAAATGATCGTCATGAAATGTGCGTTTGCCTGAATGTGTTAGTTTTAAGCGCTGCGGTTGGTCGTAGGGTAATGATTTTAAGGTATTTGGTGTGAAAGCTAATAAAATAACTTCATTTTTGAGAATTATTTTCTAAACGATCATGTCGCATCTTCTGGCCGACTTTATAAATTCTTCGCAGAATTTTCTCACGAATACGACGGTGTGCTTAGTTTCTGTGTAGGAGAAATAGTTATCTCGCAATTGCACATGTTGTGCTTTTATGTCGGACAAAAACACCAGGTTTGGTTTAACGAGCTCTACTATTCCTTATATCGCTCTCGAAAACGTCCTGGGAAACCCTATATATATATATATATATATATATATATATACCCAAGAAGCAGAGATACTTTATGCAACAGAATACTAAACTTAGGAATATATTGGCCTGACAGAAGTGAGGATTCCATGCCTCTTGCCCCTATTCGCTCATAGTTTTGGTATAGCACTCAGAGATGTGTGAGTTGCTGCAGGTTGTCAGTGATTGCGTATTTGTAAATTTTAAATCTAGTTTAGAAATTGCTTCGCAACACTGTCCTCGAGAACTGGTAGCTTGTGGTGCGCCGCCACGCGTTCGCAAGATATAGTATTAAAGGCTATTCTCGAAAATATTTTTTTAATTTCGTTTATTTAAAATGCACTTTCTTTGGGTATGTAAATACGAACATAATATATATGACAAACATGGTAAAAATGGTTTATGAGTATTGTCGCTGAAGCTAAGAAAGCTGAGAAAATATTTATGTCTTCTCGAGAAAATTGAGACGACGACACAACACCGTCGTCCACATACTGGACGGCGGTGTTGTGTAACATCCCAAATTTGAACAAACAATGGGTGTTGCACAGGGTAAGGCAGATAACCTTAGTCCAGTTCTGAAATTTGTATTTGCCAGTGGCAATTGCAATTGCTTCATAATCGCAATTGTGAAGCAAAAGCGTCTCTTAGTGCAACTCATCCAATATGCTGATTGCCATTGCGCTCTATTCTGAACGTCGTTTCCATAATCAGTAAGCGTTGAGTACCCTTGCAAAACTGGCGTCAGATACTTTGCTGAAGATAATTGTCAAGCTAAAAGCAAATGCAACGATTGAGTAAATTAGAGATCCAATACCAACCTCAAAAACTGGTCAACGATTTTCAATATTAGGGCTTGGAAATGACGCTAAGCAGCATCTCGTTATCCAGACGTATAAAGAAAAAGGTCCATAAGGTGCTCATCGTCATCCTTTTTATTAACAGTCCACAACTTCTTTCACTACGAACGGCTTTAAAATTGTTTAGCCGGAAAGTTGCTATTACAGAAAATGTTCAAAACGGGTTATGGCTGTTCACCGAATTAGCCGCAACCGATCGGCTTATCTAGCTTTTGGCAGCCCCGTTTTTATAGAGTGCCTCCAGTCCATCGCTCAGTGTACACGAAAGTCGGCGCCCACACAGTGCACCCGTCCGCACTCGGGAAAGCTTGCCCAACTTAGCTTCAATTGCATTGCTGGTACTCACTAGCACTCCGTCATATTTGTATTTGACTTATATACCACACAAGTTAAATACGAATAAGTGATTAAATGATATTCAATTAATTTGATAAAATTGATATATTTAGGACAATGACGATGACCAAAAAGAACATGCTTGCGCGTATGTTTGACTGAACTGCGTATTTTACGCTGTAGTCTCTTTACCTCGCTAACCAACGCAACTCTCTGATCGTCGCGGTTCGACGGATATAGCCAGGCCTATTGACATCTTAGTATACATCCAGCGTACTATCTATCTATCTATCTATCTAAAAATACATGTTAGCTAGCCGTTTCTACGCGCTGGCATGGCGAGCGCCATCGTCGATGAGGCAAACGCCTCCTCCAAACGACACCTCCTTAGGGAACTCGACGCGCCAACTGCCCGAAAGGCACTTAAGTCCCGCCGACGTGAACGAACTCGTCACCGGTGTATTTGCTATTACCTACTCTACTGCGACTCCTCTTACTACAGCTACTACTGCTGCTACGACGTGCGATAACGACAGCCACTGTAACAGCTACAGCTTCAACTGCTGCCACCAGCATTCGCTCTTCCACAGCTACCACCGACACCGATAAGCATGATGTGGATTCGATGGTCGACTCAACACACGTCTGCGTTACGTGCAGACATTGCGTTGCAGGCGACTCAACCGACGTCTGCCTCGGTTACGGGCAGCATAAAAGCGAAGATAGGCGCCTCCTGTGTTGCCACCTGTTCTATGTTCGGCTGCCCGTCGTGCACATTGCTCTGCCAAGAAGACTAGGAATATGATGTGTTCCACATCTCTACATAGGGATTTTTGGATTATGCATCTCTACATGGCAACTAGATGAACATAGAGGATGCATGCATCTCTACATGGCAAACTTTTTGAGTGACCCAGAATATCTATTACAGATTACCTATATAATATTTTTTACTTTTTTCTTTGAGAGTAGAATGATGATTTCGACTAGTTCCTACAAATTTCTATACAGTTTTTAAGGCGGTGAATGCATGCATCACTAAAATGCATTTTTTATATTTTCTAGCCCCACCTTTATAGCTGTATGCACCGATTCGCGTGAATTTAAGTTATCATCTTTCTCTCACATGCGTTTTTTGCGAAGCGAAGAAGAAATCGCATTGCGACAAGTTAGGTGAATAAGCTGGAAGCTTTATCAGAGTAACTAAAGTAGAAAGGTCTCAGTATTTTCAGCTGTATATACAGTACGGCTGTTGTGGCACCGACGTATTTGTGTTCATCATTTTGTCACATCATTGTCTGTCTCAGACTCGGATTTTGCACTTAAATGTCGAATTGTGTGTCAATATCCACAAATCGCAAATTTAAAAACTTCCTAAATCTCCACGCCTAGAAGATTAATTTTTTATGCGTCTGACATATAAAAACAGCGCTTGACATACATAAATGAACATGTCACCCTTTAACATCAGGTCCGCTTAGAGTGACAGCATATATGCTACCTAAGCATTCACATCACCGATAGGCCCTCCTCCAAACCTCACTGAGGTTCGAAAGCAAATTCTAGTTATTGTAAGTGCCTTCCATTGGGGCTTCCTCTCCTTTGTAATATCATGGTCTCTTATAACATTTGGGCTAAAATCTAGGGCATCCGAGAGGTCCGTAATATCTCATCTCACCAAAACTGTGCATTCTCTTTGCAAGATGCTTAATTGACTCACTCAGCAATTGGAAGGCTGCTCGGGGCAATCTATATTTGATACGCTGTTCAGGCCGAAGGTATAAAACAGTTGAAGTGCTGACTAACACGGAAGTACCGAGGGCAATACTGAGGGGGCTTATCATTCTCTGAAAACAAAACACGGTGCTGATTGACAACGGGGTCGGCATTGCGGGGGAGGTAACTCAAACCACAGGTATCGCGCAGGGCGACGGACTGAGTCTACTGCTGTTTTTCGTACTTCTGGGTGGACTGCCCAAATGAATAAGGACGGGCTAAACCCGAGAGTGGGCCAAAATTTTACTGCATGCAGATTATGTAGTCATTTTTAGCTGCAGCCTTTTCAGAGTGAAACAAGTCGTGGATCGACTAGTTGCATTTATGAGAAGGGCTTAAAGGCTAATTAGGAAAAGGCAGTATCCATGCTATTTCAAACGGGCAGCCATCTCGCCAGGGGTAACGTGCTTTAAATCAGGGGTAAGGAATTTGTAAACAAATTTACATACCTAGGGTTCACCTTATAAGCAAGGGACAAAAGCTTTGATCATTTATCCAGGAGAGGGTCAGGAAGGCTACCATCGCAGCTGCGGCAATTAAATGCCCACATATGATTTCGGTTAATGCAGCACTCGTCTTTCTCGATAAACACATAGCACCCATTACCATATACGGTATTTTACAAATTATGGGATTAGGTGGGAGAGGACGAATTGCGTTTAACTGAGGCAGTGAGGTTTTTCTTTTTAAAGAAGGTTTTGCGCTCTTGAATACATGCAGAAATAGGGTGGTCCACTGCTAACAGAAGATCTGCAGAGACGATTAAATCTAAAGTAAACGTGCACCATTGACGTTTATATTCGAAACTGACAGACCAAAATGGTAGCAATAAGGAGCACTGGGCTAGTGGGGTGAGAGGTCGGCATCTAAGTACGGACTTTGCAGTACACGGATTTTATCACGTTCTGTGAAACGTGGAAGGTTTTCATAAACTACAGGACGAATGTCGATGCAAACAATGCTGGAGTAAATGTGGTAGATACCACGCCGCGGAAGATCCGGCGGTTGGGTCCATAGCAGACCTAGCAAAACGCTAGATTGATGGCTGAATCGAAACACTCTGATATA
Organism: Dermanyssus gallinae; assembly: GCA_003439945.1. Classification (NCBI taxonomy): domain Eukaryota; kingdom Metazoa; phylum Arthropoda; class Arachnida; order Mesostigmata; family Dermanyssidae; genus Dermanyssus; species Dermanyssus gallinae. The sequence continues at coordinate 432,571 of QVRM01002192.1, forward strand.
ACATAAATACACTAACGCAACTGGGGTGTTAACAAACTAAATATTAATTGACTCATTCCCTAATAGCCAACTCCTTCTTGAGCGATCGCATATGTTTTCTATCCCACCATTTCTCGTGTTTCCTTCCCACATTTTTTACCTTCGATATAACCATTCCATCCGTTACGTTCGCTTTTGCCTCTTGCTGACTATTATGCCCAATCTCTGTAGCTGCGAATTCTACTCTGCGATCCCACTTTGCGTTTATTTTTATCGTCGTCTTCACTATTCGAATCTGCTTAACTTTTTTTTATTTGCGACAGTTTTAATTCTAAAACTGAACCTTAACTTATGCTCTACTACCCTTTTATATACATTTTGACACACGATTTTATCTAAAAAAAAGTCTCTGGCGCGGGAGAAAAAGCAATCCAAAGCAAATCTTGGTACTTCTCGTTGTACTCCTTCTAATTTCCTTTAAAGCCCGCGCTGTGGACCAGAGTGGCATCTGCAAATATTAACCGTGGTACATACATGGCCTTCTATATGTAGTCGTTGTGACTATATGAAACCTCTAGAGATCCGTACACCTAACTACATTTCTCCCCTATCAGTCTTCTTCCTCTGTAATATTCCTTTATCTCTAAATAGTCATGCCATGGAGTCATTGTTCTGTCCTATTGTCTTTGCGCAACTTCCTCTCCTGTACTACTTTTCCCCCTAACCGCATTAAACATTAAAATTGCGCACTTTTTTATTAATAAAACGTCACGCTAAGTTTCTGCACTGCTTTCCCAAATGCGCTGAGCGTTTCCTGAACTTTGCTAGTGCCCGCCTAAATAGCACCATGTTCTCAGCAAACAGAAGCACTGGTGTCCTGACGAGCGTACACCCATTACTCTTATCTGCGATCCTTACCCCGTGGTATAAACTTTTCGCAAAATTCCTTCTCTTTTTTCCTGGAAAAATCACCAATGAATTAAGACATTTTTGTTTAACCCCCTTAGCTACTCTAAACTTCAGAAATTGTTTTGCGGATATAATTATTCCTACTATGTTACCCATGTAAATGTACGCTATTTACTCCACCCAGCTTTTCTCAAACGTTTTTTTTCTAACATAATTTGATACAACTTTGCTTTGTACATCGTAGAATATGCTTTATTTAGATATGGCACATACCCTTGTCTTCGCAATCTCGAGCCGTTCATTACGTGACTTAATAAAAAAATATCTAACCTATACAATTTCTTAAATTTTCACTGCCATACCCCTATTTTCCTATTTGTCTCCAGAATACTGTGTCCCCTACCTTAAAGGCCTGCATACATATTTGATACGCTATGGGTGTAATTGCGATATATCGCCTGTTTTGTATATTATATATCATCACCTTAGTAAGTAGAGAAAGTCCTTTCCTGCGTCAATTCTCCGGAAGTCTGCCATCTAAAATATATGATTAAATTGCTCCGTTGAATAACACATGTACTCGTTTCCCAGTGTCTGGATAACTCGTACTGAAATTTTGTTAGGACCATAAGCCCCTTTTTCTTCATTTTTTTACCACGCATTCTATATCATCTAGCTGCTGCGGTTAAAATCGTAGTGCTAAAGCTTGCCCTTTCTACAGTAGTTACGCCAGTCGTAGAAAATAGTGCTTGTAACGCGAGGTCAATTTCTTTTGACGCGTATGTTTTATTTTAGTCTTTATTTGTAACCTTCGTTTGCGCCTGCCAAACGTAAATCTACAACTGTTTCACTTGCTGCCCTCAAGAACGCCAAAAATCTTGTTGAAGCCTGTCCTATCTTTCTGAGCTCCCTGCCCTATCTTACGGAAATTGTCATAAATGTGACTAATTCACCTAATCTATATTGAGACGTACTCTGTGGCGATCTCAACTGTCCACTAAATAAGGCAAAACAACCAAGAACAGCGTCACTCCTGAACGTACTAATATTTCGGAGCATGTGCGTTTGACTGATGACCCGAAATGTATTGCGCCGCAAGGACAGTCGACAATACAAATATTTGCTACAATTGCTGATTCGCAAAACATAAAATATAGAAGAATACGAAGGGATACCCTGGCGTTTGGTATAAAGTGGCATTTACCGGTTGCGGTGCATATCTCACTCGACCCGTAAACTTTTTACGGCAAGCGGCTTTCTCTGAGTCGCACCCTCGACATCACGCGACTGAAAATCGTTCCTTGAAGTGTCGTCCTCTTACTTTCTCTGAGTTGCACCCTCGACATCACGCGACTGAAGATCGTTTCTTGAAGTGTCGTCCTCTTCCTTGAAGTGAAGTCCTCTTACTGTTCCGGCTCTGACCGACGTAAAGTCATATACTTGCAGCCTTCGTGGCGTCATTACTGGTGGCACCCGAACAAAACGAGCTCGTAGTGAATATGTTTCATGGTACAACCAGCAGTGATGCTCCTGTAAGCCCTACATAGCGCAAGCATACAGCCTAGCTCGTATGCGTCCTGAGATGACTCCCCTTTACACTCGACTAAGCCGCGACTATAAGAAAAGTAGTGAAGAATGCTATAAAATAGCATGAAGAGAGAAGCGAGTACAAGTTAATAGTCGCCGATAGACGCGCTACTGCAAGTCAAATACAGCCTGAGAAGCTTGACGAGCACTTCCGTAAAATGTTTGCCGGTAATCATTCCGAGCGTGCTCTTGTGGCATTTTCAGCAAGAGAGTCCAGGAAGCTCAGAGTCACTAAAAGCCTTTTAGCCCTGTCTCGCCCTTTTAGCGACTCGAAGGTGACTGACACAATAATAAACTCGCCGCTGGGTGAGCCCTCCGAATCCGATCTAGTGGTAAATTACCATCTTCGGCAGGCCACTTTGGTAGTGCCGCGTTTTACTGCTCTTTTTAATGATGTGCTTAGAACGTCCCAATTACCCCGGAGGTACCCAATTTGCGGAAGTAACTATGACTCTCTTTCCAGCGTTGATGCCTGCGGCGCGCGAGTTACGCGTACTGCGGGTACCTTGACGCGCCAATAGAAAGTAATTAGATCTATAAACTCCCGATAGTGACATTCCCGAGGTCACTTTTGTTGGCGTGGGAGGCAAGGCATACGATAGAGATTGCGTACTTATTTTTTTTGCGTACTTATTGTTATACTCTCGTGGCCCATTCGAGGGCGGTTAAGGCTAACTTAAAATACGGGGGAGGTGTACTGCGCACTGAACCCGAGCCGGTCGGTCAACGCCCCGGGCTTAAGCAACCCGGTGAGACCGACTGGGGCGCCTGCCGCCTTGGCTTAATAGGCATAATGAGAACGGGAGTACGTCACATGAAAGCAGACCTGCGGCAAGTGAACCATCTGGGTTCTCTGCTGCCTTTCACCCTGCTCTGGAGTGGGCCGAGCCACCCTTCGGGGGGGTGAGTACATTCTGGGGTGTAACGCAGTATCGCGAGGTGAGCGCGTTCTATCGACGGTGTAGGAGTAATGTGGCACCCCTATTCTGAACCTCGATAAGGTGGAGGGAGTGCCATATGCCAACGCGTAACCTTCGTTGGCGGCGGAGTGTAAGTATCTCTCTCTTTTGCTTATCGAGAATGGAGGGCCAGTCTCCTTAGTATCATTGCTATGGGAAGATGAGACCTGCTGTCTTCATCGTCCTACCAAGGAATAACGAAAAAGAGCGTAATATATAAGCTTCTGTCGGCTATCTTAACCCGTCGCCTGGAAATATTTATTAAAGTTACCGGGGCGCTCCCTGAGCAAAAACACAGATTAAGAAGAGGCAGATCAGGTGTGCTTCTAAATTTGGTGTATTGTACACTTCGGATCAGGGAAGTTATCTATTCGCTGGATTCGTGGACTTCAAGGCGACCTTCGATACGGCCTCGCGAACGATTAGTCACGACCAGCTCGCACGTTGTGGAGTTCCACTGAGCTGCTAGAACTTCAAAGAAGCATCTTGCAGGAAGGATTGGTAATAATAGACGACGGTTGCTCTTCACGCGCCGGTCACTCAGACCACCGTTGTTGCTCAGGCTGATAATCTGAGACCCATATTGTTCTTAATGTAATAGGTAAGCGATCTTCTAATGGAAATACAAAGCCGGCAATCTCCCGCAGAAAGGTTTATGCATGCTGATGATGTGGTATTGTTCTGTCGAGGTCTTGCAGCAGTTAATTTGTAACTCTACAGCGGTGTGTCGACCGCAACAAACTGAAGATTAATGCGAGCAAGACTAAAGCGATGAAATTTTGACGAGGAGGAAAACTGGCCAAAAACGATGAGTTCCGACTGGACTCAAGAACAGCCGAAATGGTTCCCTACTTTCGCTACCCGGGGGTCGTGTTTTCATCACGAGGCACAAGTTTCTCCAAGCATGTTGAAGACAGGGTCCAAAAAGGCCTATAATCCTTTCACAGTGCCGGGGACTCATACAGGCTGTCGATGGTCGTTGCTGTTAGCTTGTTTAACCTGAAGATTGCGCCCACCGAAACCTACGGTGTTCAGGTGATTTGGCCTCATCTCTCGAGGCCAAACTTAAGGGCGTTTACCGCACAAGCCTGAATAGGTTAGTGCACTTACTGGCGTTATCGTCGTTATTCGTTGATGATTTGCAAGGAATGTGCAACGTACCGAAGAAGTGTAAATCAATCCTTTGTTAATAAAACTACTACTACAACTACTACTACTACTACTACGACTACTAAATATGTTAGTTATGAGCGCTGTGAATGGTCGTATGGATTTGATGTTAAGGTATTGGTCGTGAAGGCCGATGAATGATAAACTTCATTTTTCGCAAATTCTTTTCTAAGCAAACATGTAGAAAGTTATTTCACTCAGTATGGGTCAGTTGTGTGTGGGCCAGTGTGGGCCAAACAACGCTGAATTTAAAGTTGTTGTCTTTTTTTAGATTAGATTAGCTTTTAGATTTATTAACTCTATTTTGGTGATCGCCAGATTTGCACGCAGCGCGTTCTGATTTTACTTCTTTTTCGACCTTTCAATTCTTTGTCTAAGAAAGTTGCAAGGTTTTGCTGGAGCACGAGGCTTAAATGCCAGTTATATGCCTTAGACATGACTGCCAGCATGGCGTTATATCTGAAGTTTCTTGCGATAGCATAGCAGACCAGCCCGAAGACAGACAAGCTATATAAAAGATCGATCCGCGGCCATGTGACCAACAGAAAAGTGGAGTGTCTCCACCGACATCGCAGATAGATTAGCAGTTGAGCATGGTTTATGCGCCTAGACAATGAGCTTTAGATAATTATATCACATTTAGACAGATATGCACACTAAACTACTGGTAAAATGGACAACAAACTTATTTTATTATTATTATTATTAAAATAAATTTTAGTTAAATTTGTGACGCTAAAAAACTTTTTGAATTTGGATCATTCTGGATAGTGGACAAAATCAATTATTCCTGATCTGACAAAATGCTACAGCCGTAAACACGGCTCGCTTAATACTCACTCGCGCAACTGCTAACATGCCATGGTGGCTGTTTTCAACAATACTTACACCGCATTGGCAAAACTGACTCCGTCGTATGCCGTATGTGCAACTCAGGGAAGGCTGTAAGGCAGCGCTATGAACGCTGTGCCCTTTTTCGACACTGAGCGCAAGCTACTGTCCCGAAACTTACGACTAAAAGGAAACCCCTGACAAGCCAAGCTTTTGTTGAGGCGCTCATCAAGGATCGAGAATCCTAGATGATTATAAGAAGATTCGCAGAAACTGTCTCCGCGGCGAAAATAACTGCTACACAAAGTCGAGCAGCCTAAATAGCAAGGAGACTAGCCAAATAAAGTAATCTCGAGGAGACAGTACTGCCGTGGCTTTAACAACGATGTCTGGTGAGCATCACGCACTTTACGAGTTACCTGCACAAAAAGTTATATATATATATATATATATATTGTTTTGTTCTGCGCAAAGCAACGGGACGTCTAAGTATTTTTATCTAAACCTATAAAAAATCAATACATATAAATACATACATATATAAACACTGTGCGAAAAATCCTTTTGAGCAACTAAACTGAAACGGCTAGAATATGAGTCAGCTGGGACTTATATATTTATAAAGTAGTTGCGTTAAACTCGTAAAAGTTGAGCGCAACTACTTTATAAATTACCCTGAATGTACTTAGCTTTACGTTCAGACTCATCATCCAGTTGGGTTTTGCGTGAATCTGTAACATGAGATCAGTGTGTAGCAAGTGTTTTTTTAAAAAAAAAATTCGTGAGGCTATTGCCCGTGTACGTTTTTTTCATGTCATGGCTAATTTAATCCACTCCGGCATTTACTTTGTCTAAATTGGAAACCATGCAAACCAATTTAAGAGTGGCCGGTTTGGGTCTCGAACCCAGTCCTCCCGAATGCAAGGCAAAATCTTTGCCACTAAGCCTTGTGTTAAATAGCAAGTGTTAAAAACATTTTCCCATGCTACCACGGATCGTTTGTTTTTTGCAGATATTTTCGCAAGTTCCGAGCTCGTAGTGGACGGAGGATGGTCTAGAACTAAACACGTATTTAAGAGATGCTTTTAATTCTAGATATTTCACAAATGTATGTTACAATTACTTTTTTTAATCCATAAATTATACTACGTTTCGGTGGCAAGCGCGTATGTCGCGCGCGTGTTGGTTTAGTAAATAGAAAACTAATTTTCCAGGGTCCATAGAAGTCTAAAGTCGCCCGAAGCTGCACTTCGTTTCATCTGTCATATGTCACATAAATCCGTCGTTTAACCGTATTACTGATATTTGGCCTAACGAATAAAACGCTAAGAAACTGTAAGTCGTAACTGCAAGAATCCGTACCTTTCCGCTATGCCATATAGCGAATGTTACATTGACGTAAATAATGAATCAGGCGTTCGGTTTCACAAAATTGCATTCGGAAGTCAAGTTGATATCGTTTTATTCGACTCTAGGTTATATCAATGCAATTTAGATCGAGTTTTTTTTATCAACGTGTATTACTAATACTAATAATGGCACACAATCGCTTCTTAACTATTTTTCTCAGGGCTTTGCGGGATTTGCACGAGAGACAGCATTCTATCTTAGGCTTTTTAATCAGGTCCATTCCACGGCCATCCAAAATTAATTATGAGGCCACACCGTCAAAAATAACCAGATATCAACGTCTCCCAATGTCTGAGCAATGGCTGCGCAGGAATAGAGCAGCAAAAAATAAAAGTGTGGGTGTGTCTTTCAGACCCTCTTAATTTAGCAACCAGCGTACCCGGTTTGATTTCTTCATTCAAACCATTGCTAAGCCGTAATTACATACAGCTGCGGCTAGAGCCTCTCTGAGGCAAGGCCAAGTGTGTTTCCTCTCGCATGTAGCCGATTGGCGTATAACAAACCAGGGTAGCTTGCAAAAAACCTCTTTAGTAGGACTTTGTTGCTTTTAATGTTGGCCGAACCTCTATTAGTAAATCTGTTTACGTTATGGCCCGTAGGGGGCCCGAGGGGTGGCAGTGTTGTCCCCTACGTACTGCTTACGTAGGACAGAACCGCCCATCGTAAACGCAGTTTGGGCCGACCGGAAAGAGACACGGCCAGTATGCTGTATTAAACCCCTGCGTTTTGGGAAAGCCCCCGGGGAGAGCCACGGCGCAGATCCGACCGCTTCACCGGCTGATGGCTGCGATGGTGGTGAAAGCGAGGCCCTAGCAGCTGCCTCTGATAATGATGACAACTTTGGTCGCCCGATCGTCTTACTACTGCATTTCCAATTTCGTCTGGCTTTTACTATCTATGAGCAGTTTGTTGCCGGCCAAAAGGCGCCCACAAATGCACCTATAGGCAGCTACTGCACTCGCACATCTGCCGGTAATTACGTGCTTTATGGTTGGTGTTGTTGGTGGTATTTACTATACGTGTGGCCGACAGAACAGCCTGGGGGCGACTAGTATCTTTCAGTCAACGATAAAGGCATTGGCATGTGCCAACTGGACTGCCCTGTAACCGGTTTACGATCGCCAGTTGGCCTGTTAGTGACTCGGCCGCTCGCCCCCGGAAATCGTGCCGGTCATCATTGAGACGAACCTCAGCGTGCTGCACGTCATGCTACAGAGGGTGTTCACATCGTCATCGTCTTCTTTGCATCCGTGGCGATTTTGAATATGTCGCTTGTCTCGCGTCCGTTCTATATATATATATATATATATATGTGACAAAAGTGACTTGAGAGTTTATTTCAAATTTGGCCGCCATACGGAAGTGGCGACGCTTACGGCAAGGTGTTCGTAAGCATCGTCGTTCTATATCATTTTACCATGAATATCTCTCAGAAAGTGGAACTTCTTAAGCTGAACTATAATGTGCTTGATTAAAAAAAAATGGTGGACACGTGATCTCTCAGAAAGCAGACCTTTTGTAGCCACCAAGACAATGCCTATAAGTCCCGGGGCGGAACTGACATTATCCTTCGAATACAGCGGCATAATTTATGTATACAAGTGCAAACAATGTCCCGCATACTAATTATGCGGGAGCATACGATGCTTATTATATATATATATATATATATATATATATATCTTACATACCCTTGATATTATGTTACTTGGAAGATATCAGACAACTTTTTGAGCATCAAATATATATATATATATATATATATATATGTATATATATTTAAACACATTTAAACAAAATTAAATGTATACTACGGAGAGGAAATAATTCCCCCTCTTTTCGGCTTCGCACGCTACCTAAAACCGCAGTAGTCACCCAATAGCGTCTTTCATATTAGCGAAAAATATAGATAATCAGACGTATAGGCGTAGCCTTCGTATATATGTCCAAAGAATCCTAAGTCGAAGTCAAGTTGATTAATGTTTATTTCGCGATGAGTTTGCGTTTCAAGATAGCGCATAATGATAAATTGAAGGCGAAGTTAAAGGCGAACCTAAAAGACAACAAAGACGACAAAGAAAGGGAGAAAAAGTTCTTCGCTTCATTTAAACTCGAATGAGCGCCGAATTTTCCGAGTCAAGCGTAAAGCGATTACTATAGCTGGTTCATCACGAGAACGCTCCTATAGAAGCCCTTGTTAAATGCTTTATCGTATCGCAAACTTATCTTTGTATACACACATATGCTCATATAAAAAATAATTTATATATTTATATATGCACACGCAGATTATATTAATCTTAGAGATCGTACGTGTGCGAATGTATGCCAGACAATAGAATTGAAGCTTACAGTTATTGCTGTTGTCGCCGCTGTTATTCTTCGTGCCTAGCTTTCTTAGCAAGCTCTATATATAGCGCAAGTTGCGCTAGAGGAGCTGTTTCATTTATTTTTGTTTTCATTGTATTTTTGGTGTTGTATACCTATTTCGACTGCCTACTACAGTAAGACCCCGGCTGATCTGATGGATTTGGTAGGTCAATGCGTAGATTCGTGCGTACGTGGTCGTCAAGCTTCAGTTGTGGCCTGCTGTCGTTATCGTAACAGTGAGAACGAGGATCAGGTATTCCAGCAGCGCGAGAGTCAATTTCTGTCTCCTGCTTGCCCGGCTAGAATGGATGCTGGCAACCGGCAACTTTATGAGGGCAGTAAAAAAAACAAAAAAACAAATAGACAAGGCCGGACTAGAACCTCGGGATTGCCAGTAGTACCCGGCTGCCCTGTTGTCTGAGCCGTTTCTGCAAAGCCGCTCAATATACATCTAGTTGGTAGGACGAATGGGGACATCGAAAGTTCAGCCCTGATCGTGAAAGCTCGTAGATTCATGGGCGCACTATGTCGTACGACCTTACTGTGCGACGGTACATTGGAAGCAATGACGTCCTCTATCAATGACGACACGCTCAAACAAACATGACATTTTTATCAGTTCTAGCCTGTATTGGTATAACCGTGTGTAACAGTATACGTACGTTCTGTTTCGCATCTCGTTCTGCTAGATCTAGTAAGGCTGATTGGCTTGTCGTAAAAAGCCAAAAACAGAGCCGACAACAGTTGGCACGGCCCAGCTGTACGGCGGTTTCGTCAACCGTCAACACAACATCAGCCGCAGCCGTCGCGTGTTCTCCGACCCCCAATTCACGCAATGAGCGGAAGCGGCCGCACTCGCCGACGAATCTCCCGCGTCAAAAATAGTCGCGTTTAGCCAGTGTAGGTAGTTGCGCGAGGTGTGAAGAGTCCACCCAAGGTTCCGTATCAGTGTGCTGTGCCAAATGCAACAGAGTGATACATGTTACCTGCAGAACTGCTGATGAGGCCAACCCAACAGTCGACACGGCTCGTAATTGGCGGTGCCGGGTATACGCTGTACCAACAGCTGACATGTCCACAGCCCAGTTCATGCAAGTTATGGATCGTTGTGCGCTGGAAAATGAGTCGATGCGCTTTGTGACGTTTCTGCTGCATCGCGTAGCTGAACTGGAAAAGAAAGTGCTCAACTTGAAATTAACGGGTCATTCACGGGTACCAGTGTCGGTTACCGACAGTGAGATATTAGACATCTCCGTGAGCCCCCCAGCTATCCCGACCCCGGACCCGCCACGCAAAACAGTGCTAATGGTACGAGATAGTATCGTCTATCCTCTCGGTCCGTCGCTGAGGGAACTTCTGCCCAAGAAAACACCTCTGGCGGTCCGCGCCGCCCCGAAGATGGACATCGACAGTGTGATTTGTGAGGCACATAAATTTGTGGATGGTGCCGCCGGGCCTGTGGCGGTGTTTCTACAAGCAGGCTACCATGAATGCATGGAGTTTGAAAAGGACAGATATATTAGCAAAGTAAAGAGTTTTGCCGAGACGCTATCTGTTCTACGTCCTGGATCAGAAGTGCATGTGCTATCTGTCCCCTTTTTCGGCCCCGATTGCAAAGCGGCTAACGACATCCTTGCAAAAATGGCAAACCAAGAAAATGCAAAATTTTCCGTGCTTCCGCTATCCATCTCACAACGTCCAGTTGTTCAGAGCGGGCGATATAGCTATAAAGGAGAGGTAGCTAAAACAATTGCCTATAATATTGCAAGGACGATAAAACCTTTTTAGGCGTGAGAATTCAGAAGCCCAAAGGAGGAGGCAGCCAGCAATCCCCAAGCCCAGCTCAGGCACTGGCAGCGCTGACGGATGTCGTGGCCCCCACCGTTCGTCATCACAACCGGCCTCCCAGGGACGGAAGATCCAGCAGCCGAGACAGCTTCAGCAGATCGAGTCAACAAGTGCCTCCTACGATGATAAACCGTCAGAAAACGCAGGGACGAAGCGAGTCAACGAGCAGCGGCAGACACAAGCCACCCCCCCCCTCGACCATCGAGGACTTCGTGAAACAGGTGGTACAGGCTTTAGGAACAGGGGGTCCGACCCCAGCACGCGGCACCCCCAGTCAGCGCAGCCGCTCGCGTGGACGGTCTCAGAGCGCATCGAAGCGCGGACGTCAGGCCTGGAAGAGACGCTGAAAATCGTGCAATGGAATTGCGAGGGCACCACTTCGCTAGCCCTTCTCGCCCCGGAGATCCTGGACGATATTGACGTCTTGGTGCTAACGGAGACCTGGGCAACAGTCCCATTCATCCTCTTGCACTTCTACGCGGTTCACTGCCCCACACAAAAGACAGGCCCGGGACGCCCCAGTGGTGGTGTTTCCGTGTTTTACAGTCACAGAGTCGGCGACCTCACGCCTTGCATGACCGAGAACAACATCATCGCGCTACGCGGGCCGCAACTATGCATAGCAGCAGCCTACGTCAAACCAGACGCTGAGGACTCAACCCAAGTTATGGTGGAAAAGCTTGTCAGTGGAATCGAAGCAGTGCATCCTCTCTACGGATGCTGGATTGCCAACCTGTGCTCGGTACCGACATTTCTGGGTCACGCCGGCAGTTCCGCTATCGACGTTTTCGGAACAGACCTAACCAGGGATGAAGTTAAGTTTCAGGGCGAGAACAACTCACTCGCGGAAGGCGCGAGCATTCGTGCCTACATTCCGATGGCAATTGACATCACGGTGCGAGTCGCTTCGGATCGAACAGCCAGACACGAATCCTTTTTGCGGAAACTGAATATGGTCAAGCTTATGGAACGCGCTCACGAGGTGCTCCCAGTGCCTCCCGTGGTGAACACAGACGGGTATGCGCAACAGCTCACCGAGATTCTACAGGCGTGCGCACTATCGCCTCCCGACAGAAGGAACAAGAAGCACAGGCCATGGTTTGACCACCACTGCCGTCTCGCCCGGAGGGCGCAAATTGGCTTTAGGCTTCTCGCAGAGGAGCAACCGGCATTTCGCGCGCTGGCCTCAGTCTTCAGGACGATCTGCCGGAAGACGTACGAAATGCAGCGGAAGAAGTATCATGAGCTCCTGGAAAACCGGCTGATCGCCGAGGCAGAGAGCCAGCCATACAAATGGCTATCGAACTGTTCCAGGACAGCGGCCTGCCCGATAAGCTCTGCTTCCCTCATCGATCACTTCTCGGTCATGTTCGCGTCGTCTGACACAATACCTCGCGCGGTTCCATGCTTTGCTGCCGTGTGGGATAAGGACACTGAAGGGGGTGATATTCTTGAGAGGGAGTTCACAGTCCAAGAGCTAATGCAGGACCTGGATAGCTTACGAAACAAAAAGCGGCCGGTCCCGACAATGTCTGCAACGAGCACCTAAAGAACGGCTTTGTGTTGGCACCGTGCTGGTCAGCCCTATTCAACGAATGCTTGCGCGCTGGAAGTCTTTCAACTCAATGGAGAGACGCCACCCTACTCGTAATCCCGAAAGGCAAGGGCGACCCGACAGCCCCCTCGTCATGGCGAAGCATTGCGAAGAAGAGCGTTTGTTATAAGCTACTCTCTGCCCTCTTGACGAGGAGACTAGACAGCTTTCTTGAAAGTGTTCATGCCATACCAATGGAACAACATGGGTTTCGGAGAGAGCGATCTACAGAAACAGCGTGTACGATTCTGCTGGCAGATATCAAGGCAGCACTGGCTAAGCCACGTAACCCGCTGTATGCGGTATTCGTGGATTTCAAGGCGGCCTTTGACTCGGCCCCTCGAGAGAAGGCTTTGCGCACACTGGCTGAGGTAGGGGTCCCAATAAAGGTGCTGAAGCTTCTCGCACAAATTCTCCAGGAGAATAGGATCACCATCGACGACGGGGTAGTGGAGCTCCAGCCTTTCATACAGACAACGGGCCTGGCGCAGGGCGATAACCTAAGCCCACTCCTATTCTCCGTACTCCTAAAATACCTCCCGAGTCATATAAAGGGATCCAGAAACCTGGTCGAGGTCATCTTGTACGCGGACGATCTAGTACTTTACGGGCTTAGTAGGTTTCAGGTGCAACAGGCACGAGCCCGTCTTCACAAAGCGGTCACCGATTTAGGCCTGACAATTAACCTTTCCAAAACCGTGGCCCTGAAGTTCAGAAGAGGGGGAAGGACAGCAGCCGAGGACACGCTACGCCTCAACAGAACGCCACTTAAGTATGTCAACAGCTTCCCATACTTAGGGGTGATTTTCTCTGTCACTAGTACTTGCTTCTCCGCGCACATATCTGAGAGGTGCAGGAAGGCACTGGCGGCGGCATGGGCGATCAAATCTCCGAACAGACTATCGCTGAAGTCTGAGTGCCAAAGACGGCACTCAGACTGTTCGAACTCAAGATAGCTCCGATTGCGACCTATGGGGTGAGAGTCACCTGGGACCACCTCACGGCAGAGAACCTCGAACAATTAAACCGCGTCAAGGCCTCCTTCCTTAAACGAGCTCTGGGTCTACAACTGACGGCTCGGAACCGCTACGTATATCTCCTCGCGGACACGCCGCTGCTCTCTGAGGACCTGCAACGTCGCTTCAATCTACCCGTGACGAAGGCCTTTCTTGCAAACCGCAGGGATTGGGAGGACAAAGTGGCGGACATTGACGTAGAATTCCTTAACACGGGGGCAATGAGGAATAGAAAGGAACACATAGGCTAAACAGACATGTTGTGACGCGATTCGCCATTCATGGTTTTCACCACAAGCTCTGTGCGGAGCGGGGTTTCCATGACCCTTGCGATAGTGGTAAATGCTCTAGATGTGGAGGTTTCTGTGATAGATACCACGCGGCTAACTGCCCCCTAGTACAATGGCTGGGAAGCCTGGCAAGCTGACTTGGCTGAAATGTTTTTATTCCTGAAATGACTCTAGTCTTGTGTTGTTACCCTTGTATAAGTACATGGATTTTGTTTGACTAAGTATTTGACTGCTACCTACAAAGGTGAATAAATTAAATTGATTGATTGATTGCTTGTCGCAAAAAGCAAATTTGTGCGTTTGTTTAAATATGCTTGACTACGCGGGTTCTAGCTTTGGTGTTTGTCCAATCTCAAGTTTTAACGGCAGCGTTTGTAGAATCTCACTTATAAGGTGCCGTTTGGGTCGGTGCTTTCATCGGAGGCGGACTATCGATCTCATGTCATCCCACAGTAACGTGCATTACATGTTGGTCTGTTCTCGTGATTGTAAATGGACGGGAGCAGCGCCTCGACATGCTAAATAGCGTTTGTATTAGACCAGACTTACGTATCTGGTGCCAAATCGGCCAATGCGAGTAAAAATCATATTAGACATCAAGTCATATTCAAGCTCACTTGTTAATGAATAATAAACTGGTGCCAAGTTTTTGTGGTAACCAAAGACAATAAAATAAGTGGTCTTTTACGTGCAAAATGATAGAAGAAATAATTTGGGCGTCTGATTTAATAGAACATACGCAAGTGTTTGCTCTGCAGATGCCTCTGTTCGGGTAGCTGTTGGAATTTGCCTGTGTATTTTACTGGCACAATAGCATGTCTACATCTGCGGTCAGCAGGTCTTACCTTCTGGTCGCTACGGCCAATCCTGCTGCACTGAACCGGCTTGGCTTTATGACCGATAATATAATTAGCAACCTATGCAAGGATCTTATTGCGTCCCGCGTGCTGGAGAAGTTTTCCGAGAGAGGCTATGGGCTATACGATTCATAAACGAGGCCAGTTGGACTGCCTTGTGAATGGAGCTTCCCTAAATCTCTTTTGGTATATAACTATTATATAACAATAAAATCAGACTGACAACGTATTAAGTAAGTTAAACGTACGAAGTAAGTAATGCAGGAATGCCGAAGAAGACGGGCACCTGCATATGGAGCGCGAACCCTCTTTAAAAAGCATAACTAAAATAGCATTGCCACGTCCAGGATCGTGCGCTGCAACTAAGCAGAATGCACATGGGGTCAGAGACATGACAAATATGCTCTTGAAATGTTTGGAGATTTAATGGCATGTGCTTCACTACAGCTGAAGCTAGCAACCCAAGAAGCACGCCTAACATATTACCATTTTCACCTTTCTTTTATGGGGGAAGAATTAATGCTCCTACGTACTGTTGCTCATGTAGGGAATGGGAAGGGTCAAGCCTCCCATCTTGAACAGTGTGAGACTTGACCTCAGCAGATGGATGCTATCCCGCTGAGATACCCGCAAAACGCACTTCCATCCTTAAGCTTCACTCCCTGATGGCCCAAATCTCCATAGAACACTTTTTCTTGGCAGTGAACATAGCTTGCCAAGGGAGCTTTTTAATTCAAAAGCTCTAAATGTTCCCATGTCCCGTGAGGATCTGCGTGAGATAATTGTCCAGTTTCCGCTCGTCCACTTATGTCTGGGCTGCTTGTTGGGGGCTCGTCCCCTTTTACTGCGGGCTCTTCCCGTCTGATATATGGCTCTCTATAGAAGAGAGTTAGTTATTCTTTGTCGAAGCGAAAGTGTTGCAGGAGGAGTTTGTTCACAGCCTGGTTGACTTGCTAATTTGTGAACACAGCTTCCTTGTTCGGGCTTTCGTGCGTTATCTCCCATTACTAGCAGGAGTATGACTTTCCTCAAGGTCTTCAATTTTCTTGAGGAGGTTGCGCTAGCTATTTGCCATGATTTCTGCAAATGCTCGTTTCAATACGGCTCTTCACCTTCAATAATTGACCAAAGCTCGGGCTTTATCCTCTGGGATTCTGTGTGGCTTCTTTAGCTCTTGCCTTGCTCTGTTGCAGCAGAACGTTTATGGCTAAGGGGCTTGTTCCGCAATAGTTTGGCTTGCTGTTTGCCCGCTGTGGTTGTATGGGCTTAGTAGCTCAAGTGCATGTTGTTGTCAGAACCCATTGAAGCTTCTATGGGGTTTAGAGTAGTCGGTGCATTCGTGGTTGTCTTGCTGACTTCAGATTTAAATGATTTCTCATCGGTGTAAGCATTGGCCTGCTCTGAAAAAGGTGGGGTTCTTGCCCTTGTTCTATGTTCATTTGCTACGTTAAAGTTCCCTGTGACTAGAGCGCCCAATTCGTTATTGATGCCGCGTATTGACTCCCTGACATAGTGAAAAACCTTTCAAATTCTACCTGAATCACGGCACCTGACATTGTGCACGGAGCCTTTTCTCCAATACCAAATGTATGCAGTTAAAGAAAGACAATACCCAGGTATCTAGGTATAGGAAATGTATTGGTAAATGATGTGGAGGAAACAAATCCAAGGCTGAGCTACTCCGTGATCGTAGATATCGAAAGGATCCAAATTAATAATCCTCAATATTTTTAATGAGCTAAGCAGGCATTTCACGGTCGTTTTTCTATGCGCTTAATCCGTCATTAGCCCTAGGCTAGAACCAATTAAGATTAGAAGGCAATCACGTTTTGCACTTGAGCATACGCTTAATGCATGCTCGTGTAGCTAACTCTTAGGACTGGCAGCGAATTGTCGACTCTGCCAAGGCAAGCAGATTTGTGATGGATTGGACGTAGCAGCCATTTCTAACCGCTTACGCCACACTCTCTTATTATTTCAACATCGTAGAATGTGAATATATTACACTCGAATGGATCTTATCACAAGACCAGCAGTTTCGGCATGCCCCAAGGTTTCTTATATGATCTCTAGATTCAGGACATGGAGCTTAAATAATTAAAATCCGATGCTTTGAAAACGTTCTTCGCCCGGCGCCGTGGAGACTCTGTCCTAAATGCTTTCACCGAACTTGCAACCCCTTGGGCTCTTGTTCAGTTAAATACTATTAGGAGAGTCTATTATTCTAAATGAAAACACAAACTCTGTAAAATTGACCACGTTAAAAACGGTTATTATTTAACAATGTGCCACCAATGCTCGTTTGCTGAACTTGGCCAATAGGTCAATTCAAACGTCGCTTAAGAGTATCGTAGCTCTTTGTCAGCGAACACGTTTGCTATGACCTACTACCCAGTAACCAGGAAAAAACCGAGTTCGTATTTTTTTTGCCTAAGAATTTGTGTAAAAAATACCAACCAAATATATTTAGTGTGATAAACTACGTATTGGAAATACACCGTTACACACATACAACCTAAAACTGACACCCCAACACACCATGTTTTTGACATTATAATTAATGATTGAAGAAATAGCGTTTTTGTAACTTAAAATTACACTGGTTATTGAATTTTAGACTAATTCTCTATTTACCTTATAAAAGTGACACATCAAATTATGCTAGTGTTTATGCCTGAACATGGTTAGATTAATCCATCAAAAAAATGTCCTCCGTTTCTACTCTATGTACCACAGAAGATCGTGTTTTAGTTCAACATAGTTGCCTACGTCTTATTTGTACAGCTATTCATACATCATTGTATGGATCAAGAACCGTGATTTGTATTTTATTTTGTAGCTAGCATAGACCTAGCCAGTTGCGTGCGGGAGGAGTTTAGAAACGCCGTCGTCGTTATGTATGGGGCACACTGGCGACAGGTGTCGGGCGGCTATTGCTTCTATTCACACAAAGGTAAGAGATCTTGAGAGAAGACACTCTCTGAGTGCGGCAGTTCATCTGTTTAAGCTTAATATTGTAGCTACTACAACATTTTGGGCTACAGCCTTGTCACGGTGTGGGACCACTTTTTAGCTAGAAAGTTGCTTTACAACATATATGAAGGGTGTGATTTTTTTGACGCGGTCGGAAAAAAACCGCGCCTAGAGATTACATGCTCCCAAAAATCTGGGATCGATAGCAAGGTTTTAAGGATATATGACACAGTCTGCGACAATGATTCACTTGTCGTTGCCACGAGATAAATGTGGAGAACAACGTAATGCAGGCCAGCCGTGCTCTGTCATATTTGTACTAGGCTCTGTGAATTTCATTACGTCGGAAGGAAGTCAATAGTGTTTACGCCTGTTAAAGATATGCTTCGCGGCGCGTTTTCATCAGACATTTTGTCCTGCGATAAAACTGACTGCGAATTTGGCACACACCCTAAAGCTGACATCTGCATAATCGCTAACCTCTTTGTTGACATAAGTTGAACGATTTAAGAAATTGCCTCTCGGCTTCTAAAGCCATAGCGCAAGGAAAGCAGACTAATAGTGTTTTTACTTGGGATATGATATATTTTATATTAATTTATCAAAATGGTTACTCGTTATTTTGCATGTACTACAAAAAAATAATGTCTCAGTCTATCATAGTCGCTTATGTCTAATTTCTATAGCTGAAATTGATTTGGATAAATGAGGGTACTATTTGTTATATTTTACCTTTTAAATTAGCGTAGTCTGTTGCGAAATTGATTTTCTATTAAGTCCTGACATCCAGATAATCGCTCACTTCTTTGTTGACATAAGTTGAACGGTTTAAGAAGTTGCCTCCCGGCGGCCTTAATGCTATAGCGCATGGAAAGCAGACTAATAGTGTTTTTGCCTGGGACATGCTGATCTTAATCCATCAAAATGGTCTCTCGTTACTTTCGCATGTACACATACACAGAAAGAAGATTCACAACCGCCGACGAGAAGTGAGAACGTCGAAAGTGATCAAAATTGTGCAAAACTGCGTTTTTATGGATTCAAGTCTATCGATGTGCCGTTTAGCGATTAAATTTAATATAGGTGTCCATTCTATTCGTCGGATTATCATCGAAGAACTACAGTATAAGTCTTACACGTTCAAAGTCAGACAGGTGTTGTTTGAGGCCGCGAAAATTAAGAGGATAGTTTGCTGCCATCTCATCCTCACGTTTTTGAGATGCGAAACGGCGCGACACCTTCCATTCTTCTCCGACGAAAAAATCTTCACCATTGACCAAAAACATAACTCGAAAAATGACCGGTGGCTTGCAAAGGACCCTGAGGATGTACCAATCGTACATAGGTCCAAATATCCTGCCAATGTGCACGTCCTAAGCGTTGTGTCGAATGAAGGAGACGCGATACCACCATACTTTTTTGACAAACGCGAAACCATAACAAAGGAAGTGCATTTACGTGTTCTGCGAAGGATGGTAAAACCATGGATTGATAGAGTGTCCAATGGAAGACAATATGTCTTTCAACAAGGTTACGCTCCCGCCCATCTTGCTGATCGTTCAGGATTGGATGCGGGACAACATGACGGCGTTTTGGAACAATTCGATGTGGCTCCCTAGCAGTACAGACCTAAATCCCTTGGGCTTCTATGTATAGGGCGTTGTTAAGCGAAAGTCTAACAAGTCTCGACATGCGAACACAGAAGCGCTACGCAGAGCCATTGTCTAATCGTTCAAGAATCTCAATTCTCTAACTTTGACGAAGGCATGTGGGCGCTTTCGCGCCAGGATGGAAAGTGTAATTGCTGCTGATGGTGGCTACATTGAAGAAACATCGATCTGTCAACGACGACGGCTTTCAAGGACAACCTCGAATGCTGGGAGATAAAGTTCGCGGATATCGATGATAAATTCTTCGAAACTGGAGCTATGACACGCAACGAATGGAGAGGAGCGTATCGTTACAACCGTCACGTCGTAACCCGCTATGCCGTACACGGCTTTCATCATAAACTGTGTATCGTGCGGGACTTCCACGAACCAGATGACCATTGCAGGTTCTCCAGATGCGAAGCACACTGTGGAAGATACCATGCCGCTTCCTGTGTTCTAGTCCCTTCCCTTCCCTAGGTAGCCTGACTGACCCGATCTTAAAATATTCGCGATGAGCCAATTTTCTAGTCTATTTCCATATAGGAGAAAATTGGGTTGTAGCCATATAGTCCCGGATGCGGGACAACATGACGGCGTTTTGGAACAATTTCATCATAAACGTGATCGTGCGGGACTTCCACGAACCAGATTACCATTGCAGGTTGCTCCGATGCGAAGCACCTGTGGAAGATACCATCGCTTCCTTGTTCAGTCCCTTACCTATGTAGACCTGACTGACCCGATTCTTAAAATATGCGCGATGAGCATTTTCTAGTCTATTTCCATATAGAGAAATTGGGTTGGTAGCCATATAGTCCCGTGTAGTATATACTTTATATACCGGTATGTCTTTGTGGGCTCAACCCCCAATGTGACACGACCATGCCCAATGGTGCAATTTTAGCCGCTATTGTATACAGTGAAGAGATATACAGGGTGTTGCAGGAATATTTGAAGCGCTATATACAGAATTGTAGAGCTCGTTAAAGCAAATATTTTTTCCAATGGAACATGGGCTCTGAGAAGTCTTGTTTCGGAGTGAGAGTGAAATTACTACAATTTGTGACACTGGTGTTTTTGACCGACATAGGAGCACAAACAGTCTTCCTAGACAGAAACTAAGCACACCATCGTGTTCGTGATAAAATTCTGCTCCATCTGAAGAATAGGCCGGTCAGAAGACGCGACATAATCGCTTAGAAGAGAATTCGCCAAAAATAAAGTTCTTTATTAGCGTTCACGCCAAATACTTTAGAATCATAACCCTACAACCACTCACAGCGCTCAAAACGGACATATTCAGCCAATGCGCAATTCATGGCGATCATTTTGGTACCAAACACATGTCCATGCGAGCTGTGGTTGCGGAGTAATTACGATTTTTCGGAGGGCATGTCCAGATTAAGTGCATGTAAAATGACTGTGTGACGACGTTCACTACCGCCGACGTGTCGCGCGACAGTCGCAGCGCGTCATTTTTCAGGTCGTCCATGTACAGGTTTTCTTGGCGAGCCTTTGATGAAGACTCCATGAATTTAGCTGGATGCTCCCAAAGAACACAAATTACTTTAAAGTGGGCGTCCTTCACCCTGATGGTATTCGATGTCATATGAAACAGCTCAATGTTACGGAGATTCTCGTTACAAGGCCATAAAGCAGCACATTCGATTGCGATATTTTTCGTGTGCTTCCACCATCAAATACGCCTTCGTTACGTTTCTTGCGAGACTAACGCTATAAGTACAACATTTTAATAAAATGTCTACCATAGTTGGTAGGCAATTACCAACGTAAAAATGCACTTGAGCAAAAGTTGGATCTTTAAATGCGATAACGCGTTAAGTACCGACTTTAATTCGTACGACTTTGACGGGGGTACCACAGGAAGTTAAAGAAAGACGTCCATGACTTGTTTACCCGTTAAAATGTTTTAACAAGCCCTTTCTCGATGCAAAACACCATTTCAGAGGCATACGCTTATCTAGTGCTAATTCAATACGTCGTTTTTTCTGGCCTGTTTGCGCGCAACCTCAGTGTTGTTGTTGAGCTGCGCAAGCTTATCCTGATCAACGATAATCAACGATGACGGTAGTCGAGAGAAATGTGCATAAAAGCGGGTCGGGACGCAAACTTGGCTAAACAGGGTAGAACACATCAACAAATGCATCTAATATTATCATTTCTAAAGTTATCTTTTTAATAATAATAATAATATTAATTATTATTATTATTAAGCGTGACCTCCTGAATTCGCTTACTTAAATCAAAGATTTAAGTAAGCGAATTCAGGAGGTCACGAACGACCGAAGAGAGGGTCAATTCTTGAGGCAAGCGTTGTCCTTGGCCGTTTGCAGAGGGAAGGCGGCATCTATTGTAGGCGCCATGGAGTGAACTAATTATTTAAAAAAAAACTTTGCAATAATACGTTCAGACCTCACAACTGTAACATTGTTTAACATGTAATAAATAATAATAATAATAATAATAATAATCCATTGCAGCGAATCCTTGATATTCAACGTGTGGTGAGACGTGAAGATCGTCTCCGGCTTCAAATGATCTTCTATTGACATTCAAGACGTATTTGACATCATCACTTATCATATATCCCTCCAAATGTTCAAACGTACTCACGGCGCTTGCGTATTGACGGTTGCAGTTCCGATTCTAAATATTAATAGAAAATCAATATGTAGCGGATTGACTACGCAGCGAGCGACTACTAATGAAAGTAACGCCTTCTACCGGTCTGCCGCGAGATCTGTTGGCGTGCTGACTATGTTGACGGTGGGCGGCAACGTCGATGCAGCTACAGCGCAGCCGAGCCGACCTACGAATTTAGGAAATTCATCATCATCAGTTGTTTTATTGACATGTTTTTTACAGGCACCCTGTCACACTTTATGTCGAAGTCATATCTCGTTGTAAAAATACCTATAGTTGCAGCACTTACATCTGTGAAGTGTAGCCACAATATTATACACATACACACAAACCTATATTGTACAATTTTCGTTTGCTGTAGAGTAGTTTCATCTTGTACACTGTTAAGAATTCACAGATTTAAAATTTTAGAACAATTGTTTTCTGCGTTTGGTTTTATGGTCAAATTTCTTTTAAAAACGGCGATCCATATTTCGGAGATCCTGCGATGGCTCGTCCCATATTTTAGGCAGCATGCAGTTTAGAGAGTGCTGCGTTAAGGTCAACTAGAATCTCAGAACCCTCAGTTGGCCCTCATATCGCTGAGACCTGAAGGGATCAATTGGAATTCGAATTCGCAATCTGGCGGTAGTTTGCGTTTAACCACCTTATGGGTAAGCACGGCTAAATTCTCGTAAAGCGTAATACTGAGATACTTTACTTCTCGACTAAGAGGGACAGTTGCGCCGCCCACTTGGAAGGATATGTTACCCCTGTCCAATTTCAGCCTCGAGGCCGCTGAGGTGTGTGATACAAGACGGGTTTCGCCGTAATCGGATTTACGACAAGGCCAAACCGTTTTGACTATGAAATTGCCGTTCTCCTGTATTGCACTTTACGCGAAACTTACCTCCCGGTAATCACACGGACATTTCACAGAAACATTTATCAACTCTGGCGCGCGAATGCCTTGCCAATTTTCTTTAACGTGGTTTCTATCCTCTGCCACGCCCGCCTAAGACTCAATGTAGAGACTAGAGAATAATTGAATGGACACAGCGCCATAGATTTATAGATAGAGCCTGTGGTGTCCAAGGCATCTTGTCATATTTGCGAAGTTTAATAGAGAATTGGGGTGCTGCCCACAGAGAAGTTAAACTTCCCAAGGACAACGCATTTCTTATGCTCGCAAGCTATGCATGTGATATGCTTGCTTTTGTAAGCTTTGTCAATTAATTTGATAACGGAAATAAGCAGGCTTTATGCCTACCATAAACCTCGTATGAGATTTAAGAGACAATAAGACGGGTAACGCGCTTAAACAGTTTATATGCTCCCACAAAATCTGGAATTAATAGTATTTCTGACAGTCTGCAATAACATAAGACGTATTGTTGCTGCGCGACATATAACAAGGATAATGTAATATAATGCAGCCGTGTTCGTGGAAGTATATGTGTTATATTCGTGCAAGGCTCTGTGAATTTCATTAGGTCAGAAGGGAAGCCAATACCGTTTTCGTCTGTTGAGAATATGCCTCGCGGCGAGTGTTCGTCCTACGCGAAAACGTGAACGCGAAACCCTGGCACGCGAGTGTACAAGTGGGCCAGGAAGTACTATAGTCTGCTAAAGTTCCAGAGGCATTGCCACCAGGAAATTAAAAAATCGCTGCGCCTCTCATTTCAAGTCACAGTAGCTCAATTTGAAGATATTTATAGTTTCTGGCTAGATGAAAATTAAAATAATCTGCTGTACATAATTCCGGAGCGGAGAAAACTCCTCAAATTAATAACGTATCCAGAATTATTTTATATATAAATATATATATATATACAGACGTACACAACCAGCGGTGTCAGATCTTGCATGTTTTTCTCTGTTTTTTGCCATCCTAGGGGTGCTGTTTTAGGCTTGCTGTATGTTAGATGTATTAAAGAAGATTGGCATTTTTATAGACTTAACACATTACTCGTAGACTACTAGCTTTACTCATATGAAATACGAAAGTGTTTCTCATCCGAGCCTGCTTATGGTTTTTACCGCTCTCGATGGATAAGAACATTGTCATGTAGCAGAATTGTCTCTGTCGCAATTCTGGTCGTTTTTCGAGCAGGACTCGGCTCGAATCGTGGTTTCTGGTTCTCTTGCTTTCGTTCGCTCAGCTCATGAATCCATTTCCCCGACTTCAGGATCAATCCCATGGCCTTCAACTCTTGAAAGTTGTCTACTCTTCTGTGTGGTTCATTCAGCGAGGTTCCAAAATCATCGTTTTTGAACTTTTTGAACTATTCAAAACACTGGGTACAACCAAGGGCATGATCTCCGTAAGGCTACTTCAGCATTTCATGCGCTCCCGTCGCAGTTCTTTTTTCTGAAAAAACAAATAAACAGCTGTACAAATCTTAGTTTTTAGGCACATAGGTGGACATATTCGCCACTGATTTGAACTATGCAGTACGGCAAAACTTTAGTGCTTCTGGGTTGGAAACCGCTGCCAGACTCCACAACAATAGAATTACACAATTGGCGCCATCGGTGGCAGACGACACTTACGAAAGCGCCCTCGACAATCGAAATCCGATTTCATAGTGGTACACCTTGTATAAAGATGTATTTTAGCGACAGTGGTGAGCTTTCAGGTTATATCGGTGGAGTTTGTCTTTCCTTACTCAGTGGCTACAAATTGATTCCTATTTTACTTGAACTTTACCTGAATATATATATATATATATATATATATATATATATATCGTTGTATAATGCACTATGCATATTTTACACATAACACAAAGGATATCTAAGCCTATGTGCCTAGCGGGCGTCTATTGTGACTATCGCGTGCCCGTTTTGTTTAGGCCAGTTCGAGACCACTTCAGAAGTGTGCCATAAACGAAAGCAGCGTTTCTTCGTTGTATGTGAAGATCCAGATGTTGTTGAAAAAAGAACGAAGACCTGCTATCACCGGATGACAGGTTTAACAAAGTGCCGACTTTGCGGATCAGCCGCCAGGTCTGAACCCCAGAAGCACCCAAAGTTTCAAACGCGAAAGGACAGAGTTTGTGGGGATACCCGACTGATGAGTATTTTCTCAGCTTGCTCGTCTTGCCATGGTGGGCTACATAACCAGATTCGGATGCGCCGCTATCGACCATAGAAGGGGCTAGGAAGGCGGTAACGGTTGCATCCCAAACCAGCATTTTGTCTTGCACGAAAGGTGTAAGTGTTATATTTTCTGGATACCGGCCGCCCTTCGAGCAGATTCTGAGAGTTCAAGGATACTACGTTTAGGTGAACTCTGATCGTGTCGTCGGCAGCTTCATTGCCGTCGTTAAACCTTAAATGCAAAGGTCACAATTGGATAGTACGTTGCTAAGCTTATTCCGCACCGGGCCTTAAGATTCTCCTGAAGCTGGGCTAAGCTGTTTCTACAAAAGAAGCAAGCAGTCTTATTAACCATTTCTTTAAAGTGCGGCCGAATATATACGGAAACCAATTAATGTAGGTGCGCAGGTGCGTTGCAAAAACGGAGCACATTAATAATATGTTCGCCTGGCGGGTGGCCAGGGGTATTAACAATAGGACGACTGCACAGACTCCACCTACGACGTCATTCCTTACCCTTCATTAGATGAACAAAAGCGCTTTATATTATATTTTTCTATTCAAAACTGCCCGACTCCTGTTGTATCTACAAAACGGATTGCTCTGTTTCCTGCGGTGAGCATTGATGAGACTATGGCAAACCTGACCAATGTCGGTAAATTTGGAACTTCGAAGCATTTCCTTAGATACGGGCAAGGCTCAAGGATAGACAGTGTCAATTGGTTGAGCGTTTCGACCCGTCGAAGAAGGTGGATGAGTCTTAAGGACGAGAGAGAAGAGCTGAGTAAAAAGTGTCCCCGATGGGCCCTCAGAAGAGGAAGACGAGCGGCGGCATTTTACAATGTTAATCTCTAGTGGTCGATTGCTGCCGTGAGCTTTTTGGGGCGAATTAGCACATTTAGTAGCTCTAGATCGTCCTTGACGGTCATCTTGACATAGATATTAAATTTGCCTTCCAATTTTAAACCCGGTTTATTCACGGGACTGCATTTCACAACGCTTACGCTTACGCTTGGTGAATAAAACTAGTTGAAAAAAAAAGAGTCAAGCAACGAGGTAAAAAATCGTTCTCGACAATCTCCAAAATGTGCTTACTAAATAAGCACCTTACATAAACGGTAATGACAGTAGTCTCTAAAGTGCTAACATTGTAAAGTTATATAAATAAAATAACACCACATCACAAGGGGAATTGGGCGCTATAAGGACTTCAAAACAGCAGTTGGTGTGCTTGTTAGAACGCCGAACATTATATACATAGAGGCAACACACTTGCAAATATATATATATACGTACACACACAAACAAAGTAGTTCACTAGTACATCATCGTCACAACTTACAGATATGGGTAAAAACACGTGGATAGTATTACTATCCAATCCGAGTGTGTGTCCCTATATACAATGCACAACAGTCCCAATTCCGGATATACCTAGATCACAAACCTGATTTTGATTGTGAAATTAAAAGCCACTGTTTTATGTTACGGACAAAGGGGTGTTACACAGTTAGGCATCTAATGTGTTTTGGAATGCACGTCCAGGCTTTAAGAAGACGGCATGCAAGCACGTGCTGACTAGACTTCAAATTTAGAGAGGACACTACAAAAGTTGCTGCACGCATAGTTGATGTTCGGCTGAGTGCAGGAACTAGTGGAAATGCGATTTTCGTAGGCACAATACCTCGCGAAATGTTGTATGCTAACATTGAAATCCGCAACGTGTAAATGCTTTCCACTGTAAGAAGGTTAAAATGACTGAGCAAGTCGCGGATCGAATCCCTTCGCTTTCTAGAAAAATGGCTCTAAGTACAATATTTTAAATTATTTTAACTTTCCGGAGAATTTCGTCATAGCCATCACCCTAGAGAAAGATATCATAGCACTGCACTGGTAAGAATACGGCTTTGTGCATCATAAGTAAGCCGTCTGTGGAGACCCTAATCAACTACATTTTACACAGCGCAGACATTACAGCATAGCATTTAGGTGCAATATAGTCCAGATGAGGATGCCACCTAATATTTTCTTGAAGAACGAGCCCCAGGCACCTAGCGGTCTGCGAGAGCTCTAGAGAGCCAAGGTTCAGCCCCTGAATTCTTAACATATTGAAATGCAATAGAATAAGAAACATAAAAGGTCCAAGGACCGAGCCTTGGGGTACCGATGTCAACCTGCTGCCACGACGACCCCATTAAACCAGCTCGTACCACCTATCCGCGGCCTGAGGAGTAGGATATAAACCAGGCAATATTTGGCGCGGAGCAACCCAGGTGAGCGAACATTTGAAACAGAAAGGAATGATCAAGACAACTGACAGCAGCCGACACGTCAGGAAAGACTGCGAGACAAAACTTATGTATCTCAACCGAATTGAACACCCTCTGCCATAAATGGGCCAACGCGGGTTCAGTCGACTTACCCCTGCAAAAGCCGAACTGGTTAGGCGAAAGGAATTCGATTGACTCTAAATATCGACCTATGCTGACCAACACCAGTTTATCTCTTCCCCTCTCGCTCTCTCTCTCTCTCTATATATATATATATATATATATCATCAACCAAATGCATAACAAAACAATAGTACTAGTAGTAGTTTTATTAACCAATGATTGGTTTACGAATATACATCATAGACATCGCACAACCAGAGTTGAGACAGCGGAGTTGCTCTTTCACAACGCTGAAGATATAGATCACACGGGCAGCCACAAAGTTTACATATACACTCCGCCGAGATCTCATGAAACTTCTCGCGCGCACAGATCTTCAGATGGAAGCCGTGGACGGCAAATCTGGTGATTAGATGCCGGTTCTCATAACTGCAGGCTCTCCACAAATCCGACGTCATTGCTCTCGTTTCATAAAACAGCGGGTCTATGTCGGCCATTTTATTTTCCCAGTCTAAGACGTGTTCTCTAAAAACCGTCGTATTCGACAGGTTGTACATCCTCTGTAAGTCCTAAACAAATAACGGCGACGATGCCAGTAAGTACACCTATTCAGGCTAGTGCGGTCGACGTTTAATGCTTTCTTTAGAAAACTGGTTTTGAGTTGATCAAACGCTCTTAGGTTCGATCTCGTGAGATACGGCCAGATCACCTGAACACCGTAAGATGCTGTGGGTGCAATTTTCAGGTTAAACAGGTTAACAGCAATTTCCATCGACAGTCTGCATGGGTCCTTGACACTGTAAAAGGATTGTAGGCCTTTTCGGACTCTTTCTTCAACATGTCTGGAGAAGCTTGTGCCACGTGAAAAAAACACGACTCCCAGGTAGGGAAAGTATGGAACGATTTCTACTATTTCTGAATCCAGCTATAACAAAAAATAAATTCTTTCAGTCAAATCTGACACACAAAGACACAACTTCGATCCCGGCACAACACATTCCGTTTAAAGCAATATTTCTTAAGAGTAGGTTAGACTTGGATTAAATTTATGTTTCATAAGATACCGATATAGTCCAATCTTGCGGTGTAGGGTATTACTATATGCGCCAACCTCTCGAGCCTAGGCCCTAAAACTAGAAGGCCCACTGAAACTCATGTATTGGGCATTATTTATAAATATTGCTTTACAAAGTTAGAGTTTTCCGCTATAATTCCCGCCTCCAGTCGACATGTGCTCTAGAGAATAAGGTGCATTTCATGACTTATCGTTCGAAAATGTCATTACATTGCTCAACAAGTCAATATATACTTATATATATTAGTTATTGCAGTAATCAGCACTGTTACTATAATTGTGTTATATGCCGTAAAAGCATGAATCAAAAGTAGGTAATTATTATTACTATTATTATAGCGGAATCAGCAACCCCAAGGACAGCTATCAACAACGACAATGTTGAATCGGTTGAAGTAATTAAACGCGCATGTCTACCGCTACTGCTGCTGTTGCGAACTGCAAATGCTGTACCACTGGTCGTCAAATCGGACCTACTAGACATTAGCAGTATAGGCCACATGTGGTGGTTGCGGTCAGATGGAAAAAATCGTTCGAAAGGCGGAAAATGAACTGCAGAAAATGTGTGCTTATTTTGCGCGTTTGTTATGATTAGGGAGCCGTGGCGAGCTTGAGTTGTTCTGGGTACGCGGCATTGCTATATCATACGACAGGAAACAATCAACTCGATGTCTTTGGTTTATTCCACCACATTTTCTCTCTTGTCGTCCTCTCTATTTCCTGCCTCTTTGTCATTGCTCTATATAACTCCCTTAAGAGTGCTTGAAAAGCACGGTCTCAATAGACCCATAATGCCGCCTAAAATGCGTTGATTACCAAGGCAGTAACAATCACATAGTATCTATATATTGTGGGCTAGCCTTCAGCTTATTTATGTATGCATGTATATATATATATATATATCATAGAACGTGATGTGTAATAGCATACGCGTTCTGCTAGATGATGAAAGCTCGTAATACTATACGAAATTGGCCAAATGCAACGTAGAAGATAGGACCGACGCTATTTTATATGCTGTCTATGCCATATGACTGAGAATTTAAACGGACGGTCGTCGGTTTATGATCTTTAGACTTATTTCTCTCTCTGTCTCTTTTCTACTCTAGCTCCGACCTCTCCCTGACGATGATGTCGACACCATACTATATCGCGCTATTGCCAACGGAGTAGTTTAAACTTTTAAAGAAATATCAGCCGAACACCATGAAAAGCAGAAAAAGCTTTTGTAGTTAAATGCGAAACCACTTTACGTTAAATCCGCCGTGCCGCAGACATGAAGCGAGAAAGAGGAAAGGAAAATCCCATACTCCAAGCATGCGCAGAAACCAACCGTTGACGCCTAATATTTGTCAACTTCAATGGAGCGTTTGAAGAACTTTTGTAAGTCATGTGGAATTTCCAGGAACCACGAGAAGCTTACCCTATGTCAACAGATTGCCATCTATATATATACACTTTCGAATAAAAACATTGCAACATCTAGAACATTTAAGGTTAGGCATCTTTTGTACTCACAATAGAACCATATTATAAGTGGCGAGTTCATTTGAAAAACAATAAATTCGCTTTTCGATACGACTAGATTTTACTTCAGACATACTTTGCAAGATGGCGGCCACCAACGAAATCAATTTCTGTGTGCTCCAGCATTGGTATATTTTTTTTAACGAAAAACCTGATTTCAATAGATGTGCTACTGAAACCAAATGTGCAAATTGATTCAAACGGTTGTCTCATCAAGCTGAATACTACAACAGATGACACGGTAAGTTTTTTTAAGGTTTTAAAGCATCTACCTCGACGGTGCTTCAGTAAGTCAACCCTCATTCGTTCCACGGCACTTGTAATTTTGCTCTTACTAGGTGGAGATATCGAGAGCAACCCAGGCTCCCTATGTGTCACTTGTGGTGGTGATATCCAGCAAGTAGAAGGCCGCACTGCTTGTGAGAGCTGCAGTAAACTTTTCCATACTTATTGTGCATATTAAATATCCGATCCGTGCACCACAAACTGCAAGCCATGCTTTTGAAAATAAGTTGCTGTTAATGTGGCAACTAATAGCGCAAATGCAAAGTCCAACTGTGGCTGTCTCAGCGATCTACAGAGTCAATATAGAGGTATTTTATGGAACGTTGAATCATTGGAATCATCATATAATCAGTCAGGCGAAAACGGCTTTCTCGACATAGATATTTTGCTTTTAGCCGAAACGTTTGTGACAAACACGATAAATGTTAATCACAAAACACAAAATATATCATGGACTTGCACTAAAGTATCAAGGAAGAGGCCGACCTAAATGAGGCGTGGCTATCGCCGTCAGAAAAGCAGAATGCTTACATTTACTCAAATGCACTGTAGGAGAAATAGTGCTGGAACTAGAAGAATATTACTTGAGATGCATCTACAGTCCACCATATAAGCATATGGTATACGTATGTATTAAAACAAATTTACGTTTTCTGTGCCTGCCATTAACCAAATTGTATAACGCATGTCTACGCAGCGGAGAAAAAGTATCTTGCAGCCAATTTACAAAAATAACCCACTTAAAACCAGTCATGGTCCCGTCCCCCGGTCTGACTGGGAACTGCTTGCGCATCTCTTCAAACAGTCAGGGGGGGGGGGAGGATCTACTACTCCTGGCGGGTGTGTTCCCCGGGAGCCACGGGGAGGGAGGCGCCTAAGGGGCTAACACTCATTTTTCTTCTAATATGGCTGTAAAAACTTCAGATACAATGTTCCAGTACGAGAGTGCTTCCGTCATTTTTTTGCGGATGTCATGTAGGTTAAAAGCGTGAGTCTTCATTAAAAGCCGTAGGACTGCGCGCTTCTCTGCCCATGCAGGGCACCTCAGAACAGTGCGCCCTGGGGTGTCCTCTGATCCATCGCCGCAGTAGATGCAGTTAGGGCTGGGAGCCTTTCCGATCCTGAACAGGTAGGACTGGAAGTCGCCGTGACCTGTCAGGATCTGAGTCGAGTAGAAGGTGAGTTCACCCCCCGGTCGGGTAAGCCAGTGTTTGATGTTCGGGATTAGGGTGCGGAGACTGGCGCTTGGGGCACCCTCTTGCAAGTCGTACCACTCCTCCTGCCATAAGTCGATTGTGCGCCGACGCTCCTCGTCTTTTTTCGTGCGCTGGGGGCTGCTATCAGGTCCCAGGGGACCGTTCCAGCAAGAACGAGGGCCGCCGCTGCGGTGACCGTCCGGTACGCCGCAATTACTCTGAGGGCGCCAACCCTCTAAGCCCTAAGCAAACGGCTGTTGGCGGCGTACTTTAGGATGTCGGTGGGCCACGAGCTCCGTACAGGGCAACCGACTCGGCCGCGGACATGATTATGCGACGTCTGGATTGTCAAAACCCGTAAGTGTTGGGCATAAGCCGTGCAAACGTGTTGGCTGTCTTTATAGCCCTCTCTGTGGCCCGCCGCACGTGTTCAGTGCCGCGAAGACAGGGCTGTCTAGGGTGACTCCAATGTACCTCACATTGTTGACGACTGCGGAGACCGGGATACCATCCGGGCCCGGCTCCTTTCCGTGCCTGAGGCGTGCTGCAGCGTCTAGCACCTCTTGTAGGGTGACTTCCGGAAAGTCCTCCCCTGGAGCCTGTAGGTAAGGAGCGCGGCCGAAGGGCGGGCGCTGGGGGAAGAACGCTTTGATTGCTTCCCGCGCATCTTCCGGCGTTATGAATATTCTGCGCTTAAAGGGGGGTAGCCCCTTTACCATCTTGAACGGGCGGCATCAGGGATCGTCCTCCACTTCTTCGAGAAAGGTCCTCCAGGAGCGTTCCTTGTTTCTCGAGATTTCCTTACGTAGGAGGGCCCGCAGCATATTGTATTCGGCTCCGTAGTGTGGGGCAGCCCTTTCCTCGGGCGCGGATTGCCGGGCGCGGGTGAGAAGCCGTCGCGCCCTTAGGCACTTCTGTCTCAGTTGTCCGAGCGCGGCATTTCACCACTGTTTTGGTGTGCCGCGGCGTCCCGGGTGTGAGCTTCGGGCCTGGGAGGCCTCGCAGGCCGTTTCAAAAAGTCTCTGAAGGCCCGCTACTGTGGTTGGCGGGCTTTCTGGCCCTATAAAGGTCTTGAGGGATCTCCGAAGCCGTTCGGCTCCCTGGCGTCTGATAGGCCGCCAACCAGTCGAGGACAGCTAGTCCCCTGCGGGTGATTCTGGCAAAGCCCCATGCGCTAGCACCGGCGTTAAAATGTCTAGTTATAACCAAAATTGGGACGTCATTTTTGTTAAAAGTTCAAGTCGTCTAAAAGCCTGTTTAGTCGTCAAGTGGGACATTGGGGCTGCAGTAGCAAGAGTATAAACGCTCAGCATTCGCTACATCAATTTAGGTAAAACCGTGGTCGCTGCCTTGTCCGGTGATACGGATCTGGCTGCGACCTTCCAGTACGATGCATATCGTCTTGTCAGTGCCCGAGAGTCGGTTTTCCGCCCACCGGACGTTGGGTTCGCTGAACAGCAGCAGGTCGGCTTCTGACCTGCTACTAACATCTTGGAACATGTTATGAGCACCTCTGCTGCAGTTGCAGTTCAGTTGGAAAACCTTACAAACTGGCGTCATGTGTGGTGTTGGGAGTTACTTGCATGTTAAACGCTTTTGAAGCCTAAGGGTCCAAAGGGGATGATGCTTGTACCCTTTTGCGACTTCTTTGCGTGACCAGGGTAAACCCCTCTGCGTCCTCAGCGTTAGTGGGGTGGCTCCCTGAAGTGGCTGGCGCGTGGGCAGGGTTTACGGGTGTCCCGTGGCGGAGGGCGTTAGAATTGGCCAAGTGTTAGGCTGAGTACCTCGGCGGCGGAGCTCTTCTAGTTTCTCCCTGTACTTCGGCAGATTACGGTCGCTTTACATTCCCTCGAGAGGTGCCCAAGTACCCCGCACCTGTGACAGCGCTTGCCTGTGATAACCGCGTTGGTGCACGAGGGTGCAGAGTAGCCCACTCGTTGGCAACGCTGGCACGTCGGCACGGTGATCCACTCCGAGATTGGGCAAGAGAACCACCCTAGGTGTATGCGTTTTAGGTTCAGAAACCTGGCGGCATTAGAGGGAGCACTTGGACCGGCAATGTCCACTTGCCGGTGGCCCCCTTTTGTGGGGCGTCAACGGTAAGCGGTTCCTCGATAGGCAGCGCTCTGCGGAGGGCAGCCTCGATGTCTTGTGAGGTAGTGCCCTCCATGACGTCCCTGACCAGGAGCCGCCTTAGAGACGACCGGTCAACGCTGGCGTCTGTCTCCCCGGTTGACTGCAGAGCCTGGAGATAGGAGCTGGCCCTTTCCTCTGCCACCACGCACCGCACGTCTCCGCTGGGCAGTTGTTGGACTCGATTTACCCTGACGCTGTGGGCGTTAGGGTCCAACCTGGAACCCAGCTTTCTGATCATATCGGCGTAGGTCTTATGTTCCTTCTTTTTTAGAAGCAAGGTTGTTGCCATGCTGGTTGAGCTCTTCCCGGCACTTTCTGCCCCCCCCCCCCCCGCCCCTGCGCGCCGTAGGGGTGACAGCGAGATGCAGACCCTGTGCCCGCGAGGGCCATTCGAGGAGTTTGCTAACTCCCCTCTGCTCACCCTGGCTTGTCATGTGGCAAGGTATTGGTCCGATGTCCCTTGAGCCTAGGAGGGCTTTAGCCCTTAGCAGCATCTGGTCCAGAAGGTCCTTGTCCTCGGGGAGCGTTGCATCCTTGAAGAGCCTGATCGCCACTAAGGCCCTGGCGGTGGGCTCGCTGCTATTCCCCGATTCGTTTATTTGGCGCGACATGACCACCCCTGTTCTGCGGCCGGCCTCACCGGCGATTCCCTGGAACTGACAGGCCATGTTCTGTCATATAGTCTTGTCTGAAGGGTCGTCTTTCCGGGCGACCAGAATCCGAAGGGGCTCTCCTTAGGGATGCTGGCCCCAAGATACGATACCTTTGTGTAGGCAGCTGCTGGCCATTCTAGAGAGAGGAGGCGCTTAAGGTCGTCCTCTGATCGGCAGTGTTTGATTATGGCGGTGATGTTTTCTGCCTGCCGCTCCAGGGCAAGGGTGGCAGGCGTACTGGCACCCCGAGTCCACGGTCTCGTTAACGGTCAATGTGCCGATATCCTACCTTCGTGCCTCACCCTCTTTTACCGCGACACGAAGTTCCTCCGCCAGGCTCTTTACCATTATGTTTTTTTTCTGCTGACCGCGTGATTGATAAGCTTCTGTGCAATGACAGCTATCTTGTCGAGATAGTTGTTCGAGATTGCTTCCTCGGGGTTACTCCGCCTGTCTTCATGGCCTGGATCGGTACTGCTTTTGCCCAAGTCTTTTGCCTGGGAGAACATAGTCGTGTTTTCTCTGGAGCTTAAATGAAATAATAATTCAGCAAACGAAAAGATAATAAATTTGAAAGAAGAAGAATTAATAAATATGTTAAATAAATAAGTAAATTGAGGCGAAGTAAAAAATAATAAATGTATACAGATATGTATTTACAAAAGCTTATTATTGAACTCGAAACTATCTTGCTTATACCGCCACTGTAGTCGCCGGCGCTACCACTCTGCTAACCACTCTCTGTGGACAACAACGCTTCAGCAGGCGGTCTATCACTGTTCGTGGTGGTTTGTTGTGGTTTTTATGTACGGTGTCTGTCTATAATGTGCAACTAGTGAGCGCCCGTTTGCACAGTTAGTTATGTACACAATAGACTATATAAATATACACAATAGGCTAAATTCATATACACATCCAGAAAGCCCGGTCAAGCTGGACTACCGATCGGCTAGAACCAATGCTCGATCGGTAGGCAAGATTTGAATTTCGAACGCTTTGAACACACAGACTTTTTAAAGAAAATCGAGTTTGTCACACTACCTTTGCAGTTTTCACTAATCGCGTTGGGCTCTCTACCGCTAAGGCCGTCGAATGCAATTTGTCAGCCTATAACTTCACTTGTTGTAGAAGGCTTATTTGACGCCATAGGCCCAGATTACCATGCCAACAATATGGATTCCTAAGAGGGAGATCTACGTGGGATGCCGTTGCCTTTTTTTTAGACCCTGTAATGAAAATAAAATATATGGTATATGCCGTTATTTATGCCGTTTATTCATTTTAAAACTATGTTTAACTGGGTTAAAAGAGACAAACTTCAAACCCGATATTTTATAGATGGAGCTATGTATAATCTGATACGTGGCATGGTACAAGTGAACTTAATTACTATCAAGAAAGGGACTCATTATGTCAGCAGACCAGTATTACAGAAAACTGAGGTCATCTAGGGTGACTCCGCAAGCCCGTTTCTCTTTACACTGTATACAGCTGGCTTAGCAGACAGTCTCAGAAATGTAAAGGCGTTACATGCATTTTATGCCGACGACTTAGAAGTGGTTGCAAATACACGCAACCACCTGCAGTTTTATTTATATAAAGCCTCAGATTCGTCAATCACTTGTGCTATCTAGGAATAACAGTGACATTTATCCAGCAGTCATGCAGACATATAAAGGAAATGCGTAGCAAGGTCACAGCGGCCATCATTCTAGTGGAAGGCGTTACTGACATAGAACAAAAAAAATGCACTATTTTTATTTTTTTTGTTTTTGTTTTCGTAAGATACTAGAATTAAAAAACATTCTTAAACAGGTTGTTTTTATTTTTGTCGTAATAATATCGTAAGATACTGCTTTCACGCAATTTCCCCTTATTTTACAATATCAGACCCTTAAAACATAGATTCAATTCAATTAAAGTACTCCTTCATTGTTTTCTAAGGGTAGATAATTATATACATGGTTATTCACAAAAATCCTGTATTCAATATATACAATGCACAATATAATAGACATAAACAACAATTTACTATATAATAGGGCGCAGTAGTACCATTGCGTGATATATGTAATAGTAAAGTCTATAATAATATATCACTAGTTAATGGTTCTCAACATTCTCGCCATATTAGCCGTTGATGGCTTTGAGGAGCTGTGAACCTCTGTATAAAATGTAAACCACTCATGAGAATAATAAAACCTATCAATCTATATGCCACGAAAACATATTGTTGATTCGGTTAGATCGTGCCACAATTTTTGATGCTATGGTTTGAGTACTGCGCAGATTGTTGTTGCGAATATTAAAAAATATGGGAAGTTTATTCGACTGAGAGATTCGTGCGTACATTTTAAAATCTGCTCTCGAGTGTAGTTCTGATATAGGTAGTAAGCCAAGACTCTTACGCTCTATCTTACATCTCAATGCAACACGTCGAAGGAAATAATAGATAAAATAAAATCTTACTTCATAAGGCGCACGTTGGGCTTCCCAAAGGACGCATCGGCGATGCTCGCACTAGAACTATGCCACGAATGCACACTAAGAAGATTCAGTACTAATCAAGATATTTTTAAGTACACATATCTTAGAAGACTACAGAGAATTTAGAGAAACCTGGCATGTTTAATGAATCTCTATGTCGAGGGCCCTACTTTTTACAGTAATAAATAGAAACTATCGATACTGAAAAACAGATCTATAATATGCCGAACCACATGTTATGTGTAGGTATGGTTACTACCACCTTATATGCTTGAGAGGAAATTATTATGGAATTGATAAGTGCGTATATAAATATTGTGGAGAGTACAATATCGGACGTTACCACATACTCAATTGTTCGTTGGTCGAAAAATCCTCACTACAATCAAGTGTCAACGATATTCTTAGTCTACAAACTGATATGTGAACTACTATTGAATTATGTTGCTTTACTATTTGGAGGGTCTACTGTTTAAATTGTTGAATAAATGTGCCGAAATAATAGTATACACACTACGTAGTTTGTGTTTAACTATTTATAGTCGATTCATTTCTTCCATGTTTTTTCCTGTAAAGGAATGAAACAATGAGGAAAAGCTTTTTGGGACATTTCAAGATACGCATGAAGTGTCAGATACATTTTATCAGGTCATCAATAAAGTCAATCTACACGCGTATGAGTTGTTAGCGTCTTTCAAACAACAAAACAATAATTTGTTTTATTAACACCCAAACTGGGCAAATATGTTTATGTTACATCAAAATGTTTCGAGAACCAACAATATCGCGTTTTGCTAGTTCTGCTATGGACTTAACATATCGCGGGCGGACATACCGCGGCGTGGTATCGATCAAATTTGATCCAGCATTGTTTGTATTGACATTCATCCTGTGGTTCATGAAAACCCTCTAGAACAAAACAATATACAATTCAATTTTGTGTAATTTTATCTATAATAACCATGCATGAGCTAGTTCAATTATGCTTAATTTAATTTAATAATAACTATGCACTATGTACCTGGTGTGTACGTGGCGACTGTCACATGCAGGACCAGACCAAAGTTGCAAGGCGTTGAAAACGTCCAAATCACCGATCTCCCGTCTGGCCTGTTCGACTTTAGCTTTTCGCACCGAAATAAAACATTGTAAGGTACGCGGCATCCTCTATTTAATCGGATTGTTTCAGCAGTTGGTGGACAGCCTGGCATGAGATACACAAAGCGGCTCCTTGCTCGGATAGGCAAGTAAAGCCCTCGCTTCATAGATAATGAAAAACCACTTTCAAGCTGATTAAAATTTGCCAGCGTAAGGTGGTTCCACACCCTGTCAAGACCATACCTCAGTTTCGGAACTGTCTTGAATATGAAGGGTAACAAATAATATCACAATAAACAGTTTTCGCTCAAAAACAAACGTATGGTTAGATATTGTTTTATTAGAAATATTAGGTGCCTAAGAATCGCACCCTTTTGATTGAACCGCTGCCACAACTGATACGCGCAACAATGCAAGATAGCTCAAACCGCTTATCTCGTCGCGGGTGCACACTTTTCGATCTATAAATGCCGACGAGAGACCCTAGTCTTATTCGAGAATAGGGCGCAAACCAGCATCGTGCTTGTGGTCAGTTGTGGACAATTACAGGTTTGGACCTAAAATGCATAATCTGCAACCTTCGTCGCATGGTACGCGCACTCGGCAATTTCGCAAAATATGCATTAAATGGAAACGGCCATCCTGATAAATTGTAGCTTGAGCTCTGTCCGGTTTCGCCTTCCGGTGGACAAGACGTTGCCTGTGAGTTGATTCTGGTAGTAAGATTAGATCATATTTGGTTGACGGGATACAAAACGTCGACTACAGTGAAGCTTAATGAATGCAACAACCTGTGCGGTTATCCCCGGCGTGGTATCGTGTTTTTAAACTCGTTGGCCCTATCACCAGACAATGCCCCACTGGCTGAATAACAAAAAGCGTTTTTTAGGGGAGAGGTGAATTAACGCTCACCCGCCGATGTTATGGCGAATAGTGTAAAACTAAACACAGGAGTAGAGGGCATAAGACTCGATCCGGTCCAAGAGCACTACCTATTACAAAAAATGTAAACGGCAAGATATCCCGGAAGAAACAAGTAATTTAATTGGTTATTCGCATCCGCTCTTATTGTTCCCTCCGTTAATGCTTCCTGGACCTGTTCAGGTTGAAATGTTGGTGGGAGTACGGATCGGTGGTTGAGGTCTACCCTGCAAGTTTATACTGCTGGGAGACATGGTGCTGCTGCGCGGAGCTTGCCAATTTTAATCGGACGGGGAAGTGAGTTCATAAGACGGTGTGCCAGCTTCTTAAGACTGCCGTCACTTGCTGTGATTATGTCCTTGCGTAATGGAGCCCACGCCGGGCACAGCAATATTATGTGTTCCGGCGTGTCCTCCGTTGTTCCTTCACAGTGCTTGCAGAGTGGCATATCTGCTTTTCCTATTCTAAAGAGGTAACTCTCAAAGTTGCCATGCCCTGTGAGCACTTGAGTCACGTGGTGTGTCAACTCGCCGCCGGGCCGGTTAATCCACGCCTTAATGTCAAGGATCAGAGCCTTTACACGGGCCCCAGGTGCCCCGTCCTGTATGGCGTCCCAATAATTTTGCCAAGAAATCAAAGTTTTTTCCCTTTCTTCTTCCTTATTGCTTGTCGGTTCCGCCCACAAACGACGACGTTCGTCGGCCTTCAGGTCCCAAGGGATCGTACCAGCCAGTACAAGAACAGCCGCCGTGCTGACCGTCTTATAAGCCATCGTAATCCGTAAAGCCGCGATGCATTGGGCCTTGCGCATCAGCGCCCTGTTGCGGGTTAGAGTCAGTGCGGTTAGTGGCCACACAGGGGCCGCGAATAATCATACTCGACTCGGCAACCGACATAAGAAGGCGTCGCGTTGATTCTCGCGGTCCGAATGTATTCGGCATTAGCCGGGCGATGTCGTGTGAAACTTAGTAGTAGTTGTGAAACTAGTGGCTCTGCAGCCACACGGAGATGAGGTGTTCCTCGCAGGCCTCTGTCTAGGTACATTCCTAGATAGCGGGCTGATTGAACCACTTGAATATCCTGGCCGTTCAAGATTAGCTTCGGGAGAGCACACCCTCTTGGGCCAAGGAGGATCGCTCCCTCGCTTTTGGTAGGGGCCAGCGTCAAACCCGCTCTCCTTATCCAGACGGAAATCTCGGCCAGGGCGTCATTGGCTCTAAGTTCCAGTTGCTGGGGGGTGCCGCCCTGTACTACAACTGCAAGGTCGTCCGCGTACGCAAGTAGCTCTGTCCCTTCTGGTAGGTTACTTAAGCGTAGGACATCGTCGTACGCCAAGTTCCATAAAAGAGGACCCAAGATGGAACCCTGGGGAACTCCAGCTGTCATTTCAAATTCGGATCTCTCATTGTCTACCCGCCGTTCGTTCAGGTAGTCCGAGACAATTCGACAAAGGTAGTTCGGAACTCTCTTTCTCTTGAGTGTCCCCAGTATCACCCTCCAGGGTAAGCTGTTGAAAGCATTTTTTACATCCAGCAGTACGACAATGAGAAGATTCCTGGACCTTGCCGGGGATTGTCGTAGATCTTTCGCCTTAGCAACGACCGCTGTATTGCGGTCAGACACGAGCGGCCTTTGCGAAATCCGAACTGATTCGGTGAAAGAAGGCCGCGTTCTTCTGCGAATAATCGCAAACGGTTTTCTATAATCGTCTCAATAATCTTGGCCAGTGTACTGACTAGGCAGATTGGTCGGTAGGTGCCGTTCATTTTGGGAATAAGCACAAGGTCGGCCTTCTTCCAAATCAGAGGCAAGCGTCCGGATATGAGTATTCGTGTGGCAACGTGGGAAACTACTTCAGGAAACTCTTTAAAGAGAACTTTCACGGCGGAGGCCGGTATACCATCAGGCCCTGGTGCTTTTCCGGCCTTCAGTCTCTCTCCCGCTACACGGACCTCCTCTAGAGTCACCTCTTGGACTGGTCTCTCGTCCGCACCCGCTTCGAAAGGCGTCCTGTTGAGGGATGGATGTCGAGGGAAAAGCGTTTCTATTACTCGTCGGCGTTCGTCCGGGGAAAGGTTAGTGCTCTTTCTTGTTTTTGTCTTGCCACGGATCAGCTTGTACGGTCGTCCCCACGGGTCGTTTTCTATTCCCGACAAGAATTCCTTATGGCATCGTTCCTTGCTTTCATCTATAGTTTTGCGTAGAGTGGCCCTAAGACTTCTAAATTCGTTTTGCAATTGCGCAATGCTTGTCTTATTCATGCTACTGCGCCTTGCCCTGGTGAATCTTTGCCTGGCGTAGATTCAGCGTCTGCGGGCTTCCGCGATCTCTCCGTTCCACCAATACTTCGGCGAAACTAGAGTCTCGTGGCCTGTCTGGACACCCGAGCACCAGAGTTTGGTAGGTCCCAGGGCGCCACATCTGGCTGGACCCTCGACAGGCAGTCATCAGGATTGTAACCAGGACTTCCTCGTCTAAGCGAGTACCCAGCAAGCGAGGGAACCGGTCTTCAAAGAACGACTCTAAAGTAGTTTGGTTGACGCGCCGCATATGCTAGGTGCTCTGCAGGTTGATATGATCAGTTCAAACGTTCCCTTAAGCGGTGCTCGTTTAAGGTTTCTTTATACGCCTGTCAGTCCGTTATTTGTCGTATAGTAGTCGGGCCTACAAAGGTTGGCTGAGGCAAAAAAAGTTATAAAAGACTGGGATAATCAATCAAGAAGAGTCGCGAGTTTGTCGGTGGAGCGGCGATTCCGATATTTGTATACTACGCAGTTGCTCTCTGGCAGGTGCACCCACAAAAAGCCTTCCCCGTGGCCCCAATCGTTGAGGGAAAGTGTCACGTCTTGACGTGTTCACCAAATGTCCACATCACATTCTTCATCAGCATGTTATGGTGCAGAACGGGAGATGAGCACATGCGGTTTTGATAGAAGGCAGAGGGCCATCTGGTGCTCCTTGGTGTATGCACTAGATTGCGCGCCACCTGTCACCGATTAAAGCTTATATGGAGATACTTGATCATTTCTTGTTCTGGCGGATCTCAACCTTGGAGGAATTGTTACCCTTTTGCTATTCGATCGTTGGCTCAAAGGTCATATGGCAAAAATGTCGCCGGCCCCGATCCGACTTGGTCGGTGGTTCAGCGGGCCTGGATGCTGCTGAGAGAGTGACAGCCCTGTGCTGCACCGCGGCACTTGTTTTAGCTAGCCAGCATCTCATCTTTTCTGGGCCGTCTCCAATAAGGCCTGGAGGCTCTTGCTCTCCTCTTCCACGTCCTACAGCGGGATCCGCAGCATAAACTTAAAGAAATTCACGTTTCGACTTTGCGAAGTTCCAAGTTTAGTTTCTTCGGTGCCTCCTTCAGCTCCTTCCTGGTACACCTTATTTTCAAGACCTCTACCACTACTTTCTTGATATACCCCTTAAAACCCGTTAACGCCAGGCCGTATGCCGCCTGTCCTGGCGTCCTGTCGGGGGTGTATCCGCTGGGTTGAAATTTGATGAGCCGACCGTCCCCATGTGCGAACCGACGACGCCCAAGAGAAACATTCTCGCTAGAGATTTCAATTCGGCTTCCGAGCTATGGGGATCACAAGCGCAAAGAGACCACAGGGGAAGCTATTCTACTGCCAGCAATTTGGCGATCATAAATAACAGTATAGAACCAAGGCTCTAGCAAACAAGGCAAGACATCACACAGGAATCACACGTCGAGCTGTTAGGCTGGAGGATCTTGGCGTGCGAGATCAGTTTCAGTGACATCACTGCATTGAATTCTCGATCATCAAGGACACACCGGCCGTGGCAACTTCGCCCTCGAGACGCTCCAGGCGTGTTTTAAGATCAAGAATGCTGAAGTGATGCAAAAAGGTGATCCAAGAAGATGTCACACCGACGACGTCAAAGAGTCTCCATCGTACACTGTGCACTGTAAAAGCTTGTGCGTTGGCTTCTGACTTGTCGATCTACCCTAAAAGGAAGCGGTCCGTCTAGCCAAAACCTTGGTAAAACGACGAAATCAAGGCCCGCCGAAAATAATTCGTGATGGCTTGAAAACGTCTAAAGCATGAGAGAGCAAATGGCGGAGGTCGACGTACAGAATAATGCGGGGCCAAATGAAGAAGACACCAAAACTGGATATACAGGAACAAGAACGAAAAAACGCTCTAAAAAGCGTCTTCGGTCAACCGCGTCAGGACTGGTAACGCGGCCAGCTGCATTAGGACTGGTAAGTCCTCGGAACCAAGCGGCATCCCGACGACGGCCGTCAAAAGGCTTTTTAGGAGTTTCCTGGGGTTGTCGCCAGCGTGGCTATTGCGATTCTTCGGAAAGGGTTGCCCATTCTGGGAGGATCTTGTCCTTCCTTAGTGAGCAGCTGCTTCTCCAAAGACTGCAACCTGCACTTTAATCCACTTCTACAATTTCCCTTTGGTGACTCTCGATGCTCATGTTGTTTAAGGAAATTCTCGTATTCCTGTAAGGTGGAGTTCGGAGAAATATATACTGAGTAGACTACGAGGTTGGAGATGGTAAAAAGAGAAATGCATGCCTTGCCCCACTGAGATGGGGGATAATCGTGTGAGAATATCTTGATCAAAGAGGACTTCTTACCAGTGTCGGGTCAAGCCTAAGAAAGCTGTATCATAGAAGTCTCGGAGAGTAGTTGGTCGTCTCTGGATGGCATGACTTTGGGGCTCTG
Source organism: Dermanyssus gallinae (assembly GCA_003439945.1). NCBI lineage: Eukaryota > Metazoa > Arthropoda > Arachnida > Mesostigmata > Dermanyssidae > Dermanyssus > Dermanyssus gallinae. Next base: position 476,234 of record QVRM01002192.1, read on the forward strand.
CTGAGGTTTATTTGCATTATTTTAATGTTACTGATTACTTGTTTTGTAGTTTTCTTGGAGGTCTGTTACCCATTGTACATATGCTGGGCATTACGTCGTAGTGGCCAAAGCAGCGAGACTGGGCTGGTCGAACTGCGGTATAAACCCTGGTCGTATGGTTAAACACACACACTGAGCACAGTGGTTTCAAGGCTACTGCGTCTATGCGGCACTAGATCCAAATAATATGCATACGTCTTTGTCGTAGGAGCCTTTAATTTTAGCAATGCATGAGTAGGTGCCTGCCCGGGTTTTCTTCAGGAGGCCCTATATATATATATATATATATATAGTCAAATTCCCTGTCGGGAGTGTGTCAGTTGCATGTCTTGGTGACTCTCTAGGGGAATAGCGACATAACGATCTCTTTTCGAGCTATGTATTTGGGCTCGCGTCTCACTTGAGAAATTGTGGCCATGGATATGCGACTAAAAACTGTATGAGATAATGATATATATATATATATAGCTGGGTAACAAGATAATTCCAACAAAACAACCGGCCCGCGTTCATACCAGCATTCCCGTTGACCCTGAACAGATCCCGGAAGTAACAACAAGAGGACATAATAGAAGCGGCGGAGCGGCTAGCACCGGGTAAAGCCCCGGGCCCGGACGGGGTCCCACCGGACGTGGTGCGACTGCTGGCACGATCCTATCCCAAGCCTCTTGCAAAGCTAGTGTCACGCTTGCTCGTAGAGGGTCGCTTTCCCACCCAGTCGAAACGTGCCCATTTAGTACTGATACCGAAGCCGAACGCCTCACCCGGCTCGTCAGCGCATCGCCCCATATGCTTACTCGACGCTGTAAGCAAACTAGTCGAAAACGTGCTCGTTCGGCGTTTGAACGACGAACTGGAGGCGAGAGATGCCCTCTCAAATAACCAATACGGATTTCGCAGGGGCCGATTGACGCCGTGGAGCGAGTCATAGAGGCGGCTCGCGCCGAGCAGCAGCGGCCACTCTGGTCACGCAACTACGTGCTATTGATATTGCTGGACGTTCGCAATGCGTTCAACACCGCCAACTGGTCGACAATAATGAGTGCGCTCGAGCAGAAGGGGATCTCCCCGTACCTGCGGCGCATACTATCATCGTACCTGGAGGAGCGGACACTCCTCACGCACGGCAAAACCTATCCAATTACGGCGGGGGTGCTGCAGGGCTCAGTACTCGGCCCAGTTCTATGGAACGTGGCATACGATGGTGTCTTGCGGCTCGACGACCTGCCGGATGGGGTGGAGACAATCGCCTACGCGGATGATCTTGCACTGGTAGTCACCGCTCGCACATGGACTATCCTGGAGGCCAGGGCAAACACGGCTCTTGACCGGATAAACAGGTGGATGACTGAACATCACCTGGAGTTAGCACCACAGAAAACCGAGGCCCTTTTTCTAACAGGACGCAGGCGGATAGGGCCTATGTCTCTGGAACTCAACGGGCACGCTTTCACGCCGTCCCGCGACGCCAGGTACTTAGGGGTGACCTTGGACACAGGTCTAACTGGCCTGCCACACATTAGGCAGGTTACGCAAAAGGTGGCAAGAGTATCGGCCAACCTGGCCCGAATACTACCCCGGGAGGGAGGCGCGTCCGATCCCAAACAGCGTCTACTAGCTGCTGTTGCAGAAGCGGTCGCGCTCTATGCCGCGCCAGTGTGGGCGGACTTAGCACTCAGGACGGTCACGGCCCGCCAGGCTCTGCGCCGCTTCCAACGGGGTGTGACAATTCGGGTTAGCCGGGCGTACCGGACGGTCTCCACGGACGTCCTGCTTGTTCTCGCATGCCTGCTTCCATGGGACATGCTGGCGGAGGAGAGGAGTAGGCGGAGATTAAACGGAGAGATATGGACCGAGGCTCGAGAGGCCACACTCGCCGCTTGGGCGGAGATGTGGACCCACCCGCCTGCCGGAGACACGAGAGACACGTGGACACGCTTCCTCATCACGGACTTGCGCAAGTGGTATACGGCACAGGGACCAATTACATATTACGCTGCCCAGGCGCTGAGCGGACATGGCCAGTTCCAGGCGTACATGATGAAGATCGGAAAAGCCGCGACGGACATATGCGTTCTCTGCGACGCCGGAGTGCCCGATGATGCCGCGCATACAATTGAGACATGCACGGCGTTGTCTGGGTACCGCGATAGCTCACCGTTTACCCTACGGGCATCTTCCGCGCAAGTGATCGTCACGCAAATGGTCGACTCAACGACTAATTGGGGTGCTGGCCTAAAATACCTCGACGGGCTCATGCGCGAAAAGATCCGGCTGGAGAATAATCGCCGGGCGCGATTCGTCGCCCGGAGCCCCCCTGATTTAACCCAGCAGGACTTACCTGCTTGGGATGCACTTACAGACTAAGGAAAGGGTTGAAGCGTGAGGCTTCTCCCTCCTGGTCTCGAGGTAATGGTTCACAATTCCGAACCAGGAGGGGGTTCCGGGGGGGGTGGTTTTTAGTGGGTAGTGCGCTCGGATTAGAGTGAGTCGCGTATTCCCTCTCCGAGCGTCTAGCCCCACACTACCCGTCACTATATCGGCGGGTGTGCGTAAATGCATTTTCCACCCCATCAAAAAAAAAAGGCTAACTCCGCCATTGAGCACCGCAAAATACTGTGCGGCGCGTATCAGATACCATGCGACATCGCATACTAGACATAAAATAATATATTAACGATCATTTGACACAACTGTACGAATTAAACATTAATAAAAAGAAAAACACAGGACGTAATGTAATATTTTACTATTGAGTTTGAGAATTTAAACAAATTGAAAGCATAAAACGTGCGCAGAATGAGGTGTTCGGTAAAATTCGACTAAGGCGGGCTCCTTTTTGGTCGGCCGGAAGTTGAATGCGTAAAGAACCAGACCGCGAGGTTTGACAATGTAACCCAAATTTGTAGGCGGCCGCTAAACGTACCCATGAAAGCAAACGCTGGCACGGAAGCAATTCAGTCTCTTCATTTCCTCCGGAAAGGAAGGAATCTATTTGGGCCATTTCAGGATAAACATGACATGTCAGGTTCATTAAATGAGGTTATCAATAAGGCTGATCTGCACGCGTGTGAGTCGCAAGGTTTCAGTATATATATATATATATATATATATATGGGCGTATATAAAGCAGTACATATGCAGGTCATACTGGTGAACGGACCGTCGAATTTATAAAAGGGATCGAACGCCAGAAATTCGATAGAACGTTTAGTTTACGCGTTTAAATGAACAAAAGAACGGAAAAAGAAAAAGAAGAGAGAGAAGTACATAGGTTCCTCGTAGTGTATATTTCTTCACTACGACGCCCAGCACGTACATGAGCGACGTGGCTGATCATACTCGATGGCTGTGCGAAATCTTGTTTAGAAAGTTTTGCCAAAATCTGGCTCAAATTTGGTCTTATTCTAACCGCAGATATGTCGGACTTCTGAGTTTATTGAAGGAATGAGTCCACGAAACAGTTATCCGTGGTCGTGCCGCGCATGCATGAGCTGCATCTTGGTGGTCGGCATCAACTAAATACGTATTGGAAGTTTGATTATGTTTTTGATATGAGACTGATATCTGATATCTGTGATATTTGATATCTGGACTACGCCGAGCTCGTGGATCTGGCTCTTTAGTTCACTGTTTCATTGGGCTAAAAGTGGCACATGTCGCTTCAACATTCTGGTTTTGCATAAAAGCTGATTTTAGTTGTTAAGCATACGGTGGTAACACACAGTATTGGATTAATTTGTCTAACAGTTAAAATTAAAATTTATTTATCTTAGAACATATCTTGTCCAAGAAGAAAATTATTTTCATTGTGACATGACTATTTTTCGACATACGTTTGAACAGAGAAAGATTAACTGGAAGAAATATATTGGCGCAGTAATGATCGGGTTATGCGTATTAGCATTATAAGGCTTCGGTGCATGTAAGTTTTCAACGGTTTGTCGGTCATTTTTCAATTCAGAAAATATTTTTAATAAAGTAGAGGCAGGTAGCAAAATTCGACCAAAAATGCCGACTATAAACATTTTTGCCAAGTATTCGGTCATATCGACTATCTAATATGGCTTGACAAGGAATGAGAGAGAGAAACAATTAAATTTGATTATTTGTATTTTTCTAACGTTCCCGACACCGAGGGCCCGACTTAAGCTAGGAACTTCTGCCCTTTCTATTTACTTTGACTGTTGCGGCGGGCCAATGATTCAAAGCAGGCCAACTAAACGAACAAATGCATGCTCAAGGAACGCCTTCAAATGGCAGCGGTCACCATTACACATTTAATAGGTCGTAGCCTCAATAGTTCTCAACGCCACCTTGTGTTCGGTGCAGGCCTACCTTCATTGAAAGAAGTATTTTCCAAAAAAAAGCGACAATAACATAGAATTAAAGTTAGAGGAACAAGATAAATTAGAACAGCATTACGCACGCCTATTAAATAGCATATTTTCGATCTACAAAATGTGCCACGTAATGGACTATAGATAAACTATATTTAAACAATGCTTTTGACGGCAATCATTATACTCTATTCAACGCCACCAGGTTAAAGCTTCAACAAGTACCTAGACATGGTACCGACAACGTCGACTTAATTACCGTACTTGTTGAACAACTCAGAGCCTATTAGGGCGTTAACACAAAAGGCAGCCTGACTAACAGCTCGATCAGTAGCAATGCCATTTTGCGTACCCTTCTCTTGAAACTGATACTTGCGATACCCGTGGACTTTTGGGAATATTGGGCATCGACTCACCGTTGCAAAATGTTAGAAAAAGGTTGTAAGGCCTTACATTCTAAAGCTGCTTATATGAGTTTCGCAGCTATATACGCTGATAGCTCTCATTGGCAATATTTCAGTTCACCGTAGAGACAGGAAACGTTGCCATATTAATTTAATTACTGTATCATTGCTCTCTGCAGTCAAGTCGTTTGCGGTAAGCGTTTGGCGCCTTCTTCTTAATGGGCAACAAGGGGCTTTACACACACACATATATATATATATATATATATATATATATATATATATATATATATATATATTCATATGTATATATATATATATATATATATATATATTCATATATATATATATATATATATATATATATATATATATATATATATATTCATATGTATATATATAGAAAATATTGTTATGATTTATTAATCATTTACAATACGTTTGCACACTCGGCAATGCTCACCTTAATAACAATTGTGGTAAAAAGGTGTCCCGTGAGGTTAAGATACAGCTGTCCGTGTCCTTGCTTGATGGTAGCCCCCGCTCTTATGGACCCGGTGCGAGCGGTATATCCTCAAGGTTCCTTGCAACGTTAAAACGGTAAGGTCCATAAGATTTCTCTTCGTGACGCCGAGCCCCAAGAGCGTACTCGCAGATATATCTATGAATATATATATATATATATATATATATATATATATGTTTTTTTAATGGAATATGGTCTCTAAGAAGTCTTGTTTCAGAATGAGAGTTAAATTACTACAATTTGTGACACTGGTGTTTTTGCCCGACATAAGAGCATAAAATGTGCTGTTGCGAGACAACCAGTAATCTTATACAGAAACTAAGCACAGCGTCGTGTTCGTAAGAGAAATCTGTTTTTTTTCTGAAGAACATATAAGGCCGATCAGAAGATGCCGCATGATCGCTTAGAAGAGAATTCGCAAAAAATGAAGTTCTTTATTAGCTTTCACGCCAAATACCTTAAAATTATTACCCTACGACCATTCACGGCGCTCAAAACTAGCACATCCGCAAGGCAAACGCACAGCGTGGCGATCATTTTGGTGCCATTTCTATGGCAATGCGAGCCGCGGTTGCGGAGTAATTAAGATTTTTTGGCCAGATGTCGAGATTGAGTGCATGCAAAAATAATCTAGAGTGCTAGTAGATCATTTATGCATGCACTCAATCTCGATTACACCGCAATCACGACATGCATTGCTATGTATTTGGTACCAAAATGATCGGCATGAATGCGCATTTGCCTGAATATGTTAGTTTTGAGCGCTGTGATTAGTCGTAGGGTTATGATTTTGAAATATTGAACGTGAAAGCAAAAAAAAGTGCCTAATTGTTTGCCAAATATTTTCTAAACGATCGTGTCGCATCTTCTGGGCAATAATATATGTTCTTCAGAATAAGTAGAACTTTCTCTCGAATACAACGGTGTACTTAGTTTCTGTATAGGAGGACCGGTTGTCTCGTAATTGCACATTTTATGCTCCTATGTCGGGCAAAAACACCAGTGTTACAAATAGTAGTAATTTAACTCTCATTCTGAAACAAGACATTTTAGAGATCATGCTTCATTGGGAAAACATTCGCTTTAACGAGCTCTACAATTGCATGTATTGCTTTAAAAATATTCCTGAAACACCCTATATTTATATATTTATATACCTGTGTAATCTGAGGGACCTGTGTACTCTGTTTAACCACAAGGTTAGCGAGGGCTGCATACCCCAGGCTTAGCACGAGGCCAGCTTACTCTCCAATTTAAAGGCAGAAGTCGATCGAAAATTTAAAGGACGATCCAAACCTCTATCGATGTATTGCGCCGGAGCATACTCTTTTTATCTCGAGGTTATCTTAAGAGCGTTTTCAACTGTGGACCAGGTCCTACCCGCCGGATTGATTCGGGTTCAAGGTCAAAGTATATATATATATGATTGATTGATTGATATATTATTCGCTTGGCATGCATACCTAAATACACATGTCACCCTTTTTTATCAGGGGCGCTTAGAGCGGCAGCATATATGTTACCTATGCATCTGAATAATCAAAGTACACTTCCATACCTACTGAGTATTTGCTTTCCATTGGGACAGCCTCTTCTTTGTAATATCGACCAGGTCCTTTCTAACGTTTGGTCCTAGAGCTAGGGCATCCGACAGCTCTATATCTCTGCTTCCCCCTAGGGCTGTACATTCTTTAACAATATGCTCAATTGACTCATTCCCTAGCCCACATGCTCGACATTCTGTACTTTGTCCCTCTATATATTTAGCTCTTTGTATCCTTGTATCCAACATCCCTGCCCTAGCATCTGCCAATAGCCCGCTCGCTCTTGAATTATCGTATACCCATTCTACCCCGCCCCTTTCCGTCTTTTCCTTTCCATATATACTTGCCAAACTCGATCTGGAACCCATCGCCAATTTCCATTTGCCTGTATATGACTTGTTCACCCTCAATTTCACCATCTTCTCCGATATTCCCGCTCTGGCCCATTGCTGACTATTGTACCCAATCTCCCTAGCTGCAAATTCTACTCTGCGATCCCACTTCGTTTTCATCTTTAGTGCCGTCTTTACCAGCTGCATCTGTTTAACCCATCTTTTATTTGTGACACTTTTAATCCTAACACTAAATCTTAGCTTACTTTGTACTTCCCTTTGTATAAATTTTGACATTCCTCCTTCGCCCTCAAGAAATTCCCTAGCGCAATGAAAACGGCAACCCAATGCAAATCTTATCACTTCTCTTTGTATTGTTTCTAACTTCTTTCCTAACCCCGCGCTGCGGACCAGAGAGGCATTAGCAAAGGTCAAGCCTGGCACATACATGGCCTTCCATATATTCCTTGTTACTATATATTTGTTAAACCCCCAGAGGCCCTTACACCTTACTGCATTTCTTCCTCTTTCAGCTTTCTTCCTCCGTAATATCTCTTCTTTTTCTAGATAATTCCCCCCTGTAGTCATTGTCACCCCAAGATACTTGTACTCACTTGTATACTCCAATTCCTTCCCCTGTACTACAACCTTTCTTTCCTCCCTAATTCCGTTAAATACTAAAATTGCGCTTTTTTTTTCATTAAACACCATGTCTAGTTCCTCCGCTGCTTCCCCACATGCATTCAACATTTGTTGAACTTCGCTAGTGCCCCGCCCTAACACTACCATATCATCAGCAAACAGCAGCACAGGTGTCTTGATATATACACCTTTTTCCCCTATCTGCCACCCTAAACCCGTTTTATTAATCCTTCGCGCTATTCTCTCTATATACATCAAAAAAATAACCGATGACAACGGACAGCCTTGCCTGACCCCCTTAGCGACTATGAACTCTCTAGATTGTTCGGCTGCTATTATTATTCTTACCGTGTTATTTCTGTAAATTTCTTCCAGCAACTCTACCCAACTTCTCTCCAAACCCTCCTCTAGCATAATTTTATACAACTTTGTTCTGTCCACCATATCATATGCTTTCTTAAGATCTAAAAATCCTGCCACACACCTTTGTCCCCGCAATCTCGATGTTTCGACAACCTGACTTAGTAGGAAAAGGTGATCGTCTAGCCTATATCCTTTCCTAAATCCGCATTGCCATTCTCCTATTTTCTCATTTGTCTCCAGAATACTCTGCAGCTTATCCTTAAACACTTGCCTAAATATTCGATACGCTATAGGTGTAATTGTGATCGGTCGCCTATTTTGTAGAGTGTCATTATCTACCCCCTCCTTGGGAATAAGAGAAACTCTTCCCTTGCGCCAACCCTCCGGGATTCTGCCCCCTCCAAATATATTATTAAATTGCTTCGTTAGATAATGCACGTACTCTTTTCCCAAAGCCTGTACAATTCCTACCGAAATCCCGTCAAGACCACACGCCGTTTTTGGATTCATTGTTTTTAACACGCTTTCGATCTCGTCTGCTGTGGTTGTAATTGCTGGGGGCCCCTAAAATCCTGTTAAATTCTCTCTCGTCTGCGTTTTTAATTGCATCCTGTATTAACATTTGAGCTTTATTGTTGGCTTCCTTGTAATTTTCCCAATACTTTTCTGCCTTGTCTGTGTCCCTTCCCATTACCTTTCTATGCTCCTTACTCCACCTTTTCCTTTCCATTATTGCCGTATTTATTTCATCACTCCACCATCCTCGTTCTCCTCCCTTTTGAACTCCCCTCCCTATCTTACAACACTTGTCATATGCCTCCTTAATATTCCTATGCATCTCGTCTTCCTGCCTTTCCCCATTTGCCACTAAGAGCTGTTTTATATATTCTACTTTCTGTGCCCATTCGTGTTTATCCAGACATTTCTTTTGTACAAAGAATGTAGTAGTATTGTATATATATATATAGGGTAGGACCTGGTCCACAGTTGAAAACGCTCTTAAGAGAACCGCGAGATAAAAAGAGCTCCGGCGCAATACCTCGGTAGAGGTTTGGATCGTCCTTTAAATTTTCGATCGACTTCTGCTTTTAAATTACAGAGTAAGCTGGCCTCGTGCTAAGCCTGGCTAAGCCTGGGGTATGCATCCCTATATATATATATATATATATGGAGCAAAACAAATAAAATAAAGATGCTAAAAAAAATAAAAGGATAGCAGCGTTCGTTAAGCAGCGCAAGCATATATATTGTCTGTTGGCGGCAATGCTAAAGAAAACTAAATACTGGGCGCCAAACAGAGGATGCCGCCACACCAGTAGCGAAGACCACCAGTAGCGGGAAGTAACTAAATGCGCGGGCAAATCGGTGATATATAAGGAGGCACGGAAATAAATGAATCAGTCGTCATTGGTGCGAGCCATGCAGAGGATGTGTGTTGTTTGAGCGAAAGACTAGCAAACTCGTAACGGTCGCCGTCCTGTCGTTAGGGTGGTGGATGCAACAACTGTCATTGGATATACAACGTGGTAACGCCACGTCCAATGACAGCCTTTGCCAAAAAAAAATCACTGTTGTCAATAAGCATCCAGTAGTAAGATGACAACCATGAACAATGCAAAACTCATCTTCCTCAGACCACGCCACTACTCTTTCTAAATATATCTAAGGAAACAAACGATATGTGATTAATGGTTTTCCAGCAAGGTTATTTTCTACAAATCAAATCAATAATACGCTTATTTCTAACACATTTCAAAGGGCAAGCTTACGAGTATAAGCTGCATTCGGAACTGGCAATATTCGGTCTTAATAACATATAACAACATGGTACTATATGGCTATAGTAGCAGCTTTAGCAATTTGCTTAATAATCATATAACAACATGATACTATATGACAATACTTGCAGCTGACGTTGACAGCTTGAAAAAATATGAGAATAAGTAAACAACATATAGTTTTATTTCATTTTGAAGTTACAGCTTGAAAAAATGGCTTTCCTCTTAGGTAAGTTTACGCTTTCTGTGGGCGATATTGCAACAGCTACATGTACACCATCATAGGTGTACTTTGGGAGGTTAATGTTCGATTACAGGATTCTCGCAAGGAGCACCGTAGACGCCAGCGAGTTATTGTGAATAAGCAACCCTCACAGGTGCCAAACAGTCGATTGGCACATTGAATTTATTTATCTCTCTCTTATTATATTATGTTTTATGTTATATATTATAAACCAAATTTTTGAAGAGCAAGAAACATGCGAATCTTTAAATTACTCAGCCGATAGGCTAGACAGTTGATGGAATGCACATGCTAGAAGTGCCATTGTTGGGAAAAAAGTTTCGGAGGATACAGGCCAAACTCTAGGAGATCAATTGCTCATATTGTTGTCGTAAAGCTCGTGTAATTCATACAAACAATAAAAAATATATGACGTGTTTAGGATCTCGTAAATATTTAATTAAACTATAATATTGACAGTTTGTGATTCAAGCTAAAGGGCGTGAATCCATGATCACGTACACCATAGGAGGCAATATCTCCAATAATCAAACTTTAATACGTTCGAAGCCGCGCTGCAATTCAGATTTTCGTTAAAGGAGTTTGTCAATATTGGTTGTCTGGGCATAATTAAAAAATAATTGCCAACTGCACAAGGCGCACATGAATTGTATAGTAGCAGATAAACTCGATAACAACCACCTTGAGACTATTGAAATATAACATGGCATCTTACATTACTTATAATATGCGTAGATCAGAAACATGCATATATAGAACGCAACAGAAAAATAGCCAGTTGGTAGTAGCTGAACTTTAGAGGTGAGAACGACTCGATTGCAACTCGCAGTCAAGAGACGGAGGCAGGAGAGTTCTTCTCAAAGAGACGGAGGGCTCTAATCCATAGATGCTACTTATGGATTTGATCCTCTTCCAAGTTTCAGCCACCGTTGCATTGCCAGACAGGGCCTGGTGACGCCGGCGGTAGAAACGCATCGACGAAAAGACACCTCATTAGCTAATGTGTTTGACTGATGGTAAGTCAATTAGCTATTTGCCTGTGCGCATGCGAGTCAACTGTACCTGTGTGTGCGAATGCGTGATTCGAAAGAAGTGGTGCTGAGATGTTGAATAGTTACAGCACACAAGGTTCACCCTCTCTTCTGGTTTAAGGCCAACCATTTCATTGGGCCGTGTTCATCTGACCATATTCATAACGTTACGTCCCAGTTCTCCCTATTTAGTTCTTACTACATTGTTTTCTCCACAACTTTTTCCCATCCCGATTTAATTCCTTGCACTTCTGATAATTCCCTATGTTTCCGCCTCAACTATTGTTTTAAGTTTTTTTTTAATTGGTTGATTGGCTTACCTCTATTTCACTTACCTCCTTCACTTGCTACAATGATCATCCATTCTGCCACAATGCTAGCCACGAGCTCAATGGTTGTTGGTATGATTGTCACGACGTGGGCATGTGTTGTGCCCAGCATCAAGTACCAGGATCATTGATAGCTAGTAGTGGTGGAGTAGTAGTAAGAGATACCTAAGATACAACCGATACACCTAGCGTGCGTCTATTATTTAGGCACAATATTCTCGAAATTATTTAACTGTTCGTGGTCTGGCTACCGATCAGACTATCATGCGTTCTTGAGGGAGGGGGCGAAAAAGGTAAACGCTCCGACGGGCGATACCATTGTGGGTTCTCTATCTATCTTTCTGTCTGTCCATGTGTATGTATGTTGCTGTCAATGGACAAGGCTGTGCTGGAACAGCCGGTAGCCGGGCTCGGATAGCCTGGTCTTGTTCGTCTATGCCTCGCTATGGCGGCGGAAACCATTTACTCGGGCCTCTGTTCCCGCTGTGGTTCCACTAGATAGCTGTTTCTAGGACTGCTGTACTCGATGATAGTCAGACGATCTTTGTTTTTGTGTCTGAGTATACGGGTAAGAAGATGATTGATTGATTTTCTTCTATTTACATCTTCTGTCGTGCTAGCGTTCAATTTCTATTTTACTCTTTCCGCCTCTCTCTCCATCTCTCTCTCTCTCTCTCTCTATATATATATATATATATAAATAATTTTTTTTTTTTTCACCGTTCGATGCGGTGGAGTTCGGTCGTGTTTTGTGTTGGCTCCCGTAAAATCCACTATTACGAGAGGCTTGCCTGTGAATTTGGCGGTGATAATTGCATCATCTAGACTTTGCATAGTGAGTGTTCGAACGGTGCACAACGTACGCCTGGAGGCACTCTGGTTACTCTTCAGGGGGTCCTGACTCCTTCAGGGTTTTCTGACAACTGTGTTCGATTTGCCAACGTCATTGCTAGCCATACGGTTGTGACCAACCTGCGGCGGTGATCGCTACTGCTTACGTGTGGGTTAAATTTGTGGAGCTGACGTAGCCCGGTGGTAGCGTCTGCGGCTGCCATCTGTGAAGCCTCGGTTCAACTCCCACGAGTGGAATTTTTTTTAAATGCAATTTTTTTTTCCCTATCCATATTTTATTTTCAATATACTTTACGAATCTATATATATATATATATTTTTTTTTTTATAGTAATTATATTTTATTTCATTATAATTTAGAAGAATATATTAAATGCTTCACGGCGTTGCTGCTCGTCGACCTAGTTGCTCCTTCTGCGCGCCGTAGTCGCTCTATCGCTCATGCCCGTGAGGAAGTCCTGCCCGCCCCCTGGCACGAAGGTCCGGGTCCATCCAGTCTCTCATAGTTCCGAGCACTGAGGTCGCGTTACCTCTTTGGATCTCCAGGGACAGTCGCTGGGAGAAGAAGGCGCACGCCCTCTTGTCCATTGTCGCCTGCCGTAATGCGTCGCCAACCCGAGAGATCAATGTTACCGTGAGGGGCCCAGGGCCACCCATCGTCTCGAACGCGAATGGCGAAAAGTGGGGCGCCCGACTTAGGTCCGCATATGCATTTTTTTGTCTTAAGGCATTTATAAGACTAGGACAATGCCAGGGGAATTCAGCGGCAATAAGCCGCCTGGTAGTTTGGATATCTCCAGACTCAGAAGCACAATTGCCAAAGAGACACCAATTGCGGCCCAAACCGGTGTCTCGAAGCCAGTCGGCAATAGAGCTTGTGGCGCATCCTCTGAAGTATCACAAGTCGACCCCAGTAGCAATACCGAAACGTCGGAGATTCAAGAAGAAGGTGCAACACCAGGGTGTAAGCGAAAAAAGGTTACAAGTTGCGATGAACCTGACGAACCATTTACGTTGGTGGTGTCTAAGCGTGAGCAGAAAACTCTATCTCGCGAGCAACGTCAGTTGGACAAACTGATGGTAGATGCGTCTAGTGGTGTATTCAACGCCTTCAAGGTAGTCATCCGGAGAAAAACGAACGAGGATCCTGCCTCAAAGGAGTTCGCTGATGGCACATTGCTGCAGTTATGTAAGGCTATTCATTCCAATTGCCCTGACTGCAAGATATCAAGCAGTAAAACCTCTATATCCGTATGGGTCAAGTCAAAGGATGCGGCCAGAAAGCTTACGCAGCTTTCCGCAATAGGGTCGATACCCGTCACGGTGATCTGCCCGGCTCAAACCTCATTTAAGGCGAGAATTCAAGGCGTCGATGTCGCATTTACAGACGACGAGATACGCGAAGAGCTAGCAGATTGCGGTGCGGTGAACGCTCGACGGTTATTCCGCACAGGTCACGCTGGTAAAATCCCACTCAGCAAGGTGATCCTGACGTTTGACCGCCAACCGCCCGTAAATGTCTTCCTGGGGTACAAGACCCACTCAGTCGTACTGGAGCCTGATAAACCAAAGTTATGCTACAATTGTCAACGAGTGGGGCATCTAGCGAAAAGATGCACTTTTCGCAAGGCCTGCAAGAAATGTGGAGGTTCTGATCATGGTGTCCAGTTGCACCAAACAATCGAGATGTGTCAACTGTGGTGGCCCCCACACGGCCGGATCGTCTTCTTGTCCGCGTGTGGCTTATCTCCGTGAGCGTAACAGGATCATCATGGAGGCGAGAGTTCTTCAGCAAGTTAAGGCAACGCACCCGAGTGCATCGATCACGGAGGGACTGATGTGACAGCCACAGTCGCAGAAGACGCACGAACTAACGGTTCCAACAGCAGCAAAGCTTCCTACGCAGCACTTCTCAGGGGCATATCTACCACGCAAGAAAGCACCTCGCCTCAGCTGCTTCTTCCTAATCCGCGACCATTACCAAAGCCCAAACAAAAGCGAGCCAAGGCATACAGGTGTCGCCAAGTTCGGCCGCGACACGTTTCTAAATTAACTACGAAGAGAAACATCCATACTAAGACGTCGCGCAGAAATGTCGGAGGCGCCTTAACAGACGTCGCTCGGATGTTAGAGGGCATCAGTCTTGAATTCACGAGAAGGGGTCTTGCCAGACATGTATCGGTCAGACACGCCGACGCCGTCAACAGGCCGTCCACATCCCACTAGGCTCTGGCAGAAGAATTTGATGTTAAAACACTACTTAGCGACATCCAGGCAAACATGCGTCATGCCAAACTGTTACGCATTTTACCTATGTACCTGGTACTCTCTGTTCTCCTTCGTTCCGGTCGTGTTAAGACTTCCTCGGGCCAGGAAAGATGCTCAATCCCTGTCTGTCCTGGTCAGGAAGAACCTACGCGACTTTACATTGGGACTAAGGCTCAAGGATCTGACGCACGAGGAATCAGGACGCAAATTTATGGCCCACCGCGATGACAACCTTCCCAGACGAGTGAGGGTCAAGCTGTCAGAGGGCGATATTTCCGGTGCTGCCAGATTGGTGAGCTCCCAGGATACGCTAGCGTCAGCCAACGAAAATACGGAAGCTCTCCGCTCCAAACATCCAGACGCGCCATTAGATCTCTCCATGCCCACACCCCCGGCAGTCACACTGCCTTCGTCAACCTCACGTGAAGAGATACTAAGTGCAATGAAGACTTTTAGCCAAAGTTCAGCTGCCGGCCTAGACTTTATAAGGCCTCGTCTGTTGCAGGACTTGTTGTCTGGTGCACTGGGGAGCACGGCCAGTCGACTAGCGGACGCCATTGCTAAAGTGGTTGATGTGCTCAGATGGGGCTCGCCCCCGTCTTCTCTTTTACCACCCATCTTTGGGGCAAGAATGTTTGCATTAAAAAAAAAGATGGCTCATTACGTCCGATCGCTTGTTCTTCAGTCGTTCGCCGACTGGCAGCCAAAATCGGCTGCTACGATGATAAGGAAGCTATTTCGGCAACCCTTGGTCAACACCAGCTAGGATTCGCTACCCCCGGGGGTACAGAGGTAGTGGTCCACTGTGCCCGTGCATTTTTGCAGTCGCGCAAAATGCCAACGGTAATGGTCAAATTGGACTTCTGAAACGCCTTCAATAGCGTCCGGAGAGACCATTTGCTTTAAGCCGTCAAGTCGTAGGCACCATTACTGTTTCACCAGACGAACCTGGCCTATGGTTCAGGACCATCCCACCTAGTAATGCCCCAGAGCGTTATGCCCTCGCAGACATGTCTTCAGCAGGGTGATCCCCTGGGTCCTCCACTTTTTTGTTTGTTTATCAAGGAATTGGTGTATTCACTGCAGTCCCCCCTTAATGCCTGGTACTTGGATGACGGGATTCTGGGCGGGGACCTCCCGACCGTACTTGACGATATCCGGAAAGTTAATGATTTTAGTGCAATTAGCGGGCTGACACTGAACCCGGTCAAATGTGAAGTATATGTCACAGCTCCCCAAGAATTTGAGCCACTAGATTTAAGTAACCGTTTTAACTTGCTCCCGGGATGTCGCGTAGTGGACAAGGTTAACCTGGAGCTGCTAGGTGTCCCCTTATTGCCGGACGGCATTGCAAAAGCATTAGACAGTCAAAGAGATAAACTCGACTTCGCCACAGGCAGACTACATCAATTGGGCGCCCACTGCGGTCTATTCCTTCGTAGATCTTGTTTTTCAGCCACGAGGTTAACACACTTTCTTAGAAGTTCCAACCTGTTTTTATCACCAGAGCTTTTACAACCATTTAATGGACTTAGTTTAGACATTTTAAAGATCATACTAAATCTTAAGCTGACTGATGCGGCAAGGGAACAAGTAATGCTCCCGGTTTCTTTAGGCGGTCTAGGTGTGCCGGACGCGGTCATGATGGCAGGACCCGCCATCGTGGCGTCATTGACCCAGGCGGCGGACAGGGTTAAAGCAATATTGGACAGTGATGGGTGGGATGCCTATAACGTTGAACTTCAAAAGCTGACCGAAGAATTGTCGTTGCTATTTGATGCTCCTCCGGAGGATAGGGCTAACCAGGGTAGTTGGACCGCCCCCTTACATGAAAAGCGACTAGCAGGCCTGATTAATAGAGCATCTTCTATTGCTGATAGAGCCAGGCTTCGAGCTGTTAGTAGTCAAGGGGCTGGGGCTTGGTTACAGGCCCTACCCTGCCCGCGAATTGGGACTCTGTTAGACGACGAGACGACGCGTATAACGACGAGACGACGCGCAGGGCTGCGGCTTGGTGTTGACCTAGTCGTGCCCCACCGATGTCGTTGTGGTGATTTCGTGGACGCCTTGGCCCATCATGGCCTGTCATGCGCGTTGAGTGCAGGCCGACGAGCGCGTCACTCCGCTTTAAATGACAACTTTAGCCGCGCACTTAGGTCCGCCGGCCTCCCGTGCGTTTTAGAGCCGCCGGGTCTTTCGAGGGATGATGGAAAAAGACCTGACGGTCTGACTTTGACGCCCTTTGAGCGTGGCCGCATGCTTGTTTGGGACGCAACTGTAACCGACTCATTAGCCTCTTCAAGGGTCGGTGCAGGTGCGGACCGAGCAGGTCATGCCTCCAGGTTAGCTGAGGCTAATAAATGCAGAAAATACTCAAGCGTCGATTATCCGCACGAATGTTGTCCGTTGGCGTTCGAGACTATGGGAGCTGCAGGCCCCCTTACGCTCAAGCTTAATCTTTCGACAGGAGACTCGAGGGCATCCGAATTCTTGCGTCAGAGGCTGTCGCTCGACATTCAACGAGGAAACGCAGCGTCTGTTCGGGGCACATTGTTGAACTGGGCTAACCCTGGGTTAGAGAACCCGTGATCACACGTTCGCGCGGAGACAATTGTCCACTCCAAAGTGCTAACATAGTGAAATTATATAAATAAAAGTCAAGAGTATATATATATGCTTTGATGGTTTTGATAGTTCTTGTTATTTTAGATTGTGCGCAATAGAGTTGACTATATGAGCGCAACAGCTAAGCAGCATTGCAGTATCTGCACTCAAGGGCGCTTTGAGGAGCAATGGACTGTCCGGTACATCTATTGAACAATTCTACAGAAAGATTCATAAATATATATATATATATATATATATATATATATATATATATATATAGTTGCTGCGGTTACAAATTGTTGGCAGATACGGAACACACTACTTAGATTACATGTTCTCTAATTTGATAATTTGATACAAGGGTACCAAGGTCTTTGACAAGCATAATTGGATACAGTTGTCAAGCATATATAAAAAGCAACATTGCCCCCTATTGAGGGCGGCACATTTGGGGACCGATACTCCTATGCAGCTTCCAAGAGCCCAACAAGAGATAACATCAATGGCCTACTCAGAACGTGGCCTTAGCACTGCTGTCCAGCAGGTATTTCAGCATGTGACTTATACATGGAGCAGGCGCATCGTCAACCGAATTGTTTTTATGAGAGCCGAACACCTGCAAGTCGATAGAATGCTGTCACGTTGAATTAGTGTCGGGAATAAGTCCCACAAAAGAGCGCACAGGTTTACCTCTAAATACGATAGTCTCTTAATGCAGTTTCCAATCTTGTCCATCTATTAATTTCCATCCAATTATTTCCATCCATTAATATCCAATAATTTTTCTATCCTTCTTTTGCGACGTCGGCTATGAGAATTACCGCAATGTGTTGGCGCGTTTGTAGCGACTGGATTGAGGCAACCTACCGATCCGAATTCCAAGCTCAACTCTGCGAGAATGGCTTGAGCCATAAGCGCAAGCGTAGGTTTTAGAACTATATATGTCTGTTCTATGCACAGCTCCACGAAGTATGACTTCCGGAAGAAGGGAGCATAGACTGGAATTTTCATCATCGTATTTATTTCACTCATATTGAGTATGCATATAACATGAACAATTATACATATTATACAATTATACACTCAGCTGCTCGCGGCATGTTATTCGAGAGAGGCAGTGCAGTGATCTCTTCGCAAGGGCCAGGCAGGCAGATGCATGAAACTTAGTACACGCCCGAGAGCATAGTCGACAGACGCACTCGGTGTACTCTTCGTGGAAGCTCGTATTCGAACAAACCAGGTGATGATAGCCATGAACTATGTATCTGGTATAGACGTGGCGATTGTCACACGCAAGACCAGACCAGAGGTGAGAGGCCCTGAAAACATCCAGGTCTCCGACCTCTCGTCGGACTTGTTCAACTTTATTTTCCCATTCCGAGATAAAGCTCTCGAATGGTACTGTACGCGGCGTCTTCAACCTCAATCGAATTATCTCAACAACTGGTGCACAGCCTGACATTAGGTACACAAAGCGGCTCCTTGCCCGCATTGACAGACAAAGTACTCGCTTCATGCACATTGTAAAACACCTTTCAAGCAAACCAAAGTTTGCCCGAGTGAGGTGTTCCCATACTCTGTCAAGACCATACATCAGCGCCGGAACAACCTTAAAGTAGAAAAGCGCCACTGCCGTCGGGACGGACAGTCGCCGGACATCGCCTATTTCTCCATAAAGAGAAATTAGGGCTGTGCGCGCTGTCTCGACAATGTGAGCTGTGAAGGTCGTCCCAGTATAATGAAGCCGAAGCCCCAGATACCGGAAAGAGTTAACGAATTCCAAGGATTGGCCGCCGCAACGTATAACGTCTTTAGCAGCCAATCGACCTCCTCTTCTGAATTTCATAGCCTTGGTCTTCATGGCGTTTATTTCCAGCCCTCTTGAGACAAGGAACACCTCCGCCAGAGAAGTGATGCGCTTGATGGCACCCAGGTCGTGATGAGCGACCACTATGTCATCTGCGTACATCACAACTGTGGCCTTCTGGAACCCTTGTCGAATATAATCAACAAAATCGGCAAGCAGAAGAGTGAAGGAGACGCAGCTCAATGGGTCGCCTTGCGGGGTTCCCACATTTTGCCTTACCTGCAACACTTCTTGCTCACCTTGTACCAGTAAGGTGTCCTCATCAAAGAAACTGGAAATTACGCTTAGAAGAGAGCCACCAACCCCTGCGTATCGGAATGACTTCACCAAGAGATCTCGAGGTGCTTTGTCGAAAGCCTTGACGCAGTCTATAAAGACTGCATACAAATGGCCTCCGGGCTTTGCCACAGCTCGCTCTATCTCTGACTGAAGCACATGGATTGCATCACGCGTTCCTCGACCTCTTCGAAAGCCGAATTGCTCCGGTGGAAGGGTCTGGTCGACAACGTACTCGATCCGTTTTATAACCAATTTGCAGAAGATCTTCTTCAGCGTCCTTTCAGACGCTATACCGCGGTATAAGTTTGGGTCTCGTCTGTCATCACCATGCTTACCCTTAAATAAAAGAGAAAGCCTGGCGATATGCCAGGCTCCTGGCATTTGTCCCCTCTTCATGATCTCGTTGAAGAAATCACAAAGATGGTTTGCCAAAAGTGGCTCAGACTGCACCCAGTGCTCATAGTACACTTGGTCTGGCCCCGCACTCTTTCCTCTCGGAAGAGAGTGCAGAACCTGACTTACTTCTTCTACCTCAAAGGGCAGATTCATAGTATCCTGCTCCAATGTGAGCGGGTGCTCAATCATTGGAGCCAGGCGTACCGTCTCGCGGTTATATAGAAGTCCGGTCAGGTGACTCGTTACCTGATCGTCGCTGAGCAGGTGGTTTGCCCCCCTACGAGGCCGTACGACGTAGGCTGAGGGCTTGCGCTCCGCTCTTTCGAGCAGTCGGATTTCCTCCCGCCTAGCGTATTCACGCTTGTGGTCAAGGCATAGCTTTATGTAAGCTTTTCTACTATTGAAGTAGTCAAGCCTGCGTCTGGCTAGCAGCTGTGGTGGTGCCTTTACCCTCGCTTGGCGCAAAAGCTCGAGCACCCCACGGTGGGCGAGATAGCAAGCCTGAGAAAACCACTGTCGTGATCTCCTCTGCCCCGGTCTCTTCCACCTGACTGCACTTCTCATGGTTCTCTCTAGCAGTTTACAACAAGTATCCACATCACAGCTCACCTCGAGGCTATCAACCTCTAATAGTCAACACGCCTCGTGGCAACCAGGTGTGGGTCGCCTTGCTGCTTAAACCAGATATCTGGAATATTTGCGACTGCTGACACCGGTAGGTGCTTCCTTGCAGCCACCTCGAGAACATCGAAGCTTTCAACTTCGCCACCGACAAGGTTGTGAAACAGTAGGTCAATGGTGCTGCTTCCGCTATGACTTATATACGTGTGGTCTTCGCGTGCATTTGCACATCTCAGACCAAAGTATTCCATCAACTGGAGCAGCACCTCTCCTTTATCGTTAGTAGCCCCACCATCAATACGGGCATTGAAGTCGCCACCGACGATGGTTGGCATAGACAGGTCGAAACCTGATATACCGGAACTCACCGTGTCAGCGACCTCTGCCGAGTCACAATGTGGGGGGAGGTAGAAGACGGCTATGTTCACCCTCATAGACGAGAGACCCACATAGAAATCGTTCTTTCTCACACATTGCGCCGGCGGTAAACGTTTATGTAGGTAGATTGATAATCCACCCACTGGTCTACCACGGCCTCCAGCAGGTAGAACTGCCAGCTGGTGAAACCCTCGCATATTATTGATATGCAGTTCCTCCCGCTGGTAGGTCTCCGTAAGGAGTGCAATGTCCACCGACGTAAGCATGTCAACTGGCGCTAGGTCTATTGCTCCTCTTAGTCCCTCACAGTTTCAAAGAAGCAGCCGCAGAGACCTAGTAGTCTCCACGTTAGCATCTCTAGATCTGTTCAGTCACTTGCGAAGAGCCGGACCGCCAGGCGCGATAAAGCTTTCCATAACCATTTTCTCGTAGGGAGCACCACCAGCCCAACGACGAAATAGGATACCTTTTGGCCAGAATTCACTCTTGCTGCACTTTGCGTACTCGCCGTGACCCAGCACTACACAGAACACGGCATCATTTCCCTGCGTCCGCATTTTGAATACTGCCCTTACACAAATGCTCCTGCTAACGAGCCATGTGTGTAGGTTGACAGCTGACGTTTTCGCCGCCAGCCGTGCTACTCTCAGCGCGCTGAACCTGCCTGGACCAGCATACACTTCAAGATCTCCTACTCCATCAGCTGCACTGCTTTTCTGCATACGATGCTTTGTTTTGCCGCTCCTCCTCCGTTGGACGGTGACAAAACCATCGTTGTCTTCCTCGTCTTTCCTCGCCTCTGCGGTTGTCTCCGTTGGCGACGTTGCGGCCGCTGCCGCTTCCCTTGCCGTTGGCGTGTTGTCATCCATCGGCTCATTTTCTTCGAGGGTAGTGGCGGTGTTGTTGTTGCCGCCGCTACTGCTACCGCTGCTGTTAAGACCAGCTGCTGTAGCACTGCGCTTGGCGCCGCAGAGACTGGCCTTGCCATTCTCTCCGGTGGCGCTGTCGTCGATCGGCTTTGTTAGTACAAGCAGATCTCCGCCTTCCGTCAACCGTGACTTCTTGTTCTTCCGCGCTTTCCGTGTTCCGTCCGTTTTCTTCACGCTAACTTTTTCTTTTAGCGTGGAGTTTAAACGCCCCTCGATGGTTTCGGGGTGCGCAAGTTGCTTCAGGGGAGCCGCTTCATTGCTGGCGACTTTTTACTGGAGCTCCGTGTGTGATGCCCACAGCTTCACTAAGTTCCACTGTAGCACACACAAACGTTCCTTCATAAGGACAAAGTTGGGTTCCACTGATTCACAGGACCCGCACGACACGAACTGTGTGTCCTCGGGGGGCACGGGGTTTAGGCACCCCCCGTGAAACACAGTAGAACAGCCTTGGTTACAAATAACCAGTTGTTCTCCCGTTTTAAACGGGAGCGAACACTTTGCACATTCGAACATCACGGTAGCAGAAGACAACTATAGACTGAAATTTTGGCTGCAATTAAAACTGTAACGACTGCACTTCTAGACAGCTACTGTGCAGCTAGACCTGGTCCAGAAGAATTTACCTTCTGCCAAAGACTAAAAAAGAAAAAGAAGAAAAGACTGAATAAAACCTGGTTTAATTCTATGCCGCAAAGAGTGATTAATGGAACATACCTGTTGATAGACAGATAGATAGACAAGCCATCTACTAGGGGATTACTAGTATCAAAAATCGTGTTACACTGTAGGCTCCACAGTATTTACATTGGCAATATTCTTCGAGTACATAAAAAGCTTTGCACGAAATGGAAACCATGTCAAGTTGCACGGCTTATAACACTACGGCATTCTCCGCTTTAACTTCTCCATTCATCTGTAAAGTTTTGTGTCACAAAGTTCCTATTAAACGTTGGAATTAAACTAGCAAACATTTTCGTTCCTTCATTTAGCGTCGTGTGCTGCACTTATATCGGCCGAAACAAGCACATAATTCTTTATTTAGTCTAATGATGACTTAGGACCTAACCAGCAGACAGTACTGTTAATTGCCAAATATATAATGCCTACAAACTGTACATAAATGCAACTCAATTGCATATTATTTTAACGTTCGACTTGGTGGTACAAGGCGTACTAATATACAACCCAAATTTGTTTGTAGAGAGCGCTGCTGCCAACGATGGCGCCAATGATGTCATTATGTTGTTGTAAAGTCTCCTAGCGGCTTCCAACCGAGAAACACGCAAGTTTTGCCGGACAGCATAGGCCAAATCAGTAGTAAACTTGTTCACCTCTGTGCTCAAAAACCAATGTTTGATCCTTCATGATCTGTTCCCTTCTAAAAAATAACTGGAATGAAAACGCATTCAATTTTGAAGGAGACTATGTCTTTGGTTATACCCGGGGTGGTTTAAACGTTCAAAAACTGTGGTTTTGGAACCCATAACGAAGCACGCTAAAGACGCTTAATAGTTTTAGTAGTGAAGATCACGAACTGACGGCCTTATTGGACGAGGATGCCAGCCAAACACAATAGCAGCTCACGAATCAATTGACTTCTCCCAATATAGCATTTCCGTCTGTCAGAAATTGATCCTGAAGTCAAGGAAATGGGTTCCTCATGAGCTAGTAAGTAAAGTTTTCGGGCTGACCTTCAGCCAACTTCAGCCATTTAACGTCCACGGAACTGTTTTTCACATTGCTTCATAGGCGGACCCCCATAAATACAAATGTGCAACGGTGGGGCTCGAACCCGCGCACCTGCTATGTGTCTCCTCCGGCTGCGAGGCCCAGACTTAAGCCACCACGCCACCGGGCTCGACTCCTCATGAGCTGGCCGAGCGAAAACAAGAGATGGGAAAATGCACGTTCTGCTCAAGAAGAATTTCTCCAACGGATTGTGACCAGAGATGAAAAGTGGATATATTTAGAGAGTCCTATGCGTAAAACATTTGGCCGATCCTTGCACTTCAGTCCCATCGACTGCACGGCCGAATTATTTCGGTAAAACGACAATGCACTGTGTTTGGTGAGACCAGAAACGCGTGATCTACTATAAGCTGCTGGATCCCGGTAGAACTGTTGCTGCGGCTTGTTACCAAAAGCAAATTATCTATTTGAGCCCGAAGAACTAGAATGGCGACAAAGATGGCACAATACATTTCTGCTTCATGACAGTGCGTTCGTCTTACTCATCGAGAGCGGCAAAAGAAACCGTAGCCTGACTCTTATGGGTAACACCTGCTCATGCGCCGTACTCATCAGACTTGGCTTCATTCGATTACCATCTATTTGCATCAATGGGACACGCTCTGGCTGAGCAGCGCTTCTTTTCTTACTTCTTGAGGAATTCATAAATTACCCAAATTATGGGAGGCATATGTAGCTAGCGATAGACGATTGAGTGAAACAGTTGCTACGAATTTTGGTGTACTGAAACACAATTTTGCTGAGAAATTCCGATTTTATATTATTATTATTTTTTGTATGCAATTGCCCGTGTACGGTTTTTTCATGTCATGGCTAATTTTAATCCACTCCGGCATTTACCTTGTCTAAATTGGAAACCATGCAAACCAATTTAAGAGTGGCCGGTCTGGCTCTCGAACCCAGTCCTCCCGAATGCAAGGCAGAGGCTTTGCCACTAAGCCATTTTGCTCGGTTTTCATGCGTGTAATATGCTATTTGCACTGAACGCATTTATACACGTAGGTAACGTCTATAGGCTTGTAGCAGTCTCATGTTGTTCGTATCAATCGACGGCTAGGGACGGCATTTGCACATATCCAAGCACAAACTAAGTACTAAGCTCAAGGTGTCTCAAGCCTACTTTTTGATGGGAGTATTTACACAAGAATGTTTCCGTACCAGGAGCTACTGCAGACCGCTAGCTGTACGAATTTGGTTGTTTGCGGAAGGTAAACATCTTGTCCGACTATGGCCGAACTTATCAAGTCCGCCTTTGGATAAGACAGGGTGCGGCGTGATTCTAGCAACGTCGCGTTCCGGGAAAAGAGACAGCGTGTGCCAGATGCCTCGTCTCATCTGCGGGCAAATGGTGGTATATCGTATTATGCAAACCCATGAGCTAACCGAGCAAATGAAGCAAATAATGTAAATTTTGTGCAAACATTTGCTAAATCGCTTTTGGCGTGGTCGCCATCTTGACGCATTGTGGACAGATGAATGCAAGCAGCTTTAACCTAAACCGTATAAACCACCGAATGCTTGCCCGACACGACAGCGAAGATACGAAACGTTGGCGGATCGGTAGGAGATGCCACAACCATGGTTTGGACCTGAATCACGCAAAATCAGCAGAACTCAGGTAATAATCATCGACCAAATGCAAAATCAGACGGCGGAGTTTTATCGACGGAGTAGTTTAGAGGTCATTATATGTCCCTCGGCGTAAAATGGCTTCCAAGATCGATCTTGGGCGTTTCAACAGGACGGGGCGCCTGCCCACACAGGCCCGCGCCGGGAAGTGGTGCAAGGAAGATCGTTAGGATAAATCGGAGTGGCTGCCGCGGAAGGCTGATTGATTTTCTGTGTAGAGAGTTTTAAAATCCGGCCTGGGTTTGTTTGGTTTGGTCTTGTCACGGTAGATGACAACAACAACGATGAACTACTACGATAGAAAATGGTGATTGCTGTTCTGCGGCCAGAAAACCCAACGTCCTAGGAAGATCAGCCAGCGCTGGGAAAGGGCTATTCAATTCAGTAGCAGTTGAGTCAAATTCCCAAAAGTTAAAACTTAATGCTAAATTATTGGAAATATTAAGTAAGCAGTCCGTGGCTTTAAAGCTGCAAACGTGGGTGAAAAACATTTTCAAGAGCACAGAGTAAAGTACCGCAGCCTAACGACCTATGCAGCTTTTTCGTTACGTTTTCTGCAAAGGCAATACGTAGGCGTTTTGGTCGTTCCACACGGTACTGTGCATTGGCAAATCGGTTCGGCGGTAGACGGTTAAATCAAGAGGGTGCTAATTGACTATTAGATCTAAAGTTCTGTTGAAACTTCATTATTTTTTCAAGGGTATTTTTGCAATTAGATTTCTTGTAAAGGACGTTCTTACCGTTCACTAAAACCGCGTGGCCGTGCGTATGTCTTACTGGGAAGGTAGCACAAAAAGTGTTTTTACAAACATACATGCATTCGTATAGCACATGGAAAAATATTCGTAAACACCGCTAAGATGACAGCGGTGAAAGGCGCCAAACCCACGGTAGATAGCCATAACATTTATGATATCAGATGCCAGAGTTTGATACTAGAGATGCTTCGTTCTAGAGAACTGTGTATTGCTGGTGTCAGACGTTTCGTTATTGACATTTTGATCTCAAGGATGAACCTTTTGAGAAACGATGAAAAACAGCGACCGACAAGAAGAGTATGATCTTTGTGCGGGCAGTAATTTCGAATAACTTGAATATGCAATGTTTGTCTAAACATTATATAAATACCGTTGATTGAGTGTTTTTTTTTTGCTTATATGGTGCTTCCATACTCGACGTTGGCCAAAATACAGCAGTCGTTCATTTTTGCCCAAAAAATTAAGGCTTTTAGAGATGAACGAAGATAATAATATTATGAATATGAAGAATCGGCCTGCAAAAGTTTGAGCGTCGCTTAATGAAATCTGCGGCCGTGGTAAACTAGACGCACAAGACTGATTTTTCACATAACTGGTGCTTAAACCGCGGCTGGGTTACCCCACGTGAGACAGTCGATGACGCTATGTCAGGCTTGTGAAGCTCTGAGCTCAATGCGTTTTCTTGTAGCGCTATCACAGCAGAGAACTGCAAAAGGCGTGATGTCAAATCTATTTAAAGCCTGGGGTAGCGTGCCTGGTAGAAAACAGTTGCCTTTAATCGGTGCGTTGTCAGGCCCCATAGGTGTGATTCTCAACAAACCTATTAGGACCGGTTGTTCTCATAAGGCCTAGAAATATCAGCGATAATCCCGTTATGTAAAGACAAGGGCGATAAGAACCAACTTGCAAACTACTGACTAATGCCCCTGGTATCATTCATATCTAGGGCCTTTGAAAGACGTATTAAGGAGCAGCTTGAGCAATACCTACCCACGACAAAGTTTTTCTTAGAGCCAATTTGGTTTCTGGGAGTCGCGATTAGCGAAGTTGGCTTAAAGTCATATCCGGTGGGAAATAAAGCTGCCTAATCAAAGCTGCTGAGGATGGAAAATGTGTCTCGGCGCATTCCTTGACGTAGCGAAGGCCTTCGACTGCCTAGACTACTTTATAAAATTCAAGATGCTGCGATAAAAGGACTGGTCACTAGTCTCTTCGTCTTCATAATCTACATATATTTAGTCCTGCGCGGCATTAAAAGAAAGACAGAATAACGCCCAGTGGTTTATGCGGATAACACAACTCTGCTGTTCCGTATCTCAGCTGCTTAGCTCTCAAACGGTTAGGTTTTTGTTCCCCCCTCTCTCTCTCTTTCTAGATATATATATATATAGCAAGAGAGAGAGAAAGAAATATGTTTATATATACTTTTATGGGACCGTCTTCTCCGGACGGCAAATTTCTTTAAATTTAGTAATTCTTCATTGAGCTTGAAGTTTCCATAATTAAACAAATTCAAACGATTGTATCCATTCAGGGCACTTTGCAGAAAAGGCTATCGCCCGTGTCTGCCCGCTCTTTTAAGTGTGTCAACATCCTTCATGTTCCATAAAGGTTGTTGGTCGAATTTTTTTATTTATGTTTTACTTGTGCTGGAAGACTCATTCAAATGTGATTAATATAACCCGTAAAATTAAGCAAACTCGCTATTCAAGTTTGCTTTTGCATTTTTTTTGGACATAATTCTAATACACATCAAAACAGATGAGGGAATCTGGCATTAATGTTTATCTTATATATATATATATATATTTTTTTTTTTTTTTTGAACAAGGTCATTTATTTATTATATACACAATTACAATGGTATGTTGTTTCATACATTTACAATTATTTGCAAGGAGGATATAGTAATTTAAACCTATTACAGTTACCATTGTGTTGGTAAAAAGTTGCAGCCGGAATAAAATTACTTGTGTTTACCTCTATGCGAGGGTCAATTTAGGAAGACTAGTGTATCCATTATTGACGGGGTAATAGGTGTGACTTTAAATTCTCCTTGAAGTTATTTAAGGATTTCAAACAACGCAAGCTAACCGGAAGAGTGTTCCACTCTCTGACAGCTCGCACGCCAAACGCTTGGCTGCCCTTGCTGCTTCGATGCATGCGGATCTTCAGTGTGACCGTGTTTGATGCTCTGGTCTCTCTCGCCCCTCCAAGGCGATCAAGTTCTAGTATCTTCGGCCCAATCCCATGGATGTTCTTAAAAATCACTATCAAGGTTAAATAGCGCATGGTATTTTCTATATCTAAAATATTGTGTTGTTTTCTCTCTGGACTAGCCGATCCCCGAAACATACAAAAAAAGCGCGCCTGTGCCACACTCAGTCGCTCCGCCCAACCCTTACTGCAGGCAGTCCAGAATTCCGATCCGTACGTAAGGTGACTCAAGAAAAAGGCGTTGTAGAGCAGCTTGCATGAAGATGCTCCATTTTGGTTCTTGATGTATCTTGATGAGTTTGTGATGACAGCAAGTCGACGGATAAGGGTCTCTACATGCGCGTTGCCAGAGAGTTTTGCATCTACTGTTACACCCAGGACCTTGACACAGTCGCTGGGTTGTATCAGGTGGCCATTTATGATTACAGGTGGCATTCGAGGAATGGCGTTACCATGTCCGAAGACCACCACCTGAGTTTTCTTTGCATTGATAGCAATACGGTTTGCTGCACACCAAGCGTTGAGGGCAGTGACATCCTGCATCATCACCCGGTGTACCTCCTCACCAGACTGCCCAACATATTTAAAAGTGCTGTCGTCAGCATAAATGATAGCGGCTCCTCGTGCGATATTTTTCATATCATTTATAAAGCAGAGGAAGGCTAGTGGGCCAATGCATGAGCCCTGAGGTATACCTAGCAAAACCGGGAGCAGTTCCGACCGGGTTCCCCCCACGTCCACAAGCTGGTGACGCCCGAGGAAGTACGCCGATAGCAGTTTCATAGCGTGATCGTCAAAGCCCAGGTGCTTGAATTTAAGTATGAGAATATCTGAACGAACGCTGTCAAAGGCGCGTCTAAGATCTAAAAAAAGTGCTGCACAAAATAGTCCTTTATCTAACTCGAAACGGGTACTCTCAACTAGCCGCATAACAGCATGACCTGTGCCCCGGTTTTTGCGAAATCCAAATTGATTGCCCGAGAGCATGTTGTTGCTTTCGAGATGCCTCGTCATTTGGCTAACAAGTGTTTTTTCAATAATCTTATTTAAAACAGGTAAAACACTCACTGGACGGTAGTTTGACGGGTCGCTCATACTACCACCTTTGTGGATCGGTACCACTCTGGCGATCTTTAAACGGCTAGGATACGCTGCTTCTTCTATCATGGCATTAATGATGTGCGTCAGGGGATCAGCGATGTGAGATCTTACGTGGTGGATAATGTGAGACTGCAAACCGTCGTAGCCGGCTGCTGGATCCCCAATACCACTAAGTAAAGCTAACACTTGTAGTTTCGTCACCTTTTTAAAACTAAATATCGTCGCGGTGTGTTCTAGTAGATTTTCTTTAATAACACGCTCATTTATGGGATTATTTGGCAAGGATGAGGCGACACTATTAGTGAAAAAAGTGTTAAAAGCCTCTGAGACCTTCGCGGGCTCCGTGATCGCTTCGCCTTCAATATCCAGCTTGGGCACCGAGGGCACTTTGTCAACCTGTTTTGCGCGTCGCACAACTTTCCAGATCGGTCGGCCGTTGGTCGAGTCCCTATCGACCATAGCCCGAAGTCGATGGCGCTCCAATTTGGTCCGTCGATTTTGCACTTTATTTCTCATCTTGTTGTACTCTTCTCGCAGTCTAAGTACGCGTATGCTGTTCGGGGATCGTTTACGAATGCTCTGCAAAGAGCGCCACAAACGATCTCTCTCGGCGATAAGATTTGTCAGCTCCGGGTGTATGCACTGTGTTTTGTGGCGTCGGTGTGTAATTGATGAGCCTGTATCGATGAGCTCCATTAGACGGTTATGGAACTCATTATATTTTGTTTCAGCGTCTTGAGCCAAGTACACCGGAGCCCAAGTTTCATTTCGAATTATGTGCTATAATAATCTGGTGTCGGTCCGAATTGCCTTCGTTGAGGGACGGCGATTCAAGACAAGCGGTATTCGACACCAGATAGCGAGATGGTCGCTAACACTGAGGTCGAAGGTGCCTGACGCATCAACTTCCAAATCGGTGTAGATGTGATCGAGGGTGCGCGGCGGTGTCAATCTCGTAGGCTCTTGAATTATACTGCGGAAGCCAAATGAATCCAGCATTGGATTTATTAAGTGAGGGTCGTCGTCCATTGTGTGATGTACGTTCATATCCCCAAGTACCACATTGTGTTTGTGGTTATCTAAGAAGACGTCAAGTTCATCAATAAAATCGGTGAGAGGCCGGTCGGGTGGACGGTACACAGCAGTTACTTTGAGAGAGTATGGGCGGTGATCTAGCTCTATTGTTATGGACTCAGCTGTTGTCAGCGGGCTTCGGTAGACTGAAATGAGCTTAAAATTGCTTCTGAAAAGTATTAGTAGACCCCCCTCTTTTCTCTCTGCAGCACGAAACCCTATCATAACCATCAATATGGTAATGAATGACCTCTTCCGGGCGTAGCCAGGTCTCACTGAGTACAATTATATCATGGAGGGGAGCAAGCGTTGAGGCAATTTTCTGAAATTTCTGAGTCGATCTAATGCTACGTGTGTTTAAGTGGACTAGGCGAACGGCTTTTTGGCCGCTCGAGGTGACGTGTATACCTAAATGCATTTTTAACTATTTTATACATATATTTCCAATTATAATATTTTTCTTTTTCTTTTGTTAGTTGTTTTCAAGTACCGTCATCTCCAACATCGAAGCACTCATGCCGAGATTCAATATATCGTCAACCTCTACATCCTCCTCTTCTTCATCGCTGACAGCGAGAACGATCGACGCATTGTTGTTGTCTTCGTTGCTTGTGGCTTGTTTATTTGGAGACTCCAGATGTGTGGACGAGCACACCGGCTGACTACTGAGTAGCTGGAAGGAGTTCGATAACGGCACAGCGGAAGCAGACGAAGTCGTCGGTTTTGGACCATCAGTTTTAATAGTTTCTTTCTTTTGCTGCCCATTCTTATACACACAGTTGTCATTATTGTTTACTAGTACCCTAGTTTTAGGGATTTTATCATTGCAATTGCTGAGGTCTTTCTGGTTACGAATGCACACGGGTTTGTCATTACCGTGAACACGCACATAGACCTTATTGCGGTATGTCCAGGTAGCTTCGAGATCGCCAGAGGCTTTTAGTCGTCTAGCTATTTTCAGCAACTCACGGGTTTCCCTCGATGTTGATTCATTTACGTAGACGCCCATTGCCAGCTCATCGCTAGTTGGCATTGGGTCCTTCCATGATGAGTTCGCCTTCGTGGATATGTCGGGAAATTTCTTGTCAAGACCGAGATCGCTGACTTTAAACTTCTTGACTTTAGATGCCTTGATTGCCCGGCCTTTTGCTGCGTCGTCACGCATAGTAGCCTTGATCAGCGGTTTCTTACCCCCACCATTGTCAACGATAATGCGCGATGCGCTTACAACAGTTTCTCTTTGTATAGTGGGGTCCAAAGACGAAAGTACGCAGCGAGCCAGGTTTACTGTGCTCTCATTTGAAATCTAAGGCACGTTACAAATAATCACGTCTAGTTCACCGGACGTGTGTTTCTTCTTTAGCAGCTGGACCAAGTCCATCTTCGCCACCGAGGTGTCGAACTCTCGCTGTTTCTGATTAAACAGTTTTGACTGTTTTTCCAATTTATTTATCTGTGAATCGAATATCTTGGCTTTTTCTTCGAGTTGTTTATCCCAAAATTCCCCATTTTCTTGCTGTTCGCGAAAGCGTTTCTCGTATTTTCCAATATATGCCGCCAGCTGAAGCTCCAGCTGGGTTACTCGTTTTGTCAGCTGAGCGATGATGCTGTTGCTGTCAACTAGCGAGTTGTTCTTATGATTGCCTGAGGTAAGGGGGCTGCCATCTTGGATTGCGTCATTGTTATTGTTGACGGAGCCGTAATCTACATCTGTTGGCATACCGCCATACACTGAATTGTTCAAGTTTTCTGGGCTCAAACATTGCTTGCATAGGAATGGTTGTGAACGAAACTTAGCTAGGCCGGATCGCCGGATGACGGGACGACAGCAGGAACCATGAATCCAGACTTTGCAGCCTAGACAGAGTAGGGCAACTTGAGTGTGATGGAACCGTTTGTTACAGGCTCCGCACAAGCCTTCCGACCCAGGTGTCGTCCTTGGTCTAGCAGGTAGGCTCGTTGTGTTATCAACCGACTTTTTGGTATCACCTTTCTCACTTGGACACATGATTAATTGCACTGCGAGTATAAAAACGCATAAACGGCACTATTTTCCAGGAGCCGATCAAAACACGACTGCTCGTATCAGCGATCAGCTGACTCTCTCTATATATATATATAAAGGGTCATTCCTATCAAAATGTACTTCTTACGAGGTTTGATAGAACTCGGCAAGAAAATAATTTTTCCCTATGGACGGAGGACGCGGAAACGTTTTGTTTAGGAGTGAGGATGAAATTTATAAAAGTCGTTATTCTGCCTTATTTTCTTCTACATAGTTGTACAAAATCTACGTTTGCGGGAGAACCGATCATACTAGTGTGTTCGGCGGAAAATTTTGCATAATCTGAATGACATCTATCGCAAGCTAGCAAAAGGCGAAAAGGTGAAATAAAGAAAGTCATAAAAAGTCGATTTGTTGTTATAACTTACGTTGAAGCTTTCACGTGCAAAATCGTAAAATTTTGCCATTACGCTCAAAAGACGAACACTCTCTGCCCGTCATTTTCGTATCAAAGTGATGGTGCTGCGTTACGTAGTTGCTGAGTAACTAAGCTTTTTCGACAGCCATATCGAAAGCAAAGGCATGCATACTTCCTAGCATCTTGACCTGCTTTACCACAGAAACCACTTGCGCACGTTCAGAAACACACCAGCATTTGTTTATTATAAGAAGTGCTCAAAGTTCCGTCCGCCTACCACTAAACACGTTCTGTAGCGATTGCACAGGATCTCTTGCACTCGTGTAAATATGTTAGGCATTGCCCTAACGGCGTCAGCAGCGTTGAATATACGGTCGACCAGATTTTCACGCGATTCAACGAGGGTTTCGTAGACAACACTCATTAGGTAGCCCCACAAAAAAAGTCGCGTCTTGTTAAATCGGGGGATCGCCAATTGGTCAACAACAATGAGTGCACTCGAGCAGAAGGGGATCTCTCCGTATCTGCGGCGCATGCTATCATCGTACCTGGAGGAGCGTACACTCTTGACTACACTTTTCTCCATTTTTCAGTGATGTAAAACGAAAGTGTACCGCTGGAATATGGTTATATGAATAAAACCCTAATATTAAAAAAAAACTCTTGACGGAAGGCGAAACCCATCAAATTACGGCGGGGGTGCCACAGGACTCAGTACTCGGCTTAGTCCTATGGAACGTGGCATACGATGATGTCTTGCGACTTGATGACTTGCCGGACGGAGTGGAGACAATCGTCTACGCGGATGATCTTGCACTGGTGGTTACCGCTCGCACATGTACTATCCTGGAAGCCAGGGCGAACACGGCTCTTGATCGAATAAACAGGGGGATGACTGAACATCGCCTGAAGTTAGCACCACAAAAAACCGAGGCCTTTTTCTTAACCGGCCGCAGGCGGACACGGCCTATATCCC
The DNA here is from genome assembly GCA_003439945.1 of Dermanyssus gallinae. Lineage (NCBI taxonomy): Eukaryota > Metazoa > Arthropoda > Arachnida > Mesostigmata > Dermanyssidae > Dermanyssus > Dermanyssus gallinae. Next base: position 509,933 of record QVRM01002192.1, read on the forward strand.
GGGAGCTCAACGGGCACGCTCTAACGCCATCCCGCCACGCCAAGTACCAAGGGGTGACCCTGGACACAGGTCTAACTGGCCTACCACACATCAGGCAGATCACGCAAAAGGTGACAAAAGTATCGGCCAACCTGGCCCGTATACTACCCCGGGAGGGAGGCGCGTCAGATACGAGCTGCTGTTGCAGAAGCGGTCGCGCTCTATGCCGCACCAGTGTGAGCATACTTAGCACTTGATTGGTCACGGCCCGCCAAGCTCTGCGCCGCTCCCAACGGAGTGTGGCAATATGGGTCAGCCGGGCGTACCGGAAGGTCTCTGCGGACGTCCTGCTTGTACTCGCATGCCTGCTTCCATGGGACATGCTGGCGGAGATTAAACGGGGAGATATCGTGGACTGAGGCCACACTTGCCGCTTGGGCCGAGATGTGGACCCTCCCGCCTGACGGAGACACGAGAGGTACGTGGACGCGCCGCGTCATGACGGACTTGCGCCAACGACATACTACGCTGCCCAGGCGCTGAGCGGACATGGCCAGTTCCAGGCGTACATGATGAAGATCGGGAAAGCAGCGATGGACATATGCGTTCTCTGCGACGCCGGGGTGCCCGATGATGCCGCGCATACCATTGAGGCATGTACGGCGTTGTCTGCGTACCGGGATAGCTCACCGTTCACCCTACGGGCATCTACCGCGCAGGCGATCGTCGCACACATGGTCGGCTCGACGACTAACCGGGGTGCTGGCCTAAAGTACCTCTATGGGCTCATGCGCGAAAAGATCCGGCTAGAGAAAAATCGTCGGGCGCGATTCGTCGCCCGGAACCTCTCAAGGGTAACCCAGCAGGACCTACCTGCTCGGGACGCAGCCACAGACTATGGAGAGGGTTGAAGCGTGAGACTCCCCCCTCCTGGTCTCGAAGTAATGGTTCACAATTCCGAATCAGAAGGGGGTGGGGGTGGTTTTTAGTGGGTAGCGCGCTGGAATTAAATTGAGTCATGCACCCTCTCCTGTGTTTAGTCTCACACTACCCGCCAAAACATCGGCGCATGTGCGTAAATGCATTTACCACTCTCTCAAAAAAAAAAGAAACGCGGAAACAAACTTGACCTCCTGTTCAATAATCTGCAACGTCCGATGGAATTTTAAACAGTGGAGGTCTTTAGCATTCTGGCATGCGCGTATAAAAAAACACTTTCTGGGCTGACTCTCAGCCAAGATTTAACGTCCACGGGACTGGTTTTTCATAGACGGACCCACATAAATACAAATGTGCAACGGTGGGGCTCGAACCCGCGCACCTATGTGCCTCCTCCGGTCGCGAGGCGCAGACGCATGCCACTACGCTACCGGGCTTTAGCATTCTGGTATGCGCGATGAGTTGCGCCAATGTTGACTGAAAGTCTCGGCAGGGTCTGGGGAGATATCTCTCTGCCAAACTTTGCACAACTCTAGGTATATTCGCTGTCTGCCGCGCTCGGCATTACATCAGGCTAAAGTTACTCGTTACTGACCTTCTTCAACACTTTTTCGGAAATAGCAAAGCAAAGTGGCGGAAGTCATAGAATAGGTTGCTCATGTAAATGTGCACCTCTAGGAACTTATGGCACGGAACGGCGCCACTAGTCGTCATGTGTACACTAGACTAAAGTTGCGACCATCATCACACTCCATCGCCGCTGACTACTGGTGTCCATTAGCAGCGGCACCTTTGTTGAAGCCGTCAGCTGACGTTATCTAAGGGGATCTCTTTCTTTGCTACTGCGTCGTTGGTTAATAATTTATTGTCAACACTGGCTTCGCCGACGTACCAGAAGAAAATACTTTCTGGGCTGACTCTAAAAAAAATCCTTTCGAGGCTGACTCTCATCCAAGATTTAACGTCCATGGGACTGCTTTTCGCATTGTTTCATAGACGGACCCACATAAATACAAATGTCAACGGTGGGGCTCGAGCTCGCGCACCTATGTATCTCCTCCGGTCGCAAAGCTCAGGCAAATGCACCACGCCACCGGACTCGACCGCCGGCGTACCCAAGTGTCGTCTGCATGCCAGCTAAGATCGTGACGATAGTGATAATCTCAGCCCGCTCCTATTCTCAAGTTCACTCTACCTAAATGTTGCTTAGTGATCAACCGGGGGTCATCCACGACCACTGCCGCCGTATTCGCATCTCTGTGCCGATGACCTCGAAGTATATAGTGTTTATGGATCTCAAAAAGGTTACTGAAGACGTACGGCCAGCACAATGGTTAAACGATTAACATGTCGAGGTCAAATGATTTAAAGTTCTGATCCGGGGGCCCTAAATGAAAACTGAAAAGCTAAGCTTAGGTGATTCTCATGTAAAATTTGCCTCGGAAGTAATATATCTGGGCCTCTAGCTAACGACAAGTAGCGCATCGTTGTCCGCCCACATATCTCTTGGCGCCTTAGAAGCTCTCAGTAAAGAGAGTCATAGTGCTGTTTAACCTGAGGGTCACTTCAATGACATCTTATAATATAACACTCTCACACAATATTTTCACCTTATCGCTCTCGACACGGAGCAGGCAACGTTACTTAAAAGAACTTTGCGCCTCCCTAGAGGCGCATAGAACAGGCGTATAGTCTGTCGTGAGCGACGCCGTGCATCGAGGATCTTGAAAATTGCTTCCAACTTCCGCCTACGTCTTCGTTGCATAAGTAGGGGTTTTGAGCTGGAGAATTACTAGACGCGTTCTACAGGATGCCAGCGATGCTGGACAATGCATGGATGGGTCCACTTTTCGAGCAGCGTCACGTTCTCACCCACTTCTCCGTCTACGGGGCCCACTCTTGTTATAAGTGTCGCCATACATTTTGCGGCCAATTTGCACCAACTATTATCATGAGACTTGTCGGCCAGCGCCAGTTATTTTGGGTGCTGTGTCGGCGTTAATTTCTGCATAAGTGCGTATACAACGTATTCTATATCTGTTTAAGAATAGCGAGAACGAATGCTCTTTATGAGGCTTAATGAATATGTGAATGTATACACACGATATATATATATATATATATATAGTATGTGCACAAACAAAAGAGAGCAGTCAACGTAAAAAGCCTCTGGCTTTGATACTACGTAAACTGACAAAGATATTAAAAGGGCGACCCCCACGAACGTATATATATGCATGCGAGGAAGTGCATGTAGTGTGACTGAGTAATTGGAAGGACAAAGTTTTTACAAGTGCTCGTTAATTCTAAACCAGCTAGGCGCAGCAGCAGATCCGTTTGAACAGTTTAGTTTGCCACCAATCCGACTCTCGCCAGCAAAGCCGCCATGGCCTCGAGTGGTTTTTGGATGAGTTTTCTTACGAATCGCCCCGACTGCGTTGCAAACGCAGTTTGCACAAAACGACAGAGGGTAGGAAGAGGAAGACGCCGCGGGCAAATTGGCTAGAGCGCCAAAATGAAATTGTTCATATTGCAGATGTATTGTCGGTGCGACCTGGCACCCGCAAGGCCCAGATAAACACTACACGCAGCAGAGAGAGATACGTGCGGTACGCTCTAACCGTAGGAACGCACATAGCTGGCCACAAAGAGGTTAAATATATATATATATAATTTTGTTTTGCTCCATCTTGCTCGGTGTCTTCCTTTTTCTGTATATATATATTAGGTATTACAGTTTATTTTGGAACTGCTTCATCCATATGCATGGAGTAGGTATGAATATTACGCCAAATGCCGACCTTCTAATGGGTCAAAGGATCCGCGACTTGCCTGTTACACAGCACGCAAATATTGTTTATTATCCTTTAGACCGAACGGTCTACGGGTGGCTTTCCCGTTTTGTTATCTTTCCTGGGAGCTTCCTAGACTCACACGCGGGCTATCATGGAATTTTTACAAAGATAAATGCAGGAATTACACCGGACACAACAAGTGCATGGCGTGCATGCATCGTTATCTGCTTTGACGTTTTCATGTAGAATGTATGGTTGTTAACATCATTGCTACTGCATGTCGTCGCCGTTGTCGCTGCTGCTGCTGTTGTTGTTGTTGCTGTTGTTGTTGTTGTTGTTGCCGCTGCTGCTACTGCTGTTGTTGTTGTTGCTGCTGTTGTTGTTGCGGCTGCTGCTGCTGTTGTTGCGGCTGCTGCTGCTGTTGCTGCTGTTGTTGTTGTTGTTGTTGCTTCTGCTGTTGTTGTTGTTCTTGTTATTATTGCTGCTGCTGTTGTTGTTGTTGTTCTTGTTGTTGTTGCTGCTGCTACAGCACACGCTTGTGCGAATGCGGGGATTGGAAGACGACGAGGTCCTAATCACGGCATCATCAACTCGAGTGTCATATCACCGCAGAGGAGGTTCAGTGGCTAGCATGCTCCTCGACAACTTAAATAAAATACATACGTTTAGGTCTCGTGTTTGCAACTTAATATCATATATACTTATATTATATGTATAACGTTTCGACATGGTTGTAAAAAGGGGGGCCAGAATAGACTTAGCATAGCCGTAGCTTTCTATGAACTTAGCAAGCGTATCGCATGAATGCATTATTCTGAATTATGAAGGATAAACACAATTACCCCCAGGCGATGTCGTCTCAAAATACGAGTTGCACTTTGGAAGATGTGGCTCTTTTCCTCAGTGGCTTGTACAACTAAAGCAGGCGTCAGCATTACGTATAAAATGCATTACGCTGTTTGCTTTTGTTTGCATTATTAAAAACTAGCTGTGCGATACCACATGTGACTTGTTTCGTGATTTATTGAAAGCGTTAGGCCGATTAGGGCTTTCTTATACCGTAACACCATCATCATTTAATGCGTATCAGCACTTTCATTTATTACATTACTGAAGTAGGGAATTGGTAGCGTCAAAGGTGGGTGTGGTGGTTGCATTGTTGACTAGGTGTGAATATTCTGCCGTCCGTAAGGGCCCTAGACGTCCACTCACTCGTCTGTCGAGTCGGTTCGAGGCACAAGTGATGAGTTTGTCGGCGGGCGTTTACGATCTCGATAGCTTTGTTGGAACGACTAGCGATCGCGCGGCCGTTAATACTTCCATGTGCCGCACTTCTCTGTTGCCAAAAAAAGTCAAGTATTCGAGACCTACGTGTGAAATTATTTGAAAAACAAGTTGACCTACCGCCCCAGCTGCTGCCATATAAAGCCGAAACGAAGCCGCGACAATCATTGTGAAAAAGAACAGTGACGACCATGGGATAAATGGTGATGCTTGTGCGTTTGTTTATGCACGAGTTAATTTATTGATACCTGTATATATATACGTGTGCACACATATTGGTGCATGAGTATGTATGTTTGTATGTATGATTGACGAACCGAACGTTCTCTATAGGGACGCCCCAGACGTTCTATTCACTGAGCTTATTCCAGAATACAGGGCTCACCGCATAATAATGCATGACGGATTTTTCGCTCGTCTGCAACTCAGGTGTTTCAAGGCAGCCATAAGGCAAAACTACTTTAGATATATTTATTTAATAATTACGCACACTTAATTTTATAATTCGTACTACGGCAGTAGGCTGCACGACGGTTCATGTACTAGAGGATCATTGCGACCGGATCAGAAACGCGGAGGGCGACAGTCACTCGATGGGGTAAACAGGGCGAGCATTTAATGGGCGCACACACAAACAAATTGGAATCGGACCGGCTCTAATATCCGTGTGTCTCTGCAAACATTACCAGGGCGCTCGGACACAAGCAGAATCAAAGCCCGGCAAAAAGGTATATATATACATACATATGGTCTGTTATTATCTTCTTTCTCCTTCAACAGCTTTTAAGCTGCGTCCAGTTTCCGTTCAGAAGCCGTGTCGTGTATGAAGTTTACAAACTCCTTAAGAGTTCCTCTGCGTGGTTCCAATAGTCTATTTGTCCCCGAGCTTTGCAATTACGGTGGCTCTAGCATGTTTCTGTATCTGGCACTTTAAAAAATGTGAATAAAACTATTATCCGCCCTTTTCTGGCTGTATTCCCAGCTCGAGGGGCTTTTCCTATTCAAAAGGAGAAGTTTGGAAAGTCCCTATGCCCAATCTTGGTCAGTCAATTTTGACCGAATTCTTGGGATTTCATTAACCGCCTTGGGCGCCTTAGCCGAGCATATTTTTTTGTGGCTGAGCCGGTAAGGCTTTTGTAAGTGATCCCTATGTACCTCGCTTCCTTGACCTGCTTCATTTGCTGCCCCGCCAGGTAAAGTCTGATCTGGGAGCCATCTTTTTCCTTTCCGTTAGCAGTATAGCCTCGCTTTTTCCCGGAGTAATTCTAAGCCGGCTTCGCCCGTAGATCCTAGTGTTTTATTAGCATTAAGTTACAGTTCTTCTGTAGTTTTTGCCTGTACTGACCAGTTCAACTGCACACGCGATTACCACTGTCTTTTGCGGAAGGTTTCACTGGCAAAAAGATGTCATCGTATGGCAAGTTTTAGAACAGGGGGCTCAGGACTGAGCTCTGCGGAACTTCTGCTGTAGTTGCTGCACCTCTTCAACAGGGTAAGCATAAACGAAGTCACTTGCGTAAAGGTCCTGAGGCTCCGAGCGGTCCGCCGCACCGTTAATATTTAACGACTACTCAACTAATATGAGTTGACGTAATATGACATTACACTATATAAAAAAATATATATATATATACGCGGACATTGACTACAATTTGGAAAAGACGATGAGAAACGTATATCTGATGTAACGTCGGACATAACGAACAAGATCGGCAGCAATAGCAATTTTGCCAAACGACGCAACGTAGGATGTGACTGGTCGAGCCGCAGTTAGACAAAAGGCCAAAGCGGTGAAGAAAACACAGTTGAAGAGACTATGCGGCTTACGGCGCTTAAGAAAAAACAGGTTGCTACCTAAACAGACATTAAGGCTATGATGACTCGCCTCGACAAATATACGTGGGACCTAGAAATAAAACAGAAAAAAAAAATAAAGCAGGGCAGGCGAGTTATCTCAAGTAACTGAACGAAGCCAACGCGGAGCGTAAGGGGAAGGTGCAAGGAATTACGATTACGAAAAACGCGTATTCTAGTGACTGGGGTAACAGACCCTGGGGTCTCCCCACAGTGGGATACAGTGGCCCCTCTAAGGGGTCCTGCAGGCACTCTGCAGGATCCCTTAGAGGGGCCACAACAAAGCCAGCCGGAACCAGTGATGATTGTTATTAATTATTGACTAACACCCTAACACAGGGTAATAAGATTTCAAACGGTGGCGCCTTACGCGACACTAGCATCTGTCTCCGTTGAGAGGTAGTGCAGAGACCGTTGAGACGTCTGAGATTTTAATGCATAATATTTAGCCTGCAAGCTGAACATGCAAGAAGCTCGCGGACTCTTACCTTTGACCTCCGCAGGCAATTTGCTGCAAGTCGATGCCATGGTATACCAAAATGTTTACGATAGGAATTACCCTTCTGTCTTCCCGACTCGGCTAGTGAGCAAACCGCGGGACATTCTGCGGTATGGTGCTTATCGCGCTTCGCTTGTCTCACACATTCGATCGTCACCGATAGCAAGAGGGGGAGAAACAGATGATGGTGTACGTGCACGCGAGCATGAACTGGGCCTTAGCTAGAGGTTATGCAACCTCCGGCTCTGTAACGCAAGTGTCATTGATGGAAAGAGAAGAGTAGCCGGTGCCTCCTGGAAGATAAATCCATTTGCTTGATTCGCATAGCAAATCAGCGGCGCCGAGGTGTTATGAACGCTGAGTGATCTCTCTCTCTGCCTATGCGGCTAAACGGTCGCTCACGGCACCGGCAAAGGTCCTCTACTTGACAGGTCGGCCGATTTTAGGGCAGTTGTCAATCAAACATTGGAGCGATTGCCTATTTACCATACGTATTATGCCTCAAAGCAACTTAGGCTCATATACACATATATATATATATATATATCTTGGAAATTACACAGGTCAGGCTATGATTTCCTGGTGAGACTAAAAGGGACTAGGCTGAAGGTTGAAATATGCACATATAAGTATACATGTCAAGCGAATAATAAATCCATCCATTTGTATATATATAGCGTGCGCATGCTTTCATCTTTATGCAGTACTCACTGTTCCTGACGACAGCCAGCCGGTAGTTACAGAATAGAGCCCGACTTTGACCGCTGCCTTTATCGAACTCGTTTACAAAGAGCTAATGGCGACATAATCTACATAACAAATATTGTGGCATCTATATTCAACCAATGTTTTTTTTCAAGGAGTCTGTCCAGCAACATTAGAATAGGCAATATTTCATTTGTGACTAAATTACAGACATCATTTATCAACGATGAGGTTTTCCTTTACCTTCGCAATGCACGCTTTAATAGTCAGATGCAATTTAGGTTTGTACTAAATGAAATATCAATTTAACTCTTACGTATTTTCTATATTATCTAACTCAAACCTGGAAGTCAAATTGAACTGCTGGCAGATTGTTGATGTTTGATTGAAAACACAATTTGATTCAATAGATAAAAATATGTTGTGCTTTAATATTGATCTTAATTGCTGATAATTTAAATCTAAACAAAATTTGAGATCATGAATAACCTATAGAATTATTTAGTTCTTGCTTACGCGACTGATTACAGGTTACTGTAAACGGCAACACCCTGTCATCATAGTGTTTCTCGCATCTTGGTACACCACAACTGACCTCTCACCAACACAATTTCAAACATTTGGTAACTCGCTCCTAAATCCTAGTAAACCCCACTTGCTATTAGAAGAGCTTTTCTTTGCTGACTTTACGTAAAACATGTGGTTTGTCGTGTCTGTTGGTCACTTGTTTCCGGAATTAGTAGCACTTCGCTGTTCTCTGGCGCTTTTTCCCGCTTTTGTCGCATATTGCGATCACAAACAACCTAAACTTATCTAAAATTCCGTGTAGCGCGAGCCGTATTTAAATTGTACAATAAACATAAAAATGTTAATTGTTAATCCATAGTAAATGTCAATAACTCGGTTTAGCACTTAAACTTGATGGCAGAAATATACAACAAGTATTTATTTAATAAATGTTTGGTAGTATTTAGACGTAACATTAATAACAAATGTTTAAATAAAACCATTGACGGCTCTCGGCGTTCCGAAATCATAGAGATGCAGGTTGCGCTTGCCTGATAATGAATTAAAAGGATACGCATTATTTAAGGATAGATGACATCATAAATCATTATGTGAATAATATCTTAATAGATACGCTATTACAACGATATTCAGGTTATTATTATTATTATTATTAATACCTACCTCAAGTAGTCTCGTCGTAAGCAACAAGGCCTTTGGAATATGTGAAGGTCGGGGATGTTCGCAACGTATAGTGAATTCTTAGTGAACCAAGGCTCTGCCTTCACACACAAAGAGCCGCCGTGGGCGAATCTTTTTTTTTTTTTACCGAACATTTTACCGAAGAACCCGCGAGAATCCTTCACATAAGACGGGAGCACCTAGAACATCTAGATTATCCTGTGTCGTGCAAATTAGTTTGAGAAGTGTTTGCATGATCCTTTGAATAGCTTTTTCTTGCTCTTGTGGATTGCCTCCTTTGGATGCGACCTCTCACTTAAAGGCGTTGAGCGTCAGCCTTCCCGTTTCCTCGAACTGTAGCACGGTCTGTAGATCCTCCGCTACGACGTCCGCAGAACCACCCAGATACCAGAAGTTAAAGGGGCTTTGTAATACCGAGCCTGGGGGGGTGGGGAGGAATCCGGGTTTAGTGGGTTTGCGAGTCTCACACTAGTCACGCAGGCTGCTAGTGGCGCATGTGCATCATGCATTACCGAAACCTCCCAGAAAAAAAAAAAAAAAAAAGGGGGCTTTGTAGACTTGGCACCAGATCAGAAATGCCAAGACAAAACAGCGCTCGCCCTAGTAGATCCCCTGTTGTATACCGGTTCTGTACTCCATGACTAATCTGTAATTGTAATCTGTAAGCAACGATTGACGGATTTCTGTAGCCTTGCCACACCATCGTAAGGAGTCTTGAAGCCTTCTTGTGTACTTCCTCAAACATTTTATCTTTTCTTATTGCATTAAACGCATTTCAAAAGTCTAGTTTAACTGGAACTTTTGTCGGGCCCTCTGCCTGCAAAAACTCACGCGTGGCATGCACGGTGCCTCCTCGTCTTTTGTAACCCCAACTTAATGAGAAGAGGCCGCTGTCACAATGGTATTTTTTTCAGAGCCATGGGAATTTCAGAAGCCACTCTCCGTGAGGCCAGTCCGCATACAATGGGTCTAATTGGGTTATCCTTATTTCTAAGGGCGGTTAGGCTTGCATCGTAGAAAATCAGTAGACAAAATGGCGGTAAGGTACCATTGAGTACTGTTGACACAAAATACTCAGTTTGCTCAGTAGACTTTCTGAAGAGGAACCTGAAGTACCTCAATTGTATGAAGGTTTGAGGCGACCGGTTTTTGGAGCAACTTTAAGCGCTCTTGGCAACCTGGTGGGGAACATGGGTGTTTGGTCCGCGGTCCGGACAGTTGCGTGTGTGTGCGCAACGTAATGGTGCGATTATGGTTGAGGTTAGCAGGGCTCGGGCGGCAGAACGAATATCACCCTCTGCTAATTTTATCTCTGTTGGACGGATTCTATTTTCATCTCCATTTACGTAACGGACCTTGTCGATTTTGCCGAGTGCAGTCAAGTCACCTACACCTTGAAGAGTCGCGAGATCTATTTCGGCTACATTTTTCAGAATTACTTCGGTCAACGTCACTTCTTCATCTTTTTAATGAGGCATGGTAAACATTAGCAACGGGAGCATCATGAGATGCTTTCAGCTTTTGAGGTCAAGCCTCGAGTTGAACTTGCTCAATGTTGTAGTGATGATTCTGGCAAATCTTAAATTCTTGCGTGCACGTGTCACAACCCGTGCTAATGAAGTCGGATCAGATTGAAGGTCAGAGTCTGAGGTAGAAGGTGTGAGATTATCCTGTCCCGGACTAATACCGATAGATAGATTTCGAGGCGGAATCGGGGAGTAGAGACGTGTTATGTGGGCTTTTAGACCTTTAGAGGTTGATACACAACGACTACACTGCGTACAAATATATGGGGTAGGGGTGAGAGGGAGGAGAAATCATTGTTTTGGTCGTTAACGGTGGATTTACTGGGGTTGTATAATTGTTGCTTGGTCATTAGCTAGAACGATCAACAACTCCAGGAAGTGCTGGGAGCTCTGGATCTTCAGTACCGTTTACAACAGTCTTTATAAAAGTGATGCCAATCTCAGACTCGAGATATGATAACACGTCTTTAATGATTGGGTTCTCGTCGAGCCATATTGAGAGCATGGGTTTTGTCTTCTTCCAGATCCTTAAGATTGCAATGACAATGTGCGAATAATTATTTGACGAACTTTTTCGTTTTGTGTGTGATTTTGCAGGCATTCTCTGCAAGATATGTTGTTTCAGCAGCCTGCTTTTTCGTTGCAGCGGGCGGCGGTAGATTTCGGAGTACTGTCCCGATTACGATGCCGGGTTTTCGACAGGCTTAAAGCTGACATTGTGTAGCTTCTAGATCAGTGATGGGAAGTCAACTGATACAGAAAGACGCGCAGAGATTTTTGCGTAGAGTTTGACTTGTTCGGCTTCTCTGTATAGGTTCCTAATCCATAGCAACGCTGTCATTGGATGTGTGGGCAGCTCGGCAGTTGACGCAACGAACCTTATTTTGACATTCCCCCATCTTGTGTCCGGCGCATTTCCTACAGGAGGGATCATTTCGTTTTTGACTCTCTGGGGCTTTGTGTCCATACATTACATCATAAGCACTGCAGCGGGGATCCTGCGCACAATGTGACCTCGAAGTTTTCATCCCGGCCATGTGCACTTTTGCGTGGTGTCAAAACGAAGTCAGACTCTGGCTGAATGTTTCTACGCTTTTGTTGCGTCCCCGCTATCACCCCGTGTCGCAGTGCATATACTTCTCGTTTGAATGCGTCGTTGCCTTGTCTTTTAAGGCAGTCTAAAATATAATCGGTGAACTAAGGGTTAACTCCATTGATTCGACCCCAAAATGCAGATACATCTGGGCATTGCTGTATACTCGCACTACACACTTTGTCCAGCCTTTTTGCCGTTAGCATCTGGTTTGGGTGTTTTAGCCAAATCGCCCCTGCGCCGCAATTCGGGCGTTGGCACCCGGAAAAGACTCACTGAGCTCTACGGCTATCTTAAAAGCACTAAGAGATCTTAGTGCTTCAAGATTATCTGGGCAGTAGAATAATAGTTCCGGCTGGGTCTCCGTACGAGTAGCTTTTCTTGACGTCTTCTCTTGACGAGTTGGAACATGGCTCCATCCCTCGTTATCTCCAGTATCGTGAGACGTACCGCCAATTGTTTTAGACGTCTCATCATCACACTTCCCCTCTCCTCCCACCGGGTCATTCCCGTCGCCCTCTCCATTCTCTTGAAGAGCCTGGCTTCCCGCCGCTGACGTTCTCTTACTGTTGCCGTCTCTCTCGGGTCGCATTATCCGCTACATGATCTTCGTCGCGATTCACTTGTTCGCCTTTCGAAGACGCATCCACGACGACTGTTATCTGATTCACACGCCTGTTGCCATTCCTGAGTTTAAAAAAGCCTTGTAGACACATTACACCGATTACAGCACTGTTATTTTAATAAAAATCACATTTTATTCCGAACGTTACTACTCCCAAAAGACGAATTGCCTATAATTCGATCTTGTTTACTATTAAGTACTCTAGATTCATTACCACTATACTGCACTGAAAGCAAGTAAATAATAGTTAAACTTGGTTTTGCAAGTCGCCATACTATATTGCCAATAATATCAGTTCAATCATGCACTGTCTACACGATCAGGTGGTGTCCGTTCAGAAACATTTAGAATATCTTATCTAACTAAATTTCTTCCTAAAGTATCTTATCTAAATAAGAATTTGTTAGCGCGCTCTTTCTACTACGAAAAAGTTTCATTTTGCGCCAAAATTTTCATCTCTCGACTCTTTGCTTAAAGTGTTATATGTTCATTCGTGCTACTTCTCTTTAGCGTTTCGTTTGCCATGTTCATTACTTTCTAGATACAGTCGTCGTCTTTACCCACAGTTTTTTCTCAGAACTGCACCTCGCTCTTCTTTCGTGGTGTGCTTATGTTTTAATGAGGGCTGACGAGGTGACCCGCTGCATACAGGTCACGTAGATACGCTACTATTTTTATGCACTCTTGTGCTGTCCAAGACCGCCGATGCGATAGCCCCTGTCTGTGCCCTTTAGAAGAGAATAATCTGAGCCTGCCTAGCTTGCAATCAGGCCGATCGACAAATGCTTAGTATTCTGCTTGACGACAAGTTACAGATACTGATTAATATTATCGCGTTGTATGCGGATTAATCCAAGCTCAGGAGCAGAGGAGCGTAGATTTAGTAATGTAGAGGAGCCGACGTCTTGCATTGAGGAAGCCTTCATTGAAAACATACTAAAACATTAACATTTATCTACCCTGTGTTTTTCACACATTTACTGCGTGGTGTGGCCTTCTCCCCCCCCCCCCCGAACCCATGTATATATTTATATCTCAAGTGAGACAATGCGTTTTGACAAGAGTGCTAAGCCGTTTGACCGTCATATTTTTTCGCATGCCGCCTTACATACAGATCGAGTTAAACATGCGTGCACACCCGTATCACTTAATCCAATCTCCCAATTCAGCATGGTTGTTGCGCATAAAACACTTGCTAATCAGAATTGCCAAATAAATATTAATTATTTAATATTATGTTTTTATAAAATAAAACAAACTGGAAAAAAAGACTGCGCGTCCCGACGTGTAAGCCATCTTTATTTGGGCATTGCGGCCTGTCTAAAAGGGACTTTAAGAGATCCTGTATTTCATTCCAGAAATAACTCTTTAAAACCATGTTGACCGGCTGACCAAGTACCACTGCAATATTCTACATGAATAATGATTAATAATAACGTGCAATAATGCAGTAGTAATAGAGTGTTTTCAATTATATTCCACGGCATCATTCTACATGAATCGTGTTTTTAAGGTCTTAGTATAGGCGGCAGTAAACGCCGACAGAAACTATTGCGCGGGTTGGCATCAGTATATATATATATATATATATAAATATTGATATATATAAAAGTTAACGTGATAGGTAATACGTACATTTTCCCACGTCAGGGGGCTGTTGTAGAGGATACATGCGCTTAGACGCCAAGCCGCTAAATGTTGTAGAAAACTAAAATTGGGCGCAGCAAATCTCTCGCGGTATGTTATCCAGGTTGCGTTCTAACAAGAGAGCACCATCGCGATGCGGTGACCTTGGAGCGCAGTGCTTAAGCTAAACTGCCACGACCGCTTGGCGTACACGCGCCAAAAAATACCGTCGATTTACGCTGTCTGCTTTACGCTGTTGCACTGATTGCATTACCTTGTTTATCTAATAAAGAAGAACCTCGTTATGCTAGGCAACAGAAGCCTTCTTTAACTGGCGCCATAAATAATGGATAATAGCTCTCTTAGAAGGTACATTACCTAAAGCACACACGAGTGTCCGTTGTATTGACTCTTAGAAAGTAAATTAATTAAAACACAAATGAGTGTCTGCCGAGTATCTCTTATCTTAACTAAGTAGCCTTCTCAATGCTAAATAGGAATTTTGACCTTAGATCTCCTGAATAGCATATGGCTTCAAACGATAAACATACGCAATGAACTATTTAAATTAGTGTTGAGCTAAAAATGTATGCATCTTTTCTGGCAAGCCTGCCTCCACGGCGAATTTTATCGCTTTAGTTTTTGATACATAGCCAGTAAATCTTTGCAGTGATGCAAACGATTGTTTTAAGTGAAATTAAATCCGAGAGGACCCCTCTTGTCTAATTATTTGGGGTGTGCTCAGTTACGCCGTCGTCAAAGATTACCCCCCCCCCCTCTGTAGCACAGTCTGTAAAAGCTTTAGTATTACCGTTGAGGCAACACATAACGCTAACTTCTTAAGGATTATTGTTCGTGACGCTCTATTGGAGGCGCTAATAATAATGTCTACGAAAATAGTGAAAAGACAGTTTTTATTCTACTGCTATGCAGACAGAACTTTATAAATTACTTTCTCCCAATAATTTTGCTGAAAATTGCAGCAATGCAAAGAGGTCGAAAACTGATCGGACTGTCGCAGATATTTGTTTCGAATGACTGCCGCAAATATTTGTTTCGCATGAGGTCTGCATCCGCCGCATTTCCAGGCGTTTATGGCAAATATATCTATCGTCGACCATTTTTGTGGAGCCACGTAAGTGGGTTCCGCGGCTGTGAAAACTACCAAAATACCACAGGACGCTAACGTGCTGATAAATGCGCCTGTTCCAACGTTGTCCGGTTTGTCGATGGTACAGTTATTATCTCCGCAAAGCACAGTTGTCTTGCTAAGGCCCTCTTTATCTAAGCAATACTTGAGCTACTCTTTCTACTTCTATTCCACTGAGCTTATTGTTATGTAGTCTCCAAGATCATTATTCCCAGGGTGCATGTTTCTCTTGAAAGAGTCCGTTGATTCCAACATTTGTGAGTATAGAGATGACGTTATTTTGAAAATGGCACAGGGGATCGCCTCTTGTACTGCGATAGAAGGGGCAATCTTACAATCAAATTCATGGAAAATGAAATAATCTTACTCATAATCACAATTGTTTGCCACAGATATTTGTTTGCTTTTGATTTCCAAGCATCTTGCTCTCAGCAAGATGCTTGGAAATTATATTTCTGGCATTCTTGGCATTATATTTCTGTTCCTTACTCAAGAAAACCAACTTCGTTTTAAGAAGTTATTGGACGCGTACATGTAGGCTACAGGTGCGCAGAGTGGGATACTTAAGGCATCCGTCTACTTTCGTATTAAGCTCCGTGACATTCTATTTAGCATGTCCATGCGGTGTAATCTATATGGGAAGAGGCCTCAGTGGCTTTGTATTCATCATTGCATAAGCAGCAACGGCCATCCGCCTTACAATATCTACTTAGATGCTTTTGTGAGCCATATCTCCGTCATCTTAGTTTCGCCATGCTGCAGGTCGTGACTAAACTATCTATGCTGAACCACTTGAAGGCTCGCGGTACAACATGATCCCCTGCCGTTTAAGTCCAAGCAGATCTCTACCGGAAATGTGTTGCCCGTAAGTGTCAGAATAACATGCTCCGTTACCGTTACAAGACTAGTATTTGCATTATTCTCTTTCACTCGGAATTGCTTCGGAGACTTCATAGGATGCGATAAAAAGCTAATATGGTGTCTGAAATGAGGGGGGCACGCCAGATACCTATTGCATTTATCCTCGCAGATACCTATTGCAATAATGAGTTCTCCGTTTCTAGTTAATCGGGCAGATCGCCCGCACTGCTGGATGGCTTTGCCATGTGTTCATCCCCCGTGCGGTCAAACTTATTCAACGAGTTGGCAAGGCGCTTAACCGTTCGATAGGGGACAGCAGAGCTGTCGAAAACCTGCACCAGAAGCGATCGCTAGTCATTCAGCGCTGTATTGTCGCTTCTGTGCGTGGAACTCTGCTAGACTGGACACGCTTGAACCTGCTGGATAAGTGACGTCTTATTATATTGGATTCGGTGTATGCGTGCATAGGGATATATATATATATACAGGGTGTTCCTATTTGTGTGTCCAAAACGCTAGGGTATGGTCAAACTCGGTGAGAAAATCATTTTTGCCAATGGGTGGAAGCCGGGAAAACGCTTTGTTTAGGAGTGAGGATGAGATTTATAAAAGCAGTTATTCTGTCTTTTTTCTCCTACATAGTTGTGCAAAATCTACGTTTGCGGGAGAACCAGTCAAAGGAACCGATCACAAAGGAACCGATCATACCGGCGTGTTTGGCGGAAAATTCTGCACAATGAAGTATACATTACTAGCTTGCGTAGCAAAAAGCGAATAGCCAGATTAAGGAAAGTCATAAAAAGTCAAAATGTTACGTTAACGCTTTTTTGTGCAACATCGTAATTTTTTCCATTACGACGATGCACGTCCAAAAGACTACTCTCAGGCAATAGCAGATTTAATGCCCACTACATTCGTACCAAAGTGATGGTGCTGCGTTACGTATTTCCCAAGTGACTAAGCTTTTTCGACAGTCATAGTTGTTATGTTTCACGTTGAAGTTTTCACGTCCAGAACCGTAGCATTTTGCCAAGACGTTTCCGCCCCCTCTTTCCATTAGAAAAAAATATTCTGTTGCTGAGTTCTACCAAACCTCAAAATATGTACCTAACTTTCTCATACACCCTATGCAAGTATGCATGCCTTCGCTTTCGATATGACTGTCGAAAAAGCTTAGGTACTTGGCAACTACGTAACGCAGCACCATCACTTTGGTACGAATGTAGTGGGCATTAAATCTGCTATTGCCTGAGAGTAGTCTTTTGGACGTGCATTTTTGGTCGTAATGGAAAAAATTACGATGTTGCACAAAAAAGCGTTAACGTAACATTTTGACTTTTTATGACTTTCCTTAATCTGGCTATTCGCTTTTTGCTACGCAAGCTAGTAATGTATACTTTATTGTGCAGAATTTTCCGCCAAACACGCCGGTATGATCGGTTCCTTTGTGCGTTGACTGGTTCTCCCGCAAACGTAGATTTTGCACAACTATGTAGAAGAAAAAAGGCAGAATAACTGCTTTTATAAATTTCATCCTCACTCCTAAACAAAGCGTTTTCCCGGCTTCCACCCATTGGCAAAAATGATTTTCTCACCGAGTTTGACCATACCCTAGCGTTTTGGGCACACAAATAGGAACACCCTGTATATATATATATATAGCTGCGCTAGTCTTGGACAAGCAGAGAGGGACGAGTAAAGGCAGTGCCGGCGCTGTTTAGATGATGATGAAAGCGCGCCGGCGGGGATGGCGATGAGGGTAATGGCCTCGCCAGGGGAAAAAGCACGTCAAAGCGCCGCTTTAGCAGTGGCGGCCACACTCACACACAGCCGCAGGGCAGCATATTGTAGGAGAAGAACCTGGATAAGCGCAGGTCATCTATCGTAAAGACGATCTGCCACCTCAGCAAGCAGATCGGGGCCAGGAGAACGAGCCCGCAATCGGCACAAGGGGGACGGCTAAAAACAGACGTACCATAGGAAATTTAGGCAAGTGTACAAAGTGTCAACTGTGTATGGGATGGGCCACGCAAATCCTGAGAAATGGCAACCCGTCGGTCCAGATGTCAAGTTTTCCAAAAGCTGGAAATACTGGGCAGTCACAGAGCACAAGCCATCGTACGTAGGGCGAGCACGAAGACCTGGGGCTCACTCCGAAACATTACAGACGCATAAACGAGATCATCCGATCACCGAATCACACCACGTCGATGGAGACAGCCCGCATTTGACGAGATCAGAATCGCGCAGTTTCGGCTAAGTGAAGACTTATTTATTTTGCCAGTATAGTGTCTGCTATGTCCACTGACTGTCCGAGCTGACTCAACTTACCGTGACGCAAATACTCATACAGAGTTTTCGTCGCCGCCATGATAGTCATCAATATTATCAGGTTGGATCGGCATCACACCACATTGAGCGTTGGACATGCTTACGTCAAAGCTAACATTGGCTCAAAAAACTGCCACTATCACTCTTCGCACGACCTTCAATGCCACCGTTGCAATATTAGAGGCGCTTGCTTATAAAATGAAAACTGTACTCTTTAATCCGGTTTGTTCCGATCTCTCACTCATATGTGTGTTTGCTTTTGTATCGCTTTACCCGATGTTGTCAATGTCGCATATCCAGTAGAACATATATTATTGAGTCCTCACAAATATTACAACATCACTGATCGTTACTACTAGGCCAAGCAGGTCATTCTGATTGATTTGTGTATCTGTGTGTCAGTCTGTGTGACCAAGTCACTGGCAGCAAAACGGCTATCTTTTATAGGAGTTCGCTCCAATAGTAGAGTTTAAAGGTCGCAGAGAATAGAGTTCTCTGTGTTCATTCTGCCTGGAGGCGCGGCGAATGAGCAGCAAAACAAGCGGGAAAGACGCCAGAAAGGAATGGAATGTTAGTTTCCTTTTGTCTATTCATCTATACTGGCGAAGCGTAGTGCGCCGGGCCGATAACCATTTGTTTGCATGCGACGCTGGCTTGTTTAGTGTTGCATGCTGTCGTCATAGTCGTCCTCGTCTGCTGCCGGTCACGCCGCAGCCCTACATTTAAGGCGTCGTCGAGCCGAAATGTTCGTAACAAACTGCATCAGTTATTTATGGATGGCAGCAAGCGGAAGATAACGCGGACGTGACTGCAAATGTTCCTAGTGACAATACGACTACAGCGGTGGCGGTACAAATGATAGTCATGGGATCTCAAATTGCGACAAGACTATGACTTCAGACCTCCTAGAGGTCAACTGTCGGGTGCAAAAAGTCAAGGCTCGAATGGCACTACACTGGTTCCTAACAGATTCGACCTTTAAAATATCCTGGAAGATTCTAAAACCTCTTCAGACAGTCGCGGCTTAGTATCTTAGAGAAGCATTTGAATACATGTAAAAGCTTAATGTATGTACCAACTATTGATAAGTAACTCCGTGCTTATTCTATTTTGATTGATGAAACGCTAGAACACAAATGTACCTGAAACTGATCAGGAAGCAGGGGGTGGCGGTCCAATACTACCCCTGCAAAAAACAAGGCGTGCACGTTAACTAGGAACACCAATGAGAGCTGCACAGATTGCTTTAATGTTTTAATCCGTTGCTAGAAACAAACTTTATACTTAAAAACTACATAGAGAGTTTCGAGCATCTAACGCAAAAACACGCACTAAACTCACCAAGCTGAAGACGCTGCCCTGGCTTGTTGCCCGTACCCTAGAGGAAAAGGGCTATGTGATAACGGGAAGTTCTGCGTCGATTATGTACGTATGCAAGAAAATCGTTTTTCAAAGCAGTCAAGTAAGAGCAGCTACAACATTTAGCTCAATTCCATAAGTCAAGGAGCCGCTTCGGTAACCTTGACATATTCAAGATACATTTGCTTGTGCATATACACGTGCTGTTTTAGCTGTTCCGGGCATTTGACCTCTCGTTTAGCACCGAAAGTGCGTGGAATTCCTTCACGCATCACAAGAGCACTTATGACATCTAGGTTACCCTGAGTTGCACGAGATATATTTAATAATAATGACATATTTACAATAGAATTACGTCGCTGGAATAGATATGTGCACGGAGATGCACTCCATCGACAGCCAATGTAATAATAATATTAATAATAATAATAATAATAAAACAAGATGGAATTTCGCATGCACTCTCTAGAAAGAAAGAAGCCCTTACCAAAATTCGTCCACGACTGCATCCAGGCTGCGTTGTGCATTTGGAGATATAGCTTGGGGTCTTCAAGATTTAACTAAACACTGCGTACATGTCCTACTATAGTGTGCTCTGAAGAATTAACCGTGTATGATGACGTCAGCAGAGATATACTTAGTGAAGTCCTTAACGTCCATTTGGAAGACAACACCTGGCAGAGAGCAAGTCTTTCAATACGTGAAGGTGGTCTGGGAATAAGAAGTGCTATTGACCTAGCTCCTGTCTGCTACGCTGCTTCACTGGTCCGATTTGGTCCGGTCGCAGTCTCGTTAGTGGAGGAGGCAGTTCACCCACAAAAAAAACATGAAACCAGTAAAGCACGGGACACTATTAGAACCATGCTGGACCCGGGCTTTTTGGAAGAATATCCCAGTTAATATAACCTCGATGAGCTTAAAAGCAAAAAAAGAGATCTTGGAGGAGCTTGTTTTCCGGAGAGACCGCACCGTATTCTTAGCGGCACAAGATAACTTCAATGGGGGTTGGCTTAAAGCCTTACCCTCGCCTCAGCTCGGCACCATGCTGGATCCCAACTCGTTCCGCATGATGTTAGCACTTAGAAACTTAGAATCGGCGCTCCCGTCTGCGAGCCATTTCAGTGCAAACTGTGTGGAGAGATGGTCGATTCCAGTGGCCTACAACCACTGAGTTGCTCGAAGAGCGCCGGTAGATTGTCCAGACATGCTGAACTAAACAGTGTGATTATAAGGTCTCTTAGAAAAGCCGGTATACCATCTACACTCCAGGCGCCAGAAAACGGGTTAAAAACGCTGGACTGAAAACAATATTTTTTTTTAGATCTTTCTGTAAGGCTAATTGCCCGTGTACGGTTTTTTTTATGTCATGGCTAATTTTTAATCCAATCCGGCATTTACCTTATCTAAATTGGAGACCATGCAAACCAATTTAAGGGTGGCCGGTCTGGGTCTCGAACCCAGTCCTCCCGAATGCAAGGCAAGGGCTTTGGCACTAAGCCATTATGCTTAGTGTATACTTTTGTGCCTATCGCCAAGGAGACGCTCGGACCAATCAGCAAGGAAACCGAAGCATTTCTCAAAGATTTAAGTAAGCGAATTCAGGAGGTCACAAGCAACCGAAGAGAGGGTCAATTCTTGAGGCAAGCGTTGTCTTTGGCCGTTTGCAGGGGGAACGCGGCATCTATTTTGGATGGAGTAACATAATTATTTAAAGAATTTGCAATAATAAGTTTAGACCTCACAGCTGTAACATGTAAATAATAATAATAATAATAATAATAATAATAAAACTGTCGTTGCTCAACTCTGCAGAAGCCGAGATTCTGTTGGCGCCTGCGTCTGGTTGTTTTTGTTGGTCTTTATAGCAGGCTTTCTCGCTGTTGCCTCGGTGTTGTCACCTCCTTCTCTGTTTACCTGTTGTCTGAGCCCTGTCTTCAAAGGGAGCGAACACTTCGAACATCCGATATCATGACTGCTAGGAGACAATCATCTCGTACCTATTGTCACGCGTTTGTTAAACTTCATCCCGTATACGGTGCGTAATACAGCGTTACGGAACAACAGATATCGCGTCGATATAAATTAAGATATGACTGGGTGGAGGAAACAATCCGTAATCGAGTATCACTTCGACGTGCAGTTTAAAATACAAACCCTTTGCCTACAGGAGGACATTTTTGTTTGGATCCCGTGCCCTAGTGTCAGGGTGCCTTGCTGGTAACAAGAAGTTAGTGACAAAGTACATTGATAGTGGCAAGCAATTCTACGCTCTCCGATCAACGTAAAAAAACATAGATGAGACTTTTATCGGTTACTGAACGAAATTCGATGTAAGAAAGGTGGGGATGGTCAGCTAATATCTAGTTAATCGTCATTATTCTGCGTGCTGAAAAAAAACTCACTGCTGCAACGTCGTAATAGCATCCGCTAGGATAAGGTGCTACCTCTCTGTTCCACCTGTTAAATGAACTTAAGTAAGTTATTATTGTTTGAGTGATGTTTAATGATACAATACAGTATACAATACAAATGTCTCCTTTAGTTAAAAAAGGGGTCGAACAAGGGAAATGAATTGCTCGCATTCGCGGGCTAGGCGAGCTGTTCGCCAAACAAATGAGTGGTTAACGACTGCCACATTGGCTATCTCGTGTGGTTGAATGGAACCGCGACTCCGTAGGCTGTTTGATCGCACGTGGTAAAACTTATTAATCTGATCATTGCGTATAAGATATTTAAAAACGCGGTAGACAACACGACGCTGGTACTCCGCGACACTTGGGAGTACGACTCTGTCACGCGTCAAGTTGCACCTTCTTGAGACTCTCTTTAAAAACTTGTCCTGAATACGCTGCAGTAAACATATATCCTTGTCGTAAAAAGGCGTCCACACGTGAGCACAGTATGACCATTTTGGCACTACTAGGGCATCATAAAGACGCAGGTATTTGGAGGCATCTTGCGATGAGAATACCCTTAGTATTAGATTACTTAGTCGAAAGGCAGCTTGTGCTGAATCGGCAATGGGCAATATAGGCAAATAACTCTAATATTCGGCAAATAACAATTTCCAGAATTTCCAGACTAGTTAGTACTATATTTTAGTGAAAATAATATAAGACTAATAGAGGATGGATAAATACTGTTACGTAATTTTGCTGCAAGTATGGAAAAATAAGGGTTTCACTTCCCTCCCGAATGCAATGATAAAAGAAATTTGACCAACGAGAAAGCAGGGCCAAATTATATGGCAGTGCTACACGCGTAGAAACAACTCATCGTAAGCAGCGCTCACTGCTTCAAAAAGCTGGCATCGGACGCTGCCGATGACAACAAACAAAAAAGTCAGTAACGTTTAATAGAGCACGCAGACAGGAAGTCGGCTCACAACAAGCTTCTCTGCTCTGGATGCGCCGAACCAGTTCAAATCAAAACGGCGTTCTAGCACGAGCTATTATTATACAAGGTATTCGGGGAGCCAGCTGGTACTAATCGAACTAAATACCGTAAGTTAGCGAGAAGTATTTAAGCGCATGCGTTTATTGTAAATGTACGTGTTAGTGATCAGTATTTTTTATTCTCTATTTTGTTGTTGTTCATAATTATTCATATTATTATCTGGGTGCTAAAAATATCTTGTTTGTTGTTAGGCCCGTAGAAATATGACTAAACCTATGTAGCCGGACAGCATTGATGCTCGAACAATTTTTTTCCAGGATTGCTTAATAAAGAAGGCTTAAACTCCTTACGCCAGCTTAGTTACGTTAAGAAGATCGTCTACAAGTAAATCAGGAACTTTACGGAACTACTCCCTGACTATAACAACAAGTTTAGGAAATCTTTAGCCATCGTAGATTCACGTAGGCGTTCATGTGGCTAACTCGCTCTCGTTGTGCCTATTAAACCAAGGCAGCAGGCGTCCCAGTCGGTACCACCGGGTTGCTAAAGCCCGGGGCGTTGACCGACCGGCCCGGGTTTTGTGTGCAGCACACTTCCCCCGTACACTTAAAGTAGCCTTAACAGCCCTCGAGTGGGCCACGAAAAAATGACAATATGAATTCGTTGCCACTCAATCGATATCGTATGCCTTACCTCCCGCGCCAACAAAAGTGACCTCGGGAAAGTTACTATTGGGAAAAACACTGGCATCTTTCCCAATCGCTACCATCTGGTAAAAAAAAAACTAGCGTCGGGCACTGCCAATGGCAAGAACACTTATTAACGTTAATTCGATATAAAAAAGCTCTTTTAGAAGTTTAAAGAGGGAAAAGGAAAGCTAAATATAACAAGCACTAGCCAGGACGCAAAGAGCTAATTTAAACAGCTCACATCACTCTAACTAATCACCGCAACAACAAAGAAAAGTAAGAAAAAAAAAGTGCACCACGTTGTTAATTCGAAATCTACAAGACATGCTGCTATTGAAACTGTAGCATGAACCTCTTGCAGAGAGGTTCTGCTTCATGTAGAGATACTCTCCTCAATACGACGCATAAACTGACCTGGATCTCTGATTCGGTTTGGGCGTTAATCCGTTAGTTCGGAATCGGCGGCAATCATTGGTGCAATTTACAGCCGTAATGGATCTCCCATGGAATACAACATTATGATCATATGAATTCGTTGCCACCTAATTTATATCGCATGCATTACATTCGGGACTTAGGGATTGTAACTATAGTCTACACATCTGACCGAGTTCGCGCGCATCGCTGGGAAACACGCTAGAAAGAATGTCATAGTTACTCGCGCAATAAGTATCTTTAAAATATATATTTCAAATGATTACATTAAGAACTCCCATTAAGAATATTAAAGAAATTAAGAAGAAGAGAAAATTGCAGATAAAGAATTAGCTAGTTAAAATAATCTCTACCTCCAACGTGCTTTTAAAATAAGTTGCTTTGTTAACGAGTTATCGTATGCGTTTTACCTTGAGTATTTCTAGGTAGAGAAAACGATCGTATTTATCGTTGGTTTGGTAATGCTGAGAAGCTGAGTAGGGTTGGCGTTGGAGGGGAATTTCACCAAGGCATACCCAAAGAAGACTAGCAACACACAGAAGGACGGCACGGCTCAGACGTTGCATCATCATTCTTTAAACAGGGGAAACTCACGTTAACTCAATGAATAGCAAATGAACGAGTGAATATTTTTTTGCCAGTCGTATCCTTTCCGTATTGACTGGTCAACTCACAAAGAATCGGCGTTTGTCCATTCTTTAAGAATTCGTAGGTTATGTGGGCCCTCAACATGATCTAGAGGGGTGGGCGGATCAGTTAATCAGAATACCACAATTAAACGGGAAACTCGAACGACACTAAAACTTTTTTATTAGAGCGGCAGGTGTATCTAGCATGGCGAACGTTGAACGTAATGTTGTTGCCGTTGAAGTAAAATCATTCAGGAAAAAACAAAGAGTCTCTAACGTAATATGTTCCTATAAGAAAAGGTAGACTTATATATATATATATATATATATATATATGCGCGTAAAAGCAATGTTATTTGTCACAAAAAGTTCTTCTGCGGGCCATTGCTATGTCAGGAACTACCATGCGACCGCACTAGCATAATCGAATTACAACGTAACTTGTCCTTCATTTGGCAAAGTTTGCTCTTGACGCCGCTAGGTGCTGAGCGTTCTACTCCTTGTTTACCATACTATGGTGACGATGACAATAGTGGCGCACGGGTGATTCACTTGGTGTAGGAACTCGGTTTGGCGAAGCACCGCCTGGCACACATCTGTGGCGCCTATGCCATGTCAGGTTAATTATTGCTGAGGCCGGTTCATACGTCGAGCTGCTACTTACCTACAGTTGTCACTTAACGTTATCTGACTTGAGTTCACGCTGGTTACATGACCATACTAACAGAGTAGAACTTTACGGTGCATTCTGCATATATACAAATATTATATTGTGAAGAGCATTACATTCAGTGTAGTAGATGCTGTTTCCGTGTTATTAGCCTATTAGTCTTGCGAGATCTTAGGTAGTAGTTTCTAATTTGTTTTATATAACAGCATTGCGTGCGTCAATTTCACCAAGGTCTATCACATCTGTGCAAATGTGTGCCGCCTCATTGACCTAATCGGCCAATGTCGAAGTATGTCTGCATATAATGCTTTTATACGAGCCTCCCCAACGTCCAGGATGGATAATATATATATACATATATATATATATATATATATATATATATATATATACATACATATATACGCACGTACGCACGTACACACGTACCTTGCGGTTTATCTGATTATCGACGCGCATATAACTGAGCCAACGGCAAAAACCAATTTCGTCGATTATTCGAAATGAACGCAGCCTCACGACTGCGGCCACTGAAAGAAAAGTCTCCTCCTCACTAAAACTTGTTTACGGTGGCCCATTGCTGTCTGTCTTGTTGTTGAGCTAGCTTGTTTGTGTGCCTCATTTTCCTTTCCCTTTACTTCGAGTCGCTCATATCAAAAAGAACCATTACTAGTGCTTTACTACTACAGAAGCTTCTGCCATACGTTTCACGGCTGCTGTTGCTGCGACTGCTGTGGGTATATCCCCAATAGAACTTGTTGCTCATGTGCTGATGCAGAGACGCAGCCTTGCCATGGCAAGGCCACGACGGCTCTGCTACCACGCGTCACCACAACCGCGAACAGCCTGAATGTTAGGTCAATATTGATACAGCTTTTTCTTCTTGTTTCTTTTCGCGCCCGCGGTTGAAAGAGCTTCAGCTAATGGTGCCAGACCCACCCTTAAGTCTGCAAAAGGACGCCAATGGACTGAACGATATAGACATAGAGTAATCAAGAGATACAGATCCGTATATACTTTGTCGACCTAATTATTATTCATCAATATACGTTCTCAGTGCTTTCTATCTGTGAGACTAGCCAGAAAATGTCGCCCTACAACTATCCTGCACGGGTAATTGTGGGAATCTGGTCCATCAAATTTGTCTCCCGCAGCCTGCTAACCTGTGTGTGTGTGTGGTGACGCTATCCTAACTCAGTCAGACAGACCATTGGGTTCTTGGCGATACCGCTCTTAATATAACGTGTCGTGTTTCTCGCCGTTTACCTGTTCTGCAATAATTAGATGTGGTCAAACCATACCTTTCTAACGGCGTGAGTTGAGCTAACCCTAGAAGTGGTGACTTGTGTCGTCTGTCTCCACTTTCTCTAGAATAGCCGTGTTTGGTACTGGTGTGCCGTCAGTGGTCAGTTGTGATACGGGTGGTCAATCAATCAGTCATATTTATTTCACTCAAATAGAGTATGTACAAGATGGTTCATGTTATTATTAGAAAAAGTATTTCTCAGGCTGAAATTTAGCCAAGATTTACCGTCCACGGGACTGTTTTTTGCAATGCTGCATAGACTGACCCCATAAATACAAATGGTGAGGGCAACGGTGGGGCTCGAACCCGCGCATCTATGTGTCTTTTCCGGTCGCGAGGCGCAGGCGGGATGCCATGCTACCGGGCTCCACTTGATTGAACATAGTTATTTGTTGTCCTGCCGTTCCACCGAGAGAAGCGCAAAGATCTTCGTGCCTTGCAGTGCCGGATAATAAACCGAGTGGTACTTAGCACATTGCTGTGAGCAAAACCGACAAATACACTTAGCACTATGGCCTTCATAAGACTCCTTACGGGAGCATACGAGTTAATGGAACCCGTGAACGATGTACCTGGTATAGACGTGCCTGTCATCGGAAGACACCCCGGCCCACAACCTAGGAGACTTAAAGACGTCGAGCACTTTTACCTCCATCGCTGCCCCCGTAACTTTGCGTGGCCACTTTCCCAAAAACTAGTTAAGTGGCTCCGTCACAAGCCTAAGCCAAAGCATCTTCACCATCGGCGCACAGTCCGATAATACATACAAGAAGCAGCTTCTCGCCCTAATTTAACGGCAAAAAACTCGCATCATCCACAAAGCATTTCTCAAGCAAACTAATATTTGCTTGAGATAGGTGTTGCCACACTTTATGCCAGTTTTGGCAGAGTCTTTAGCATAAACAAGCGCACTGCCGTACCGACAGACAGTCGCCGTACATCTTCGACTTTATGTAGAGAGCTGTCAGTGCTAGTTAACACTGTCCTTGATGGGTGCAGTGAATGCGTTCCCATATAGTGAATCCGGTGACATAAGTATGGGAAATTACTTGCAAACACTAACGGCCTCCCACAGCAGCGAATAACATTATTTGCAGCTATACGTCTTTTGCGACGAAACTTAATTGCATTGGTTTTACGTGAGTTTATCTCCAGGAGCTGGAGCTTGGCTACATCCCCTACCCTGTCCACGAATTAAGACTATTTTGGATGATGAGACGACGCGCATTAGCATAGGTCAGCGGCTTGGTGTTGACCTAGTCGTTTCTCACCCATGTCGTTGTGATTATCTTGTAGACGCGTTGGCCTATCATGCGCCTTAAGTGCAGGCCGAAGAGTACGCCACTCGGCATTAAATGACACTTTCAATCGAGCGCTAAGGTCTGCTCGCTTTTCGTGTGTACTAGAACCTCCGGGTCAATCCAGCAGCAATGGAAAAAGGCCTCTGGGGCTAACCCTTTGAGCTGGTCGCATGCTTGTTTGGGACGCAACGGTAACCAACTCATTTTCCCCTTCGATGGTCGGTGCAGGTGCGGGCCGGGCAGGCCATGTGCCCAGGTTAGCAGAACTAAGAAATATAGAAAATACCTGGCGTTGGTTATCCGCACCAATTTTGTCCGTTGCCTTTTAAAACAATGGGAGGACCAGGCCTGCTTACACGGAAGTTTATTCAGCGCGTAGGCAGAAGCCTTAACCTTTTCACGGGAGACTCGAGAGCATCGGAATTATTGCTTCAGAGGCTATCGCTCGACATTTAACAAAGAAACGCAGCATCTGTTCGAAGCACATTGTAAAACGGGCTAATCCTGGGTTAGAGGACCCGTGACTGCACGTTCAAGTGGAGACAATTGTTCATTCCAAAATGCTGATAAACAAGCAATATGAATAAGTTTTACTTTATCAGCTTACAGAATATCTTCTTGATCGTTTGCTCCGACGCCACTCTCCGGTACATATTTGGGTCAGTTATATCGTTGCTCTTGAATAACAGGAAAAGCCTAGTCGCCCTTCCTACCTAATTCCATTTAAAAAATGACAGAGGATTCTCTTCCAGAGCGGCTCTTAATGTGCCCAAAGTTTGTAGTAGACCTGATCTGGCCCACTATTTTTCTTTTTTAAATCAGCACACTTTCGCTTCCCCAAAGGGAAGATTCATTGTGTCCTGTTCTAGTGTAAGTAGATATTCAACTTTTCTACGTGAGGGTTGAGCAGCAGATTTGTCACGACATAGCCCTATTGTAGGATTTTTTATTTTTGCTTGGAGCTGTAAACCTTTTATTTTTTTTGGGGAGGTTTCGGGAATGCATGATGCACATGCGCCACTAGCAGCCTGCGTGACTAGTGTGAGACTCGCAAACCCACTAAACCCGGATTCCTCCCCACCCCCCCAGGCTCGGTATTACTTTGGCATTACATCGAAGGAGCTGTAAACCTACCCTGGCCTTTGCTGGTCTCAGCAAGCCAAGTAGTTCTCTAAGTCGGACGTAAGAGCTCCGCTTGAATCACGGTCGAGAGCTCCGCGGCTTGAACTTTCTCCACTTGACTACTATCTGCATCGCTTTTTAGAAAATTTGACCGCTTTTATTTCTGCTGGTTTCCACAGCACTTCCGACAGCACACACAAAACCCACATCATCTATAAGCTGCAGGAGAGCTTCCCCTTTGTCGTCATTGGCTCCCTCATCACGATAAAACACGATAAGTTTTTAGCACTTCCGGATAAAAGTGTCATATATTATTTATCCTTTCTAGTATATCACATGGGGGTCAAACAGTCACGTAGATAGACAGACTACTGGTCAATCTTCTAACAGGCATGGCGGCCAACTGGTGAAACCATTGCATCCCATCAAAACGCAGTTCTTCCCGTTGAAATGTCTCCACCAAGAGAACGATGTCTATTTTTCGGAACAAATACTCTGGCATTAGATCTATTGCTCCTTTAAGACCCTCATAGTAGGAAACTATATTTATTAAAATTACATTTAAGTGTTACAGCGAGATGTAAGTTATAAAATCCCTCATAGTTATAAAATAGTATTCGTCGAGGTATGGCTGCCTCCGATAGAGCGGCGCCATTCCAGCGACGGAAATACATACTCTTTATCTAGAAATGTATTATTTATTTATTAACACCCGGGTTGGGTAGGTGTGTTTATGTTACATCACAGTTTTTTGACACAACAATTGATCTAGCGTTTTGCCAGTTCTGCTATGAACCGAACCGCCGGACAGACCGCGGCGTGGTATTTATCACATTTACTCCAGCATTCGTTGCATCGACATTCGTCTTGTGATTCATGGAAGCCCTCCACGTTGCATTGAACGTAATGAAATCCGTGGGATGCAAAGGCCGTTGTTAAGTGGCAATCTTTCACCCCGCTAGCCCTCCATCCAGTGCTTCTCATTGCTGCTGTCCCATAAATTCCTATGTCTACCTCGCTAATTTTGGTTCGCCAGTTTCGCATATAGACGTCAAAGGCGCACGTTTTCTTTAGATAGGAGGTTTTTGTAGCTCCTCTGTCAGCAGTAACCCACCTTCCAACACGTGGACCACTCTATTTCTGCATGTATTTGAACGCGCAAAAACTCTTTAGAAAGAAAAACCTTACCCCATCAATTAAACGCAATTCGTCTACTCCCATCTTATCCCATATTAGTGAAATGCCATATGTGGCGATAGGTGCCATCTGTATCCCCAAAAGAGCTACTACTGCATCGACCGAAATCATATGTGGGCATTTAATTGCCGCGGCTGCGATAGTGGCCTTCCTAACCCTCTCCTGGATGTGTGATCGAAAACTACTGCCCCTTGTTGATAAGGTGAGCCCTAGGTATGTAAATTTATTTACAAATTTTAATTCTTTTCCCCTGATTTAAAGCAAGTCATTCCTGGCCAGACGGCCTTCATCCAGGAATGCTACTTGGAGTGCCGCACGAGGTCATTACCTTCAGGTACAACGCAAAACGCAGCCCCTTTATCTTTTGTATGCAATTTAAATATTGCATTAACCTCAACATCATTGACGGCCAACCAACCCCGTAGGTCCATCGCCAACGTACATGCATCGAGCCCTTCTTCTCTAAGAGCTTTGGTAATAGGTTTGTTAATTTTTGTAAATACTTTGAATACTTTCAAGTTCCCATTTTTTCTGCTGCATATCCCGCCCGCAGGCGGTTGGCGTTTCTCCGTTTAAACGTAACGGGAATGACCTTCTTCTTGACCTTTCCTCCTTGTCGTTCTGTATCTGCCTCTGCGGTACGTTGTTTTTAACTTGTAGTAAGGGTAGCGCATATACTGAAACCACGCAGCATGCCTCACAAATATTAGCTGGTCAAGATAAGGCAACAAGGTGCTCATTTTCGGATGGCAATTGGCCCTGTATGATTTGCCCTGCTATGTTGAAGAGTGGTCTATCCTGGTGCGTAACCAAAACTTTACAGCGTTTGGTAAAGAACTTGTAAAGTAAACCTACAGGACCGCACTTCCAAATATGGTGGAAGTGTTTATATGTTCGTCAATTGTAGCGTTGCTAGCTTTCGCTGCCAGGTTACTGTCACTACGAGCAAGTCGGATGTTAAAGTTTATTTTAACGTTCTCGAACAAGTATGCTTAATTGGTGTACTCGTACTTATTGCTAATGACTTGAGCCTGTCCCGTATTTATTCGGCTAATTTTCAGATACTGGACGCCCACATTATAAAAGTATGGTCACTAAAATTTGTTGCGTTTTTAATAGCCTCTCGCAGCCCGAGCTTTTGTGACCAAGTTCAAGTCTGGGTCGCTTTTCGATCTACTGCTGACCAAAGATAACCGCCTGATGATGACACCCTGGTAGGAGAAACCTATACCATTGCCGAGAATTTTTATATAGAGGGCTGACTGGAAAGGCACTCGCGGACACTGCAGCAGGAAAGCTCCCTGCAAGGGCGGATCGTTAGTGTGGAACTCTAACACACTAAATATCAGTCATGTTCCCGTTCACCGGTATGACTGGTAACTGCTTGCGAATAGCAACGACGCCTGCTTTTAATTAAAGGCTAAATATATTGGCAGTTTAGAGTTATGCATAAAAAGATTGCAGTCGCTGCGGAGAACGGTAAAATGGCTAATTTTGATCACAATGTGGCTAATTTTGATATATAAGTTGCGTGTCACTAAACGTAGATATATATATATATACTAAACGTATATGTATATATATACGTTTATTGACACGCAGCCACAGCAAGCAGCGCTGCCACAGAGAAAAATACTAAAAAAGCGTCAACTAATCATTGACGAATTTTCCGCCATCTGTGATCTAGTATCTTCAGAACCGATAAATAAAGTCAAATTTCATTCTTCGCGATTCACGGGCCGTTAGGCGTACTAAAATGTGCCTTTTCGTCACACAACGCAAGGGTGGCTAGATGTCTATTATTAATTTTGTTTCGATAAATACAGGGGCAAAAATTAAACCACGATTGTCAGCTCCATTTCTTGTCGGTTGAATGTTTCTGTTTATAACGAGTCAGATGGCTATATAGTATAAATAAACAAAATAGTTGGGGGGCTTAACCAGTGCCTGCGGTTTGCGGAGCGTTCAAAGAGAGTGGTGTTATAGCTAAGGGATCGGTTGTTGTATACCTTTCGTGCGAGAACCGCTCTTCGATGTCAATGCCATTCACTTTTAATGCTGATGCTGAAAGTCCATGTTGGTGGGGTGATTTCGAGCCACCGTAATTCACGCCAAACGATAAATGGGGGAAGATAAAGTTGAGCGCTCGCTAATCGCTGACTAAACGGATCTGCAAGTTATGACCGGGTCGGCCTGCTATGATTTCAGACCCGAAGTCCGCAGTGCCCAAAGAATTTTCAGCGGCAACCCAAAACGGCTGACCTTCCGCTGAAGGAATCAATAAAGCGTAAGCAAGCTAGCAGTGAACTCAGTAACGACCCAGGAAACCGGCGACGACGTCAGCTCTCAGAGCCACGAAGTGCAGCTGCCGTCTGTCTAGGAAATTGAGGACCAACCTATTCCTTTTGCTTCACAACATTTGACGTTTGTTTTAGGAAAGCTTGAAGAAGTCGGCTATTCGGAGAAGCACACTCGTAAACAACTTGTTTTGAAACTTATATAAAAGACCAGAGTTAAAATTTTATCGCAATGATTAAGTGCTCGGTGTGTACCTGTTCTAACTAAGGGTGGCATGGGTTTCGTTAAGTCTTAGCCAGCAACCTATTCTAAAGGTAGTTAAGGTTTCATTTCAAATCGAGTTGCAATTGTTATATGTATATTTAGAGGGGGCACACTTCCGGAGGGCTGGCGCAAGGGAAGAGTTTTTCTTCATCCCAAGGAGGGGCAGATAATAACACTTTACAAAATAGGCGACCAATTACACCTACAACAAACCAAAAATGTATGCAGGTGTTTAGGGGAGGAGTACAGAGTATTCTAGAGACAAATAAAATATAGAAGTATGGTATTGTGGATTTAGGTAGAGGTATAGGCTAGATTATCTTATTTTTCTGTTAAGTCAGAATGTGAAAGCACTGAGGTTGCGGAAACAAGGCTGTGTAGCAAAGTTTTTAGATCCTAAACAAAACATATGACATGGTGGACAGAACAAATTTATATCAAACGATGTTGAGGGAGGGTTTTAGGAGAAGCAGATAGAAGAGAATGTGTAAAAAAGACAAAATTGACGGCGAAAGTAACAAAATGCGCACGTAGCCCCAGGTAGGGGAATAATAAATATAATTTACAACCAACCTGGGTCGGACTCGCCTTGGTGTTGGCGTGGCACCCGGGGCGTTAAATCTCAGAGGACCTTCAGAGGGCTCAATTTGCTTGGATCATATATGACTTTTTATTGTATCGGTTACAGTGATTTATTTCAGTATCCAACATGTTTCGCCTATTGATTAGCTCATATAACTCAAGTGCTCTGCCGAAGTGCCACGAAATGCGTTACTTTTACACTCCTGACATGTTCGAACAGATGAACTAAATCCTCACATCCGCGACCGAACCTGGGAAAAAGCCTGCATAAGAGAAGCCAGTGAATTATTGCTCACAAACTACTCAGGCCACATTGCCACTTGAGATTGCCAAGGGCGATAAGAGAGATGTGGGAAATTGCGACGATCGTTTAGTTAACAGACGCATGCGTAGACTCCTAAATCGCTCAATAGGCGACGTCACTGAGCTCGTGTCTATTTTCGTCTAAAATGTTATGAGCCTATAGCTGCTACTTCTACTATTACTGCTACTCGACTACGTCTACGTGACTACTTCAAAATCGACCGGCTGAGTATACATCCAGACAGCAAAGAATCAAGTAGGATTCCGTAGTAGAAATCTTTACATGACAGCGAAACGCCTGCCAAATGCACGCTCGGTAAACATATATGGGTTTCCATCGCCGCACTGGCATTCTCAAGCTATACCAACTGAACTTCATACTATGGAATTACGACATGATCTGGAACCTGACATATATATATATATATATATATATATATATATATATATATGCATATATTTACTAACAGGTAATGCGCCTTGTATTATACCTCGAAAATGTCGCCCTGCGTCGAATACACGAGTTTGCTCGACATTTTTGGCCTGTCTCACATTATATGTACCTAAGTGTGACTGTTTAGGCCACTTGAGGGCAAGGGTGATGGTTTTGTTCAAAACTCGCTTAACCCTGCTTTAAGGTTTTCCAATTTTCTTGTAATTTGTGACCTGAATCCCTAGTGAATAGCATATCGCTTCGAGATATGTAGAAATGACAGATGTTTAGGTGTCTTTTAGCCAACTGCTTGTTTCCACACCAAGGCGGAGTTTAGCGTATTGTCATCGACTAGCGTTGTAAGTAAACGCCATCGAATTCAGGGCAACGGTTTGTTTCAGTTAGGAATTATATTTAAATTCATTCTAGGGAAATATGCAGATATTTTTTATTTAAACTCTTGTGCGGTACGTTTAAGCCTTCTGTTGTTACAGAATTTTCTCCTATTTTCCTGGAACACGTAGTAGACTCAGTGTGGAGTTAGGTGACCCTGCGTAAAATTAGTCTTTCCATTCGTCGTGAATAGTCTCTCGTTGATATATTTATAGGGCATGCATCAAAATGCCATTACTAAATGTGTACTATTGTTTTTTGTATCAATTTAAACAGACAAAGTTGAACAAGTCAAGCGTAACATGGATCATTTGGGTATTCTTAATGCACCGCATATACAATTTCGTGTTTCTTATGACAGTCGCCATGTTTGGACAGGATATATACAATAGCTCTACCACTCTGAGCATTACATTACTGCCTTCCCCGAAAACACTCGCAGTGTCGCTGCCAATTTTGCTTAAACACGTCCTTTGCCTTCGTTGTCTGTTCAGTCCATAGTTATCCTCATAAACCATTAAATGTTATGATGGTGCAAGACTCTCTAGCTTATGTCAATAGGAGCTGCATGATGGCTTCGGACGTATTTGTATAACTACCCCGATATGTTGAGACCGGTTTCTTTATACAGCGTCTTCCAGCGGTCTACTTTCTTCCGAAAAATATTGTTGTTTAAGCAAGAAGATGCATACAGTGGCTCCAAAATCCGTTATGCTCTGAAAGAATCGGCCGTTTTCAATGTTATCCAATATCCAGCTCTGGGTTTACTTCAAGAAACTCAAAAATATGTTCATAGTTCGCCATTCGGCCACTTTGTTCGTTTTAGAAAGACTGTTTGCTATCTCAATTGAGTTGCCTGGCGCCGAAGCTTCAACGAATAAGAACCGCTGATGATTTTAACAGCGTCAAGCAATTACAGGCCCAAACAATTGTTCATCACGGCAGCTGACTACAAAAACATTGCTTATGGTTATGTCGTATAGACGAAATAGCCCACGGACAATTTAAGACGGTTTGATTTTTACCCTACTTCTACTACAACCAAACACGCAGAATCCACCTTTTATTTGTTATGTTAATTCGCTACTATATAAAACATGAAGTAAGTTGATGATGGCACTGTATAGGTAAATAACAGTGGACAGAAACATGCGAACAAAAATTGGCAAGCAGTAATATGAATATTTGTGCACCAACTCGCATCCATAATATAATTGCACAGATAGCTTACATAGACTCCACTGCTAAAATCAACTTGCGCTTTTTATTACTTATAGATGTCATATATGTTGGTGTTATACATGTCGAAAGGACAGTTCGATGTACTAATTGGCCTCTGGTAAACAAAAAATCTGTGAAATATTGTCGCTATTGAATTAGTACAATAGGAGGTAACTCTTTAATTATTCCCAGTTTGCGGTTTGCTGCGTATATTGCTCTTCCACTATTCCTAGAGCGCTACAACTCTAGACTAAAGCACTCCAGCATCACGCCCGTTGCAATCGCTGCGGCGTTGCCTTTGCGGCCGTCGAAAGACGTGCGGACGAAGACGAAAACATTTGTAAAAATATACCATTTGCTATAGTGATAAACGCGGCCTCTGAGCGAACCTCCGTCGGCATAAACAACGTTACGTACTCCCGCTGCAACACCAACAACATCAAGTTTTTCACATGAGCGCGAATGTTTAGCTTTAATACGTCAAAGTCTGACAGCCGTATGAGTTCGTGCTGCTAGCCGGGTTCTGCGCGGGTCGGGTATGGCCCTTCCCTGAACAAGCCCGACATCATAACCCCGCCTGTTCTCGTTGCACAACAATGTAGCGACCGGCAGCCTTGGCCTGCCTGCCTGCTAACAGCACTTCTTTTGACATCAGTTTTCCAGAGCAACACGACACACCTCAGCCCACGAGACGCATTAAAACAGCCTAAGTTCCCTTCGTTTATTTTGCATTGCTTTGCAGCTTACGTAGAGGGCGAGGTCGCTTTCTACATATACAGCACCGGAACGTACTAGTTGAGGTTGAGGGTCTACAGGGAAGATTCCTAAAAATGTTTTGTCGAAAATGCGAAATAAAGCCCATGCTGTGAAACTTTCGTCGCTGTCAACTTTGTTTAAGAGCAAAACGCATGGGTACTATCGCATCGTGTAAACGCTAATTTTATTGACCGCATCTTTGATGTTATAATGAAAAATAGCAGAAGCCAAACAGTGCTATTACCAAAATGCTTCTTACAAGAATTAATAATATGTTTGCCTAGCATGCAGCCTGATTATCGACTGGGCTACTGCAAAAACCTTCACTGTTGAATCAATCAATAGGAGCTATTTTCGTCAGTGGCAGTGTTAAAAATAAATTAGTCCAGCTTATCGATGGTCCCACGCATCAATTCAGTTCTGCCTTCGATATTCTCCTAACAACCCACCCTGATGCCATTGACAATACTAATATCCGCGACAAACCAAGCAAGATGGCTTAGTAGCAAAGCCTTTGCCTTGCATTAGGAAGGCCTGGGTTCGAGACCCAGACCGGTCTCTTAAATGGTTTGCATGGTTTCCAATTTAGACAAGGTATGCCGGAGTGGATTAAAAA
This sequence comes from Dermanyssus gallinae, assembly GCA_003439945.1. NCBI lineage: Eukaryota > Metazoa > Arthropoda > Arachnida > Mesostigmata > Dermanyssidae > Dermanyssus > Dermanyssus gallinae. The sequence goes on from QVRM01002192.1 coordinate 547,379, forward strand.
TCAGCTATGACATGAAGGAAACCGTACATGGGCATTGACCTCACGGAAAAAGTAAGAAAAAGCCTATAGTCTGACCACAGCCTCATCTTTTTCAGGCTCGAAATTGACGTCGTTAAACCAACTTTTATGCTCTATGGGTTTAACTTTTAGCAAATGAACATTAAGATGAAGGCCAATCATCCCAACTTTTTATTTCTTAGTGGTTTTAAGAATGCGTGGTGCATATGCGTGACTAGCAACCTGCGTTTCTAATGTGGGACTCACAAATCCACCACACCAAGATTCCTCCCCATCCTTCCAAGTTCGCTAACGCTCGCTATTTCTTCGAAGCCGTGGGAGAGGCATCTCTGCCATTCTCCTTGGTTTAGTCATAGTAGCGTCAAACAAGTCTGTCGCCTCTTCGCACGTTCCGTTGTAAATTCCGTCGCGTCCTACGGTTTAGTTTGCCCTGGAGAATCTTTTACATCCTAGGCGAATTTAAAACTCTTTCAAACGACTGCTCAGTAGCCTCAGTAGCCAGGTAATGAGCAAAAGTGGTGCCCTTTCCCTTGTGCGTTGTCCCATTCTCTTCTTCTTATGTTTTCCGCTCTTGCACTCTCTTACTGTGTTGCTTTTCCGATCCCTCCTTTTGGGATCCCTGTTCCCTAGGCTCCTGCCCTACGGGACTCCCCGAGTTTTTGCTCCTACCCCGTGTAGGAGGCACCCATGTTGCCTGCGCGATCCCCATCGTAGTTTTAGGGCTTTATGGGCTAGAAGGGCCCTTGCGACCGTCAGTGGTACTACAACCAGAGAGTACTGTAACTCCGCTCTAAAAGCCTGGATTTACTTGTCCTAATTGTGGCCACTCTGAAGTGGAGAGCACCTAATTCTAGTTTTACATGTCCCATTATCACACTTTTAGGCTGTTCTATCCGTTTATGAGGTACTTCATTTACCCCCTTCTGTAGTTTTATTTTCTTTGTATACAGAAGCCTATTTTCTTATTTGATATCTTCAGTGGTGTCCTCATACGGTAACCATCCCAACATGATCGACTAAAACGTGTTCATTTGGATTGCTTTGATGTTAACGAGATGTACAATACGAATGTTGCTTGGTAAGCTGCTTGGCCCACCTGACGGCGGTCTCAGACTACGACACTTTTGTTATCTCAACGTTAATATTCTCTAATCATTATCCTCTTTTTTTGTCGTTTGCTTCTCAAACCTACCTCTACTCCCTTACGGCACGCCCCAAAAAGGATGACCAAGCGGATTTTTAACACTTTTAATTACGATCAGTTTGCCACTAAGCTGGTGACGGCTGACTGGTCTAATTGCCTAATGTCCCTTGATCCTGATACAGCTGTTGAAACCTGCAACTCCCAACTAATTAACATTTATGATCAAGCTGTCCCCCCAGTACCTGTGCATAACCGTAGACCGCCCTCCAAAATCTGGCGCTCATCTGCTCTCCTACGTCTGCAAAAAGATCTTGACTTTGTCGGCCGTAAGTATGCTCGAGATAAATCCAACCTACACCTGAAAGCGGTTTACTACAAGTTGTTATTCAGAGATAGGGCTTTATTTAAGTCTGAATTCAGGGACTACCATCGCAAACGAATAGAAGAAGCTTCTGGTGGTTTTTGGAAATATGTCAATAAGGAGACCGGTCGTTCTCTAAAGACACATGTTCCGGAGTCTATCATCGCACCCGACGGCAGTACCGTATACTGTTCCGTCCTGGCACAGCCTTTTGCGACTATTGGTGATCAGACAGTTGCAGGTCTTCCCCCTCCTTGTGGCAACCTGCACGACTATCTACCTCTCCCTCCAGATGTCTCGTTTCAACTTCAACATATCTCGCCAACTACTGTAATTCAAGTAATCAACAAGTGCAAAACCGTCCTGAAAGGCGCAGCCACTAGCGTACTTTCCAAGTCATCAAAATAGCATTTTCTTCCTTGCTTTTTTAATTGCTCATATATATAATATATCTATCGATACTGGTATCTTTCCACGCAGTTTCAAGAGGGCCTGTGTAATTACTCTTTACAAGGAGAAGGGATCTCGCCAAGATACTGGTAGCTATCGGCCAATCCGCTTGACCCCTTTTCTCGCCAAGGCATTTGAACGATGTGTATTGTTGCAGATTTTGGCACAGTCACACTTTTATTTACCAGACTATTTTCAATTTCAATTTCAATTCAAGTGCTCCTTTATTATATTCAAAGGGTTGACAATTATGTACATAGTTATTCACAAAAGTCCTGTATTCAATATATACATTGTGCAATAATAGAAGTATAGAGAACAATTTACTAGATAATAGGATGAAATAGTCAATCATATTTATTTCACTCAAATAGAGTATGTACAAAATAGTTCATGCTATTATTAAACATAAATACTTGTTGTTTTGCCGTTCCACCGAGAGAAGAAGTGTAAGGATCTTCGTTGCAGTGCCGGACAATCCACCGCGTGGTACTTAGCGCATTGCTGCGAGCAGAACCGACAAATACACTGAGTAGTATAGTCTTCATGAAACTCCCTACGGGAGCATACGAGGTGATGGAACCCGTGTACGATGTACCTGGTATATACATGCCTGTCATCGCAGGCCACCCCGGCCCACAACCAAGGAGACTTAAAGACGTCGAGCGTTCTTACCTCCGTCGCTGCTTCCGTGAATTTGCGTCGCCACTCTTCCAAGAAATGGTTAAGTGGCTCCGTCAATGGCATACGCAGCCTAAGCCTAAGCATCTCCACCATCGGCGCACAGTCCGACAATACATAGACGAAGCGGCTTCTCGCCTTGATTGAAAGGCAGAGTACTCGCTTCATGTATAGTGTGAAGCACTTTTCAAGCAAATTAAAATTAGCTTGAGATAGGTGTTGCCACACTCTGTCTAAGCTATACGCCAACTTTGGCAGAGTTTTTAACATAAACAAGCGCACTGCCGTACCGACGGACAGTCGCCGTACATCTCCGACCCCTCCGTAGAGAGCTGCCAGTGCCGAGGTAACACTGTTTTCGATGTGTGTAGTAAACGATGTTCCCCTGTAGTGAATCCAGAGACCCAAGTATGGGGAAGAGTTTACAAACTCCAATGGCTTCCCGCAGCAACGAATAACGTCGTTTGCACCTAAACGCCCGCCGCGACGAAACTTAATCGCCTTGGTTTTGCGTGAGTTTATTTCTAGCCCTTTTTTTCATGAGATACGCCTCTACCATGGCGGTAATGCGCGAGATGGCACCAATGTTACGATGAGCAACAACAATGTCATCAGCATACATCACTACCACGGCATGTTGAAACTCTTGACGCACGTATTGAACAAGGTCGGCCAGAAGCAGCGTGAACGAGATGCAGCTTAGTGGGTCCCCCTGAGGAGTCCCAACATTCTGCGTTAGCACACGCACGCCGTTCCTTCCCTCGATCAACAGTGTATCATCGTCGAAAAAACTAGAAATTACTCGCAGAAGAGCTCCACTCAAAGGCCGATGCCGACTCTGCTAACGCCTTTGCGGCAGCCGACATCTCCTTAACTGCATTAACGATCGAGCGGACCTCTTGTACAGCCACCACAGCTTTCTCCACTGAACGCACATGATATTACATAGAGGTAACTGTAGTATTCATTCTTTATTTTAGGTCATGGACTGCTTCAAGTCGCTCAACTTTACCGGTGAGAAGCAAGCATTCGTTCATTTTTTCCAACCGCTCTATTTGAGCTGGTACGCGGGTGAGAAGATGGCTCTGATTCGAGAGACATCATCAAAGCGCTTCGAACCTCTGAGCGCCTATTCTTATTTTGGTGCAGATGTGGCCGATTGGCCGCCTCCCACATCGTGTTGACGTTGCTGGAGTTGATGGCCCGCCATGTCGATATCTGATGACTCGATGCTTTGGGCGGCTTGGTGGTTATATGTGAGTTATGTGGTTTTTGTGGGATTTTCTGTAGCAACCCGGCTGATTTCACAACATGGACAGCGCCATTTGAATGACGGATGGTCAGATTTCCTCTTGTTTATCCTTGTCGTGATGACGTCGACACATCTTAGATGGTAGTGAGATGAACATGTATCTCAAATTATAGGCGCCCGCTTTACCGTCGCACGTTTGATTCAATAAACGACCACAATCATCGAGACACACGTTCATTGCCGAAATTTTACTGGGCTTACTTGAGGTCTTTCTAATGTTCGTTGACTGTGGCAATATAACGGGAATGCAGACCGACAATGAGAAACACTTCCCCAAACTGCTGAAATACTTGCGCATGAGCACTAGGGATAACTCAGTATCATCAATATCTGGCTAAATATTAACGTACAATAAAAAAGAGCGCGAGAGAGAGAGAGTTTAAAGAGCGCGTTTTTAGTGTGCTTGACGGTGCATTAAGATCCCTATCACTTTTATAACTGATATGTGTCCAGTTGCAGAGGGTGTCGCATCATAAGCGGGAAATGTAAATACACTTTTTTTTAAAAAGTAACGAACTTTTTATTTATAAATATGTCATTAGGAATGTATGTGTGGAACAACACACCTGCCAAAAATTTCTTCCTTACCTTTTCTTTACAAAATGTTCAATCATGGTTTGACGATATTGTGGCTGTTCTCAGAAATACAGCGTCTAATAGTATGGCTTATAATTTGGTATTGAATGCACATTGGCTATTTTGTTAAACCCCGTAGGCAGTGATGCATGCTTCACTGGCTCGCACGGGGAGTAGTTGTTGCTTAACAATATTACTTGCATGTCCGGTGCACAACATGTCCACGTCGGTGGTGGGAAAAGTCTTCTTCAGAATAGGAACAAATCTATCAATAAAAAATAAATTATGATTGTAGCTTTGTTCCAGCGGCATTGTACTGAAACATGTGGCTGTGCATGCAGATAGAATCGATTTTAGTCTTAGTAAATTGATATCTTAGACACGTTGAGCAAGCAAAATTTGAGAGATTTCAATCTGCGTAGACGACACTTTTCATTCCAACAAGCGCCAAAACAAAGGTTTCCTGTTCCCTCATTAGCCGCACACTATTTGCATCATCGAGCGTGACGAATGCAGCTGCAGTAATTAAGGATTTGTGGTGAGCAGAACAATGGTCGCCGCTCACAGCACACGACGGAGTACTGTCTTTCAAAATTTTATGGAGCAAGCATTATTTGTAGTGCGTGCATTGCAACGCGTTTCCTGAGCTGATGCTTCTGCGTGCTCCCGTCCGCTTAAAGTAAAAAAGTCCGCAATATTTTGCCGGAAGCATTTAGACATCTGAAGCTGTGCAATGGATAATGATCGGGTGCCGAAATACCGGCAACCCAAAATGCAACATAGAATCAATGAGAATTGGAGAATATTTTAATGTAAATACTAGATTTGCTTTAATGCAAGGCACTCTGTTTTATATAGGCGTTATGGACTATGCAGCATCACCTCACGTTTTCTACACAGTGAAATTGGATGCCACCTTGATGACAAAAAGGGTCTGATGCGGCTTTGCATTGTGGTATGAACGACGCTACGTAAGTGTGTACGTACACAGTCCGCAGGTCTGTCATTAGTTTCAGGCAACGATCACTATCTTAAGGAGGTGCCAACTAAATTGTGACACACTAGCGACTAGACTCTATATGAGTTCTCCCAAACGGTACGCACCACTGTAAGCCACGCACAGCTACACTTAACGCAGGAACTTGGCGGCGTGGTCTGGGGGCAATACTTTCCAGGTCTGATATGATAAATCGTAAGTTCGAGTTCGGGTGTGAGGATCTAATTTTTGTGTTCAAACATGCCACGAGCCAACGCGGTTTAGCCAACGCATTACAAAACAGCTGACGCACTTCGGTTTTGTGCTTGATTATTCTACAAGTATTTGTGGTTGAAATAAATCCACATAAATCTGCGGCATCTTTAAACTTAGTTTGAAAGTACCGAGCCGCAAAACAAAAATAACGGAAGAAATATGTAAACAATCCTTTACGCGAAATAATGGGCCACGCGCACACCGGGGAGAGTCTGACCTTGGTTGATCGGAAACTATATGTTAAGTGTGCCGTGTTTCCATATATATATATATATATATATATATATGGACATGTTGTGTCTCGGCATCTTCGACTGTTGCATATATATATATATATATATATATATATATATAGGGGTGTTAGGCAGGGAGATCCTCTGTCCCCCCTCTTATTTAATCTAGTTCTCGACGACATTCTTTCAAAATTAGACAAAACTAATATCGGATACCAACTTACTGATGACTTCCGCCTTATGGGCTTAGCCTTTGCGGATGATCTCATCCTCCTAGCCTCCACGAAATCCACTCTCCAACGGCTCCTTAATATTGCGGACCCACTTTTAAAATCCCGAGGCCTTGAAATTAATACTAATAAAAGCTTTACTATCTCCCACCTATTTAATAGGAAGGAAGGTAAAGGTTTTATCAATACCGTATCAGAATTTAACGTTGGAGATCGGCAATTGCCAGCTAAAGGTATGAGCGATCGATGGAGATATCTTGGAGTCGACTTTGACAGCAATGGCAGAGTTGACTCCACCAAGGATATACTCCTTAACTTACTCAACAGACTCACGATAGCTCCTTTTAAACCCCACCAAAGACTCATATTTTTGAAAGACTTTCTCATTCCCCGTCTCCTATACAAACTGATCTCCGGTCCCAGACCATCTTACGCACTCCTTAGTGACCTAGATAAAGAGATCAGAAAGGTTGTTAAGTCGAAATGGCTTAAGCTCGAAAACTCGGTGCCGAACGCCTACCTGTACACGCACACAGCACACGGCGGTCTGGACATCCCCTGCCTCCAAACATTCATTCCCAGAATCCGCCTCTCCCGCCTGACAGCACTACAACACTCCACGCACCTTGGGGTCCAATGGATGCTAACCACCGAGCACTTTAAAAAAGATCTTGCGAAAACAAGACTTCATTGCGAGCGCTTGGGAACCTCCATTGAGACCGCTACACAAGAGACCGATTACTGGTCTCAACAACTACACAACACGTTCGATGGGGCACATTTCAAAAAAGCACACGAAACGCCCTTTGTACATTACTGGATTAAGGGTATGCCCTACCTATCTGGTAAGGAGTATTTAAACCTACTAAAGCTCAGGATCAACGCACTACCAACGCGTGCCAGATTGGCCAGGGGACGCCCGGGCTACAACAAACGTTGTAGGCACGGGTGTCATGCGCCTGAGACGTTGGCTCACGTCGCTCAGATGTGCGATATAACACACAAACAGACCATAAAGAGACATGACGACGTCTGTGATCGCGTGGCGCGTCTTCTCCGCGATAGGGGTCATGAGGTGGTTCGTGAGCGAGTATTCCGTCGACCGGGCGCACCGGGTCTAAAGCCCGACCTCGTAATAACAACACCTACCGAGGTCTGGGTTTTAGATGCCGAGGTTTGCGGCTCGAACCGGGACCTGGCAAAAGCACGGCAACCCAAGATCGCCAAATATGACGTCGAGTTCCTAAGAGCGGCGCTCCCCTACCCGCAAAAACCTCGCAGATTCGGATCCATCACTATCTCTATGAGTGGTGTATGGGACTCCGAATCTGCGAGGACGCTCTTGGGGCTCGGCGTCACGAAGAGGAATCTTATGGATCTCACCGTTTTAACTTTGCAAGGAACCTTGAGGATAAATCGCTCGCACCGGATCCATAAGAGCGGGGGCTACCATCAAGCAAGGACACGGACAACTGATTCTTAACTTCACGTGACACCTTTTTACCACCATTTTTATTAAGGCGAGCACTGCCGAGTGTGCAAACGTATTGTAAATGATTAATAAATCATCACAATATTTTCTATATGGACATATTGTGTCCCGGCATGTTCGACTGTCGCAGAGAGCTTTATATATATATATATATAAATGTATATAGTATTATTTTCTACAAATATTCCCCTAAACTTGTCATTCCTATTACGACTTTTTTCAAGTTAGAGATCAGTAGAGCTATGGTAAGGGTAGATACAACTTCAAACGAATTCGTAGAATACGCAAGGCCTTGGAATAAGATGACGGAGAAGGAAACCTGAGTTGATGAGAGATTGACTTTCATCTACTCGAAGCTTAAGTCGACAGTCCCTAAACAAACCACCGATAATACGACAATAGTAGTTCGTTGTCATATGTTGTGAGAACCGAGAGTGAGTGTTACTATTGGGAAAGAGCACAATCATGCCAATTTCCTAGTGGTGAAGAAGGTGCCCCTAGCACGCGGTGGGATCACATCAAGGCGAATCACGCCGAATAAGAGCTATAGCTACTACTTTTTTGTACATTACATCCTATATATTTTTATTATCGATATTTGTAATGTAGGCATCGAATCATCAGACATTTGAGGACAAGATGCCTTGAAGTTAATGGAAAAATTAAGAAAAAGGTCAGCATTATATATGCGTCAGCGGATGCCATTATGATGCCCCCCAAAAAAGCTGCTGATGTAACTAAAATGCTGGAAGCAACCGGCAAAGCAGCACAGGGAAATGCGCGTGGAACAAATATGATAAGCAGCGGACACCTAATAGAGACGTTGCTTTTTGTACCGCGCCGACAAGCCATATTCAACAAGTGCGTAAAAAAATAGAGAAATTTCAAATACCTCGAGGGATAGATCGTTAAAGGATAAGACGTAGTCACAAAGCCAGAAACAGGGAAGAAGGAGAATAGCAATAAACAGCTATCCATAAAAAAAAACACTTTTAGGCATAATAAGAACAAGACTGGAGTTATTTATGAAGAGGAAGGTCAGAAGACACCGGAAAAGCAGCATGGGTTTAGAAGATAATTTAAAAGCAGCGTTTCTCGCGCCGCGGCTGTCAAAAACACACGTGTGTTGTCAGTACTGGCAGCAGTTGCCCCTTTCGGGCTAAAAATAGCCGAAGATAGCCCTGCCTAGTGCCTGTCACTAGTATGAAACAAGTTAGAAGAAGAGGAGTCTGCTAGACGGGGTTAGGTTTTTCTTAAAGAGTGTTTTGGGAGTTATCAAGTTCATGGAGGCATGATGTGCTAGAAGGTGGTCTACTACTGACAAATTCATTAGAGGTTAAGGCGGAATTTCGAAAAGACAAAACATATATATATGTGTGTATATATATATATATATACATATTGCACACATGCTATTTTGTAATGTGTTTATGATTTGTGATACTTCATGATTGACATATTTTATGGCTGTTCATGACTGAGAGTTAACCATTTATATTCTATTTTTTTATTATTACCTATATATTTTTTAATGAGAACTAAAGCATTGTATGATGCAGTTCCTATAATAAACCACGTTTTGAATCTGAATCTTGAATATATATATATATATATATACGGACACGGGCGATAGCCTTTTCTGCAAAATTACCTGAATAGTTATAATTGTTTGAATTTATGTAATAATGGAAATTTCAAGCTCAATGAAGAGTTATTGAACTTAAATAAATTTGCCGTCCGGAGAAGACGGTCTCATAAAAAAAAAATTATATATATATATATATATATATATATATGACTCCATTATGAATTCAGATTTTGGTTAGATAGATGTATCTGTATGCACTGCACGTATGTCTTGGAAATTGGCAAGTAAAAAAAAAATTGAAGGCTATACCTGTAGAAAGTGTCATGCGTTTTCCCAGCCCAGACAGATACGGGGGAGAAGGCTGTCATATAGTAAGCGCAGGTTTCGTTGACGGTTATGGCTTCTCTCGAACGCGTTCTCTTCCCCCCCACTCTCTCTCTCTCGCTGTGTGTATTCGTCGCCCGCCAAAACGTCAACGTTATTGTGTGTGGTGTCTCCGTCGACGCATTCGCAGTCCGCATCTGTTGCCCTGAAGCTGTAGCAGTTGTGCTGACAAATGAGCGCAGCCAGTCAGCCAGCCTCATTCGCCAAGCACAGCCAGCAGCCACAGACGAACAGATGACGCACGCACGGACCGTCGGTCGGCCAGACAGACAGTCAGTCAGCCAGCCAGCCAGCCTCGCCTCGCCTCTCTGTGCCGCCAGCCGCATCGTCTGCGAGCCAAAACAATCATTGTGTCACGCTGCAAAAGAAGAAGAAGCAGCAACAGTAGCAGCCGCAGCAGGAGCAGCTGACTGTTTTTCTGGCTGGCTGGCTGGCTGGCTGGTTGACGGGTTGGTTGGTCGGTTGGTTGGTTGGTTTCTACAACAGGAGCCAACGACGAGCCACGATCGAGGCGAATTTGTTTCAGCCACAGCCATCGTCTCTTCTTCCAGCTCACCGTTGTGTATCGGATTGACCTCGTACAGCAGCGAGAAGGAAAAGTCTAGCAGCAGCAACAAGAACAATTTGACATTGACACAAACATACACACACGCACACTTTGATGCTGTTGTCGTTGTTGGCATTGTAGTAGTTGTTGCTGTCGTTAATATTGGTGCGCTGTTTTTTTTTTAGACACCTGGGGATAGCAAGCAGCTGCACCAAAGGTTCGTTCGTTTTTCTTCTTCTTCTTCATCTTCTTTTTCTTCTCAGCATGCCGATGGAGCTTTATTGCTGCTGGTGAGACGGTGATGCTGGCGGTTGTCTATCGGTTGGTTTACATATCGCCGCCAGCAAGTAGCATCATTGCGAGGCACTGCAGCAGACTGGAAGGCAGACAAGCGATACCGGGACGAAGTAGAGAGGGAACTACGAGGGACCACCATCTTCGTCTTGTCTACTTGTCATCTTCTCTATCGGTTGTTGGAGCAGCAGCAGCAGCCGCAACAGCAGCAGCATCAATGTCAAGACAGGCGGTCGCATCGACGCTTGCAAAAGCCTCCGCTCACAGCGGGCTCATCAGCTGAACGAGCGAGCGGCTGCGATCGGACTAAAGTAAGGGAATCGGGGGGTCAGAGCGGAGCTGCTGTCAGCGGGACCCTCGCTGTTTCGTCTTCTGCTTCTGCTGCTACTTGTGCTTCTGCTAATGCCATTGTTGCTGTGCTGGATTGACGTTGGCCGGGCTGGTTGGTTGGTGCCTTGTCCGCCTGAGAGCTAAGCGGAAGCTGCTCTGCCCTGTTGCTGACGAAACGAGCAACTGGTTGCGGTGGTGGTGGTGGTGGCGGCAATGGTGGTTGCGGTGGTGGTGGCAATGGTGGTGGTGCGGATGCTGCTGATGTAGGTGTTTGTTGTCCGTGCGGTCAATTGGTCTGTCTGCCTGAGGCCACGACAGAGAGCACTTGAGTGACGGTGACGACGCCATCATTTGTCGCGTCGTGACGTTCAGGCAGTGCTGATTCTCGTTGGTGTTGTTGCTGTGATTGTTATTATTATTGTTGTTGTTGTTGCTGTGATTGTTATTATTATTGTTGTTGCTGTGATTGTTATTATTATTGTTGTTGTTGCGTATTGGTCGGTCACGTCATTTTGCTTCTGCCGCTGCTGCTGCTGCTGCTGCTGCTGAGGTTAATGTTGATGGTGCTGTTTGCCTGTTTGCCTGCCGCGGAACGAAGCATCGGTCGAAACGAACGCGTCAACATCGTTGTCCAGCCAAGCAACTACTTCGCTAAACTAAACAGCTCAATTCTACTACCTAGAAATCCTCGCAGCAACAACAACAACAACAAGCACAAAGAGAACAATACCAATATCAACGACGACGACGACGACGACGACAGCTATCACGAAATCGATGACGTTTGCTGATGTTACTGCAACGTCTACAACCGTCTAACCGTTCGGAGAAGACACCTTCATAACGTGGTCGTCTATTGTTGTGTTGTTGGCCAACATAGCCAAAGCCATTGTCGTCACTTAGGCTGATGAGTGATAACATATCCAACCACCAATCAACACCAAGACGAGGAAGAGGAAGAAACGAAAAAGAAGCAAAAGAAAAAACAGAACATACAAAATACAAAAAACGACACAAGGTCAACAAGAGGACTAGAAACGACAACGATCACATCACTATTACGTCTTGAGAAGTGATCCTTCCTCTTCCAGCTTTTGCAAGTGTTGCTGGAGACGTGATGTCGATGTTGAACCTGGTGAACTGGTTTAGCGTTGTTTGTCTCTCATCTCTCGACTACTGTGATTGCGGTCTGCGCGCGCTACCCGAGATCAAACGCCCTACGTAATACTTACTCCTAGTGCCATATCGTCCTCACCACCACTATCATCATCGTCACCACAACCTAGCATCGACACCGTATTCACCTGATCATAATCATCATCGTCATAATAATAATATTACTAATCACCCACTTGCCATGACGACGATCTTCATCTACGTATTTTTGTAATTGGAGATCACGAAACGCCACTACTAAAAGAGAGTTGAGTAACAAGTAGGGTCGTTGCTCGTACGTATTTGAATCATATTCATGTTTAGTTCTTTTCTACCTAAGTCGCTATCTACCTAGCCGCGTACAAACAGCAGTTTGAATTGGACAGGACCAAGACAACAACAACAACAACAACAACAACAAGTAGAACAGCAGCGATACCAACGCAAAAAGCAAGGTGTACCGTGAACAACAAGACAACAATAACAACACCGTGAAGAATAACAACAAAGAAGACAGAGGTAACAAGCCAAAGTGTTTCACTGTGTTCTGTGATAGATTGATTGAAATCGACCGCCTAATTAGTGATTGATCTCATCCGCCTGAGACAGACAGACAGACCGGTGTACACACGGCAACAGGTGGAAGTCGTGACGTCTTCGTCGCAGTGGCGCTGTCACACGAACGTTTGGTGACACAGTTCGGTGAACAAGTTGAAAATCCGCCACACACTTCTATGGTGAGCTTCGAAATACCCGCACGAAGAGGACGGAAAGGAGGACCCTCAAGACAACTACCGTGATATACTTCTAAAGCTTCAGTAATTCGACAGTTGAATTGTATGGACGATTTTCCGCGTTATTGTCTTGTTTTCGCCATTCGCTGCTGTTGAGTTCCAATTTTCCTGGTGGCAGACAAGGATAACGGGTGTGTAGGCATAGCACTGCTGCTGCTGCTGCTGCTGCGACTGCTACTACTTCCTTGAAACGCTGCAAGTTAATCCATCTGCGGATGGCAACTCGACGGATCGTTATATGAACAAATGTACAGCGAGATTTGCACCCACTGATGTGGCGGATGCGATTTGAGCTGACGACGTAGTGGCGTCCTACTTCGGGAGTTGTTTCTTATCGTTTTGTGGTCAGAGCACAGTTCTGGACGCATTGCTGTCATTTTTGGTCTTTTGTCGTATCGTGTGGTGTTGCTGTCCCATTTCCTCTGTTGATTGTTGTCTTGAGATACAGCACACCGTAGCTGGCCGGGCTTCGCCTCTAACTACGACAATGTCGGTCGAAAACCAGTTTAAGGCCGCCGTAGAGATCATCCGAAGTCTGCCGAAGAACGGCAGCTTCCAGCCGCCGTACACGATGCAGCTGACCTTCTACTCGTACTACAAACAGGCGACAGAGGGTCCGTGTCGCGGCTCTCGGCCCGCGTTCTGGGATGTCGTGGGCCGGGCGAAATACGACGCCTGGTCCGGTCTCGGCTCGATGCCCAAGGAAGAGGCGATGGCGAAGTACGTCGACGAGTTTGTCTCGACCATCAAGAGACTTCAGAGCCAGGCCACCCCTGAGGAGGTCAAAGAAGCCCTGTCGTACGCCGAGCCGAAGCATATCGCATTGTTCCGGCCGCTGTTTGCCGATGTCACCAAGCTCGACAACGTGCCGCCCGAGCTGCGCAGTCTTGCCAATGGCAATAAAGATGCGCTCGACGAACGGCCGGACGACGGCATCGAGAAGATCGAGGGCGACCGCGACACCGACGGAGAAGAGTACTCGGACACGTTCAATCATCTCGACGAGGAGCAGCGCGCGAGTCTCGAGCAGGCCGAAATCATCAACGGGCGTGCGGTGATCTACCAGAACATGAAAAACAACAACAACATCATCAAAACGGGTGGCGGCGACCCAAACAGCTGTCCCCCGCCACCGATGGCTCCGTACATGGGCTCGAACCGGGAACCGTTCGCGGGTCGAATTGGGGCCGGCTGGCCAGCGGGGGATGGTCTCGGAGCAGCCGCTCCCCCGGCTGGAGGTTCTTCCTCGGCGGGCGGCGCGTCGGGAGCGGCCAACGGGGACAGAGGCAACGGCCGCCGCCGTCGCCAGCGGCCCAACAACAACGGCAGTAGCGATGATGACGACGACAAGGAGCGCGATCGAGCTCTGCAGGCGATTGACAACAACAACGGCAGCAACAGCAGCATCAACCTGTCGTACGCGGTCATGCGGCTCCAGACCACCATGGACGAGATCGTGCGGCGACTCGACAGGCTCGAAGGAGCGCTGCACGGGCGTCGTGCCAGCCCCGCCTCGCGCTGGACACTTCTGGGCGGCCTCCAACCGCACGTCATCGTCACGATTCTCGGCTGGCCGCTTCTCGTGCAATTCATTATCTACCTCGTGCGACGTCGACGGCTTCGCGTTCAGCTGCGCCTTAAATAGTGACGCCTACGTCCTCGAGGACGCCTAGACACGAGCGCCTACCAGCAACGTGATCTGCGTGTCTGTCGAGTTGGCTATTCCTTTGTGCGCCTATACGTTCCTCTCTTCCTACTCAATTGGGAAATCTAGCGAAGAACTCGCACAATGACAAACCAACTCGAGGGGCCTTTGCGAGCCAGCCTCTGCATTACAACAATGCTCAAGTGCGGCAGCAGTCAACTGACGCTGCTACTTCTACGTGAACTACGACTATAAGTACACTACCAACCATTGTCAGTGCTAAAGCTGAGATAGATATTTTTACCACTAAAACTGCAAAATAATGACAACAACTAGTTCAGTTGTTGTCATAACTACTGTTTTAAATTTTCGGGTATTTGACGTTATTGGGACAACATTTGAATAGCTGAAGTGGCAACACCTCACGCAGATCGCCCTGCTTGATCTGATGTTGTCGGCTGCCGTGCTCACAATCTAGCGCGCACACATAGATAGATAGATGGTGAAATTACGTGACGCTCGACGCCCTCCACATTTGCGTTTCATCAGCGTGGCTTATTGCACGTTCTGTGTTACCGGGTAGCTATGGCCAGCTGTCTCGTCGTGATGATTTTGTTCTGTGGAAATGAATCCAAACATGGCTGCTTTGTATATATATATATATATATATATATATATATATATATACACACATATATATAGGACCGGTAATATGTGGCATGCGAGAAACCTTGACTCGTTACTGTTGCCGCGATAGCTGCATTTTTTTTATCACAGTTACTGCAAGGGGGATTGGCCTTCACGACGCCGGCTTTTAAATAAAGGGTCGACGTCGTCCGTGCTCCGTTTCAAGGCCATCATCATTACCATGTGTTTCCTGTCTACTTCGTCAGCCATCTAATGGTGAACGACTGTCTGGCGTTGTTCTCTTGCTCCCGCTGTTTTGTTCTGATTGGCGCGTTTTTTGTAGTACTCTTAGTCTTCATAGTAGTCGAATCAGGGATACTAATCATCCTCGTAGTAGTAGTAGTAGTAGTAGCTGTAGTAGTGGCTGTCACGAATGCAGACGACAAGGATTAGTTATTAGCACTTAACAGCAGCTATTGGGGCTCATTGTAGAACGACTTCAACAACAAAGAATAGCATAACCGAATATCAGACAGAAGCGACAAAATAAATCATTTAGGTACAACGAAATTAAAGACCCATGACGGCATTGCACGCATTTGCTGTATTATTTACTTCAAACAATATTTGTAAATGACAATGCGACCTCAAAAAGCGAACAGAATGTGTGCGCAACATCAATTGCTCTAAACAGAGCTAAGATGGCGGCTCTTAGTGACACTAGAGGTCCAAGTTATAAATGCAAGAGTATTAGTAGTCGCAGTACGGGCAACAGGTAGTGATGACAGTGATGACGATAAAGTGACGCCTATTGAAGCTTCGTTAGAGACATTAAGGCGTGCGGACTGGTAGAAAATCATCCGGAGAGGGTTTCTAGGTATTTCGACGAAGTCGACCATTTTGCCTTGAAAATGCAGGAGAAAACCTAACATGTTTGGTTTCTCTCCTTCATTCTGCATCTTCGAAATGATTTATAAAGTAGTAACATGATGCGTGACGATGCGTGTCCACACAGTAGCAACTCGCGCAAACTTCATTGATCAACAAATGTGAATAAATATATGTTTGTACTTTGCATTGGCTTTGATCGTCAATTATTGGAATTTGAGATATGTATCTAGATATAGTTAGTATGTAATCATGCGCATAGTACAAATGTATGTTAGCAATACCTAGCGTAAAAACTACAATCTCAGCAATACCTAGCGTAAAAACTGCTTGATTGCTTCATCCGCTCGGCGCTTGACCCCTGCAGGTTAAAAATAAATAATTTTTGGATTTGCATTGCTTTGAGAATTTGGATTACCGCAGCGGGAACTTCAAATACACGTATTGTAGGTTAAAAGAAGTGAGGTGTCTAAATAGGGACCAACCAAAAACGTCGAGTTGTACTTTATACATATTGTTTATTTCGCAGGTTGTACTTTATAGTGGAAATCCAACAGATGCCTGCGTGACGCTAGGCATTGTTTATCGTAAATGACACTATGTTTAGAACACAATACATGGCTTGCCTTATCATGCTTTTGCAGAAGCCGTGAGATAGCCAGTTAAATTGTTGTTTAAATTTCAGTCAAAAAAATCAATATGTATATCTCACTCAAGTTAAGTATAAAATACTGTTTATAAGGGTTTCTTCATAATGTTTTATCTTCCTCACGCTTCCGGCGAGATAAGTAGTGCAACGATTTTTCTCCAGTGTTGTGCATTCCACTGCATGATACCTGGCACACCTCTGCAGGCAGAACCGGCAGGTGCACAAAAAGGTGAAAAGCGTCGTTTCAACATACCAGGTAGTGATAACCACGCACTGTGTACCTGATGTTTATATGGCGACTGTCACATGCAGGACCAGACCAAAGATGCAAGGCATTGAAAACGTCCGAACTCCGACTTCCCGTCGGGCCAGTTTGACTCTAGCTTTTCACTCCAAAATAAAGCAAGGTACTGTACGCAACATCTTCAACCCTAGTCGGATTGTTTTAGTACCTGGTGGACAGCCTTAGATAGACAAGCAAAGTTCTCGCCTCATTTACAATGAAAAACTGCTCTAAAGCTCGCCAGCGTGAGGCGGTTCCACACCCTGTCGAGGCCATACATCAACCCCGAAACAAACTTAAGCATGAAGAACCTCATTGCTAAGAAAAGAGACAGTATTCCGACATTGTCTAAATGATTGAATGCATAGACAGCGCAACGTGCTAGTTTGAAGCTCCAACGAACAGCAGATGTTGCTGTGGACTGACAAATATTTTAATTTAATATAGCAATGAAATCCTTCGTAGATATATGAACAAACAAGCCAATTATGATTTCCTACGCTACCATGTAGTTCTTTCAGTAGAAACGTTTATTCATCCTGTACCATCACATAGAGGAGGCGCCAAACTTAAAAATTGAAAAATTCCGTACGTAAGCCCAGCTTGTAGCGGCTAATTCCGCCCATGCTTGCCTGCGTGTATTTTAAACCTGCCAGTTCCCAATACTGTAGTTAAACTCGTATACGCTTTGCAATATATATTAAACGACCATTGGTATTACGCGGATACTATAATTGTAGATTAGACAGAGGCAATGAACTCGCAGTGGCTCTTAAACAAACCTGCTAAAAGCCCCTACGATTCCAACGTACATAAACACGCAAAGCGGTAAAAGCACAATCGGTCTTACATTTAGGCCGGTACACCTGTTAAGTATTTCCTCAATTAATACCCCACATATAGTAAGGCGAAAATACCAACGTCTACAAATACAAATTCAAGGATTTATTACGACGAAACTCCCTGAGCGAACGAAAACAATGCGGATACATAAGAGACTTAACTAAATATTTGAGAAACCTCTCTAAAATCTAACAGCATAATAGTACAGGCGCTGAACAGCATGAGTTTTCATCAAATAGTTAATACCATAAACGGGGCGACACATATCCCTCTACAACGACGAGCAAAACACAAGCCGTATGTTGATGAACAATGTGCAGTTCTAAATTAACGATGCTTTCACGCACAAGAAAGGACCAACGCTTTGTTTATTTAATTACGCTCGGTGAAAATTTAAGGCGGCACTTAAGACTAAAACTCATGGCCATAAGAATTAATGTAGCAAAGACACAAGTAATTAAATTTGAATATAAGATCAGCGATGGCGACTGTTGCGTCAGTGTGGCTGCAGCTCCTGCCAGTTGATGCCGCAAAAGAGATATCAAGTCAGGATCAATATTCGGCCAATCGTTATATATTGCGTTTTTTTAGTTGTACCACGGTTGCCCTTAACCACCATAAACGTATTAGTAGTGTAGTTAAATAAGAAATAGAGTTACTACTAGAAGCTCCCTAATAACAGTTCAAGTACAATGGTAATAGAACTCCTGCATAAGAACCTGCATTAAATGCGCTTTCCATTCATAGAGACCACGTCACAGGAATACAAGCAGTTTTAAGAGGAAAGATACGGAAGCCTTATAATACAAAACTCCACGGATGGACCGCTTGGAGTTTTTAGTTCGGACTGCCAGAGAAGCTATGATAGAAAGGACCGTCGTGTCATATGCCGCGTATGTTGGCATCGTTTCCATTTTAGATTATATGCAGACGATTCTTCTGTGCCCGAAGGATATTGCTAATGCAAATTGACAATACTGAGGAGCCTACAGTTTAACCACGATATCACATATTATTAAGCCTGTGCACTGCCTTGATACTCTGTCTATCTACTAAATCTCAAACTTTTAGTTAATATGTAACTGTATGTTCTAGGTGAAATCAATGTATCAATATTAGTCCCCAGTGCAACAGAGCAGAATATAAACGTACGTGAGGTCATATTTTCTGGCAACGCCAGCAAAAGAGTAATCAACTTACTCAAGTTCGTCATACAATTAGTATTCAATAGACGTTTCAACAGGGGCCTTAAAATTACATATTGTAGATGATTGGGAGGATATATATATATATATATATATATATATATATATTACTTACTAAGTATTATATATATATATATATATATATATATATATATATATATATATATATATATATATATATACATTCATATATCATTGTTTATTAGCTCGCAATTAGAGGAGGAAGTTTTCCGGGTTCAGTTGCCAATGGTTCCAGTTACGGAGCATGCGTTTCTTATTTGCCACGTTACTAGAAGTTGCTGACTAGAAGCTCTCGTTTTTTACTGTTTCAAACGTATTTGAGTGGAGCTCCTGTGAAGTATAGCTGTTGTAGATTGTTGGTCTTGCGTAATGCGGCCTCTTTAGGTATTGTTAGATGTGCAGCTTCATGGTTTGTATGTGAGGATAACAGGTAGTCGTTCTAATGCCATTTATAAAGGAGGAGGAAATTATAAAATAGGAACATATATATATATATATATAGAGTGTTTTATACGCTCTGACAACCACATTTTCAGACGCTCGTAATGGGCTAAGTTGCCTGTGGCACAATGTCGTCTAAATGCATCTATCATAATCGCGCTTTCGCTACTGGATATAGGCTTTATCCAGCAGAGGTATGTAGCAGCAGGGCAATGACAACCACGTCCAATATACACAACCAGCAAGGCCGGGACTCGAACTTGCGATTGTTTTGCCTATGGTTGTCATGGCAATGCCCCTATCTTAGCGTTGCTTCCTCATAGGATTCAGCTGACGCAAGACATCAAGCTTAATGATCATCTGCAGCAGCTCAACTTTGACGACTCGACTTTAGGGATGATGCAGCGTGGCAAATTTTGTGAAATAACATGTTCCGACAAATTCCAGTTTTATCTGAATAAAAGGGTGAACAAAGAAAGTTTTTGTATGTGAGCAACCAAAAGGCTTAAGTTATTCATAAACAGCCATTATGTATGAGAGTCCAGTGAGGCGTCTTCATTTTTCATTGGCAAGATTCGAGCAAATTGGTGTGAGTAAACTCTGGTTTTAACAAAATAGTGCCACAAGCGACATAGCAAGGGAACTAACGGAGCTCTTGATGCTGAACTCTTCGGACGGGTAAACTCGCGTAACGGGGATATTCACTAGCTTTTATAAAGCCGTTAGACTTTTCCTGTGAGGTCTTTGAAGAATCAAGTGTACTTAACCAATCCCACGACCATAAGCAAACTAAACACTAATATTGAGGCGTGCACTGATGCAAATTGGCGTGGTTTATATGAAAAAGCGCTAAAACAATTTGTATTTTTTCGACCCAAGGATTCCACCAAGCCGGTTTTGTTCGGAGAGCTGTGCGAAATACCGCGCAATAAGCTGGGGATGGGACCCTTCTGGACAACGATCCTTCGGTGTTACTCAGAGACATCAAGGATCTCAGAGCGTTCGAACAATGGAGCGGGCTGCAGCTTAACCCATCTGCTTAACCCATCCCAATGCGAGCTATTCCTACAGGGCTTCGAGGACAAAGAGAGACAGCAGGTAATCGCTGAATTTAACAGCAACCTCCCGGGCATCCTTGTAAAGGATCGATGTGAACTGGACCTGCTGGGTACGGCGGTGTTTCCCGACATGATCGGTCCGGTACTGGCCGAGAAGGGAGAACAACTTTCCCGGCTTTACCAGAGGCTGGGCCATCTCGGTAGACATCAAGCCTACTTTCTGCTCCGGCACGCAATGGGAGTGCAAAAGGTCCTGTATGTACAACGGACCTCACCTGCCTTACTTCTACCATCAGAAACTTTGAACCTCGACGACCAGGTGAGGAGAGCTCTGGAAAACATCCTTGACCTGACGCTTGATAATAAGGCATGGACGCAGGCAAGCTTACCGGTCCGGCTGGGTGGAATGGGCATTCGTTCGGCCACGAACCTTGCCTTACCCGCTTTCCTTGCTTGGTCGCACAGCTGCGCCTCTGCAGTGGCCGCTACTGCCGGCGGACCCATCAGCCACCAACAAGACGCCGCTCGGATCTGGGATGCGCGTTAGTCCGGTGGGAATCTCTGGACCAAATCGCCACTCAGGCTACCCACTTAACTCTTCTGTCGGCCTCCAAGTTAGATGTAGACGGCATTAGACTGAAAGCGGTTTCATCCGACGCCGCTGGAGCGTGGCTCGACGTGTTTCCGTCCGAGCTAGTCGGCAGTAAGCTGACCGATGACCAGTTTCGTGCCGCCAGTGGCCTCAGACTTGGCATTGCCATGTTTGAGAGGGAGGAATGTCCGTGTGGTGGAACGGTGGATGAACGCGGCTTGCACTGGCTTAGTTGCACTAAGCTGGCCGGGCTTACGCAAGGCCGGCACGATGCCATCAATGACATCCTTGGGCGCGCTTTCAGGCAAGCCGGCTACCGCGTCACGCTTGAGCCTGGTGGACTGCAAAGGGACAACAAGCGTCGACCGAATGGCCTTACCAGCCGAGACTGGGACCATAATCGGCCGCTGGCGTGAGACGTGACTGTCTCAGACACGTACGCCCTCGGCTACCGTGCACTAGCCAACGCGGGCGTCGGCCACATTATTCCCCAACGGGAGATGCACAAACGGCGCCTATACGCGCATCTTCTTGAAGACCACGTTGTAATGGCGTTCGGCCTCGAGTCATCTGGCGTTTGGGGCAAGGATGCACTCAAACTGGCAAAAGAGCTTGGAAAGAAGCTATTTGAGTCCACAGCGGAGCCAAGATCGACCGCGTTCCTCCGACAGAGAGTGTCATTAGAATTACAGAGAGGCAACGCCAAGATGATGCTGAGTGGCCACCGACACTCAAGCAATAAGAATAATATATGCAATATTGTAGATGTTATATAAGTGATATGTTAGTAATTGTGATACATATACATATGTATAAAAATAAACCCTTGTTTAAAAAAAAATATTATTATTATTAGTATTATTTTACAATGCAATAGAACTTTTCGTAGTATGTTGTCAACTCTGTAGAGGTTATTAAGATCTGTTTAGATGTTTCCCTTGAAGCAGTGGCTGTCTTTAACTGCCTTGATCACAACGTTTTTACTTAAACTTTGGCACACATAGTTTTATGTTTATAAGTTTAATAAACTGTAAATTTTTTAAACTAAGACCTGACATTTTATAAAAGGTTACATGTTAGATAAGCTTATGCGTGTGACCCGATGCTCATTTTTCGGATCGATCCACATGACATTTGAGCGAGAAAAGTAAATGTATTGCCCTGGTGGATCACGTCGTAAGGAGGTTCAATAAGCTCGTCTTAGACATTAGTACTAGCAAAATGAATGCAATATTGTTTTTTGGCCTGTTAGACCAAATAGCGTGCCAGCGTACTTTCAACTTCGTCTACATATTGTAAATCACTTATGTCTGGTCAAGTGTTCGGGGGTGGCTCTCCTAACTTACAACGTATGTCCATCCTTTGCTACGGAATTCTCCTGTGTGGGGAGGCGGTGATCCTGGCATTCTTCGCAGTTGAAGGTCTTAAAAATGACGCATTACGGGAAATATTCGCTAGCTGTCGGGGCGATTTTGTAGGGAACCTGTTTATCACTCACTGGTTTCTGCTAGTTGTGAAAGTTTATATGCTTAAAAAAATAATCTCAAAAAGGCCAGCTCCTAAACCCTAAAGTGTCGGTTAGCCGAGATTTGGGGTTCGATACCCAGCAGCCTAACTTCTCTGAGATTATTAAAGCGAGAGCAAAACATACCTCATATGAAGCTAAAAATATCTCGTATGTGGTTCAGATCTGTTTCCTAGTTTGACAATTTTTGAAGTGTTCCTATCCCAATGATCCCATTAATCGGGCTTAGGGGGAAGCAATTTCCATCTGATAAGCGGTCATTACCGCTGTGCTATAAAAAAAAATCGGAAATTATCTGATTATATTGCGACTGCGTTTAGTGCAAGTAAGCGATTTCTTTCCAATGGGGTTATCATTTTACCATCTGATCGTACCCTTCTATTGACTGCTAAGGCCAAATGACTTTTTCACTATCGGCACCTGTTCACTCTGCCGTCGGTAACGTTGTTTACTGCGTGGTGTAGTGGATAGCGGCCGACACTGTATTGGCACGACAGGGCGTGCTTCCTTGTTGTTACGGAGAACCGACACTGATTGCCAAGAAGAGCGGCGCAGGCCGTACCTCCTGCTGCAGACCAGACGCGGAGTGTGTATTGTTGTTTAACATCGTAATATATACAGGGTCCTCCAGAATTCGTCCAACTAACTTTAAGGTCTAGTACAACTCGGTGTAATAAAGTTATTTTCCAATAGAACAAGAGGCAAAAATGCGTTCTTTTCGAGCGAGAATGAAATGACCAATAATTGTTGTATCAGGCTTTTTATCCTGACATATACTCACTAAATCCGCGATTTCGAGAGTCCCAGTCATCGTATCGACAAACCATGCCTACGTGTTTAGAGAAACATTTAGCATCTGTTGAATTGCATTCTACGCCAGTTTAAAGTAAAAGAGATGTTGCATTGAAGATAATTGTTTAGAAATGAAATTCTTTGCAATTATTGTACTTTGACTTTCACGCTCAATTACCTATTTTTAAAGACATCTCTGCTCCCTTGTTTCATTGGAGAAAATAAATATTTCGTCGAGTTGTGCAAAATCCCAAAGTGTGTTGTACAAATTCTGGGAAACTATATATATATATATATATATATATATATATATATAAGTGGTCTAAAATAATCGACACGCTCCACGACTGCAATCCAACAAAACATGCTAGGAATCCATCGTGGCATGTTTATTTATTCATGGAAAATACCGTAACTATGGTTTCATTCAAGGTACACTGTCATGCATGGGTCGCGCATCTTTTGAAAACTTGAGTATACCGTAGCTACATTACCTGAAACTCTTTGTCATTGTTAAAGTACAAAGGCAGGCTCTTTATACGCAAAGCTTTTGCAACGCTGTGATATTTGCCAAGCAATTCTCTTCTTCTTCTATTTAGTCTTGGTTATGTATCGAATCGGGCAACACTGGTATGTATGTGAGAATATTTACCAAGCGAGGTGTCTGCTTGATGGCTAAAAGGATTTTTTCTTTCGGCCAGCTTGTATACATGCTGGCACGCTGCAGCTGTTTACCCATTCTATTTTCAAATCTGCAATTGGACGGATATCAGCTTAATCTTCCATTTAACTTTGGTTATGTCTCTGAATGGAAAACACTGGCAAATATCAATTTAGGTCAATTCAAATGCATTTATTTTTTTATCCAAGGGGAACATTTTTTCCGAAGATTTACTAAGCGAGGTGCTTGCTTAAATGATCGTTTCCTTTCTTGGCCAGCTTCTATACATGCTGGCGGCCTGTAGCTGCTACCTTTCCCATTTTCAAATTTGCTATTGGACGACTGCCATGGGGCGACTTTTCTGTTAGCGCTAAGAAACAAAGTTATTCCACTTATACCAACAATCAGTAATATCTTCTGCAATTTAAATACAAAAGGCGATGTATTCAACAAATTATTGGCAAATCCGTTAAAAATAGATATACATGTATGCAAATACAAACAAGGAGTCAAGAATATATATATATATATATATATATTTTTTGTTTTGCCTTATTTCAGTTCATCTCACGCCTCTTAGGCACGAACACCAACATTTTCAAGTGATGAACAGTTATGGTGACTAATGGCTTCGAAAGAGAACATTCAAGCAACTGGGAAGATAAGTTCTAGTTCTCTGCAGATGAATGCGAAAAGTATAATTAACAATGTCTAGCACTTCTCAGGCTGGACCGCATGAGAGTGAATTCCGCGAAACAATTTGCCTCTGCACATCTCCGAACAGAGTTTTTATAATATTTTAAGTTATGCTCGCCTGTTCATTCGTAGAAAGCGGGAAATGGTTCAAGGGTTAAAAATAATCTTAGCAAAGTGCTAAAGTTACATTTCTAGAAGCTGCAGCGACAGGGGAAGGCGTCGAGAGGGGGAGATCTTCAGTATATAAAGCTACTACTTCCACAGGAGCTGCAAAAATCTTATCTCTCAAAGAAAACTGAGAAATACTGTAAACGCGTGACTGCGGGTCCTTATAGAAAATGACTGACTGCAGTTTTTAACAACCAAGGTAGTTTACAGAGAGAAAACATTCATTCGCCTATGCGGCAAAGGGAGATCTATTTATGACACTTAGAATACTTCTAGCAGCCGTTCTTGATAAGCGTTGCGTGAGGCCTACTATGGAATACAGCACACAATCACGTAATGTGCTTCAAGAACTTCCTACCGGGATTGAAGTCAATAGCTTACGCTGATATTCTAGCGGTAGCCAACTAGGGTAGAATAAAGGAGAGTTGCAGATACGGAGAACGGTCAACCGTTCTGACTGAAGCTACTATTTTCATCAACGCCTTTGATGGCCAAAAATGCTTTCATTCAACGATCCTGAGAGTTGTCCAGAAAACAAAGTGTTAGGTGCACTTTCATGGACTTTAGATCTGCTACCAGTCAAAATATTATGGTGATTGGCCGTTACAACTTCGTTGGACCGTATCGGTATAGTTTTGGATAAAAAATAGTTTCGACCGTTTATCAAACTATTTCTTACAAGGGTTGGGATGCGACCAAGTGAAAACTGAGTTTGACGGGGTTCATGGTGACCCTGCGCCATGTTTTGCCCTTGTTTACAACTGGATTAATAGGTTTGAAAGAGATCTCGCACTAATAATAAACCACGTTTAAAGCACCCAAAAACGGATACCTATGAGGAAAACGTGGAAAAAGTACCGTAAGTTTTGCCGCAGATGATCAAGTGAACATTGGAAAAATAATGAAGACTTGGTTTTCTTGAGACCAACGAATCATTCTGGTCGAATACCTAGCGAGCGGTAAAACGATCACAGGAGAAAATTATCCAAGACTGCAGGTTCGCCTGCAGCAAGGATTCACTGAGAAACAGCCAGCTTTGCAAAAGAAGGTTGTGCTGTTTCATCAGGACAATAATCCACCGCACATTGGCAGGATTAGCCGAATTGAGGTTCGAACTTTGATCGACCGCCATATTCTCCGGACCTAATCCCCTCCGTCAGAAACTTGAAGAATAGATTCGGTGGAATGCGTCTTTCCAGTAACTAAGAGGTTAAATAAATTGACTCAGGCGATACAAACGTTCTGAATCCCTGTTCGGAAAAGTACCGAGGTGCAGAAAATCTATCGAATATACTATCGTACTACTCGCAGAAAGTCTATAAAATATACTATCGAAACTATAGGGATAGTTTATAAATAACCGTGCGCCCGAGCTACACGATCTGCAGTGTAACTGAAATATCGGTAGCAATTTTTCTGGCATGTCACAGTTTTACTTTAAGTCAGAGGCTAGCGAGTTTGTCAACCTTACATTTGTTCTATGAATAATGAGCAAAGCAGGGGCAAACCGAACAAACACTTGCCCAATTTTAATCCGATAAAAATCTCTAAGGATTTTAGTTAAATTTTTTCTACCGAGATTTTAGAGTATTTGTACTGCCTAAGTCGAATTCTACGTCTTTAGACTGAAAATAGACATTGACAGCAGCCCTAGACGCAACTTTCGATGGTCTTCCCGCACCCAAATTCTGCATCTTGGCCAAAGTTTGCTAAAAAAGCGTATACACGCGAATCTTTTTACTATTGGCTGAACAAACGCAGTACCCATATTGTTTTAGGCTTTTTATCTTAAGTGTTTGTGCCCTATAGACTAATCCCCAAGGCCTCCGCTACGTCCCTAATATTGACTCGTCTGTGGCAACGATTTTCCGCAATTTTCCACATCAGAATTCGTTTTTGGGTGTTCTGCACGTGGTTTATCTTTGGATCTCTTTTAAACGCATTAATCTATTTATTATCTATCTAGCTATTGTTGTCGGTTGCAGCACTCGCAAACTGTACACAATACTAAAATATATTGGTGGTTACTTTTTAGTGGATTTTTTACTTTTCGCAATAGGCAGACAACTGGTATGGGGTGGAACAATGGGTGTTAAGAACAACTGTTTTATAGTACCCTCGTATCAGAAGCAACATTGTTACTTACCACATAACTGAAATTGAGAGTTGGTTATACCGTCAAGCTTCGAAACGTTGGAGACACTGCAATAACGGATACAAGGCAATCCGCTGAAAAACATGTACGACAAGCGAGACGACACAAACGAGGAAACATACTAGAAAGAGAGCGAAATATATATATATATATATATATTATTTACGGCTCCAGCGGGCTATGCACATGTTCTTACATCACAAATATATATTTTGCTATACTTAAAAAAAAAATGTATACACATACAACATCCGTGCCAGTTAGAATAGGATAAAAAGTAAGGACTCAAAGAAGATCCAGTAATTGGTACGTATATAAAGTACCCTCGCTCTGTCTAATTTGCCCGCATCCTTCGTATATTGCTCGACTAAAAACGCAGCTTAAGAGACACCCTCGTCAGCAATTTTTAAATAAATGGCGCGTAGCTAAAGTTGTGTGTGAAGATAAGCCGAATACTTGCCGAAGTCGATCTTGACTTAAATGGTGCTGCTACGTTTCTCTTATGTCAACCAGAATTTGAGAGGTCCCAAATCTCTACCAGTCCTTGTGTCGGGCTCTCATGAGGTCACGAGCAGTTATGGTAATAATTTCCTTGCCGCCGATCTTTCGTTTTTATTTGGCGATTATGGGAGCGATATGTGCAGGCGATTTCACTGCAACCCCACTTACGTACTTCCGCCTCCAGCTTCACTGCCGAGATCTACACCAGTTTAAAAACAACCTGCCATCCAATGAAAATTATTTTCAATACGCCTTAAGATCTACGGATGGATAGATCTATAGGGATTTAATATTTACTTGTTATACATGTACATATTACCACTTTATATAAGTTGCGCCTTATACAGCAGCATAATCATCTAACTACCATCGAACCGGCGACTCCCCGGTAGATGACAACCATGACGCGCATACTCTTCCCACAGACCACGCTGCCACATCTATAGCCTCATCGAGCCCCGTCATGCCCTGAATTTGCTGCCGTTTTAATCTCAGTGCTCATATTATGCACACAGCCAAAACTTGCTTGGTTTAGGTAACTACAGTATTTGGGCGCGTGGTTATAAAAGACTAACAGAGGAAAGGAAGTGCCCGCGTACTTAATATTAACCTGAGCCTTTGTCGAGCAGGACACGACATGTTGGTCGAGACCGTAAGAGGGCAGGAGCGAAACTCCAAATCTCCGTCAACGACAAGAACGACGAGCTCCAAACGTTCACAAAAGGCATGCAGGAATGCTACATAGATATTTTTATGGCTGACAAAGCTGTCCTCTTAACAAGTAGTTACATCTGGCTCAACCTAACGACGACTACGGCACCCCCGGTCAAGCCGACGGTGGTAGATGAGACGCCTGGGCAGAGCGATGCGGCAGGATGCTGTAGACGAAGAGGCGCTTCTATTTGTGGGTAAAGGGCTAAATAATAAGAAGATAATTGAACTGTTAATGAGGACCTTCGAGACAGCGGAACTGTTGCACTCCAATAAGAATATACATCAAGATACGGGTAAAATGCAGGTATTAAGGAGGCCCGGAAGACGTGCGTTGGAGCCAAGCAAATAAACACCCGCGTCCGTTCCTAGACAGACTATTCCTAAACAAGGTAAGAGCAAGACGAACGGCCCGATTCGAAGCAAAGGTTAATGAGGCCTGCCTTCCCGGTTGTCAGCAAAAATACCCGCCGATACGATTCTCGGTCGCCGGCAGGCCTCTTCTTTCATTAGTCCGGGTAAGCAAATACAGGTTCCCCTAAGGAGGTTCTCGGTGTAACGCTGGATAAGATAAAGTAGATGCAGGATTGTCTAGTGGCAAGTAAAGCTCCAGTGCCCGACAGAACTTCTTCCAGAGTAACTAAGCTTATTGAAAGAGATGGCCAGTGGTATTTAGGCAATTTGTTCCAACTAATCAATCAATCATATTTATTTCACTCAAATAGAGTATGTACAAAATAGTTCATGCTATTATTAAACATAAATACTTGTTGTTTTGCCGTTCCACCGAGAGAAGAAGTGTAAGGATCTTCGTTGCAGTGCCGGACAATCAACCGCGTGGTACTTAGCGCATTGCTGCGAGCAGAACCGACAAATACACTGAGTAGTATAGTCTTCATGAAACTCCCTACGGGAGCATACGAGGTGATGGAACCCGTGTACGATGTACCTGGTATATACATGCCTGTCATCGCAGGCCACCCCGGCCCACAACCAAGGAGACTTAAAGACGTCGAGCGTTCTTACCTCCGTCGCTGCTTCCGTGAATTTGCGTCGCCACTCTTCCAAGAAATGGTTAAGTGGCTCCGTCAATGGCATACGCAGCCTAAGCCGAAGCATCTCCACCACCACGCACTCCACACTCCACACACCAGACACCGCCCGTTCTACTTCGGACAATACATAGACGAAGCGGCTTCTCGCCTTGATTGAAAGGCAGAGTACTCGCTTCATGTATAGTGTGAAGCACTTTTCAAGCAAATTAAAATTAGCTTGATATAGGTGTTGCCACACTCTGTCTAAGCTATACGCCAACTTTGGCAGAGTTTTTAACATAAACAAGCGCACTGCCGTACCGACGGACAGTCGCCGTACATCTCCGACCCCTCCGTAGAGAGCTGCCAGTGCCGAGGTAACACTGTTTTCGATGTGTGTAGTAAACGATGTTCCCCTGTAGTGAATCCGGAGACCCAAGTATGGGAAAGAGTTTACAAACTCCAATGGCTTCGCGCAGCAACGAATAACGTCGTTTGCACCTAAACGCCCGCCGCGACGAAACTTAATCGCCTTGGTTTTGCGTGAGTTTATTTCTAGCCCTTTTTTCATGAGATACGCCTCTACCATGGCGGTAATGCGCGAGATGGCACCAATGTTACGATGAGCAACAACGATGTCATCAGCATACATCACTACCACGGCATGTTGAAACTCTTGACGCACGTATTGAACAAGGTCGGCCAGAAGCAGCGTGAACGAGGTGCAGCTTACTCCCCCTGAAGAGTCCCAACATTCTGCGTTAGCTCACGCACGCCGTTCCTTCCCTCGACCAACAGTGTATCATCGTCGAAAAAAACTAGAAATTACTCGCAGAAGAGCTCCAGCTATGCCAATCTGTCTAAAACAATCGATCATAAGATCGCGCGGAGCCTTGTCAAAGGCCTTGACGCAGTCAATGAAGACTGCATACAGGTGGCCCCCTGGACGAGACACCGCCCGTTCTACTTCGGATTGCAAAACGTGGATGGCGTCGCGGGTCCCCATGCCTTTTCTAAATCCGAACTGCTCGGAAGGCAGAGCATTGTTTGCTATATTTGCAATCCTTTCAATAATCAGCTTACAGAATATTTTCTTGAGCGTTCGCTCCGACGCCACTCCCCGGTACAGATTTGGGTCACTTCTATCGTCGCCGTGTTTACCCTTGAATAACAGAGAAAGCCTAGCAATGTGCCAAACTCTGGGCATTCGCCCTTCCTCCATAATTCTATTAAAGAAATCACAGAAGATCCCCTTCAAGAGCGGCTCCGATTGCACCCAATGTTCGTAGTAGACCCGATCTGGCCCACTACTTTTCCATCTAGGAAGGGATCGGATAACTCGGCATACTTCTTCTTCCTCAAAGGGAAGATTCATTGTGTGCTGCTCAAGTGTAAGTGGATACTCAACCTCTGTGGCCGCAGATTCGTCAAATGACGTTCTACCTGCTCGTCACTCAGTGAGTGCCGTATCCCCTTACGAGAGCGGTTTATGTAGGCATGGGGCTCCCTTTCTGCTCGTTCAAGTAGACGGGCTTCCTCTCGCCTCGCATGTTCGACCTTATAGTCACGGCATAGCCCTATGTAGGACTTTCTACGAGACGCGTAGTCCTGTCTTCGTCTTGCTTGGAGCTGTGGATCTGCTCGGGCTTTTGCTAGTCTCAGCAAGCCGAGTAGTTCTATATGTCGGAGGTAACAAGTCCGTGTGAACCACGGCCGGGATCTCCGCGGCTTGAACTTTTTCCACTTAACTGCTCTCTGCATTACTCCTTCGAGAGTCCGACAGCAGACATCTACATCACTTCCGGCCAAGACACTCTCAATACCGACTGGAAGCGCGGCTAAATCGAGTTGACGGGTCGGCTTCTTCTGTAAACGTTTCTGCTGTTCCTGCCCTAGAGCAGGCACGCTGTACTACAGCTCGTACAGGTAGATGCTTTCTTGAAGCAAGCTCCAGAACTTCAAAGCTCTGAAACTCAGTACGATCAAGATTATGCAACAATAAGTCTATGGTACTCCTGCCGCTATGGCAGACGTAGGTGAAGTCATTTCGTGCAAATTTTAGGCAATTCGTAAACAGGCTTCAAATGTAGAAGAGGGTTGCTAAAGAGTGGTCTTTGGTGTGGGAGAAGGCGGCCTTAGTTCTCGTCCTTAAACCTGGTGAGAGAACAGGCCCATTTGCCTACCGCGGTATCTGTCTCTTTCTGAACAGGCGTACTTTCGTCATCCTACTGAAAGTACGTTTCTGAAAAACAGCTAAGTATAAACTCCTTTCGATACAGAGGGTTATGTCCATGAGGGTGAGTGGGACATACTGCACCGCCTCAACAGGCGCTGTCCACAGGAAATGGAACAAGGCGTTTGCCTTTTTTGCGCGCTATAATCATGATCTATGGCTGTTAGAACAGCGCCCGTTATGTGCTGTTCGTGCATTAAAGTCATACAGGTTGCCAGTTGTATAAAAGGAATGCGCCAGTTTTGCTACCCTTCTTACAATCGGCGTGACGTGTACTCGGCGGTCTTTCAGCCCGGCGGCGACCGATGCGTTCGAAGGATTGGCGACAATAGGATGGAGGTAGGCAAGCAGACGTAGGAATATATATAGATATAGGGGTCTGTGTTTACACATATATATATTCCTGTAGTATATTCAGTATGAGACAAGAATGAATTCTGGCGGCGAAACGGTTTCGTGCTAACTGCTAGGACGTAGCGCGTTGAGTGAAAGTGTTACCGAGTAATATCACGAAGTGGTGCGGCTTCTACGGTTCTGTTGGGAACAACCTCAGACGGGTTAAGAGAACAAAAGAGTAGTACAGCATGTCATCATGAGGCGAAAAATAACACTCAGAATGAAAAAAGTAAGCAACGCCTTTGCGGGGCAGGTCAAGACGCGGTGCTAAAGGAAGTAACAGTTATGCCCTCAGAAGGGTATCGGCGCACATCTCAGGCTAAAGAAGTACAGGCGAGACGCATAGCGCGTGAGATATATGCGCATATGTGAAACTCCTCTCTGACGGCGTCGAATAAATGCCATGCAATTACACGAAGCCTCTAGATTTCAGGAGCAATACAGGTTTAACAGATTTCTAACTTTTATACTAGTGCTCTCAACGACGCGTGTGCATCTAGTATTTCCCCAAACCTCTCACTAAAAAAGACTGTATAAATTACGGCGAGAAGTAGATTCAGCGGGCCGGCATTGTCCATCAGGTTTTTGACGTCCCACCGAACAAAGAGCCATCCCAGATCTGTCGCACGCACAGAGCACATGAAGGACAATTTTGGCCGGTGCTAGGCAAATGCCCGAATGGACACATCGCATTAGCCCCTGGCATGTGCGCTAAATAGTCGGCCAACACAGTTGTTTGGTAAGTCTACATCCACCCTTCCCCCTATTCGCAATAAAGTTTGTTAAATTACATTTTTTAGTGATTAAAATTAAATGCATTTGTTGCATCCACCCTTGCAATATAAATGCGATCCAATGCGCTCAACCCTTGCAGTTGATGTTGAGCTTAGTCGAGTGGTGTTGAGTCGAAAACACTCGAGAAGCTAAATCGCTCACGATGATCGAGGCTACAGAAGTAGTGAAATTGTTTAGATTAGTGCAGCTGAGCTTAAAATCAAGGGTACTGTTAAATTGAACGGTTAGGGCAGGATCCCTATATCTGTCTCTGGATATGTGTAAAAAGGAGCCCTTATTTAGATCTTAAAATGCAATTAGTAGAATTATTTTCAAATTGTGATATCTCCCTTCACTGGTAGTATATACACATAGGCTATTACGTAATGTCCCGCGATCTTTGCAGGCGCAATAATTAATTTTCAAGTACCCGAAGTTGACGAGACTTCATGGCCTTGAGCTGTTACTGTGTAATCCTCTCTTTCATGTGTAACTGTTGCTGGCCTGCTGAAATGCTGGCCTGTCTGTGTAACTCTTATAGCAAACTTGTCTGTATAATTTTTATAGCAAAATTATTCCATTTCTCTTTGTCTACTATGTATTGCTTTCCCGTTTTTGTTCGTATTCGTATTTTTTTTCCAAGAGCTTCTTCACGACCGTGTTCCGTCGACATGCTATGGTAACTGGAGGACCAATGCAGGCGTTGCGTTATGCGGGTTTATAAAGTTTTAATTTATGTATCCTTGCAGATCTGCGTGGTTCCAGTGTGAGCTACAGTACGAGTAATTTTACATATTTATAGGTAAACATATATTTG
This sequence comes from Dermanyssus gallinae, assembly GCA_003439945.1. NCBI lineage: Eukaryota > Metazoa > Arthropoda > Arachnida > Mesostigmata > Dermanyssidae > Dermanyssus > Dermanyssus gallinae. Next base: position 580,935 of record QVRM01002192.1, read on the forward strand.
TGTCTCGAATGTCACCAACACGCAACCCATCTTAGTTACAGCACAGAGCAGCCAATCCGTTGTCGTCAGGTAACTTGAGACACTACTGACTCCAGGAGTGAGGAATCGCGGTGCGCCGAAGCAAGGCAAATTTTAAAAAAGTTCGATTTTCAGGCGTCGCTTTGCGAAAATGAGGCTCGGGTTGCAACACATCTTACCTATTTAAGGCGTCTATTCTTACGCAGTATGATTAACAATATAGTGCAAAACGCGATAGGCCATATTGCATGCTCGCCTATTTGGACATTTTTAGTGCATACGACACACTTAAACAGAATGTGATTAGGCGGATTAGGGGAGGGTGGAAAAACTCCAGTCTTTACCAATTAAAGAAAAACGCTTCGATTATATATCTCAGCAGATGCACATACTAGATAACACAAAATTGCCACACATATTATCCTCGATTTCAGACCGACATTATACTGTAATTAGCACTCTTTGAATAACTGCCGCTCTTAAAATTGACGCTCTAACTTGTGAATCGTTCACAGGAGTATATCTATTCATAGGGCGCAATACGATAAATTACGTTTTGCGCTCGATGCCACTGTATTTTAGTTGTAGGTTCTTCGTTATGTATTCTATGCTGTGTTGCGGCCTATTATATCTATCCGCATTCAATGCGCGGAGCAAGTGATTGCTCTCAACTCTCACTTCGAAACAAGACTTCCCATAGACCATGTCCCACTGGAAAAAACATTTGCTGTAACGAGCTCTACAATTTCATTTGCGCTCTTCACATATTCCTCAAACACCCTGTATATATATATATACAATATATATATATATATATATATATATATATATATATATATATATACAATATATATATATATATATACAATATATATATATATATATATATATATATATATATATATATAGTTTGTGACTATAATATAATACTATATATATATATATAGTTAGTGTGTTATTCTGAGTTGGGCAATGGAGGCTCCACTGGCATCCAGCGTCTTTGATTCCATTCATGTCGGCCCTCCGCCGGACACCCACCGTGTCGACCAGTCTCATAGTAGATCGCCTTTTGTCACCAGGCTTTAGCGAGGCTCGGAAGTCTATAAGTCGGTAAAAGCCGGCGCCGACGAGATGATCCGACGATCAAGGATCTAAGAAGCTGTAACAGCAGCAGCAGCAGCAACGGTCGTCGTGCCCAGTACGCTGTCCTTCGTCGACAGGCAATTACAGGCGAACTTTAATGCGGCCATTGATGGAAGTCAAGCGGTGTAGCGAGCAGCAGGACGAAGAAAGGAACGATGCACAATTGCCCTAACTAAACTCAAAAATGAGCAAGTTTATATATATATATATATATATATATATATATATATATATATATATATATATATACACGTTAGCACTTTAAGCAAAGCATAATTACGCCGATACAAAATAAAGGCAGTAGATTGAGTAACTTTAGCTACCGGCTTATCTCGCAATGCTCAGTGGTTTGTGACGCTTTTTGGGTCCACCTGCACGCAGGGGTTGATGTAACGCATGATTTTATAGCGTATGAAAATGTGTCATCGTTTTTTTCATTTTTAATATCGTAGCCCTAGAAGTGTCTTTAGCTACGTTAACCACGACAATTCATACATTTATGGTCAGACTATTGAATTGCACTTTTCTTATCTTTATAACCAATTCTAGGGTTTGCGTTGATAATTACCTTAGCAACCCTTTATTCGCTCTTGTGTGCGAGCGGCATACTTCAGGTGGCTGTGCCTCACCGCTGCTGGATTTGAAGTTTGATATTAAAAACGATTTGCCATTCAACGTAATGTACCATCAATACGCATACAACCTTAATACTTATGGCTGGATGGATAGATGGATAGATAGAGTCAGTTGTCATGCATACTTAAATTCTCATGTTACCCTTTTATATATGTTGCGTTTAGAACGGCAGCACAATCGGACATGTTCAGGTATTTAGAGCTTTTTCAACAGTTTTTGTGACAGCATGACTCTCAGCGGTATAATTCATCATCCATTTTCAATGAGCATTTCGAAAAAAAACTGCGATCGACAACAGGAAGCAAATCGGCTACACCTCGTTAGATGATAACACAACTCGTGCACTAGTCCCCCGAACCACGCTGCTACATCTAAAACTCCATCGAGCACCGTCATGCCCATAAAATGCTGATTGGGCCGTTCACATTGCTGCAAATTGGTGCGCAGAGAACTATTTGCAACTCTTTTCTAAACAAATGTGTTGTTGCAAAACATGCCAATCGAGACTTTAATTTAAGGCTTGAGGCACATAGGATAAAAGACCTACACGTGCATATTAGACCGCATAAATCTTCGATTACTCCGGCGGGAGGAAAACAAAGAGCGCAGTGATGTCCGGCGTGCTGCAGATAAACCTGAACCACCGTCGAGCTGCGCATAATATGCTGGACGAGACCGTAATACGGTAGGAGCGAGAATCATATTAGCGAGAAACTTCGATGCCGCGAACATGGCAGTTGACGTTTAAACAACCCCGGCGAGAGGGCGGCTATTCCAGGAGTGGACAGCGGAGATGGGCCTGGCGATCATCAACGACAGGGAGCTCCAAACATTCATGAATGACATGCAGGAATCTTACATAGATCCCTCTGCTCTCTTAATAATAAAGAGTTCGGGATTGTCGTCTCTTATTGCGCTCGGACCAGCTTGTCCTTGTTTATCTCCCTATATATATATATATATATATATATATATATATATTATATTCGCCCTATCCTATACGCGCGTTTAAAGGGAAACACTGATGTAATAAACGATTTTGGATTCTTGCTAGGACAAAGCATATAGAGAGACGTGTTATTCTCTTTTATTTATTCACCACTTCAAAAATGGATACTATAAAACCAAACGCAATGTCCTGCAATATTTGCTGACACAATAATTCAATTCAAAACAACTTTGTATTTATATATATTAGGTATAAATATTGACGGTACCCGTGCCAGGTTAATCTATACAGCGTTGATTTGCTACTTTGTAATATTTTCTTCCACGTATTGCCGTTCAATGCTGGAGCCGTCTGTATCCCGACACAGTTGGAGGACCAGTGTAGGTAGTGCATTATGTGGGAGGCCTAGGGTTCTCTTTAAATTTGATTTAACCTTGTCCTTTATTTAAATACAATAGTTTTTATCGCTCTAACTTGCCAGCCATTTTTGCTATTCAGGGGTTATACTGACTCCCTAATTGGCGTTAACAAGACATATTATTAAAAGCACTAATAGTAGTCGAAATAGAATCTAATAGTATTTACATCGATTTACATTATGAAGCGGTAAACTGGTGCACAGCGCTCCCAAACGAGACCAATGCTACCTACGTGTGGTATAGGTTTAAAGTACTGCGTCAAAGACCATTTTTTAAAAATTAACGTTAAAACAATGATAAGTGTACATCTTTACAGATGAATATATACCTGTATCTTGCATGTCACAAGAACTAAACCCACTATATTTGCCCCAAAAAAGAATCGAGAAAAAGACGAGAGTTGGAACTTTCGAGTGACAGCTCCGAACGACCGGCAGTTTCGCGCGCTCACGCCAAACTCCCAGATTACCCAGTTCACCGACGTTATCGTGTTGTTCTTTTTGTGAGCGAAACCTCAGCACGTCCTACCGTGTAGCCCTCATCCTGACAGTTGAGCACGGTGCGTGACAGAGAGAGCAGCAAAGAGCAGCTAATCTGTTATCATCAGGTAACCTGAGACGGTGACTCCACCGGTGAATAATCGCGGTGCGCCGAAATAAGCCATGCTAAAACTGCCTAATAATAAACCAATAGGCGATACGTAAGTTCTAAATCGTTCATACATCGTTTCTTAGCTAAACTAAAAACAAACTCATAATGCAAATAAACTACTTTAATTGAGGCATCTACCCTTATACAGTATGATTAATTACAGCGTAAAGTGCAATGAGCCATATTGCATGCTCGCATATTTGGACATTTTTAGTACATGCAACACACTTAAACAGGATGTGATTAGGTGGATGCGAGGAGGATGGAAAACCTTTAAAGTCTGTACTAATTAAAGGACGCTACAACCATATATCTCAGCCGACGCATTCACTAGAGGACACAAAATGGCTATTTTTTTTTTTTTTTTCTGGGAGGTTTCGGGAATGCATGATGCACATGCGCCACTAGCAGCCTGCGTGACTAGTGTGAGACCCGCAAACCCACTAAACCCGGATTCCTCCCCACCCCCCAGGCTCGGTATTACTTTGGCATTACATCGAAGACAAAATGGCTATCTGCCGACTGTGTACTGGACCTAGCACTGCTCGAATAACTGCCGCTTATAAAGTTAACGCTCTAACTTGTAAACCGTTCACAGGAGTCTATCCATCCATAGGAGTCAACGCGTCGGTTAGGCTTTGCGCTCGCACCGACTGTACTGTGGCTGTAGGTTCTTCGCTAGGCCTCCTTTGCTGTATTACGGCCTACTGTATATACCTGCATTGGGTACGCGGTGGTGATGACTGTGCCGGATAATTGCCGAACGCCTATTGCGTTTATTATTTTTACATGGCGCAATACCTAAGAAGTATTCAGTTTTCTGCGGCTGGCGTCTATGTCCTGTGTGAGAGCGTGGTCTAGAGGGCTAATGCCCTTGTTATCATTGCCATCTACTAGGGTGTCGCCGGTTCGATATTCGTTGCTTATGGAATTTTCTTTGAGCGATGCTCACTGAGACTAGATGATCAACCATGTTGCTGGGAGTGAACGGGCATACTGTCAGAAGGACTATTAGGAAAACCCTAGCAATTTCAACATGTCCGGCCCTTGGTGCATTGAAGATATGCCCCACGGCGACTCCAAACCCATAGAAGACAATAAATAGTCTAAAAAATCTACTTAGAAAATGTTTTTAAACTAGCGTGTGTATCCTAGTTTAATCAACGCTTTGCCTAGCCACTGTTTGCTAATGTGGGAAATTCAAAACTTTTCTAGATTTGCCTGCCATCACTCCACGAGGGCACATTACAAATGTCTAGGCAGAAGCAGATGAAAACACAAATAGTGCAACCAGCAAAGAAGAACTCTTTTGTATATACTGCCATCAAGACCGCGAATTAAACTTGCGGGAGTAACTATGACTCTCTTACCGGCTTGGTCTGCTGGTGCGCGACTTCCGCGCGCTGCGGGGACCTTCACGAGCCCTGTGTAAGTTAGTCAGACGGTACAAACTCCCAATAGTAACACCCCCGTTTTAACATCTAACGGGGGGCAAGGCATACGATAGAGATTGGTTGGCAACGAATTTATATTGTCATCCTGTCGTGGCCCATTCGAGGGCTGTTAAGGCTATTGCCAATACGGGGGGACCGTGCTGCACGAGGACCCACGGGCCGAACGGTTAATGCCCCGGGTGACACCCGGTGGTACCGTCCGGGACGCCTGCTGCCTTGGCTTAATAGGCAAAATGAGTGAGAAGTGGCCACATAAACGCAGACCACCGGTCGAGAGGACCTTCTGGCCCCGTATTTGCGGGGAACCCCTGCGCTGGAGTGGGTCAAACTCCCCTTCGGGGGGGCGCGTAATATTCTGGTGTGTAACGCGGAATCGCGAGGTGAACGCGTCTAATCGGTACGGTGGAGTAGTGTGGTACCTCCATTCCGAACCTCGATAGGGGGGAGGGTGGGGGAGCTGCTGGCCTGTCTATTCGGGCTGGCGGGCACTCCCGTCAAAGGCTCGCGCGTATTAAATCGCGGGCGGCGGGAGTGTAAGTATTTCTCTCTTTTAGTATATATATACAGGGTCATTCAGGGAGTATTGTACGTCTTTCGAGGTTTGGTAGAACTCGGCAAGAAAATAATTTTTCCCTATGGAGGGAGACGCGGAAACGTCTTGTTTAGGAGTGAGGATGAAATTTATAAAAGTCGTTATTCTGCCTTTTTTTCTCCTACATAGTTGTGCGAAATCTACGTTTGTGGGAGAACCAGTTAACGCATAAAGGAACCGATTACACCGGCGTGTTCGGATGAAAATTCTGCATAATGAAAGACACTTCACTAGCATGCGTAGCAAAAAGCGAATACACAGGTTGAGAAAGGTCATAAAAAGTCGATATGTTGTTATGTCTTACGTTAACGCTTTTTCGTGAAAAATCGTAAAATTTTTCCAATACGACCAAAACTGTATGTTCAAAAAACCACTCTCACGCAATGGCAAATTTTATGCCCACCACTTTCGTACCAAAGTGATGATGCTGAGTTACGTAGTCGTCAAGTCACTAAGCTTTTTCGATAGCCATATCGAAAGCGAAGGCATGCATATTTGCATAGGGCGTATGAGAAAGTTAGGTACATATTTTGAGGTTTGGTAGAACTCAGCAAGAGAATAATTTTTCCTAGTGGAAGGAGGGGGCGGAAACGTCTTGGCAAATTTTTACGGTTCTGAACGTGAAAACTTGCACGTAAAACATAACAACTATGACTGTCGAAAACGCTTAGTGACTTGACAACTACGTAACGCAGCACCATCACCTTGGTACGAAAATGATGGGCATTTAATTTGCTATTGCGTGAGAGTGGTCTTTTGGACGTACATTTTTGGCCGCAATGGAAAATATCGACTTTTCATGACTTTCCTTCATCTGGGTATTTGCTTTTTGCTTCCGTTGTGCAGAATTTCCTCCGAACACGCCGGTGTAATCGGTTCCTTCATGCGTTGATTGGTTCTCCCGCAAACGTAGATTTCGCACAACTATGTAGGAGAAAAAAAGCTGAATAACTACTTTTACAAACTTCACTCTCTCTCCTAAACGAAACGTTTCCGCGTCCTGCCTCCGTAGGAAAAAATATTTTCTTGCCGAGCTCTATCAAACCTCGAAAGAAGTACAATACTCCCTGAATGACCCTGTATAAATATATATGCAATAGCAAGCAGTTATGCCGTCACAGCCGTCGTAACGCACTATCTGCTTCCCATTATATATATATATATATATATATATAAGATTCAAGATTCAAATCGTGGTTTATTAGGAACTGCATTATACAATGCTTTAGTTCTCATTTAAAAAAATATAAAATTGTATAATAATAATTATTATAAAAGGATTAAGACATCTTGCTGTCAGCCATGGACAATCACAAAATAAGTTTGTTCAGCCTTGCAGAATCAGACATCCTAACACAACACAAATAGTACGTGTGCCTCCGCCATGTCAACACCCATTAGTGAGTAGCCATTTCTGGACCTCACGTGTAAAACAATTCAGGGAAGTGATGCGGCGAATGTGCTGTGGTATATTACTCCATATCACGGGCAAGCGAGAAGCAACGGCTTGATGACTACATCTCTTAGTAACTAATGGCCCTACAAATGTTGTGGCACGCCTCGAGGTTCTACGAAACAAGGGAACAAGAGGAAACGAAACATCGTAGGGAATAATATTCCGAGTAATTTTAAAGCCCAGCACGGCAACCTTCAGCAAATATAATGAATCGATCGTGAGGAGATTATGTGCCCCATAGAGATCACTGACGGAGTCTCTGCGTCGCCTGCCAAATACAGCTCTTAGAGCGTCGTTTTGTATTATACGCGCCCTACGAAGAACTACCTCGAACCCACTACCCCATATAAGGATACCGTAGAGGAGAACTGGCAAAAACAGTGTTTTGTATACCATTATGAGGCCATCTATAGGTACTCCGATAAGCCGCATGCGAAAAAGCGTTGAGATTATGGCATAGCATTTGGGCCTGATATGGTCCAGATGGGCACGCCAACTCATGAACTCATGTAGTATAAGCCCGAGGCATTTTGCGGTGTCAGAAAAGACCAACTCACTCCCTGCTAGATAGAATTTCCTGTTAAGGTGCATCCTTAGCTGGGGGGCTCGGAATAAAATAACGTTTGTCTTGCTAGTATTAACAGCAAGACCAAATTTATTGAAGATTGAAATAACTGTTTCCACTTGTGAGAGGAGGTAAGGCAACTCCGAATTGATTTCGGAAGCGTTGAGCCGAAAAAGTAACGTCGTGTCATCAGCAAAAGCGATCGGTTTGCCCAAGTTTTCTGTCTGGATATTCAAGAGGATAAAATTGATAAGGATTAAGAACAGCAGAGGTCCGAGCACTGAACCCTGGGGAGTACCGATATCTACCGGTCTCCATGCAGATTCGACTGTACCAACTCTCACTGCCTGGGTTCTTGAGGTTAGGTACGAGCGGAGCCAGTCGATTGCACCCGATGAACACCCTAATACGTGCAGCATTTGTAGGAGGAATGCGTGGTTGAGACAATTGAAGGCAGCGGCTACATCCAGGAAAAATCAAAATCAAAATCAAAGTCCATAATATAAGTTCTACCAAATATTAAAATATGTACATATTGTTATGAAAGACCATACACACACATATACAGGGTAAAACAGGAAGGTTTTTAAAGCGATGCATATAATTGTAGAGCTCGTTAAAGCAAATATTTTTTCCAATAGAACATGGTCTCTAAGACGTCTTGTTCCGGAGTGAGAGTTAAATTACTACAATTTGTAACAATGGTGTTTTTGTCCGACATAGGAGCACAAAATGTGCTGTTGCGAAACTAAGCACACGTTCGTGATAAAATTCTGCTCCATCTGAAGAATATGCAAGGCCGGTCAGAAAACGAACCATGGTCGCTTAGAAGAGAATTCGCCAATAATGTAGTTATTTATTAACGTTCACGCCAAATACTTCAAAATCATAACCCTACAACCACTCACAGCGCTAAAAACGGACATACTCAGCCAGTGGGCAATTCAACGGCGATCGTTTTGGTACCAAATATGTGTCAATGCGAGCTGTGGTTGCGGAGTAATTACGAGTTTTCGGAGGGCATGTCGAGGTTGAGTGCATGTAAAATGACTGTGTGGCGACGTTCACTACCGCCGACGTGTCGCGCGACAGCCGCAGCGCGTCATTTTTCATGCACTTAAAATGACTGGCTACACGCACTCCCCACTGACTCATTGGGTACCCGCCTTGACGACCAATCCACCCGGATCTGCGTTGGCCTGAGACTGGAGCCGATTTGGTAGAGCCACACAGATGCACTTGTGGCGAGCCTGTCGGACGCCATTAATAAATAGTTAGTCTGCAAAGAAAAAAACAGTTGTCGGAATATTACTGTTTTTACTATTTATTAATGGACGATATAAGTAAGATTGGTCAAAAATTGCTAATATTATGGAATTAGCAATATGTACCTGCTCGAATGAATTGAGTGTAAGAAAGATTGTTTGAGATTGTCAGAATATTTTGATGTGTTCATTATATTTGTTATGAGTTGGTGAAATATATATATATATATATATATATTTTTTTTTTTTAAAGATTTTCCGTAAGGCTAATGTACTTGTACGGTTTTTCATGTCATGGCTAATTCTTAGTCCACTCCGGCATTTACCTTGTCTAAATTGGAAACCATGCAAACCAATTATAAGAGTGGCCGGTCTGGGGTTCGAACCCAGTCCTCCCGAATGCAAGGCAAAGGCTTTTGCTACTAAGCCATCTTGCTTGGTAAATATAGCAAATTTATTTAAACAATTGGATTATAATATTGTCTAGTCTAGCAGCCTTTTGGCTATTTAGACGTTTCATAAATTTAGATATTTTGCGCATTTCTGGTAAGTTAAAACAAGCAGTATATTTTGACATATTCTTTGGATTGTCAGCATGTTCGAATTGGGCTTTTAATAAATTGTTTGTGGCTTTTTTACAGGCTTATGGCAAATATTTTTGTAATTATCGGTGTTTTGCTGCGCGTAACAGTGTTGTCTTGTACATTTTATGCAACTGTTTTTTTACAATTTGCTGTTACTAATCCAGGTGTAACCCACTCGTTCATAGGTATGTATTTTGATTCTAAAAGTCAGAAAGATGTACACCCGTACAAAAACTGAGCGGATGCAGTCTAAAGTAAAAGACTAGTGTCATCGGCCGAATCTGTTGTTTGCATGAATGACCAATCCTTTACTTTTGAATTCAATAAACGATAATCAATTGCTTGTATTACGCGGTGCTGTCTTTGTTCTTGCCAAATAAGTCAAATTCAAAGTTATGTAGCTGGTGGTTACTTATGCCTTTCGAGTCCACAGTGTCAAAACTAAATTAAAAACTCGCTTACTGCCTACAGAATATGTGATTAATGAGACTCCCGCTTGCTTCGGTTAATCGTACAGGTAGTTGTTCGCTAAGTAAAATTAAACGCTTAGTCACTAGGTTTTCAGTATATCTTTCTGTTATGCCATTATTTTCTAAAATACAGAGGTTTATATCCCCAACAATCAAGCAATCTGCTTCAGGACTGAGTTGTGAAATCAATTTCGCTATCAAATTAATCGCAAATAATTGTGGATTTGAAACACCAGGCGATGGCGATCTATTAATTGCTGCCAACTGTATTTTCTAATTGCAAATTACCATTTCGACTAAGCAGCAATTACAGTCTGTTATATCTTTCACGGTTATATTAAACGAGGGAATATTGTTTCTTACAAATTCTGCAATCTCACCTGCTCATAGGGAAACTTTGGGAATAATAGAATGGATGTTCTCTTATATTCATTAATTGGGATATAAATTATTTCCCCTCCAGCGTTGCCCCGGAACAACACTGGTCAGGCATAATATATAATATAATAAATTAAAATACCTTGTTCATAAAAAAAAAAATAACATTTTCATTCCAAGCTGGGAAAATCAATAAGCAAAATATCCTCTAATCACTATAACCTAATAACGGCATCATTTTGAATATTGACCTATAATAATAGTCAATGATGATTTATATTACTGCTAAGCTATATGTCTATAAACATTAATAATTTGTATTCAACACAACACATTAGGGGCGGCTGTCAGTGTGTCTCACTTCATCCTCTTCAAATATTTTTCTTTCATAATCTAGATTGACTCGTTGTCACTATCTCTTTGCACCATTAGTTTACCGAGACTGATTCAACGGAACTTGTAGTTGAAATCTACCTTCTTCTGCATGGCCAGCCAGTGCAAACGTTTCAGTTTCTTCGGGATCTGCCTGAAGACCGGCATCTTTGTAACGGCAGTGCGCGAGGAAAATTGCTTTGCCTGGTGCTTTTAGCTAGATGGTTTCAGACTGCCACGGACCTCTAACTCCCGGGCAAGCAGCTCCTTGACGGCGGCCATGAAGCGGCATTCGTTCTTTGATAAACTCCTCCTGAATGAGGGTCCTCAGTTGGTTTAGCTGAGTGTTACTAAACTTTTCCGTTATTTTTAGCATGGGGTTTGCACTTTATTGCTTGTTTTGTCAAAAAAGCAATCTTGCCTGAAGCCGAGAAACGATCAATACTCATATATCAACGGATGGATGCACTCTATCTTTATATGCATATTTGGCCAATTATCATGCAAACAAACTACCGATCAACTAAGTAGTTAAATGTTTACTATCAAATAATTAAAAAGTAAATATTTTTGGGAACGACATGTCTTCAATCCACGATTATAGGATACATTTTTAGCGCAATGTAGGTCAAGCCACAGTACGGAATTCGTGTTTCACCATGTTTATTTAATGTGCTGACATGTTCAGCTTAAATGGCTGCCACACCTAATCTAGGGTCGCTTTGCCTAACCCTTGATATATGATTGTGTGCTACTGTCCGTTCATATACTACAAACTGATTGTGGCGTTATCTTTGGCTATTTAATGGACGATCTACGAATGTGCATGCACCTTGACTAAATCCACGCTTTCCGATACTGGATTTAAGCATATAGGATTTAAGCACAGTAGAAGAATGTAGTAACAAAACAATGCTCAATCAGATCCGACAGAACTTACAAAGAAAAACGAATTTTATCCAAGGCGTATTCTACCCCACGCCAGTCTATCGTTCCCGATGGCCATTTCAGCTCGGCAAGTTCGCAATCCCATAAGAGGATCGGTTTGCCATTTATTGAGCATTGGACAAACGAAGCTGTGCCCTGATTTTATGGTGTTAGACATCAAAGTACTAAAACATTGCGTAGCGCAAAAAAGTGCGAAGGTTTATGGCAAGCTATCGAGTTGATGTGCGTGCTCGTTAGTGAGAGATTTAGTAGGCTTCACAATTTGGCGAACTTCACCGAGGGCGCGTGCGACCAGGCAAATTAAATTCCGGACTGTCGCCGGGATAACAATGCCGTGTGTGAAGGAATAGCTGTTGTTAAAAAACGCTAGCTCAGTTGAGAGATGTTCCTGCATAATGTATTCGGCCGCCTTGGTAAACCACGTTGAGTGAACAAGTGTGCAGTATACAGATGCACAAGCAGATCGAAAAGGAAGAAAGCAGTGGACTCGCAGAAGAGGTATGCAACTTGTCAAAGCAATGACTATAGAGCTTCATCATCTGTGCTGTGTTGACGCAGTATACTTTGCCTACATCTAAAGTCCAGCTCTACCCGCCATACGGTGAGAGCTATGTATACCTAAATTGAATTATTGAAATACTAAGATAAAATGGTGAGATAGCATGAGCAAATCCAAACGCCGAGTGTCAATGCTATTATCGTATGGAGGCTAAATTGATACGCTTTTTGTTAGACACGAAGTCGGTAGCACCGTTCTTGAATATGAGCGATGCGCGGGTTAGCCTATCTAGGTAACAGCCAAGCCGACGATGTGAGAAGGCGGCGCATTAAATGCGCACTGTTGAGGTATAGAAACAATGGGTGTTAGGGAATGCAGGCCAAAAGCAAGATATCGATTAGCGGAGTCCTTTGTAGTCTAGTTTTGTAAAGAAGATTGATTCTGGTATTGTGGGTTACACTTTTGTGATGGCAAGTGCAAATCGATGTAGAAAAAGTGGTTTACGTATGGCAAATAATATAGAACTTGTTATGTCACATAAGAAAGTTCAAGTACATTTGCTGCCACTGGGACAATTAGAGACATACGAGCATGCAGTACAAGTGCAGGAGACTACAATCCTAGCACAGCATAAACTAGAAAGACTCTAGCATAAGATAGGCAGATTGATAGGTAGAATAGAACAATTGGAGGATAACGGTGCCTCCTAGATCAATTCATATGATCAATACATGAGCTAACTGAATGTGGTTCCCAGTAAATCGGTGTTATAACTTACAATTTTTTAAAAACAAAATGTTTTTCAGTTGTCTTTTTCAGAAAAAAATATCTATGTTTTTTAACTCGTGCTGAGGCAAACGGGATATGTTCAAACATGAAACGAGTTGTTATTGAGAAAGTGCGGTTAGTGATAATCAACTCGATGCAATGCACGGTCATAGCGATAGACGCTCCTACTCATGAGCTTGAAGTAGTAACGTTGCAGAGCTAAACAAAGAGGCAGCGGCGTGCGATTTAACAACAGTAGGGCTGCCTTATTGGCAAATGAAACGTTGATGACTTTAATAACGATCGGGTAACGGCATGTTTATTTTTCAGCAAGCGAGATAAAAATTGAAAACTGATATCAGACGCTGGTAACTCTACTAAGCGGTCACTCACGTATCGCCTTAGGCAAAACTATAGTGCAGATGATAACCGGTGATGACAACCGGCAAAACTATGCCCGGTGTGGATCAGTTAATCGAGAATGCTGTTTGTCAGTGCGTGTCAGTAGTTGTGCGCTAGATACGATATGATAGCGGTTTGTGTAATGCTACCTAGAACAGGAGATTAAACACTTCAGTATTCTATTCTAGCGTTTATGTGTACTAAATCTGCTAATTACTGGTCTAGCCGATTGTAGGCTGATCATTAGAGACAGACGTGTTTAAAAAGAAAAAAGTTGATGAAGATGCTGTGGAGACCAAAAGAACCACCATTGACAACAACAGAGCCAGAAAATGCCAGACATAAGGACTGTATCCGACTTAAACAGCACCGCTGAGCTGAAATGTAAAAAAAAATCATTCGCTCCCCAGAAAATTGACATAAGAGCAAAGAGCACCCTTGTTAAAGTTAGATGAAATGCCGGCGGGGAATCCGGCAGTTTAGGTGCCTGAAGCATATACTATTGCATTGAACAGGTGAGATGAACACTTCTAACGAGTTTGAGCTGAGTCGCCGTGACAAATACCATAAGAGGATATGAAGGTGCAGCTACTCCATGCGTATTGCCGCAAATGCGTGTTATGTCATTCGTGTTTTCGGGTGAAGGTCATCTTGATCCCTGGAAGGTTTGACATTCGATTAGCTATCTGTCCGATTCGGGCTTTCCTAGAGAGGACAGTCTCACCTATGGTGAATTTTAGGAACACATTTTTTAGGAACACAATGCTCGTAGCGGGGCTTTTCGTATTCTTCACGCCAGGAGAGTTAGTCGCGTTAATCTTTTTTGAGAGACCCTATTTAGCAATACAATGTTAGGCTGTACGCACACGGAATATCAGTTCCACAGCCAACAGTCTAGTAATTCCACTACTCAATGCTTTTATTCAGCTCAGGAATAAAATTAATATTTTTGCGGTATATCTAACTGAACTATCTGAAAGTTAACACGTTCACTCACACAGGATTGTAATATAAATTGATTAATAAAATTCTAACGTAAAACACATATGTTTTGTTATATATAATTCGATCCATCGTGATGATCGATCAAACATATATATATATATATATATATATGCGACCAACGCAACATAAAGTTCATTGTGGCATGTGTGCGAAATCAACTTACCATATCCTGCAGATGGCTAAATCTACAGGGATTCTTACGGGATTTCCCGTATTTTATTCCCGCCAATGATCGCGGCTTTTGTGTGAAATTATGCAGATGTCCAGTTTTATCAATATTTGTGTCATGTGCATATAATTATATGCCAATATAATCATCATTATGTGTAACCTTGAAATGCAAACTCATTGCGAAATAAACAATAGTCAAAAATCGTTTCCTCTAAAAAATAATTGACTGTATGCTGTACGAAAGCTACACATATGGAAACGTCAAATTTATTTACAATCGTCATAAACGCGCATCACACCTGGCTAAAAGTCTGAAGCTGAGTTGAAAATATGACCTTTAGATTTTGATGAAAATTGTTTGCAGGTGCTAAGTCGGTTGCGTCGTGGTCTAGGGGACTGGTCGCTAGTCATAATTGTCATCTACCGGGGCGTCGCCGGTTCGATGTAAATCGAATTTTCATCTTCGTTTTCAACATTTCGAGTGTTAAGTTGGATGAATATGGACGGCAGATTTGAAAAATAAATTTTTTTTCGTCCAAATTCGCGTCACAGTAATTTCCTTGTAGGCAGGAGCACTGCGGCTTTTGAGTCAAATCACACCGGCTGTTTATCGAACAGAAGTAATTCTGTCGGGATTCAATTGTTGCACTTTTACCGTTGATAACTTCATCCCTACGGATAAAAATAAACATACATTATATATATATATATATATATATATATATCTATATATCGGTCTTCGAGGCTTTTCGGGACATTCTTTTCAACCTCTATGAATCCTCTTTTTCGTTGCGTACCAAAACTCGCAGACACTGCGTGCTAAACAGATCATTTTAATTTGTTTTCTGAACTGCGGCGGCTCCGCCGACACGCTAACAAAATGTATAGGAGGCATAAAAGGGTTAATTCCCCCAAGAGAAAACTGATATATCTAGCCAGCCGCAGGCGGTATCAACGTGGCTTACGTGCCGCTAGAACTGCCTTTTATCGAACACAATTCGAAACGTTGCGTAGTGACACAAGGAATCTCAGGAATTTCATCTATAAAACATGTGTTAGACATAACCACATGTTTTATTGATGAAATACGTTCATCCGAAATACTGATCCACAAGAAATTGCAGATGAGCTCAATCAACACTTCGCAACCATTAGCCTGCCCACCGTTGCGCCTCTCTGCTTAGAAGGTGACTTACCACCCATTCTTACAGACCTATAAACAAGAGCAATTTGTTCAGATTCTGTTCAGAACAAAAACTGCGCATCTGTCTTTCTCCTCAGGTACATTTCCCACATGTCTCAAAGCCTCGTTTGTGATTCCCCTTTACAAAGGAAAGGGCGATAAAACACTACCCGCCAGCTACCATCTCATAAGTCTGGTAGACTTTATGTCCAAAATATTAGTAGAACTGGCTCTGACAAGGTTTGAATCCATAAACTGTTTGCCGTCACATCAGTTTAGTTTCCGCCTTGGTCGATCTACGGAGTTGGCCCTCGTCCACTTATGGCAGTCTGTTGTGGATGCAGTAGAATCGACTAAAATTTGTCCCGGAGTCTTTCTAGACGTTACCGCGGCCTTCAGTTGTCTTAATCACTTATATTCTTACAAATGCTTCAGGCGTTGCAGTGTTCAATGAATGCTGTTGGCTGATTCCGCTCGTACCTAACCTCAAAAACGCAGGATGTGAGAGTTGGGTCGGTCGAGTCCTCCTGGAGATCCGTAGACATTGGTATTGCCCAGGGTTCTATTCCCGGACTTTTATTATTCTTAATTCGTATTAACTTAATTTCCCTCAATATCCAGAAGGTAAACTTAGGTAAGCCGATCGCTTTTGCTAATTATACGACGTTGCTTTTTGGCTCAATGTTTCCGAAATCTGTTTGGATTGCCTCATCTCCTATCATTAGTGGAAACAGTAATTCAATTTCACTCAATCTTTAATCAATTTGGTCTTGTCGTTAATTCCAGCAAGACGAACGTTAGTGCATTCCGAGCTCCCCAGCTAAAGATGCATCTCGACAGGAAATTCTTTCTAGCGGGGAGAGAATTGGTCTTCTCAGATACGACAAAATGTCTCAGCCTTATACTGCACGAGTGCATAAGCTGGTGGGCGCATTTAGAGTACATCAAGCCCAAATGCTACGCCATCATTTCAGCCCTCGTTTGCATGCGGTCTATTAAAGTTCCCGTGGGTGGCCTTCTCTTGGTCTACAAAACCTCGTTCCTGCCAGTTCTCCTTTATGGCATTCTCATGTGGGGGAGTGGGTATGATGTTGTTCTCCGTCGGGCTCGAATAATGCAAAACGATGCTCTAAAAGCCATATTTAGCAGGCGCGAGTCTCCGTCATTGTTCCCTGCATTGTTTTACACGGGTGGTCTACAAATGGCTACTCACCAACACATTTCGTCATGGTTGAGGCACACATTCTATTTGTGTTGTGTTTATTATTTGTGATACGTCTTGACTGACTTAACTTATTTTATGGCTGTTTATGACAGACAGCATATAATTTTTGATTTTATTGTTTTATTATTATCTATATATTTTTAATGAGAACTAAAGCATTTTATGATTATTATGGTTTATTAACACCCAGGTTGGGTAAAATTATAAGCATATACATCAGACAGAACTAGTGCTTCCTTCACGTCATTAAGTCTTCTCTCATCTTGCTAGTTCAGCTATTGACTGAACTGCTGGACATGCTGCAGCGTGGTATCTATCGCACTGGGCAGAGCACCTCGTGCACCTGCAACACTCCTAATGAATGTGGAATTCTTCTGTGCTGCATAACACGTGATTAAACCCGTGGGCTGCAAACGCCGTAGTTAAATGTCTGCTCTTGTATCCGGCTGCTCGCCAGGCCGTGCTTGTCATCGCTACCGTTTTATATATTCCTAAATCGATTTCCTGTAATTTTTCCATCCACTTCAAAGTATAGGCCTCAAACGCTCTCGTCCTAGGTAAACCCCATCGAAGTTGTAACTGTGTCAATAAAGACCCCCCCCCTCTAAGATATGAACTATTCTGTTTCTACAAGAATTGGCTAACCCCAAAACCTGTTTCATAAAGAAAAATCTGGCTCTATCTAGCAACTGCAGATCTGCTTCTCCCAGTTTTCCCCATATAAGTGATATACCGAATGTTGCTATTGGTTCTATTTTAATTTTAAAAAGGGCGGACGCGGCATGTATTGACAACATTTGCGGGTTCTTGATTGCTGCTGCTGCTCGAATTGCTCCCACTCTGCTTTCTATAGTTATAGTGACTCCCAGATAAGTAAATTTATTTACGAAATGTACCTCATTGCCCCTGGCTCGAAGAACGTCGTCTTTTGCTAATCGACCCCCTCGTCGAAACTTAACTGCTACTGTCTTTTGCCAGTTTATGCTGAGCCCCATCTCGTCCATATAATCAATTATTCGTTCCAGTCCCTGTTTTATCCTAAATAGAGTCCTACCATAGATTGCAATGTCATCTACGTACATTAAAGTACTTGCCCACTTTCGAGTCCATGCCTGTCTCACCCGGTTAGGTAGCCCTCCCAATAGTACCGAAAAAAGCAACGGACTAAGTCCGTCACCTTGAGCCACGCCTGTAGTTTGCTTTACTCTTCCCACAATCCTTATACCGTTGTCAATGCATACTATCCTCTCCCTAAGGATGGCCCCTAAAATGTTTAACAGCTGGTTCGAAACTCTTTCCAAGGCCAACTTCTCCATAATTATGTTTCTCGGCGCTAGGTCAAAGGCGGCCTTAAGATCGATAAATACCGCATATAACGGTCTTCTTGGCTCGCCTAGAGTTGCCCAAATCTCTTCTAACAATTGGCGCAGGGCCGTATGGGTCGACTTTGATCTTCTAAACCCATGTTGTTCTTCTGGTACTGCGTTTCTGGCTTCTAGGAAGTACCCAAATCTATCTGATAGAGCATTGTATTATGCAGTTCCTATAATTAACCATGTTTTGATCTTGAATACAAAACTACTTGTTGTAATCACAATAATAGCGCTATGTTAAAAGTCACTAAATCTTTCGAGATAGCTGAATCTAGACTATTCGAACGACATTTAAAATAATTTTAAAACCCTGCCCGAATACTAAGTGTATAATTCAATTATTAATTTAAACTGAAACGTTAATTAACGTTACAGTTTAAATTAACAATTTATTAAAGTGTTTTACATTTATGTCTCTGGTGAAGGCCGCAATGCAATTTGGTAATGTACTTAATCTAATTAATAAGTTGCTATGGAATACAATTCTAATCCTCGCGCATTGCGTTTATGAGCTCTCTAAGCATTTTTGGAATGAGAGCATGCTGGCCACCTTATTAGGCTAATTCCACCCTCTGCAATCTACCTCTGAACAAGTGGAATGGTGTCATAAAAATCAACACTGTTAATGGCAATAAAGTTATCCCTAACAGCCCTTGTATGAAGCACGATATGGGGCAATTCTCACATTTTCTTATAATGCCTCTTCATGCTATGCACTGTCTAAATCGGACTGCATTCTTAGTCGAACGGGGGTTTATGTATACGGGCTCTAAAAAGGGCTGGGAGTTTATTTACGGCTTCGCGTATACGTATCAGAGTGAAGGGAGCATTTGAGGTGCTTTATTTGGTTCTGAATATTAAGTTTAGGAGGATTCCTGGAGCGTTTTTGTTGCTATTTTTTTATAATGAGGTTAAGCGTAACTTTGCAGTGTTTTGATCTACAAAGATGTTCAACAGAGAGCTAATAAGAAAAACGCCTGGTGCATGCGCTGTTGCTAAGACCAGGTCAACGGTACTTTTCCTGTTCGAGCAAATGTATGTTGTCAGTGACTAGTAAATTTTTAGAGTAACATCTTTCATTCTTTCACGGAAAGCTACGGGCGTATCGGTATAGTTGAAAAACAGCAGATGAACTCTGCTTTGTTTATAAACGTGTTTATAAACGTCGAAACACATTAAGAAGCTATTCCTAATATTCTGTTTTGATGAGGTAGGTTGCGTAAGAGATAAATCAATGTCTCGCTATTTCAGCAATTATTCGCCGGTTAGAATAAACAGACCAGCAAAGCTTTCTTCCTCCCCGCTATCACGTTTCAGAAGGCTGCTGCTGTAATACTACTACCCTAACAATCAAATCAATCACCTATTCCGCGTTATATGCCAGCATGTTACTCACCTTACATCTCGGGAGACTTCGACCCGCACCAGTGGTTGTATCCACTGCTTCGAATGTTCGAAATGGGCCTCTCAGCGTGCGGGTCTACCTAGAGCTAGGGATTTTTTTATTGTTTATGCTTATGCAGTTCCCGATCGGTTGCCGGGATTGGGACATGGCTGGTTTTTAGTCTACTACCGGCCCACACTTGCAGACGAGTTCCCTGTGGTGGTGTCCGCGTGTGCGTACCGCATTCTTAAGTTAGGCCTTAAAAGCGACATTGCGAGGTTGAAAAGGTATTATTGCGAAGGGCAATAATACCCGCGGATGATTCCCGTGCAGGGAGGTCTGCTGGTACTCTCATCTTATTTTGTTTAGTAAGCCAAAGCAGCAGACATCCCATCCGGTACCCCTGGTTGACCACCAGAGCGTAGACCGGTTAGCCCGGAATCGGTGGCCAATCATCTATTCGTAAAATGATTTGTCTTAACAGTCCTTGAGTGGACCACGACCATATGACTATACGAATTCGTTGCCACATAATCTATATCATATGCCTTCCGTCCCATAGTCAACGGACCTATGAAACATTTCTATAAAAAGTTAATACAGCTTTCTGTTTGTGAGGATGGTGCCGCGGTACCATCCTCACTCGTACCATTATTCGCTCGCACTACGCGGTGATATCTTTTATATCTTTACGAGGATTACGATTCCAAGACCCCATTTTGGGCAACTGCTTTCTCAGGTAATTCATAGTAAATATTGGATAGATTTATGACAGAAGTCTCTTAAAAGTATAAAACCATGCTTGGTTAAACTTTTTCTCCATGTAAGCTTACAATTAACTTTGGTTCTTCTACCCTTCATTCTTCTATCCCTCTTTGATATTGCAATCCAGACATTCGCCAACAATAAAGCGGGTAGGTCGACGGCCGCAGACTAACTTAACGCCTATGATGGCATATTTTCGAGGGATACATGCAGTTGTGTTTTACGTATTCCCGCTAACGTTTTTACGCGTTAGGATGCAAATAGATCTAAATATATATGCTGCGCGCATTTATAGCCCCTTTTACTAAAGCATTTTGAACAACTTTTTTTTTACACCTTAAACATGCTGAGCTGTTTTTTTTGTGGCGCTCCTTTATGGGAGTGCGGTGCAGGAGCTGATGATCACCAGTACTTTGTCCAGTCAAATATATTCGCGTGAGTCTTTTATAACCAGGCACGTAAAATGCGTGTTAACTAAAACCAACTAAAATCAATAAAGTTTCGGAAACCTGCATAATACCAGAAAATACAAATTCATAAGTAAGAAAGAGTAATTGGATCCAGATCGCGAACATTGGTTACGGAGACAAGTGTGTCAGCATTGATTGTAAAATAATAGTTTCAAATTGCCATCAGCGCTTTACGGCTAGTACGCCCAATCGTCATATTGAAAGCAATGCCGCCGCATATATTAATATATGAAGTATGCAGTGAAGGAACCTCCGTAGCTACACTTATTAATCAAGTAATCGGGAGTATTACGCGTTTTATGTCGTATCTAAGTGTATAAATATTTCTGAAAAAGCGACAACAGTGACAAATGTGTTATACGGAACACTTACACATTCGCACAACCAGTACATTGCGTTATAAGGTAACGCAATATATACAACACAGACGACGTTCGATTTTGTAACCTTCTAGAGTCCTTGGCAAAATCACCTTGGTAAATTGGAAACTGGAAAAAGGAGATGTAAAAACTGCAGTTACACAGCAAGCCTCTAACGATGTATTTGCGACAGTCAGTGAGCAAGTTACTGTGGCATTACGGGGTAAACATGAAAGTTCATTCTTGCCATCTTCACTTTTGCCATATAGCGCGATCTTGTCTATGCGGCAGACATATTTACATACATCCGAAAGAATACATGTACGTCCCAGGCGCTGGATGCTTTACCCGTTAGTTTTACCCAGTAACATCGGGAGGTTTTAACGTTTTAACGAGATCACTCCATATCTGCAAATATTTACACTACGCACACGGCACGTATTTACACTATGTGGAAAGGTCGAGTTAGTGATAAAGCTCAACTTTAAAAATGACTTTAATTCTGTGCAACGCAGCTTTGTGTTTCAGGATATAGACCTCAGCTGTATTGTCTCGCATATCAGGTTTATAATAAGGCTTGTTTTTTTTTCGGGACAAAAGTGATAGCATTACCAAATTGTTCTCAACAAACAATACTGTTTTATATTGCTCAGATTTAAATGAACTAAAAAACGCTACGTTTTCTGGCCCAGATTTAAATGAACTAAAAAACGCAGATTTGGATGAACTAAAAAATGATTTCTTGCTCAGATTTAAATAAACTAAAAAAACGCTAAGCTTTTCAGTATTGGGAGACATCCAGCGAGTTAAGCGCGTTAAGGCAAAAAGTGATCTGGTGCTAAATGGTCATAAGTGTAAGGCTTAAGTTGTGTGGAAGGAATCCATCAGCAGCAACATACGTTAGAACTCCTCCACTCTTTCACAGAAGTCAGCATTTGCAATAAAGATGACTTAACACTACTGGGCTCACCAATATCTCAAAAATGTCTAAAGCAAGGCGCACAAGGGAAAACGAGGATGTTTATTGATACATTTGAGAAAACACAATCCCCTGAGGAATGCCATTTGGCACCGAGAGTTCTCTTTGTCCCTCGGACAACATAACTATATAAAGTTATTGACTTTTTGGACGGCGTTTTTTTTTTATTTAAACATCCTAGAGTGTACTTTACAAACGGTTGTTTAGAAGAACATGAGACAAGTTTATCCGGTCGCAAAATTGGTGGGCTAGGAATAGGACGGCCATTTAAACTAGCATTATCATACTCTCGAGCCTCGCAGTTTGCCTTTGATTTCTCTCTTGAGGTTTATCCTTTCCACAACATATCACGCACGTTTGGCCGTCGTGCAGAGCCGAGAGGACTTTAAAAAGGCCAAGTCAATTACGTGGCTCCGTTGACTGAAAATCATAGACTTTTTGCTATTAAGGTCATGGGCAAAACCTGCGAGTAAATCATCTGGTCGGTTATTTCAGGTGAGGACCGAGCGTGCTTGTCGGCAACCAAGCGTAGATTCAGTTACTGAGAGTTATTGGCTTTTGTCAAACTCTGATATTGTTGATCACGCTTTTATATTCGTGTTGGTCTTTGCTTAAACCAGAACCTGTATCAAGAATATGATTGCATCCTATGTGGTGCTCGAGCTGCATGCAAGGTTTGCATGAGGCTTGTAAAAAAATGCAACTTGCAACAAAAATCCCGGGAGCACAAGCGGTTAAAACACACTATAGCAAAGGTTTTCCCACGGACGGATTTTTCGACCAAACTACTGAATCTACTACTGTAGAACTCACCCGCCTAGCTATACCAGGCGGAAAACGATTTAATGTAATAACCCTTATACCAAATAAAAACGGAGGAACTGTTGCTTGGCTTGCGACCACACTGTTTTTACTTTGCAGGTCAAGGTTTTTGTTCACATCACGCAAAGCTGGTTGTGTCTTAAACAAGGCCAATTGAATAACGTAACTATACTACTTTAGGAAGGATTTAAATTTTATGTAGACTTTTTTTTTAACTCATAATGGGGTGTAAACACTTATCCGCCAGTGAATGTAACGACAAGCTACATCAGCCCTAGTTCCGATAATCAGACTATATATATATATCCTTAATGAAGCTGCCGAAGACACGACCAGAGCTCGCCTAAACGTCGTGTCCGCTAAGGATTCAGGCGACTGGTTACACGCGCTTCCCAGTGCACCCATAGGTACCCTTCTTGATGACGAGACGATTCGCATAGCAGTAGGCCTACGACTAGGGACAGACCTAGTTGGCCCGCATCGGTGTCAATGTGGTCACCCCGGCGACAAACTGGGACATCACGGCTTATCGTGTACCATCAGCGCAGGCCGACGCTCTAGACATGTCGCTATCAATGAGACCTTCAGCAGAGCCCTTAGGTCATGCGGTCGTCCGTGCATCCTTGAACCCACGGGCCTCTGTGCGGAGGACGGCAGGCGTCCAGATGGGATGACACTTACACCATTCGAGCGAGGCAAAATGCTGGTTTGGGATGCAACCGTTACCGACTCCCTAGAACCTTCTATGGTCGATGGCGGCGCATCCGAAGCTGGTTATGCAGCCCACCTTGCGGAGCACCAACAAGCTAAGAAAATACTCATCAATTGGGTATCCTCACGAATTCTGGCCTCTCGCGTTTGAGACCTTGGGTGCTCCTGGTGTTCGTACCAGACAGCTAATTCGCAAAGTCGGCACTATGTTAAATATGTCAACCGGTGATAGCAGATCGTCGTCCTTTTTTAAACAACGTCTGGATCTTGACATATAACGTGGAAACACAGCCTCCGTTCGTGGCACTCTTCTGAAGTGGTCTCGGCCTAGCCTAGACAAAGCGGACACGTGATTGTCACAATACACACCCGCTAGGCCCATTGGCATAGCTAATCTTCCGTAACATGTGCCCCACATGCATATTGTAATATACGAAAAATAAACAGTATATATATATATATATATATATATATATATATATATATATATATATATATATATACAGGGTGTTCCTATTTGTGTGTCCAAAACGCTAGGTTATGGTCAAACTCGGTTAGAAAATCAGTTTTGCCAATGGGTGGGAGCAGGGAAAACGTTTTGTTTAGGAGTGAGGATGAAATTTATAAAAGCAGTTATTCTGTCTTTTTTCTCCTACATAGTTGTGCAAAATCTACGTTTGCGGGAGAACCAGTCAGCGCACAAAGGAACCGATCATACCGGCGTGTTTGGCGGAATATTCTGCACAATAAAGTATACATTACTAGCTTGCGTAGCAAAAAGCGAATAGCCAGATTAAGGAAAGTCATAAAAAGTCAAAATGTTACGTTAACGCTTTTTTGTGCAACATCGTAATTTTTTCCATTACGACCAAAAATGCACGTCCAAAAGACTACTCTCAGGCAATAGCAGATTTAATGCCCACTACAGTCGTACCAAAGTGATGGTGCTGCGTTACGTAGTTGCCAAGTAACTAAGCTTTTTCGACAGTCATATCGAAAGCGAAGGCATGCATACTTGCATAGGGTGTATGAGAAAGTTAGGTACATATTTTGAGGTTTGGTAGAACTCAGCAAGAGAATAATTTTTTCTAATGGAAAGAGGGGACGGAAACGTCTTGGCAAAATGCTACGGTTCTGGACGTGAAAACTTCAACGTGAAACATAACAACTATGACTGTCGAAAAAGCTTAGTCACTTGGCAACTACGTAACGCAGCACCATCACTTTGGTACGAATGTAGTGGGCATTAAATCTGCTATTGCCTGAGAGTAGTCTTTTGGACGTGCATTTTTGGTCGTAATGGAAAAAATTACGATGTTGCACAAAAAAGCGTTAACGTAACATTTTGACTTTTTATGACTTTCCTTAATCTGGCTATTCGCTTTTTGCTACGCAAGCTAGTAATGTATACTTTATTGTGCAGAATTTTCCGCCAAACGCGCCGGTATGATCGGTTCTTTTGTGCGCTGACTGGTTCTCCCGCAAACGTAGATTTTGCACAACTATGTAGGAGAAAAAAGACATAATAACTGCTTTTATAAATTTCATCCTCACTCCTAAACAAAACGTTTTCCCGGCTTCCATCCATTGGCAAAAATGATTTTCTCACCGAGTTTGACCATACCCTAGCGTTTTGGACACACAAATAGGAACACCCTGTATATATATATATATATATATATATATATATATATATGACAAAAACATACGAATGTACGTAACGTAAAAGATTAATATATTTAAGGCTAAATTTTTTCTAGTCAATTACGGTCGGACGCCTCTCTCCTGTGTATGTGTGACCCTTCGAAAGTGTAGATCGGTGATGTCGGATATGTTGTATTTTTCTGCAGGCTTTCTAACAATAAATGATTGTGATAGCGTGGAACGACCAAGCACAGAACCCAAAGGCTCTACTGAGGTGTACCAGCGGATTAGAACCTGTGATTGAGCACTTTAGAAGACACGTAAGTCTGGCATTGTTGCGCACTGGCTACCTAATGATGAAATGACACTAGTGATTCTACGGTAGTTGTTGCTGTTGCTATGGTTACCAGTTAGCGGTGTTGTTGTTACTGCAATCCAATATTATAGCGTGTGTAACTGCTTTCTCCATCGTAGTATAATCATGATTGGTATTGCTGCTGGTCTTGACGCTGTCATGGTTACTGCTATCGCCGCGGTGAAATGCAAACTAGGGCGTCGCTTCGAGGTGCTAATCATTCTACACTGTCCAGTATCATCATAACGCGTATAAATGCGTACCATACGAACTTTCAAATAAATCACTGTTTATACACCGTGATGTCCTACCAATGGGGGTGAAGTCAAAGGCAGGACAGCGGGAGCTAGGTGGTGCTTGTTTGTCTGCCTTAGTGTCGGGCTTCAATGATAGACAACCAACTGAATCCGGCCAGTTGACCAATTAACCGATACGGAACGATGGCGGGAGCAGCGACAACAACAAGAGCAACATTGACGGCCTATTCGATCCATCTCTGTGAATCCGAATGCTTATTTACTTGGTCAGCTTTGGTGCAAACTGACAACCCAAACAGATGGTTGCCTTGTCTAATATGTCACTTCTTATTCACGCATTATGACACAGCAGACCGTCTGCCCGTACGGCGCCCGTCGCCTGCTACTGCTGCTGATGCGGCAACGCTATATGCGGGGTAACAGGGCCAGCCCCGCGAGAGGCTATAAACGAGCAAAGTGTAAAGCGAAAAAAAAACGCTGAATCGTTTATTCGCTTTTTGCGTAGTGCCCGTATGCGTGGACAGTCTCTTCTTGGAGGGCGTTTGGTGACCTCACCATGAGCACTTGTGGAGACCCTAAGATGAAGCAGCGGCGAAGCCTTCAAGTTGAGTGGCTAGTGACGGACCAGGAGGAGCTCACTAGAGCTACGCTGGTCGCGAAAGGTCGATGCTACTGGGAAGTCCCCGGGCTGGCTGGTTATCGTCAATCATTGCGTCAGTGCAAAGAACGCTGCGGAAGCTGCGCGGATGTTTTTTAAGGCATAGCGGGGCCACTCTGCACGAGTTCTGTAAGTTCGATCATGGGGAGGGATGGTATTTTCAGCGCCGGGAGGCCTATGGGCAAGGTCGTCTTTAGCACTTGTGCCGTGATTAAAGCGGTGAAAGCTTCGACTTCCAAAGCCGAAGAAGATCCAGTTTGAGCAGATGTAGCCACCGGATACTGTACAAATGTAAAACCTTCCATTCCGGAAATTTTGCGCCATTAATTCTGTGTTGACAATATTGAGGGCTGAATGATAGGCTTGAATAAATTTCGAAAAAAAAAACGATTGGTGGGAGGCGTCGAGGATGCGCAGGCGAATTGGGCATAAATCACACTTAGCCGAGTGGGGCCCTTGCAGTTGATGCAAAAAGTCTCGTTCGAGCATGCTTTAAACAAGTGGTTGGGCTTGGAGCACTGGCGATGATATTCACATTATTTATTGAAATATCATCACATATGATTTAATTGGCAAATTATTGACAGTCGGTAAATGTGCCGCTTTATTTCATTATAAATAGGCGTCAGTACTTTTAGGCATTTCCCCCGCCGCGCTGAACTCCTACAACTTCTTCTTATGTAAATTGTCTCAGGAACGCGGATTATTTGTCCCCGTTTTTATTCTCGATGATCTTGACGATTATCCGCATTATGAAATAATAATAATAATAATAATAATAATAATAATAATAATAATAATAATAATAATAATAATAATAATAATAATAATAATAATAATAATAATAATAATAATAGTTGCATTTGTTTAAACTTCACAGCTGTAAATTTGAAACATTTATGTTAGGTTAAAAATGTTTATTTATGCATGAGGCGCCATCCTCTCAGTCTTTCGTATATTATTAGGGATAGACTCCCTAATCATATAATAAATAATACTGATGGGCTAGAGAACCCGTTCACGCGGAGACAATTGTTTACTCCAAAGTGCTAACATTAAAAGTTATATAATACTGAAATCTCGCTTCGTTCAATCTACCTAGTTTTATCGATCAACCTGACGGACGCTTACAACCTCACCGCAACCTAGATCATTTGACTTGTCTAAAATAAATAATAAAATTAGAATAATGTTCATTTCACTCAAATTGAGTATAATATACGTTAAAAATATTTCTTCATGAAGCTCTATCTCCTTCACGCTTCCGACGAGAGAAGTAGTGCAACAATTTTCGGTCCAGGGCTGTGCATTCAACTGCATGGTACTGGACACACCTTTGCATGCAGAACCGGCAGGTGCACAACTCGTACTCCTCGTGAAAGGCTGTGTTTGAACATGGAGACTGGCACCTGGGTCCCCTTTTGCCAGGCCATCCTACTCCTCATGCCATAGCTACAATGTGTGTTGCCATGTCGCCTTCTTCTTAAGGCTCTGGTCCCCCTACAGGCGGCAGCGCTCTTCTGTCTTCCAGTCCCATAGAATAGTGCCTGCGAGCACGAGCGCCACCGCCGTGCTAACCGTGCGGTCGCCATGGTGACCCTAAGGGCTCCGACCCGTTAAGCCAGCCATAAGCGGGCTCTGTTTGCCTTCGGTTTGAGAGCGTTGGTCGGCCAGGCCGGAGCCCTGTATAGAGCGACTGACTCGGCCACGCTCGGCCACGGATATAATAATCCTTCTTTTTGAGAATCGCTTCACTTTTAGCGGGGGCCAGGGTAAGCCCCGTCATTCGCATTCATTGCGCAACGTCGAAAAGGGCTTCGTTCTCACGCGCCTCAAGACGGCCTATTCTCCGAGCATGAACGGTGAGGACCAGGTCGTCAGCGTAGGCGAGGAGTTCGACCCCGGGTAGGAGATTCCCCAGCCGCAGCACGTCGTCGTACGTAATGTTTCATAGCAGGGAGCCTCGTATTGAGCCCTGTGGCACCCCTGCGGTCATCTTAAAAGTTTGGTCATGTAAGTGGATAATCCTGTCATGTAGGTCGTTCGATAAAATCCGTCTCAAGTAAAAATGCGCTCTTTTCCTGTAGAGAGCATTGAGGATAAGTCTCCACGGGGGGCTAATAAAAGCGTTCTTCACGCCCAGTAGTATTGCTAAAAATAAGCCTCGGCGTCCGGGCGAAGGGTCGCGGATGCTTTCGGCCTTTACTTGGATCTTCTTTATCGCTGCAATAGTGGAGCGACCTTTAGGAAACCCAAATTGGGCCTTGGAAAGGAGACCGATCTCCTCCGCGAACTCTCTGAGTCGTGCCTCTACGATGAACTCGAAGGTTTTGGCCAGAAAGCCGAGCAGGCATATGGGCCGGTACGAGCCGGAGCCCTTAGGTATTAGCATGAGGTCCGCGGCCTTCAACGCGGTAGGGAACAAGCCCGTTTGAAGCATCTCCGTCGCCGCGGCGGCCACCGCTTTTGGGTATTCCTTCAGCAGTAGCACAACTGCAAAGACGAGGATCCCGTTTAGACCCGGTGCCCTTCCCGGCTTAAGGCGTTCCCGCGCTGCGAGCACTTCGTGCGGGGTTACCTCTAGTATGCTGTCCTCAGTCTCCCTTGTGGCTTCGAAGTACGGTGTCCGGTCGAAGGGCAGGTGCCGCGGAAAGAGTGCCCCCGCACCATCTTACATGAGCGGCCCCAGGGGTCGTCCTCCAGCTCTTCGGGAAAGGCTCTCAAGGAGCGTTCCTTGCTTCTGGAGAGTTCCCTACGCAGGCAGGCTTGCAGCCTTTTATATTCCATGCCGTGTTGCAGAGCGGCTTCCTCCTCAGGCGCGGCTCGCCGGGCGCGGGTGAAGGGACGTCGCGCCAGGATGCACCTTCTCCTAAGGTCTTCTATTTCGGTCGTCTACCAGTGTTTCGGGGTCCTTCGGTGCAATCGGTGTATTCTGCGGCCCGTAGGGACCCTGCAGGATGTTTTGGAGGTCCGCGAGTGTTGTTGGCGGCCCGTCCTGGCCGATAAGGGTCCTAAGGGACTCCCGGATCTCGTTGACCCCCTGGAGCTTAGTTGTAGGGCGGAGCGTTGTGGGCGGTCCCTCGCGAGAAATAGTCACATAAAACTCATGTATATGATGGTCACCTAGCGACTCCTCGTCCAGTAAAGCCTTTCAATTTAAAACACTGTGTGCTTCCGCTCTTCTTATTATTGTAAGATCGATGCACGAGCTGCGCCCAGCTCTATGAAAGGTGGGCGTACCCGTGCTATGAACAACTAGGACCTCCGCCGCCAACCACTCGAGTGCGGCGTGGCCTCTTCGGTTGGTAGCTGTAGAGCCCCATGTAGTGGAAGGTGCGGTTCAATCTCCGCTTAAGACTAAAAGTGGCGCGTCGTTTCGGTTAAAAGACCCTGTCAAATTGTCAAAAAACCTATGAAAGTCTTCGAGAAGGGCGTTGGGACTGCAGTAGCAGGAGTCAAACCGCCCAATGTCCATTAGGGTCACCCAAGTAAAACCGTACCCGCTGCCGTGTCCGGAAACCCGGAGGCGACAGCGGTTTTCAAGTTGTCCTTTACAATACTGAGTGGGCTGTGGCTCTTAATATTGGAAATTAAAAAAGACCACCTTAAAAATGCCTTTACAGGCACACCATCTAAAGTGTTAAAGGCTGTTATGGTATTTGTAGGGGTTCCGCTCGTATACATATTGAAACTAGCTCCACTGAGCTTACCTTTTGTAATATTTTCAAGTATATAGGGCAAGATGCGACTAGCGAGAGAGTGCCCGGAGTTTTTCTACGAAAGTCGATTCGTTGTATCCGGAGGTTCTTATTTAAAAGCTCGATCACATGGGTGTAGCTAAGAATTGCCCACTGATTTGCATATTAATATTAAAGTAGATGACCGCCTATAAGGCAGAGTCTATACAGGTACCGGGGTACTCGGTCCATTCCGCTTTATAAGACTACATATAAATGTAGTCTACATAAGAGAAAATATTATAAAGACTACATACAAATGTAGTCTTATTTGCTTTCAACAGACCTTACATCTAAAAAGCACATGTACTTTTAGGCTCCCAAGTGTGATTTTTTTACCGAAATTGCTGTAGCAATCAAACAGTTTATTGCGCAGATGATTTGTTTGTTTAAAGTTTTGTTTTTTGTTATTTAAAGTATTTAGACAAATGCTCTCATATGATAGCTTTTTAACAAGTTGACTTTGCGTTTAAATTGCTGATGACAAGTATTGCAAACATTATGATTTTAGTTTTCAAATTGACTGTAAAAATTATTTAAATTTATATATAAAAGTCTGAATATAAGGTTCATAAATGAGACAATCAAACTGGTTCTCACTGCAACGGCGTTAGGAATCCCACTTTACGGAAGCATGATATGTTATGTGCGCTAAACACGTTATCGCGCGTTTATGAAATCAATTCGGGTCTATTATATAGCAGTCTGGGACCTCACGTGGGCTGCTAGCCCAGTGCCCACCGCTCGATTGGAACATGATATTAAGTGCCTGGGTCGGATTTGCACTCGTATGTCCGTCACATAGCACGCAATGACTACGAGCTACTTGCACTAGAAAAGGTAAACTGATACACTCATCCGACATAGACTAGAAGTCTCCGAACGGACCGGATCTGCAGAGATCTAGTTACGTCAACAAACAAAGCCGTCAACAAGGCTCTAGGAACGCTGCAATACCTGTATTGAGCAACCGGCTTTTAGAAAACAAACGAACAAACAGTTACATCCTAATTTTACGTGAAAGTTGAAGAGTCATCTGTTGCGTGATTGAGTCACTACGAGGTAGGGAAGATGTCGAAGGGTATAACCATTGATTGACCCTGTAACGAATTAATCTAAGTTACGTTTTAAATTAAACTTAAAATAACTTTATTAGCTTGTTCGCCGCCGTCAATCGTAACCCAAAATGGTTTAGTAGAGGTTGGTTTTACTCTGGGGTCTTTTTGTTTTAAAAAAGTAGACGCAGTCATTTAGTTAATAAATAAAACATGTCAACTTGTATAGTTTTAAGCTCCCATATATCCGAATTTTTTGTAAGCTCTTTTAGAACACTACACCAGCTCAGGGCTACGCACTTTATGGTCTTAATAAATGTGAGCAAAATGTCGGCAGGATAGATCGGCCTTGTGGCTCGACTATTTTTGTTTTCAAATGTCGACATCATTTTGGTGGTATGACATTTACTATGGTATCATCATATAATCATTATTTATATTTTTATTACGACATCTGACATTGTTGCTCGTTGTGTTGTGTTATTTTATATCTTAAGCCAGCTATTGGTATCGCTCTACCTTGCTCAGGGTCAACTAGAGATCAGGTTAATCGACCAGCGCTACCAATAACTGTAAAACATATAGTGTTATTTACAGGTATTATAGTTGTTATTGTAGTCGTTAATATCGTTTTTTTTGTAGCCACGATTGTACCGTCATCAGCGTTGCTGCTGTTGTTGCTTCTGCTGCTGCTGCTGTTGTTGTTGTTATTTTTATTGTTGTGATTGTCTTGCATTGTAACGCTGATGTCGATCAACGTCATTTCAACCTGTGAGCAATGCGCGTCAGACTAACCTTCTCGTAACGCCGGCTTCGTGTACATGTCATAGTGGCGGCTGTTTTCACCGTCAAAGCATCCGTCAAGGCCGACTCGCTGTCGACTTTGATTGTTCCCGCTGCTGACTACGGCTTTGACGTCTCCGCAGCTCTAATCAGAACGGCGCATGTCATCCCGGCACACTTACGGCAATTCAAATTTAATACAACAATCGATATTCTCATATTTATATTTGTATATATATTATTGACGACGTAGTCTAAGGGAGTTGTGCGCTAGACATGCCTGTCGTCTACCGGGGCTTCTGTCCCTGTTGTTGATCAATTTTTTCTGAGCGATGCTCATTGAGAAACGATAATAAACCATATCGAGAGATGAGGGTCAGCGACTACGGACTACTCTACCACAAAAACGGTTAGGGAAACTTTAGATTATTTATTACGTTTATTACGTTGCCGCTCTAAACGCCCCTAACGTAAACGAGTGATATGTGCATTTAGGTATAGATATCAGACAAATAATATGTATATATATATATATATTTATGTTGGTTACGGTACGGTTATACGTAAATACGCAAGCGCATAAAATATGTAGCGATTAGTAAGTGATCAGACACCACTTATGCGCATCACTCGAGAGTAATAATAATACAATTACTCACTTGATAGAAAGATAGATGGATAAATGGGTAGATGCAAACATCCATCGATGGGTATGTTCCGACTCGGCAATGAGCTGTCCGCTGAAACTTGCTGCGAGTTATGTCAAACAACGTCGATGTAAGACAAGACACTGTTTTCGTTGACAACGGAATAGATCTAAAACGCTGACACGACATAGAAGAGCGTAGATTCGATCACAAACTGATACTGGTTAAATCTGGCTAGTAAGCCAGACGGTTCACATCGCTGGTTGATGGGTGCCAAGGCTGCAGTCTAGTTTGGCGCAGTTAGTGTGAGGTTGACAGTGTCTGCAAGTACAACCCTAGCAAGACGATGATGACTTGTCAGCGGGCTGCTATGAATCGCAACTCTTCTGTTTGACTGTTCGGCTTTGTACAAGCTAAGACACAAAACATATATATATATATATATATATATATATATATAATAATTTTTTTTATGGGACCGTTTTTTTGTGTAAGTTCTATAATTCTTCATTGAGCTTGAAATTTACATAATTACATACATTCAAACAATTGCAACTATTTAGGGCATTTTGCAGAAAAGACTATCGCCCGTGTCTGGCGGCTCTTGTGAGTGTGTCAGCATTTTTCATATTACATAACGGTGTTTGGTAGAGTTTTTTATTTACGTTTTAATTGTGCTGAAACCCTCATCCAAATACACATGTTTTTAATATGTCCGGCGAAATTAAACAAGTCTGTGGTTTAAGTCTGATTTTGAATTCCTTTGTAGATAATTCTAATACACATTTAAACAGATGAGGAAATGTGGCATTTATGTTAACCAGACAACAACTGAGCATTAAATAATTCGTCACAAGCCTTGTATATGGGTGTGTTACAACATTGTTTACAGCACTTCTGGTAGGATCAGCTTTATTAGAAGTAGCCCCAAAAGGGATACGGTTCCTGCTATAGTGTGCCAGAATGCTATATATGTATATTCCATACAAGTGCAATATATTTTCATCTCTCCATATGTCCTCAGTGGTTTTCCTATAGGCCAATCCAAATATATTTCGTATGCATCTTTTCTGAAGAGTTACTATTGGTTCGACATTCGACTTAAATGAAGCACCGTATAACAAAGCGCCATATTTTAAGTGTAAGAAAATAAATGCGTAATACACGATTTTCTTAAATTCAAGGGAGGCAATATGTCGTAACGTATGCAAAAGTAAAGCACCTGTTCTAAGTATGTTTATCGTGTGTTTAATATGAATTTTCCAATTGATGTTATTCTGTAACGTAAGACCAAGGTATTTATAGTCGTGTACCTCACCAATTATCGGACAATTGCAGTTTGTCTCAAGATTTAGGCTCGAGCCGGCAACAAAGTCGAAGCACAGCCCAGGTATCATTACATCTGTTTAACGGCAGGTTTTCGACTTTCGTATTAGCATAACAACCTAAAGAAGCTCATGAATGGCAGGTACTGTTAAGTGGTGGTTCAGCAGCGTACCCCATCTTGATTTTCATAACTTTCGTCTTCTTTAAATTAAGACATAGATTGTTGATTCGCAACCAGAGATTGTTCCTCGTCATAGTACTGGTTACCTTCTCTATTAGCTCATTTCTGGTATCACGTTCAATTAGAATGCATGTATCACCCGCGAACTGAACAATTTTCACATCATTACAAAATGAGTGTATATCGTTAATGTATATATTAAACAGTGTTGGTCCCAGAATGGAACCCTGAGGTACGCCGTGATTACCAAAAGCAGGTTCACTCAAACATTCCTTATACTTTGTACGCCGTTGCCTGTCAGATAAGTAGTCTTTAAATATGTCGTTTTTTGTCTTGCATAGCCCCAACGCCTTCAATTTATTTACTAATCTTATCCGATCTACACAATCAAAAGCTTTCTGTAAATCAAAAAAGACCAGACAAACTTGTTTTTTCTTCTCTATCATTGCCCCAATGAAGTTTCGAACTTCAATCATTGCATCTTCAGTACTTCGCCCTTCCCTAAATCAGAATTCACCCGGACAGAGAATTTTATTTTTTTCAATAAAATCAACTAGTTAAGAATGGATTATTTTTTCGAGAATTTTGCCAAATACAGTAGTAATAGATAGGCCTAATGTTATCAAGGCAAATCTTACCCCCTTTATGAAGTAGCGTAACTAAAGATTACTTAAATACTGTGGGGAACGTTCCACTTTGTAGACATAATTTGTAAAGATGCTCCAACAATGGTGCCAGAGCAACTGCATTTTATTTTACTAGTTTTGTAGAAATCTTATCAGTTCCCTCAGTTGTTGAAGTTTAATAGCTTGCAGTACTTTAGTTGAGAATGGCGTTTCGAGGTTCATTTTGTTTGTTGGGCCTTTATGGTCAGTTAGAAGTGTTTTACTACTGGACCCAGCGGATTCCGCAACTTTAGTTCCAATCCCTGCTAGATGTGCATTGAGATAGTTTAGTTTGTCTTTAAGCGATCTTTTAGGAGTATCTTGCAGATCTTCAATGGAAAGCTGTTTAGCTTTGGAACCCTTGAGCTCGGCTAGCATTATCCTTAAAGCTCGTTTTGTATCCTCCTTTGAAGCTAAGAATTTAGCTTTTAGATCTTCTTCACACAAATTTCTGATTATCCGTTTAAGTTGATTTCTATATCTATTAAACTTTAATCGATCCGGGTGGTTGGGGTCCAGATGACTAACCTTAAGAAAAAGCTTGTTTCTGTACTCTATACCTTGTACAATGGCTGAAGACATTCATGGTTTCCTTAGTCTATGCTTGCTTTGTCGTATAGCTATTTCCTTAAAGCATAATTTAATAATATTTTGAACTCATTCCGTTAGATGTTTCGCAGCAGTATTTGGGTCAGATATATTATGATGAGAAGACCAGCTGGTTGTACGTACTATATAACTAATCTGTTTGAGACTAAATGTAACTTTTATTTTTTTTTTATTAAGATGATTTGGTCGATTTGGAACCAAGTCCAACCAAGATATATATGTCTTGGCGAATCCAATTATAATAAATTATCGTTTATTAAGGAATAAAAATGGAGCTACAATTGTCTTCCGAGAACGTGTGCACAGGCAATATTACTCTATCTCGTATAGAGTCGGCTGGGACCACTTCAGCAGCGTGCCCCGGACGGATGCCGCGTTCCCGCGTTGGACGTCAAGGTCGAGGCGCTGTCTCAAGAAAGCCGCAGATCTTTTGTCTCCAGTTGCAAGGTTCAGCTGCTCACCGACTCTGTGGAGGAGCTTGCGAGTCAAGTTGCCAGGACCGCCCAAGGTTTCGAACGCTAGGGGTTGAAACTCATGTGGGTAACCTATTGAGGCGTATTTTGCGAGCTTCCTTGCCTCGGCTAGATTACCAGCGTGGCCTGCTGAGATCGCCCCGCCACCGACCATTGAAGGTGCTAATGAGTCGGTGACAGTGGCGTCCCAGACGAGCATCCTGCCCCTACTAAAGGGGGTAAGAGTCATCCCATCCGGGCGCTTCCCATCGTCGGTGGAAAGACCCTGGGGCTCTAAAATGCAGGGGAATCCACTTGATCGAAGCGCTCGGCCGAAGGTGTCGTTAATGCCGGCATGCCTGGCACGCCTTCCCGCACTATGTAACTTTTGTCTTGATATTATTAACTTTTGGTCTGGTTATTCTAGAGATCGAGAGTGTGATCAACCAGAGCAGCGTGATCGGGTCTTTCTATGCATTTTATATTGGGGTCATTCATGTTTGTAAAACTATGGAATATGTGATCGATAGCTGCACCTAATTCTATTCTTGTAATACCTTTGAAACTTGACGCCCACCCTTGAGTCGCTATTATATCCAAATACTTGCCCGCATACACGTTGTCTGCATAAATGTTTATGTTCATGTCGCCTAGTATGAGTCTATTATTTCTCCCACTACCAGCTTTACAAATTTTATAGATATCACTTTCTAAGTATTTATCAATATCGGACGCAACTCTATTCGGATATCTGTATACTGAATTAATCTCTAATATGCCAGAGGTAGTGATTACTCTGACTCAAGCCCACTCGCAATTAGTTAACTTACTGGTTGCAAAATCAACAATATTATAGTCTTTATGAATTTAAATTGCTGTCCCACCTGCTCAATTTTTTGTAGAAGAACAGGAAAATGCAAAATAATCCGGGAGATTATATCTCTCTTTCTCTCTCTCTCTCTCTCTCTCTCTATATATATATATATATATATAGGGCGGATCGACAAATTTATCTCCCGATAAATTTTGTTTAGACGCGCCAAACCTGAGCTACTCGTAGGGGAAAATTTGCCAAATGGCGGCGGTGTTTTTTGTTCAATAAGGTGAAAAACGAAGTGCAGCTATTCTTAAGGATTCGGTGGAGAAGCAACGTATCGGCGTCAAGTTTAATCCTATAACCCAAATCAGATGTTCTTAAGTTGCGAAAATATTGGGGCATGGTGATTACGCACTGTCCCGAGACACTATGTATACATGGTGCCGTCGATGTGATTATCATAATATTAAAATAAATAGAAGCGTACACGCGACGGACGTGAGAAAACTGGTATTGGCATCCGTCCGGTAAGGCCGTCGAGCGTCAATGACGAAAAAAATTACTAAAAAATAAGTGGTATCGTACTGCGGTCATGTGGTCGTGGAAGATAGCTGAGGTATTAGAGGTATATTATAAGTCAGTTGTAACAGTCTTTACTAATATTTTAAGCGTTCGAAGTTTGCTCCAAATAGTTGAATTTTCTGCAAATAACGCTCGCTGGAAAACGTCCGAAATAAACCATCAGGCGATAGCAGATCAAAGAGTGGATCAAAGAGCACTGTGAGACGCCGACCACTTATTACCTCTCACATCTTGTTGATCAGTTTAACTGTAATTACTCTGGTCTCGCGTTGTTCCCGATCTTCATCATGTACGCCTGGAACTGGCCATGTCCGCTCAGCGCCTGGGCAGTGTAATATGTCATTGGCCCCTCTGGCGTATACCACTTGCGCAGGTCCGTAATGAGGAAGCGTGTCCACGTATCTCTCGTGCCTTTAACAAGCGGGTGGGTCCACAACTCCGCTCAAGCTGCGAGTGTGGCTTCTCGAGCCTCAGTCCACGATATCTTCCCGTTTAATCTTCGCCTACTTCTCTCTTCGGCTAGCATGTCCTATGGAAGCAGGCATGCGAGAACAGGCAGGACGTCCGTGGAGACCGTCCGGTACGCCCGGCTAACTCGAATTGACACACCCCATTGGGAGCGGCGCAGGGCCTGGCGGGCCGTGACCGTCCTTAGTGCTAAGTCTGTCTACACTGGTGCGGCGTATAGCGCTTCTGCAACAGCAGCTAGTAGGCGCCGTTTGGTGTCGGATGCGTCTTCCTCTCGAGGCAGTATACGGGCCAGGTTGGCCAATACTCTTGCCACCTGTTGCGTAACCTGCTTGATGTGTGTGGTATGCCAGTTGTACCTGTGTCCAAGAGCGAGGGGTGAGAGCTTGCCCCTTGAGCTCCAGGGACATAGGCCCTGTCCGCCTGCGGCCGGTTTGGAAAAGAGACTCGGCTTCTTGTGGTGCTAGCTTTAGGTGATGTTCAGTCATCCACCTGTTTATTCGATTCAGAGCCGTGTTCGCCCTGGCCTACAGGATAGTCCATGTGCGATCCAGCAATATCAATAGCATGTAGTTCCGTGAGCAGAGTGGCCGCCGCTGCTCGGCGCGAGCCGCCTGTATGACTCGCTCTACGGCATCAACGGTGGAGCGGTCCCTGCGGAATCCGTATTGGTCGTTTGTTTGAGAGGGCATACCTCGCCTCCATTTCTTCGTTCAAGCGCTGAACGAGCACGTTTCCGACTAGTTTGCTTACAGCGTCGAGTAAGCACATGGGGCGGTGCGCTGACGAGCCGGGTAAAACGTTCGGCTTTGGTATTAGTACTAAGTGGGCACGCTTCCACTGGGTGGAAAAGCGACCCTCTAGAAACAAGCGTGACACTAGCTCTGAAGAGGCTTGGGGTAGGATCGTGCCAGCAGTCGCCCCACGTCCGGGCCCGGGGCTTTACCCGGTGATAACCGCTCTGCCGCTTCTGTTGTGTCTTCTGTTGTTACTACCGGGATCTGTTCAGGGTCAAGGGGAATGCTGGTATAAGCGCGGGCCGGTTGTTGCGAATGAGCTTGAGATTTCCGCCGGGAGAGGTAGTGGTGATGTGCGGAGCTTGCCCATAACGATTCGATAGGGAAGACTCCACACGTTCGCCTCAAACGAATTCACCAAGGCCCTCAAACAGCCCAAGGCTTCAAGAACACGGGCACTCTCCTCTGTCACTTATTTGTCGAACACGCAGTCTCCCCGTATACGGCCACAATCCGGCAATGTGTATTGGCCGGTTGAAGGCTTTCCGCAGTTAACAATCTATAGTCTCGTTATTCCTTAATCACTTAATTTTGCAATGGGGACTCGATGACCTTCTCACACGTACTGCCGTGTCAATTAGACGGGACGCACAACAGTCTGCGTCTCTCCTCCGTTATGCGCAAGCGCCTGCACATGCCCAGAACCACGCCGGGCACACCATTCGGAAATCTATGTCTCACTGCATTATTCCACAGCATTTTAATTTTTGTTAAACAGGTTTGGCTATTACGACGCTGTATACTTTTGTTTATTTAAACACCCTTTTGTATATATATATATATATATATATATATTTATGTATATATATATATATATATATACATATATATATATATATATATATATATATATATATATATATATATATATATATTATACATATATATTATATATATATATATATATATATATATATATATATATATATATATATATATATGTCTCTACTCTACTATATATAAGTCTCTACTCAGCTGTTGAGCCGGACGGTCGCACTGGTGCACACCGTCAAACAGTTCCATTTTGCAGTTAAAAGATGCAAAATTGTTATAATTCGCCGCGTCACTGTGTTAGATAGGTTAGCAGTGCGTTCACCATTGCAAAGGCCTGTCTGAAGTGCATTTTAGCGTTTTTAAGTGGAAGTGATTGTGCCGGTTTTTAGATTTAGGTAAGGTGAGTCTACCTATATAGTTGTTTTAGTGAAATATAGCGGCCCTAATTATATTTCACTAATCTTAACTTCTATATAGGGATAGTGTATGCACTGGCTACAAAACCTAGACAGTGCATACATATAGTGGTGTATCGATACGCTTTGTTTTGAACTCTAGAATCGAACACAGCGTAGAGAATACAATAAGCAACGATATATTGGGCAGCCATATCGTGTTTTTAAACCACTATATATTTTAATTGACTACCTACATACCTACTATATA
This sequence comes from Dermanyssus gallinae, assembly GCA_003439945.1. Classification (NCBI taxonomy): domain Eukaryota; kingdom Metazoa; phylum Arthropoda; class Arachnida; order Mesostigmata; family Dermanyssidae; genus Dermanyssus; species Dermanyssus gallinae. Next base: position 621,424 of record QVRM01002192.1, read on the forward strand.
TTTGTAATAGATGCCTCAATTCCACTGAATCAAAGAGACAGCAATTAATCTGTCTGATGCTAGTCTTCCATCTAATTACCACAAATATATATCTTAAACCGACTCTACTATTGTACATATTAATGTGCAATGTTTAACTTCTACTTTCGACGCTATTTTGCATAAATACAGTACGTGACGAAATATGACATAGTGCTCCCTGGGTAGAGACAAACAGAATGATGGTCTAAAGACCGCTTTATTTTAGCGATTTTAACAACAACATCTGCGTAAAATCGCGCCATCGTTCGCGTACGAAACTTTTAAAGAAATCTTACCACCGCTGTGGACCAAGACAACGATGGCATCACGTGACGGCAGCAACACCGCCGGAAGACTCAGCTGCCAGACTTGCGGGCGAGTATGCAAATCTGGCGCGGGCCTCGCGAGCCACATTAGATTGACTCACAATCAACAATAAGTTCGTGCCACCTCCCCAACTCCTAACCGATCACAGACTAATAATTTTATTTTAAGTTCTTCACAAAATGACACTGCTGCTTCTAATAATAATTTGAACCCCCCTAGTACTTCACGCGTCTTCCAGCCAAATTGTAAATGTCCATCTAGTACTTGCTTAAAGGTTATTAATTCTAAATCAGGGTTAATTTACACCGTCGTCGTGCCCATCCGGACGAATATAATGAGAACATTTTAGCCCCCCCCTCTAGGGGAAGGCCAGATGGAACCCACAAGACCGTGAACTTTTAGCAACATTAGAAGCAGATTTTATATTAGATAATAATAACGAAACACCTAGAGAAATTGACCACCTTTTAGCTACTAATTTTAACTCACGCACACCTGGGGTGATTAGAGGCCAACGTAATTCTCAGGCGCATAAGGATCTGGTAGAGGACCTCCGTAAAACCACCTCCGAGGACCACACTATCGCCTTAAACGACTTTCTAAACAAACATTTTACACACACTGTCCGACGTCGTGCCTTTAGAGAAACTCCTTCCACTGAAGCGCGAGTATCTAAAAGGCAACAGCGACGTCAAGACTACGCAACCACTCAAAATCTTTTTAGCCAAAACCGATCCAAATGCGCTCATGAGGTGCTGGACGGCAAACACACCATACACAATATGCAGGCCACCGAAGTTGTAGAACACTGGGCCAACACGATGACACAACCACCCCCTGAACCACTCCCTTGACCCGAATACACTCCCAACTTTGATCTTTTTGAGGTTTCCCTCCCTATCTCCATAAAGGAAACCCACGTAGCTCTCCGCGGACCTTCTAAAGCACTAGGCTTGGACGGGACTTGTCTATCGTCCCTCCGTAAACTCCCGTTAGAGGTAGTCTGTTGTATTCTTAACATACTATTAATTAGCGATATTGCCTCAGCCCATGAAACTGCTCGCTTAGCGTTCATCCCTAAAATTAACAATGCCACATCCCCAAGCGTACTGCGACCCCTATCTATTAGTTCATACTTACAACGAACGCTTAACAAAATTCTCTCTAGACGCCACCAGAACTCTATAAAGCTTCTCTCAATCCAGCAAGCGTTTCTCCTCTATAATGGTACCTTCGAGAATCTTGCGGTTCTGGATGGTATCCTTAACGATGCCAAGTCTGCAAGACGTGAGCTCAGACTCGCCTCAATCGACCTCCGTAAGGCGTTTGACATGGTGAGTCATGACTCCGTCCTGTGGTCACTCCGGACTCGCGGATACCCGGAGGTATTCATTAATTATATCGAACGCTTGTACCTCTCATCTAAAACTCTCATAGAATTTGGACAAGAATGTCGCACATTTCGGCCAACTAGGGGTGTTAGGCAGGGAGATCCTCTGTCCCTCCTTTTATTTAATCTAGTTCTCGACGACATTCTTTCAAAATTAGACAAAACTAATATCGGGTACCAACTTACTGATGACTCCTTAATCTTGCGGACCCACTTTTGAAATCCGGAGGCCTTGAAATTAATACTAATAAAAACTTTACTATCTCCCACCTATTTAATAGGAAGGAAGGTAAAGGTTTTATCAATACCGTACCAGAATTTAACGTTGGAGATCGGCAATTGCCAGCTAAAGGTATGAGCGATCGATGGAGATATTTTGGAGTCGATTTTGACAGCAATGGCAGAGTTGACTCCACCAAGGATATACTCCTTAATTTACTCAACAGACTCACGATAGCTTCCCTTAAACCCCACCAAAGACTCATATTTTTGAAAGACTTTCTCATTCCCCGTCTCCTAAATAAACTGGTCTCCGGTCCCAGACCATCTTACGCACTCCTTAGCGACCTAGATAAAGAGATCAGAAAGGTTGTTAAGTCGAAATGGCTTAAGCTCGAAAACTCGGTGCCGAACGCCTACCTGTACACGCACACAGCACACGGCGGTCTGGACATCCCCTGCCTCCAAACATTCATTCCCAGACTCCGCCTCTCCCGCCTGACAGCACTACAACACTCCACGCACCTTGGGGTCCAATGGATGCTAACCACCGATCACTTTAAAAAAAATCTTGTGAAAACAAGACTTCTTTGCGAGCGCTTGGGAACCTCCATTGAGACCGCTACACAAGAGACCGATTACTGGTCTCAACAACTACACAACACGTTCGATGGGGCACATTTTAAAAAAGCACACGAAGAGGACGCTCTTGTTCGTAGTTGCGCGAGTGGCCAGGTAAGCAAACCGTGTTTAATGCTGTACAATGGTATTGCTGCCAATGGTTCTATTTGCTTTATTCTGCTCATTAGCACTCTCTCTGCCTGGACGTTCATTAAGAGATATCTTAAACTTAGATTATAGGGAATTTGTCTAAAAAGGATTTGTATGGCTGCTTTGGAAGCCGCAAATAGCTAATGCAAAATTGAGCACCATAGGTTTTTGAATCTTGTTGGAGCCGGCGTGTTGTAACCCTGGTAGACGAGCGTTTCCATAAGAGTGCGACATATAGCACGATGCCATCTACTACCAATACTAAGAGATGGTGCCAAGAGTTGGTTGCTCCTCTGGTGCGCAGGAGGACTTCTTGCACAGCTTTTTTGCTACATAGCGCACAAGAGGCCTTCCAGTAAGAGCCCTATCCGGGATCACGCCCAGGTACTTAACCATGGCCATGGCTGTTACTGGGTGCCTTCCAGGCGTAAGTTTAGATTCTGTGGTTTTGTGTGTAGCGTGTAAAAATATTGTTGAATATCTTTTGACTGTTCTTTTGAACAGATCCTCGGTACGACGAGCGGTGACGACCAGTGCCAGGTCGTCTACGTAAACCACGAAATTAACTTTCTTGGGATGTGAAAGTCTTAGTGCACCATCGTGGGTTATATTCACCAGGGTTGGTCCCAGTACGGACCCAGGCTGTGACGCCTTTGTAGATACTCGTAGATGCCCGGTTTTTAATGTAGGATGGTAGAATACATCGTAAATAGGGCACATGCCTTTGTTTAGAAGTGCTTTGTTTATTCAATGCCACAAAAGTTTTTAAAACGCACTTTTTGCATTTAAAAGGATGACCAAACAATGTGACCAGTTTGATTTCGCCGCATTTTTTGTAATTCAGCTCTGTTCAGAACTCTGATCATAGCTAAATGTGTGTAGTGTCGGGCACGGAAACCGCGGTGGTTTTTTCACCTCCTTCTAGTTTCGTTACTAATAGTCTGTTGGCAATGCGTTTTGCTGCTTCTGATAGGCAGAGAAGCATACTTATAGGACGGAATGCCGAATGGCCTCTTTGTGGTTAACAGAGCTTCGGTATATTCAACGCCGTTTTCCGAGGCTTAGGATAGTCTCCGCTAGTGAGCATTTTATCCACTATGCGTTTGTGTACCTTAAAGAGGCTCTTTAAAAGTATGCTTACTGCTTGCGGAATACCGCATCTATCTAAGCCCGGATTCTTTCTTGGCTGTCTATTCGGTGGAACTTTTTCTAGTTGTGCAGAGGTTTCTACCGGTGGCCATTCAATAAGGTGAGGAAAATATCCTTTAACGTCTTCTATAGAGGCTATAATTTTGCCTGGGAAAACTTCCGTTTGTGTATGGAAAAGGGCTGGGAGGAAATTAAAGTAAAGGAACAGGAACAGATGGTCGGGTAGTGTTTTTTTACTTCACTTTTTTGTTTATGTATCAAGGAATTGGTGGATTCACTGCAGTCTCCTCTTAATGCCTGGTACTTGGATGACGGGGTTCTGGGCGGGGACCTCTTGACCGTACTTGACGATATCCGGAAAGTTATTGATTTTAGTGCGATTAGCGGGCTGACACTGAACCCGGTCAAATGTGAAGTGTATGTCACAGCTCCCAAAGAATTTGAGCCATTAGATTTAACTAACCTTTTTCACTTGCTCCGGGGTTGTCGCGTAGTGGACAAGGTTAGCCTGGAGCTGATAGGTGTCCCCTTATTGCCGGACGGCATTGCAAAGGCATTCGAAGAGACAAACTCGACTTCTCCAGGCAGACTACCCCAATTGGGGGCCCACTGCGGCCTATTCCTTCTTAGACCTTGTTTTTCAGCCACGAGGTTAACACACCTTCTTAGAAGTTGCAACCTGTTTTTATCACCAGAGCTCTTGCAGCCATTTAATGGACTTAGTTTAGACATTTTAGAGATCATACTAAATCTTAAGCTGACTGATGCGGCAAGGGAACAGGTAATGCTCCCGGTTTCTTTAGGCGGTCTAGGTGTGCCGGACGCGGTCATGATGGCAGGACCCGCAATCGTGTCGTAATTGACCCAGGCGGCGGACAGGGTTAAAGCATTATTAGACAGTGATGGGTGGGATGCCTATAACGTTGAACTTCAAAGGCTGACCGACGAATTGTCGTTGTTATTTGATTCTCCTCCGGATGATAGGACTAATCAGGGCAGTTGGACAGCCCCCCTACAAGAAAAGCGACTAGCAGGCCTGATTAATAGAGCACCTTCTGTTGCTGATAGAGCACCTTCTGTTGCTGATAGAGCCAAGCTTCGAGCTGTTAGTAGTCAAGGGGCTGGGGCTTGGTTACAGGCCCTACCCTGTACGCGAATTGGGACTCTGTTAGACGACGAGACGACGCGTATAAGTGCAGGGCTGCGGCTTGGTGTTGACCTAGTCGTACCCCACCGATGTCGTTGTGGTGATTTCGTGGACGCGTTGGCCCATCATGGCCTGTCATGCGCGTTGAGTGCAGGCCGACGAGCGCGCCACTCCGCTTTAAATGACACCTTTAGCCGCGCACTTAGATCCGCCGGCTTTCCGTGCGTTCTAGAGCCCCCGGGTCTTTTGAGGAAAGATGGAAAAAGACCTGACGGTCTGACTTTGACGCCCTTTGAACGTGACCGCATGCTTGTTTGGGACGCAACTGTAACCGACTCATTAGCCCCTTCGATGGTCGGTGCAGGTGCGGACCAAGCAGGTCATGCCTCCAGGTTAGCTGAGGCTAATAAATGAAGAAAATACTCAAGCGTCGATTATCCGCACGAATTTTGTCCGTTGGCGTTTGAGACTATGAGAGCTGCAGGCCCCCTTACGCTCAAGCTGATTCAGGGGGTCGGTGAAAGCCTTAATCTTTCGACAGGAGACTCGAGGGCATCCGAATTCTTGCGTCAGAGGCTGTCGCTCGACATTCAACGAGGAAATGCAGCGTCTGTTCGGGGCACATTGTTGAACTGGGCTAACCCTGGGTTAGAGAACCCGTGATCACACATTCGCGCGGAGACAATTGTCCACTCCAAAGTGCGAAAATAGTGAAATCATATAAATAAATCTTCCGTCTTATGGCTCAAAACTTACACAGTAAACACTGTGGTTCATTTAGTTTATGTTGTTGTTTGAACGTCAAGGCGAGCGGTTATATTCTTGGAGGCTCCTGCTGTAAAGCAGGGTTCTTGGTATACAGACCATAGTTGCGCCAATAGGCGAAATCGGTTCATTAGAAAGTGATGTCTACAACTTTTGTTACCTCTCGGCACAGTAGGCGTCTAGATGTTTACGCGTGACTCTTGTACGTAGTGCCGCGGATTCTCTTCCTGCCGCTGTGGAAGGTTGATAGTGCAGACGTAAACCTGTCTTTAGTGTATACACACGTGCTTTGGAATGCATTAGGGAGTGGGCGTGAATCAATTCGCAAAGAACCGTGCACGGTTGATGCTGTCTCTCCCACTTTATATATATATATATTTATATATATATATAAATATATATATATATATATATATATATATATATATATATATATATATATATATATATATATATATGTATATATATATATATTTATATATATATATATATATATATATATATATATATATATATATATATATATATATATATATATATATATATATTTATATAAACATAGACTGTACTTTTCGTGTGCACAAAGTTTAGAAATAATTGTGAGATGTAGCCGGAGGGGGTTGATAACTCCATAAATATATCCGGACACGCAGAGTCGGGGTGCGGCAGAAACATACGTGGGTTAAAATGGAGTATCTGCGTGAACGTGTAGATTTATAATAGACAGGAAAATAACTACAAAGCCTGACTCGCCATTTGCTGGTTGCACAGGGTGTGCTAAATACATGCAGAGATGGCGTGAGTAAATTCAGAAGCGGACAAATCGTGCGACATTGCAAACGCTATGCAAACCATGTGGGAATCAAGTGATGTCGTTGACGTGGAGAAAATAGGTTACCTTGCCCGAAGTGTGAGTCTTACTAGGAGCAACATCAGCCGTGTTGAGAGCACTTGGAGGTACACCAGACGCTTCAATTAACTTTAATGCCAACTACTAAATTTCAATTTTTAGCCAGATGGGTTGTTAGGATGGCAGGAAAGCAGTATGTGAGTTTGGAAAACAAATTATATTTATAAAAGCAAGTGCACATAAAAGAGATTTTAACTAGGCGTAATAATGGTCTCACAACCTTGGTAAAGCGCAGGGATGAATAAATCATTAAGCTCATGTTAAGACCAGCCGTAAAGTATACGCCTAGGTTACGTTTTCAAGTTAGCGTAGGCAAGACGCAGTCGTTAGTTTTAAGGCTGCAGTTAAGTGCGCTATGTTTCATTAAAAGGAATTAAGAGGGAATGAGAAATCCTGCTATTGTAGAGCGTCGTCGAGCAATGTTGTCAACAACCGACTACAGAAGAGCATGGAAATCACTCGAGCAGACAGGATATAAAGTTGTAAGTCATTTGTCTACTTCTGATATTTGACATTAGGTTGCACGTGTTTCTTTATGTCGAAAACAAACATGGTGTGCATCATAAGGGATAAGCATCCTTCCATCCATCCTCCCACGCCATGCAGAATATAGCCGATCTAGTTTGTCACTAACCGTTCTTCGAAATTACCAGTCATTCAAGAATACTCATTCATTGCACTGTTCGGATGTGGATACCACGAAATTTTTATTTGAGGAGCAGACTAGGGTGATCATCTCTGCCGAACGTGTTTCTTTGGTCAATCGTTTTTCGGGAATTTAAGTTAAAATGGAAAACATACTTGTGTAGGTAATTAAAACCTTTAAGAGACGCAACACAATATAGATCATTGTAAAACAGGCCGATAGTTCTCAGCTTTAGTTTCCAAACCCATTTTGTGGAGTGGTTGATATAGCTGAGCCTAAAAAGGTCGGACCGTCGTCGTAAGATCGTTAAAAGAAGAGTCTAAGTGGTTCGGCAGAAACTAAGGCAAACGTTTATAGAACATTAAAGAAATTATTTCAGGTCTAAGACCTATCTATGGTTGAAACCGGAAAGAAGTGAAAAGTTATCAGGATATGAGACGCTGCGTGGTTTATTTGCCACGTAAGTGCTCAGACACGGAGAACAACGTGAAAAAAATGTCTAGAGAAGCTCAACTTTTTGTGAGTTAGTTGGGGCAACCATGAGACACATAGTAGAGTAGCATAACAAAAAATCGAGCGAGAGTTCCTAATGTTCATCTTAGATTAAATATAAAGCATTGTAGTCACTTTTATTAGCTTATGTTTAAGAATCTGAGATGCTCTTTTACATGATCTCAGTTTATAAACAAGCAAGCAAGCAGTTCTTGATGGAACCGCGCTGATCAGACAACGAGTTCAATGAAAATAACAATAATGAAAAAATTGGTGTGCATGACGTTCACATTCGGACAGTATATATATATAAATATATATATATGACACACATGGGAAAAGCGGTTTATACGTATTTGTGCTGGAGCTGATAGCGAAACGGACTCAGTACAGTCGGTGAGGTGATACATGGAACATGAACTGCCACAACCACGGTATTTGCAGTCCTCTCTGAGTTCATGAAACCTAGCAGACCGACCGAATCGATAATGTAATCCGCGAACACTGTAACAAGTGGCGAAATTAAGAAATGGACAGAGAGACTTCTTCCAACCCTGGTTACCCACGGCTAGTATAGATTAAATTAGCTGGGATGTTCTACCCTGATGTCCAATAAGTGATCACGCGATTGGACGTCCCATAGCAGACAATTTTACAAATATATTATAAGTTGTTCGGGTGTGGTCTAACAATTATGTCATCGAATTGTCTTCACTTCTTTGTTTTCACTGCGATCTTGCCCCTCGCTTGTCCCACAGCTTTTGACGCCATTGCTTGCCTCCCTCGTTATTGGCGCCTATTTTGTACTGTTGTAACTGGCCACGGTATAGGCGGAAGTGAATACCCTCTGGCCAGACGAACAGTTTATTGAATCTGTTTGCAGCTACATGCACGTAGTTGCTGTTGTAATATTCGTGGTTTTGTCCATCAAGTTTTGTCAACCGCAGGTAGGGCAGGGAGAGAGGCCCAGGATTTATTTCGATTTCGCCATACAGCAACAGCAGTGTCAGGTGCGCGGATGTCGGTAGAAGTCGAGACTTCACAGGCCAGCATGAAAATGGGTACTGAGTCGTGCTTTGTAAGGCTCAGTTTTAGACCTAAATGTAGCATATTAGTAGCGCGCATAAAAAATGTTAATTATTTTTAATTAAGAGACGCATTTCTTTTACTTAAGTTAATGTATTTTACTATTTTAAGTATATATATATATATATATATATATATATATATATATATATTATAAAATTGTTTATTCAATCGCATACAGTGCCAGACAACCTCATGTTACTGTTTTACTCTATTTAGTATATGTGTGTTATGTTTTACAATATGTCGAAGTTTGTGCTACGTTTCTCCATCTCCGTGGATACGTGCTATAGGTAAAGTGCATGGCTTAATATCCTAGCTCGATCTAGCAAGTACCTACTCAATAAAAATGCCTATTTACATATTTAAACCACTAACGAATATATCAGTTTTAATAGCAAAGTGTAACTAGCATTTTCACCGACAAGTTTAGGCTAAAAATGCGTTGCTGTTCGTTATATAAGAGAACATTTTATTTCAGTATCATACTGGAAAAAACCATTGTCGATATGAGAAAAATATAAACAAGAACAAATCACACATCGTCTTGGTTCAGCCCCCCATTTAGCAGGGCTCCAGGCAAAGAAGCGGCGTTATCCTGCGCAATGTCAAGTGATAATCTCTGTTGTAACCGTTAGGCTAAAAGTAAGTGATAATTTTTGGTGTAACCTTAAGACTAAGGATGAAGAAGAGGTCATGGTGCGCTTGTGGTTCAACTTGGTCACCGCATTTACATTGATGAGAAAAGACAAGACTTGCTAGAAGGTCAGTTTAACGCAACGTGCTCAAAAGGGCACTAAGGAGAGCCTGTGACCATGACATAACATGGTTGCAGGCGGGTTACAGGTTGGAAAAATCAGTCAAAAGAGGTCACCAGTCGGTCCTAGATCGGGTTGTGCTAAATTCCGCCGATCTCTACTTACCCAAAGCGGAACAAGAAGATCAGTTTATCTTCACCATAGTTCGCCAAAGTGCCTCTTGGACCACGTGGAGCCCTGCACATGGGCGCGGCCATCTAGACCGAGCGTTCCAAGGCTTTCCTTCTAAATTACATTACATACACATTTATTCACCATAATATTGTTAGCAGCATACATCGGATGTTGTGCGAAATCTATACTTATCCTATGTAGTGTGTACGTGATTGTAACAACGCTTCCTCTATTTCGGTGCATTCAAGTATATGGTATCTATAAATATCACATTATCCACAAAATATACACACTCAACCGTCGACCTCAAAACACTGTTCACTGTTCTAACACATGTGGTGATGGAATCCATGCCATGTCACGCAACAAACTAATCGGTTCTTCTCGACTCTGTTCTTCCATTTGTCCGAGCAAAACGCTGGTCCGTCCGTATAGTTATTAGACGCGTACTTTACGTTGCGTATCTCTCGAAGTTCTCTATTTACTGCGAGTATGGTCCCACTAAGTAGTGGCACGTCTAGAGCAAAATTTTCTGTAAGGGTTCGTTCGCGACATAGTTCAAGCGCGAATGCAGATGTGTTTTTGGGTAGACCTAGCCCGCGCTTAATATGAAATGCCTCTAACTTTTTCAGATCCCTAATAGTGAGAAAATGTGCTATTGCAGGCAGGCCGTATCGTATAACAAAAACAATTTTTAGTCTGAATATATTTAGCGCTGTCTTCAGGTCGATATCTTGAGGTTCACCGAGAGGCATAGCAGTTGCTTTTGCCCTGGGTAGTATGATCTCGACATGTCTGCTGAACGAAAGTCGTGGTGTCAATGTAACGCCGAGATAAGGAAAGTGGCTGACGATCTCCAATGCAGTGCCATTCATTTTAGTGCGGCTGCAGCGCTTGCCCTTCCGCAGCTAAATCAAAGAAGTTTTGTTTTAGCTAGCTTGATTGTTAGCCTGTCCTCTTTGCACCAATTGGCTGTTTTATTCAGGAAGTACTGCAGATGTTCACGTGACTTTGCGAAGATGACTCGGTCATTAGCGAAGAAAGCGTGCGGAGCTTTTGCTTCGCGTAGAAGATCCGACGGGGTTTTTATGTACATTATAAAAAGGAACGGACTAGCAGAATATCCTTGAGCCAATCATACCGTTTGCGTTATGATGTCGTTGACGTTATGACCCCCGTTCTGCTTTAATGGATTTATGGTGAAGCATGCCCCGGACAAGGTTGTACATTGCTCCGCGTGCCTGCTACAAATGATCTCTACAAGACGGTCCCTTGGAACAGAGTCAAATGCGGTCTTAAAATCTATTATTGCGGTATACGTCATTTCCTCACCTTGGCGACGTCGTTAGATAGTCCGGCAGATAGTTGACAGCATCTTTGTTTGATCGCCTGGGGGGAATCCGTGTTGCTCAACTGGTAGCTTTTCTTTAGCGCTGTTATATATCCTTGACACTACGAGTGATGTAAGTATTTTGTACAGAATGCTCGTCAGTGCGATTTCTCGGTAATCTATCGAGTCAGTAGCGTCTCCCTTTCACTTATATATTGGGTTCTAGAAACTCTTTCTCCACTCTTCAGGTATCTTACCTTGACTGAGGCAGTTATTATAAAGATTTGTTAAGACTGGACATATGATATTAAGATTTGATTTTAAGTGTTCATTAAATATCCGGTTCTGCAGATGTATTGTTTTTTTTTTGTCTTGATTGCTTGCATAATTTTCGCTTCAATAAAAGGTATTAACTCTCCTGGGTAGTCCATGTTGGGCAGTGTCACCTCTCTGTTTACTAGGTTTGTAAAATGTGTTTGCCACTTCTCGTCGTTAACTAGCGGGTTAGCTGCGTTGGGTCTCGTATGTAGGACCAACCAAAGTTTCTTTATACAATTTTGTATGAATTGCAGGCGTTGCTTTTCTCCGTAATGGCCCTTCTTCGTCTGCTTTATTTTCCAAAACACCCGTTTCATCTCTGCGAGTTGGCTAAGTCCATATGGTCTCCTGTCGTCATGGCTGCATATAATGCGCTTTTTTTCTCGACATTCTGCATCAAATCAGGCTTTGTGCGTGTTTGGTCTCACCGATCAGCTGGTAGTATCTGACACATGCATTGCCCATCGTATCGTCTTTTCGGTGGTGTAGAAGTCGTCATAGGGTCGCATGAGCTGTGCTATCATTATTATTATTATTATTATCCAAAATGGTGTGAAGCAAACAGACGAATCAAACCATCATATCAAATGGGTGGAACCAAATCGCATATAGAATTGTAATCCTTGCAAACTGCATAATAATATAAATGGCACATAAACATACATTGGTGTTAAAATAAATACATACATACTAGTACACGTCTGTGACATAACTATATATACACACAGATACATATATAGTTACACATACATACATATAAAGTTGGGCCAAATAAGAGAGGTACAGGCGGCTAGTGTCTGGTGAGCCGACATCCTAACCTACTGGCACGGTCTTCAATTCAGCAAGATTCCTTTAGCCGAAGTGTCTCTTGCATGCCGTGCGTTTAAGGTTGTTATGTCAGCTGGCACCCCGACTGTATGCTATAAGTGTCTATGCTTGTGGCATATGACGGCCAACTGCCGTAATGAGGTATCGTGCCGGCATTGCAGACAGCTAGGCCATCTAGCAGTAAGCTGCGAAAACACGGCCAGACGTGCTAACGGCAAAGGTCTGCATACCTCTATGGCCGGGGCTTGTCCGATACGGGCAGCCGAGATTGAGAAACATTAAGCGTTGATGGAATGCAGGCTCCTTCAGGAGGTAGCTACGGCGTACCCAGCTGCCTTAACTCTGACGGTGGTTGAAACTTTGCCAGCCGCTTCTCGTAATATCACAGCGGATCATCACTCTCAGCCGAATATCTCCAAGCTACCCAAGCGTTTATATGCAAGTGTCGCAAAATTGATGGTCGTCAGGTCAACTGAGGGCACAGAAGTTCGTCTCATTCCTCCTGGTGGTACAGCCATACCTACGCGCCGACCGGCCTCCCCTCGTATGATACAGGCTGTCGTACAAAAACGTCTCGCTCGCTGCGACGCTTAATGAAACTAATCGCCAATAAGAACCGTAGACACAGCAGGCTGCTAGTGAAGACGCTAGAGCCGCTTAAGCAAGTCCTGAAATTTCTCTGCCCTAAGACGTGGCAGTGCTTCCAGGAATTGATGGACTTCCTGGCGATACTACTGTCGGCACCTCAGAAGATATCGTAATATTTTGCTTTGCCTACTAACGGTGTTGTATGTATTTTACTATTACATTTTTGTATAATAATACCTTTATTGGGCCACAACCATTTCCCAGTGCTATTGTAGTAAGCAAAACGTAGCTGTCAGACGCTGATAGTGTGTTGCTGATAATAGATGGTACACACTATTTGCTGTCTGTAAAGAGGGCCGTCCTGGGGGTGAGGCAGGGATTTGTGTCAAAATAGAGATAAAAGTAATCTTGTCTCGTGCATTGCGTAGATCTCATGAAGCTGTCCAGGTAATTCGAATATTATAAGCTCTCGGAGATTTGAAGGCTACGCGATAGCTTTTTACGTCGAGTGACACGTAGCGATATTCTGCATGGTATCCTAGATGGGTTCAAGCCAGACAGTGGCAGCTTGTTGTGCGTTTTATTGTGTGACCCAAATGTCGGTATTATAACTGACCCTCCACCAGGTGATTATAGCATGAACTATGTATCTCATATAGACGTAGCGATTGTCACATGCAAGACCAGACCAGAGGTAAGAGGCACTGAAAATATCCAGGTCTCCAATCTCTCGTCGGACTTGTTCAACTTTATTTTCCAATTCCGAGATAAAGCTCTCGAATTGTACTGTAGGGCGGCGTCCTCACCCTTAATCTAATTATCTAACTAGTGCGCACCCTGACATTAACCACACAAAGCGGCTCCTTGCCCGCATTGATAGGCAAATGACTCGCTCCGGTGAGGTGTCTCCATATTCTGTCAAAACCATACATCAGCGCTGGAACAATTTTAAGAGAGAAAAGTGCCACTACCGATGGAACAGACAGTCGCCGGACGTCGCCTACCTCTCCCCAAAGAGAGATTAGGGGTGTGCGCACTGTCTCGACGATGTGAGCATTAAAGGTCGTCCCATTATAATGAAGCCAAAGCCCCAGATACCGGAAGAAGTTGACGAATTCTAAGGATTAGCCGCCGCAACGTATAACGTCTTTAGCAGCCAATCGACTTCTTCTTCTGAATTTCATAGGCTTGGTTTTCATAGCGTTTTTTTCCAGCCCTCTAAAGACAAGGAATACCTCCGCCAGAGAAGTGATGCGCTCGACGTCACCCAGGTCGTGATGAGCGACCACTATATCATCTGCGTACATCACAACTGTGACCTTCTGGAACTCCTGTCGAATATAACTGACAAAACCGGCAAGTAGAAGAGTGAAAGAGACGCAGCTTAATGGGTCGCCTTGCGCAGTTCCCACATTTTGTCTTACCTGCAACACTTTCTGCTCACCTTGCATTAGTATGGTGCCCTCATCAAAGAAGCTTGAGATTACGCCCAGAAGAGAGCCTTCAACCCCTGCGTGTCAGAATAACTTCACCAGAAGATAGCGACGCGCTTTGTCGAACGCTTTGACGCAGTCTATAGAGACTGCATACAAATGACCCCCGGTATTTGCCACAGCTCGCTTTCTCTCTGACTGAAGCACACGGATTGCATCTGAGATTGGGTCTGATCGACCACGTACTCGATCCGTTTTATAACCAATTTGCAGAAAATCTTCTTTAGAGACCTCTCAAACGCTACACCGCGGTATAAGTTTGAGTTTCGTCTGTCATCACCATGATTGCCACGGGGGGCGAGATAATAACCCTAGAAAACTACTGTCATGATCTCCTCTGCCCCGGTCTCTTCCACCTGACTGCACTTCTCATAGTTCTCTCTAGCAGCTCACAGCAAGTATCCACATTACAGCCCACCTCGAGGCTATTAACCTCTAAAGGTGAAAGGTCAACATGCCCCGTGGCAACCAAGTGTGGATCGCCTCGCTGTTTGAACCAAATATCTAGAATATTTGCGAATGCTGAACCCAGTAGGTGCTTTCGTACAGCGACCTCGAGAACATCAAAGCCTTTAACTCCGCAATCGACAAGGTTGTAAAACGGTAGGTCAATTGTGCTGCCTTCGTTATGACTTACATACGGGTGGGCCTTGCGTGCATTCGTGTATCTTAGACTAAAGTATTCCATCAACTGGAGCAGCACCTCTCTTTTATCGTTAGTAGCCCCACCATCAATACGGGCAATGAAGTTGCCATCGACAATAGTTGGCATAGACAGGTCAAAACCTGATATACCAGAACTCACCGTGCCAGCGACCTCTGCCGAGTCAAAGTGTGAGGGGAGGTAGAAGACGACTATGTCCACCCTCATAGGCGAGAGGCTAGAACTGCCAGCTGGTGGAACACTCACATATCATTGATATGCAGTTCCTCCCGCTGGTAGGTCTCCGTAAGGAGTGCAATGTCCACCGACGTAAGCATGTCAACTGTAGCTAGGCCTATTGCTCCTGTTAGTCCATCACAGTTCCAAAGAAGCAGCCGTAGAGATCTAGTAGTCTCTACGTTAGCATCTCTAGGTCTGTTCAGTCACTTGCGAAGAGCCGGACCGCCAGGCGCGATAAAGCTTTCCATAACCATTTTCTCGTACGGAGCACCAGCCCAACGACAAAATAAGATACCTTTAGGCCAGAATTCACTTTTGTTGCACTTTGCGTACTCGCCGTCACCCAGCACTACACAGAACACGGTATTATTCCCCTGCGTCCGCATTTTAAATACTGCCTTTAAACAAATGCTTCTGTTAACGCGCCATGTATGTAGGCTGACAGCTGACGTTTTCGCCGCCAGCCGTGCTACTCTCAGCGCGCTGAACCTGCCTGGCCCAGCATACACTTCAAGATCTCCCGCTCCATCAACTGCGCTGCCTTTCTGCATACGATGCTTTGTTTTGCCGCTCTTTCTCCATTGGACGGTGACAAAACCACCGTTGTCTTTCTCGTCTTTTCTCGTTTGTTCCGAAGGTATTGGCGATGCTGTTATTACCGCCGCCGCAAGTGCTACCGCTGATGTCAAAACCAGCTGCTGTAGCACTGCGCTTGGCACCGCAGAGACTGCCCTTGCTATTCTCTCCGGTTGCGCTGTCGTAGATCGGCTTTGTTGATACAAGCAGATCTCCGCCTTCCGTAAACCGCGACTTTTTGTTCTTCCGCGCTTTCCGTGTTCTGTTTGTTTTCTTCACGCTAACCTTTCCTTTTAGCGCAAAATTTAAGCACCCCTTGATGGTATCGGGTGCGTAAATTGCTTCAGGGCCGGCGATTCTTCGCTGGAGGTCCATGTGGGATGCCCACAGCTTCACTAAGTTCCACTGTAGCACACACAAACTTTTCTTCATTAGGACAAAGTTGGGCTCCTCTGGTTCACAGGATCCGCACGACACAAGCTGTGGGTCCTCGGGGGCATAGGCTCTAGGCAACCCCTGTGAAACAAAGTAGAACAGATTTTATTATAAATAACCAGTTGTTCTCCCGTTTTTAACAAGAGCGAATAAATTAAATATAATATTTGAAAAGGTGGTGTTGCGTCGACATATTATCACTTGGAACGTAGTGAATTCCTCTCAACTGATCAGTTTGGCCATGCACTATTCTTGGTCATTTATTGTTTATAATTCTGTTGAATGTGTATACTTGATTGTATTACGTTAATGGGAGAGTGAGTAACTCTAGCTCCCTGGTGGATTACTTCATAAAAACATCCAATGAATATGGCTTGGTCGTTAACACTAGCAAAAACGAATGCCATATTGTTTCGCCAGGCTATGTGGTACAAAATGACACATTACGGGCAATATTCTCTAGACATCAGAGTGATTTTGAGATGGACCTGTTTGTCATCCACGGGCTTCTTCCAGTTGCGAAGGTCCAGGTACACTCGCATTCAAAGCAGCGTCCCGGCAGGCAATGCAGTCCCCTTGGCGCAAAACAAAAGTTAGGGCGCTAAGAAGAGCCACGATATTTTAAGTTCCCAATACTCACAAACAGGTCAGCTCGAAAACCTGAAAGATATTAGGGGTTCGCTATCCAGCAGTCTAAAATCTTGTATTTCCCTGAGATCATTCGAGCGAGAGTTAAAAACTACCTCGTGTGTAGCTCTGTGTGCACACAGCAATATGACTTAGTGGCAAAGCCTTTGCCTTGCATTCGGGAGGCCTGAGCTCAAGACCCAGACAGACCACTCTTTAAATTTGTTTTCATGGTTTCCAATTTAGACAATGTAATTGCCGGAGTAAATACAAATCGGCCATGACATTAAAAAAACCATACACCGACCTTAGTCCTACGGTATTATCCTTTTATGTGGTTACTACTATTGCTAGATTGGTGGCCACATGATCTTTGACTGACCACTGACAGATCTGCAGAACGAAGCTTATATTATTGCAAACCATAGAGGCTCCTGAGTAAAGCTGAGGTGGGGGTTACTGTTATTGGAACACGACCTGTGGTGAATTTGCTAAATGTGATGTTACATACATACATATTTTGAAGTATACCAATGTTATTATATCACATTATTGCCTTTGTGAGCACTCAAGCATTGTAAGATGCAGTTTCGATAATACATCTCGTTGCCATATATATATATATATACGGAGCGTGCATTTCGTTGATTTGTCAGGATCCGCAGTGTTCGCAATACCAAATAGAAGACACGATTCCAACTTCGCTCCTTTAGACGAATTGTGGGTCGGACATGATTTGTCGGGTGTTGTTGCAATCACAACAACACCTGGGCTGCTTCAAGTTGCGGCCGCTTTCAGCTCGACTTTAGATTGGCCGCCTCCGTTGATCCACATCACGTCGAAGCCACCCGCTACGTATTTCTCATAAATATATTTCAAACTCTTGGGCTGAAGTAACACCAGCTTCTTCTAGACCGTATTAATAGGTTTCATTTGTCGTCTCGATAGGTCCATCAGTGTCATGAAGGACCGCACTTGGAATCTGAAGTAAGCCAGCAAGGTGAATCTCCATATATACGTGTAAATGACCAATTAATTTGTAAAGCACAGATATTACCTCCTTGTCTATAACGACGACGACGATCTCTATATATTGTAATTTATCTTATTTCATTGGACATTTCGGTTGGCAAACCCACCAAAAATGAAATCGCTGATATTTTTGATTCGCTTCTGAAATAGCTTAATTTGCTATTCCTGCTGCATTAACAAATGTGTCGTCTTTGCTGACATGTTATATTATAGATTATATTATTATGCTGTAACTTATTGTCAGCATTATAGAAAATGTAAGTAAACGTATTTCCCTTAAGTTGCTATGAGCAGGTGATGCCAATTTGCTGTTATTTTATCCGATAAGCTCTAGTTAACGTATGCCAACAATGAATAAAACAAAGAGTCTTGTCATCGATTGTCCAGTGCAAGTATGATGCCTTTTTGATACAGCAATACCTTCTTTCTATCCACATTAGGCTTACCTCGTTTGTCGGGTTTTCGTTAAATATGGTCACAATCAATAAACAATTATCTACAACACCAAGTACAATACTGCACGGATCGTGACACGGGCATCATCAAGAGTTACGAATGCTGAAGGTGACACTGTGCTATAAAAGCCATTGTGTATGTCTTTTAAGAGCTAGGACCTTGTATAGCCTTTCAGTATGCTGTAAATGTTAGAAGTGTAACCTATACAAGGTATACTAGGGAGATGTGTTTAGGATACATTTTTAAAATTGATAGTATATCCGGGAATAGCGTTTATATGCGGCCGTGAGCCATATAACGACTTAAACCTGAACGCTTCTTATCTGCTCTCGCATCATGGCAATTCCACTAAAGGTAGCGCGTTTTTTAAATTTAGTGTTCTTAGTCTGTCTGACGTGTATTCGTTCGAGCAAGATTTTGATTAAATTAGAAAACATCCTGAGCTTCTACAGGTTTTTAAAATGACTTAATTGACGAAGAAAGCGAACATAATAGATACATGTATGCACTCACCTCCGATATGGCCATCAGAAGATTCAAGTTACTTTTCAACCACAGACGTCAGCGCTACCAATTAGATATCAAGTAGATTCATTTGGGATGTAAAGTGCGCGGCAAAAAAATAGCAGCTCATGTTTTTTGGTGATAATTTCGGCTTGATTTATTTGAATGGCTTGAATTTTAAGGGCATGATGTACATGACGAACCACAAGTATGGTGTTAATTTCGTTGCAATCTCACAATCGGTCCATACAAAAACTAAATAAGTGTGAAAAACAGTGTTACAGAATATTAGAAACCATAACGCCTTACGGACTATTCGATTCTTATCAGCGCTGTATGACTTATTTGATACTACATATTCTATTCTAGAAACGGGTTTTTTGTCCCTTTTTCTGCATCAAATCGTAAATTCGGTCTTTCATGGAGTTAGTGAGCGTGTTGTAAGTGTTGTAAGTACAAAAGTTGAATATCAGTCCATGCTTGCTGGACAGCTTCTTTGAGGTCCGACAAATTATCATATTGTCGACCATTTGCGTAAATCTGCTTCACCAAAACTGCTTCACTTCTGTATTCAGTTCTGGACTCAATGCCAGCCAGTCAAAAAGTGGCACTCCTTGTTCTTGAAAAGAGACTATAGTTCTACCCGAGGTATGAAACGTGGCGTTTTCTTGTTGAAAAACTGCTGTTAAACGCGTTTTTCATGTCTAGCAGCACAGCAAGGTATAACCTGCGGGTGTTAGGCGTGTAACGTTTATGCCGTAGTGGACTACTCTGTAGATAGCCGTTCGAACCGATCTGTTTTTGCCCTTTACCCCGTTTGATTCTCACAGCTGTTTGGAGTACTTCTACAACATAGACCTCAAATGTATAATTTTCTAATCTTTTCACTAATTGATCGTTCTTGTACACTTTTCTAGGAAAGGCTGCGTGCTAGGGCAATAACCTAATCAGTATTCATTCTCTCTGGATCTTTCAGAATGGTTTTTGGAGCGCTTATTTGCAGCTTGCCTCAAACCATCATTTACGGATTTATGATTTCGGTACTCCGTTACCAGATAGAGGATAATTTGTGCATTTCCTTTACTTTATTGCTCTCCTTTCTTAGACACTTTTTTTCGGGCTCCCTTAATATCCCTGTTCCACCAGTGTTTTCTTGCATCAGGTTTCTTCTTTTAGGGTATGGCGTGGACCTGCAGCAGGGTTTCTCAAAGCCCCCTCTATCTCTGTTGCGTCGTTTGAGAGCCAATCTATCTCGAAGACATTCCGTATTGCGTCTTTAATAACCCCACTATTTTTATCGCCACTCCTGTCCCGCTCTATGAAACGCCACAACTTTGTTTTTAACGCCATCCAGTCCATCAGCAGTAAAACTCGTTTGTTTGCATGGGAAGAGCCCCACACCTCTGACGCTGCATTGAGTTCGCTTGGCATCCTATCTGGTGTAGGGGCTTCCTCAATTGATACTGCTAGCTCCAGATTGTCCTCGGAGGTCTGTAGTTTAATATGTGGGCTCAATATGCAAGTATATGTGCGAGCATCCGCAATACATTCGCTTCTATCTTGTACTGTTTTTTATTGGGCTAGCTAATTAAAGTGAGCGACGTTAGCTCATTATTTTGTTGCTCGCGGTGAGCTTCTTAATTTCGTCTACTAACATATGTGCAGGTCGACTGCTTGTACAATTGACCTGTATCAATTTAGTGTGCTACACAGATTCATTGGTGGCATGGAGTTTGCACCATTTGCCGCAGCCAGCCTCTAGCAGTGTGGCTGAAACCCGGAGTGATGAACCCCTTCGCGCCCATCTTGTCTAACTTCTTTTCTTTGCGTTGTTGTTTCCTGCGAGCTATCTCCTCTTCCTTTTCAGTATGAATGTTGCCCTGCGCCGATTGGCCTGCCGACTGTGACTCCTAATGCCTTTCCTCTTTGCCAATTCCACGTAGCACTCGTTTTCCCTACAACAAACTTCAACAGCACGTCTGATCGATGGCCCGTCCCGTTCTTCAGAAATGTGCGAAACAGACGGCTCTGTTGCTAGGGGTGTCTTGTTGTTTCCTATGATGTTCGAAAGAATGCTGAAAAAACGGCAGATATCTCTCCTATTCCAACCATACTGACCACAAGCTTTCTCATGGTTGTTCGTTGGCTCACCTGTGTCTGTGCTGGTTCGCATGCGCCGTCGATCAATTTCAGCGCTTCGCTGCTGCGTAAAACCAACATGAAGATTTATGAGTGACGGAGCAGGGT
Organism: Dermanyssus gallinae; assembly: GCA_003439945.1. Classification (NCBI taxonomy): domain Eukaryota; kingdom Metazoa; phylum Arthropoda; class Arachnida; order Mesostigmata; family Dermanyssidae; genus Dermanyssus; species Dermanyssus gallinae. The sequence continues at coordinate 642,596 of QVRM01002192.1, forward strand.
GCTCTTTAGGTTTCTTAAGAAGAGCCTAATCCTCATCCCTGCGTTCCTAGCTTGACGCATGAGTGGCTTGCTCAGAGAAAGCTCGTTCGCGCAAAGACAGAATTCTTGAAAACGGCCTTAGGCCACTCCTTATTGAGTAGACACGCTTGGAACTTTTTGGACACGCTCTACATTCTACCTTCTTATTACACCTGGGGCAGAGGACAATTCCTTTCACCTCAGAAAGTCTTATGGCTTCTGTATCTGCTTCAGCAAATTCCTTCAAACCTCTAGCTCCTTGTTAGTTGGTTCTTTCTCATTTAGCTGAAATGTCAACCGTTGTATCCTTATTCTGAGCAAAGTATTCTGCTCAAGTATTTCCTAATTATTCTTATGCAGCTCAAATTTGCAGGTTTTCCTCTTAATGTCATTCGCTAACCTACTTGATCACTGGCTCTAGTCTTGTTAGGCATTCTTAATGCCAGTACCATGTTTCTCTATTAGGTCCTTTGGCGACTCGACGGTATCGTTAACCTTTCAAAGTGCATATGCGTAGTTCGCTAAAGAGTCGTCAGCCATGGCACCGACGCTCCTGTATTTCTTCTTCAACGCCTTCACTCTGATCAGCTTGGCCAGGTGAAGGGGCATCAATTCCAAAAAAAATTGAGTGATACCTTCGCCTGGATTTTATCTCCCGCTCTGGAGCTACTTAAAGCAGAAGAAGTCCCGACTTTGCCTCGGTCAACTGGTCCATCGTCTGTAGATATTCAAATTTCGCGCGTTTGTGTTGTGGCTACGAGCCGCCCGTTCCATGTACTCGGCATGGAACGGGCATCCAAACTAGACTGCTGTTTATCTACGTGTTAAAAACGTTTTCAGCGTAGAGCTTTTGAATAAATAAAGCCTACACACAGGAAAATGTGACTTTTATACCGGTGATTAGTAATCCTTACGATTTGTAGTACATTTCGGCAAGTTAATCCTCAACCTTTGGGCGTGGTTGAGGCTGACACCCACACCACGCCTATGGGTACTAAGGCCGATTCTGGAAGTTTAAGCCTAGTGTACTGAGTTTTTCCAACTCACTTTGTTACGTAGTGTCTTTGTGTAGAGTGGAATTCTCCAAAAACTTAGTTTTCGCAGCACTTATCCGGAAGCTCGATCGAAACACGTTCGTGCTCGTTCACGCACACACCACCTCATATATATATATATATATATATATATGGTTATTCATATCGTTATGTACTTATTGCGAGGTTTGGTAGAACTCGGCAAAAAATATTTTTTCCAATGGAAGGAGGTCGTAAAAGCGTCTTGTTTAGGAGTGAGAGTGAAATATATAAAAGTAGTTATTCTGCCTCTTCTTCGCCTACATAGTTGTGCGAAATCTGTGCCGGAGAACCATTAGACCGGCGTGTTCGGAGGAAAATTCTACACAATGGAAGAAACTTTACTAGCTTGTGTAGCGAAAAGCAAATAACCAGATTAAGGAAAGTTATAAAGAGTCAATATGTTACGTGAACTCGTTTTCATGAAAAATCGTAAAATGTTTCTATTACGACAAAAAAATGTACGTCTAAAAGACCACTTTCGCGCAATAGCAAATTTAATGCCCATCATTTTCGTACCAACGTGATGGTGCTTCGTTACGTAGTTGTCAAGTAACTAAGCTTTTTCGACAGTCATAGTTGTTATGTTTCACGTGCAAGTTTTCACGTTCAGAACCGCAAAATTTTGCGATCTCCAAATACGCCGGTATAATCGGTTCTTTCATGCGTTGACTGGTTCTCCCGCAAACGTAGAATTTGCAGAACTATGTAGGCGAAGAAAAGGCAGAATAACTACTTTTATATATTTCACTCTCTCTCCTAAACAAGACGTTTCCGCGACCTCCTTCCATCAGGAAAAAATCATTTCTTGCCGAGTTCTACTAAACTTCGAAATAAGTACATAACGATATGAACGCCCCTGTATATATATACATATATATGTAGTGCTCCATTTTGTTGTATAGGGGCACAATAAACCAATCTTGGCCACGTGGCTTGAACTACTTGATCAGCTTTCAAGTGCTTTTTCAACCGCCATTCGCTAGGCTTCCAAGTGCTTCCTTAAAAATATCAACAAGTTGACAGTTATATTAAGCTTGTGTGCCATCTCGGAAGTCCTCGTCAGTAAGCTATTTAATAAACAAACATCCAAGAGCCGCGAAGTGGTTCAAATTTGTGCGAGCTATAGTGGGAATATTCACGGTATATCTATATATTTCGCCATCATGTTTTGAAATTCGTATTTTGTTTAGCATTTCAATGCCCGGACACCTATGTGGCAGCAGTTACGCTTGTATTATTTCTCGTCCAGCCTACTTCGCCGTAAAATAATCAAGTCAGCGCAAATTAAAATGGTCATAAACGTGCTAATAACCATGGTAGCATCCATACAGCAAACGTATCAGTGACACATTTATAAACTAACGTCAATAGTCCATATGACACTTTCTAACAGCCAATAATAGTTACAATTGCAAGAGCAACCGCAGCAGCAGTCGAAGCAGACGCCTCTCACAGACGTCGCCAAGAGTGTTGTTGATCTTGGTCAACAGCGCCAGCAACGGCGAGAAGAGAGAGCGGTTGAGCGGCAGCAACAACAGCGGGCGAAACTGGAGAAGAAAGAGAAGCCGGCGCCGGCAGTAGAAAGTGACGTCACGAGTCCGCTGCAGCCGCGCGACCAGGCTGTAGAGACAATGGACTGTACAGAGACAGCCAAGGAAGATCAGCTGGACAACGAAGGCTTCCAGCTGGTGGAGAGACGAAACAAAAAGAAGAGGAAGCTCGCGAGTGAGAGTGGCGGATCGGCCAGCAACAGCCCGGATAAGCAGGATGGACGCCTGGGGCCGAGCCAGGGCGATCTCTCCCAAATTCACAAGCGATTAACAGTGGAAAAACGCGAAACTAGCGCGATAAGGAAGCACCGTCCTCTTCGAGCAGGAAGTGCAGTCGTAGACCTAGGTGAGCTAACACTGTGTGAAAACCGTGTGCTGCCTATAAAGGCTCTCCGTTTGGAGGGCTTCAGCCGAAAAGCGTCGGCAGAACAGCTGCGTGGTTGGCTAACCGGGAGACATACTGTAGTGCGTGCTATTTGGAAACTCAAAGTTTCCCGGCCGGACTCCGTCTTCTGCGTGGCCTTTGGTGATGATGATTTTAGTAAAGTTTCGAGTACCGCCTTCTGGCCGAAAGGCGTGAGTTTCCGGCGCTGGCTGGGGGCTCCGCCGGTCCAGACTAGAGTATGCGAAGAGTTTACTGATGGGCATGGTTTAACAGCTAGACAGCAATGACGCCTTCTGCCAAGGCAGCTGCATGCTGCTCGCAGCTGCAAATTATTGCTTTGGAATTGCGAAGGTTTATCTGGGGCTTTACAGCTAGCACCAGAGCGTTTGTTTGATGCTGTGGACATTGTACTCTTGACGGAGACTTTCATGCGGAAGGAAGTGCATTTCGATGAGATGCGAGGTTTCCATCTGCTAGCAAGTCTTCCAGACGGAGGGCGGGGAAGACCAGTAGGTGGACTTTCAATCTATTTACGAGCAGGGTCACCCCGAATGCAATGTGTGTGTCGAGGTGAGTGTTGTATGACACTCACCTCAGGTAGTTTCAACCTCGCATTGTTCTACCTGCCACCTCATTACGATGATGTTGACGTTGCCGATGCGATTAGTGCTGGTCTAGCGGGACTGAACCTCCAGCTACCCACTCTGGTCGGCGGCGACTTCAACTGTCGTATTGATAGTGGCGCCACCGACAGGAAGGGCGATGTGCTTCTTAAGCTTCTAGAAAACAGAGGCCTGCATTGCGCAAATGAGCGTGATAAATTCACGTATGTTTGCCAAAGTGGAAGAAGCACTATCGACCTCCTGTTTCACAATCTTCAACATCCGACGGAATTTCAAGGATGCGAGGTACTTGATATTCCAGCACGGAAGCACCTGCCGGTGCTGGCGTCTCTGTGTGTGCCTGGCCAGGGACGCGCCCCACGTCGGCAGCCGATAACGTACTAATCTAGGCAACTAGATTTGCGTGTATTGACGCGCGAGTTAAAGCTGCTGAGATCAACTTCTGACATTGAACAAAGCAACCACGCTTTGGAGGCCACTGTCAAGGCGGCTGTAGTCAAGAAGAAGTACAGACAAAGACGGGCGCGGCCCTGGTTTACACAGGCCTGCTACTTAAAACGTCGGGAAGTCTTGGGGCTCCTGCGCCGAGCACGGGCTCTACACCCCGACCCCCAGGTAGTTGCTGATCGTAGGGCGCTCTATGGCCGACATAGAGCAACCTACAAGAAACTGCTTGTGGAGAGTAAGCGCCGGTATGATGAGGAGGAGGTGTTTCGTTTGCTTGAGAGAGCAGAGCGCGAACCCCATGTCTACATTGTTCGCCGGCAAAACAGAAGCATGCACAGCATGACAAAGGAGCAGTTGCGGCAGCACTTCACTGCCCTTCTGCTCGATGCAAACGCCCCCGCGCCTAACCCAGTTATTGAGCAACCGCTCACTCTGGAGCAGCACGACATGAATTCGCCGTTTACGGTGGAGGAAGTTGTGCAGATCTTGCGCGGGTTACCCAAGAAAAAGAGTAGTGGTCCTGATGGGATCTATTACGAACATTGGGCTAAGTCGTCCGATGTTTTAGCGGAGGAGCTGTGTAAGCTGTTTAATCAGATACTCAGCGGGGGACACATACCCCAGGTTTGGCACGAGGCCAGGCTTACTCTGCTATTCAAGGGCAAAAGCGGTGACAACGTGGACGATCCAAATCTCTATCGGGGTATCGCGTCGGAACGCACTCTCAAGAAAATCTTCGCCAAGTTGATTATCTCGAGGGCGCTTCCAACTGTGGAGAAGGCCTTACCTCCGGAGCAATTCGGATTCAGGAAAGGTCGAGGTACACAGGACGCGATCCACGTACTCCAGTCGGAAGTTGAACGGGTGCTGGCTGTGCCCGGGGTTCACTTGTACGCCGTCTTTATTGATTGTGTCAAGGCCTTCAACAAAGCTCCCCGTCACCTACTAGTCGATTCATTTCGACATGCTGGGGTGGGTGGTTCTTTCCTACGAGTGCTCTCCAGCTTCTTTGCTGAAGACCGCCTTGAAGTAAACGTAAGGGGCGAAGACACCTTGCAGCTCTGTCAAAACGTAGGGACCCCCCAGGGGGACCCTCTCAGTTGCCTGGTATTCTCCTTGCTCATCGCAGACCTAGCTCGCCTTGTGCGGGAGGAGTTTAGAAACGCCGTCGTCGCCATGTATGCGGATGACATAGTAGTGGCCCACCGGGACCGCGGTGCCATTCGTCGAATTGTCGGCGACGTCGAAAGTTACCTTCACCGTAAGGGCCTGCAAATAAATGCGCGGAAGACGAAAGCCATGAAGTTTCGCCGTGGGGGGTCGATTGGCCGCAGCAGACGTAATACCCTGTTGTGGCCAACCGCTGGAGTTTGTCAACTCTTTCCCGTATTTGGGTCTGAGGCTACACTATACGGGAACGACCTTTACCCAGCACATCGGCGACAGGTGTCGAGCGGCTATTACCTCTATTCACACAGAGGTGAGAGACCCTCGACGACTGTCTTTGAGTGCGGCCGTGCGTCTTTATGAGCTTAAGATTGTGCCAATGTTGAGCTACAGCCTTGGCAGGGTGTGGGGCCATCTTTCAGCGGCAAATTTTGCGCAGCTAGAAAGATGCTTCACAATATATATGAAGCGGGTCCTTTGCTTACCCCGGACGGCAAAAAGCCGCTTCGTGTACCTGCTAGCGGGTTGCGGGCCGGCAGTGGAAACAATCAGAGTCAGGCTTAGGTCACCTATTACTGGACCACTTCAGCAATTTCTGTTGGAGTGGCAGGGAAAAGTGACCGAGGCCTCGGTCGAGGTAGCGCAATTGGATGTGTACCTCGCCAGGGAGCTTTGGGATGGGATGGCATGCACTAGCCGGCACGTGTACACAAGATACATTGTGCATGGCTATCATCACTTGGTATGTTCGACCCAAGGATTCCACCAAGTTGACGATCAATGTCGTTGCCGGTTCTGCTCGCAGATATGCGCTAAATACCACGCAGCGAGCTGCCAGAAGCATCGGCGGTCTTTGCACTTCTTCGCCGGGTGGGACGGTCGCTGAAGTGTTTAAATTGTATAAAAGGAATGAATTGTATTGAAATTATGAACCATCTTGAAATGCAATGTTATTGCGAAATATTATTATAATAATAGTTACAATCATAGCATATTTCTTATTAGTCTCGGTGGAAAATGTTATCTCGCGGCAACTGAGAATTGTAAGAGCCCCTGCCCCGACAGGACTCGCCCGCGGATGTTAAAGGTTGATATATATACACAGACCGCAGCGAGGGGCGAAATGTCAAGGCCCTTATTAGCGTGGCCTGGGTAGGTGGTGCACAATACTTTTGCGGCTTTTGATGTACTCATCCGCAAGCTCGATTCTGGGTTCCTCTTCCCAAAGCAAAGCCAATAAACGACTAGAAGATCTCAATGAAGGGATTTGTATAACTCTTGATGTTCGTGGTTTCGGCAACAGGGAGCACTTCGTTTTCATGCTAGATGCTGGAAGGACGCGCTTCTAGGCTTAGAGAACCCTACCAACAAATATATAGGACTTGTTTCTAAAAGATTTAGCAAGGCGTGCGCAGAAGGTCACAGTATGCCACCGGCAGGGTCGACATTCTGTATTCATGCAGTATCTCAAGGAAAACCAGTCGTATACACAATATGACGTTGCTTTTTCGGTTCAATGCCTCCGAAATGTGTTTGGAGTTGCCTCATCTCCTACAAGAAGTGTAAACAGTAATTTTGATTTTCAATAAATTTAGTCTTGTCGTTAATGCCAGCAAGACGAACATTATTGCATTCCGAGCTCCCCAGCTAAAGATGCACCTCGACAGAAAATTATTTTTAGCAAGGAGAGAATTGGTCTTCTTAGAGACCACAAAATGTGTCGGCCTTACACTGCACGAGTGCATGAGCTGGCGGGCCCATTTAGAGTACCTCAAGCCCAAATGCAACGCCATCATTTCAGCCCTCTTTTGCATGCGGCTTATCGGAGTTCTCGTGCATGGCCTTCTCGTTGTCTACAAAACCTTGTCCCTGCCAGTTCTCCTTTATGGCAGTCTTATATGGGGGAGTGGGTTTGAGGTTGTTCTCCGTCGGGCTCAAATATAGCAAAACGATACTCGACCTGCTCTACTTGCTGAAGGTTGCTGGGCTTTAAAATCACTCGGAATATTATTCCCTGTGATGCTTCTTTTTCCCGCTTCTTGCTCCTTTGTTTCGTAGGACCTCGAGACGTGCCACAATATATGTAGGGCCATTAGTCCAAAAAAGTCTAGTCAGCAAGCCCTTGCCTCTCGCTTGCACGTTCTATGCACGATTAGTATACCACAGAATATTCACCGTATCACTTCCCTGCATTGTTGTACATCGATGGTCCAGAAATGGCTACTTACCAACACATTTCGTCATAGATGAAGCACACATGCTATTTGTGTTGTGTTTATGATATGTGATACTTTATGATTGACTAAACTTACTTTATGGCCGTTCATGTCTGACAGCAAATCATTTTTTATTCTATTTATTATCCATATATTAATTTTTTATGAGAACTTAAGCATTGTATTATGCAGTTCCTATAATGAACTACGTTTTGAGTCTTAAATATATATATATATATATATATATATATATATATATATATTCGTGTATATCAGCATGGCAGTGTCAATTAAAGCATGTGTCCCCAGTGTAATATATATACTCCCTGAAAAAAGTATAAAGCCACATTTTTGCCAATTTAGCCAAGCTCGTCTTGACTTCGCCCACGATACGATGTCATGGACCACTGAGTGCCCGCCATACGCTGTCATGAACACTGAGCGACACAGTGCTCTTTTCGGATGAAAAAAGTAACTTTGATGCACCAGATTGATTTAACTATTATTTGCACGAAGTCCGCAAGGAAAAACGAATTTTGTCAAAACGTCACTTAGGTGGCGGTTCAGTGGTGATCTGGGCCGCTGTCGGGCATCATACAAAGTCGTCGATTGTGTTTTTAGACCTGATCTTAATATTATCCAGAATGTGTGGAGCTGGCTCGCACGATAAGTTTACACCAACGAAAAACAACTTTTGGGGCTTGGGACGAGCTCTTGCAGGACGTCATCCCAAAAAAATTCAACACTATACCAAACCGCATTTTAAGGATATCCGACTTAACGGGAGGTTCACTGAGTATTAAGTTTAGTTGCTGGGTGCCGTGAAATGAGCCCAAACGCCGTTACTCCGCTTAATTCACTCGAAAAGTGTGAAGCAATCTGGTTTTCAGTGCGCATATGTAGAGCATAGTTAGGACTAAGCGAACACCTCTGGCGGAGGCCTTTTTTCGCATGAAGACAATTTGCAGCAGGTTTGCGGACCCTACTACAGACTAGAGTGCTCTATATAACTCGATGGCACTAATGATAATTGGTATATGATGTTTTACCGTTTCTGACTAACCGCTGATTGAATGAATTATAATTACCCAATGACTAATGCCATAACATGCATTTTGATAAAAGACGGTGCCGCACAAGCATCACCGTTATTAGGCAGCATGTAGCACCTGCTCTTATCGAGTTTGATAATCGATAATAATCAATTTCTCCAAACTCTGAGTAATGCCGCCTAAGTTGGCACATCGTTAGGCATGCGCAAGTTTTTTTCAAGATATCTGACCAGCAATCCTTATCTGCAATGACTAAAGGGAATGAAGGAGGCCAAACGTCTAAAACGTTTTGCCTCATTCGAGAACTTGCCGATTTGGAAAGTTTAAAAACGCATGGACTTAGCAGCTATATATATATATATATATATATATACAGGTAGTTCAATAAGTTCTTAGAATGAAAACCGAGAATTTTCCAAATCATGTTTTTAAATTTTTCTTATTCGATATATTCCCCGAGAAGCTCAATACACTTTTCCCACCGAGATTTCAAAGTTTTCATACCTCTTGAGTAGAATTCCGCGTCGTTAGACTGAAAATAGGCATTGACAGCAGCCTTAACCTCTTCATTGCTGGAAAAACGCTTTCCACCGAGACTATTCTTCAAATGTCCGAAGAGGAAATAATCAGAGGGGGCCAGGTCTGGAGAATAGGAGGGTTGTTTGATAAGTTCGAACCTCAGTTGGGCCAGTTTTGCCGATGTTTGCCGGGACTTGTGTGCAGGAGCATTGCCCTGGTGAAACGGGACAACCTTCTTCTGCAAAGCGGGCCGTTTCACGATGAGTTCTTGCTAACGGCAGTCCAACAGTCTTGCATAATATTCTCCTGTGATCGTTTTACAGCTCTCAAGGTAGTCGACCAGCATTATTCTACGTTGGTCTTAAAAAACTGTAGCCATCACCTTTCCGGTCAATGCCGTTGTCCGCACCCTCTTCGGAGGTCCTTCATCAGGTGCACACCATTGGCAAGATGGTTCTTGGGTCTCGGGAGTGTAGTGATGAACCCGGCTTTCATCGACGGTCATGAATCTGCACCAAAAATCCGACAGATTGTTCGACATCTTGGCCAAATTTCGCTGTAAAGCCAAAACAGGCGCGTCTTTTTGGCCTTGGTTGAGCAAATGCGGCAGCCATTTTGCTCTAAGCTCTTTCATCTTCAAGTTTTCGTGTAGGATAAAATGCACACTGCCTAAACTAATCCCTAATGCCTCCGCTATTTCCTTAATGTTCATTCGCTTATCTGTGCCAAGAATTTTTCGCAATTTCTCTACGTTTTCCTCATCAGTTGCCGTTTTTTGGCCTCCTGGACGTAGTTCATCCTCGGTGCTCCTGCGACCTCTTTTTAACACATTAATCCAGTTGGAAACAGTGGCAAAACATGGCGCAGAGTCACTGTACGTCTCGTCTAACTCAATTTTTACTTGGGTCGCATTCCAACCTTTGAAATAAAAATGCTTGATAACCACTCGAAACTCTTTTTTCTCCATTTTTAAAAATCACGCCGATACGTTGCACGGGAAAAGCTATCAAACGAAATCCCAACGGCCAATCACCATAATATATTGAGTGCTAGCAGTCGAAAAGTTGCAGTTCCTATTAGCGATGAAAGCGTGCCAAAATTCGAATTCTAAAAAGCTCATTCTAAGAACTTATTGAACTACCTGTATATATATAAATAACGTCTTCTACCCTTGTGTTCTCGAACCCGCAGGTTTGTATACAGACGACTCCTGTCGACCTGATGGGATGACCCTAACAGCCTTTAAAAGTGGCAAGACACTCGTCTGGGACGGTACCGTGGATGCCTCTTTAGCACCTTCAATGGCCAGTCACGGCGCTGCCCAGGCTGGTTGTACTGCTTCGCAGGCGGAAAGAAACAAGTGTCGGAAGCATGCACCTATTGGAGACTCTATGGATTTTTGACCTTTTGCCTTTGAGACCTTAGGGGGCCCAGATAAAATTACTGAGGGGGTTGTTACTAAAATATGCAAGTGTCTTAGATTGGCCACGGAGGACCTACGCGCTGGTGAATTTTTCCGGCAAAGGCTGTCATTGGGTATACAACGCGGTAATGCCACGGCGATTGTCAGGTGGCACCTTGTCCAGGTGGTCGACGCCAGGCCTGGACCTAGGTCTAATGTAGTTTGTCGTCACGTTCGCTGGGGGACAATTGTTTACACCCTTGTTTTGAGTTAAATAAAACAGATGGCTCACTTTATATATATATATATATATATATATATATATGAGGAAAGAGGAAGGGAGAAAGCGTCAGAAGCACATACCCGCCAGGACGAACATATTGGTTGCTTAAGCGGGAGGTGGCTCCTACGCCGACACTCTCACATAACCAATAACCAAGGTTTGCTTGGACCAATTTGAAGTACAAGCCCAGGTCGAGGGAGCGGCTGCCGGAGACACTCGACTTTAAATGCGAGAAAGAGAGGCCGGCAAATGCGAAAAGCTCGCAAACCAGCTAATTGTACCATCGACCGTTAATGTCGAGACCTGGCAACGGAAGGCACGAATTAAGCTGATCCTCCATCCCCCACGGCTTAGAGCAAGAAACCTGCAGAGAGAAATTAAAGCAAGCCGTCAGGAGCCAGATTTGGGGCGAGGGCGAGGTAGCAGCAGAGGTTCCGCGCAGGGGGGGGGGGGGACAAATGAAGGCTGGATCTCTGGCCTGGCGATTGGTAGAAAGATTGGGGGAGGGGAGCTACTGAAGAGGGACCACTAAATGTGGGATAGTCAACGTGCCGAATGATCGAGCTGATCGACCTCCCTGTGCAATACGTCAGGGGTGGGCCATACGGCGAAGGATTGTGCTGAAGAAATGCCCCGAGATCGCAGACGCTACCGCAACGGAGCCACTGGACGTATCGCAAGAAGCTGCACCTACGAAGGAAGCAGATAGGTCTACCGCTCCGGAAGAAAGAACCGAATAATGGTGCCCTAGGCAGAGGAAACTAGGGCAAATTATGAAACGAAGGAAAATGGTTGCTAGAGACGAAGTAGGAGACACACAACAAAGCCCCCCTACATACCCGCGAGAGGGCCAAAAAAGCAAGAAAAAAAGTGGCCGAGACGAAGCGGCGGGGAAAAGCACATGATCTCTGATTTGAATACAAGGCAACACGCTGAGGGCCATCATCAGAAAGTGCAAGCTTTGATGTCGGAATCATTGATCGAGGAGATGACGTGTGCGGAAAGCCCCACAAGATTGTAAAGGGCAAACTGGGTAAAAGAGCACCGACGATTCTACCGCCTTTGACATAAACCGTTGTGGCTTACCTTTTTCTGACGCAGACGAAAAAGACGGAGACTCTCTTTTAGTAAATGAGGAGGATATCCCTCATGTAACGCCTGAGGAGATCCAGTGAGCGGCGGACAAGATATCAGAGAGCAAGGCCCCAGGACCCGACGGCATACCTCCGGAGGCAATAAAATGCCTAATAAATGTCCAGTGGCCTTTAAAACGGTCGTATACGCACTGCTAAGAGCGGGGCGGTTTCCAGAAGATTGGAAGAAGATCCCACAGGCTCTGATTCCAATGCCGGGGAGGGTGCTCGGTCTCAGCCTACAGGCCCATCTGCCTCCTTAACACAGTTGCCAAGGCAGTGGGTCAATACTCGCACGCAGATTCAAAGACGCAATCCACGAGATGGAAGCCTCGCTCTCGTAGGACAAGTATGGGTTTTGTAAAGGAAGCTCAACGCTCCAGCTTATCAGCAATATACTTATTAAAACCGATGAGGGGAGGTAGAAAAGCCCCAGAGAAACTAGGAGGTGATCTGAATGCAGTCAGGAAAAAGCAGTAGCAGTGTATATGCGGCGTCTTATAGCCTCGTATCTGGCTAAACAAAGTGTTACTTACGGCGGCAGGGAGCACGCGATGACTGCAGGAGTACAACAAGGATCCGTGATAGGACCTACGCTGTAGAACCTAGCATATTACGGCGTGCTAGAGATGAGTAGGCCGCGCGGGTTGACTTCGTTGTTTATGCTAACGTCCCGGCAATCTTAGTCACCACAAGCGATACGGAGTTGTTAAAAGACCGAGCAAACGACGCCGTTAAATTAGAGTTTTTATTGGTGGTTAGGGGTGAATTGGTGAATGAAATCCCACTACCTAAAGTTAACATTAGAAAAGAGTGAGGCGCTCTTGCTTATTGGAAGAAAGCACTGCCGGGGGCTGGATGTTGGTGTGAACGGCCCCATGATCATGATTAACGAACAGACCAAGTACCTAAGTGTAATGCCTGGCAGAAACTTGAGCTGTACAGCACACATTGGTTATGTAACGACCCAAACACATCAAGTGGCAAGCATGCTAATCAGGCTAATTCCAAGAACAAGGGGGCCCTCGAAGAAAAAGCGCCGTCTTCTAGCATCAGTGGCTGATTCGGTTCTGCTCTACGGGTCACCAATATGGGGACTAGCTGCACTGACAACCAAGAAGAATAAGAAAAAGCTAAGCGAGGCGCAGGGTGTGGTGGCCGTTAAGGTTTTTATGGGTTTGAGAGTCTCACACTGTCCAGACAAAATGGTGTGCATTATGCTTTTTTGTTCGTGCCCTCCTATAAAAAAAAGTGCACTGTTTACTTGAAAAAAAGTTTCCTAAATTAAAGTTACATTATTTAGCTGTGGTAGCCTGGGTACTAGATAATGCATTATGAAAATTACTACTATATTTACTGTTTCACTATTCATTTTCAACGTTAGCATTAATATAAACATGCACAGTTAGGCCACGCACCAAAAACAGAGAGACGACGACAAACAATCTTCCTGAGATGACTGGCCGCTATAATCCGATAGCCGGTCTTGTCAGCCCGGTGCTGAAAGTTTCGCGCGTGGCCCTTGCAAGCACTGAGACAAAAAAGAAGGGGTTTGCTTGTAAGTGCCAAAGCCGCTCAAATGCATCACACGAGCAGATGCAGAATAGCAGAGCGCCCCCTGAGAATAAAATATGCTACTCTGTCTAGTGGCAGGCCCTTGACTCTCACGAGATTCAGTACTGCTATAAGGCAAAAAGCATCGGTGCTTACGTTGACTAATGCCCGGGCATACGCACCTTACAAGTACACGCGTATGGTCGTTCAGAAGTACACCGTCACAAAGACTACTATTTTTTTTCAGTGAAGGCTCTCGATTTAAGCAAGATATATATATATATATATATATATATATATATATAAAGGGTGAGAGAAAGATAAATTAGTATCCTTAAAACAGCTATCTGCTTATAACGCGCATAGTCGGTACGCCAGACGTTTTGTGTCAGTTTATTTTTATTTGTGTGATATTAAATATACACACTTATATAAACTTTCCAAAGCGCCTCCTCTTTAGTAAAGCACAAAGTTGTGAGCCATATGGTGGTCGGCGGAAGACAAAGGATGAATGTTACCGTAACTAGGACTCACCTCTTATATACGATGCAGAACGATATCCACAACGTGGTTCTATCCAGCAATTGGCAAAATGTTGACGTCTTTACATTAAGCCACGGCAGTAGAACATGTTTGAAAAATATCTCTTGGATTCATACAATCGTCTGAAATGACTCCAAATTTTCGTTAGTGTTCGTAGAAACTGCAGAAAACCATCATCATTAATACGACGCTTCCCTCAAAGCAAAGGAAACTAGTATAGTAAGTGTTTAACTATTAATTAAAGGGGATACGTAAACGTATATCACTTTGCATATAAGCAGCGCTTGCCTGTCTTCTGAGCAAGCGCTTCGACGGCAAGAGATCTCTGTGCAAAGCAAGAACTGCACACGTACGATGACTTCTACATAAAAGGGGAATGCAATTTGACGTTCGTAATTGCAATATATAAACGCGTAACTATGCAAGCTATTTGCGCTTTTTCTTACGCAGACACTTTGGAATACAACATTGAATTTATTCAATAATTGCACATTTGCACACTGAGGCAGTGCCCGCCTAAAATTTGAGGGCACCATTCTACGCGGCACCGAGGAACTAGATCGTATGGAAGCTATTAGGTAAGTCAAAAAGTTCGTCGGCTTTTTCCCGATTTTAAAGAGCCTTATTTATGCAGACAACAGTATTTTTATTCAATGATATATTGACCGTTTTGTTCGATAACCTTCGCCCATCGCCTCGGTAGATCCATGATTCCTTTCTCCTAGAACGTCTTGTCCTTCTCGTCGAAATACTGATTGAGGTGATTTTTTATAGCCTCCAAAGATTCAAACGTTGTGCCATCAAGGGAGTTCTGGAGAGACCTGAACAAGTGATAATCAGATGGTGCGAGGTCGGGACTATAAGCTGGGTGCGGCAGCACATCCCAGTCAAACTCCGCCAATTTTGTCCGGGTGGCCAAACTTTTGTGTGGTGTCGCCATATCATGTTGAAAAGTGACGCCCCACCTGTTTGACAATTCCGGGCGCTTTGTTGCTACTGCAGCCTTCAAATCTTCGAGTTGTCTGCAGTAGACGACGGAGTTGATCGTCTGACCCATTGGAAGCAGCTCAAAATACACGACGCCCTTACAGTCCCACCAGCAGCACAGCATAACCTTCTTCTGATGAATTTCGGGTTTAGGGATAGCTGCGGCCTGAGAACCTCTGGGGACCCAACTTCTTTTCTGTGTTACGTTTCTGTAGAGTATCCATTTTTCATCGCCGGTTATCTCTCTCCTCAGAAATGGCTCATTCGAGTTCTTCCGGAGGAGTGCGTGACAGGTATCGACTCGCCCTTCAAGCTGCCTATCATTGAGGTCGTGTAATAGCCAGATATTCCGCTTGCACGAGAAACCTGCATCATGGAGGCGATTCCAAACGGTTCCGTGGGAGACTCCCGTTACATCTTCAATTTCTTTTATGGTCAAACCTGGGTTCGAAGTAACCAGGCTTATGACTTCGTCGGTCTCCACAACATTGGGTCGTCCTGACCTCGGTTCATCTTCGAGATTGAAGTTTCCAGCTTTGAAACGGGCGAATCGCTTTTCGACTGTGGATTTGTGTACTGCGTTTTCGCCGTAGACTGCACATATCCTCCGGGTTGTTTGCGCTGCACTTATGCCTTCACGGTAGGAGAACAACATAATGTGTCGAAAATGCGTATTTTTGTCCTCCATTGCAAACAGCTGCCAATTCCGCAAACGAAACGGTAAAGTTGGAACCGGTATACCGTCGCGCCGCCACGGGTCTGCTCCTGAATGTAAACACCCAGCCGCACTCTCAGGCGGCCCTGCTGCAGAGCGCGGAAATTTCAAAAATGTGGTCCCAGAAAGCCAACGAACTTTTTGACTTACCTAATAGGAGAGCTCGCACTACAGCTAAATATATATATTGAAGAAGAGCGTAGTTACTTAAAATAATGGAGTATTCGAGCACTTCCACCTTGAGCAAACCACGGAGGCTGTATAGGACCTGAGTCTCTTGTCATATTCGTTCTGGTTAGTGATTAATTATTGACAGGATATATATATATATATATATGTATATATATATATATATATGTATATATATATATATATATGAATATATATATATATATATATATATATATATATATACATATATATATATGTATATATATATATATATATACAGGGTCATTCATATCGTTATGTACTTATTTCGAGATTTGGTAGAATTCGGAGAAAATGATTTTTCCGAATGGAAGGAGGACGCGGAAACGGCTTGTTTAGGAGAGAGAGTGAAATTTATAAAAGTAGTTATTCTGCCTTTTTTTCTCCTACATAGTTGTGCGAAAAGTACGTTTGCGGGAGAACCAGCTAATGCATGAAGGAACCGATTATACCGGCGTCTTTGGAGGAAAATTCTGCACGACGGAAGACACTTCACTAGCTTGCGTAGCGAAAAGCGAATAGCCAGATTGAGAAAAGTCATAAAAAGCCGGTATGTTGTTATGTCTTAGGGAAATGCTTTTTCGTGAAAAATCGTAACATTTTCCATTACGATCAAAAATGTACGATCAAAAGACCAGTCTCGCGCAAGAGCAAATTTAATGCCCATCATTTTCATGCCAAAGTGGTGGTGCTGCGTTACGTAGTTGTCAAGTAACTAAGCTTTTTCTATAGCCATATTGAAAGCGAAGGCATGCATACTTGCATAGAGTGTATGAGAAAGTTAGGTACATATTTTGAGGTTTAGTAGAACTCGGCAAGAGAATAATTTTTCCTAGTGGAAGGAGGGGGCGGAAACGTCTTGGCAAAAGTTTACAGTTCTAAACGTAAAAATTTGCACATAACACATAACAACTATGACTGTCGAAAAATCTTAGTTACTTGGCAACTACGTAATGCAGCACCATTGGTACGAAATGGTGAGCATTAAATTTGCTATTGCGAGAGAGTGGTCTTTTGAACGTACATTTTTGGTCGCAATGAAAAATGTTTACGATTTTTCAGAAAAAAGCGTTAACGTAACATATCGACGTTTTATGACTTTCCTTAATCTGGTTATTCGCTTTTCGCTACGCAAGCTAGTGAAGTGTTTTCCGCTGTGCAACATTTTCCTCCGAACACGCCGGTATAATCGGTTCCTTCATGCGTTAACTGGTTCTCCCGCAAACGTAGATTTCGCACAACTATGTAGGAGAAAAAGGCATAACAACTACGTGTATAAACTTCACTCTCTCTCCTCAACAAGACGTTTCCGCGTCCTCCTTCCATTGGGAAAAATTATTTTCTTGCCGAGTTCTACCAAACCTCGCAATAAGTACATAACGATATAAATTACCCCGTATATATATATATATATATATATTTGTTTAATAATTGTTATCAATAATTGATCACTAACCAGGTGTATATATATATAATTTAAGAAAAAATTAACATTCTTTGTAGAGCCCGGAAACGGCCTATTGCACACACACGTGTGGCAGAGTGTTGTCATTCTGTTTATTATTAGTTGCCACTTACTGATTGATTCTATAACTTACTGCGCAATAATTACTCGGTATTCTACACTACGCAAGCACTGCGGCGCAACCTTATATATATATATATATATATATATGCATATAGTCTGCGTCATCATTTCGTTCAACACGCCACTCTTTCTTCATTTGAACTCTGTGGGCTTGTTCTTATCAAATACATGCACTCAGGATCTGTGCGCTTGACAGCATATCTTGTACATCATGTGAGGAGGATTTGGTATACACCATGTTCCAAAACAGAATCGCAGTGTCTCGTCGTCAACATTTTCTGGAATAGTCATCTCTCGGAAGAAGGCTATAAAGAACACGCCGGTATGCAGCATCTGCATGCCAAGGCAATTCAGGATGCCTACGTAGGCCATTACTGTGCGTGGCCGGATACGGTCAAGGGGACCAATCAGCCCACTTGGTAGCATTGGGGGTTCAGGGGTTTGGGGAGGTGATCATAAGTATACGTGTCTCGCGCATGTACGGAAGCTGAAGCAATAGGCATGTTGTAAACGAGTTAACTTTATTGCGTGCCCAAACGAAGCTATCTAGCGAAACTTCGAGGCTGTCCTTCAACGTCACGTTTTGCTCATATAAAAGCAGCGTTGTCGTGATGGAGGATCCAAGAGTTGTTTGCCCAAAGCTCATACTTCTTGCGCCGGCCGCCGGATGGCTCGTCCCGTGTAGTCATTCGCCGAAGCAATCCGGGGTCTTCAGCTGCCGCCTGTTGTTTCAATTAGTACGTTGCTCGACGGGCGTTAAATTGCTGGAAATTTTACATTTTGGGAGCAAATTTCGCGATTACTAAAGCTATCTTCCTGATTGTGATTCTGCAATGGCTGAGTACGAGATCGCGAACCTTTTTAACGTTTTATTTCGTTATTGACGTCAAAGGCCTTCCGGAAAAGTGGTAATCTTCGGTCTTTCCACGTCCGTCGCGAAATCGACGGTACCATGTATACAAACTGCTTCGAGCCGCTGCTTCATCACCATAAGCAGTTTGTAGCATTAGTAGTGTGTGTAGTAGTGTGTTTGTGTAGTTTGTAGTTTGCATTTTCGCCACTTTGGAACATGTGATTTGGTTTTAAATACTGATGCAGAGTTCCTCCATTTTGGGCTCTATATATATATATACAGTGCAACCGCTTTAGAAACACATAGTTGCTCCAAATTCAATTTGAAAAATGGTGACTGGCGCGGGTTGCTTAGGGCGTCCTTAAGATCCCCTCGGATAGACCGATTGCGCAAACCCCTTGCCAACTAATCCCAGGTCTGCGGATGGACCTTAAACGACATTAGTTTCTTACTATTGCCATCTTATGATCGAGCATGTCAAAAACACTTTTCTGATCAAAATAAATTCATGTTGGCCGTTAGGTGCAACGCCCAGTCGTGCGTCATGTCAAGTAGTTGCGTACACGTAGATCGATGAAACACAAACCCATGTTGTGCCGCATTGAATAACTTATTTAGGGTTATATAACTAGGGATGTGGCTGATTAGAAGCCTTTTAAAACAGTGCAGGCGACGGAGCATTGTGACACGGAACGATAATTCTTTGTTTCAAAAATAGAGATTTTTGAGTCTTTATACGATCGCTCGAAGTTTGGCTTTACTAGTTCTCCTAAAAATATAGCCAGCTCTCTTAAAAATATTGCCGGGATGCCACTAGGCGTGTAGCAACGCAACAATTGCGACTGTCACGCTCGTTGAACTAGATCGGTGAGTTGCGGAGAACGATTGAATTATGCACTGGCGTCGTCGATGGTGCGGTGGTTACTGAAACAGGATGTAACAGAGACGTGAAATGTACTGCGAGGAGCTCAGCCTTATGCTCATCTTTGGGCGCAGAGAAGGGCTTAACTGTTAGTGATCCGCATGTTGGCGTATTGGAACAGAGCCCCTACTATATTTGACGGTAATGTTCAACTCTCTGTAGATCTAAAGTCGCTTTGTTGCCGTCGTAAGCTTCCGGTGGAGTAAAGAGGACCTTTCGGATTCTGGTGACAAAGCGATGGGTCGGTCAAGATACGATACATAAGCATCTTTGTTTCAATATTTCTATCGACAAACTGGAGGGTGAAACGTTCAATTAGGGACCGACAGCATAGGGTAAATTTAAAATACATCTCGTCCATTTGTAGCAATTGGAGAAGATATTGTTCTAGGCAATCAAGTTGAGATGTAGAACTATTATTTCATTTATCATTTTCTAATGGTTGATCCTGCTGAGTAATTAGACCGCCTCGGTATCGTCAATTTTGACGCCGAACAAGCACCATGGCATGATTAAGTCAGGTTTCGCAGAGAAATATAAGATTAATTTTGTTGGTTACATTATTAAATAAAATGGAATCTACGGCACCTTGTTTCACTGCTTAACGTGCCGTCATATATTTGCAGTTTAAGCGTTCTGCATTGGTACCGGCGCTGCCTCGCTGGGAGGTCTGATGTAGAGCCACCGATTAGACTGATCACCGTCGCACTTTTTGATGACGTTGTCTCGCGGGAGGCAGTAACAGATAGGTCATTTCGAAGACGGTTTGTCCAATTCAGGAACGGGATTTTAGACCTTAACGACCGAGACCCGCCCGCACGCCCCGTGCGGCCCGTACGCCCCGTGCGACAGTGGACACGGTCGCATTACAACAGTGGTCGAACGAAATCCACACCTGTCGCTCCGCGAAATGGTGGCCATTGTCGGCGTACCATGTACCTGAAAACGGAACGGGCCCCAAGCAACTGCCAAGCCCAGATCTCACACAAGAAAGGTAACGTTAAGAGTTTGGTGGGATACAAAGGGAGTGATTTTTTTATGAGCAACAACCAAACGAAGCGATCAATACAGTAAAATACTGTCAGCAGCTGCATAATTTGATGAGGGCAATTGACCGGAAGCGGCCGGAATTGGCGAACAGTGGAGGGGTAACCTTCCACCACAACAATGCAAGACCGCATACATCTTTGCTCACCGCCAAGAGATTAATAGAATTTAGATGGGATATTTTGCTACATCCTGTGTATAGTCTTGAACTTGCTCCATCGAATTACCGTATACTTCGGTTCCTTCAAGAAAATCGTAGCCACTGCGTAGGTTCTACTAAAGAGACCAGCTGTGAAGAATGCTGTCTCTTACTAGAGGGTTCACAGGTAGCCGACGACACCACCGGCCACATTAAGCATATTGATTTAGCAGTCGCTACTCACTCTAGAATGTCTCTAGTTGACTACGTAGCGTTCATAATTACGTGTATATACTGGTGGGTCAACAAATTTCTAAAAACGGCTTTGTACGATTTTAAAAAGTTTAAGTTGACTGCAGGTCGACCCTTGGAAGTAATAAAAACAATAATCATATTAATTAGTTTCGAATTGCGTTTTGAGTCTGATCTTTGAATGCCAATGGAGCAAAACGAGTCCCGTGTGACAACTAGCCACTTCTCTTAGCTGCAACCAAAATTAAAGCTAGATGCAATTTACAGAGCCAATGTAGAGTACCACCGCTAAATAGATTCCCTAAATTAAATGGATAAGATGAGCACTAAACGGCTAAAAACAGCTTCGAACAAGAAAACTGTGCTAGAAGTCTACAAATCAGTGATTACTATCCGCCGATTAAAGTTGCGCGAAAGAGCGGAAGTTGTGGGCATTAGTCATGGTTCGATACAATTTACCTGTTAAACAAATGCGTAACCGTTGACGAAAACTGGGTCCATCTTTTCACTACAGGTCAGGAATATGCCGCCATGGAGTCGACCGTACGCGACAAAAAGCCTTCCACCAGGGTAAAGAAGCGCGCCTTGAAAGGAAAGGTTTTAGCGACTGTTCCGGGATGCAATTATAAAGTTGTTAGTCCACTGCTTTTATAAAGGAATATCATTCACTTTATGGTACTGCGCAGCTTTTGGACTAGCTGAGGAAGCGAATCGTAGCACGGTGTGCAGAAGAAGAGTGTGCTATTTCACCACGGTTATGCCAAATTACAAAAACTGAAAACCCAAATTGTCGAACAATCCTCATATCTGGCCCCGTATGACAATTGTCTGTTTACTCAAACTGTTTAAATCTCAAAAACTATCGTTGCAGAAAGATATATCAGAGCAACAAGGATATACGTCATAGGTGAGTATTTTGCGCTTAAATTTTGCTCGTGGTACGAAGGCTTTTGAGGATCAGCTTCGGCTGCGGGTTAGGCGCAAGAGTTGCATGCAAAGTCATTTGCATTTAAGTCGATGGCAAGTCGGCAAACCGTAGGATCACAAGCCATTGATGAGGTGAAGGCTGAACAATACAAGTTTGATAAATGAGATGCTAGCACTTCAACTTTGTATTCATCTGTTGATGCGAGTCTATCCGAGTCTATCAATGAGACCAATAAACGCCTTTTCTCGAGTTCTTGTCGACCACAGCAGAAGTAAAGGCTTCGATCAGAATGCAACAGTCTCGCGAACGTATTGTATGAATAAATGAATGAAACACATAACTTTATTCATGAGTACTTGCAAATACACTCGAAAGCATACAGCTGCGGAGGTTGCCCATGGGCTTGAACTCAGGTCTTGTGCTCGTTGCGTCAAAAGGAAAAGAAAAGTAAATTACTCAATAAAGGAGTAATATTAATAATGCTATAGAACACGTGTGTAGTACTTTATTTCAATAAACTACAAACCATTTTAAAAGAACGACATTTTAATATCAAAACAGAGATAATGTGCGGGTATTGAATGATAAATAATTATATGACTAGAGGAAGGTCCATAAAGATTAAATGAAATCGTTAACAAAAGGGAGCATAAATAGCATACCGATAAAAGTAAATGAATAAATAAAAATAAAAAACTACAAGGAAAAAACAAACTTTCTAAGGCTACTCTTAAAGGCCGAAAAATCGGGAATGGTGGCAACGGGGGCAAGAATTCTATTCCAAACAATAAATGAGTGATGACGTGGTCTATTCTTAAGTAGGCGTGATGGCGGAAGATTAATGGCGATGTAAGGTCGTGTGTTTCGGAGGGTGGTAGGGTGCAGCAATAGAGTGTGTAATCTGGAACAGGTCGCCAGCCTCTATAAGATTGTTAATGATTTTGTGAACAAAAATGGCAGCTCGAAAACATATCAGCTGCTTCGCACTAAAACAACCGTGTTCTTTGAGCAGGAAGGCGACTGATTCTCTGTGTCGCAGACCAGATATAGCACAAATAGCTTTGTTTTGCAGAGATTGAAGTGATACAATGACACTCTAAGTAAGGTAAGTCCCACCCCAGACCACACTACAATAGCAGAGGTGAGGCTCTACTAGCGCCTTATACTCTAAGACGAGGATATGGACTTGAAGCCCACGAAGCCGAAGATGGGCAAGTGCAGCAACAGCAGGTGCAAATTTATGTTGGAGTATGCTAGCGTGGCTATTCCACGTCATACGCTCATTGAACACTAAGCCCAGACAGGTGATATTTGGAGACAGTTCTAGTGTGCCATCCATGACTAAGTCGCCCCTGAGAAGGTTATGGGAGAGTAGGACGTCCGGAAAAGAACAACCTAGGTTTTTGTGGCGTTGATTTTCACGCGAAGGTTACAAAACGCGTTACAGAGGACTGCTAATGCTTCGTTCGTCATATCAAAACCAGCCCGCAGGTTATCTTTAGATAAGGGGACAAGCAGAGTGCAGTCATCAGCGTAAGATACCGCACGTATACCGGAGAACCTATCAAGGCTCCGTAGAGCTATATTGATATAGAGTATAAACAGAAAAGGTATCATTACAGATCCCTAAGGTATACCAAGGCGCATAGAGAACTGATCGAATAAGGCCGATTGGCCAGTGACGGTAATGACACGATCCTGAAGATACGACCGAAACCACAAACAACAGTTATTATTAAAGCCTAGGGATCGAAGGATTGAGATCCAAATTTTAAAATCAACACAGTCGAAAGCCTTGCTAATATCGACAGCAATTGCGGGACATCCATTACTCTGAGCGCAAGACTCAAGGATAGTTGATTTCCGGTTACGGTTTCGACCGGTGTGCATCGCCGCAGACTGCTCTCGTCGATTTTAACCGATTTAATCCGTTTTAATGCTTTTTATAATAGTATTTAGTGTTCAAGAAGTTTTGAGTGAGAGCCTGTACGTTTTGTCGCTGCAGTTTTGTGGATATCTGCAGGTGCTAGCTCAAGAGTTGTCTCTTAAATTTTGTGCTAGTCAAATATCTCATTTGTCTTCAAATTTTAGTCAGTTATTATTTAAATTTGTGTTTACCTGTGACATATTGTGTTTTGTGAGACACTGTGTTTTTAACATATCTCTGTGAAATGTCGCATCAACCGAGGTTGGGTGTACTGCCAGAAACACCCCGTCTCCCCTTGGAGATGAGTTTTAACTTTGAGACGCCAGCTGTGCATCGTTCCATACGACGGCGGCAACAGAAATCAACGCCATCAACACAGCGTATTGCACCAGCCATCGTATGTGTCTACTGCGGTGGATTGTTTAGTCTGGAAGAACCCAAGTGCGAGAGATTTGTATGCATTCATTGTGAGACAAGAATCGATAAGGAAGTGTTGGAAACAAATCTTTCAAATATTGTGGGTGACCAGCAAAATCAGAACAGCTGTGACAAAAACGATTGCGAAAATGTTGGAAAACTTTGTGTGCTTTTAAAAATGCGCTCGACGATTTAAAGAATGCGATTTTAACTACCGACGAAACTTATACCGAAAAATTCAGGACCATATTTATTAAATTGGACAGCCTTACAGCTGTACGGTGTAATGCGCACACAGCTGGTCTTCTCTCCTCCCCCCCAGCCGAGATGCCACCCACCGTGGCCAGCGTAGCATCGGCTATTGTAAAGTGTCCTGTCACAGTCGGTCACGGAACTGCAGCAATACTGCCAGCAAGCAGCTCTTTCCCTCCTCCCTCTCCTCGGCACAAGTGGCATTGCAAGTGGATGCCGTAACAAGCCAGCCTCAGCTGCCGACGACCGAGAGAAGCGGTGGGGGTGGAGAGATTGTAGAAGGGGAAAGCAAGGAGAAAAATAGAGCAGACGATAACGGGAGATTGGAAGTTAGTAACAACAAAAAATCAACGTGCGGCGCAGAAGAGGCAGCGGAGGCGCGAAGAGCAGCAAAAATACAAGCGTCAACAATGCATCAAAACAATAACAATTGAGGACGAGACAAAATCGAATAGGAAGGAGTTAAATGAAGAAAAAATATCTTATTCAAACGGCTTGCAGCAGCCAAAGAGAGTGGAACTGCCCAGAGGCATTTTAGTTGTTGGCAGTTTAAACGTGAAGCGCGTTAAGTCATTTGTATTAAATGCTATCGGAAATGACGAACGCTGCGATATTAATAGTCTTGGTGGCGCCACTATGCGCACTACAATTGAACATACTCTAGGTAAATTGCGCCGAAATACTCGCCGTTTTAGTCTAGTCATTCTTCATTCAGGATTGAATAATGTGATAAATTGTGCTGCACGAAAAGATTGCTCAATTTCGGAAGTATGGTTTGAAATTGAATGTGCGCTAAACGATCTTGTCAGTTATGTCTACAAAAATAATATTCGATTAATTGTGTGTTCGATTCCCATCGCAGTGGGATACGAAGAAGAGTGTAGGTATTTTAACCAACAATTAGGATGTAAATTTAATATGAGTGCCATTGTTTTTAAAGATCTTAGTTACATTCAGAAAACAGCCAATAATATGCATATTGATGGAGTGCATTTTGGAATGCATGGCGCTCGTTTGGTCGCTCAACATATTTCTCGTGAAATAGCCAATCACTTGAACATAGCCGTCCAATTCGATCCTGTACAGCCATCATATAAAGACGGTCGTAAAATGGCTGAACAAAGTTCTTATTTTCGGGGCAATTCAATGGCTCCACAAAAAACGAAAATAAAGTCATTTTCCAATCATCCATTAAAAACCATCCAGTCCCCTGCCCCGGAACCTCTGGCCTACAATTGGCACCACTTTCCCCCTCTACCACCACAACTAATCGCCCCATTCAATCCAGCAATTCCGCTTCCCTCCTCCCCCCTAGCTGCCTGCGCTATAAAATATTTATATTTCAATGCACGCTCGATTGGAAAGGATGATCGTGTTCAATTGCTCAATTCATATACCGCCTTATATAATACTGATATAATTTTTATAACTGAAACATGGTTAGGTGTAGGCGGAAGACATGTTACAAATAGTGAATTAAGCTGTGATAATAGGTATTCAGTACTCCGGTGTGATCGGGGCTCCCGAGGAGGTGGTGTTTGTATTTTAATTAGGAAAACGCTAAAATTTTGTGAGGTCAAGATGGATGACGATATTGAAGCATTAGCGCTGGATGTGTTTTCAAAATCATGTTCAGTCAGGATGGCATGTTTTTATGCTACGAATGCTGGATCGCTGGCCGAGCGCAAGAGTCGCATAAAAAGAATATGCGACTCTTTTAAAAATATATGTGATATTACTAACCCAATTTTAATTGTTGGGGATTTTAACCTTCCAAGAATTGACTGGCAAAATGTGTCCCTTTTAGATTCTCAAACCATGGAGGCTACTTTTACAAATGCTTGTATAACAAACGGTTTATATCAGCAAGTGACTGAAATTACGCGTCCACTTATGGGTACAAGAGACTCAATTGACAAGGAATGGCCAGATTGTAGTATAAACTCAAGTGATTTATCTAGTCATACAAACAGTCTTCTGTCGAATGAAACAATTTCAACTTTTACACCAAACGAAGACCCCAGGGGAACATTGATTGATTTAGTTCTTACTACCGATGCAGCTATAATAGAAGATTTATCTGTTTTTAAATCCCCAATACCCTCAGACCATAGCGCTATTTCTTTTAACCTCTTATTTGATTCCGAATACCCTCCTATTGAGGAGGGAGGATATAATTTGTTTAAGGGTGATTACGACCAAATTATAAAAAAACTAACACTTGTGCCATGGAGATATGTCTTTCTAAACTGTGATACCGTAGATAATATGTATAATCGTTTTGTTGATCAGATGCACGCTGTGATTGACGAACTTATTCCTAAGCGCACTGGCAGGTCTAAAAATAACACTAAGCTTCGTGAGTATATCTCTAGTCTCGAATCACTCATTGAAAAAGACGCGATTCCGCGGTATGCGATAAAACTGAGTAAGGCAAGCAGAAGACTTCGGGTATTAGAAGAATCCAATCTCGATTTTAAAGATTAAAAGTCGTTTTTTAGGTATGCCAATAAGCGCTTAAAGGGAAAAGAGGATATAACGGCACTAAAAACAGGTGATGTGGTTATCACAGATGATATCTCCAAAGCCGATGCCTCCAAAGATTTATTTTCCTTTGTCTACGTGGCCGAAGCAGGTCCAACGAGTCCAGCGCTTACGTTCCCCCCGCCAACGTCATCAAAGTGTCGGTATTTATTTGTGTCGGAACATAATATCTTAAAGAAAATAAATAAACTTCCATCTAAATGTAGCCTTACCCCAGATTGTATCCCCCCAATATTTTCTAAAAAAGTGGCACAGGTTATAACGGAGCCACTCTCATTAATTTATGCTAGGTCCTACGAAGAAGGTGTTGTGCCTGACGTTTTCCGACAATCTGTAATAACGCCTGTTCATAAAAAAGGATCCAAGTCAAATATTGATAACTATAGACCTGTGGCACAATTATCAATAGCGCGTATAATATTTGAAAAATTACTTGTGGATCATATATTTCACTTCATGCAGCCTGAGGGAGTGCTTGATGAACAGCAACATGGTTTTACTAAGGGCAAATCTACAGCAACCCAACTAGTTGAAATAGTCCAAGATTGGGCCATTTATATTAACAACAAGAAAACATTTCATTGTATTTACTTTGATTTTTCTAAAACATTTGACAGAGTAAATAATTTTAAACTCGTACATAAACTAATTGATTTAAGTATAGACAAGCACACTGTTTTATGGGTATCAAGTTATCTTACGAATAGGAAGTTTTGTGTGCGGGTAAATAACAGTTTTAGTCGGTATGGGGTGTGTCCCTCCGGCGTGCCTCAGGGGTCATGTCTAGGCCCATTATTATTCTGTATATTTATCTTAGATCTTAAAAACGTTATACCCGAAACACTTAAGTATAAACTCTACGCAGACGATCTTAAACTTTATGGGCTTTCTGGCACAGAAGCCGAGAGGGGAATATTACAGAAAACAATTGACTCCATCTCCGATTGGTGTGCCAAGAATGATATGATAATTTCGGTCCCTAAATGCGCCGTTGTGTGCCTGAAGGAAGACCACGCTTACACACTTGATGGACAAGAGATACCCAGGGTAAACAGCATTCGTGATCTTGGGGTAACGGTTACACCGGAGCTTGATTTTAACATTCACATCACGCAGACTATTCAATCTGCTAGTCTTATATGCAAAATGATCTTTCGTTGTTTCATTATTAAATGCCCAATGTTTTATATCCGCCTTTATAATAACCTTGTAGTTCCTAAATTCATCTACAGCTGTGAAGTCTGGCGCCCGTATTTAAAAAACATATTGATGCAATTGAAAAAATGCAGTCTAAATTCCTTCGACGTGTTGCAATGAGATGTAAGGTTGAGCGTAGCAGTCTCTACTTACCACCTATATCGAAATGACACTCGAGAGCAAATTTTAAAATGTACGCACGAATTTCTCAGTCGAATAGGCTTTCCATCTTTTTTAATAGTCGCAAAAACAATCTGCGCAGCACCCAAACCATATCGTCGAAAGTAGTTGCACGTTCTGACCGAATTAGTAATATGTTTTCGTGGCGTTTGGCGAGAATGTTGAGAACCATGAACTAGTCATATATTCTTATTCTGTACTACCGCATATGTTACGCAATGGTACTATTTCATCCTATAGTATTCGTCGAGATACGGTTGCCTCCGAGCACACCTCTGTACCACTATCTAGTCATTTCGAGGGGTGAGGACCGTTCTTAGCCACAAAGCTTTGCATGATCATTTTCTCGAATGGAGCGGCGCCGTTCCAGCGACGGAAATACACACCCTTCATCCAGAAGTCCTCCTTGGAGCATCGCACGAAGTCCTTACTCTCAGGTACAACGCAAAATACAGCCCATCTACCTTTTGTATGCAATTTAAATATTGCATCAACTTTAACATCTTTGTCGGCCAGCCAGCTTCGCAGGTCCATTGCCGACGTATCTGCAACTAGTCCTTCTACTCGAAGAGCTTTGATAATAGGTTTGTTGATTTTTGCAAATACTTTACATATTTTCAAATCACTACTCTCTTCTGCTGCACATCCCGCTCGGAGACGGTTGGCCGTTCTCCGTTTATATGTAACGGGAATGAACCCACCCTTTCTCCTTGTCCTCTTCACTCTGCCTCTGCGGTACGTTGTTTTCATCCTTCTCCGCAAATCTCATCTCAATCGCGCCGCTTTCAGCTGGAGCTGTTGTGCCACTCGATCTCTCCTTCTCCTTCTTCCTCTTGGACGGCTTTCTATTGTATAACTGTGAAGGTCTTAAAGGGGCAATGGATCTAATGCCAGATGATTTGTTTCGAGAAATAGACATCGCCCTCTTGGTACAGACGTTCCAGCGGGAAGAACTGCATTTCGATGAGATGCAAGGGTTTCATCAGTTGGCCGCCATGCCTGTTGGGGGATTGGGCAGACCAATAGGAGGACTTTCTGTCTATCTACATAACTACTTGTGCCCTATGCGATGTATAAGAAAAGATGAATACTATATGACACTTTCATCCGGAAGTGTTAACATTGTCGTGTTTTATCTTCCTCCGACATTTAAATCTGCAGAAGTTACAGACGTCGTATTCGCGGGACTCTCGGGTCTTGACCTTAGGGCTCCAACAATCGTTGGAGGTGACTTTAATTGCAGAATAGATGAGGGAGCCAATGACGACAAAGGGGAAGTTCTCCTGCAGCTTATGGATGATGTGGGTTTTGTGTGTGCTAATGCACGAAATGACTTCACCTACGTCTGCCATAGCGGCAGGAGTACCATAGACTTATTGTTTCATAATCTTTCTTTGGAGCTTTGAAGTTCTGGAGCTTGTTTCAAGAAAGCATCTACCTGTACGAGCTGTAGTACGCGTGCCTGCTCTAGGGCAGGAACAGCAGAAACGTTCACAGATGAAGCCGACCCGTCAACTCGATTTAGCCGCGCTTCCAGTCGGTATTGAGAGTGTCTTGGCCGGAAGTGATGTAGATGTCTGCTGTCGGACTCTCGAAGGAGTAATGCAGAGAGCAGTTAAGTGGAAAAAGTTCAAGCCGCGGAGATCCCGGCCGTGGTTCACACGGACTTGTTACCTCCGACATAGAGAACTACTCGGCTTGCTGAGACTAGCAAAAGCCCGAGCAGATCCACAGCTCCAAGCAAGACGAAGACAGGACTACGCGTCTCGTAGAAAGTCCTACATAGGGCTATGCCGTGACTATAAGGTCGAACATGCGAGGCGAGAAGAAGCCCGTCTACTTGAACGAGCAGAAAGGGAGCCCCATGCCTACATAAACCGCTCTCGTAAGGGGATACGGCACTCACTGAGTGACGAGCAGGTAGAACGTCATTTGACGAATCTGCTGTTCAACCCTCACGTAAAAACTCGCCCAGAGAGGTTGAGTATCCACTTACACTTGAGAAGCTTACAATGAATCTTCCCTTTGAGGAAGAAGAAGTATGCCGAGTTATCCGATCCCTTCCTAGATGGAAAAGTAGTGGGCCAGATCGGGTCTACTACGAACATTGGGTGCAATCGGAGCCGCTCTTGAAGGGGATCCTCTGTGATTTCTTTAATAGAATTATGGAGGAAGGGCGAATGCCCAGAGTTTGGCACATTGCTAGGCTTTCTCTGTTATTCAAGGGTAAACACGGCGACGATAGAAGTGACCCAAATCTGTACCGGGGAGTGGCGTCGGAGCGAACGCTCAAGAAAATATTCTGTAAGCTGATTATTGAAAGGATTGCAAATATAGCAAACAATGCTCTGCCTTCCGAGCAGTTCGGATTTAGAAAAGGCATGGGGATCCGCGACGCCATCCACGTTTTGCAATCCGAAGTAGAACGGGCGGTGTCTCGTCCAGGGGGCCACCTGTATGCAGTCTTCATTGACTGCGTCAAGGCCTTTGACAAGGCTCCGCGCGATCTTATGATCGATTGTTTTAGACAGATTGGCATAGTTGCAAAACTTGACGAACGCGACATGGACATCGCCCACCGCTCTCCTGAACACGTAAGGTCAACGGGGAAAATATCAACCGCCGCTCCCATCTGTTGGTACGATGTTTCGCTGGAAGCAACTTGAAGTGCAACGAAGATGCCGAGAATTAAAGCTGAAGCCGAGCTTTCTAGGCGGCTGCCAGGGAAGCAAAAACAACATATATGCCAATGACCACCTGACATCCGCTAACGCGAGTCTGCACCACGTCGCGTCAAGGCCAACACGGAAAATTTTTATGTCCGGACGTCAGACTGCCGTGTACAAATTCGTCTCAACAGCAATGCTCCCTGGCGGGACGTGACAACCGACACAGATCTCGGTGCTCTTGTCGATCGCAAATAGTCGACACTATAATATTTTTTTTGGACAGTTAGTAGTTCAGTTAGGCAATTAATGTCGCAGAGTTTAAATAGAACCTGGCTCTTTTCACGGAATACACTGCAATATTAATGGTGCAAGGTCTCATATTCACGACATGGACGCGATACTACATTTCCTTCTTGGCCTCCCATTCTTTATCGTGTTGTGGGAAACTCGCATCGCAGCAACAGGAGGCAGCTGCTTTCCAGATTAATCATTATAACCAATCTGTTGATTACCGTAATGAGCCGGGCGGGGGTGTGGCACTGTTTATCAGAGATGAATATGTGGCGCGCGAGCGGAACGATCTCGAACTACTCCTACCGGCTGGCTCTCGATGCGAAAGTTTTTTGTTGGGGTGTTTGCCGATGATCAGAGCACGGTTGTGGGAGCATTCTATAGGCAGCCGTCGGGTAGGTCCCTGGATATTTTGTATGCACTAGAAGAACTCTCTACTCCCAAAAGTAGACAGATTAAACGCAATCTGCCTTGGTGATGTAAACATTAACTTGTTAGATAGGGGCGAGTCATATGTAACTGACCTAAATGACTTACTGCACTCGTATAACTTTCGGGAAATCATTAGTCTGCCGACTAGGGTTGCTTGCATGAACACCGCCCATGGCCAACGCATTACCGAAACATGCATATTTACTGCAATGTTCCAACTAAATCAACTTTCGCCTCCGGCGTTCTTACGACCACCTTCTTTGACAACTATACCACATTTTTAAGTGTAACATATAATCCAGCCAACGAGTGTCCAAAATTCAAACTTAGATATGATAAAATAATCGCCGAACTGTCGTCTATGTGGGCCGACCTATACAAACTGAATTATTAACTGGCGGGGTCCTTGGGAGGCAATCAGGTCTGTACTTAGAGGTGTCCAGGAGAAAAAATAAACGCAGCTACATCTTCAACAGCTACCACTAGACTGTGTGCCTTTCAAGGCAGGCCATTCCGGATGACCTTCCGACGTCTGCTGAACGATTCTTCCTGCGAGCAATCAATGTTCACAAAGTTCACCACATTCTAAAAATGTAGAAATATGCTCCACTGCCCCAAACAGATTCCATCACAGGTTCTCCGTAGGGCTGCGGACGCAGTCGCATCGCCTCTTGAGTAAATCATTAATCTCTTCATCAGAACAGGAGTTTACCCCAATGTCATAAACACATACTGAGTAGTTCCATTGTTTAAAGTCGGGGATCCTGTGCCGAGACAACTACAGACCTGTCAGCATTCTCGCGCCAATATGGCAGGTCTTTAAGAAATGCATTATCGAACACTTTAAAGATTTTATCCAAGGACATAACGTCCTACATGGCAGGCAGTTCGGATTTCGTCCTAAAATATCGACTGTTGTGTCTGTGATAAATTTTGTCGAAAATGTACGGAAAATATCCAATTAAAGAAGACTGTAGCAGCGGTATTTATTGACCTTAGAATGGCTTTTAATTTTGTGGATCTAGACATTCATCTAAAAAAGCTCTCTACTAATAGGGGAATGTAGAAAAATATTAGGTGGGTGAGCTCATTTATCTCCGAAAAACACCATGTTGTCCAAATTAAACAATTTCCCTTTCTCATGTAGAAAATATATCAATCGGAGTGGCCCAAGGAAGCATCAGTGGCCCGCTAGTATGTAATATTTTTGTTAACGATATTTTTAATTTTCCGAAACATGCTAAACTAGCCTTATTTGCTCACGAACAATGACTACGTTTGTAGGCGTTCAATTTGAAGCTCCAAAAGGCCAAGGGACAATCAATCCTAAAGCTTTTGTCTGCGGTCGCACGCTTGATATACTAGTTGAAACGAAGTTCTTGGGTATCGTTTTTGACGAACATCTGACGCTTCAGGCGCATACATGTCGGGAAACATGTCAGGAAAAACTGCCAATACCTCACGGCAATGTACCGCGTGTATGCTACGTGACATATGGCCTAGAGGTGTACGGCCTTACATATGCGTGTCATATAACTCCGCCTCATCGGTCTCAAAAAAGGACGCTTCGCCTCGTCTTGGGCTTCCCACAGTGCGTCTCAATAGGAAGAGAACAATCTAACGAGCTCTTGGTGCTCCCGTTTCGAACCTAATTAAATTTACCATAGTTGTCAAAATAAAGCGCATTCTCCTTAGACACCATCTCAATCTGCGTGGCCTTATCCAACCTGCAAGAACTCAAAACACCCGAGGCTCGGCATCTCACTTGCTTATTGTTTCCTCAGCCACAAGTACACAATCGAGGTTTACACTTTACAAGTTAGGTGTTCCATGTGGAACAGATTGTCTAGTGATATTAGGACACTTATATAATTTAATCAATTAAAACGCTACATGAACGCACTATTTCATCTTACCTGCGTTAGATTAAACTACAATTATATAAACATGTACACAATTCATAGATAAATAATTGTAATGAGATACTACGGTGAGAATGTATAAACTGTATGCTACTGTACTGTACATATGCTTCACACTAGCCATGTGGCTATGTGAAATTGTAACGCAAACTAGAAACTACAATTAAAAACAAGTAAACATCATATCATATCAACTCCAGATGTACAACACGCCAATTCTATGCGACACGTTCTCAAAGGTTGAGTCTCGCAGATATAATATTTAAGATACAAACATGGTTTATTCATCGGAACTGCAGTCATTACAAATGTGTATGATTGTCAGACAAAATAGGTAGATGTAACTAATAACAATAATACAATTAGTAAGTCAAATTATTATTATTAAAACGCTCTGTGTTCCATTATTAATTTATAGCTCAGCCCTTAGATTATACGCAATCAACAAGTTGTACACGTTGCAATGCGTGTGATGACTTTCCTCATTTATTTGTAATTTCACTGTACGTATGTTTTTACTACTGCGTAGTCTGGTGCTCACGTGATCCGTATTGCAATGATTTTTTCATCGTTGATATAAAACGTGGTCACCTTAGAGAGTTTTAAATATTTGGCTGTAATTTCTCAGCCTTAACTCCTATGCGACTCCACTTGGAAAGACAGCGGTGGGCATCACCTTAGACTTCGTTAGAGAAGGGTTCTAGAATTATAAACATTTTTTAAAGAGGTTGTTTTTAATTTTAGACTATCCTCCGTCCCCTACGGGCTTGGAACTCAACCTGAGGTATGAGCACCGAGGGCCGGACATGTTTAGATATCTAGGGTTTTCCTAACAGTCCTTGTGCCAGCATGGCCGCTGACACTCGGCGGTACGGTTTTGAGAGAAGGGTTCTAGGCATAATCGAACTCAATTGTTCTCGCTTTGACTAATTAGAGGTACAATTCATTTGGTATATTTGAATTTCTTGCTCATGTGATTGCTTCAAACAAGCATACACTTTAACTAAAAAAAATATTGACAACGGGAAACGGTGGTCTGGTCAACGATGGATTACCCTGGAAGCTTGCCTTCGAAGTTAATCACATCGAGCTAAAGCTGCTCTCCGATGCTGAGTGGCCTCGTTCCATCCTTTTTAGGCGCATAGTAGAATATATACATATTGTTTATTCCGCAATAACATTGCATTTCACGATGTTACATAATTACAATGCAGTTAATTATATACAATTTGAACACTTCAGCGACCGTTCCACCGGGCGAAAAAGTGCAAAGACCGCCGATGCGTCTGGCAGCTTGCTACATGATATTTAGCGCATATCTGCGAGCAGAACCGACAACGACATTGATCGCTAATTTGGTGAAATCCTTGGGTCGAACATACCAAGTGATGATAGCCATGCATATTTTACCTTGTGTACACGTGCCGTCTAGTGCATGCCATTCCATCCCAAAGCTTCCTGGCGAGGTACACATCCAACTGTGCTACCTCTGCCGAGGATTCGGTTACTTTCCCTGCCACTCTAACAAAAATTGCTGATGTGCTCCTGTAATAGGTGACCTTAGCCTGACTCTGATTGTTTCTACTGCTGACCCGCAACCCGCTAGCAGGTACACGAAGCGGCTTCTTGCCGTCCGCGGTAAGCAAAAAACCCGCTTCATATATATTGTGAAACATCTCTCTAGCTGCGCAAAATTTGCCGCTGAAAGATGGCCCCACACCCTGCCAAGCCTGTAGCTCAACATTGGCACAATCTTAAACTCAAAAAGACGCACGGCCGCACTCAAGGACAGTCGTCGAGGGTCTCTCACCTCTGTGTGAATAGAGGCTATAGCCACCCGACACCTGTGGCCGATGTGCTGGGTAAAGGTCGTTCCCGTATAGTGTAGTCTCAGACCCAAATACGGGAAGAAGCTGACTAACTCCAGCGGTTGGCCACAATAGGGTATTACGTCTCCGGCAGCCAATCGACCCCCACGGCAAAACTTCATGGCTTTCGTCTTCCGCGAATTTATTTGAGGCCCTTACGGTGCAGGTAACTTTCTACGTCTCCGACAATTCGACGAATGGCACCGCGGTCCCGGTGGGCCACTACTATGTCATCCGCGATGAGCAAGGAGAATGCCAGGCAACTGAGAGGGTCCCCTTGAGGGGTTTCTACGTTTTGACTCAGCTGCAAGGTGTCCTCGCGCCTTAAGTTTACCTCAGGGCGGTCTTCAGCAAAGAAGCTGGAGAGCATTTGTAGAAAAGAACCGTCCACCCCAGCATGTCGAAATGAATCGACTAGTAGGTGACGGGGAGCTTTGTCGAAGGCCTTGACACAATCAATAAAGACGGCATACAAGTGACCCCTAGGCACAGCCAACACCCGTTCAACTTCCGACTGGAGTACGTGGATCTTGTCCTGTGTACCTCCACCCTTTCTGAATCCGAATTTCTTTGGAGGTAGGGCCTTCCCCACAGTTGGAAGCGCCCTCGCCATAATCAACTTAACGAAGATTTTCTTGAGAGTGCGTTCTGACGCGATACCCCGATAGAGATTTGGATCGTCTACATTGTCACCGTTTTTGCCCTTGAATAGCAGAGTAAGCCTGACCTCGTGCCAAACCTGGTGTATGTGTCCCCCGCTGAGTATCTGATTAAACAGCTTACACAGCTCCCCTGCTAAAACATCGGACGACTCAGCCTAACGTTCGTAATAGATCCCATCAGGACCACTACTCCTTTTCTGGAGTAACCCGCGCAAAATCTGCGCAACTTCTTCCACTGTAAACGGCGAATTCATGTGGTGCTGCTCCAGAGTGAGCAGTTGCTCAATGACT
The DNA here is from genome assembly GCA_003439945.1 of Dermanyssus gallinae. Lineage (NCBI taxonomy): Eukaryota > Metazoa > Arthropoda > Arachnida > Mesostigmata > Dermanyssidae > Dermanyssus > Dermanyssus gallinae. Next base: position 678,857 of record QVRM01002192.1, read on the forward strand.
GGGTTAGGCGCAGAGGCGTTTACATTGAGCAGAAGGGCAGTAAAGTGCTACCGCAACTGCTTCTTTGTCATGCTGTGCATGCTTTTGTTCAGCCGGCGAACAATGTAGACATGGGGTTGGCGCTCTGCTCTCTCAAGCAAACGAAACTTCTCCTCCTCATCATCATACCGGCGCCTATTCTCCACAAGTAGTTTCTTGTAGGTTGCTCTATGTTGGCCATAGAGCGCCCTACGATCAGCAACTATCTGGGGGTCGGGATGTAGAGCCCGTGCTCGGCGCAGGAGCCCTAAGACCTCCCGACGTTTTAAGTAGCAGGCCTGTGTAAACCAGGGCCGTGCCCGTTTTTGTCTGTACTACTTCTTGACCACAGACGCCTTTACAGTGGCCTCCAAAGCGCGGTTGCTTTGTTCCATGTCAGAAGTTGATCTCAGTAGCTCTAACTCGCGCGTCAATACACGCAAATCTAGCTGCCTAGACCAGTACGTTGTCGGCTGCTGACGCAGCGCCTGGCACACACAGAGACGCCAGCACCGGCAGGTGTGTACTTAAGGACCTCGCATCCTTGAAATTCCGTCGGATGTTGAAGGTTGGGCAACAGGAGGTCGATAGTGCTTTTTCCACTTTGGCAAACGTACGTGAATTTATCACGCTCATTTGCGCAATGCAGGCCTCTATTTTTAGAAGCTTAAGAATCCCATCGCCCTTCCTGTCGGTGGCGCCACTATCAATACGACAGTTGAAGTCGCCGCCGACCAGAGTGGGTAGCTGGAGGTTTAGTCCCGCTAGTCCAGCACTGATAGCATCGGCAACGTCAACATGATCGTAATGAGGTGGCAGGTAGAACAATGCGAGGTTGAAACTACCTGAGGTGAGTGTCATACAACACTCACCTCGACACACACATTGCATTCGGGTGACCCTGCTCGTAAATAGACTGAAAGTTCACCTACTGGTCTCCCCCCAATAGTAGAATACTAACCGAGCAAGATGGCTTAGTGGCCAAGTCTTTGTCTTGCATTCGGGTGGTCTGGGTTCAAGACTCAGACCGGCTATTCTTAAATTCGCTTTTATGGTTTCTAATTTAGACAAGGTAAATGCCGGAGTGGATTAAAAATCAGCCATGACACGAAAAAAATGTACACAGGCATTAGCCTTACGGAAAAAAACAAAAAAAAATATCGGCCATGCTGGCCTGTCAAATGAGTCAAATATTACAGTAAGGTTTCACGCTGCGTGTTATGCTACGTCGACTGTAGATCTATATACTCAATTGTACCTACTTTTTCACTTCCGCGGACCATTTGTAATTTAGGAGGAATAATTTCAAGCGTAATGAAAATGTTGCCTTAACTTGTCGCGTGTCGAATATGTAGAGGAAAAATAAGTTAGATCGGGTTCTAAACTACCCGGCACGGTCTTCAAGCTCTTTTTTTACTCGTTTGGATTTTTGTTTAGCCTAATGCTCCATCAGATTTTCTTTGTTGTCCTGTGTAAGTAGTATACTTAGTTAACTTCCGTTATTTTGAAACGTACACAATAGATCGTTTTGCAGGGTTACAAAAAATTAAATTGTCTGTCGTGACCTAATCCCTAAAAACCTAATTGCCGAGCAAGATGGCTTAGTGGCAAAAGCCTTTACTTTGCATTCGGGAGGCTTGGGTTCGAGACCCAGACCGGCCACTCCTAAATGAGGTTTCATGGTCCCCAATTTAACAAGGTGAATGCCGGAGTGGATTAAAAATCAACCATGATCGAAAAAAAAACGGGAAGCACAGATGTCTCCATAAAAAGGGATGGTGCATACCACCCCATTATGTTTAAAAAAATCAAACCTGCAACAATTGCCAAAATCTGTCGCTCTCTAAGGTAGGGTCTATAATACTCCTAAGCTAAGCTAATCTCACGACATGTGAGAAGATAGGTGGTTGTAATAGATTGAACCAGATCGATTAATAATGCATTTCCGCCAGAAAAATTCAACTCATGTCCCTGGGAATCTATACATTTTTCCTTACACAATTCCAAGGAGCTTTTGATTGACGACTCCCGGATGATTCGCTCAAATCTATAATGATTGCAAGTTGGTACGTAGCACATTGGTTTTACTATATGCTGTGCGCCTTGCTTCCAAGAATCAGTAAAATGTTTGTGTATTCTTTGTACGCAACCGCTGCCCCTTTTGTTGCACCCCTAGCGACCCTCGCATGCTACTCGGATTATATCTTATCTTGTCTATGTCTCTATTTTCTTTATTTCCCTTTTTGTTCGCATCGTAAATAACCACATATTTTGATATTCCAGTTACATTAAGTAATTGAATATAGGCTGATTTGGTTGTTGCAGCCAAATAAGCTGTTCTGTTGAGAATGACTCAAAGGTAAAATCTGAAGTCTCCTCAACGGACACGGGCTACGGCCGGGTTCTTTCCAGGAAGAGCGCAGATATAGTGAGGCGGGCTATTTCGACAGGTAGTGGCGGCTGTGCGTGACGTAGCTTGTTACGCACGATCCTGCGCCGTTCGCCCCAAGGGTTACTTTAACCTCCTTGCACAGTGAGTTCCTGAGGTACATTTTGCTATCCTTGTTTGCCCTATGTAGGGAATTTCGTGCTACTCTGTACTCTTCCCGTAAATTAGAAAGTTCAGCGCCGCTGAGCAAAGTGCTCAGCGGCGCGTGGATACTCGTCGCAAGCGGTGGCAGGTCCTTGGTTTTTCAGCAATCTGAATATTCTACAATTAGCACGGAGGGCAGTTGGCTATCATATGATGTAGATGAGAGCTGGATTCTTGGCAAGCTTTCTTTAGTAAGGCAGAGTTTTCCACTGGCGAGTAATCAATGAGATGGGGTATTTTACTTTTTAATGCTCTCTGTAGGAGGGTGTGATTTAGCCTGAGAATCATTGCTGTTGTATGGGGAAAAGGACTCAGATGGCGCTTAGATGTGACGGAGAAGGTAACGTCGAAATTTTCCGAGGCAATTTTTTCTTCCTTTTAGATTTTTAGTCGATTATTTGGTGAGTTATTTCGTCTGATGAAAACGTTAAAAATAGCGTGGATCTGAGTCTGCGTTCCCAAAGCTGCACCCAGGTGTGTTTATTAGTTCTAGGATTGCCCGGGTTGCCCATTCTAGGAGAACCTCCCTCTTTCCTTGAATAAAAGCTGCTTCTGCAAAAACTGTAGGCCGCAAATTGGGACGCCATTTTATCTATCACTAAACGTTACAAAATTGTCGGAAAGAGTATACCTTTGCGTACAGTAATACGCCGTAGCAAACAAATAGAGTAAATTTTTACTAGATTAGTTCAAGACTTTTTAGTAAATAATGCATTCACTTATGGTACGTTCATGTAATACACGTATACCGTAATGGATCGTATGTAGTTGAGGTAATGTTAACATGCCAGAATTATTCTACATAAATGAGGAAAGCAAATGTTCATACATCATCTCGAGAAAAAGAAATTGTTTGAGAGAACTATTGTCGTTTGTAGTGTGTAGGGGTAATGCCACTTTCATCGCTATGTCAAAACCCGCATAATACATTCGAACCTAGAAATAAAACATAAATAAATAAGGTTGTTTTTAATTTTAGACTATCCTCCAACCCCTACGGGCTTGGAACTCACTGCGAGGCTTCTTCAATGCACCGAGAGCCTAACTGATAATAAAGCTTAGTCCTTGCAACATTATATATATATATATATATATATATATATCGTCGTGTTGACATCGCTGGAGCACGAGCGAGAGAGATTTCGGTCTCACTCATTCGCGAAGAAGCACAGATCCTCTCCAGTTCGGCTTCAGAGCGGACCAAATCTTAAATGATTACATCCCATCTCGGAGTAACCGCCATATATCGTTGATAAAAAGAGGCATTTTATTACAACAATGTACTGTCGTTGCCACTGTTCTCTGGGCTGGGCACACGCGTAAGCTGCTGTTATGCTGGTAAAATATCAACAACTCAATGAATTACTCATTCCGTAACAGTCTGTCGATAATTTCTCCGCAGTACCAGAACCAACTGTCAGTCTGATTTTTCTATTGTTGTTGTACTGATTTTTGTACTGATTGTTGTGATGTTACCATGTGATGGTCGATAATCACAGACATATTAGCAGAATAAAACCTGCAAATTAGCTGAATAAATTTTCAGGGAGTCATCAGGCGGTTTACTTATAAGTATAAGACAGTACTTGCAAGCGTGCTCTCTAAGTATACTTGCGTCTGTACTGCCAACCAATTACAAACCGAAAAAGGGGCTAAGGGAAGTGGTATATACATATATACATATATATATATAACGATGTGCGCAGCCTGCTAAACGTGGAGACACAGCGAGCTGCAGCGAAACCTAAACGAACGGTTACGAAATGCAAACGCGTAAATTATCCCGTAGTCCACCGGCAAGGGCCCGGACAAGGCTCGACAGTCTGTCCTGACTGAGCAAAGACTCTTTATTATCAGAGAAAGAGGGGAACATAATTGAGGCTTGTTCCGGCGAGGGAAAATTGATAACATGTTCAGTCGACAAGTGACTGAAGTAACCCGGCTGGGCGACGAACTGTACAAGTAGACGTCGACCACTATGAATTTGGAAGTGATTGCCAGAAAACTGGCAGAAGAGCTGAGAGCCATACCTGTGCCAAGGCCAGTAAAATACGGAAAACTGTATCAAGTTGTCCCGCTAGGAAACCTTCCAAGCCCTTTAGGAGTTCCTCAAACTAATGAGGATGGCTTTAATGCGGTGATCAGCCAAAGCAGAAAGCACTAAAGATTCTCTCTACTGAATGGATAGCTAGCTGCTAGATCTAGTCCGATCTCAATAGTACAAGTAATTGCTATCAAACTAGGCCGTACATGCCCGCAAAACCTGGGCCACACTTCGTCTTTTGAGTAAACTTTACTCTTGTGAGATATATGAACTCTCGGTAGATAACGGATTATAAAAATAATCGGCGGCGGGCCTGGAATAATAAGATACGGCAGTTGCGCTCCCTACCTTACTCATGCTCCAGTAGCGCTAATAGCTCTTCTGAGAATTGGACTAACACGCTGGATAATATCAACACCTCAGCGAAAGTGCGTCAGTTGGCGTAGGCAGTGTTCTCAGGTAACATGAAAGTCTCTTCTGAGCTGTAAAACTCGCCGATAACTTATAGGAAGCTCCGCTAATGTTATCGTGATTGCAAGATAAGTATTTTTAGGCCTGATGCTGAATTATTTGCCAAAGTTCTAGGCATAATCGAACACATTTGTCTTTATTGTTGGATGTTAGGGGACTAATATATATGTGTCTACATTAAGCCAGTATGTACCGCTCAAGCCAAGGGGTGCAGCAATATGATAATGCTCAACCAGATCCAACAAATTAACAAATAAGAACGAATCCAAGCATAGCCAAATTAAATTACACGCTGTTATATACTCGTAGACACTGTTTGTGGTTGCCACGGAAACGCCCCGCTCTTTTAACTGGTGCATAAGCTAACCCAAGCAACCGCCGCTACACCGTCATCTCTCCAATCTAGCTTCAACGTAAGGGGCATTGTCATAGGCATACTCCGTATCAATTTAAATGTGGCTAGCCTAGTGAGCTACAAGACAAATCGATCCGAAACTCGTGTGCAGTTAACTGCAAAGGAAATCGGCAAAATAGACAGGCGAAAAAGGCAGTCTATCTACGCGCCAGAAAGCCATGGCGGACATGAACCAGACAGAACAAGCCGCAGCCTACGTGGTATGTACACCATGCTCTATGCCTTTTCAGACTTTTCAGAATTTTAATTTCCTGTATGCATAGGGCTGCCTCTGCAGTCCAATGAAAAATGAAGTGAGGGTAATCAGAATATACGCAGACGTGGTGATTAGGGAAAGATTTCCGAGAGTTTTCTACGGGTTAACGGGGTTTTCCAGGCTGAGAATCAAATACAGATTGATAATTACAATTATGTTTATTTCTAATACAGATTAATAATAAAGGGTTCCGAAAGTAACTGTAAAAATCGGCACAAAGAACGGCTACTGCAGACGAAACATATATATATATATATATATATATATATATATATATAGCCCCAATAAGTGCAGACGTGTGTACACGAGAGGAGCTCCGAGGGGTCACGCTTGCCTGTATTGCGGGATACGGCCACACGTGGAGAAGATAGATTGGATGGCTACTAATACAGGGGGGGGGGGGGGGGGGGTATTTTTATAAGGGGCCGAGAAGCGAGACATATTGTGGCGGCAACTAAGCAAGGTATTCAAATGTTTGATCATGTGGAACACAGACTGGTGTTTCACGAGGAACAGGTAGACGTCAGGGCCGGGATATGGAAGGTGCTGTGAATAAGATTGGCACACAGGTACAAAACCTTTGCGAACAGCGAAACGTACTGTTGACAGTGTGTTATCTTTCAATGATGGTGGATGTTAAGGAAGGACGGGACTATCGGGGTACGTGCAGGGCAGCCAATAGGAAGATAATGCAGTTGGTCAGGGCAGCGAATGACGAGTAATTATCTCTGAAATACGTTCAAAGCATTCAAAGAGCCACGGCATCCGATGAAGTGCACTACGAAAAGGTAGGTACTGTAATAGCGGCACGGCCAATTGGCGCGAGGGTGTGTAATTGGCACAATGTTAGGCCAAATGTAATTAAAGTAGTCGATCCGCAGGAGGGAAAGATCGCCAAGCGGCACGAAAAAGAGGATGAGCACTTATTTAGAAGCGTACATAAGGTAATTGGGAAATATCAGGATAAGGGAGTGGTACTATGTCTGGGAGATTGGAATGCACATATTAAACAGCTGGATGGAGAAGAGGATAGAGCGGACAGGAGACTGATACAACTAGCAGAGCCGAGCGGGATCTAAATTTTTATTTTGGACCCGCGGGTAGAAGGGCGATATACGTACACTCAGGGAGAAAGATAGTCATGCGTAGACTATGTAAAACGAAAGGTAAAATAAATGACTGCGTAGAGGAAATTAGAATAGATAAAGAGAAAGCATACAATGTTGAATGTGATCATAATTGTGTAGAAGTGAGCCGAAAAAATAATCCGGAGCAGGAAGTTGTACAAAAGAAATGTTTAGATAAATACAAATGAGCAGAGGAGGTAAAGTACATACAACAGCTCTTAGTGGCAAGTGAGAAACAACTGATAGACGCATAGGAACGTTAAGGACGCATATGACCACTACTGTAAGATAGGGAAGGGGCTTTAAAAAGGAGGGGAATGAGGGTGGTGGAGTGATAAAATAAACAGGGCAATATTGGAGCGGAAAAGGTGGAGTAGGAAGCATAGAAGGGTAATGGGAAGGGACGCAGATAAAACAAATAGAGCCAAAAATTAATCTTAAATGCTAATACAAAATGGAATTAGGAATGCAGACGAGAGGAAATTTAAGAGAATTTTGGGGGTTCCCAAGGAAAAGCAAACAAAGGAGTTTTGGGACTTTGTCAGACAAGGATGAAAACAAGAATTACAAATAAGGGTCAGGATAAAAACATACACAATAAAGAGAATGAACACCACGTTACAAGCACTATGTTTTTACTGGCGTAAACAGTTCAGAATATACAAAAACTAGCCCAGCAAGAGTTTCTTTTCTGCCCAAGGGGGTAGATAATTACACCAATGACGTAACGACAATTTGTGTTAGTCTTTAAGAATAGTGTAGAGAGCATTTTAGAGACAAATGGGAAATAGGTGAATGGCAGTGCGGATTTAGGAAAGGGTATAGGCTAGATGATCATATTTTTTATTAAGTCTGGGGTTGAAAGCCTTGAGATTGCGGGGACAAGGGTGTGTGATAGAGCTTTTAGATCTTACAGAAACATATGTAATGGTGGACACAACCAAGCTGTATTAAATTATGTTGGAGAAGAGTTTTGAGAAAAGCTGGCGAAAGTTACTAGAATAAAATTAACAGGATTTAAATAATAGTAGTAGTCCGGCAATATAGAGAGTCTATAGTCTCCAAGGAGGTCGGGGAAGGATGCCCGTTGTCATTAGTGATTTCTTCTGCACATAGAGAGAATAGTGCAAAAGATTAATAGCACAAGTTTAGGATGGCAGACAGAGAAAAGGAGTGTATATATCAAGATACCCGTGCTGCTGTTTGCTAACGATATAGTAGTGTCAGGACCGGCCATTAGCAAAATTCAACAAAAGTTGAAGGAAGTTGGGGAAGCAGCGGAGGAACTGGACGTGATGTTTACTGAAAAAAGAGCGCAATTTTAGCATTTCATGGGGTTAGGGGGTAAAGAAGCTTGCATTTTAGGAGAAGGACTTGGACTATCCAAGTCAGTACAAGTATCTTGGGGTGACAATGACTACAGGAATAATTATCTAGAGGAAGACCGCTAAAATCAAATCAAATGCAGTTAGGTGTAAGGGTCTCTGGGGTTATATATATATATATATATATATATAAAAGGAAAATATGGAAAGCCATGCATGTGCCAGGATTGACTTTTGCTAATTCCTCTCTGGTCCACAACGCGGAGTTGGGAAAGAGCTAGAGACAATACAAAGAGAAGTGATAAGATTTGCCGTTTAATTTGGCCGTGGAGTTTTTTTAATGGGAAAGAGGAATGTCAGAATGTATACAAAGCAATGTACAACGTAATCTACAATTTATTATAAAGATTAAAAACGTCACAAATAAAATATGAGTTTATCAGATGTAGCTGGTCAAGACGGCACTAAAAATCAAAACGAAGTGGAATCGCGGAGTTGAAGTCGCAGCTAGGGAGATTGAGTATATATATATATATATATATATATATATATATATATGTAAATTCTCTTGTTAACGAGGTCGGGTAAAATACCATCACTCTTTACCGGACTCGTGCATGCTGATCGAAAGAGGCTAAAATGAGCCAGGTGTGACACCTGGCGTATTTTCTATAGCAAATCGTTTAACTACGCTTTAGAGAGCAATTGTCCGCTAATGCGTTTCTGAGCGGGTAGAGGGGCACCTGTCGGCCAACAATTAGCTAAACAGTTGATACCTTGCGAATTCAGCAGACGCAGTCGCTGAATGCCTGGGAGTTGGTTTCGGCAGTCACGCGCACTTTGCACACCTATTAACTCACGGGTCGATCTGAAACGGCGCCATATCAGCAAGCTAGTTACACAACAAACAACTACCCGCTAACGTTAACGCCCTGCCATTGTTACCGGGGGCCGTATTTTGCTTCATTCGATACTGTAGCCATCATAAATTTTAAATCTGTATTCGAAACAGCCAACTCTGCACCACCGTCGGTAGATCTGTGACGAACAATACGTTGCGGGCGACAGGTTGTTACAAACCGGCGATTTACTGTTTTACCAATTCTTCAAAAGATTGGAGAAGGTTTAGAGGCATAATTATAAATCAGCTTACGTTTTGAGAGTCATTGTAGTTAGTTATTGTTCTTACTATTTAGGACAAGGCAAATAAAACAAATCTGGATATCTTAGATACCTTTCACCCAACTAGTTCGCAGATCAACCAATGAGTCGTCAGAAACGATATGGATTACTAATGTGGCACTTCTACGAAATACTTAGTCAGACGACATTGTGTATAGAGAGTCTCTTTCGCGCAGCGGCATGTCCCTGGCTATGTAACTCTACTACATCGACTTCTGATAAGCATCCGCTTAGAGTTACAGCGTCTCCTAGTCCACCACTCAGGCTGACTGACGTTCTACTGGCGAACGTTACTTCTCACGTGTGGCAGCAATCTCTGTGCTGACTTAACCGAATAATTCCATAGGACTATTTTTGTAAATTGATCACATCTATAGCATATACCTTTGTATCACTATATATATATATATATATATACTCCGCTCTATCAATGAAATTAAGCCTCTCACTACGTAAAATCTACATACCCAGCTGTGGCAACGCACTAAATAGCTGCACGAATAGCAGGAAAAGAGCTTATGACAAGATACAACAATAGATACAAATTTGTTGACGTCACGTGATGAGTCTTGGTTGAGAAAAGAATTGGAAACCTTAGAAAAAGTTGTGTGGAGAAAACGGATATATCTCTAATGCAGTATCTCGTGGGAACCCTTTGGTTGTTGGGTCAAAGGTCTACCTTTAGCTATTATGAAATTAACCGCCTAGAACACATATCATGCGAGCCAGTACCATTTTTCTCGGTCTCTCGATAAACCTAATTAGTGGGTTCTCTTTCATATTATGCTACACTCTAGTATTTGCTGTTCATACATATGCTTGATTTGTTTTTGTTTTTTGCTTAAACAATCTTTTGCCCGTCTTTTGCTTCTGCAAATCCGATTTGCAATCATTTTAGTTGTTATTCGTTTCTGCCCCTTGGAGTCCATAGACGTAACTAACCCAGCCTTATAAATGACCTGTGTGATAGCCAGAAAAAAAAACGTTCTTAGCTCGTAAAAAATCACAGAGCAAATGTACCGGGACAAATGAGATATGTTGATATTGAGGATATTTCTCAGCTTCGCTACGGCTACACTTAGGTGATGTCAGGTAGCGAATCAAATGACAGGCTAACGGAATGTTTTAGGGCGGGATTTATGGCGGCTCACGTCAACAGGTAGGCGTCTAGACAAGCTGCCGAAAAGCGCTTTCATATAGTAGAAAATAACATATGCTAAGGTAATCGAGTATATAGAGTGTCTCTGTGCGTGGCGTGTTAGTAATATATTTTATTGAAGAAGACTACAGCTTACTCGTTTTTTACACAAAGAAATAGCGTTAGGCCTTTTAGGAACATTGTTGATCTCAACAACAGTTGACAAATCAGACAAAAAGTTCAACAAAAAAAGTTTTTTTAGCATAATATAGATAATTACCGTCTTCCTTCCAACTAGAGACTTGTGTAGCTGCTTACGTTGGGACTCAGTCCTATCGGCGTTACCTCAGGAGCAGCCTCTGTACAATATACAAATACTTTTCAGAGACCAGCCAAGCGTAGGAAGCAGCTTTGCGGCAAGCTCTACAGCAGCAACATCGACATCACCACTGCATGAGTTTTTTGAGATTTATATATAGAGAGAGAGTGGCGGAATAGAGTAGGCGGCAGCTCACAAGTGTTCCTTTGAGGTTGCCGCATAAATTACCAGCATCCAACAGTAGTAGCAAAAATGTGCGTCAATCTGTATAATATAGCGTAGACAAGAAGGAAGAGGCCTAACAGGAAAGGCGTACATATGTACACTGGAATTTGGGATGGGCATCACGCAACCACGCTGGTCAAAGTAACGCCACAAGCTAGCAAGGACTTTGACAAACGACAAACAAATGCTCTCTGCTTCTCTTCTTCTTGCTGATCATGTAGAGTCTACAAAAAAGTACAGGCACACACACAGCATGATAGCATGCTGGCCGTATAGCAATTTCTACCTGGTCCGCTATGCGAACTCACTAGCTAGCCAGGAGGGCCAAACACGCGATGGAGAGCGATGAAGATGAAGTGTAAAACACAAGGCATCATGAATTATGACCGACTCGCGGTGGTTGCAACATAAATAGAAGATTTTTTTGTTAACGTACTGCTTACTCATTTGAGAACAACATCACATGTCATGCTTTAGAGCCGTCCTGATCTCTGTGATTAGTGGGTAAATACGATAAGAGCTTTAATCGGACGTCTAACCTAGCAATATTGCAGCGGTTCAGGAGACCTTGCTAACGTGGCTCGAGCTTCTTTTTTAAAAGAGTCCTTTGTCATAGTTTGTAAATAACAATGGCCTCATTCTGTGAATAGTATATATATATATATGGCAGCGTGGTCTAAAGGACTATTGTGCCAGTCATAGTTCTACGGGGTGCCGCCGGTTCTATCCCCGTTGTTGAACTAATTTTCTTTTAGCGATGCTTATTGAGAATAGACAATGAACCCTACCATTAGGAGTCAGCGATAATACTGCCACACGGACTGTTGGAAAAACCCTACTTTTCTCAACATCTCCGCTTATGCTGCCGCTCTAAGCAACCCTGGTAGCAAATAGCATGTGTATTTAGATGTTCATGCCAAGCGAAAAAAATATATAGATTTATTATTCGCTTGACGCGTATAATTAAGTATACATGCCAAACAAATAATAGATCCACATATATATATATATATTTACCTGCCGGTTCTGCCTGCAGAGGTGTGCCAAGTACCATGCAGTGGAATGCACAGCGCTGGACAATACATCGTTGCACTACTTCTCTCGCCGAAAGCGTGAAGAAGATAGAGTATTATGAAGAAACATTTTGAACTGTATATTATACTCAATCTGAGTGAAATAAATATAATTGAACATATATATATATATATATATATCATTTTAGGGTTACAGGGATCTGTGATTAATTAACTACAAAACTATGGAGGTGAAGTCATAGAGGCAAGGGCGAACGAGCTTGCTGGAGAGACCAGCAGATGCAACCGCGCAGGCGTCAAGGGAAGCTCGGCGTCTTTAGAGTCGGGTAATGACAGTTGCAACCTAGACGGCACTGTTGTAGAGATGGAACTACCGGGTGATGGTACAGCGACGTCACCAGCTGCGGTAACAACAACCCCGACAGCAAATACAGCTGACTCACGACCGGAGAAGAAGGCAGACGACGATGTCCTTGTTGTGGTTTGTAAACGACGAGACTACAAAACAGCGAATACAGAAGGGACGCGTAAGAGATGACATGACGGATAAGAAGCCTATGCCAGATCTGGGAAGATCTGCGCCTTGAGAGTAGTCGCAGAAGACGTCGGCGGCCGTGTTCTGTGTAGTGGTGCGTGGCGAAGGTTACGCAAACTGTTGCAGAAATGAATTCTGACCGAAGGGAAGCCAGTTCCGTCGCTGGGTTGAGGACGTCCCTTACGAGAGGATGGTCAAGGAGAGCTTTATTGGGCCTGGCAGTTCAAGTCCCCGTAAGTGACTCACCAGTTCAAGAACTGCAAGCATAGCGGACGATCTGCATATAAATGATATGCGGGGATCTCGTCAGTTGGCTGTCTTGCCTGCGGGAGATCGGGGAAGACCTGTGGGTGGGTTATCTATCTACCTACATAAACGCCTACCACCGATGCAATGCGCCAGGAAAGATGAATACTGCGTGGTGTTCTCCTCTGGGAGGGAAAACGTCGCCGTATTCTATTTCCCACCCACATTCGATTCTGCGGAGGTTGCGGAGATGGTGAGCTTTGGACTTTCAGGGTTAAGTTTGACCATACCAACTATCGTCGCTGGTGATTTCAATGCCAGAATCGATTGTGGAGCCAACGATGATAAAGGCAAAGTGCTGCTTTTGGTGATGGAAAATATTGGTCTACGATGCGCGGACGCGCGTGAAGACTAACATATTTAGGTCACAATGGAAGCAGCACCATCGACCTGTTGTTTCACAACCTTGTCGAACGTGATTTTTAAAGCTTCGATCCGCCGCGCTGGGCTGCAATGAGACGGATTTATCTATCTATTTCAGACAGAGCAGTGGGCGGTTTTGAGGTAAGCCCTGATACCATCGATACCACCTGTCACCAGCTGGAGAGGTCGATCAGAGGTGCAGTGAAGTAGAAAAGGTTATGGCAGAAGTAGTTATGGTGCAACACGATATTAATCTGCCTTTCAGGATGAAGGAGGTGTGCCAGGTCCTACGGTCACTTCCAAAGAGAAAAAGCTCAGGCTCCGATCAGGTCTACTATCAGCATTAGATCCAGTCACTCTTTCTCTTGACAGATTTTTGTTTGTGATTTCTTCAATTATATTATAAAGAGGGAATGTCCGGCATGACTACCAAAAAGCCGTCGTGGTGATGAGTGCAGGTAATATCGTGGTCACTTATCGCTGAAATTCAGGCGTGGAGGTCGGCTGGCTGCCAGAGACCTTATACCATTGGAGTTTGCTAGCTCTTTCCAGTATTTTGGCCTTCGAGTTTATTACACGGGGACGACGTTCACAGTGCATGTAGACGAAACAGTGCGGACGACCTTTTCTCTCTTTACGGAAGTAGGCAACGCCCGGAGACTGTCTGTTTTTTACCAATAAGGCTCTATTTAAAATTGTTTCTGGGCAGATGTATGGTCTAGGCAGGGTGTGGAACCATTTCACGCTGGCAAATTTTAACTGGCTTGAGAGGTGTCTTTTGTTATATATAAAACAAATGATTTGCTTGCCTATCCGAGCAAGGAGCCGTTTTGTGTATCTCATGGCAGGCTGTCAACCGGCCGCTGAAACAATCCAACTAAGGTTGAAGATGCCGCGTTCAGTACCTTACAAATATTTTATTTTGGGGTGGGACGCTAAAGTCAAACAGGGCAAACGGGAAGTCGGTGGCTTGGATGTTTTCCGTACCTCGCACCTTTGGTCTGGTCCTGCATGTGACAGTCGCTACGTATACGCCAGGTACATAGCGCATGGTTATCACTACCAGGTATGTTTAAACGCAACGTTTCACGAGGAGTACGAGTCGTGCACCTGCCGGTTCTGCCTGCAGAAGTGTATCAAGTGACATGCAGTGAAATACACAGCACTGGATCAACAATCGTTACACTACTTCTCTCGCCGAATGCGTAAAGAATATAAAGCATAATGAAGAAACGTTTGTAAGGAGCGCTATCAGTCGGGCTTACTCTCGAGGCAGCCTTTTATTGTGCCCATTTTAGCTGTTGCATTGCCGAGTTTAACCGTCAGTGCAAAAAAATTAAAACCTATATATATAAACCGCCCAATTTTTATATGAGCACGCCAACAAAATTGTGCGTGTATATATGTATATATACTGCATGTAGGCTAGTCTGGTTTTTAATCTTGAGTCTGCTGGCGGCGCTCTGTGCGTTGCCGCCTCTCTTCCATCATCTTTGTCTTCGTTCTCATAACAATCTCCACAAAATCAGAGTCCGCGTTTCAGCATTTTTTTCGAGCTGAGAATCCCTGAGGGTAGATCTCTGTCGTACTGCTCTGCACGTATAGGCGGGATTAAGTCGGCTGCCCTTTGATCTCGAAAGCCCTGCATGCAAAAAGCGTATGGTCCACGTCATCGGCCTTGCCAGCTTCGCACAAGACACATATGTCTACCTCAGCCTTCCCGATCTTCAACATGTAGGTCTGAAAGCTGCCATGATCGTGAGGACTTAGATTAGGTAGTACGTAGTTTCCACGTACTCGCATCGGTACTATTTTATGGGATCTGGCATTAATTAGCTTGTCCACGACCCTGGTGTCTCTCGATTCGCTTCAGTTCACTCAGCCTCCCAGCATTCCAGAGCCTTTTTTCTCGCATCGTCTTTTCTAAGTGCCTGATCCCGGTATGAGATGATGTTCTCCTTTATCCGTTTTGGCCAAGGTATGATGCAGGCAATTGCCAGCACAGCTTCTGTGGGCACCGCCCTGCATGCTCTGGTGATCCGAGTGGCCAGCACTCTCTGCGCCTTGCTTAGCTTTTTCTTATAATTCTTGTTTTTCAGTGGAGCTGGTCCCCACACTAATGACCCGTAGAGCAGAACCGAATTCGTCGCTGATGCAAGAAGAAGACGCTTTTTTCTTAGGGCCGTTGTTCGTGGCATTGAAGCTTGCTTTCAAATTCGTTTTGGCCGTTACAAAAATAATGTGAGCTATACAATTCAAGTTTCTGTAAAGCGGAAATTTGGTTTGCTTGTTTACCTGGATCATGTGGCTGTCCACATGGATATCCATCTCCCAGATGTGTTTTCTTCCAATAAACAAAAGTGACTCGCTCTTTTCTGGCACTTACATTAGGTGGTGGGACTTCATCCACCGACTAAGGCGTCGTTTGCTGGGTCCTCCAATAGTCGTGACTAAGATTGCCAGGCCGTCGACATAAACATCATCATCATATTTATTTCACTACTATTGATCATGCCGTTGGTATAAACGATGAACTCAGCCCCGCGAGGCCTGCTCATCTCTTGCGTGCCGTCGTACGCTAGGTTCTCAACTTCTCTTTCCTTTAGTTTTCCGACTACAAAAGTTCTAGTGGTCTTCGGTGATTCCTCTGCGGGGGATTTCCGTCTTTCGGCACTATTTCCGCCCGGGTTCTAAATACTGTCACGTTTCCAGGTTTGACGGTCTTTACTCGGGTTACCGCCGGGAATTGCGGCTTCAGGCGGATATCGAGCTCTGAGTCCTTGGCCGACCCTTCGGGTATCACTTCCCTTCTTGTCAAAATGCTGCCGTGAAGATTCTTGCTATAGATCTTTATCAGCGAGTTCTCTTTCATCAGCGTGACCAGCTCCTTCTCAGTCATTTCTTCCTTCACGCGTTTGTGCAGCGCTTTGCTGCACATTGCTCTTCTTTTTCCATCCTAATTTTCTCGGTGCTAATCGCGTCTTAAATCTGTTGCAGAATTGCGGATTTCTATATGCCAATTCGGATCCACGTTTTAGTAGTGCTTCTATCATGGAGTCCAATCTACAAGTTGTATCCGTCGCCTTTCTTACTTCCCAGTTCCCAGTCTATAATGTGCAACACATCGTCTACTTAGTGCTTTAATTACTGCAATCGACATCTAATGGTATGACGATGGTAATTGATCGTTTGAAAATGTTTATACTCGATTCAGCAACATCTGTGAAAGCCAACATCGTTTCACCCAAACGTGTATTCAAAGGCTTTGCAACTGACCATGTTACAACAGCGGCAGTGCCGTCATCATCATCACCATCACCAACAACATCACCATCCTGGTTTACTGGCACGTGAAGTCGTCAACGACACCAGCCGGCTGTTTTGTGCTTTGTTGTCGTTTCATTCCTACCTTCTCCCGCTTCTTCCCTAAAGTCCGCCCTCTAAGCTTGGCGCCCCTATGGAACCGGTAAGCTACTCAGCAGTGAACGATTTGTTCTGAGTTAATTTCCCAAGGGCTGATGCGCGTTTGATATAGCACTTGTTCTCGAGAGGCGCCTGTACATGCGTTCAGCTCAGGGAAGGGGAGAATTAGGTATTCACTCCTTTGTAAAGCTGTTGACGAATTTAATGATACTTGTTTACTGCCCGTAATTGACTCTATCGTCAAGAGCTCACGTAACGGAGAGCTATCCACTGTCTTAACATAGCTATTTAAACGTGTGTGTTCTTATCAGAGAGGTGGAGGCCTGTAAGCAGCATTGCAATGTACAGTCGACCACACCCAACAACAACGGCTCCGCCGGAAATCATGGAATCGGCGATAAAAAGATCGATAATAATTGGAGATATGCTTCATAAGGGCTACCAGAAGCAATTATCGCTACTCAGGAATTTAAAAGATCTTCGTATTCCCCTTATAGCATTCAGTAATAATCTTAAGCAGATTTTTACCGACACTGCAGGTCATGACTGACAGACACCTCGGACCCGCTCAAGTTGTCATTCATTTGCTGGTTTCCTACGAACTTGTTCTAGTTGAGGCGAGGGACAAGCACCCCTTGTCCTAATATCAACTCCTGTAAACAGCCAAGAGTTTAAGCGTTTTAATAACGGACTTGCCAGCCTTGCTTACAAGTTAACGTACAGGTCAGGTTCTTGGAAATTACTAATATACAATCAGCAACAGGATTATCTCAAGTATTCAGATACGTCGAGGCTTTGGCAAAGAAGATTGCAAACGTTCTAATGCGAAGCTCCGTAAACACACGTCCGCATTCCATGGCGCCAAACTAACAACCCAAATACTGCCGACCTAAAGTCCCCCAATCGCGCAGACGGACCGCGGTTGTATTCGACTGCTCTAAACAGCGACGCCACGACTTTTTTGCGTGAGGTTTGGGAGAAGAATGGGTAGTGTGGGACTCCCCGATGGTATAGGGTTACCCACTAAAAACCCCTAATCCTCACGTCGTCATCATCGTGGTTATGATAGTCTCTGTATCAACTGCAGCAAGTGTACACGTGGAGGACCGGCGAAAATGCAAAAGTCCTGTGCACCCTGCGACCGTGTGGTCCACATCGTCTGGTGCCTCGGTTGAACACAGTACGCAGATGTTTGAGTTGGACTTTTCTATCCACATCATATTGTTTTGAAATTGACTGTGTCCCATAACGGCCTGCGTGGCGTAGTACGATAACGCGTCTTGACCAGTTGAGTGGGCCGTTTTACCACTTATCTAGATCCTCGACAAAGCAACGAGTCGAGCCCGCTTGCGAGGACAGAGCTCCCCATTCCTCCGCCTAGGCCGACACTGTTGCCTCTATGGCCTGGTTATAGTCCATGTTATCCTTCAGTCTTATGGTACTCCTCTGCCCTGCACGCATATTCCAAGGGAGCATTCTTGCCAGTACTAGGGTCGAGTGACGCCACAACCTGAAAGCAGCTAATCGACGAGCAAACTGCTATTTTTTGATACCTATGATGGACGCGCAATTCCACTACGAAGCATACGTGATATTTTATTCATCGATCAGTGCTTGAAGGTTTTAACCCTGTCGTTAAAATCTCAGCCCTTACAATACAATAAAATATCTCCTTCATTTAAAAGTGGTTGAACAAGGGAAATGAATTGCTCGCATTCGCGAACTAGGCGAGCTGTTGGCCAAACAAATGAGTGAGTAACGACTGCCACACTGGCAATCTCGGACGGATGAATGGAACCGCGACTCCGTAGGCTGTTCTATCGCACGTGGTAGTACCTATAAATCTGATCATTGCGAATAAGATTTTTAAAAACGCGATAGTCAACACGACGCTCGTACTCCGCGACACTTAGGAGTACGACTCTGTCACGCGTCACCTTATTGCACCTTCTTGAGACTCTCTTTAAAAACTTGTCCTGAATACGCTGCAGCAAACATATATCCTTGTCGTAGAAAGGTCCCCACACGTGAGCACAGATGACCATTTTGGCACTACGAGGGCTTCATAATGGCGCAGGTATTTGGAGGCATCTTATCATATATATTATCCCGTATGCCACTCATCTATTCACTAAAGACAATGGCGGCTCTTATATTATTAAGGCTCGTCGGGGATTGGGGGAGACTAGGCGAAATCGAGCCCACTTGACCCAATGTGTCCCGCCCATGATTCCGTTGCCAAATCAGAGGCCATCTCTGCCATTTGCTTCGGTCGACTCGCTTATGCGTTTTCATACTGAATGTTTATGGACGTTCTTTAACACATAATTCTAGCAGCAGGACAATGCCTAACTAGGTCTAATATACCGACCAAGAAGGACAACTTATAGTCTAGGCCAATACTCGTCCACAGTGCTCTGCAGTCGTAGCCGATCATTGCTTCAATCAGTGTAATTTTATGCAAATATATCTGTTGGAAATGGACAAGCCTATTGTACGAATACATGTCTACTTCCAAAAACGTCTTTCTCCAGCGCTGTAGTCGGCATGTGCTTCTTAAAATTATAGAAGGATAGCTGCGGAAGCGCCGTCTTGCTAAAAGAAGCATGGCAGTCCCTTAGAGACTTCATGTATCCACGATAGTTTGTAGAACACAGGAGTAAAGTTCTTTTGCAATGGTTTCGCCTTTCTGTAGAAGGCCAGCGACATGGCGTTCCGTCACTGAAACCATATTCAGAGCGTGAACATCAAAAATAAGTTTCAACACAAAATGGGGATCTCAGCTGAATAGTGGCGAAGCCAGCAGTCGTTTTTAGCGATCGATTTTTGCATTTTAGGTGAACATTTCCTCGTCAATTAAGAAAGAAAGACGACTTTCTGGCTTGTCATTTCATTAATCAATAATATGTTTCTATTTCACTTAAATAGGGTACGTCCAAGATGGTTTATGTTATTATTAACCATTATTATTTGTTGTACTATCATTCCATCGAGAGAAGAAGTGCAAAGATCTTCGTTGCAGTGCCGTACAATCAACCGAGTGTTTACTTAGCGCATTGCTGCAAGCAGAACCGACAACTAAGCCGGCCTTGATTAAGAGACAAAGCACCTGCTTGATGTATTATGGCAATGTATAGTGTGTCGTTTAAAATAGGTGTTGCCACTATCTAGCTGAACTATATGTCAACTTTGGCAGAGTCTTCAGCATAAACAAGCGCACTGCCGTACCGAAAAACAGTCGCCGTACATGCCCGACCCCTCCATAGAGAGCTGCCAGTCTTGAGTTGACATCATTCTCGATGTGTGCCGGAGACCTAAGTTTGAGAAAGAGTTTACAAACTCTGATGGCCTCCCACAGCAACGACGGTGAGCAACAACGATTCATCAGCATACATTACCACCACGGTATGTTAAAACTCTTGGCGCACGTATTGAACAAGATCGACCAGAAGCAGCGTGAACGAGATGCACCTAAGTTGTTCCCTCTGAGTAATCCCAACATTTTGCATTAGTTCAAGCACGCCGGTCCTTTCCTTCACCAACAGTGTGTCGTCGTCGCGCGGGTACTTGTCAAAGGTCTTGACGTAATTAATAAAGGCTGCATAAAGGCAGCCCCCTGGACGAGGCTTTAAATTGCAAAACGTCTTGCGTCGCAAGTCCCCATGCCCGTTCTGACTCTGCTTACATTTGCAATCATCAGAAGATCCCCTTCGAGAGGGGCTTCGACTGCACCCAATGTTTGTAGTAGACCCGATCTGGTCCACTACTTTTTCACCTAGGAAGGAATCGGATAGCTAGGCACACTTCCTCGTCTCCAAGGGGAATGTGCTGTTCTAGTGTAAGTGAATATTTAATCTCTGCACCAGTCTTCTATGTGAGGGTTGAAAAGCAGATTCGTCAAGTGACGCTCTACCTGGTTGTCACTCAGTGAGTGCCGTACCCCCTTACGAAAGCTATTTATATGGACATCCCCTTCTCCCTTTCTTGTTTAAGACATGATTCTCCCCTTGCTCGTTTGAGCAGACAAGCCTGTCTGCACAAGTAGCCCGTCTGCCTCTCGCCTATTATTTTGATCTTATAGTCCTGGCATAGCCCTATGCAGAACCTCCTACCAGAGGCCTACTCCTGCCTTAGAACCTGCTCTGGCCTTTATTAGTTTCAGCAAGCCAAGTAGTTATCTGTGTTGGAAGAAACAAGTAGTTGCTTAGACCACGACCGTGATCTACGCGGCTTGGAGTTTCCCCACTTGACTGCTCTTTACATAATTTTTTCGAGAGACCGACAGCAGGCATCTACACCACTTGCAATCAGTGCACTCTCAGTACCAACTGGAAAAGTGTCTAGATTGAGTTGACGAGTCGGCTTCATCTGTGAACGTTTCTGCTGTTCCTGTCCTAAAGCAGGGGTGCATAATTCAGCTCGTACAGATAGATGCTTCCTTGTAGCAAGCTACAGAATTTCAGCTTTGAAACTCAGTACTATCACGATTATGAAAGAATAAGTCTATGGTACTCCTGCCACCATGGCAGATGTAGGTAAAGTCATCACGTGCATTAGCACACACAAAACCCACATTATGCATAAGCCTCTGGAGAGCTTCCCCTTTGTCGTCGTTAGCTTTCTCACCAATTCTGCAATTCAAGTCACCTCCAACGATTGTTAGAGCCCTAAGGCCAAGTCCCGAGAGTCCCGCGAATAGCAAATCTGTAACTTCAGAATGAAAAATCAGAGAGAGATAAAACGCGACAATGTTTGCAATTCCGGATGAAAGTGTCATATAGTATTCATATTTTCTGATACATCGCATACGGGACACACAATTACGTAGATAAATAGAGAATCCTTATACTGGTCTGCCCAATGGTCCTACAGAGATGACGTCCAACTGGTGAAACCCTTGCATCTCATCGAATTTTAGCCGCGAAGCTTTGCATGACCATGTTCTTGTATGTTGCGGCGTCGTTTCAGCGATGGAAATACACACCATTCATCCAGAGATCCTCTATAGAGTACCGCACGTACCTAAAAAGTACCTTACGCTCAGGTACAATGCAAAATACAGCTCCTCTATCTTTTGTACGTAATTTAAATTCTGCATCAACCTCAACATCTTTGTCGCCCAGCCAACCCCGTGGGTTCATTCGCGACGTATCTGCAACTAGCCCTTCTACTCGAAGTGCTTGGATAATAGATTTGTTGATTTTTTAAATCCATTGCATACTTTCAAATCACCATTTTATTCTGTTGTACATCCCACCCGGAGACGGTTAACGGTTCTATGTTTATACGTGACGGGAAGAAACCCTTTCTTCTTATCCCTCTCATTCCGCCTCTGTGATAGGTTGTCTTTCTCCTTCTCCACGAGCCAATTGCTCATCTTAATCGTGCCGCTGTCAGGTAAAGCTGTTGCGCTGTTCGATTTCTTTTTTTGGTATTCTTCCTCTTCTCTTGGAGGGTTTCGCACCACCACAATTTCCGCTGCTGCTTTTGATATTGTTACTGCTTCTCTTCGTCGAATCGGCTTCGCTGTCGTATGTCTCCTTGTGCGCTGCCAGCTGGACAAACTATTGCTGTAGCTGTCAGCGTAGCTGCGCCGGCGGCACCATCTACTGGAACTTGGGGGAAACAAATATCCTGATCTTCCGTCTCGTCGTCATTGGCGCCGTCTAGCGATGTCGTAGGGAGTCTCCTTAGTGCAGTGCAATGCGCGGGAAAATTCGAAACTTTCGAATCTTGCACCCTGCGAGTATCGTTTGTGCTTTGTATTGCGCATTTTCCGGGCGTTGTGAGTGTAGTTTCACGTTTGATATTCTTGCTTTTACTGCTGGTGGTCCCGGTATCAGTCTAAACTGCAGTGCTTTTTCGTCATCACTGCCCCTGGATCTCGAGCAATCCGCACACTTTTCACGTGAATAACTTCGCTGGGGGTTCCTTGTTCTTCACAGTCTTTTTATATAGCCATCAAGTGACAACCAGTACACAAGTTCCAAGTGGAATTGGTTGAAAAACCGGAGCCGCAAAACAAAGCAGTCTCTGTTGGGGGCCGCCATCTTGATCTCTTATCGCCTATTGCTTTGCGATTGAGAGTAGAGAGGAATAAATGGCATCGAACAAATCTATTGGCTTTTGCAATTTCAAAAAGTGCTTACCTGACTTTTTTAAATTTTGTTGAGGAGGTTTAGGGTTAAAAATACATTTACGTGCGACTGAGCGAAAGCATAACAGGAGGTGGTAAGCCCCCTAACATGTTCACCCTCAGAGAGTGTGGGA
The DNA here is from genome assembly GCA_003439945.1 of Dermanyssus gallinae. Lineage (NCBI taxonomy): Eukaryota > Metazoa > Arthropoda > Arachnida > Mesostigmata > Dermanyssidae > Dermanyssus > Dermanyssus gallinae. Next base: position 701,901 of record QVRM01002192.1, read on the forward strand.
CTTGGCCACCTAACGGCAAGTCTTGCAGGCAAGTCTGGGCGCCTGACGAGAGTCGTGCCAAATGATTAAAGCAATACCCACTAAAACATTACATATATGGACGGCAGTCCGATGAATATTCCTCTATACTGTGTAAGAGTCAGGTTCTATTTTTTCTCAACCGTATAATTGCGGTCCGCTAAACTGTTCGCTGACTGACGCCAAGCAAATTTGAAAATTGGACACAGGTTCGTCCGCCGGAGGAGGAGGGCACGGACAATAGCTGCTTTTCGTTCATATTACGACGACGACGCATCGTCTGCAGCCATATGAGAATATCCAAATACATATTTGTGGTCTACTAAACGTGAGCCTTTGTTTGCTACCTATCAACCGGATGAGCGCATTTCTGATAAGACAATGATTCAAATCAAAGAACGCGCCAATTTTAACAAACCGCCATGTATATCCGAACATGGTTACAAATATACTGATACGTACATCTATATTGATTATTTGCAATACGTTGGGTTTTGATGTGCTTGATTGGTGGTTTGATCCGACAAGTAAAAGTCTGTTTCTGGTTGTTAAACTTGTCAAGAGACTATATGTAATGCATTAGAAAAAATATGGCACACTTCCGAGACGCACTTTAGTTCTATGCTTGGCCACAAGTCACAATTAGTCACAAGAATTTGTTTTTAAAAGGCCCATGTAAAAATATAACATTTTTGAACAAGGCCGGGAAGTTGCAGAAAGGGCTAAAATAAGTAAAATGTATTATACTATGGAACACGTCAAGTGGAAACCGGCCCTATAGAGCCATCTTTCTTACAGAGTAATAAATCTCACACAGGAGTGTCAAAGCAACATGGGGACCGGAAAAACTGTAGTTATCTTTTAACCGTTAAATGTTGGACATATTAAGTGTGAAATGCGGGAGAGTTAAAAATCTAGCCACAGACAAGAGGGGTTATTTTAACGCTGGGAACAAAGTCATATCAAGTAATACCGAGAGATTAGAGTCGGGACGCAATGTCGACAAAGCCTCATGTGGAACCGACGGCACTGCGGCATGATGAGCACTACGTTGCAAGTAACGCCCTTAGCCTTACACGAAGCAGGCGCTCACAAGGCAACAAATTAGCCATTGTATTCTCTCCCAGCCCCTGCAAAATTGTTAGCTAGGGCAGGTCAGCCATCAACAGAGGCTTAGCCACACTAAATGCATCAATGGTAAATAGAAAGAGGCCAGGGGACAAAAGTGTGTTTGGCTTCAGTGCGACCGATAAGTTAGGTCTTTGGCGGAGTTTAGATTAGATATATTTAGGTCAGCGGGCAAGTCGGAGGCCACACACCAGTATCTTCGGCAGAACATCACCGCTAAATGACGGCAACCTCCACAATAAGGTCGATCTATTAGTGCTGCACCTATAGCAAATTAGTGATATTATACATTTTTGTTGTTGTTGTTTACAGGCTAAGCCCAATGTAGTGTCCTGCAAGTTTATATTTCATTGTCACATTTATTTTACTCCTGTTTAGTATGCATTTAACATTGACACGTTTGCAGTGTTCTGCTGTTATCAGCATGTTATTCGAGAGAAAGAATGCAGTGTTCTGCTGTTATCAGCATGTTATTCGAGAGAAACAATGCAGTGATCTCGCTTGCAGAAGCGCGTGTCAGAGTACCAGCAACTCTTGTGCTATATGCAGCAGTATAAACAGCCAGTCCATGGAGTCGTGAGAACAGTCAAGTGCTAGAAAGTATAAATGTTGACATGAGTAACACTCAGGGTGTCAGTGAGGGTGTTGCAATCGCTAGTTTTTCACAGGTGACAAATCATAAGACCACGACCAGGCATATGGGTAGGTTAATTGTCTCAAAAACGATGACTGGAATTGAGATTTCCCATTTCGAAATGCGATGTGGCCCACTTAGATGCATGTGAATCCGTCACTATTCTTGGATAATTTTTTTGAACAGTTTGTGAGCCGATTATATTATAGTATATATATATATTTTTTCATTCGGTGCAACGTCGAGCCCAATTACTGTATTGTCAGCCATGTCAAATGGAGGATTGAGGAGCCCCGCTTTACAAAAACCGCGGAGCAGAAGAGGATAGAGGCACGCTGTTTTCACTGCATGAGTTGGCTGGTAGTAATGTCTCTGCCAGGATAAGTAAAGCGGCTCTTTCGTGAAGGGTAAAATACCTGGTGTGCACCCTCTACCACTATCTCGAAGGCAACCACAATAGCTGCACTTAAGTCGCCGGGAGTGACTGAAGGCACCATTTCCCGTTGGAGGTCCGCTTGGGTCCAACGCAGCACGAAGTTGTGTTGTACCGAGATCAAATGCAGTGCTTTAAATGCTACAGTATGGATCACCTTGCCGCCGACTGTAAGGTTCCGAAGCCAACGTGTAGGAGGTGTGATCTCCGGAACATTTTAGCTGGGAGTGCAAAGCTCAGGCTAGGTGTTGCCTATGTAATGGCAAACACGAAGCTATATGGGGCTCTTTCCCTGTTAGGTTGAGTCTTATAAAGATGTTAAGGCGAGTCTCGCGTAACGATATCGAGATACAACCGAACGCGGCAGCCGTGCCGCCTTGTGACCCCGTCGCATACGTGTAAGTTCCGAAAACTTCACGAAACGTAATTGGTTGTCTGTTGTAAAGAACGGTATTAAAATTAATGTCACCACCGTCATGAATCGAGAAGTCGATCCCGGAGCAAAGTCTCTGATGAAGGTGGCGCTTTTAGCCAACATGGCTGGTACTCTAGTACAAGGACTGCTGAACAGAATCGGTTTTTGCATAATAAACTTTTTCGGGCCGACCTTTAGACAAGATTTTACGTCCAGGAGATTGCTTTCTCGTTTCTTGGCGGTTTTGCCGAAATTCGCACCCCATGAGCCGGACATGAGAAACGACTGCTTTTCGCCTTGCTTCCTTCACGGACACTCATAAACACAAATGTGCAATGGTGCGCTCGAACCCGCGCTCCGTAGAAGAGAAGAGTGACAAGTCGACTAAAGTCACCGACAGCACTCCCCTTGGAGTCTCAATACGTATCCCCATACAAACATCTCTGCGAGATGCTCTTTGCACGTCGTCGCAAAACCTTGATGCAGAGTTAGGCAAGAGCGACAAGCCTTCAGGCGGATCGTGACTGCCCTCGTCATTCAGATTCTTCCAGTGGAACTGTGAAATGTCGTAATTTCGATTTTTTTCAGTGGAACTGTGCAAAGTCGTCATTTAGATTCTTTCAGTGAAACTGTGAGGGCATTAAATCGAATTTACAATAACTTCTCTTATCGGAACACTTTGTTGTGTTAGTTATTACTGAGACCTGGTAAACCGAGCCCACAATCATACCAATTTGGTGTGTAGCGGAATGTGTGGGTGCCCATGTTGAACAAGTGGAAAAGTTGCTGTCATATATAACTTCCTGAAATCCAACCTTGCTACAATAAGGACAATTGTTTAGCCCTAACAGGGAGCACCGTGACTGTGATTGCAGCCTACATAAGTCCATCGGGGGAAACAGAAACTCTGCTGGAGAAACTGACAACAGCGTCCGACTAAAACGAGCTTGTAGAAGGTATGCCCCATAGGACAAGCAGCAGTGCGGCTTTGCAAGCACTACATGGTGCAAGCATACATCCCAGCCCGTATATACCCTGAGATAATGCACTCGTGCACCCCTTTGCACTCGTCTAAGCCGCAACTATAAGAACGTAGTGAAGAACGCTATAAAAGGGCATGAAGAGCCAAGTGAATACAAGCTACTGGCTAAGGCACATCAATCGCCATATAACTGGTTGCATGCCGCGCTGCTGCACGAGTTCAGCCCGAGAAGTTATGCAAGCACTTCCGTAAAATATAAAAAAAATCAGCATAGAGCGAGCGAGTCTAGGACTCTCACCAGGCCCTGCCTCGCTTTTTTAGCCTCGGCCATCTTAACCCGTGATCTAAAGTATTTTTAGTGGTTACCGGGGCACTCTCTGAGCAGCAACACGGGTTTAGAAGAGGCAGATCAACAATGAGTGAGAGCGCCGTGCTTCTAAACTCAGTGTACCGTAAACTTCGTATCAGGGAAGGTTATCTATTCGCTGTGATCGTAGACATTAAGGGGGCTTTCAATACAGCCGCGCAAACGATCATCTTCGACAAGTTGACACGCTGTGGAGTTCCACTAAGCATGTTTGAATTTATAAAAAGCATCCTGCATAACGGACTGGTATAAATAGACGATGGGGCTGCTGAACACGCACCGATCATTCAGATAACCGGTGCTGCCCAGGATGATAATCTAAGTCTCCTGCTGTTCACAATGTTGGTAAGCGTTCTCTTAAGGAAAAAACAAAGTCGGCATTCACAGGTGGAAACGCTTATGCCGATAATTTAGTATTGTTCTTTCAAAGTTGGTTTCATTTGCGGCAGTCGCTTGTAACTCTACAGCGCTATGTCAACCGGAATAAACTGGAGATTCATGCGAGCAAGACTAAAGCGATGAAATTTCGACGAGGAGGAAAACTGGCCAAAAGCGATGAGTTCCAACTGAATTCAGAAACAACCGAAATCGTTCCCTACTTTCCCTACCTGAGGTCTTGTTTTCATCACGGGGCACAAGTTTTTCCAGGCATGCTGAAGATAGAGTCCGAAAAGGCCTACAATATTTTCACAGCGTCAAGGACTAATATAGGCTATAGACTGAGGTTTAACCTGAAGATTGCACCAACCTTACCTACGGTGTGCATGTGATTTGGCCTCATCACTCGAAGGCAAACTTAAAAGCGTTTGATCAACTCAAACCCAGTTTCCTAAAAAGAGCATTGAACGTCCACTGCACTAGCTTGAATAGGGTAGTCTACTTACTGGCGTCGTGGTCGTTATTCGCTAAGGACACGCAAAGGATGTACAATCCACCGAAGATGACAGTATTTAGAGAACACGTCTTCGATTGGGAAAGCAAAATGGCTGACATCGACCTCCTGTTCTATGAAACAAAGGCAATGACCCCGGATTCGTGGAACAGCTGCAGCTATGAGAACCCACACCTAGTCACCAGATTTGCCGTCCATGGCTTCCACCTAAAAATCTGTGTGCGTGAGGAGCTTCATGAGATTTTGTCTGACCGCATATGTAAACTTTGTGGCCGCCCGAATGATCTACGTATATCACCTCCAGCGTTGCGAAAAAGCAACTTCGTTGTCCTAACAGCTGGAAATATAATGCCAATGATATATACGAGGTGTGTTCAAAAAGTATCGCGACTTTTGTGTTTTTCAAAAATTATTCATTTATTCATGAATATCTATTTTGTCCCCTTCAAAGTAATCCCCATGAGATATTATACACTTGTGCCAACGGTTTTTTCCAATCTTCGAAGCACTTCAAAAAACCATTTTTTTTTATTTTGTTCAGCTCCTCCTTCGATGCCGTCTTTATCTCGTCAAGCGTAGCGTAACGTCGTCCTTTCATGGGCCTCTTGAGTTTAGGGAACAAGAAAAAGTCACAGGGGGCCAGATCTGGGGAATACGGTGGCTGCGGCATCATTAGTGTGTTGTTTTTGGCCAAAAACTCGCGCACAAGCAACGATTTGTGAGCAGGGGCGTTATCGTGGTGCAAAAGCCAATTTTTGTTCTTCCACAAATCCGGGCGTTTCTGGCGGATTGCTTCGCGCAAATTGCGCATAACTTGCAGGTAATATTCCTTATTGACCGTTCTACCCTGTGGTAAGAACTCATGATGCACCACGCCCCTGCAATCGAAGAAAACTGTCAGCAAAACTTTCACATTCGACCGAACTTGGCGCGCTTTTTTCGGTCTTGGTTCGTGCGGCAGCTTCCATTGAGATGATTGAGCTTTGGTTTCCACGTCATAACCATAAACCCACGATTCGTCACCAGTTATGACCCTCTGGAGCAAATTTGGGTCGTCGCGGACAGAGTCCAACATCTCATTAGCAATGTTCATGCGATGCTGTTTTTGGTCGCAATTGAGCAATTTTGGTACGAATTTCGCGGCGACCCGTCTCATGCCCAAATCAATGATAAAAATCGAATAGCACGAGCCAATCGATATGTTTAGGTCCTCAGCAACTTCTCTAACGGTGATTCGACGATTGGCCAATACCATTTTCTCCACTTCATTAATTTTTTCGTCTGTTGTTGAAGTGCTCGGGCGTCCGGCACGCTCTTCGTCGTTCACGTCTTCTCGGCCTTCTGAGAACATTTTGTACCACCGATAAACGTTGCTTCGGTCTAAGGTAGCTTCTCCGTATGCCACAGTCAACATTCGGAATGCATCCGCGCACTTAATTTCGTTTTTCACACAAAATTTGATACAGGTGCTTTGATCCATTTTTTTGAATAGGTAAAAATCGAAGACGATCCAAAACACGTGCAAGCAAAGCAGCTGTCAACAATTAAGTGAACATTCAAAATGGCCGAGCTTGTCGGCATAAGTGAGAGACATGAGTACCAACATAACGCCACAAAAAATCGAAATTCGAATATACGTAACCCGCGAAAATTCAAAAGTCGCGATACTTTTTGAACACACCTCGTATGTGTAAACCACTCCATCAATCATGAAATTACAACTTATATCGAAGTTTCTCACACCAGCGTCTATATTTTTAAATCAGTCTTCAAAATATGTTTACTACTTAACAGTAGCAAATATATTTTTTCACCTTAATTCATAAATGTCCGGTGGCTAATTTAAAGATTTGAATGTAAAATAACATTCAGTCCCATAAGGTAGTTAATTTCTTACCAGATTAGGTGTCTCTTAATAATTAATCTCTAATTTCGTTATTACAATATGAAATTTGCCCACTATACTCAAAACTACTGCAAAGATCTAGGGGTCCGAAGATTTAAAGATATTTTTGCGTTCCACTATCTCTATGTTAGACTTGTGGGCTTATGAAGCCTAAATTTAGTTGTTTTCTGTACAATGAATTAAAAAGTAGTTGGATGAATTGGTCCGATAAATCAGTGATTGGTTATGTGCAATTGCTAGTAACATAAAATGTGACACTGATACAAAAATCTGTTTGGGAATCAACATGAGATTTCACTATACCTTAATGCCAGTCTTAAGAAGAGTTACAACGCAGATCAAAACGATGGTTAAAGCCTGTGGGCAAACCCTATCATGTGTCAGTTTGCGTGGATTTTTTGGCTTTGTTTGATAACAAAGCATGCATCTTACTATAATCGTCCATTAGAGCGAACTCGCCAACTATAAGCGCATGTAGTGTGGACACGGTGGCATTGCGCGTTCTTAAAATGTTTAAACTCCTTGTATCGACAGATACAGAGTTGTTAGTTTCATAGTGAAGAAAAGACGCAGACTGGGGCTGAATAGGTTGTCTTCTTTCTATAAAGGTTGTTTTGCCTATCGTTCCTCTATATATTTGGGATTGCTAGCAGCGTAAATGTGGCCTGCCAAGTGTCGGCCCAGGTGGTATTCTTATGACCGATGACATCGGTAACGGCCTTGCACAGTAATTCGCCGACCTATCATAGTAATCCGATTAGGTAGTAATAAGTAGGTACGTCGGGATTTCTAAGCACATATCGCGCTAAGCTGTGAACCTACGAGTACAGCAATACTTGGCTCAGCGACGAAAACTAATCAGCGATTGTAGGTTAGCACACAATCTAGTTGCAAGCAACGTATACGGCTCCTAAGCTGTACACAAACGCCGTTTGCTTTTGAGTTCTACTGTCTAGTTGACATACTCGTACCAAAACAGGACTCGAATAATTCGCCGGTGTTTGTAGCACGTTTCGACTATAGTTTTCACATCGCACCAGACAGGCTTATGGAGGAGTTACGTGGAATCGCCAGCGGGAGGCAAATATCTTTAGACGCGCAGATGAGACGAAGTCGTTGAATTGGTGGTGCTGTGGGCCGCTTTTCTAGAGGCAAAGAGTTTTTGCCTGTAGCCTAGACAGCCAATACGTTTCCCTATCGAGAGGATAAATTTGCCTTATCACCTTCGACTCGCACCTGACAAAATGTCATTAGTTTCAGTGGACGACGTGTGAAGAAAAAAGAAACTGCGTATTTCATGTTAAAAACCCAACAAAACTGTTGTAGATGACTTTGTTCTCCTCGCCGGTTTTTTGTTTATTAGGAATACCGTTTTCGGTGATAGCCGGTCTTAGATTACCACATGTGTGATCTCGTCGCCTATTATGTAGGCATTAAAATCTGTGCATTAATTTATTTTATTCGTATTTACCATCAAACGCCGCGGTCGATCTGCGCTGCGATCAAAATCTCCACACTGAATCTCTACACCGCACCATATTTGCGTTCCTAATATGCAAGCTCTGCCTTGGAGGTAATCGCTTTCATTCCTGCGTGGCAGTAGACAAGGTTAATTTTGCGCTAATGGGGTTGTGTAAGTGCCATTTTTCACTCAAATAGAAGCACAGCGCCAGTCCCAAATCGAAATACGTTTAGTAGAGTTCTTTCGTTAAAGGGCAGACTACAGGGATAGCAAACGACCCTTGTTGACATCACACAGACGCTTGCACTAAGACCCGTTGACTAGATAGGAAGTTTGTTTATTCTTTCACTAACCCAGATATAGCCTACTAAAAAATAATAATAATAATAATTTTTTTCGTCTGCTTAGGCTTGACGAAGGTGGTAGCACTAAGCTCGAACTCTCAAAGTTTGCGGTTTTCTGAGGTGAAAGAGAGAACTATGTATAGCAAAAAGTTCTAATTTAGTAAATTATAACGTCGCGAACGTTTTCGTGCTAACTAGGTGTGTCTCGGTGATCAAACAGACCTTTTAGGCTGGAAAAAGTGAATTGTGGCTGAAAAACAACAAGAAAGCCAGGTGTTCCATTTTAGCGCTGGTGGCCAGACGTCTGCCAGCCCGATGAGTGGTGGTGAACATATCACTCTATGTGTACGTCCACCGTCACCAGCGACAACGAGCACACCACGCGACTCCGCACGTCCACCGTCACCGTTGCCAACGTTCACCGTCACCCTTCGGAAGGTGCGTACGAGCTGAACGTGATATAGACCACCACTGCTCTGCAAAGTGCCAGCCGTCAAGCAGATTATCGACGCAAGCACAAGTAAACGCCAAACGGGTTCTTCGGAGAGAGCAAATGTTGGACGGCCTAGTAGCCAACGACCAAGATGAAAAAGAGCAAGAGGCACCCGACTGGTGCTAACTGGAGCCATGTCCTCACAAGAGCCGACCGTGCAATTAAAGCTGCTCAACGAAAAGTAGCCAGTGCCACAGGTGCACGCATCATTAATGAGCGTCAAAGTGCACAAGGTAAATTCAACCAAATGGGCTCGGAGATACTCTTCGAGTGCCCCGATGCTCCTGATGCCTTAAAGAGCCTGAGTGTCTTAAAAATGTACGCTGAGATCAGGAAAACTATTCCCGGAGCTCGCGTACGGATAACGGCTCTAGGTAAGCTAGCAGTCCATGTATCCCAAACGGAACAGATAAAATCCGTAAAGGCGTTGAATCGTGTATGTGGGTTGGACATACGACCTCTCCCCGACACGTCGGTACTGTGGGGACGTATCAGCGGGGTAAATCCGCAGTTCTCCGAAGAAGATTTGCTGGACTGTCTGCGCGAACAGGGAGTTAGCGAAGTCCGCAGAGTGAAATTTGATGCGGCTAGTACAGGCCAGAGCAAGGACATCATCAAAGTGATGAAGCCGTCAAGTAGAGTGAGGATTAGATTTGATGGCAACCCAGTAGGCGAGGTGACCATTGTGGATGAATGCTTCAAGGTCACGCTATGCTGCGACTCGCCCTTACAATGTTTGTCTTGTCATAAATTCGGACACAAAGCATCAGAATGTGCAAAAAGAAAGGCTCCAACATGCAGGAAGTGTGCGCGGCCCGGTCACCAAATGTGGGAGTGCCATGAAAAAGCTCGTTGCGCTAATTGCGGTGGTGCACATGCGGCTAGTGATGGCCGGTGTGGAGTTAAAAGAGTCTATACAGAAGCCCAGAAACAAGAGTTATATTCAAAAGTGTCCTCTCGTCTAACAGATTTAATCGAGGATTTTCCTCAACTTTCGCCAGCGTCAGACACAGACGCAAATTGCCAACCAACGGGCGCAGAAACAGAGTCATATGCAGACGCAGCAAGACCTACCGGCCCGCAGCCGGTACTAGATAAGGAAGGTAAGGTGCTATGCCATCTGCCTCCACCGAGCCGCCCCATAAAGGGTCATGTAAAACCAAAGCATGAGTCAAACGGGACTTCACAACCGAGGCTTAAATCATCGACTACTGGGTCGCAAGCCCCTCAGATTATCGAGGGCATCATTAAAATTTGGAAAGTGATCAAGAACATGCTTTCATCTTGGCTAGAAAAAAACCCCACATTTGCAAAGGTGACGGATTTCCTCGAATCTGAGGCTGGTAAGGCCCTAATGATATCAATGATCGAAGGCAATACTCAACCGGAGACAGACTTAACTGGAATTTGCAGTGTTGACCAATTAGCCGCCTACAAACAATGAACAGCGAACCCCCTCAACCAAACCCCGATCATCCTCAAACCCGTCCCCAACAGGCATTTATTTGCGACGTTTGCAGAAAACCCCTGAGATCGCTCCGCGGATTACATATACATAAAACCCGTGTTCACGGAGAACAAACCCACGCACCTTCCGTTGGCCGGCTACCCGATGACTCCGCTCCAGATACTTCAGTCCAGGACGAGATAAACCCAGCCGACATTACCCTTGATAACGAGCCAGTCATCTTCACCCGTCTCCTAGCTCGCGTTCGCAAAAGCACTAAGCTAGTTAGAATAACTCCGAGGGGAGTCAGAGAAATCTGTTGCGCAGCCTACGCGGAGGCTCTCTCTCACTTCAACTCGAGACTAGATGCTGCATCGTGGCACAGATTAATGACCTTGCCGACACTTATGTTGCATATTCCAGAACGAAAAAGCAACGACAGCACATTATGCCAAATAATTAGGAAGAACATTACAGAATCCCGATGGAGAACGCTGGACAATCTTTCTAATGGACTGCACCACAGCCTCACACAGTCGCGCAAATACCACCTTTCCGGCCGTCAGATTGCCGCAAGGGCAGAACGCAAGTTAGCTGAAGGAGACATACGCTCCGCCGCACGCACTCTATATTCTACAGAATCCTTCGCATTGCTCGACGATCACACGACTCAGGAACTTAGAAGCAAGCATCCCTCTCCCCCGGCTCACGTCAGAGACCGCTTGAACAACTTTGAGCAACCTCCCTCGGAAGAACCTTTCATCGTCCCGGCACAGTTCGTAGTTAATGCAGTTCGCTCATTCTCACTGGCCTCTGGCCCTGGACTCGATGGATTACGTCCTCGACATCTGAGAGATATGCTAGACAGCACGATACCCTCTTCCGAAAAACTGCTAGCGGAACTGCGCTCTTTGACTAACTTGACCCTAAGTGGCAGGCTGCCAAGTTTTTGCCACCCAATCTTCTATGGGGCAGATCTGACAGCCCTGAAGAAAAAAGACGGTTCCATTAGACCAATAGCGTGCGGCCTCACCTTACGTAGACTGGTTGCCAAAGTAGCAATTTCCACCAATAGGACGGCAATTGTGAAGGCGGTGACACCTCACCAGGTTGGCGTATCGGTAAAAGGCGGAGCCGAAGCTGCAGCACACGCAACTCGGGCTTTCACGGAGGCAGAGGGGCCCCCACGGGTCCTGGTAAAACTAGATTTTCAAAACGCCTTCAACACGATTTGACGCGATGTCATTCTTAGTGAAGTTAAAGCAAAAGTTCCACAAATGTTCCGCTTAGTGTGGCAGAGCTACGGCACGCCATCACTGCTGTCCTGGGGAGAGAGTGAGCCTCTTCTCTCAGCCAACGGAGTACAACAGGGAGACTCGATTGGACCCGCCTTATTTAGTTTAGGAATCTCAGGATTAGTGTCCCGTATGAGAAGCCCACTAAATGTGTGGTATCTGGACGATGGTATACTAGGCGGCCCGGCAAACGTAGTGGCCTCCGACATACGCGAAGTGCTACGGTTTGCAGAAGAGGGAGGCTTAACTCTCGGCGCCTCTAAATGCGAGATCATAGCTGTAGGTGGAACCTCCCACGAACAGGAGGAGGCATGCAAAATCATCGCAGACGCCCTGCCCGGTACAAAAATAATCGAGCTGCCTTACTTGGAAGTCTTAGGAGCGCCCGTTGGCTCTCGGAAGATCTCTAGAACAATCCAGGATAAGAGAGATATAAAAACTCGGCTATTGGCGATGCACTCACAGGCTATATTATGCCTATGGAGATACAGCTTAGGGTCACCTAGGTTGAACTATACTCTATGCACTTCGCCCACAGGCCAAAACTGTGATAATTTGCAAGCATTTGACGAGGTGGCAAAGGAGACACTGAGCGAAGTTCTAAACGTAGCCCTTACTGACAGATCCTGGAAAAGGGCTACACTTCCACTCAGCGAAGGAGGGTTGGGACTAAGGTCTGTAGCAGACCTTGCTCCATTGTGCTACGCTGCTTCTCTCATAGAGTTCTCAGGGCTCGCAGAGACGCTGTTAGAACCGCATGTTTGTTCTGTCCTCCGCGCAACGAGGGACGAAGCTGAGCTGGCAGCAAGACAATCGATAGGCCCTGGCCCCTGGGAACAACACCCTACGCAGCATATACTTGACGGCTACAAGTGTCAAACGACCGCTCGCAAGATCTTAGATGACACCCAATCTCCGACAGAGAGAGCGGTATTTATAGCCGCCCGTGAGACCTTCAGCAGTGGCTTCCTAAGGGCACTTCCTTCACCGCAGCTGGGCACCATGCTGGAAAACACCTCCTTCCGCATGGTGGCCGCCCTAAAAATAGGCGCTCCCATATGTGAGCCATACGAGTGCAGGGCATGTGGAAAAACAGTGGATAAGGACGGACTGCCCCCTTTAAGCTGCTCTAAGAGCCTTGGTAGAACTCTCAGACACGCGGAAATCAACGCAGTTTTAAAGAAGGTTTTTCGTAGAGCCGGCATACCAAGCACCCTGAGCCCAGGTTGGGCTTTGAAGACGACAAAAGACCCGACGGCGTCACCATTCCGCCATGGTCTAAGGGCAAATGTCTAGTATGGGATGCCACGGTATCATGTACAGTGGCTCCGTCATACTTGATGCATCGCGCTACCCGGTCAGGGTGGGTTGCCGAACATGCTGAGATCGCAAAAAAGCGCAAATACTCTGACCTGGAGAAAAGATACCACTTCGTACCCGTCGCCATGGAAACGATGGGCCCAATCAGCAAAAACACAAGTATCTTCCTCAAAGACCTAGGTATCAAAATAAGTGCTAACACGGGTGACCAGCGCAAGGGTGAGTTTCTACGTCAGCAACTCTCGCTCGCAGTGTGTAGGGGAAACGCCGCCGCTGTCATTGGCTCCATGGATTGAGGAGCGGGGGTGAGCCTAGGCGGGTACACGTTTAGATCCCACAATTGTAGGGAAACACCGAAATATTGAATAAATAATAATAATAATGTATCTATTTCCTATTGCTTTAACCCCATACTGGAATGAAGTGCCAATAAAGTACTCCAGTTTCTGGCAGCCGGTGATTGCAATACACATCAAATAAAACAGAAAAGTAACGATGATTCAACGTTACGCCAGCTACATTCTTCAAAAGAATCAGCTTTTGGTCGTCTCCCAATTAACCTCAATTCAGATATAATCACAGGTGACAGCGACAGGTTAGATGAGTACAAAGTGCGATTGACGTTGCTGCAAAGCATTTCTATCAGGCAATGCACGATTAAGCTGGTTCCAGAAGAAAAATGCTGAAATACAAATAACTACGTGAGTACACCTTAACATCAAATTATCTATACATTTTAAGAGACCAATAAGGTACCAATGATCCTTTGCAACTATTCATAACATTCGCACTCACTACTTCGTATATTGCAATTTCATATAGAACCTTAAATTACTAGCTCTTTTTAAGAATGCACTCTTTGGTTTTCTTGCACGTTCCTTCATAACTTGTTGACAGCCTAGCTTACACAATGTCTTAGCGTAACAGCTATCTCTGATGGTTCGCAATAAGCTATTTGATTATGCTCCAGGAAGACAAATATGTTGATGAAATATCTTTACCAATGTCGACGTCTACAGGATGATACGGTATCATGGTTTGCTATTATAATCAAGCATACAACAGCTGCAATTCTGTGTTACTAAATGTTGCTAAAGCTACATAAAGTCCTTTCTTCTTGGCTAAGTATTCTGTTGAGTGAATCCAACTGGAGCCACTCATGACAGATTTACAGTAGATTTACAGTGTATCGGAACAAAGCTATGGTGTTCAATATGATTAAAGTTATAAATATGTTAAGTTATTATTCTAGAGTAGAAAATCATTACTGCTTACTCGAAATGAGCTAATCAGCATAATATCCGTAATTGACCAAGTTTAGATTCTTAAGTTACCAGTTTAGCAACGAAGACCATCGTTTTGCGATTTTCCTCGCATAGTCATGACAAGTTTATGCAACGCCTGCCTTAAACATACATATATAATAGTCCTATTGATGCTGCATATTGACTGGACCAACTGGGACAATAATAGGTTGTATTAAACCAGAAAATAAAATTTTATTCGGGCCTGGGAGTTGTTATCATTTTTAATGTCGGCTTTCAGATGACTTAAGGTCACGAATAATTCACATAAAGCTATTTTTTGTAAGGCACATCTGATATTTGAAAGACTATCTTAAGTGTTGGTCGGAGAAGTAATTAAGCGAGATTATTGACCGATTTATTAATTTAGATTGTATTTATCTGCGCCGGATCTTTTTTTCTTAATATTAGGGTCATCTGCATGGCCAACGAGCTCTACGGCGGATGTCACCTCTTAAATGGCACGCAGAAGAATCAACAGCAATCATTACAACTAACGTCTTACGTTGAAATATGGTAGGATGCTGCCTTCTATATGTACCAACTACATTGTATATAAACAGGGTCATTCATGTTGTTATGTACTTCTTTCGAGGTTTGATAGAACTCGGCAAGAAAATAATTTTGCCCTATGGAGGGAGGACGCGGAAACGTTTTGTTTAGAAGTCAGGATAAAATTTATAAAAGTCGTTATTCTGCCTTTTTTCTCCTACATAGTTGTGCGAAATCTACGTTTGCGGGAGAACCAGTTAACGCATGAAGGAACCGTGTCAAGTCACTAAGCTTTTTCGATAGCCATATCGAATGCGAAGGCATGCATATTTGCATATGGCGTATGAGAAAGTTAGGTACATATTTTGAGGTTTGGTAGAACTCAGCAAGAGAATAATTTTTCCTAGTGGAAGGAGGGAGCGGAAACGTCTTGGCAATTTTTACGGTTCTGAACGTAAAAACTTGCACGTAAAATATAACAACTATGACTGTCGAAAACGCTTAGTTACTTGACAACTACGTAACGCAGCACCATCACCTTGGTACGAAAATGATGGGCATTATATTTGCTAATGCGTGAGGGTGGTCTTTTGGACGTACATTTTTGGTCGCAATGGAAAAATTTTACGATTTTTCATGAAAAAGCGTTAACGTAAAATATCGACTTTTCATGACTTTCCTTAATCTGGGTATTCGCTTTTTGCTACGCAAGCTAGTGAAGTGTCTTCCGTTGTGCAGAATTTTCCTCCGAACACGCCGGTGTAATCGGTTCCTTCATGCGTTGACTGGTTCTCCCGCAAACGTAGATTTCGCACAACTATGTAGGAGAAAAAAAGATGAATAACTACGTTTATAAACTTCACTCTCTCTCCTAAACAAGATGTCTCCGCGTCCTCCCTCCATAGGAAAAAATTATTTTCTTGCCGAGTTCTATCAAACCTCAAAAGAAGTACATAACAACATGAATGACCCTGTATATATTTATATATATATATATATATATATATATATATATATATATATATATATATATATATATATATATATATATATGTATATATATATATATATATATATATATATATATATATATTGCGCCTGCAAACATTTAAAAACAGCGCAAAAACATTCTAAGTGCCCCTGATATAAAGAGGGACATATTTTAGGTATACGCGATTTGCGTTACCTTGACATATGCGTTTGTAAATATTATTATGGTATATGTGTAAGATATCATGGTAGTGACTGCAATGTAGTCTCCTTGCTAACAAGGCTGGCACTGGGCAATTTTAATTATCATTACGAGGCTGTAGTGATATTGATAATACTATTGTAGAATTTACCCAATCTGGTGTGGAAATTAATGACGCGAAAAAGACGTGCTGCACTCTGCGGTAGACATATCTGCTTCCTTCGAAGGACATGCCATTAAATTCGCTTAGTGCCCTACCACAGGGCGTGTATATATATATATATATTGCTAAAAGAAGTGCAATCTTAATGTTTAATTGGGAAAGGGGAATAAGAGCCAGTCCAGGGAAAGGAATTAGAATATTTAATTCAGTACAAATTTCTTGGGGTGACAATGAATACAGGGGATGCTTATTTAGGTATATAAGAGATACTACGGAAAAAATAATCATAAAAGAGGAAACATGTTGCTCACGGAGTTGAAAAAGTCCCTGGCATATAAAAATATATAGTAACAAATAATACGCGCAAAGCCATGTACGCATCAGAATTAACATTCGAAATAGTGCCACCCTAGACCACAGCATGGGACTTTGGAGGAAGTTGGAAGCAGTACAGAGGGAAGTGATAATATTGGGTTGCCATTTCAATTTTGGCAGAGAGGTTCTTGGGGGGGAGGAAGGCGTAGCAAAATTTATACAAAGGAAAGTGCAAAGTAAGTTAAGGTTTAGCGTTAGAATTAAGGATATCGCAAGAAAGGTTTATTAAACAGATTTCGTTGGTGAAGACGGTAAGAGTAAAAACGAAGTGGAATTGCAGAGTACAATTTGCAGTAGGTACATTTTGTATAATAGTAAGCAAGCGCAAAGATGTCGAAAATTGACTATGGGGTCCAGATTGAGTTTAGCCGATGTATATGGGAAGGAAAAGCAAAAACTGGGCGAAGTAGATGATAACCCAAGAGGTAGTAGGCTATTAGCAGACTCTAGAATTAAAAACATTTTTTAAGGAGGTTGTTTTTAATTCTAGACTATCCTCCGTCCCCTACGGGATTGGAACTCACCCTGAGGTATATCTTCAAAGCACCGAGGGCCGGACATGTTGAGATATCTAGGGTTTCCCTAACAGTCCTTGTGGCAGCATGGCCGCTGACACTCAGTGATATGGTTAATCATCTAATCTCAATGAGGATCGCTCAAAGAAAATTTGATCAACAACAGAGATCGAACCGGGGACCGGTAGATGACAACCATGACTAGCGCACTAGTCCCCTAGCAGACTCTGGGGCAGAGATGGTGAAGACAAAAATCTAGCGAGCTAAAAATATGGAAAAGAAGTATAGAACGTCGAGTTTCTGGTTTAGGAAAGAAGTCAGTTAAATCTATTATAAAATGCACAGCATGCAATAAAAATGCACAGTCTTGGAAGAATCATAGATATAGGCTAACAAATGTGAGATAAGGCCAGGTCGATATTACAAGAAAAAAAATGCCGCAATGGAAGACATTTATTTAGTAAGTAGTAGAAAGAGAACAGTGGTGATATTTATATAAATATATATATACACATATAGACGTTTGTGCTGTGAGGTCAAATATGAGTCCGACATTATCAAATAATAAGACGTCGCAGAGTG
Source organism: Dermanyssus gallinae (assembly GCA_003439945.1). Taxonomy (NCBI): domain Eukaryota; kingdom Metazoa; phylum Arthropoda; class Arachnida; order Mesostigmata; family Dermanyssidae; genus Dermanyssus; species Dermanyssus gallinae. Next base: position 719,660 of record QVRM01002192.1, read on the forward strand.
CCCCTTTTGTACGGCTGATATCATACAGTCCATCATCGAAAAATGCCTATTATTGGGTAATCTAAATATATCCACATATGCCGATAGAGGCTAAAAAAGATGACGTTTATGATCTGAAAGGCGGGCAGTGCAGCAAAATATGCGCGGTATGTCATGACGAGGCTGGAGACGAACGGAGTGGCCAATCACAAAGGAAGACTAGGCATGGAAATCTTCTGTTCACCGTTCTCGGGTCTCTTTTTGCCGTTGCTCTAGTCAGGCAGAACTTGCATGCATACGTCTCGCTAAACCGCGTTCATCCACGAAGAAATAACTTAATGAACTTATAATCTAAAATGATCTGCGCTATTTTAATACTATAATTTAATATTAATACGAAGATGTAACTAGACAAACTTGCCTGCATGTGATTCTGGTCCTCTGTTGTCAAATCCAGTCGTAGGCAGTTACGCTTCAGTTGTAATTTATACTAAGACAATCACTCGCATTTTCATTCTCAATCACATAATTAAATTATGTATTATCTACATAAGAAACGACAGGTATTGTAATGTTTGCAAAGTCTCAATATTTATTTATAGAATTCAATTAAGGCCTAATTGCTGATGACCTAAGTACTATATCGACCCAATTGCGCTGTAATTACTTCTCATTTGTTTACGCATATAAGCACCATACTGCGTAAATAGAGTGTTTCGTGACAACAATACATAAATTACTACCTTTTACGTTTTTCCATAGTGAGATAGTTAAAGTATTTTGAGTTCAAGTAGTTTGGAGCATGCTAGCCAGATTGTTTCATGGCACTGGAAATTTGTCATTATTACAGGAGACTTAAGCGTGAGTACTGCGAGCCCCTAATATTACAAAGAAGCCCAACCGGAAGGTAGTTGAACGGCAGAGGTTTGACCGTAGTAATATTTAAAACGTGTCCGCATGAAACGTATTATATGAGAAGTGCCAGTATCAGCGCCTTTTTTCTGATACGCAGACAAGGTATTGAGAAGCTTCCATGGGCTCCTTTCTGGGTCTTTCATTTCACGGAACGTCAGGGGGCGTAAGTAGCTTTGACGTGAAAAGGACACTCCCTACTTTTTAGGTTGTGTGAGAAGGCACACGGCGGACTCATGCTGTTTTTCATTGAAGGCGCAGCCCAGTAAAAAAGATAAGGGGGCTCAACAGATTATGTGTTGCTCAACAGTACGTACTCGGACTTCATCTTTATTCGTCGCTTGCGCAACTAAACTGTCTGATCTGTGTGACGGGCGTCACACGCATTTGGAGCATTTCCAATATAATATTTAAAATTGCTTCAATTTTGTTTAGAGAGAAACTGTAAAAAATAAGATACTGTAACTAAAGTACTGTAATTTATTGGCGATCGGCGTTCCTAGCGCACTTAACTAAAATATTCAAATCTATGATTTGGAGCTCAAATTGTCTAACGCGTGGTCTAAGCTCGCTCTAGACTAACTTCCGCACTACCCCCCCCCTCCTTGATATATATATATATATATATATATATATACAGGGTCTTCCATAATCGTATGTACTTATTTTAAGATTTGGTAGAACTCAGCAAGCTAAAGTTGGTAGGGGCAAAAACGTATTGTTTAGGAGTGTGAATAAAATTGTTTGAAGTAGCTGCCTCTTTTTCTCCACGGAGTATTCTGTCTCTTTTTCTCCACAGAGTTGGGCGGAAAATTCTGCATATGATATCTAAATGACACCCAACGCAATTGTCGAGTTCTACCAAACCTCAAAATACGTACAAACAGTTATGAAATACTTTGTATTTCATATATATACAACAGATGCAACTTAGCCGACAGCACCCTGTTCTGTCGCATATGCAACAATCGACTCAATAATAGATGCACAACACTAACTAGACAGTTCGGGCATCCAATGGTGGTCAGTTCTCTACGAGGTTTTGGAATTTTCTCAAGTGCCGCTAATACACCTAAACATACTTCAGCAAGTTCTTATCGTCAAGTGAGTCTCGTCTGGCTTGCAGTGCTGATGGTGCTCTAGCTCTCGCTTGGCCCAAAAGCCCGAGCACTTCAATGTGGGCGAGGTAGTAGACTCGTGAAAACCACGGACGTACTCGCTTCCACCATAACCTTTTCCACTGCACACTTCTCATCATCCTCTCCAGAAGAGCACAGTGGTGCTTATTCATTGCCGATGGCATCAGAAATGGTAAACCGTTACCAATGCCATTGGTGTGTCACTGGGAAGTTTTGAGTTGAGTTTAATTCTGGAGCCGACTCGAAATTTCCGACTGAAGCGAATAGTTCGCTATTGACGACTCTAATTGAATGAATGCGTGTATTGTTTATTAACCAATATTCGGTTTATGCACATATTTACTACAGCTATCCTACACTACTCCTATCAGCGATATTGCTTTTATACATATGTTAGAAATGAGACAGATCACACGATTTTCCGCCTAGCTTGCATTCACACACGGTCGATTTCATGCAACCCATTTCCTATACATATCTTTATATGAAATGCATGTATTAAAAACCCAGGAACGAAGTAGCTGTTTTTACAACATGCGTCCTTTCAGTAGTTTGTGGTCATCGCTCTAGTCTTATAAAAACACCAACCAACACCCGCAAATTTACGCTCTCATTCAGCAAGATGATTATCGAAGGTCTCTGTTTTCGGTAAGCATACGATGATCTGAGAACCTTCACAAAAGGTGGTGTGGAGGCCAACAAACAGACAAGCCGGTTGCGGCTAGTGCGGTGGACTACTAGCACTCTGTTTAGAAAGCTAGCTTTGATTTTGTCAAGTACTTCCAGATTCGCTTTCGATAGGTGGGTCCATATGACCTGTATCCCGTAAGCAGCAATCGGTGCAATCTTCAAATAAAAAAAGTTGGGAGCGACTTCCAGCGACAACCGATAAGGCTCTTGGATCGACGATGGAATGCCCTTGCGAGCTCTTACCTCGATGTGTTTGATAAAAATGTAAACCCTGCGTTGAAAAGACTACTCCAAGATATGAAACATGTTAAACAAAATCTGTTGGTGTTGAGGGCAAGCGTAATTCACTTTTTTGGTGAGCCTATCTCTGCGGCGAAACTTTATTGCTTTAGTTTTTGCAACATGTACTACTAGCGTTTTGGCCAACAAACTTTTGCAGTTAAGCAAGTGATTGCTGCGGTTAAAATCGGCTCCGGGAGTAGAGGACAGCGTACAGAAATGTCCTTACTTGCGAGTGTCGACGCTGGATTTTGTCCGGCAGATATCTTATCGATATTGATAATAATAATAATATTAATAATTAAAATAATAATAATAATCAATCATTCAGGGTGGGAACATGACATTTGGGTCCCTGCGAACGTGTGCACCGTTACGGGGGGTCCAGTGTAGGGACCAGCCATTTCTGGAGAGTGCCCCGAACCGAGGCCGCATTGCCCCGTTGCACATCCAGCGACAGGCGCTGTCTGAGAAAATCACCCGCTCGTTTGTCTCCGCTGACTAGAATCAGGCGTTTCCCGACCTTTTGTAGCAAACTTCGAGTGGATGGACCGGGCCCGTCAAGGGTCTCGAAGGCAAGGGGGTAAAACCTGTACGGGTACCCGATGTTCTGGTACTTTCTAACCTTGCCTGCCTCGGCGAGAGCCGAAGCATGACTAGCCCGGGCCGCGCCAGCACTGACCATTGAAGGGGCTAATGAGTCAGTAACTGTCGCGTCCCAAACCAGCATGCATCCGCTCTCGAACGGAGTTAAGGTCAGCCCGTCAGGTCTCTTGCCGCCCTCCCTGTCTAGTCCGACTGGTTCAAGGACGCACGGCAAACCACTGGATCGTAAAGCTCGACTGAAGGTTTCATTCAGGGCTTGGTGTCTTGCTCGCCTACTTGCGCTGACGATACAGGACAGCCCGTGGCGTCCGTCTGGCCCGACGACGTCTCCGCAGACGCAGGTATGAGTGTATACAATGTCTGTTCCCAAACGAAGTCCGACGGCAATCCTTACCGACTCATCATCTAACAGGGTCCCGATCCGGGCACAGGGAATGGCGTGTAGCCATGCGCCCGCCCCCTTGGAGGAGACGGCGCGCAGCCTGGCCTTGTCGGCGTCCGTCGTGCATCCCGCAATGAGGTCTACGACCCTTTGCTCATATAGAGCTGTTGTCCATTCTTTCTGGTGTCCAGCTTCAGCGGGCTCGTGGCCGTACAGGGCAACTGCTCTATGGCGGCTTGTTTCAAATCGGGCTTCTAAGTCTGTGAGGGCAGCCGACTCGAGGAGGGTTCTAGCCTGTTGCATAGACCTGTGTAGAGAAGCTGCCAGAGCTATCTCAGATTGGACAGTCGCATCAGGTAACCCTAGGCCACCCCAAAGAACGGGGAGTAGAGCTTGTTGGCGTGCACCCGTGGATAGACTGAGGTTCAGCAACGCCTCTACTGTAGCCAGTATGCTGTCGTTAAGTCGTTCAAGAAGTCCGGAAGCCAGTGAACAATCTGCACCTCGAAACACGTGGTTGAGACGTAGGGCCAAAAAGGAGAATCTCATAAGAAAGAGGCCTCGATGAGAACCCACCAAGTGAATGCGTGACATCGCATCTTCTAGCTTGGCCAGCCCCCTCTCGAGGGCAGCCGGAACTCCTTGCGGGAAAAGGGGTGCGCCCAGCAACTCTAAATCCGTGCCGACAGTCTTGCATCCTGAGAGAGCCTCCAGCACTTCAGAGTCCGCAGCACCTCCTACAACATGGACCTCACACTTCGCAGGGTTTAGAGCCAGGCCGCTCCGTTCACCGAACTCGATGATTCTGTGGATGTTCCTCAGAACTGCATCGGGGGCGCCACCCAGTACACCGTCGTCCAAGTACCATACGTTGAGCGGGCACTCGAGAGAGTCAACTAACTCTTTGACAGCCAGGCAGAACAGCGGCGGGCCCAGCGGGTCGCCCTGCTGTACCCCAGTCTGCGACATTATGACATCGTGCGGCAGAAGAAGGCAGGATGGCTCCTTATAAGCAAGTTCCACCTGGTGGAACATGCTTGGGGCCCAAGCTTTCACCGCACTCAACAAATGGTCCCTTCGAATACTGTTGAACGCGTTCCTGAAGTCAAGCTTGACCACAAGGGTAGCTTCAGTGCGTGACTTCAAAAAGGACCGAGTCGAATGCACTGCGGCCTCGCATCCTCCCGGTGTCGCAAACCCAAGCCGATGGTCACCAAGAGCACATGAGATGTCTGCCTTGTTCTCAAAGATGCCGATTTTTGCCGCTAGCCTCCGGATTGCAGATGAGCATACGATGGGCCTCACGCTGCCATCTTTTTTCTTGAGGGCAAAAAGTCGGGCCCCAAAGATGAGCGATCGCCATTCGGAGAGCGGCAAGCCCCAGCGAAGAAGATCAACGACTTTGGCGAGGGCGGCCGCAAGGCGGTCGGCGACAGCTCCTAAAGCGGGGGACAGCAGGTCTTGTAGAAGCCGTGGTCTGATGAAATCAAGGCCCGCGGCGGAACTTCGCAAAAACGTTTTTATGGCAGATCGAACATTGTCGGCTGATGTGGTTGATGGCAAGGGCACTTGAGGAGGGCTGGGCCAGGACAGAGGTGACGGCGCGAGCAAGTGCTTATCCAAGAAGCTTATAATAATAATAATAATAATAGCGGGCTAAGATTATCGCCTTGTGCAACTTCTGTAGTCTGATTAATTGGGGTGTGCTCAATTACCCTTTTGTCGATGACTACAGACTCCTCCTATAGCAAAGTATACGAAAACAGCAAAAATAAAGTTACGTTAAACCCGGAAGGACATTTAAATGCTATTGAGAAGAACAGCGCAAGCCGTCATCGTCGACCTTCCTCGCCTAAAGCCGTTTTGCTGCTCTGGCAAGCACTTGGTACTTTCCAAAAAAACTTCTGGTCGACTTCTTTATAAATAATGCCTTTATTTGCTATGCCACGGTACGACAAAGGTGTCAAGAGATCCCCTTTTCCCTTCAGTATACCACTTAGAAGGCTGACTTTTCATTCTTCAGGCAAATACGATCTCTTCGTGATTTTGTTGAAGAGAGCAGCAAGGCAAGGAGCCAGAATCACCTGATGCAGATGTTCATTCCAAACGAGATCTGGACCCACAGCCTTTCCTGGCCGCGCTTTCATTATCATCTCCACAACCTCCGAGATACCCATAAGGCGAACCGGCTCCAGTTGAGCTTCGGTTGTCCTTTGGTCCCAAACGGAGACATATATCGGGGTGCAGCGGAGAATCGTTAATGAGCTGACGAACATCTGTCGAAAATAACTATCTAGCCTTTTAGGTGACACTGTACAGGCTGTTGGGCGCACGTCGAAGCGCAGCCATTTATGTGGATGAAGGAACGACGGCTACTCGAAAGAGCAGAAGGGAAAACTTTATATCGTGTGACTTTATAAGGCGGTGAACCCGCTCAGTGATGGACAGGTCACTGAATCACCTAGTTAGTATTTTATTTGAATAATTTTATGTCTTTAATTGTACAGTATCCGCTCGCACTGGGGCCGCACAACATGAATCTGCATTATGGGGTAGATGAGGTGTGTCAGATTGGTCACTCTAATGGCCACTCCCGTAGACAAAAATAGTTTAGCACTCGAAGTGGTTTACTATGAGCACTGTATCTAGTCACCCCTCTCTTAGCAGAAACTCGTTGCGATTTCTTAATTGTAGTTACAGATAGTGCTTTATTTCAGGCATATCGGCTTTGTCTCTTGTCCAATGATCGGCTTGGTAATGGCAAACAAGATCCAACGTTCTACTGCGGTGTGGTGTCAGAGCCCTTTGTGTACCTTGTGTCGGCCTGTCCACGAGCTACTGAAATTTTCCGACTAAGGACGAAAATGCCAGTACGATACCTTGCAAATGTCTCATTTTGGAGTTGGAAGCTAAAATCAAACAAGCCAGACGAGAGGTAGGGGGTTTGGACGTATTAAATGCCTTGTACCTTTACTATGGTCCTGCGTGTGTCCACATATACACTAGGCATATAGGGCATGGTTATCACTCCCTGATATGTTCTAACGCCGTCTATCACGAGGAGCATAAGTTATGCACCCGCTGGTTCTGCCTCTAGACGTGTGCCAAGTACTGGACGACAAATCGTTGCGGAAGTCTGAAGAAGGTAAATATTTATGGTTAAGAATTAAGGTGGTCCTCATAATATATATGCTATACTCAATTTCAGTAAAATAAACAGAATTTAATTAAAATAAAGAAGCTTAGTATTATTGTTCATATAGAAACGTGCCCCGGCAGGGTAAATTTTTCAGGGTTTTACTCAGTGAGTTATAGATTGCATATGCCGGTAAACTAGCTATTCAAACGGTACTATAGCAAAGATCAAATATGTCTAAAGGTTGCGAGATACGCATGATATCAACTATTTATCTCGAATACTGAACTGTGATCCAAGTGACCTCACCATCATCGTGAGCAACCATTTATTCTCACCCGCTACCGCTCTAGATAACTGATTTTTATAAGAGGGTCCGCCGGTGGTTCGCTATTGCCATAAAAAAAGCTTAGCTCGTATATATTGACATAGGAAGCTAAGAAAAGTAACGTAGCAGAATGTTAGACTTACAAATGAATGGCCAGATAAAGAAGAGATCTTAATGTCTTATTCATCCACAGTTCCTGTCCAGCATTTCAAAGATATAGTCTCGTCAGAGGACACAGTCCCACACGACGTGCCAGTGCCTCAAGGCCAGTACAGAAAAATGGCAAGCATCCTCCGGGCCAATACCAAAGAATTTTACTTTAAATCAAGGAGTCGGAATTTTACTTTATATCAAGGAGTCGGAAACACTGCAACCAGCAATATAGGGTAAATACCGGCTAACTGGTGAGAATGAATACTGGCCGTAATTCCTAAAGACAGAGATGACGCTTTAGAAGAGACGAAATTATAAAAAATAAGTTGCATCTATAATTTACTATCTAGCTCCGAATGCAGTGCATGGCAAATTACCTCTAACTGCGATTTTGTGCTTGAAGAACAGCGTAAAATAATGTACATCAGGGTAACATACACTGGTACAGTTTGCGCGATCAATATCGATGATAATGAAAAACAAGGAGCAGTTGCGAGCGGTCAATTTTGGCAGTATTTATTTATTTAAAATCTTCCTTTTATACTGCACTATGAAACACTGCCCTTTGGAAACTGGCAATTTTTGGTACGCCACTACGCTTTCTTAAAATATTCGCAACATTTTTCAAAGGAACATTGTGATACTGGAGGACTATGATGCCAAACATCCTAAATTTGTACAAACAACGGGTATTGCACAGGGCAAACAGCCGAATCTCTCGGCATGGTATGCCTTTGAACGGATAAATATATATAATACGTCGACAACGGCCACAATCTCGCGCAGCGAAAGGTCCGGGTTTCGTTCGATCGCTGTTGTTAATGCGGCCGTGTCCACTGTCAAAGAGTGTCCGGGTGGGTTTTAGTCTTTAACGCCAAAGTCGCCGTTCCTAACTCGGACAAACCACTTTTGAACTGTTCACGTGAGTTAGACACTCGAACGAATTTCACGGTACAAGGATCTGGTGGGTGCTCATCGCCATACATTCATTTAGTAGAGAAATCTACTAGCCTCCGACTTATTAAGCCCGCTATGTTGTTATAAAGTGCCTGCCGCCATGACAGCCATTCCTTTAGGCGGTAGTATCAACGTGGAATTCTGGTCGACGCTCTACCTACCGTGTGTAATAACCAGCGCCACGTTAGCTCTATAATGCGTACAACAGTTGATGCCAAGAACTAACATCCTATCTATTGGGCAGTCTTGTCGTTATTATTATTATTATTATTATTATTATTATTATTATTATTATTATTATTATAAATGCATTTTCTTCTGATTTAACTCACATAACATCACTCTAAAGGCAACAACTTTGCTTGATTGTGAAGCCGTCAACGGTAAAATGTGTTCGAACATGTCGGGAGGGTTTAACTAACACATAGGCTAACATATAGGTCACAAGCAATAGTTTTTAAAATACGCCTACTAAAAAGTGCGGCATTTTCAAACCAAGTCGGAACAGTTCCAAGCCTTGGAACAAAAATAACGCAGCAGATTGAGTAAAAAATTGTTTATGCCAACATCCTAATAAATATTACCTTTCTGGACCTGAAGTAATTTTCAGGCATATAATGCCAGGGATGCCTTACACCGAAACGAGTCCGACCGTGGTCGGTCGGAACATATATTTGAACAACAACCAAGCGCGAAGCGGCCGGCAGGTGTCGTTGACGGCTTTACGCACCAATATATCAAAACGAAAATGTTTTTGTCGTCGTTGTCGCTGCTATTGTTGTTCTTACTTGGTAAGAAACATCTTGAAGCTTGTAAATAAAATACTCAACAACAAACGTGCGTAAAACGACGTTGGCTTTAAGTTCAGTGTTGAATTACAGGTGTTGTTGAACGATTACGGAAACTCAAATCGTTTGAACCTGTGAAATACCAGTTTGTCGCCAATGTAATGTAAAGGCGCCGTAGTTGAACGTGAAGTGCAGTAATCAAAGTACTAAGGAGATGATGTGGTGCACACTGTGTCCTGGGAACTGTTCCCTCTCGCCTTCGGTCGCCGTCCCTATCGAAACGCCACAATGAGGGTCGTCGAGCCCAGGCATCTGCTCGTAATGGTTATCACAAAGAGGCTAGACTAGGAACGAATATGCCGTAGGGAGCAGCTGCGGTGTGTGCCAGCGACGCCCTTGGGGTCACGGAAGTCACAGAGACACCGTATTCATAAACAGGTGTGACTTAGTTTTACTGAGCTCACAAACGGCGCACCTTTAAAGTTCGCAAAGCAATATTACAGTGGAAAATTTTATCCGCACACATAGACCCACAACAACACGTTGCGATACGGCCTTGGCGTACACCAACAAGCTTTTCTAGAATTAAGCTTGTTTTTTACGGCTATACAGAGAAGAGTGAATGTGCGATTATAAAGTTTTACAATAACACGTAAAGTATATGTATGCATATATATATACTGAACTGCTAGTGAAACAACGAGGTAACGAGGAAAAATAGCAGAACTAAAAAACGCGAGATCATACAGGTATATTGAGTAATTCGCAGAAAGGCCTCCAGCACTCCGGAGCATTTAGCATTTGTACCCATTGCTCGGGGGGTTCGTCAAATTATTGTTGTTGCACTACCAGATGTTTCCTATCTTCCGGAAGTCACAGAAGCCATGATGAATTTTCACATCTCCACCAACTTGTTTGTTATGATGCATATGCGTGCATATACAATATCGTATTCCATATTCTAATATGCAGATGTTGCTCCCCATTCCGGAAGTCGCCGAAGCAATGATCCGTTTCCACGGCTGTACTACTACAGGTGAACGTAGGGCACGATGTATGTATAACAAATTATATATACAGGGTCCACCTTTAATTTAACATTTGTTCGGCTTTGAGCTAACGTAGAATACAATGACAACAGATGCAAAATGTTCCTTCAAACGCGCAGGTATTATTGGTTTGTCGATAGAATGACTGGGGCTTTCGCAATCGCAGATTATGTAAAGATTTGTCAGGATAAAAAACCTGATACAGCCACTTTGGTCATTTCGCTCTCATTCCAAAAAAAGACATTTTTGCCTTTTGTTCTATTGGAAAAATATTTTTTGGCTAAGTTGTACTAGATTCCAAAGTTTGTTGGATGAATTCTGTGAAACCCTGTATATATAGATATATATATATATATATATATATATATATATATATATATATATATATATATACGTCTCTAGTAAACCCGCCGCAGCAGCTGGGATCAGGTCATTAACTAATTATTATATAACAGCAGGTATTATATTTTGTTATATTAGATGAACTCAGAAACCGGACTGAGGCATTTAAATAAATTCTATATCGTGCACTGCTGTGCAACGTTGACAATTACATGATTCACCAGCTTCGTGGTAGCCAGTTCGTGCACAAATTTTATGCTGGAACCCATGCACAGCAAATCAGAAAGTAGGGCGAGGAGTACAAATATTAGGGAACTTTTAGATGTTCAAGGTGAGCTAAACGTTTCGGGCTGACCCTCAGACAACCCTCAGCAAGGCATGTTGCAGCTATGCTGCAAAGTCCAGGTGAACGTGTTCCGACTGCCATATGACAAGCCGGTTGTGGCTTGTTCCGTGGACACCCAGGGTGCTTTGAGGAATACAGCCATATGTCTATCAAAATCAGCAAGGTTTGCTAAGCTGAGGTACGGCCATATCACGTATATTCCAGGAACAGCTGTGAGGCTATCTTTATATCAAATAGCTATAATACTGTTTGTAAAAGCAGCCAGAATGGCGTTTGGATACTCTAAAATAAGAAACGACTCTTACGGATTCTGCCGTGACATTTCGCGTATAGCAATTTCCAGTGTTGATTTTTTCGATACAGAGGTAGGCAAAGTATTTCGCATACTCGACAATGTTTTCCTGAAAATACCATCAGCGCTAATTAGCATTCCGCCTCCCCTGAATTTCTCCCCTTCGTTTTACCAATATTTATAACTAGATCGTTAGCATTCACATAACTTTGTAGAGTCGCAAGCGACGGCATTACGGCAGAATAGGAGAAGGCTCAGATTGTCTCTCTGAGCTACTAAAGGTGTGAACTAGGACGCACCGACGCCAAGGGAAACGGTGCCCTGCTGAAGGATTGGGGCCACTAGCTGAAGAAATATAAGTGGAACCCCGAGATACGCCAGCTTCTCCACAACCAGCCTCCGCAAGGCAGCTTAAAAAGCGTATCTAATACCCACAAAAACGGCATAAAGGGGGAAATAATTTTTGGGAAAGCTTCGAGTCGGTAGGTTTTTTAGTACATTGACTAACTGACTAGAGAGCGACTCGAATCTTTCCCAACGTGATTTCCCCCTTTATGCCGGGTTTGTGGGCCCTAGATCCGCCTCTTAAGCTGGGCCGAGTTCTTGTGTACCTCAATCTTATTCACAACGCCATACCATGATGGATGCCAAGATTTTTATTCCCCATAATTGTTTGCTAATGACAATAAAAAAATGCAGATGGTAGCTAAAAAAGGTGCCTGGACATAAGGCATGTAGTGGCTAGTTGGCGAGACTGTATACTGGCGGTCACTCCTAAAGGCAAAGGTGATTCTTTAGAAGAAAGGAATTTCTAAGAAAAAATATATCTTTAAACTACTACTGCTCCTAAATCGGCGCCTGGGAAATGAATGAAAATACAAAAAATGAATGTCTTTTGTAATGTTTCAAATGTCTTTGAACTGCAAGGCGTCATGCGTTCGTCATGCGTTCGAACAACCGCATGGATTCGGGCGCTACAGGTCAACAGTTTGCGTAAATATGATCAATATTAAAAATATAAGAAAATGAGCTGCCGAAGCGGTCCATGTTTGTCTTCATTTTAGATTACAAATCCCCTTTAACACTGCACCTTAAAACTCTGCTGTCTGAAAAATGGCAGCTGGTGGCCACAACTACGTAATACTATACGACGGTGTTGCTAAACGTCCCGAAGTTGTGCAAACAACGGGTGTTGCACAGGGCGGTAACACTAGTTCAGTTCTGTTTTCTGTAATTGTCAGTGACCTGCCAACAATTGTTAAGCAAAATCATCAATCAGTGCAACTCATCCAATATGCTAATAATAGTGTGCTCTATTTTAAGAGTCGCTTCCATATTCAGCCGGCATTTCCCATTTTTGAAAAGTTGGCGACAGATAAATCGTCGGAGATAAAAGTTTCCAAGATAAGAGCAATAAAGTTCCGTCGTCGAGGACGTTTTGCAACAGTTGGTAACATAAACTCCACCAGAGAATTTGTCAACAATTTTCCATATTTGGGCTTAAATCTTACGCCAAGTGGCGCCTTGCTATTCAGACATTTAGAGCAAACGGTTCGGAAGGCGCTCATCGCTATCCACTCAATGAATGATCCGCTGCTTCGTTCACTGCAGAATATTACAATAAACTACTAGTCTACAACTTATTACGCCCGCCATGTTGTGTTTAGTTGCCTGTTGCCACGACAGCCATTTCGCTACGCGGCAGTGTATCCTACGTATAGAATAGCCGGCGTCACTTTAGCTCTATAACGCGTGCAACAGTTAATGGTTAGATGCTAACGGCCAACCCGCTAAATTCGGCAATATTGTCATTATTTCGTGAATGGGCAGAATTTCTACGTTGCACATGTACACGCAGAGCTACCGCTACCACTCGTATGGAGAAACAGAATTTAACGACCCTAAAAGGCACTCCGTGTTAGCTGGCGTCAAGATTAATTTTTACACAGACGAGTATGTACTATCTTGCGGCGTCACTGTATTATAAATCATCCGGCGTTGTTTACGTGCAGCAGTAACTTGCGTTTGGGTTAAGAAAGCTTGCTACAGTGCGTGTGCAAGAGGCGTTTTGGAGCGGTAGAGGAGTTCCTCGAAGATTCTTGTCAACTTTGCTCAAATTCTACTTGTTTGTTGGCCTGCAGTGTGCTCTCCTGTGTGAGCTTAGCGTGCTGTATCGGATCAGATATATATATATATATATATACACGTTCACTTACACAATATTGTAATATAAATTGATGAATAAAAAATATATAAGACGTGCACTTGATCCGACTTTATTTATTTTTACATACATGCACTGGACTTCAGGTTTCGACATAGCGGGTCTTAAACATGCCTCCAAAAAACTATGTCAAGAAAAAAGCTTTGAAGTTCTGCATTGTGGTGTACATATGAATATGTGCTCTTTGCACAACAGTGAGTTGAAGAATGGATGGAATCTAACCTAGCATGTAGCCCAAGGAAGGGTGCAGAAATGTTCCTAAACTAAGATTTGGGAACACCAGTCCAACTCAACGAACAAGGGCCGTTTTTACTAGTATAGGAGTCGTAAATATTAAGGTAAGCAGAAGGCTATCTGATTGCAAATAACTTGCGCACTAGAGCATCAACTGCATGCTCCCGATAATAAATAGCGCCTACCTCCGTAAATGCAGTTACCGTTGGTATTGACTATTGGTGGTAAAATAAAAGCCATCGATCCGCCAATAAGATGACTGACTGTCTACTATCAAACAAAAAAATAGGGTGTCCCTACAGAAACAAAAAAAATTCAATTCCAAATAAAATATAATATTCTTTATTTACTTATAATTATGACCTTTGTTAGGTAAATTGTAAAACTTGTGTAAGTATACACATGCCTGTTCCGTATCCACATATACATCGAGGACAATCTCCTTTCCTATGTACTCATGATAAAATAATACGCTATTGGGACCCCTCCATTAGAGCGAGACTCCCTAACGAAGTCACTTCTGGGCATGACGCTGCGTGGTACCTGGCGAAAAAAATTCTGCACCTACTGCAAACACAGGTATCTCACGGGACATGAAAACCTAATGTTCTGCAGAGATTGTGGTGATACCCATGAACCGCAAAACGTGTTACTATATGCCTATTGGTCCTGTTGAAACCCCTTCATGCGTCGTTGGTCATTGCACCCGTATCATAGAATTCAGGGTCGATTTCTGCCATCTTCCGCTCCCATAAGCTAATGAACTCTAAGTAAGCTGGAGTAGTCGGAAAGTCAAAACGTCGTTTAAGATCTATAAATAGTGGCGTGCCACCCAGGAGGTAAACTAATCTGTTTTGTGTTGAGCGGTGCAGCCCCATAATACGTTTGAGAAATGCTGGCTTTATACGATCGAGCACGTCAAGCTGCGGCGCCAAAAGGTACTCCCAGATTACTTGAATTCCGCATGCAGCAACAGGTGCAACCTTGATCTCGAACAAGGCCATTGCTGACTGTAGCGATAGCTTGATGGCGTCTGCACCATAAAACCTGTAACCAAGGCTCGCCCGACCCTGTCCTTAAGATGCTATTTGAAGCATCGGCCGTTGGGAGGTAGTACCACCCCCAAGTACTTGAAGCTATTTTCACACTCAAGAGTCGTTGGCCCTATACGAAGTGGGTCGGATTCGGCTAGTCGCCATCCCCGGCGGAATTTCATAGCTTCAGTTTTATCAAGATTGATTGTCAGGCCGGTACCTTGTACGTACGCGGAGAGTCTTGCCAATTCCTATTGGACATAAAAACGAATTTTTCCGAAAATGACAAGGTCATCTGCATACAGCAACGTTTTGACGTGAGAAGTAGATCCTTGGACTCGGGATAGCAAGTCATTTAGCAGCCGGGAGAACAGCAGAGGACTCAGATTATCGCCGTGCGCGACACCGGTCGTTTGGGCAAACGGCGGGAGCTGAAACACCCCGTCATCGATACTCACTGAGTTTTCTTGAAGCATAGCCTTGATTAGACGGAGCATGTTAAGCGGAACTCTGCACTCATGGAGCTTTACCAGGATCTTGTCTCTAGGCGCCGTGTCGAACGCAGATTTGAAATCGACGTATACTGCGTAGAGTGCCTGTTTTGGCCGGCTAATGGCGCTGCGCACTTTGCTTAGTAATAGGTTGCATGCCGTGATCGTGCGAAAACCGTGCTATTCGTCCGGTATGCAGCCGCAGGACTCCAAGAAGGTGCTGAGCCGTCAAGTGATAAGGAGTGCCTGGAGTATATAACAGCAACTTTTCTTCGCAATCGCCCTCCAGGATGACGGCACCTGCGGATCACCTTTCCCCTTTGGTATGATGATAAACAATGCATTACTCCAAGTTCGTGGAAGACGTCGCTGACGGAGGTAAGCCATACGAGCCGCCGTCTTCAGATGTTCGTTGCGAACTCGGTCTAAGTCAGCCGTATTGTTTGGCTGAAGCCGTTCCATGGAGCGTAGCACTTCCACCACGGAGAACTCTGCTGCCAGATCATCGCGCATAAACGATGTCAGTTCGTCCCATGCGCTATCACCCGTTTAATCCACCTGTGGGGCTCCTTGATTGCCTGTTTCAGAAGCTTCTCTTCCTGACGTTCAAGATATTGCCGTCGCGCCGTCTTGAGAGTTCGCCTATACGAACTCTTGAGCAGGTTACAGAGCGGCATCATGCACGGGTATTGTTTAGCCAGCAGACGGGCACGGAACTGCGCCACGGAGGCTAGTCTACAGCTTGTATTAAACCATGGCCGTTGTCGACGCGGGCTCGGTGCACAGACGGACGATGTGATCGCCTCTTTCAGCACAGCCGTGTACGATTCAATGTCCGGGTCACGCTGTACCGGGAATAACGCTGCAAGCTTTGGGCCAAATTTATTTGGGTCTAGTGCTTTAGCTAACCCAGCGTTCCTTCGCGGCGGAGTCTCCATTCGAGGGAGTAACATTTCGACTTCTGCTGGGACATGCTATTTAAAGTTTCCACCTTCATGTAGCGGGTTGCTTTTTTCCAATATCGACTATATAACAAGTATGTTAAAACAGAACACGGTGCTGATTGATAACGGGGTCGGTATTGCGGGGGAGGTGGCTCAAACCACAGGGCTCGCACAGGGCGATGGACTGAGCCCATTGCTGTTTTCCGTACTTTTTGAGTGAACAACCAGAGTGGATAAGGGCAGGCTGGACCCAAAAGTGGGCCAGAATCTCACTGTACGCTGATCATGTGGTCATCTTTGGTGGCAACCTTTTCAGGGTGAAACAAGCCATGAATCGACTAGTTACATTCATGGATGAAAAGGGCTTGAAGGTTAACTGGGGAAAGACAGTAGCTATGAAATTCCGAAGGGGCGGCCGTATGGCCAAGGGTGACGTGATCCAAATCAGGGGGACAGAAATTAAATTTGTAAACAAATTTACATACCTAGACATAACCTTGTCAACAAGCGGTAGCAGCTTTCGATCACGCATCCAGGAGAGGGTCAGGAAGGCCACCATCGCAGCTGCGGCAATTAAATGGCCACATATGCTTTCAGTTCATGCAGCAATTGCTCTTTCCGGAATACGGATAGCACGCATAGCCACATACGGCATTCCACTAATATGGGATAAGTTGGGAGTAGGCAAATTTTAATTGATGGAATGAGGTTTTTCTTTTTAAAGAGGGTTTTTGCGCTTTCGAATACATGCAGAAATAGAATTGTTCACGTCTGGGAGGGTGGCCCGCTGCTGACGGAAGACCTACAAAAACGATGTAATTTGAAGAAAACGTGCGCTTTTGAAGTTTATATGCGGAACTGGGAAACCAAAATTAGTGAGGTGGACATAGGTATTTATGAAACAGCAGCAATGACGAGCACTGAATGGCGGGGTAGCGGGGTAAAATATCGACATCTAACTACGGCCTTTGCAGCTCACGGATTTTATCACGTTCTGTGCAACGTGGATGGTTTTCATGAACCACAGGATCATGCAATGCATCAGGTCAATGCAAACAATGCTGGAGCAAATGTGATCGATATCACGCCGCGGTATGCCCGGCGATTAGGTCTAGAGCAGAACTAGCAAAACGCTAGATTGTTGGTGCCTCGAAACAGTTTGATGTAACATAAACACATTTACCCAGTTTGGGTGTTAATAATAAAACAAAATAACAAGTTCTCTCCGAGTCTACGTTGGATGCAAATATATCAATTACCGAACTTCCCATAAAGCCTTCAAACGTCGGGACATTCGTATCGGTAATCAGACTGCAGCCGAAATCATCGAGCATCGAGAGGAGAGCGCGAGTACGCAAGTCATCAGGTTTGTCAACCCTCGTGCTAATCTCAATCAACACCGTCGTGTTCTCGGCGTTCGATGGTCGCACGTAGGCTGCCTCAATGTTGCATCGGTTACCCCGAAGTACTACTCTATCATCTTCAGCCAATGCCACACTGATTTCGCCTACTCTCTTGTTATACAGTACGGACACGCCGCCGCTAGGGCAGTCTCGGCCAGCACGTATGACTGCCGGCGAGTGAGCGGAGTAGAAACCAGGCACGTCAAACGGTTTGGTCTCCCAAGTCTCGGTTAGAATAATGACATCGATATCGACGATGACAGTGAAAGGAAGAAGTCTTAGGGCGCGGGTGGCACCCTCTGCGTTCCACTGCACAATTGTTATCTTATCGAAAACATCTAACGAGGTCTGGACCATCTTGAATTGTCGATCTCTGCTTATGTCCTGTAACGCGGCCATAATGAGTTGGTTGAGGGTCTCCGCGGGCACTACCGGTCGACCCTCGGCGATTCGTTGAGTACGCTGGCCTTTGTGAGGCTTTGCTTTGTCTTGGTGGCGGTCCTGGTCTTGGCTACTTTCCTGGTACCGTGCAACTCTGACGTGCCTCCCCCTTTGCCGAGCATTTGGCTGTCCGGGCGTTGGAGGGCCCGCTGCGCTCGTTGGGTGCTGCTGCCAAAGTACAACTCGCGCTCCGGGACCGGCTTGATGTTCAGGTTGCCTGGCCAGTATTCTCGCTATCTCGCTGGGCTCCTGCCGCTTCGGCAATGTGTCTTGAGACGGTATCCAAGCATTCAGACTCTTAGCGTTTAACCTGGCGATGTCCTGTTTCACTTGCCTTAGTTGGCTCATTTGATAAGTAACACAATTCATGGGTTCGTTATCTAGCGGCAGTTTGTCGAGAGCATTTGCACACTGTCCATCTTTGCGGTGGGCAAAAAGCATATTCGGCAGTACCAGACTGCGTCAAGCTTCAGCTGATGGCTCGCTTTCATCCAAAGCTCTGCAGGCACTGTGAAAGGTTCGCGCACAGCCACTACAGTGCAATCGAACAGCTGCCAGTGAGTGTTTACATCGTGAGCAGATATTTTTGACTTTTGTGTCTGAACTACTGTCGCTTCGTTCAGTGAGAGTGCGTTTCCGTCGATTAGCGCTATGACACGGAGTTACCATTACCGGCACAGTCGAATTTAGTACAGACTTGCTAGGCTGATCTCCGTTGTGGGTGGGAGCACTACCACCGCTCGGGGACACGCGGGTTCACCCCAACCTACGGGCATTCGGCAAACTGTCGTATGATCTCAAATTAGGAGATCTAGCAAAACTGGTCCGAACTGGTCTAACAAAACGAATTCGTGCTTGACTCCGCAAAAATCTACAAATATAACTTGCTTTCATTGTGGCTACGGGTGCACTGGGTAGTACGTGACACTTTAGCACTGTCCTCGGTCACTTTTGAGCGATTAGACTCTGTGGAGTTGAAGATTTCTTGCGGAGCGCACAGGTTTCGTTACTATGAGCTGCACATAGCAGACGACACGATAATTTACTTATAGTGTAGATATGTGGGAATTTTGTTTTTAATAACACATTTGAAAATGCTCTTTTAGCTTTGCTTTCTTTTATTTAAATTTTCAATGTATATGTTGCACGAGTGGCTGAATCTAGTTTCAAGTCAACGTTTTCGAAAAAATAGTCCAGTTATGCCTCCAGCTCAAAATATGCTTAGGAGGCATCTTTTTCCCATGAAACTAAATTAGATCTCTGTGGTTCCAAATCATTTTGCTTGCCTATTAAGATAGCATCATGAAAATGAGTTCGAGCATGCCATGGAGGGTTTAAGGTACGCATTGGAAAAAAACAGTTAGCCGCTCCACGCTGTCATACGCATTCGTTTTTGAAATTGGTCAACAAAAAATGCGGCACTTTTGAATTAAGCCAAAAAAGTTCCAAACCTTGCAACGAAATTAACGAAGCCGATAGCGAAAATGCTGCTCACCTCTACGTATTTCCGGCAGCGTCTTCGAAACAATGGCCCAATCATACCTCCAGTCCAAAATCAGCACTTAACAATGATACGTTTGGAATGCATTTTCTTCTCATGAAACTCAATTGGATTATATCACTCCAAATACAACAACTTTGCTTGCTTGTGGAGCCATCAACATAAACATCTGTTCGAGCATATCAGGAGTGTTCAAGTAACGCATTAGAAAAAAAATGTAATTTGTCACACCACGCTGTCAAAAGCATTAGTTTTTAAAACAAATCTAAGAAATGCGGTATTTTCGAACCAAGCCGAAAAAGTTCCAAACTTTGTAGCCCAAATAACAAAACAGATAGCGTAAAGTTATTCTGAAAATTATCTTCCCTCTGGACCTGTAAAGTAAGATGTGGAGGTGCCGTAGTTGAATGTCAATTGTAGTAATGGAAGCATTAAGGAGATATATTGCACACGATAACACCTCTAACTTTGGTTTTATTTCATTTTGAAGTTACAGTGGAATATGAATATCTAACTACTCTTGGGCTTGTGAGGGGTGCTACCAATCGAGCTTATCCTCGAGGCAGCCCCTCATTGTGACCATAATTGCTGCCGCATTGCCGCGCTGAACCGCCAGAGATAGCCGCTGGAGTAGAAAGTCGAAAGCTCTTTTGTCCCCCGTCGTAAGTTCAATTCGTTTGCCAATCTTCTGTAAAAGTGACCATGCCTCAGGGCCAGGTCCCCCTAGTGTCTCCAATACTAGTGGCACAAAAATGAACTCGTCGGTGAGCTGGGCGTATTTGTTGGTCTTTAGACGTTCAGCCTTGCGTGCTGCGGAGCCAGCGGCTGATGCGCTGGCCTCCATGTTCGAGGGGGCGAGCGTGTCGGTGACTGTAGCATCCCAAATAAGCGCCTTTCCCCTTTCAAAAGGGATAAGGGTGAGATCGTCAGGCCTCTTTCCGTCGCTTCTCAGGAGGCCGGTTGGCTCTCGAATACATGGCAGTAGAGCTGACCTTAAGGCCCGGGCGGTAATCTCGTTAATCTCGCTGTGACGGCTTTGACGTCCTTCGCTTCTGTTGCAGGATAGCCCGTGGGTTCCCCAAATGTCCACTTGTGCTCCGCACGGACACCGGTGTTCCTCCGTTAGTCTTGTTCCCAACCTCAAGCCGATGCACAGACGAAAACTTTCGTGATCAAGTAAAGTGCCAAGGTTTGAGGAAGGGATGGCTTGGAGCCATTTGCTAGCCCCTTTTTGGACAACCGCCTGTAGTCGGGCTTTGTCTGCCGTGGACAGTGCATCGGACAGTAAACGCTGATATTTCTTGGATACTATGAGATCGTCATAGGACCTCTGCAGGTGTTTGTTTGCCTCTGGGAGTAGGCCTGCGAGGTTCTCGAATCTTGTATCAGCAGCTTTTTTGGCATCCTGGAAAGCATGCAGGGCTATGGCGGGGCTGATGTGCTGGACTGTAGCTTCTGAGGCGTGTAATGAAGCAACGTGACAGCTGGCTGCCAGATCTGCTGCAGAGCGGATTCCCAGACCTCCGAGTCTAAGAGGAAGGGTGGCTTGAGCCCAGTCGTTGTCGGCCAAGTTTAGATTGAGGAGGTCGCTAAGGCTGGTCCTAAGGCTATTGTCTAACTCCCTTAGCAGGTCCTGGTTTGCTCCGACGTCCGTGCTGCGGAGGAAGTGGATAATTCTCGATGAGTCCAACGATGATTTTAATAGGTGATATGCGCTAAGGGGATTAAGCAGGTTTAGCCGGTTTACGCGAGAGCAAAGACTCTTTATCTTACCTGCGAGTTCTGGGTGAGTGGCGGCCGACCCCACAGGGGACCCTAAGAGCGTCATATCTGCTGCCTCGACTTGTTTGCACCCCGGAAGAAGTGCCTCAAAGGCGGATATGTTCGGGTGGCCTTTGTAAATAATTTCGCACTTCTGGGGGTTGAGCTCAAGACCACTCTTCTGACCGAAGTCAAGAACTCTCTTGATATCTGCCTGTACCACAGATGCTTCTCCCCCAATGGTGCCATCGTCTAGGTACCAGAGATTTAAGGGGGACTGGATAGAATTGACCAATTATTTGATTGCTAGGCAGAATTGCGGCGGACCAAGGGGGTCGCCCTGCTGCACGCCGCTGCGCGAGAAAATTGTTCTTTCACCGAATGAGAGCTCTGAACTGGATCTGTAGGTTTGGTCAACTAAGAGGGCTGCCTCTGGCCAATCCGTTTGTACAGTTTTTAGTATGTGGTCGCGACGTACCTGGTTAAAAGCATTCTTAAAATCGAGTTTGGCGGCGACGAAATTGTTGGGTGCGCTAGACATAAAAGCTTTTGTTGTGTGGACCACTGCTTCGATGCCATTAGGCGTATTGAAGCCAAGCTGGTGGGCCCCAAGCTTTTCGCACACGATATTTGTTCCTAGCTTGACAGTGATTTTTGCCGCAATCCTCCGAAAGACTGAGGAAATGACGATTGGACGAAATGACCCATTCGGCTTTTTAATTGCGATGAGGCGTCCACCAAAAATAATAGGGCGGATGGCCTCAGGCACTGTGCCATTTCTGATAATGTCAATCACTTTTGCTAAGTCACGCCGTAGACGACTGGCGATATTTGTGTTGGTCATGGCAATGAGGTCTCTGAGGTGGCGCGGCCGCAGGCCGTCCATACCGGCGGTAGACCCTGCCGGAAAGGTTCGTACGGCCTCGCGAATCTCTTCTGAACTGGTTACTAGCGGCTCAGCATGGGATAGTCTTGGTGGCAAGTCAAGGTCGGCCGGTTCACTAGGGTGTTTGGAAGTCATTTCCACGAACGCTTCGGCTGCGCAAACAGGACTTCCCACAGAAAGCAGAGCTCTCGCAGCGCCTCCAATGTCGCCTTCGCCTAGTAGCCTGATTGCTCGTCTAGCGGCAGCTTTGTCCTCGTTAGGTCGCTTGTTCCAGTGCTTCCTTGGGACCAATTCGGGTGAAGGCCCACCACCTGATCTATGTTCCTCGATTCTGTCTCTGAGGTATGTGGTCCAACTAAGATTGTTCTGTTTTCGTGATGGAGCTCTGAGAACTGTATGCGCGAAAACCAGTAGGTTGGCCCAGCTATGCGCATCATTGTTTTGATGTACGAGTGAAAGTGTGGCGGCCAGCGCTACCGCAACTGCAGGACGGGCACTTTTAGGGATGGTGTCGAGCCGTTTGTATGTCTTTGTGTACTCGGCGAGTTTTTCGCGCAGGTGGGTACCATCAGTGTTGTCGACCGGATTGCTGACGGGGGGTAAAAATGGGTGTTCAATGTTCGAGTGTGCTGCCGTCATGTTCATTTGATTCCTCTTCTTGTAAAGTTCCTTTGGCAATGCGTGCAAGTAACCCTGTTGTACACTATTGCACACTATAGCCTGGGAACTGAGCACTCTCGTCTTCGGTCACCGTCGCTGTCGAAACGCCACAATGGAACTCGTTCAGCCCAGACAGGTGCAAGTAATGTTAATCACAAGGAGGCTGGACCTTGCTGTGGTCTCGCTAGACCCCCAGTTCTCATCTTTGCCCGGTACTTATTTGTCATCGGGAGCAGCTGCGGCCGGCGTGCCAGCGATGCTTGGGAGGTCACAGAAGACACTGAGGCGCCGTATTCATACGCAGCTATGACTTAATTTTTGTGGCAGAGGTCGTAAACGGTGAGACCGGCTTTCCGTACGAACAGCTGACTACAAAGTAGTAAGAAATTTTTAATTTTATTCTAAACTGAGTTGTCAGGTTAAATGTTTAAACGCTTCGGTACTACTACATGGTATTACTGCAGCATGCGGGTGGTTGGGAATGGAATTTAAAAGGCTAAAGATTACTTACCTCCCGGCTCCTGACGGCAGTTCAAAACAAAGACCCTAACAATTTCCGTACGACAATGTTACACGACGATTGCCGACGAGGTTAACTCTGGTACGCCGTATGTAAGGAAACAGGAACTCGTTTCGTTGCCATACAAATGCAAAAGACTGTGCTAATATTACCCTCGCACGTGGTGCCTCTCACATACAAGAGCGAAACGATCCAGTGTCGTTGTTGTCTCCAAACAGGACATATAAAGTCTTCCTATTTAAGCAGCTGTTGTTGCAAGGATTGTTGGCACAGTGGAGACGCTTGTATTGTCCTATACCTCTAGTGCAGAGCATCAGGTCACCAGTAGAAAAACTTTACCGTACGTAGTACGTGGGTCTTTTGCCGTGGGTTCAAATCTCTCGGCGACTGGCGACTGCTGCCGCTACGAAGATGCTGTTGTGCTTAGCGATACAGCCAAGTCAGCTCAGAGTAGCCAAAATATAGCAAGGTCACTTTTGGAGAGCCCACTGACTGCGGTGGAGATATGGATGCGGGGCAATAACGTCTGAAAAGGGCTCGGAAAACTACCACATGTCTTGACCAAGCGTGTGATTGACATGAAGAAGGTGGCCTTGAGCAGGATATGCGAGCCCGAAGAGTGGGTTCAGATTTCAACGTGCTTCGACTGCCAGAAGATCGGCCACTTGGCTAGAGCATGCAAAGAGGCGAAAGTGGACGGTTGGCGATCGCAAAGGCAGTGGAGAAGGACTATCGTGGTTGACGACGGCTTAATGATCCCCAAACACACGGTAAGGACGCGGGTGGCTTTACGCCTCAAAATGAGTGGCCTAAAATTAACTAAATTTTTCCCTGCTTAAAAAACTGCGGTAGGGGGTGCGCCTCATGCAAAACCATGTAATATGCATGTATACTTAAATACACATGTCACTCTTTTATATCAGGGTGCTTAGAGCGGCAGCATATATACAGGTAGTTCAATAAGTTCTTAGAATGAGCTTTTTAGAATTCGAATTTTGGCGCGCTTTCACCGTTATTGGAAACGGCAACTTTTCGACTGCCAGCAGTCAAACTATTATGGTGATTGGCCGTTGCGATTTCGTTTGATCACTTTTCCCGTGCAACGTATCGGCGTGATTTTGAAAAATTGAGAAAAAAGAGTTTCGAGTGGTTATCAAGCATTTTATTTCAAAGGTTGGAATGCAACCCAAGTGAAAACTGAGTTAGACGAGGTGTACGGTGACTCTGCGCCATGTTTTGCCACTGTTTCCAACTGGATTAATGAGTTAAAAAGAGGTCGCAGGAGCACCGGGATGAACTACGTTCAAAACGCCCAAAAACGGCAACTGATTAGGAAAACGTGGAAAAGGTGCGGAAAATCGTTGCCGCAGATAAGCGAGTGAACATTAGGGAGATAGCGGAGGCCTTGGGGATCAGTTTGGGTAGTGTGCATTTCATCCTGCACGAAAACTTGAAGATGAAAAAGCTCAGAGCAAAATGGGTGCCGCATTTGCTCAACCAAGGCCAAAAAGACGCGCGTGTTTCCGCTTCACAGCGAAATTTGGCCAAGATGTCGAAAAATCCGTCGGATTTTTGGCGCAGATTCGTGACCGTCGATGAAAGCTGGGTCCATCACTACACTCCCGAGACCCAAGAAGCATCTCGTCAATGGTGTGCACCTGGTGAAGGACCTCCGAAGAGGGTGCGGACAACGGCATCGGCCGGATGGCTACGGTTTTTTGGGACCAACGTGGAATAATTCTGGTCGACTACCTTGAGAGCGGTAAAACGATCACGGGAGAATATTATGCAAGACTGTTGGACTGCCTGAAGCAAGAACTCATCGTGAAACGGCCCGCTTTGCAGAAGAAGGTTGTCCTGTTTCACCAGGACAATGCTCCCGCACACAAGTCGCGGCAAGCAACGGCAAAACTGGCCCAACTGAGGTTCGAACTTATTGAACAACCTTCCTATTCTCCAGACCTGGCCCCCTCTGATTATTTCCTCTTCAGACATTTGAAGAATCGTCTCGGTGGAAAGCGTTTTTCCAGCAATGAAGAGGTTACAACTGCTGTCAATGCCTATTTTCAGTCTAACGACGCGGAATTCTACTCAAGAGGTATGAAAGCTCTGAAATCTCGGTGGGAAAAGTGTATTGAACTTCTCGGGGAGTATATCGAATAAGAAAAATTTAAAAACATGATTTGGAAAATTCTCGGTTTTCATTCTAAAAACTTATTGAACTACCTGTATTACCCACGCATCCATATCATCAATGTGTCCTCTAATACCTAATGGGTATTTGCTTTCCGTTGGGACAACCTGTTCTTTGTAACACTGACCTGGCCCTTTCTAACATTTGGTTTTAAAGTTAAGGCTCCTAATAAGTCTATATTTCTGCCCCCCCCCCTAAAAGGTATACATTATTTCACAGTATGTTCGACTAAATAATTTCCTAACCCACAAGCTCGACATTAGCTCGTTCTATCCTTTTATCTAACATCTTTGCCTTAGCATCTGCCAATAGCCCACTCGATCTTGAATTATGATATATCCATTCCCCTTCGCCCTCCTCCCTCTATATACCTGCCAAACTCGATATAGAACTCATCGCGAATTTCCATTTGCGTATATATGACTTCTTTACCTTTAATTTGACCATTTTCTCCAATATAGTCGTTTCTCATTACCCATATTTTTATTTGTGACATTTAAATCCTGATACTAAATCTTAGCTTACTTTGCACTTCTCTTTGTATACATTTTGACATCACCTCTTTCCCCTCCAGAAACTTCCTGGCACAATTAAAACGGCAACCCAAGGCAAATATTATCACTTCTTTTTGTATTGTTATTAACTTCTTTCTTAAGCTCGCGCTGCAAACCAGAGAGGCATTAGCAAAAGTCAATCCTGGTGCATACATGGCCTTTCATATATTTCTTGTTACTATATCTTTATTAAACTCCCAGAGGCCCTTACACCGTATTGCATTTCTTGTTCTTTCAGCCTTCTTTTTCCATAATATATCTTGCTGATAAGATATGTATACTGACTTAGATAGTTCCTCAGACAACCCCTTTCCCTCTAATATAAGCTTCCTTCCCCCTAACCACATTAAATACTAAAATTGCGCTTTTTTTCTCACTAAACACTATATCCAGCTCCTCCGCGGCTTTCCCACATGCCTTCAGCATTTGTTGCCCCGCCCTAACACCACCATATCGTCAGCAAACAGCAGTCTTACTATGATGCTAGAGAGAAGACACGCGATTAGCCAGTTCAATGTTCAAAATTCAGGCTTGCAAGCCAAAGAAGCTTGAAAGCGGCAAACATTTATTTATGTTTCCTGGAGATACCATAAGCGCAAATGATTTACTAATAAGTGGCTGTATTCGTATATATACACATTGCTCTTGCCCATAGAAAATCTGCCAAATTTAAATAGTCAGCTAAGATGACTACATAACAATGGAGGTGACATATTATCTACGCCGGTCGAGCAGAGCAGCTATAGCTTACCTAAGTACTCATTAGATAACACTTAACATTGTGCCGAATCTTTTAAGTGAGCGGCGTTGTCTTCGTTTACATGCACCATTTCTTCCAAGATTACAAGATTTTTGTAATCAATGCCTGCGGTAACTTATACAGCACGTATCTTGGCTTACCTCACCTTTAAAAGCGGCGTTGGCTGGAACGAATAACTGTCGATTCGTGGCAACGGGAGATTCCAAGGTGAACCCGCTGCGTAGTTCAAAGGGTTTGAATTTCTGACCTTACTTCTTTGTCACTCATGACTTGGGTTCGTATACGTTAAACTACGCGTTCATCATCATCTACCTTTTTCGAGAAGTCTTGATTTAATATCTGGTTTATGTTTCAAAACATGTCGGTCTCACTCGCATGAAGCGCAAAGCTCTTGTCAGACCGACTTTTAGCGTTGGCAATTATAATAAATAAATTACTGCGATAAGATCTGCGTCATGGCATACTAAAATGATGTCATGCTCACAAGATACATGCTTACAAGTATTTTGTAAGAATGATTCTGATCGTGTATTGAAGGTCTTTTATCGGTTACTTTTTGTCCGGCAATGTCTACATTAGAAGTCCAAACCACTGCGGGAAATTGGGAGCTGCACAGATCAAAACAACTTCCGGCCCTTGACACAAGTTATTGCGAATCTTTTTGAGCATTGTGCTAAAGTCCAATCGTTGTCTTCCATGGTCCGTGCGGAGATCATGAACGGTCTGTTTATATGGCGGACCTCCAAGTGAGCACGCACACCCCACCTTCCACAGCTGATTTCGTTGTTGAGCGTGCACTTTTATAAATCACTTATAGACCAATTTGTTTTGTATACAGTCATTTGCGAAATATTTAAGGAGCCGTTATATTATACTATTATTAGAGAAGGAATGAAAGGTTATAAAAAATTACCCTCATGGCTTACCAATAGTGTGCTATAATACCTTCTCTTGAACCTATGGCTTGTTTGTTACATACTGTTTCATTTTCTGTTGGCATACTGGCTAGTTTAAGCAAGTGAAGTGCCTAAGCCGTGGTGGTCCCTTGCTATTGAAGAGGCCCGGAAAAACTGCATCAGAGCTAACAGAATCCCGACGAGAGCAAGGTCATGGGTTGCAAGACGAAATCGGCGAGGAGATAAAGACTCCGTATTTCTTTCAGCCCAGCGATGGGCGGACAAGTTGCAGAATAACTACAAAGACTGCCGACGAACCCTAAAAACTGTCATCACTCAAGCAAAGGCGGCAGCGTGGCGGGAGCTCGTGGCGGCGGTCGAGGCTGACCCCTGGGGCCTGCCTTACCCGGTGGTCATGAGTAAGCTTCGCCGTCCGCCCCCCCCTTTGTCACCTGAAAAGTCACCTTTCCTAGCCAATCCTCGCGCCTTTTGTAGACCTTTATCGTTTGCCCAGAGGGCATACCACCTGTCACGGTGGATAAAATCTTACGCGCGGGCGAGAGGCTTGCACACGGGAAGGTGCCTGGCCCTGATGGCATGCCGCCCGGGGCCATTCGCGTTCTGGCAAGGCAGCATCCGGAGAAGTTGGCGGGCATGCCCACTCGTCTGTTGGAAATAGGAGTGTACCCCACGCAATGGAAGCAGGCGCACCTCGCGCTCATTCCAAAGCCGGGCCTTACGTCATTAAGACCAATTTGTCTACTGGACATAGTAGGCAAACTGTTTGGAAATGTAATCACAGAGCGCCTAAATGCAGATATCGAGGGCTCTCACGCTATGTCGGGTGACCAAAATAGCTTCCGACGGAGCGCTCCACCGTATTCTGCGCAAGATGATTCGTTCTTCTCGTTCTCGTCGATGTGATGAACGCTTTAATACAGCAAACTGGGGGGCGATTATGACGACTCTGAAACATAAAGGTATTTTACCTTGATTCCAGTGGATAATTTCTTCTAATTTGAACGACAGGACGTTCATAACAGGGCATAGCCAGTACAGTGTGACAGCCGGCGTGCCGCATGGCTCCGTTCTTGGCCTAGTTCTTTGGAACATGGCCTACGACGGTGTCCTGCTGCTGGGGCTCCCGGAAGGCGTGGAGACCGTCGCGTACGCCGACGACCTCACCCTCCTCGTCACGACTCGCTGAGACACAACACTAGACAAAATTGCTAACGCGGCGCTAGCCGACATACAGGTATGGATGACCGCCCATCGCCTACAGCTTGCCCCTTAGAAGACGGAGGGGGTTTACTTATCGGGCCGGAAGGTTACACGTGGAGTCAACCTGACGCTCGCGAGCCACCCTATTCCGATCAAAAAGACAAGCTCGAGCGGTAACGCTTGACGTGTGGGCTTACGAATGTGCCACGCCAGGCTCATGCCCCGGGCAAACTGGACCCGGTCGCTTATACCGGACCTCTGACATTGGTATAACGGGCCTGGCCGGGGGCCACTTATATACTTCTCGGTCTAGGTCCTTACGGGCCACGGCCATTTTAAACCTATATGGTGCGGATTAGGACGTAGCGGGAAGATACGCGCACACTCTGCACGTCGGGGAGCCGGACGATGCTGACCATACAGTCTCGTCCTGCTTCGCCCTGGCCCAGGTCCACAGGAGCTCGACGTATTGCTATACAGGGAGATCGACACAAGACACACATGATGGAGGCGGCAGGCATCTATTTCTTAGACGCTAGTATGCGCGAGAAGACGCGGCTAGAAACCGTTCGCCGCGGCGCGCTACGGAGGCACGCGGGTGCCATTAAGTGGTCGAGATGAGGGTGCCCCGCAAGAGGCTATGGCAACTTATCCCTCTGTAGAACGGCTCGACGCATCCCCTCGGGTTCGTGAGCTGAGGACACAACGAGATCCATTAGAGCCGGTGGAGCACTAAGCTCCCTTCCCACGGTCTTGAAGTAGTGCCACACAATTCCTAACTCCGGAGGGGTGGGGAGGATTAAGGTTTTTAGTGGGTGAAAGTCCCAATAAAAGAAAAATAAAATAACTAAATGTACGCGTCTTCTGCTTAACAGATACACGTTAGTTTAAATATGTAATAATGCTATATCAGTACGGAGAAGCTTAGCACGTTCATATAGCTCATGCAATTGTTGCGGGGATGGTAAACATCCGTGAGATCTTTCTTTTAATCATGAATTCGATACCCATTTATTAACTTTCTATGCTTGCTAGCAGTATAAATGTAGTATAATTTTCCTTCAAATGTGGTGAACATTGTATTAAACCTAAAATAGCAGCTAAAAGCCCGCTTATACATGGCTGGTCAAAACTTAAAGCATCAAATCTGCCATCCTATATTATCATCAAACGGTTTAAAAATAGGTCCATGGCGCTTTATATATATATAAATATATATATATATATATATATATATATATATATATATATAACTATGACTAAAGTCAAGGGCGATATATATATATATAACTCGGACTAAAGTCAAGGGCGTTTGATCAACTCAAAGACAGTTTCCTAAAGAAAGCATTGAACGTCTACCGCACTAGCCTGAATAGGTTAGTGTACCTACTGGCGTCGTCGCCATTATTCGTTGAGGACTTGCAAAGGACGTACAACCTACCGAAGACGACAGCCTTTAGAGAACACGTTTTGGATTGGGAAAATAAAATGGTCAACTAGACCTGCTGTTATATGAAACAAAAGCAATGACGTCGGATTCGTGGAGAGCCTGCAGTTATGAGAACCGACCTCTAGTCACCAGATTTGCCGTCCACGGCTTCCACCTAAAGACCTGTGTACGCGAGAAGTTTCATGAGATCTCGTCGGAGTGCATGTGTAAACTTTGTGGCTGCCCGTGTGATCTATATTACCTGCAGCGTTGCGAAAGAACAATTCCGTTGTCTTAACTCTGGAAATGTGATGCCTATGATGTATATGTAAACCAGTCCGCGGTTAATAAAACTAAACTTACTTACTTACTATATAACTCGGAGAAATTTTTTTTTAATGGAACGAAGGGCGGAAGTGTCTTCTTATTAAGTGAGAGCAAAATTTCCAAAAAAATGCTGTATCCAGCTTTTTATCTTTACTTATCTTAACTAAATTTGCAATTGCGAGAGTCCCAGTCATCTCATTGACAAGCTTATCATACCTGCGTGTTTGATAGAAAAATTTGCATCTGTTGAATTGCATTCTACGTTAGCTCAAAGCAGAACAGATGTTGTATTGGAGATAATTCTCAAGAAACGAAACGTTTTGCAATTCTTATGTTTTAGCGTTCACGCTCAATGACGCCTAACATTTCTTATGCATTCCACGGCTATAATTTTGGTTCCAAATCTACGGTGATCCGATCCGTGGTTGCGAAGACACTAAGGTTTCTGGCGGTCATTAAAAAATCAATCTAGGTAATTTATGCATGCACTCAATCTCGACATGCCCGCCAAAAAATCTTAAGTAGTCCACATTCGCGGCTCGTCATAAATTTGGCACCAAAATAATCGTCTTGAAGTGCGCTATGAATGTATTAGTTTTTACTGTGAATGGTCGTTATGATTGTGATGATGAGGAGTGTTATGATTCTAAGGTATTGGATGTAAAAGCCAATAATTTCATTTTTTGCGAATTCTCTTCTAAACGAACATGTCGCATCTTTGTAATGGTGCCATATTTTTTTCTGAACAAGCAGATTTTTTTTTTCACGAATACGACGACGTGGTTAGTTTCTGTATAGGAGCACTGGTTGTCTCGCAATTGCTCATTGTGTGCTCCAATGTTGGATTTTAGTCATTTCACTCTCACTCCGAAGCAAGACTTCTCAGAGACCATGTTCCATTATAAAAAAAAAATTACTTTAACAAGCAAATATCCAATATAATCTGCATAATAGAATTATAATGCAAATTATAATGGATATTTGGAAATCATTATTATTATAATTATTATAGACTATCCTGTATTAATTGTAGCATATTTTTCCATAAAGTAGCTACAAAAAATTGTACTAGTTGTAACATTTAAACACTACTCATTTAAACACCTTACTACAAATAAGTGAAATCTGCTGTATTGCGGAACATGTTTTGATACAGATGACATATGTGTCGCAAAGGTGATGAAATCTAGCAGTGGCCTATAACTGCTGCAAAAGCATAGGGAATCCGCATCCGTATTTGTAAACAAGAAAACTTATAGATGTGACACCATTATGAACTATTAGACAAATGTGCCCAATGTTGGCTTTAATTTGTGTGGCCCGTCTTTGGCTAAATACATTAGCATAACCATTGAGAATAGGGACTTGCCATCCCCTACTGGTATTTATCCCTCTATATAATAAAACGATTTCTTCGTTCGTGGGGTACATTCGGGGCAGGCAGCAGGGGTCTGTTATTGTAATAGTAGAACGAACCGATGCAATGATGTTTTTTTTACTATCAAAATAGTTTGGATGCGGCTGCTTTGGCGGCTACCATGTGTGCTGTCTACAGGTCTTAAACGACATGCGGTCGTACCACAATGCGTAGTTTCGTTCTCGCGATTAAGACTTATCTGAATGCAGAATGGTAGTAAGGTGAATGCACTACATAGATTAGTCCATTCGTACTTTGCTACCCGCGGGCACGTAAAACGTAGCAATGTGTGGATGCCATACAGGTAACAATCAATTAAGCGATTAATGAGTGAAAAAACTATCAGTCCCTTGCTGTGTAATGCGAGTGGTCGAAGGGATCTCGATAACTACTCTACCTGCACCGCCGGGGCTGCTTTGCTAGAAAATCGGGGTTGAACTGGCCGAACGGATGGGTGGGCCACGCGCAGTAGGGCTGCTACTGAACGCAAAGGGTGTGTTCTGCGTTATTAAAAGGTAATTCCGTCTTTTTGACAAGGTAGGCAGAACCGACACGCGATTCAGCTGAGTCCCTTCAAAGAAGGAGAGCGCCGGCGCGCTAAAGAACGAAACCTAGCGACGACAACAGCAACAACCGACCTGGAAATATGTTGGCTGTTGGAATCCATTGGCTTACTACCGACGAAGTTAAAACCGCGTTTTAAAGAGGAGGTTGCTACGGGGTTTATGAGGAGCGTCGAGTGCTTCACAGACGGGCCATACCAGGTTGGGTTGAATGTGAAGCCTAACGACACCATAGTCGATGCGAACGACAAGGGCAACCTGCCGCGGGTTCCGTGGTAGTGTGAGCTTTACGAGCGACACAATGGCGTCGTGTTAACTGTTACCTAATAACAATTCTACAAGAAGTGGCGGCGATCATAGATCAACGACCTATAAAGAAATTACCGCTGACTCTATTCTCCGGTCATTTTTTGCACCTGCCGCTTGATTTAGAATATACCGAACGTCTTATCCCATTAGGAGACTACCGTGGGTATCTCGCGGAAATTTAGAAGCAGCAGGAACGGATCTTCAACACATTCTGGAACAACGCATTCTAATTCTGCAAATAACCGTTCGGCGGCGGGGGGACACTGGTGCCGAACTGCTGGCTGCGGGCAATATATAGGGAAAGAGAGTCCCGTGTGCATTTTGATTTGGGTTAGATCCTTAAAGCCTTGCCGAGCAGAGATGAAGTAAAGCGTGTTTACACGCTTTACTTCGTCTCTGCACGGTCCACCTTTGTACTGCTCGTTTAAATGCGTGCCAAGTCACACCAAAATTATACTATTACACACATACACCACAATAACGTATATATAAGAATCTTAATCAAGGGGTTGCGACGCTTTAAATCTCACACGCTGATGATGACGACCCTTGACTAATGCAACGCCGCCCGTGCACGTTTACTTTGTGCGCCTTCCGGTCATCAGATTTGTTTAAGAGATTTTAATTTTTTATTATTTTGAGACCCAATGCAGTGCGTCACCCTACCTCGACGGCGGCCCGATGGCGCGGGGTGACGACTCTAGAATGGTAAGTGGACAAGTGCCCAGCAATGTACATAGGTTAGGAGAGCAACTTCGATAGACGAGGGTAAACCGAAATATTGTGACACATATTTATAGAAAGACTTGTTTAGTAAATCTACAAAAGCTCCTGCCCGTTGTAGTGCACTTGCGTCACCTTCTTTGCCAGTCTTGAAAACATTTTGTAAACGCGTCATTGGGAATCGTAATGATTTGCTGATATGAGCTTTTTTTGCAACTTCTCTATGGTTTCGACTCAATGTTCCTTTACTTTTGTTATCCGTGCGGATTCACAGAATAGGGCATTTGCGGAAATACATATATTATGTTTTTCAACAAAAATCCGAAATCAGTTACGATGTGCTCACCGGTGCGGTGGTGATGGAGGGTTCAAGGGTTGTTTGCCCAGAGTTCAGGTATTTTCTGTCGGACGTTCTCGCACATTTATCTTTAAATTTCGCGGTAGTTTTCTTTACTGACCGTAACAGTGGCAAACATGGAAAATTATGCTCTTCTAGTCGAATGCAATAGTCAAAAGAACCTTGGTGTAGGAAATGTATTGACTCTTTTCATGAAGGCACCACAGAACGCAGTGGCTTTAGTCTCGCTATCTTAACCAGATGCGCATGACTCATCTTCTGTAATTGCTCCTTGAAGTAATAGGGCACTTTTTAAGCGGCGTTCAGTCCTGAAATTCTAATTTTTTTGAAACTAACTTTGCTGCTAGGTTTTGGCGCAAAAATATCGGTCAAGACTTCAAGCAAAATTCATAGTACTAGAACTTACCGATCTGCCCGCGAAATCCAAGTTTCTCTATCCTACGGTCCGTTAGCAAGTATACATTATTATAGTTTCTTAACACCTTGTCACATTTTTTGACGATCATTGTGAAACTAATTATATGGCAATGCGAGCCCTGATCGCAAAGCAATCAAGATTTTTTAGCAGCCATGTCAAGATTTAGTGCATGCATAAATGTCCAAGAGTATTTTTTTTCTGATGGGGTAGTTCATTTATGCATGCACTCAATCTCGAAGTGCCCTGCGAAAAATATTTACTACGTAACCACGGATCAGATTGCCATATTTGGTACCAAAATGATAGTCCTTAAATGCGCAATGAATATGTGAGCGCTCTTAATTATCATGTGAATTAATCATAATATGATTTTGAGGTATTAGACGTGAAAGTTCATTTTTGCGAATTCTCTTCGCAAAAATTACGCTGGTTGCACACTTTGTGCTCTTATGTGAGGTGTAGCATGAGTGCCACGTATTTCAGTATTATCACTTTCACTCTGAAACAAGACTTCTCAGAGACCATGTTCCATTGAAAAATATACTTGCCTTAACGAGCTCTACAATTTCCAATATCGACCTTAAAAAAATCCGGACACCCTGTATATCATGTAGTGGTACAGATCCAGCTCTGTACAATATAGCCAATTGGGTGACACAATAGTGACTACCTGGAGTACCAATTACCATTCAACCACAAAGGTATGCGAAATTTTACTTGCATGGTACGTGTCCGCTGTGTTTCACACTAAAAACAATTAGAAAACAAATGAAGGACTTCTGACTTCCATAACGCGTCGAGAGACTCCCTGCTTTATCCATGTTGTTCACTTACCAAACAGGCACCAGCAAAAACAGCAATCTTCCCAGACGCTTGGAATATTTTATAGTAAGTGAACATAATGGCGTGGTCAACGGGGCTAGTGCGCTAGTCATATACCACGGTGTCTACGGTTCATTCCGAGTTGTTGATCGAGTTTTATTTAAGGGATGCTCATTGAGAACAAATGATAAACTATACCGCTGAGAATCAACGATCACTCTGCCACAAGAACATGCCCGCTTACACTGCCGCTCTAAGCGCCCTTGATGCAAATGAGTATCATGTATATTTAGGTATACATGTAAAGCGAATAATAAACCCATCAAATGACTAAAAAGATGGCGGTATCATCAGACATAAGATGACATACCACTTATGTAACAAAAACTGCTTTTTTATACATATCAGTAATGTGCCGTCAACCTATTTTAACTCTAGCGAAACAATATGAAATTACCAAACGATGGCCGTCTTATGCTGAGTAGCTGTACAAATAATGTAATATAAACATACAAAACGAATGCCCATTAAAGCTATTGCCTCAAACGCTTTACTCGAAATGTCATCCGATCAAAAAACGACTGTATAAACACACAAGCGAATATCCTAATTTATTCAGGCCTAACACTTAGTACGGAACGTCGCTCACAAGTATAAACGCACCTATTACAATACACGCATCGCAAAAGAAAACACATCTTTCTACTAGAGTCATCATATATGTACATATGTTTGTGCGGTGGCCGAGGAGCGAAGGTGGTTGGCGAACGACAAGGCTGTCATATGGTATAACAAACAGAGATGCTGCGTTTGCTCAAGTAAAGAGCAAAATACATTGATACAGCAGGAACATGACGTGTGTTAGAGCAGCACCCAAGTTGCTTGAGAATGCTTTTCAATAAGTAGTCGTTCTAGGTATAGCTAAGCTCGACACCACTGCCGGATTGCAAAGAACAACGACAACGACAATGTTAGATTAAAGAAATAAATTGTAAGACAGTTTGGTTGTTAAACGTCCACTTTCCGTGAGGCAATGAGGATGTTATAGGATGCCTAGCCTGCCGACTTGCTACATTCAGGCAACAAAACCTCGCTTACATTGTACAGAATTACGGTCGAGTAACATAACCAGGCGAATTTAATGCAAGTAAACCACTTTCTAATATTATTACTGCAATCGAAGCCTATTCCACAATGATATAGAAACGCTAGAAAGATATACTAGGCCACTCAGTAAGTAATAAACTTTTCCAGGGACCATGTAGCTGACGTCCACGAGATGTGTCAATGCGTCCTATATTGTACTCGTCATTCTCGTCTGCTTAGATCTCTAACACGAAGTATTGCACCATTTGATCTCGAACCTAGAATTTTTCACACGTCTGGCCTATGTCGTGTTATTGGCATGTCAAAAGTATTGTCGAAAACATGTTTGGTAGTTACATCTAGCATTTCGCAGTTGTTGATCTATCATTCATATACATATACAGTCCAATAACTAGGTTGGGCAGTATTCGACCTGTACTTCTCTACCAGCGACATATTTCTGCTCGACGAATCAGCACAACCGTTTGCCCACCGTTTTCGCAGAGGAGGCGCACGTTACCAGAAATATCTCGCTAATCATTAAGGTGAAACTATTGTAACAGCAAGATGTGTCAAGCGCCTCATTATAAGCACGCGAAAATATATGCCTTTCCGGACGACAAAGTTTGATCAAACACTTTGCTTGCCTCGTTTGCTGTATTTCGTTGCTCACGCGTTTCTAGGTGCCTAAGTAATATTGTAATCAGCGACCTTTAGCGTTCTGCCAAAACAGCCGAGATAGTGGAACAAACCTAAAACATCCGTCGTGACTTTGCCATTCGTGCAAAGGCAAACGCCAAGTCCAGCTACGAGGCTTCGGCGCGGCTCGCTGGCTGCCGGTATTGCTTGCCGTGCCCTGTGTTCATTCTTGCTGTCTTGTCTTGTTGCTGTTGCTGCTATTGTTGTTGTTGTTTTTGTCGTTGTTGTTGTTGGCGTGCTTGTTGGCAGCACTGATTCGATATCGTTGGCCGACACTAGAAGTCGATGCTGACGGGGTACTTTCCAGTCAAGCACGCCGTGCAATGGCCAACCTCCTTGACCTTGCTACGATCAATGTTTTTTCTGACGGCCGTCTCAAGTCCCTCGACCGACAAGTGGATGAGGCTTTCGGCGCCCAGCTCTTCTGCTAGTTGCGAAGGATTTAACTTGTTAGCGATGAGTTCGTCCGATGTCGGAATGTTAATCCCCATGTAGCAGGGATAGTGCAATGGCGGTGAGGCAATCCTAACGTGTACCTGTAAATGGCAGCACACGACATCAGAAACAAGAAGACGACGACGTCGATTAGGACTACGGAGTTACTTAGGCTGTCATGTCGTAACTCCTAGTTGCTTTGTTCCAACCGCTGCTATTGGACACGCTATAATTCACTTATGTGTCCGTGTGGCCAAAACGCATGTGACATAAAAGCGAGGATGCATCTTTGCGATCGCTCCACTGGTGCCGATACGGGAATGTCGACTATCTCTCGACGTTAAAAGGAAACATTGAGACAAGCAACGTGTACTTACTAGATACCCTCTACCGAAACGAAGCAAAAATCTACAAAAGGGGGAAGCGTATTTGCTGATTTTCCATATTGCATTTGGACAACTAAGGACAATGCGAAGAACTATCGCATGTCAAAACTCATAGGGTTTGAGCTTCACAGTCTATAGAGGCAAATATTTTATTTGCATGAAGCTTCCTAATGTTCAAATCTGACTTGCGAGTATTGCATTGGTGCAGTGATGGTGATGCTTATTAGCATTTTTACTATCTGCAGCGTTATGCGCCCCTGATATAAAAGGGTGATATGTGTACACACACTTATCAAGCAAATAAACCAATCAATCAATCAATCAATCTAACATTATATAAATAAATAATTAAGGAAAATATATAAAGAAAATACTATATATTATTATAATATTTTATTAATAAGACACATTAATGTCATTGTAAGTGCCGTATTACCTCCTTGGCTCCAGCATCCTTAAGCAGTTTGACGATCTGTCCGATGGTGGTGCCCCGGACAATCGAATCGTCGATAAGGATAATGCGTTTTCCCGCAAAATTAGTCGAAAGCGGACCAAACTTTTTCGCTACGCCAAGTTTACGAAGTCGTGTCGAAGGCTGGATGAAAGTCCGTCCTACGTAGCGATTCTTGCACAGCACCTCGGCGTACGGGATTCCGGTGCTTTGCGAGAAGCCTGGAATTGCGCACATCAACAAAAGTGATCGGCACAATGTTAGGTTTGATCAGTGGTGTTTCACTCAATCCCGGTTGCTCAGTCAAAAGCGTTCGTTTAGTGTTAGCATAGTTCCGACAAAAACAATACCAGAGGCCATTTAGTAGCCGTAACAAAAGTAGTAGGGCTAATAATTAGGAAAACTTTTGTCTCCGTACTGCTTAAGATAGTCATAGTAGTAGCACTCACTTAAGGCGTGGTCAATGATGCATTTAACTGATACGGCCACTTGACGCTCTCTAAACTTGTTTTTAAATCGGCAAAATATTATTTAATGGTAGCAGAAGTCACACAACCCAATGATATAAATATATGACATATTGGCATAAATAGGTGCGTTTTGTGTGTTTCTAATAAAGACGCACTACACTCGTAATAAGGAAGGGCACGCGAGGCATTGCCAGATGTCCTCTAATGAGGTGAAGAATGGTAAATCCTGGCTGAGGCTGGCCAAAAAACGCCGTCGTGAAGTACTGAAATACGCTTGTGCTTTGCTAGAGTTTCTATCCAGGACAGACTACCGAGACACCTCGCCTACAACGACGGTACAAGCCTATTTCTAATACTACCGATTGAAATATAAAAATAAACATATTGAGCAAAAATAAATAATGCTATCATAACATTCGCCACAACGGACACTTTAGCTTGCAGGTAATGTTTATGTCGACCAAAAACGAAATTATTACCCTATTCGTCTGCTTATTTCTCACAAGTTTTTACTGTAGCATCTACTCCTGTTTTACTTTGAAGATTGCAAGTGTTGCAACTTGGTTCCAGTTGTCATAGATTTTTTCGACCAAATATCCGGGGGTGGTTTTGCGGCCCCATAGTCTAAGTACAATACTGCTGGACCGCGAGGAACGTGGCATTAATCATACCGGCCGTCACAAGAGGACAACTCCGCTACCGATTCCATTAAAACATGCAAACTCATTTGCACCCCACTGTGTGCAGGATGTATTGATTTGCCGTGTAGTTAATTCCTGTTAAGACCAGAGAAAAAACCCGCTAATTGTGACAACCTTGCTGTATCCGTTTCATATAGCTTGATTAACTGAGCAGCGTCATTAAGCATATTGGACCATAGTTGATAATACTGAATTAGTCAGATAATATAACGTAAAATTGTCGTTATGATCACATAAACGAGGTGTGTGCTACACTTGATCATGATCATATATGCATTGCTTCCAGTGTACGTATTCAAGCGCTGTCGGCACCTAAATCGCAGGCACTTTAGGAACGTGTCTCAGATGGGGCACTCTTACTCTAACGTATTTGGTCAGATGGGGCTCCCAGAACAGGAGAGGAATATGTATGCTTAAGAAGAACAAAACTTTTATAAAGGCTAATGCACATAAAGAGTCGTAACAATGAAGTAGCGGATATTATATTAATATGGCGCAATGATGCCTCATTAACCTTGGCAGTGTGGAGGCTAAAATCAAAATTAGGCGTAATGAGAGCCGCTAAAATGCAATCGTTAATTTTGTAGTTAAATCCAAGTACTCCATGATTCAGTACTACGCATTCGAAGATGAGTGAATCATGTTACTTTCAGAATACCATCGAGCAATGCCATCGACAGCCGACTGTAGAACAAAAAAATATCCTCACGTATTGCACTGTACAGATGTGGATACCTAGACGTTCCAATTTGCGGAACAAATGAGAGTGATCTACTCTGTCGAATGCGCTCTTTTGACTGAGTAAATCGTTTTTCGAGGATTTATGAACAGAAGCTCTGTACGAATACAGACCGATGGGTGGTGAAGCCGTGCTGGGCAGAATCAAGTTAGCACCATACAGTTAAGAAATTATTTAAGTGGTTAACTAAAACTTTCTTGACGATAAAGCACGGTATAGAGCATTGCAAAACAGACCGGTAGTTCTCAGCACTCGTTGTCGAGCCTTCACTGTAGACACGGGTGATAAAATTGTGATAAGTGTAAAAACATCGGGCAATACGCCGTAGTTAAAAAATCTTTTAGGGATGAGTTCCAGTGACTCGGCTAAAAATAACGCAAACTATTTATAAAACAGTGTAGGTACGTTTTAGGGTGTGATGCAAGTCTCCGGCTTAAGGTCCCAAAGTAAATGGATTGCATGCATAGAGAATATAGCAAAGTCATTCTGATGTGAAATGTTGCGTGGGTTGTGTGCCACTGTTAAATTTGGATCGAACGTACACAACAGAGTAAAAAACGACCAGCAAGAATCTTAGCTATTGGTGTCAGTAGCGGGTATCGTACGACCTAATGTGGCGGGAGGGGGGGATTAAATCTTGCCGATTAGTAGCAGAATTAACCGCTATGGATTGAAATCTGAGCAATTTTGAAGGTTGGTGAAAGAAGCCCATCATGTCTTATTCATATAAGGGGAACAAGAGCTACACAAATAAAGCTGTTTCCTAGACGGCATCTTAATTGTTTATTTTAGATATTCGATCTTTAGATTGCTTAGAGGTTTTCTAAAAATTACGGACTATCTTGTTTCTTGATTTTATAAATACCGTGCTTAAAGAGGCCCACCATGAGTGAGGGTCACAGGTACTCTAAGCATAAAACGTAAAATATTACCCCAGCCTCCGCAAGGTTCGCATTCATCATCGAACAGCGCACCGTCGGACTACCTCTGATTCAGATGTTTGCAGCGCTACAGCAAAAATTTACTTCATTAGAAGCAGTAAGAAATCACGAGAAGATACTCATCGGGATGCAGAAACCAGAACTATTTGCCATAGGAATCAGGGTCTATCGAGGGATATGTATATATATATATATATATATATATATATATATATATATATGTGACCTATATAGTCAAATAACTTACCAAGAGCTGACGGCGTTGCAGACTCAGGCACCGTGGATACAATGTCGGCATCAACAAAAGCCTCCTTTGCGAGCTGTCGACCGCATTCCATGCGAACGTTGTAAACCATCTGACCTTCGAATATTGAATCGGGTCGCGCGAAGTACACGTATTCAAAGATGCAAAACGCTGGATCGACTGGAAAAGGTCGAGGAACAACGCAACAGCTGACGGGACCACTTCGAGTCAAGGCAACAATCTCGCCCGGAAGAACTTCACGGTAGAGGGTCGCCCCAACTGATTTAAAGGCACACGATTCCGATGACACGACCCAGCCATCGGCCGACTCCTCGGGATGCTCCGGATCTGATTTAGAAGATGTACAGCGTTCGATGATTTGTTGTTGCAGAGAGAGAAGAAGGTAAGAGAAGACGGTCTTTAGTAATGACTGCCATATTTCTCGCTCTCTTAACTACTGACACCCACCTCTACATACCTGGACATTGTGCAAACTGCTGACTGAACCTAACAATGCGAACAAAATGCGACACTAAACTAGACTGCGGAGGATAGTTTAAAATCAAAAACAATCTCCCTAACAAAAGTTAAACTCTAATGGTATAAATAAGACCATGTGTGACAATGCCGGTTAACGAAACCTTATAGGCAATTGCGCCGCTGATGACTGTTTCTTTAGCCTCACCTCTTGGCCCGCCGGGTGGTGAAATAATCCCGATTGAAAGTGGCCGATTGCCAAACGGATCTCGCACGGCGTAGATCGTATCGTTATGCATCATCACCAGCGAATAGGCTGTTGGCGTAAGAGACATCAGATTTCGAATTCGCGCGGGCCAGTTGGCGCCATCCTTTTCTGTCGCATCGGGCGGTGGCTGCGACAGAATTTGCATGATCAGCTCAGAGTCTGAGCCGGTTGTAAGGCCGATTCCGGCATTCAGAATCTGCAATCCAACAATAATTCGCTGATAGGTAAGCTTATTTTCATATAACATAACATGTAACTAGCATGCAAGATTGAAAAATGTTTGCGATTGGGGTTCGGAAACATTTTGCTACTGTAAGCTTCTTAACTAAATATAGCAGCTAGGGAGATTGAGTACAATAGTTAGCAATGGGTAAGAGCGAGGGTATCGGAGAAAATGGTGAAATTGAGGGTAAACAAATCATATACAAACAAATGGAAATTGGCGATGGGTACCAGATCGAGTTTGGCAACTATAAACGGAAAGGAAAAGCGTGAACGGGGCGGGGTAGAATGGGTATACGATAATTCAAGAGCAAGTGGGCTATTGGCAGATGCCAGGGCAGAGATGTTGGATACAAGGATACAAAGAGCTAAATATAAGGAGGGACAAAGTACAGAATGCCGAGCATGTGGGCTAGGGAATAAGTCAATAGAGCAAATTGTTAAAGAATGTATAGCCTTACGGGGAGCAGAGATAGAGAGCTGTCGGAGGCCCTAGCTCTAGGACCAAATGTGAGAAAGAACCTGGTCGATATTACAAAGAAGAGGTTGCCCCAATGGAATGCAAATGCTCAGTAGGTATTGAAGTATACATGGATTATATGAATGCGTAGGTAACATATATGCTGCCACTCTAAGCGCTCCTGATATAAAAGGGTGACATGTGTATTTAGGTATACATGCCAAGCGAACAATGAATCATATATATATATATATATATAGAAACATTTCCTCGTTGTTACGTAAGTCGGTGTGCCTGTCCACGATGGACTGTCTACACACGTCACTATATATACATTTCTAGGTCCACTGATGTGCATGCAGTCCAAAAAGCGCGAGACAGTCGCCTCGGCGTATCAATGCAGCATGCATTTTTTATAAGCGCACACTATAGTAACAGTTAACTAAATAGAA
This sequence comes from Dermanyssus gallinae, assembly GCA_003439945.1. NCBI lineage: Eukaryota > Metazoa > Arthropoda > Arachnida > Mesostigmata > Dermanyssidae > Dermanyssus > Dermanyssus gallinae. The sequence continues at coordinate 763,159 of QVRM01002192.1, forward strand.
AACTCATATTTCGTGCGGACCGGGCTGAACTACAGCAAACCATTGACAAGGTAGATTAGTAGATTACATGACATGAAATGCTTAAGAGCTCCAATTACACGTCATTTTAATCGCACGATTTTTTGGCACCCAAAGTCGCATATTCCTACTATAGGTTTCCTAACTTAATATTGTATTATGACGCTAAACTAGACTACGGAGGACAATCTATAACTAAAAACAACCTCTTGAAAATACTTTGGTGTTATAAATAAGACTGTGTATGACAATACCGGCCAACGAAGAAATATATATATATATATATATATATATAGTTGAGTTAGCCTATAGCCGGTTAGCGCATGTAGTGCTTACAATTATAAATTATTTCCCATTGAATGCCTCCCTCACGCAGTGTGGTGAATGGATTAACCATCCGACGCAGAAGTCCAAACATACAATGTACATAGTTACATTTATCTTTAATCCCCTATAGTTTCGCGCTATTCAGGTAGGTACCAGAAGCACATGTAGATAGGAGAGGCATTTTGCGCCTTAGAGCGTAATATTTAACGTATCCGTTTTTAGTACAACTCTTCAAACTTTTTAATTGAATAAAATAAGAGTTCTTAAAATGTTCACCCAATCTTGGTTAACAAGTAGTTGGTGTAGCCTTGGAATATAATCCTATGAACAGTAATCGATATTTAACTAAAAGCTTCTAGTAGTATTGTTAAATTTGACGACCGGTTTATATTAATGCTAGAAACAGCAAATTGAACAAACATTTTTCAAACAGCCACAAATCTATGTTCCGGCGTGCAATCCTTAGCTGTGCGCGACACAAAAGATCCATCCCTTGTACTACGGCATATAGGTCACTCTCTTTTTAACCGTATTGAACTTTATATGACTTTTCTCGTCATAAAAGCGTTTTTTTTTATTTCAAGGTTTGTTCGTCGGAGTGTCATGCAAGACTTATATGAGCTTTCATCGTTAGAAAAATGTAGCAACAGAGCAACTGTTCACTAGGTCCAACAAGTTAGCTAGCAAATTAGGTATTTAAACTCTAAATAGCTGGTCTGTTGTTCGTTGTAGTTTCCGCACCAACGCCTTGTTTGGAGTGAGGCATTTGCAACCCAATTCGTACAAGCCACAACTGCCGAGGAAGTGGACGTAATAAAGAATGAGGCTTTAAACTGTGCATAGCTTTCTCTCATAAGAACACCTGTTACCGTCTATTCCAGTGATGCATATTCATGTAAATTCATAAATGCTTATCCTTACAAAAGTAGTGCAAAAAGAGCGCTTGTCTTTTAAGGCAACTTTTACGTTGTGTTGTTCTTCTAGTAGATTGTTTAAATTCACTCGCGTCTTACCAGTAGTAGGTATTAAGACCGGATCCAGCAAAATGCACATAGCCAAAACGTCTCTTCCGTTTTAGTCTTGTGTTTTCGCAATTAACATTTTTTCGATTACATCAAGGTACGCTCTCTGTCTTGACAATCTAAAGCACTAATTTCTATAGAGCGACAAATGCTTAACTTAAGCTCGACAAAAGGTACCGCTGATGTCCGAATCATTTGGCAATGTCAACTTAGAACAGCAGTGTAAAACCTGAGAGCCTTGCATTCAAATCAATTATATTATGAAGATATTTGTATATAGTTTATATGTGACATGTTATATATATGTATATATATATATATATATATATAAAGAGAGAGAGAGAATAACCTAGAACTCAGTTTCTATACGCCGTAAACTCTAAAAAACATATTTTTAATATTATTGTATACTTTTGTGTACCCTTTTCCTTAGTTTAAGCGCATTGACGAGCTCTCCATTGTGTGCGATGGCGAGCAAACCATGGTTCGTATGGACGACAAACGGCTGAGCATTTTCGTGTTCAGAGCCTCCAACGGTCGAATACCTGGCAAAAACAATCAAGGCAACCAATTTTGAGCTTATTTGTAGTAAAACTACGACTTTTTTTATGAGTTAGAGCAACTAATTAACGTAACGCCACTTGGTCTCATTAATGAAGAACGTGTCAATTAATAATATTAGAAATTGGGTGACTGAATAATTTCGTTATCAAGCTATGCTAGTTGCTGTTCACTAACCTTGTGTGTCCGACTCCAAGGTTACCCTGGAGTGTCTGCATAGATGCCTCGTTAAAAACATTGCTAACAAGGCCCATCCCCCGATGCACCGCGAATGTTTTGACGTTTCCTCCTTTACTGGTTACCATACCAGCGCTCTCCTGCCCCCTGAAATAATTACATGCGCATAGTCTTATTCCTATGTTTGGCATAAAAATGTAGCATACATATACATAATGTATACACATATGCATATAATACCAGGATTACTGAATAACGATAAACATACTGCAGAGAGGGGTGATGGCACGAATCGTGAACGAAGCCAACTTGTAAGGGAATGCTATGTCATCAACATGTTGCCTTCTCAGACCTAATTTATATATATATATATATATATATATATATATATATATAGGGTCGTCATATTGTATTTCTGCACTAGTCTTATTAAAATAAAATATTTAGTTGTTTTTGGTGCACATATATATATATATATATATATATATATATATATATATATATATATATATATGCATGTATCTATGCAGTTTTATTCACCATGTATTTGAAACTGAGAAAATTTTATAGGTGGCCCCAATTAAGTGCAAGCACAGTAAAAGGTCTTAAGCAGACGGAATAATTGCACCGAAATTATACAAGACGATAGTAGAAGGTACCCGACAGGTTCCTGTTTACTCTATTGCTAAAAGTGTAAAGACAAGTAGCGCTAATAGCTAGTTAAACACCTACTATGTGGACTTCATTGGGAGAAAATAATAAGCCCGCCTTGAATGTTCGATACCACATCGCCCTTCATTATAGGAGCGCAAGTATAGGCTCATTGGCGATGAATCTTAGTGACAACAAACGATACTTCACGACCTGAGGTCCTGGCCATGATTTCCAAATCTATCAGCAAGCAATAGCATGCCTAGGTATGAAGGTTTGATGAGCTAATAAGTGGCTTGGGAATACTGAGAATCGCGAATTCGAATCGCGTCCTTGTTGTTGGGATTGTTCATGTCACGCTACTTTAGAATACTATTTTGCTTTATTAGTAAATTACAATAAAAACAGCTTCAAATGAGAAACTCTTCCTTGTAGGCCGGTGACGCACATCATAAGCTCTTTTGGATTGTAATTCTAATCTACTGTCCTGTAACGGCACAGTTCCACTACTGAAATAGAGGCTGTTGCGATAACTATTTTAAATATTTAGCGTCAGCCCTGCAGCCCCGCAGGGTGTCGATGGCATACTATTACACTGAGTGACCGAGTGGTGAGCACAATCATTAAAGAACAGAGACAGTACATTCAATCCCACCGAGACCAAGGTGCGGCATTGACTTTGTGGCGGGACCCTCAAAGTCAAGCTTAATTCAACTAACTCTGATGCGTGCAAAGAAGGATATATATATATATAATATATTAGACATATAATACATTAGATATAGCGAATACTTTATGTTACATAAGCATAAGAAGTGTATACTGGAGAACTCGTTTAGTAGACAAGTTAGTTGTTAGCGCTTAAGTGTGACCATATTTAGAACTTTTACATTTCTTCTTTCAACAAAGAAGCCATTTTGCTGCGTTGTATTTTTTGTATAAGACGCTACCCGAGAACACTTAATGAAAATGATGCGCGCGCACAGGAGTGGGCAACGAAAGCTAAGCACAGACAATGAAGAAGAACTCTAGGATAAGATAGGAGACGGAACAACAAGCGGGAGTTGAAGGACTTTGCTCGTTATTAGCTTAACACAGATGTTTGCACAACAGTCGACGTGAAAATCTTAGGGTGGCGTTTGCCATGTCGCCGGTACAGGTTGTATTCAATTGATGTAACACAAACAATTGCAGCCAGTGTATGACAACATGTTTGAAGCTTTGCGTCGTTTCTTACTGCCCGATACGACGGAACCCTTTAAAAGCAACTACGCCAACGCGCTGCTGTCGAAAGGTCGATGCCCGCCTGGCACCTTTCAGCGTGACCTCGCCAGCCACTGAGACATTCGTCGATATGATATAAACCTCGCCGACTGTGATTGGAACGCGATGAGATAACTCGGTCATCTTAGTTAAACGTCACCAACCAAAGACGCTAAACCTGTCTGTGTACAGGAATTGGTTGTTGTTGTTGCTGTTGCTGATAGTGTTATTGTTGTGATAGCTGTTCTGAGGTTGTTATCCCTACATTGTATGGTATATTGCTACCTACGTTGTAGGAGATGTACTGTATGTCTTATATGTGCACTGGGTTAGCTCATCTGGTTAAACGTCTACGCTGTTCTACTTTAACAGTGTAGATAATACAATGACTGTAACATAGTAGTCATACAAATGTTACATAAACTGTTGATACGTCTCGCCAGCGTGAGTATAGAACGCTGCTTCGTAATCAGAAAGAAGGATTATCAGAGAGAGAGAGCCAACCTTGTCATTCTCAAATGAGTGTGACGTACCAAAGGCGTCCAAATAATAAAGATTTTAAAGCAGCCACCGAACGCCAATGTTTGGCAATGTGGTCTTTTGACCTCACTTGCATGCTGTGGCGACAGATTGCATACGGCATCGGTAAGCAAACGACGAAAATGTCCGCGCATTTCTACCGATTAACCATTCTAAAAGTCTCACTTCACTTTTCAACGAAGTTTCAAATCTACCTATCTGTCAGCAGAAATGTTCTGTTATTCTTATATATCTCCGGCAATTAGCGAGATTGGCACACTACTAGTCTGAGACACGTATAGAGAGCACTACAAGACAAACGCGTCGTGGTCTGACGGCGAAACCGCGAAACACGTTTCGGTCGCTCAGATGACCGTTTCTGTCCATCGTGGAACGCGGGTTTAGAGGGTTTGTGAGTCCAACACTAGTTGTTGATAGCTCTGCGGAATGCATATGCATCATATGATCATGAAATCTCTAACAAAAACTAAAAACAACTAATTTTAACTGCAGGTGTCACCGGTTGGGCCACCTAGGCATTGTCACTACGCAGACGTGCTCTTTCAACCTATAGAAGAAACATTTCTCTTCTATAACTTTAATAATGGTAATTAATCTGAGTTGCATGGGGGATAGCCGGGATCGCCGCCTATTTATCAACGTCTTTAATCTAAGCTCAGCGCTAAGTGTACAATGCGGAGTACAGATAGCAGTACCCTGGCTGATATCGGCAGCTACTAGTTGGTATATTTTGGGGTGTAACTGCACGATTAAGAGAGAGCGATTAAGTGGAAAGCATAACAAGTAAATGAGGTGATGCAAATAAGACAATTTTGATGCGACGTATGACGGGAGAATAGATGCATCCGACCCCATCAGTCATGCCGATACTGCATAAATGATCGTTTCCACGAAAAATAACAAGAATCGAATCAGGAAGAATTCGCACTTGCACTTTATGATATACAAAAATGCGACAAGTGGTCCGTCCACCCGTTCATGAGTAGAAAGGCTGTACAGCGCCACAATCGGTGTCCTCTTTCGGCGTCCACGCAGCGCAAGCAGCATTAGCAATAGGTTATCCTCAGTCAACGAGTTGCCAGGACGACAACTACAACCACAAACAAGCAGCAATAGACAGCTCGACTTGGGGCAACAATATTGGCTAATATAACACTAACGATTCTCTTACGAACTCTTACAAGCAACCACTTCACAAACACTAAGAAACAGTGGAAGCAAGAAACACTTAGTGCGTTTTTTACACTTCAAGTGCATTTTCCGAAACCAGTTGGTTGATAAATAAATGCTCAAATAGTTCATTAATAAATAAACAAAATGCTAAAAAGTTTATTAATGAACGAATAACATTCTAAGGCAATGTTAGCGGCGAACCATCGCATCGAGCAGTGTCAACCAGAAGGATCAATAAAGAGGAAACAACTACAAGCACCAGTAGTAAGTATTGGGAGCGGCGGCAACAGTAGTCAACGAAACAGCAATAACAGAGAGACGGGACACAGGTAACGCCAATACGAACAACGAAGACAACATCAGAGCAGTATTAGAGTAAAGTAACCCTTTAACTTCGAGACATTGTATTATATCAGTAGAGAGAAACCGCCCTGTCGTTGTTGTGCTCTTTAGGAGCGACATTTGCGAAGGCCCGTCTGTGGATGTGTACGCTATATGATGAGTTGTATTATAGAATAGTATTCATAGTCCGCCCGGCAGCGGCCAAGCACCAACTGGAACGCGCGTCCGCCCCGCTAGAGGGTTCTCTGCTGTCCTGCGGCACTGTCGGTCGACGTTGGCGCCGTCGTCACGGGGGAAAACACTACGACAGGAGAAATCTCGAAGGTCGCCGCCATAGATACAGAGATGCGCACAAAATACCAGCAAAAGCGATAGAGGAGTAGAGAGGAGAGGAACGCTCCTACTAGGTTGTTCTAGTAACTGTAGGAATGTCGTAGTAGTAGAAGCAGCAGCAATAGAAGCTGTAGTAGCCTAGCAATCCGATGAAGAAATAATTCGTATCTTCGACAATGTGTGGTCGATTCGTTCCGAATCTCCGCGTTTCGCCAAATAAGCACAAAGGCAATGCGGGTCTGGTGGATCGTCTGACGCTAATGACGTTGGTGAGTCCCACGCTATCTCGCACCATCAGCGTGTTTAAAAAAGAGCCTCGGTAGTTTGAGAAATAGGAATTATAATGAATAGCACGAGTGCCACACTGGCAACAACCGCCCAGACGCAAATTGGTGCCTGTTATTGTTTCTGCTGTTGCTGCTGTGGTAGTGGCAGCTTTCGACAATGTAGGCAAGCCGGCATTCGCTGTCTCTATACAAAGGCGACCCCAAACACGAGACTGAGAGTGTTCCCAAACACGACCACGCGGATTGTGGTGATGGTAATTATGACTGACGATAGTGATCATGGTAATAACTGTTACAAGTTTGGTCTGCCAGTGATGCTGATAGAGCAGCAGCGCGTGGCGACGGTTAGGGGTTGGGCGACTCGAAGCTATCGGTGGACCACGACGATTTTGCTACATTGGCAGGAATGGCAGAAATGACTAATTACGCCCCCGACCACAAACAGGGAGCGTTGGTGACGGGCGCAGCTCATGTTTGATGTGATGCTATTCGTCAGATTATATTGACATGATCTACCGGGAGTCCATTCCACCACCGTCATTGCTACGATTGATCCAATAAACAAGAAGAGGGAAAGAGGGAGGGACTGCCGTCGCGTATGTATTACGGTTACGCTTGCCGCTGCGCTACCACGGTCGCCATACGACGCTTGACTATTTAAAGATGACATGCAAATTTGGGGAGGTGTTCGGACTTCGTTTTTTTCTCTGGAAATATATATATATATATATATATATATATATATTTTAACAAGGTTATATATATATATATATATATATATGTTTTCTTTGTAAAGTGTGAAGCTAAGACGTGTCAAGTAGATATGCACTTTTATAGGACGCAAGCTATGATATTTTTAGGAACTTTTATAGGAGACACCTGTGTGTCTTCTCTGGGGCTCAACTGATCAGCAACTTGCGAAAGGAGACCTAACACAAAACTCGCCATCTAATTATGCGTCATGCAATGCACGGTTTTCATCATTCAATGTGCACGAATGTTGGCTTCCACAGACTAGCAGTGTCCTCGTCTGCACCTGTGGGCACTGCCGAACAACCTGCTCAACCGATCATCTATTATATTGTCGGCACCCACCAAGACTTCGTCAGATTCATATTCAACATACACTAGTACCTGAGAAATAATTGATTGGTTTTAATAGTATATATATATATATATATATTGGGATGGTAATGCGCCAACATTTTTATTGAGTCATCTGTGTTGCTTTTATCTTTTTGTTTTCAATGTTTCGATCTTCATTAATCATAGCCGATTATAGTTTTATATATGTATTGAGATAAGCGTTACGCTTAGTTATTTCTTTTTGAGGGTCTTTTTCATATTAGCATTTTCTTCGAGGGTAGTCACGGGGGGTGGGGGGGGGTAAAGTTCTAAAATTGATCGAACTAATTTGTTCAGCGTTGGCTGGTAGAAGACTACTATGTGCTATAATATTGTTACATTTTTAGCCACATGTAGGTTTCGCGTGCTCTCATTAGATGTGTGTGGTGCGTAATAATTATATCCGAGCGGGCTTTAACATATCGCACGGCAACACCTTAGTATTTTAAGAACAGAATGTTAGCCCCGCAATCCATCAGTGCTAAATGTATTATTTGCCTGAATTCGTATACCTAAATACACGTGTAACCCTATTATATTAGGGAAGCTTAGAGCGGCAGCATAAGTAGACATATATATTTATAAGCACATATATAAGCAAGCGCATTTAAGCCATTCGATCGAACCGCATCTCCGGCTGCGGCTGATTATCTTGACGACATATGCACGATCGGATGCAATATAGACTTAACCTCCTACCTTATGGCTGGCCGTCTGTTCATTCAAGCGTCTTACACTAAGTACTCGAGCGCAATATGAAACAGTGCATAGACTTATGCCTCGTATATCACCATTTGGCGGGTCTCTCCATTGCACGCGTCTGCTGTGGATGCCAAGGCTATTCAGAAAAGTTTACAAAGCTACACACATCCGTAGGCACTCGGTTGTGGGCATGCCGTAACAGCGCGGCGGGAGGGGTAGTTCACGCAGGCAACTCTTTGCTGCGGCAGACCTAGCAGTCGTCAATCTGTATATTATAAGCGGAAATCGGCCAAAGCCAACGTCGAGACTTAAAACGTTAAAATGGTCCCCAGGTAAGGCTTTTCCATCACAACCTCTCCAACCTATTTTACCCAGGGTGCTACCCATAGATTCACGTAACGCCTTTTCAACTAAATATCCCTAGTTTGACATGCTAAGATAAAATTCTTATCAGGCTAACTCTTACCCAAGATTTAACGTATACGGGACTGCATTTGCACATTGCTTCATAGACGGACCCCTACAAATGTGCAACGGTGGGGCTTAAGCTCGCGCATTTATGTCTCACCTCCGGTCACGAGGTGCAAACGAATGCGCCACCGGGCTCAATCGGTCTGACATACTGCTGCTGCTACTACTACTATTGTACCCAGTTGCATATGTAATAGCTGGAAGACATTATAATATTAACCTTTAGTTATTTGCTACTAGTGTAGCGTTGACTCTGGTCATCCTTTTATCGTTCTCATTAGCCCAATCCCCCTGATTCTCTCTCTCTTTCCTCGCTTCTTCTCCTGGTTTTTAATCCTTCTCCACCATAGCCCTCCCTTCCTTCCTAATATTTTTCTTCTGGCGCCCTCATGCTATTGTCCTGTTCCACCTAGTCTCGCTTTCCCCGATTCTCGTATCCTCTCTCTTCTTCCTTCGTTATACTTTTCCCCTCTTGCTTTTCCTTCTCTTCTGGGCTGTGAGTGTCCCGGACTATAACAAAGCGTCAGAGGAGGGCATCTTCGTTATGATCATTTTTCTTTGCCGAGGTTTTAGGCATGTCACTACCGTTGCTTTTCTGTTGATAGCAAATTTGAATCTTTCTGCGACCTGTAATGGCCACGTGGCTCAACAGATCCTATCCAGTGAATCGTTCGGCGATAATGGGGTGGCTACACTGGCCGACATCTTAAATACAATAATCAAGTATATTGCTTAACGTTAATGCAATACAGGGAGGAAATCATCAGATGATGTGTTTACAACGCGACCATTTTTAGTTTACGACATTTTATCAACCCCACGAGCTTTGTGTTTTCGATTTATTATGTTTACTAAATAAAATACTTCCGCAAACGTATTAATTTTTCTAATTTGCAAATACTTAAAGATTGCCTCAAAAAGGTCGTACACGTTGAGCTATCTAGGGTTTTCCCAACAGTCTTTTGCGGCGGCATGGCCGCTGACGCTCAGCAGTATGGTCTATCATTATTATCTATTCTCAACGGGTATCTGTCAAAGAGAATTCGGTGTACCAAAAAGGCAATCGGATAAATATGCCTGGCTAAAATGTAAAATAATAATATATCTCGCAACTACGAAAGACTACAGTAATATAAGTTTGAGGGCATTGACGAGATTAGAAAAATGATAGCCACAAAAACATGACATTCTGGTGGTTCGAAGTCACAAAAACAAAACTGTAAAAGCAGTCCTTATCATTCCGGCAGTCACACGACTGTATACTCGTATAAATGCATGATCATGTGGAACAGAACGCAAGCTCGAAAAAGGCAAAGAATAAAAATAAGGATAAGCGAGAGGAAGACCGTACTTCGAGTGCTATTATTATGTGTGTAAGAGCACACTACTCCTATTTGCTTCACTGCTACCACAATATTGTTGCATGGACGGCTACCACTAAATGATGGCAACGAGGCCAAAGAAACCATGCGTCTAGTATTGGGAGGACCACTTGGGCTCATGGCGGGCGTGCATCCGCGTGTTCCCCGGCACCGTGATAAACGTCCTGTCATGTCTTGTCTTATCCACGCCCCACATACTGAACGATATAACTGATATCGGAGTGGAAACTCAGCCGCACAAGCCTTTCCGTCACGTTTTCATGCACATATACAATTTGTGTCAAATATTTATCATCATGACCATAATCATGGCCAACTCCATCAATAAATTCCCTATATTTTCCATCCTATACACATACTTCCATCACCATGATCATCATCCGAGAACAATTTAAGAGATATTTAATTGAACACGACAAGTAGAAGGCATTTTTGTATGAAAGGAATGCCTGATGCGCGGGTGAATGGCTGAAAGGTACTGACGTGTCGTTTTTTGCTTTCATCGTCTCGTTGTGGGCGAGAAAAGTCTGGCACTGGTGTGCATGACGTGCATTGAAGCCCATGTGGGTGCTTACGTGGAAGCAACCGCCCCAACGGCGTCTCATTAGGTGCTAACCCTACCTAGCCAATGAGCGTCCGCAATGTGTCTTGGAATGGCAAAAAGAGCGAGTTAGGGATAACGAGTGTTAAGAGATGTATTGGATAAATCCCCTTGAACTTCACTGTTTAACGGCGACCCTTGCTCATGCGGCCTTATCGGCGTGAAATCGGTCGCACCGTCGGACACTCCTTCTATCCTATTCGACACTCTTTTTCCTATACAGCCCGCGTACGCCGAAGGCGTTCGTACGTGCTTCTACTAGCGCCGGTGAGCGGCAGATATCTGTTAGAGGAACCTTGGGAATGCCGTTCTCGGCATTAGTATGTCGTGATAATTAGCGCACTAGCCTAGTACGTAAGGACTAGATGTGCCGAACAATTAAGAGCACTTCATACATTGTTCCTTCTGAAAATTCAAATATGTGTACGCACATAGGATATTTTCAAATAGCTAATAGAACCAAATTACATGCTGACATTAATATTTAGTAAAACATGATAATGAATTCCCTAATTATATATATATATCTATATATATATATATAAATATATATATATATATATATATATACATAAATATATATATATATATATATATATATATATATATATATATATATATATAAATACATGTATATATATATATATATCTATATATATATACCGAGCAAAATGGCTTAGTGGCAAAGCCTTTGCCTTGAATTCGGGAGGACTGGGTTCGAGACCCAGACCGGTCACTCTTAAGTTGGTTTGCATGATTTCCAATTTAGACAAGGTAAATGCCGGAGTGGATTAAAAATTAGCCATGACAAGGAAAAAACCGTACACGGGCAATAGCCTTACGAAAAATCTAAAAAAAATATATATATATATATATACTCAGAGCAATATATATAGGTGGTTAAAAAAATAGTACGTGCGCGCTGCATGTTTGCTAGTGCAGCTCTGTCTCTTGCATCTTCTTTATCTCTCTCTGTCTCTTTTTTTTTATTTCTTATACACTTCTTGACATGCACATTGTCAAGTAACCGTAAGCTTAACTCGAATCAAGCCAAATATTACCGAAACTATATAAAACATTACAAAACTACCATAAAAGTTGAAACGGTTATAGCAATTTGATCCTACAAACAAACAAGAGTAAGGGAAACTTAAACGCGCGATGCTTCGGCAAAGACAAACGTTCCATGAATTTGGAATTCAACGTGCAGTCTCACTTGGGCCATCAGGACCATAATCTATTATTATTATTATTATTATTATTATTATTATTATTATTATTATTATTATTATTATTATTATTATTATTATTATTATTTTAGAATTTACTTTGCATATTCAATAGTAATAAAAATAATCAACGTGAATGCATTTTTGTACTGAAAACGTGAGCCTTTCTGCAACACGAATTTATACTATATAGGCACTCGGCATTAGCTGATTTGAAGTGCCCTCCAAGGTCTAATCAAGACTACATTTGTAGCTGTTTTCGGGACGTGTGCTCCATCTAACTAGGGCCACTCCGTTGTTCCCAGCTAGATGTTTTAGTTTGTATGTTATACCATTTGTTCTAGTCTGGGTCTGCAAATCTCAAGAAGCACGGCTGTGACGTGAATGGGCTATCATAGCGCCGAGACCACGTCCACAGTTCCGAGTGTTGGAGTCACCGTTCAGCTTTTTCAATTTATCGTATCTTGCCAAATATATTTGCACCTCTTGTGGCTTTGCGCTGTCAATGGAAGTAGAAGTGATCAAATATATATATATATATATATATATATATAAAGAGAGAGAGAGAGAGAGAGAGATCTACACTCAGTTAATGAAATAGAGAGTATACGTTATTGTCGACAGTTGGAATTACCGCTTTGCGCATACCTGTGCTGAAGTGCAACGAGTCCAAGGCAGATTGAGTGAGACACATCGATCTGGGAAGGCCATTCGCCGCCTCCAATGGCAGCGAACACGCCGCAGTAGTGGCGCAGTTCGTCGTCCTCATCGAAGTCTCGCACCATCAGTGTTCTATCTTTGAGATCCATCTTCGTCGCAGCGCGCCATGCAACAAAGGTAAACCGAGTTTATAGGTTGTTTTTTCGAATTCACACAAAAGAACAGAATATCTCGCCTCTAAAAGGTTTTTGGTTGTTGAAAAAAGGTGCAGTACTTTACCTAATTACTCCCTGGGATAGTGAGGCTGCCGAGGTCTGGAAAACTATTGCATGCGAGCTGCAAGTTCGCCACGTTTGCTCTCGTTAGTGCAGTTCTGTCTCTTGAATCCTTTTTCTCTATTTCTATTTCTTACACATTTTTTTGATAATATGTGGCGTGACGTAACAGTAAGCCTAGGTCAAGGCAAATAGCACAAGCTAAAAATGACTGAACTCACTACAAACAGTTATAACAGAGTTACTATAACCACAATCATAACCAGACCCATCTGTCCTGGCTATTTTAGACAGAGCGCTAAGATCTATATATATATATATATATATATATTAGCCTTCCTCACGACCAGCGAACGGTCCTAGTCAAAATAAAAAGTCAAGGTCAAAAGAAAGCACTTTTTCATCCATCGTAGTCAGCCAGGAGTGAAATCAATCGCTTCCCTTATGCAGTTACGTAAACATAAACTGTTTGCAGGTTAGTATGTTGTCTCACTAAATTGCTACGGTACTGAGGCTGCGCAAAAGACAAGATGCTTTTCACCTACCTTGACCGACGTCTGACTGCTGTAAGAAGCCTCGAGCGGAAGTAGAAGCCAATCAGGCCAAGTCAAAAAGCGCGACAAAGTTAAACGACACTGAACAGCGCTCGGCCTAGCGATCTTGTTTCGCCTTGATTTTGAAAAATAGTTGATCACGGCTTACGTGGTGTTTGCTGAATGAACGGATCGTCACTCGCTCGAGTTGTCTCGTCGCAGTACGTGGTTTCTCACTATTGATCGACTTGAACGTGAATTCCCTTTTCCGGCCTAAACTCTTAAAACTGTCTAAGCACAGTAGCAACGTTAGAACGATCCTGTCTCAATCGGTCACGCTTTTAGCAACAGTGCCAGCAGCGGCAGCAGTATTCGCAGTACTCCTCTGAAAAACGTGGTCGTTCCAGTGGTACTCCAAGCAGTGATTCCAACAGGTAGATGGGGAGATAGGTGGATCGATGCCGGCTCGATCGGACAAACTGGTCCTAATAAGCCGCTTGGTTATCGGCTACTGTGACGAGTCAAGACGATAGAGTGAGACGAGCGAGCGAACAATCGGCCAGACACGCACTAGTGACCGCTGGGGACACTACTGTCGTCGTCGTCGTCGTCGCTGTCGGTGTTGTTGCCGGGGTCGTCGTCGTCGAGGTGGTTGAGGTGGCGGCGGTGGTCGTTCGCCACCGGCGTTCGAGCGATGGCGCTGTGACGTGCCTACGCGTCTATGACGTGCCCTCGGGATGTCTGTGAGTTGTGAGAGCAGGAGGACCAACGACGAGAAGTACGGCGGCGAGGTCCTTGTCGCTAGGCTGGATCGTGCAGCGACTGCTGCGGTGACTGCGGTAACGGTGGCGATGCTGGAGTGTGTCGTTGTGCTCCTTTTTCCCCTTCCCCATCCTCCGCCGCCCCTCGTTTGTTCGTTGTGTCGTCGTTGTTTCGTCGTTGTTCACTCGAGAGACGCTAACGCAGCCAGAGATGTGTCGCTCGACGCCCGGTGAGATTGCCGATGAAGATGAGATCCTGCACCAGATAAGATTGCCAGCATTCGCCTATCGTCGGCCGCCATCCTCCTTCCTCGTTGCTGCTGCTGCTGCCGCTGCTGCTGGTGTCGTTGGCGTGTCACTGTCACCATCACCAATAGCTATATTTCCCCCCGCTGCAGGAGCGGCGCCCGCCGCCGCACTAACGAACAGCATGAGCAGATTTGACCAAGCCCGAGACAGCAACCAGTGGAGCCGGGTCGTACCGGTGGATGCGTGGGTTCTGTCGTTGTTGTTGTTGTTGATATCGACGTCGTCAAGATCATCATTTTTGTCGTCGTCATCATCATCATAATCATTATCACTGCCACTATTCCCCCTGTCATGCTCCCCCTCCCGCTCCTTCTCCACCATCATGATCTCATCCACATCGTTTTCATCATCGTCATCATCATTATCGTGATTATCATTGTAGACATGAGCATCGGCATCAGCGGCGCCCCTACACCGCTGCAGCCAATATCGTTGTTGTTGTTGTTGTTGTTGTTGTTGTTGTTGTTGTTGTTGTTGTTGGACTTGGTGTTATTGTTTCTGTTGTTGTTGTTGTTGTTGTTGTTGTTGGACTTGGTGTTATTGTTTCTGTTGTTGTTGTTAGTGGTGGTGTTGCCGTCGTTGTTATTGTTGTTAGCGTTGCTATTAGCGTCAATGCTGTTGTTGGTGTTGTTGTTCGGTAGGTATTCCCCCCCCGAGTGACTCCAATTGAAGACTTTGAACACCCAATGACCCGAGTGAATCTCGTTTACGTCTACGTCTTGAAAGACAGATGGACAGGTAGAGAGAGACAGAGAGAGAGAGAGAGAGGTAAAGAGAGATCGGGGAAGTGAAGATAGTTGAAAAACAACGATATTGGAAAAGCAAGCCAGCTAGCGAGAGTGCGAACGCAGAGTTACAGAGATTGCATGGCAAGAGGAGGGTGCCAAGACACCCGACTTGCATACATCTCGACTTGTTGCAAGATTGTGGCGGGTTGTCCACACGCCGTACTCACTCGGTGCGCGAGATGAGCCGTCATCGAGAATAACGACAGCGACCACGACAGTGGTGGCATCGGTCGAGCCGGCGATGCCATTGATCCAGCAGGTGATAGACCAACGCTGAGATCACTGTCTAATCGCTCTAGTCATCTACATACTTACACTACTGCTACGTCTAGTAAAACTACGTCTGTCTGCGACTCTTTCGTCACTTACTATGTCTACCTTTTTGCAAGACAACGAGTTTAGAGTTGTTCACGGTGCTGTCACAGCCGCCAATTGCTCATTGTGTTACTACAGCTTGTTGTTTTGGCGGTGTTGTTGTTGCCGTCGTTGTTGTTGTTGTTGTGTTTCTCTTGTTTTGTATGAAATAACGGTTCGTATTCTCAGTTTTCTTTTACTTTAGGATTTTCCTGATTTTATTCAGCGGAAGTGGCGTACAGAACGGTGGACTCTGCTACCAAGGCGAGAAATTGTCCCTTCTGTTTGCCAGCTTTTCTGCCTTCGCAGTCGCCTAATTAATAGATACGTTATGCGAGAAGGCTGTGTTCTTTTCATTACACCCAGGTATTGAGCAGACTTGTTGACATTTATGCTCACCACATTCAGTTCTAAACAAAAGTCTCCGTGCTTCTTTGCGTCACTTAGCATCAGCAGCCAAATAGGTCACTTTAATCATAACATTTACTACATTATCCCAGGCTCGAAGACCGTCGTCTGTTGCCAATCCACCTCCTTATCGAAATTTAACTGCTATTGTGTTTTGCCAATTAATACTAAGTCCCATTTTGTTTATATAATTATTTTGCCTTTCCAGTCTTTGCTTAACCCTAAAGAGATTTCCTGTCATAAAGCAGTGATCTGCAAAGTAACTTGATACGGCAACCACCAATACATTCGCATCACGGATAAATGTTTTCAAGCCAACGAATTACTTTGTGTAGAAATGATACCGACCGATATCACGTAACGAAAAGTATGAAATTAAACACTAGCTTGGTAGCAGTTGCTGTAAATGACGTGCTTGAACGGCACAATTCTTATCACACAAACTATATCTCACTTTTCGATGGCCCAGATCTCCATAGAACAGCTAGCTGCTCCTTTGCAGTTGCTGTGGCTCTAGCCTGTTCCAGTATTTGACGCTTTTGAAGAGGGTTAGACGTTGAGCTATCTTCTGTACATTTCTTGCACTAACCACAGCTTGCCGAGGGAGCTTTTCCAAATCGAATTAAAAAGCTCTAAAAGCCTTCATATTCCGTAAGGATCTGCTTGGGGCAATGGTTCAGTTCTCTCCCCGGCCGCTCTTTTCATTTTTATGTCTGGGATGAAAGATCGGAGAGTGTGCCCCACTGTTCTCCTCACCGGGGACTCAAAGAGCGCGATAGACGCGGCCACTGAAATCAGCAATCTGCGCCGACATTTTCTTGGTCCATGAATGTTGGCAAAATTCTCGTTTTCATTAACCGCTTTTGCTAAGCAATGTGTAGCTGAGCCTCGTAAGGCTCGTGTCTAAGCGGATCCCTATGTACCGGGCCTCCGCAACTTGCTTTATTTGCAGTCCTGTCAGGTATATTCTGATGGGACCCACTTTCGTCCTTCCTGTTAGCAGTATGATCTTGCTTGTCTCCAAAGCGATTACTAAGCCGGCTTTGTTTATCCATGTACAGTTGCCTAGCAGTACAAAAGCTGCATGCTTTCGAGTGTATTTGCAAGTACTCATGAATAAAACTATGTGTTTCATTCATCCATTTATTCATCTCTTCGTAGATCAAGCCCTGCGAAATACTTGCTGTTATTGGTATTTCCACTTCACTGTTGAAAACCCATCGATCTTCCTACATGATACTGAGATACCTGGATGAGATAGTATGGCATCTTTTCCTCACTAGCGAGTCCAGTATTATTTTTCATAAAAGACTGTTAAAGGCGATGTTGAGGTCTAGAAGCATTCTTAACTTTGTCTGGTGTATATGCGTGAGCTGTGAAAAAGGTCATCTTGGCCACAACTCGGTGAACAGCGATGGGCTTTAACGGGGTTTTCCGGAAATTGGAAGGCCTATTTAAGCTCGTTTCTTTTGCAGAAATTCTAAGTTTTTTTTGTTAGTGACTCGTACCCCTTTACCAGGGTATTTAGTAAGCATTTAGAACATTTCTTTGTCTAAGTCTCGCCGCAGCCTTGAGTACCTGCGCTAGTGTTATTGCTGGGGGCTGCCCCAGGCTTTAGTGCGTTGCCTATATTTACCCTATTGTTAGACGTTATCTTTCTCTATATACCCTTTACGAGCACAGCTCCAATTAGTGCGTTACCTGTCTTTAACTTATCTTATATTAGGTGCGTAACTTTGTTTATCTATCTTGTAGGACTGTGTCTATTCCCAAGGATCATCTTTGATTTTCTCGAGAAGGTTGCGCCAGATGTCTTTTTTGTCTTGCTTTCCACAATTCCTTTTTTCAATACGGCTCTACACCTTAATTAACATAATTGGTCAAAGCTCGAGCTTCACCCTCTGTAATTTTTTAGCTCACGCCTTGCTCTGTAGCAGTCAGACCTCCACTGAGCAATATCTTGGCTAGCAGCCCCTTTACTATGGGTGTACGGGCTTAGTAGCTCGAGTACTGCTGCTCTCAGAACGCCTTGGAGCTCCGGTGGCATTTGGGGCAGTCATGTGTCGGCGATTGCTTTGCTAATTTCTGATTTAACGGATTCCTCATCGGTAATCCTATTTTGAGTTTTGTCAGTCGCGCGTGACCTGGGTGACCGCGCCCAAATCATAAACTCTATGAATTAATGGTCATTGAAGTCTGCTTCTTTAGTTATAACTTTCCAACCCGTTATTTTGCCAGATAGTGTGTCATCGCAAAACGCTAGGTCAACTCATGAGCATTGATCTTCCCTGTGAAAAGTAGGGTCTGCTTTAGTTCAGTACGCCTTTGTTATCACTAGCTACAAAGTAAGGTTCTTCCTCTTTTATCCGTTTTCTTTAAACTCCATATTTAATTTGCTGCGTTAAAGTCCCCCTGTGAGTAGGGTCTAAGTAGGGTCCAATCCACACTATCTGCCACTAGTGTCGCGTATTAACACTCCGTGTTAAGTAAGAAGACTTTCAAATTCCTCCTGTAAACAGTTTGGGCTGATGTAGCACAAATATAGCCTCCACTCTTTGGCTAGGTCTACCCACACGTTTCTGTTCCTTTTCCGTGTTTGCTTATTGGCAGAGGACCGGTGTTAATACATGTAGTACTAAGCGCTAGTTCCGTGTGCTATCCTGCTTGTATACTTCCTCTCCCATTATGTGGTTCACTGATACCAACGAGGACTCCCTCTTTGCCGTTGGCGCTTCGAAATGCAGGCCGGGCTGTTTTTTAAACGACATCTTTCCTTACAACTGGAGAACGGAGAAACACGTGGCTCATAGTGAAATGTTTTCAACATATTTTGTTATATAGGTTTTAAACTTGTATTAAGTTAGTTATGAGGTTTTAAACTTTTATTGTGTTAATTATACTCAAGTTTGTTGCGTTCTTGCTTACACACTACTGATTTGTGCATATACTCGTAGTTGTGTATATTTTAAACGATAAGTGACAGAATATATAGTCAATAAAATCTGATTGATTGAAGTTTTTTCCTCTTTCCTTAGCCTTTTTTCTGCTCCGCAGTCGGTTGCTCTCCTTCTTCTACTTGTTGGAGTATTTGCTGCTCGATATCCATCTCCTGAGCGGCCGACTCCGTTCTGCCACCTTTATTAGCGTGTGCTGCTCGCTTGGCAACATGTATTGTCTGTATCCTTTTCATTAGGCTTCTGAAAAAGTTGGGGAGTGCCGTACCGACACGGTGGTTCATATTTCTACAAACGTGACGCTTAGGGGCTTTAAAATCGCAGTCTCGGGCGACGTGCCAGCCTACTCGTGCCTGTAGCATACCTAGGCTTCGTCTTTCTTGATCCTGCATTCCCTGGCTGTGTGCTCTATTGTGTTGCAGTTATGACGAGTAGGGAGGGTGAACTATTCGCCTAATTTGACGGGTATCTTTACCAGAAGCTCCCCCGCCTTTATTGTTAAGTCGCGGCGCTTCTATGCGTATATGAGTCAATTCATGAAGCCATTTTCATACGGATCTCTGTCCTAATGGCCTCCGCCCTTACGAAAGGGCTAACCGCGTGCAAAACAACCGTCACAGTGGGGCCACTAACCACTCGGGTGTCGATCTTTCTTCCGGCACTTTGGGCTAGGGCGGCCGCAAATGTGTCAGTGCTGCCTGGTCTTGTACCCCATAATTTGAGGATAGTGTCTCTACCACGAATGGTTCAGGCAGGGCCAATTAACTCATATTTTAGGTTTTCCAACAAGAGGGTGGATCTTTCGATGTCCCAATCAACTCCTGTAATTTGTAGAAAGCCTATGCTTCCGGGTTGGTATCAACTATCTCAAAGTGTTCCTTGTTTGTTAGAATACTCATTCGTCCTGCCCGAGGGGCGGACGCCAATTCAACAGGCGGAAACTGAGTGATGAGTTTTCTGAGGACAACCCGAGCCTTTTCTGACCTTCTTGTAAAGAAAATTGCGGCTCTGCGACGCTGTATTTTAAATGTGGCCTCTGGCCAGTCTTGTCGAATACGTCGCGTCCTGAAACGAGGGCAAGGTCGCCCTTTGTAGATCTAGCTGCTCTCTGACTAGATTTTTCTGGAACCATTATATGGGGCTTTCGGGCATCGAAAGCTTTTCTGATCAAACCCATTCCTTCACTATTAGTTCCTTAACCTGTTTTCCCAGTCCGTCTGCTTTCGCGTTCCACCTAATAACCGCCATCGAGACTCACTGCAAATTTTCCTTCTGTTCGACGTTGTTTGCATTTGGGGGCGAGTGATCGCAACCTTAATGTTCGTTTAAGTGGTAACGTGGTTATCCATATGAGTCGTGAGCTGCTTAACCACCTCAAGGCTGTCATCCAGAGCCCCGCACTATCCTGCAGGGCCTCTTCGACTCGGATCTTCTTTGTCGCTTTGGCCTTTTGCCTGGCTGCGGCTTGACCGGTCGCAGCCTCTGCAGAGTCATTTGGCCATTGGTGCCGATGTCGTTAAGTCTGCGGCGTTGTGGCTGACATGATCTCTTCGCATTTTAGTGGGTAACTCTATAGCATCGGGGAGTCCCACACTACCCACGCGTTCCCCCACATCAGCGCTGGGTGTGCATGAAGCATTTTTCGCAAAACTCACGCAAAAAAAACATAATCTTCTCATCCTCCGAATCGGAGTCCATGACAGTTACTGTTTTTGAATGCGCCTTACGTGTACTTATATCCTCGTTGTATATATATATATATATATATATATATTTATGAACACACTACCTATATATACACTGTGCTGCAGTACTGCTATATACAACAGACTAAATATATACCATCATATATCGTAGACATGGATGCACTGATGTATATATATATGATGTGTGCACAGTAGTGTGCTATATATCTGTACGCCACGTCAGATTTTTTTTATATACTGCGATGTTATGCTGCGTTAACTCCCTTTAGTTGAACAGCTGTTGAAATTCGAATTTGAATACGCGGTGGACCGCTAAGTGCCCCTCTTGCACTCACACGGGAAACATGATCCCCCAGAGCTCCGTAGACACACGTCCGCATTTTTTGGCGCCAAACCAGTGATTGCAATTTAGCATTAGTGTGGTTGGATCTCAATGATATAACGTGTAATCTCCGCCATCGACGCTTAGGTGGCCGTAGGTGTGTTAGCATAAACGTTTGACTTCAAAAACTCTAGAGAAGGCATCAACATTAAAATAGGCCGTATTGCTAAAGATTATTTTGTGCATAAATTCACTGTTCACTTGTTGTTAGGTTACCTGATTGACAAACTCTCTTCACCATACATGGTCTGTAGGCAAGAGCTGTTACGTTAGCTGCATTTTGTAGACATAAAGACGCAAATATATTACGAAAATATTCTGCAAAGTAAATAGTAAAATGTTGCATTCCTAGAATGAATGTTCTCGGAAACGCGGCCACATTTGCACAGCCCGGACTCGTGACAACACGATTTTCTCATTGCATCCTCCATTTTCTCTTTACAGTAAATGCACGTAAATTGTGCAAAACATAAATCTAATTTGCAATTTGAGACCGTCAAACGTTTACCATTATTTGAACTAAAAAGCTACATCGAGAATGCAAATACAAGTTGTACCGATTTTGTTTTTATATTTTATACCTGAACATTCATACTAAATGAGTGACAAATATAAGTGGCGTCAGAAACAATTCACATGGGAAACAACTTAGCTATTAGTTGTTCCTTCGTTATTGGAAATTAAGGTAGCTTCGGCTTCGTAAGCATGTCCTCTGATTCCAGACTGTAGTATTTTTTATTTAAATTTAATAAAAGGGGATACATTGATAAGATTAAAATTCTTACTGAACAGCGAGAGTGTGCAGCCGCAGTTTTTTGCCCACTCAACGGCACCGTCTGGCGACAGTCGCCAACCGGTCTTTGACGTACCTCTCGTTCCATTTCTACTGGAAAGGATAAACCACAGCAACAACGCGCCGCATAACGTAATGCGCGATAATACTACAATTGATAGATAAGAGCCGGAAAATAGCTAGCAAGAGGAAAAACGAACGAAATAACGAAAATTTAAGAAAGAGAGAGGTGCATTTAAAACATGTCCGCTTAACCCCCTGCCTTCTCGATCTTACGCTTTCCCATACTCGGTCCCTGTCACTACATATATATATATATATATATATATATATATACGAGTTATCTAGATACACTCAATGACAATCTCAACCGATCGGCTCAACCACCCAGCACCGCAGGAACCTAATGTCTGGAGACAAGTCGGCAACGTCCGCACTTCCATCCGCAGGGCCAAATAACCCCTCACTGTCCGCTCTGTCGCCCCTATCGCTCTCTGCCTGACGCACTCTCCATCCCCTCCCCCAACACCGGCAAGGGGTCACCCCCAAGAACACCACCGGGAAGAGTGGAGGATGGAGGTGACGAGCGCTCTATTGAATCTATGAAACGAATTGAAAAGGGAAGAAGCAAGCCGTTGTGATGACGCAGACAGAGGCGATGCCTAAAGCAGCACTAGCGCAGCGGTCCAATGTATTGTTACTATTGTATTATCGCGTTGGCCAGCTCAACGGCGAATGTCAAGGCCATCATGCTTCGTTTGATCCACACACCTCCGCCAGTTCGTTACCTCACTATTTGCGGTTGGTTGAATGAACGTGATCTGTTCGGACCTTAAGCAGAAAAATAAGACAAAAGGGAACCTGTTTCAGGCAGCCCTTACAAGCAATTTATTATTTTATTTTCTTACAAGCAATATATATATATATATATATATATATATATATATATATATATAATGCCGGAGTATATGCATATGATTATACTCAACGACAATGAAGATATGTTAGTAAATATCGAAAATATATTAGCTCAGCACTATATGATGTCAGCGAAATTGGGTTTTTAACGGTTGGTTTTATTAATCTAAGAACCTACGGTGGCGGCGTAGAATAGGGGGGGGGAGAAGGCTAGTACACTAGTCGCGCCGATTCGATCCCTCTATTACTGATTGAATTTTCATTGAGCGATGCTCAATAACATTAGATAATAAAACGTACCGTTGAGAACTAGCGGCCACGCTGCCACAATGACTGATAGGGATCCCTTTGCGTATGCTTGCAGTTCTGCTGAATAGATCGAAAGTTGACGTTGAATTGGATTTAATAGCTTATGCACGCGGTTTTGCCAGGAATGCCACAAAGCAAGAGCCATTATATATGCGTATTGAATTTTGCTATACAGATATAGAAATAAAATTATAGTCTATAATACAAATATATTAGTAAATATCGAAAACGTTAAACTAGCATTGCCTCATGACAACGAAATTTCCTTTATAACGATTTATTTCATTTTTCTAAGAACCTAAGCATTGCAGCTTCGCTAAATAGATCGAGTTTGGGATTGCTAGGAATTTCAGAAAGCCGAGACATTCTCATCTCACACGAAGCTTAGAGTTCTCGGGCATTAATTAAAAATCTGAAGTTGCCATGCGTCGGTAGTTCAGTGGTCGAATAAATATTTGCGCTCCAATAAGCGAAATTCAACACTCGGACTGCTCTAGCAAATCCTCGTTTACGACGATTGGGGTCCCGTATAGAAAAACGAAAGGTGGGCTTATGCTATATTGCCTGTGTGCCACTTTCGAAAAAGTCCGAAGCATGCGCCGCCGTGTACAGCTGGGCTTAATCCATGACTCGTCTTTACTTTAGGGGACTCCTGCATCAAATATATATACAGATCCGTAATGTTCGGCAAGCGATATTCATTTGTATATATAATATTCGTACGTTTTTTTATCGATTCGTATTTGCTAATCTATTGGGAAATTGTTGTACTGGAATAAAGTTATTATCCAGCTCATGTTACGAAAAAGAACTGTATACTTATCTTAAAAACTGAATGCCATCAAAATGCATTTTACTTATGTGCTGTAGAAAAACTTTGGACTTCCTTGCAGAAGGAACTTTCTGACCAGGCTAAGACGTTGGATAAGTTAAATCCGGTAATCAGCTCCTCGGTGTGACGCAACAATGTAGCAAGAAAATTCACTCAACACAACAGTATTGCCGACTCCTTGTATGGTGACTCTCACAACTCACAAATCAATTAACACCTCCACAGCTCTTCACTTCGCAACGCCTGCCAATTTCCTTATCGATCGGTCTTGCCACGGCTTGTTATATCTCGTTCTAACAAACAAGCTCATGGATTGCAACCTCTCCGAAAGCCAAGAAATAATGATTAGATCACAGCAGAGATACGTGAACAACACAAGGCAAAACAGGAGCAAGCCAAACCAATGCAGACACAAACAAAATGACAGGCCTCAAAGTTGTTCACGATAAACGTATACCGGAGGGATCGTGTTATAGAGCTTTGTTTGAAAGTTGTCTCAAATTAGGCCATAGGCACAAGGCTGACAGGAGGAATATGCCAACCGAAGTATAGGTAGCGACGCAAGAGTGGGGCAAAAGTAACGCGGCAGCTGAAATCAAATGTATAACAAATCCCATAATTCCCATGTAAGCGTAGAACATTTTAAAGAACTATTAGATCTGGCGGTATGGCCAATATAATTTTCCGACAATTTTAGGATCAAATGAAACCTTATCGGGTTTTTGAATTCCGAAAATGAGTGAAACCATCTGACAAAGACGAGATGAACACCCAGAAATAAGCCTTGACTAATCGGAAAAGCTATGTGCAACAAAGCAATACAAAAACATAAGCAAGAGGAGGTTTTTCTTATGGAACGTCGA
The DNA here is from genome assembly GCA_003439945.1 of Dermanyssus gallinae. Classification (NCBI taxonomy): domain Eukaryota; kingdom Metazoa; phylum Arthropoda; class Arachnida; order Mesostigmata; family Dermanyssidae; genus Dermanyssus; species Dermanyssus gallinae. The sequence goes on from QVRM01002192.1 coordinate 788,208, forward strand.
TAAACTAGAATCAATTACACGGTTATATGAGGAAACATTTGCCTTGATATTCCTTTATAAGGATGTGTGTAGCAAAAACAAACAATGTAGTACTCTTACGCCACAATGTCTATCATGGCCAAGCATTCAAGACGGAACGACAGGGTTGACCAAAGTCGAGTACCGATGGCTCTAATTATTGTAAATGTATATACAATCCACCTGAGAGTGGTATGAGATATATGGGACGACATTGGCCTTCGTTTTTGTGCCCACACAGAATGAAAAATATTGTGGTCACTGGAGATTTACTCGAGAACTGTGACCTCTCAGAGTCACAGGAACGAAACCTAATTATTAATATGATCATTTATACAAGGCGCTGGAAGGTGAGAGAGCGACCGAAAAAAGTGGCTGGCAAAGTCATTGCCAAGATCGTGGGTTCAAGACCTGGACCGGCCAGTCTTAAATTGGTTTTCATAGTTTCCAATTTAGACAAGGTGAATGCCGGACGTTAACGACCGAGACCGGCCCGGACGGCCTTTGATCGTGGACACGGCCGCATTAACAACAGTGATCAAACGATTCGTCAGCAAGTTGGATGTATGAGTGCCACACGCGCTCACCAATCGCCAATGGAGAAGTGTGTGCTAAAATGCGATTAGCTGCTAAAAAAGAACGAGGATTGCCTCTTTCTCCGCACCGTGGTGACAGGGGATGAGAAATCCATACTCTGTGACGTTGTCCGCAAAAAAGGCGTAGCTTAAAAAAGGGAGTGAGCCCCAAGCAACTGCCAAGCCCGGACCCCATACAAAAAAAATTATGTTAAGTTTTTGGTGGGATGCAAAGGGAGTAATATATGATGAGTTGTTTCAATTGCGACGAAACGATTAATACAATAAAATACTGCAACTGGATAATTTGAAGAGGGTGGGATATTTTGCCACATCCTGCGTATAGTCCCGACCTTGGTCCATCGGATTATTGTCTGTTTCAATCCTTTCAAAATTATCTTAATAGTAAATAATTAGATTTATTGTATTATTATAGCTAAGGTAGTTGAACAAAGTGGGCATAGCATATATATATATATATATATATATATAGGGTCTCCCAGAGTTTGTCCAACGCAATTTAAAATCTGGTACAACTTGGAAAAAATATTATTTTTCCGATGAAACAAGGGCGCGAAAATGCCTTCCAAAAACGGATAATTGAGTGTGAAAACCAAAATATAAGCAATGCAATTTGTTTATTTCTTAAAAAATATCTGTATTACAACATTTGTTCTATTTTGATCGAACGTAAAATGCATTTCAACAGATGAAAATTTTTCTCCAAGCATGTAGATATGACTAATTTATCCATGACTGGGGCTCTCGCATCGCAAATTTAGTGAAAACATGTCAGGAGAAAAAGCTTGATATAACTACTTTTGGTAATCTTGCTGTCACACCAAAGAAGAAATTTTTGCCCTCTTGTTCTATTCGAAATTCTAGGCTCAAACCTGTAACTACCTTGAGTCATCCGTACAAGTGATAAAGACTCAAAACATCAGAAATGTTTTTGCATACATGAGCCATATTTTAGACTTACGCGTAAACTTCTGGCTAACGTCTTATTCCAAAGTAAGGCTTGATATAGAAAACATTTATTGAGAGGGCGGCTTTGTCAATGATAGTGAGATCTATGTAGGATTTTTGCATGCCCTTGTAAACGGTGCAATCTCCCGTCGTTGACGGCCGCCAGGTTCAACTACGCCATCGACTCCCGAAGTATCCGCGCTCTCGCCGATATTGCTTGACTGCCCTATGCCCCGCTTCTTAATTTAAATTCAAATTCAAATGCACCTTTATTTTGTCAAAGGGGGGACACTATTTACATTTTACAAACCGTTACCTAAATACATACAATAGTCAGTTTACTTGTGTGCCGACATTTGCACTGTCAGCGTGTCAAGTTCTCAGTGTCCTCGCCATCCGCCACGAAAACATGTTATTCACACGATCTGTCTTGGTAATTTGTTTCGACGAGATGGTGTTATCGCTTGTAAGATTGTTTAACCGAATGCTAAAGTAGTTTTATGTATTTTATGCGTTTATAATACGATTGCCCATGCGATAATCCGCTCCGGACTGAGGTTCCCGAATAGGGCTTATCACAATAGAATTTCGGGCAATGTTACACCTTAATGAACCACGACGAAGGAATCTCCTCTGTACACTTTTTATTGCTTCAATGTGTTTACCTAAATAAGGCCGCCAAACCTCACAACAATAGATAAACTTAGGTACAATCTAACTAATATATAGCCTCATGTAAACATTGTAATCATTAATTATAAAACAACGAAATATGGTATTAGATATAATTAGCTGATCGGATGACTTGTGTAATATGAGTGCTGAAATCCAGTTGTCACCGTAACCCCAAGGTCCCTAACTCAATTTAAAATAGGGATAGCCTTCCCATGTAGCATGTAGTCATGGGCTTCTTTTCAACACAATGCAGCACATTTCGGCACTGATATAAGCATTTCGTTATCCACACACCACTTAGAAACCGCCTCAATCGTACTCTGTAGTACTTGCCTTTCGCTAGCGGTGTTGGAAAGTCCGTATAGTTTTAAATCACCAGCATAAAGCTTACAAGTTCGATTTAGGAATGACGTTTTTAAGATCTAAAACAAATATGCACTGAGGCTTGATCCCTGAGGAACGCCTGAGGGGCACGTGCCCGACTCACTAAAGCTATTGTTTACGCGAACGCAGAACTCTCTGCGGTTAAGATAACTAGCAATCTATGATAAAGAGCGAGTATCAACATCCAAGTACCTAAGCTTTTGTACAAGTTTCACATAGTTTACTCTATCAAATGCCTTCGAGAAATCAAAATATATACAATCAAAGGCCAGCCTATTGTTTATCATATTTACACACCCTTTAGCAGGGGGCTCTATTGGAACAGATCAATTTGCTTGTGCGTAATTCGCGTTCCTGGTACTGCGCCAAGCAAACATTTTGTTAACGATTTCTTTTCGGGCAACAGTTTTAGCATGTATGTTGACCCGGTCCTTGTGTTCGTCAAAATAGAATCAAAGAATTTGTTTGCGCGATCTGGGAATTTACAAATAGAGACGAACGTAGCCTTATTAATATCATCTAGAACAATACCAATATCATCACATTTTATATCACAAGTCCTCATAATACAACGAAAAGCAACACGTTTTAAAAACTTCTTCTACAGTTTCATTATTAAATTTATATCACGTTTCAATCCTAGATTCCATACTGGAGAGGCATATACAATCACAGGTAGGACATATTGCTTATAAAGTTTGACATACAGATTAGGGTCTTTCAAGACAAAGGATCGCATTATCCAGTGCATTCTTCGACTAGCTGGTGCGGCTACCTCTAGAACATGTGGTGTGTCTAGCTCAGCGTATTACTTGTCAGAACTCCCAAGTCTTTTATCTATGGTTTTGCCGCTAGCTGTTCGGTACCTTATGTGTAGGTACGTACAGGATTGTTGCTGCCGAAGTGCAGAACTGCGCACTTATTTACAGAGAGCTTTAGGTCTAGTCCTCTACACCATTTCATTAATTTATCGAGGGTTTCTTGAAGAATAGTCACGTTCGTTTCATTATCTACAGATATATACATTTTTACATAATCCGCGTAAATTTTCACTCGCACTTCTTCAGATACAATATAAATTAAAGAGTCAGTATATAATATATACATAAGAGGTCCGAGAATTGTTCCCTGTGGACAACCGGACGTGACTTCAGCAGTTGACGACAGACCATTATTTTTTTAGAGGACTAACTGGAAAATTTGGTTGCACACACGGCCACCACTGCAGGGAGTCCCTGCAAGTGTGGGCCGATAGTGTGGGGCTTCAACCCACTAAAAACCAGTCATGTCCCCGTCCCCCAACTGACTGGGAACTGCTTACGCATGCATCAAACAGTCAGAGGGAGCGAGTCTTCTTACTCCTGGCGAAAGTCGTCCCTGGGAGCCTCAGGGGATCGCAAAAGTCGCAGCTTGTTGGCCGCTGTCTTAGCTTGTAAAATCTTGTTAAAAACCGCTGTTGTCAAGTTCCAGTGTTCCAGGGATTCTGTCATCTTCAGAACGACGTCGCGTAGATTAAAAATGTGCGTATTCATTAGAGTCCTCAAGGGGTGACGCTGTTTTGCCCATGCAGGACACGCCAGAGTTGTGTGCTCTGGAGTGTCCTCGAGTCTATTGCCGCAGTGGACGCACGTGGGGCTGGGGGCCTTCCCGATCCTGAATAGGTACGACTGAAAGTCGCCCCGTCAAAATCTGGGTGGTGTGGAAGGTGAGCTCCCCTCCGGGCCGGTACAGCCAGTCGTTGATGTTAGGGACCAGCTTGCGGAGACTGGCACCTGGGTCCCCCTCCGCCAGGCCATCCCACTCCCCCTGCCATAGCTGCAATATGTGTTGCCGTGCCTCTTCCTTCTTAAAGCTCTGGTCGCCCCACAGGCGGCGGCGCTGTTCTGCCTTTAGGTCCCATGGAATAGTGCCCGCGAGCCCGAGCGCCGCCGCTGTGCTAACCGTGTGGTACGCCATGGTGACCCTAAGGGCTCCGACCCGTTGAGCCCGCCGTAAGCGGGCTCTATTTGTCTTAGTCCTCAGAGCGTTGGTAGGCCAGGCCGGAGCCCCGTAAAGGGCGACTGACTCGGCCACGGACATAATAATCCTTCTTCTTGTTTGTTTAGGGCCGTAGGTGTTTGGCATGAGGCGCGCGAAACTATTGGCAATGCCCTCTCTGACGCCCGCCGTAGATGTTCAGTACCCCGGAGGCCCCGGTCCAGGAAGACCCCGAGGTGCTGTGTAGTATTGACTACAGGAATCTGCTGGTCCTCCAGGACAAGGTGCGGCGGGGGCAAGCCCCTCCGACCCACCAGGAGAATAGCTTCACTTTTAACGGGTGCCAGAGAAAGCCCCGTCCTTTGCATCCAGTGCGCAATGTCGAAGAGGGCTTCATTCGCACGCGCCTCAAGCTGGCCCATTGTCCGGGCCTGGACGGTGAGGACCAGGTCGTCAGCGTAGGCGAGGAGTTCGACTCCGGGTGGGAGTTCCCCCGGCCGCAGCACGTCATCGTACGTGATGTTCCATAGCAGCGGGCCTAGAATTGAGCCCTGCGACACCCCTGCGGTCATGTTAAAAGTTTGGTCGTGTGAATGGATAATCCTGTCATGTAGGTAGCTCAATAAAATCCATCTTAAGTTGCCAAGACAGATCGTGTAAATAACATGTTTTCGTGGCGGATGGCGAGGACACTGAGAACTTGAAACGCTGACAGTGCAAATGTCGGCACACAAGTAAACTGACTATTGTATGTATTTAGGTAACGGTTTGTAAAATGTAAATAGTGTCCCCCCTCTGACAAAATAAAGGTGCATTTGAATTTGAATTTAAATTAAGAAGCGGGGCATGGGGCAGTCAAGCAATATCGGCGAGAGCGCGGGTACTCGGCGGCCGTCAACGACGGGAGGTTACACCGTGTACAAAAGCATGCAAAAATCCTACATAGATCTCACTATCATTGACAAAGCCGCCCTCTCAATAAATGTTTTCTACATCAAGCCTTATTTTGGAATAAGACGTTAGCCAGAAGTTTACGCGTAAGTCTAAAATATGGCTCATGTATGCAAAAACATTTCTGATGTTTTGAGTCTTTATCACTTGTACGGATGACTCAAGGTAGTTACAGGTTTGAGCCTAGAATTTCGAATAGAACAAGAGGGCAACAATATCTTGCTTTGGTGTGACAGCGAGATTACCAAAAGTAGTTATATAAAGCTTTTTCTCCTGACATGTTTTCACTAAATCTGCGATGCGAGAGCCCCAGTCATGGATAAACTAGTCATATCTACATGCTTGGAGAAAAAAATTGCATCTGTTGAAATGCATTTTACGTTAGATCAAAGAAGAACAAATGTTGTAATACAGATATTTCTTACGAAATAAAAAATTGCATTGTTTATAGTTTGGTTTTCACACTCAATTACCCGTTTTTAGAAGGCATTTCTGCGCCCTTGTTTCATCGGAAAAATAATATTTTTTCCGAGTTGTTCCAGATTCCAAATTGCGTTGGACGAACTGGGAGACCCTATATATATTTATATATATAACTTTGATGTCCAGTTTTTTGGGAAGAAGGGAGCGAAGTTTCTTTTGGAACAGCTTGACATCGTTTCCAACAAGCAACACACGCTTTTGTTTCCGAGCAGGCTCCAATTCGGCCTCAGTTGGTGAGACAACTAACGATGGGGTTAGAGCAGATTGTGCCGACTGTTGGAGTTTTTCAATCAGTTGATTCTGTTGTATCATTTTATTCTCGAGCTGAGCGATGTGACGGAAGATGGATTCAACGAACTTAATCTAGGATCGGTGAATAGCAGGTTCATGCATTGATATATCACGCCGCCTCGGTCCATAATTGTATTTTGTCCGCCGGCAAGTCGACAAATTAGGCAGTTCCACGGTTGTGATATCGCGCCTGTATGCTGCGTGCATGATGTAAGGAACCAGTTCGTGCACGAACCACATAGGAGTGTCACAGGCTCGGATTCTGCGCCTGTTCGGCAGATGAAGCAGATATCGCCTGCATGAGCCATGATCTTATTACTGACTGGCTCGTAAAAACGTAAAATCACTGCTAAAAATGTCGCTAAAAATGTGTTACTAAAATCAATCAGCGTAAAAGAGCAAAAAAGAGACCACGCACGTACACACTCACTGATACTTTGGATTTGACGTTGGTGCGAAACATAGGCAGGGCTGCTGCGGGTGCTGCTGTGTGCGCTAGTAAAGCTGTAAGTCATAAAGGCAGTCAAACGGCGTGAAGGTTCCGCATTATCTGTTGGATGTTTCCAGGACAGTAAGAGCTATGGATGTCATCCAGAAAGCTCTAAGAACTGTGCTCAGTTTTCGCGGTACAACTTTGCTTTAGAAACGCCGCCCAATCACCGGATTGACCCCCTTGATGAGGCAATAGCTGAGGTCACCAGCGTCCTTATAAACTCAGCTTCTAAATCACTACCAAATATGCGGCGCTCTCCACGCTGGTACGACAGTGATTGCTTTGATCTGAGGCAAATTCTACTTAGAGCCCTCCACCAATCGTCCTATGACCCAGCCGCGGCTGCTATTTACTCAATCACACGACAGCATTATCGGAAGCTTCAAGACCTCAAGAGGCGGTCATTTGCCGACCATCAAAAACGCCTCCTCATTCTAAAAGCACAACAAGAACCCCATCTCATTATACGACAGCCTCACAACTTTACGAGCTGTCCAATCCCATCTGAAAAACTCTTGGGCCACTTTCAAGCAGCTTTCACCCACGCGGATACGGTACCTCTCGAGATTCCTATTTCGTACGAGCTCGAAACTCTCGAGAGATTTTTCTCTGAGGCTCTTGATGAACCGTTTAGTCTAGACGAAGTCAATGTTGCCTTCGCTCGTATACGAAATAACAAGGCATTCGGGCCAGATCTTGTAAGGAATGAACACCTTCGGCAGGGACATCTCCTCGTGCCTATATGGCAGTCCCTTTTTAACAGATGCCTCTCTGAGGGCGCTTTGCCAGCCAAGTGGTATGAATGCCTTCTTAAAGTAATTCCAAACGGAAAAGGAGATCCTTCGGACCCTGCTGCGTGGCGGCCGATATTAAAAAGAAGTTGTGTCTACAAACAACTCTCAAGCATACTGACAAAAGGTCTCACGGATTTTCTGACAGCACTGGAGTTCCTTCCAGATGAGCAGCATGGCTTCAGGACCGAGCGTTCCACTATCTCAGCCTGCGAAGTACTCGAGCAGATCACAATCTCATTAAACCGGAAAAAAACTCCCGTTGTTTGCGGTTTTTATTGATTTAAAATCTGCCTTCGACATTGCACGCCGTAACATTGTCTTAAAGAAGTTGGGACAGGCCGGAGTCGGACCGCGAATGCTCACTCTACTCTGCGCACTTCTGAGGGCTAACCAAATTATCCTCAATGATGGTGTGTGCGAGCATAACACGTTTGATCAGACGACTGGGTATCCGCAAGGCGACAATCTCAGCCCATTGCTAATTATAACGTTACTCAGTGATCTACTACGCATCATGAAAGAGCGGCACTCAGCGGTCATGACCCTGCTCTACGCAGATGATCTGGTAATATTTAGCAGAATCCGTACTGACCTGCAGGCTGCTCTTTGCACACTGGATGAATATTTCTCGCAGAATGGCCTCATAGTAAACGTGTCAAAAACCAAGGCTGTTAAGTTTCGGCGTGGCGGGCAACGAGCCCGCGCAGATAAACTGCGATTTCACGGTGAGCAAGTGCAGTTTGTAGAGACCTTTTGCTATCTCGGGGTAATTTTCTCGTTTCGAGGTACAACTTTTTCACAGCATGTAACTGAGCGTTGTAGAAAAGCGCTTATCGCGGCAGCGGGTATCAGAAACCCAACACAGTTGTCCGTCCGGACGGCCATGACATTATTTACGCTCAAAGTAGCATCCGTAGCTGCTTACGAAATTTAAGTGACTTGGAAACATCTTAGCACTTCGCAGTTATGGCAGTTGGATAGTGTGAAGACAGCCTTCTTGAAGCGAGTACTTGGCCTTCCGTCAAATTCGCGCAACAGATTAGTGTACATGCTCGCGGGTTCAGTATCATTTATTGATGAACTCGTAGACCGCTTTAATTTGCCGCAGACAGTCGCTCTGAAAACGTTTCGGCATGAGTGTTCTCAAAAAGTGTCTCTAATTCACAGAGAGTTTTATCTATCACCAGCTATGACTAACCAGGCCTGGAAGGACTCTCTCCGGCCATGTCGTTACCTCACTACTCGCTACAGTGTTCACGGATTTCATCATCCACTATGCCGGTCTGCTGGGTTTCATGAACCCAAGGAGGACTGCAGATGCCGTCGTTGTGGCGGCCCATGTCCCCTCTACCACCTACCTGATTGTACGGAATCCGTGTCGCTTTCTCAGCTTCAGCGAGAATGCTCATAATTCATTTTACCATGTTTGTTATATATATTATATTCGTATTTACATACCCAAACAGGGTGCATTTTAAATAAATTAAAATATATATATATATATATATATATATATATATATATATGCCCACTTTGTTCAACTACCTTAGCCAAGCTCATGATTCCACTCCTCCAGAGGGTGGCCTCCTGGCTTCCGAAGTAATGGTTTATATACATTTTAACACATTCCAATAAATCTAATTATTTACTATTAAGATACTTTTGAAGGGATTGAAACAGACGATAATCCGATGGGCCAAGGTCGGAACTATACGCAGGATGTGGCAAAATATCCCACCCTCTTCAAATTATCCAGTTGCAGTATTTTATCGTATTAATCGTTTCGTTTAATTGAAACAACTCATCATTACCCCCCTTTGCATCCCATCAAAAATTTAACATCATTTTCCTTGTATGGGGTCCGGGCTTGGCAGTTGCTTGGGGCTCACTCCCTTTTTTAAGCTATGCCTTTTTGCGGACAACGTCACAGAGTATGGATTTCTCATCCCCTGTCACCACGGTGCGGAGAAAGGGGCAATCCTCGTTCTTTTTTAGCAGCTAATCGCATTTTTGCACACACTTCTCCATTGGCGATTGGTGAACGCGTGTGGCACTCATACATCCAACTTGCTGACGAATCCCTCGGCATGGAGATTTAAACGGATGTGTATGGTTGACAATGGTCACAATCTAGCGCAGCGAGAGGTGTGGGTTTCGTTTGATCACTGTTGTTAATGCGGCCGTGTCCACTATCAAAGGCCGTCCGGGCCGGTCTCGGTCGTTAACGTCCGGCATTCATCTTGTCTAAATTGGAAACTATGAAAACCAATTTAAGACTGGCCGGTCCAGGTCTTGAACCCACGATCTTGGCAATGACTTTGCCACTAAGCCACTTTTTTCGGTCGCTCTCTCACCTTCCAGCGCCTTGTATAAATGATCATATTAATTATTAGGTTTCGTTTCTGTGACTCTAAGAGGTCACAGTTCTCGAGTAACTCTCCAGTGACCACAATATTTTTCATTCTGTGTGGGCACAAAAACGAAGGCCAATGTCGTTCCATATATCTCATACCACTCTCAGGTGGATTGCATATACATTTACAATAATTAGAGCCTTTAGTCTCTCCACAACGATTTGTCCACTCGTATCTAATAAGAGGTTCGTCGGCACAGCTGCATCGGTACTCGACTTTGGTCTACCCTGTCGTTCCGTCTTGAATGCTTGGCCATGATAGACATTGTGGCGTAAGAGTACTACATTGTTTGCTACACACATCCTTATAAAGGAATATCAAGGTAAATGTTTCCTCATATAACCGTGTAATTGATTCTAGTTTATCGACGTTCCATAAGAAACACCTCCTCTTGCTTATGTTTTTGTTTTGCTTTGTTGCACATAGCTTTCCCGATTAGTCAAGGCTTATTTCTGGGTGTTCATCTCGTCTTTGTCAGATGGTTTCACTCATTTTCGGAATCAAATTCAAAAACCCGATAAAGTTTCATTTGATCCTAAAATTGTCGGAAAATTATACTGGCCATACCGCCAGATCTAATAGTTCTTTAAAATGTTCTACGCTTACATGTGAATTATGGGATTTGTTATACATTTGAAATCAGCTAGCCGCGTTACTTTTGCCTCAGTGTCGCTACCTATATTCGGTTGGCATATTCTTCCTGTCAGCCTTGTGCCTATGGCCTAATTTGTGACAACTTTCAAACAAAGCTCTATAACACGATCCCTCCGGTATACGTTTATCGTGAACACCTTCGAGGCCTGTCATTTTGTTTGTGTCTGCATTGGTTTGGCTTGCTCCTATTTTGCCTTGTGTTGTTCACGTATCTCTGCTGTGATCTGATCATTATTTCTTGGCTTTCGGAGAGGTTGGGGAAGGCGTGATGCAATCCATGTGCTTCTTTGTTAGAACGAGATATAACAAGCCGTGGCAAGACCGATCGATAAAGAAATTGGCAGGCGTTGCGAAGTGGAGAGCTGTGGAGGCGCCGTGCTCGGATGCACCTTTTCCTAAGGTCTCCTATTTCAGTCGTCCACCAGTCCTTCGGGATCCTTTGATGCAACCGGTGTGTTCCGCGGCCCGTGACGACTCTGCAGACGGCCTCGAGGAGGTTTTGGAGGCCCGCGGGTGTTGTTGGCACCCCGTCCTGGTTGATAAGGGTCCTAAGGGACTCCCGGATCTCGTTGACCCCCTGGTGCCTGGTTGTAGGACGAAGCGCTGTGGGCGGTCCCTCGCGAAAGATAGTCACGTGAAACTCAAGTATATGATGGTCACTTAGCGATTCCTCGTCTAGTAAAACCTTCCAGTTTAAAATCCTATGTGCTTCCGTTCTTATTGTTATTGTAAGATCGATGCACGAGGTGCGCCCAGCTCTTTGGAAGGTAGGCGCACCCGTGTTAAGAACAACTAGGTCCTCCGCCGCCAGCCACTCGAGGACGGCGTGTCCTCTTCGGTTGGTGGCCGTAGAGCCCCATGTAGTGGAAGCTGCGTTAAAATCTCCGGTTAAGACTAGAAGTGGCACGTCGTTTCGGTTAAAAGACTCTGTCAAATTGTCTAAAAACTTATGAAAGTCTTCGAGAGGGGCGTTGGGACTGCAGTAGCAGGAGTAAAACCGCCCAACGCCCGTTAGATCCACCCAGGTAAAACCGTACCCGCTGCTGTGTCCGGAAACCCGAAGGCGATAGCGCTTGTCTGGTAAAATGCTTGTCAAATTGTTTGCTTCTGTAAAAAGGTCCGGGGTGCAGTTTTTCGCATACCGGACGTTGGGCTCACTGAGAAGTAGCAGATCTGTCCCAGACCTGCTACTAATTCCCTGGAGCATGTTGTGGGCACCCATGCTCCGGTTGCAGTTCAACTGTAGTGCTTTAAGAATAGTTGTCATATACGTTGTTTAAATTTCGCCTGTGTTTGACTGCTTTGTGGATCGGGAGTCTATCGGAGGAGATGGTTGCCCCCTCTTTCGACTCCTTTGCGTTACCAGGGTGAACTTGTCCTGGTCCTGAGCGCCTCTGGGGTGGTCTCCTGCCGTGGGGGGCACCGTGCTTTGGTCGGGCGCAGACCCTGTCGAGGAGGGCGGTAGCTTGCCTTGGTTGCCAGACTGGTTGCCGCCGCGGCGAAGCTCTGCAAGTTGGGCTCTGTACGTAGGGCAAGCAGCGGCGTTGGCCGCGTGCCCCTCCCCGCATTTGGCATTTTGGGTGCATTTCTTCGACAGGTGCCCCAGTACCCCGCTTCAGGTCCAGCGCTCGACGGGCATCGAGCGGCGCCACACGGACGGTTGTCCCCTCCATGATGTCTCTGACAATCAGACGCTTGAAGGAGGACCGGTCGAGGCTCGCCTCACCTTCCCCGGCCGCCTGTAGAGCACCGAGGAATGCGCTGGCACCTCCTAGCGCCGCCTCCGTCACTACAAGTCTCACGTCCCCGCTGGGGAGGTGTTGTGCTCGTTTGACCGAGACCTTGTAGGAGCCAGGGTCCACCTTGACCCTAAGGTCCCTAATGGTTTCCGCGTAGGTCTTCCCTTCCTTCTTTTTAAGAAGAACGGTAGTCGTCGGCGTGGACGTAGGACTTTTTGCAGCCTCGGCAACCCGTTTTCCCGCTACGGGGGTAACTGCTAGGCGCAGCTCGTGAGTGCGGGCCAGGCACTCGAGGAGCTTGTCGATTCCCGTCCGCTCTCCCTCGCTGGTCATGCAGCAAGGGATCGGCGGTAGGTCTTCGCCTTTATTAGTGCTTGCTCCAGGAGATTATTGTGCTGGAGCAGCGTTGCGTCTTTGGGGAGCCGAAGTGCCACCAGCGCCCTGATAGTCAGCTCCCCGTGGTCTCCCGACTCCGTTATTCGGCGGGACAGTACCACGCCGGGTTCCCCGGCAATGCCCTGGAACTGGCAGGCCATGTTGAACCCCAGTCTTCTGAGAAGAGGCTTTTGAGATCCTCTTCGGCGTCACAGCCCTCGATCATTTTATTGATCTTTTCGGCCTGCCTTTTCAGGGCAAAGCCTTCTGGGGTGCATTGGCATCCTGAGTCCGTTGTATTTCTTTCCGTTTGTGTGCCTGCCTCCGCTCCTTCTGGCCTGTTAAGTGCTACTTTGGCCCTCTTTACAGCCGCCCGGAGTTTCTCTGCCAGAATCTTCACGGCCGTATCTAGAGTTTTGCGTCCGCTGACATAGGCGCAGAGCTCTCTTGTCAGTTCCGCGACGTCGGAAAGGCTACCAGGGAGTGCCGTTGAGGGCCCGCCATCCTTCTCTTCGGCGATAGCTTGGGGGGCCACGCGCCCGGGCTTATCGGGGTCCTTTGGGGGCGGACGAAACATCGCCGAAGTAAATAAATAAATAAAAAAATTAAATTAATAAAAGAGGGAGAAAAACAATAAATAAAAATTATTTAATAAAAGAGGAAGAAAAAAAAATTAAATTAAAAAAAGTTTCTGCTGGGATATGAACTTCGTTCTACTTGATCGAAGTCCGAGGCGTTGCCCCTGCACCGCCAGCTATTTGCACTCGCACAGTGCCTACTACCACCTCTAACCACTGCTTGTGGTGTGTGGCAAATATACACACTTAGTATATACACTTCGAGTGCGTTATATACACGAGAGCACCGCGGCGGCATGTATTTTATCTATGTATTTTGCAGGGTATAGATACAGAATTGCAGGGTATAGATACAGAATTGCAGGGTATAGATACAGATAAAATTTATTCTTCGTGTATTACAATATGTATGTGGGGCACATATATGGAAGCTTAGCTATGCCAATGGGCCTAGCGGGTGTGTGTTGTGACTATCACGTGTCTGCTTCGTCTAGGCTAGGGCAAAACCACTTCAGAAGAGTACCACGAACGGAGGCTGCGTTTCCACGTTGTATGTCAAGATCCAGACGTTGTTTAAAAAAGGACGACGATCTGCTATCACCTGTTGACATATTTAACTTAGTGCTGACTTTGCTTATCAGCTGTCTGGTCCGAACACCAGGAGCACCCAAGGTCGAGAGGCCAGAATTCGTGGGGATACTCAATTGACGAGTATTTTCTTAGCTTGTTGGTCTTCGCAAGGTGGGCTGCATAACCAGCTTCGGATGCGCCGCCACCGACCATAGAAGGTGCTAGGAAGTCGGTAACGGTTGCATCTCAAACCAGCATTTTGCCTCGCTCGAATGGTGTAAGTGTCATTCCGTCTGGACACCTGCCGTCCTCCACGCAGAGGCCCGGGGGTTCGAGGATGCACGGACGACCGCATGACCTAAAGGCTCTGCTGAAGGTCTCATTGATAGCGGCATGTCGAGGGCGTCGGCTTGCGCTGATGATACACGATAGGCCGTGATGTCCCAGTTTGTCGACGGGGTGACCACATTGACACCGATGGGGGCTAACCAGTTCTGTGCCCAGTCGTAGGCCTACTGCTATGCGAATTGTCTCGTCATCAAGAAGGGTTCCTATGGGTGCACTAGGAAGCGCGTGTAACCAAACGCCTGAATCCTTGGCGGAAACGGCATTTAGACGAGCTCTGGTCGTGTCGTCGGCAGCTTCATTAAAGAGCCGTCGTTGTACTTCAGAGTGCAAAGGGGCACTCCAGTCACGTTGGGATAGTATGTTGTCAGGGCTGCCTCTGCACCGGGTCTCAACGTTCTCCTAAAGCTGGGCTAAGCGGCTTCTAAACTGGCCAACTCCTGCTGTATCTAAAAGGGGGTTGCCCTGTTTTCTGCGCTTAGCATGGATGAGACTATGGCAGGACCGGCCAAGGTCTTCAAGTTCGGAACCCCGAGGGTTCCTTGAGAGACGGGCAGTAATGCCTGTTGCCGTGCGCTAGGCGGTAAAGATGTGTTAAGCAGAGCCTCAAGGGTAGAGAGTATCAAGTCGTTGAGCGCTTGCAAGTCGTCGGCCCGATTAGATAGGTCAGCTCCTCGAAGAAGGTGGATGAGTCTCAAAAAAGAGAAAGAAGTCCTGAGTAAGACGAGTCCCCGATTGGCTCCTAGAAGAGGAAGGCGAGCGGCGTCTTTTTCCAGCTTTAATCTTCAGCGTTCAATTGCTGCTGTAAGCCCTTCGGGACAAAGTGGTACACCTAGTAGCTCCAGATCGTCCTTAGCGGTCACCTTGCAGCCGGGCAGAAGCTCTCGGAGTAACTGTATATCTGGGGAAGCCTCGTCGGTAGAGCCTAGGATGCATACTTTACATTTTGCAGGGTTTAACTCCAGCCCAGATATTACACCGAAGTTAAGGACCCGTCGAATGTCTTCCGCTACTGTATGAACGTTTCCTCCTAGTAGGCCATCGTCAAGGTACCAGAGGTTCAGCGGGCTTTTGAAGGAATCTACCAGATCCTTAATACCCAGACAAAGCAGAGGTGGTGCTAAGGAGTCTCCCTGCTGCAGTCCGGTGGCAGGCGAAATAACATGCTCAGGCAGGACCAGGTGGGAAGGATGCCGATATGCCAGCCCGACGTGGTGCAATAGATTAGGGGCGTGGGATGCAACGACCTTCATCAGATGATCGCGTCTCATACTGTTGAAAGCGTTTGTAAAATCGAGCTTCACGAGAACACATGGAGGTTCGCGCGAATCGAGGAGAGCACGGGTTGCATGAATTGCTACCTCGGTCCCACCCGGCGTCGCAAATCCCAACTGATGTGCACCAGTTGCGTTAGAAATAACGGCTTTGTTGTGGTTACATCCGATTTTCGCGGCGAGCCTGCGTAGTGTAGACGAACAAGCAATCGGACGTACCAATCCGTCCTTTTTCTTAAGGGCAAATAGTCTTGCGCTGAATATCAACGGTTGAAGGCAAGAAGGGGGGTTGCCCCAAAGAAGAATGTCTACAACCTAATTATATATACTGGCCCAACTGCGCTAGTCAGCTAATGCCACTACTTGTAAACAAGCGAGCCGGTAGCACCGGTCGTTCTCAAACGTTCGAAATCGAACGTTCGATTTCGCAACGTAAACTTTGCGTCAAAAACAGTTTTACGGTGTAAATTGCAGTTTTTTAAATGTCACGCCGGATTCTTCAACGGTTTAACTTCCAGGTGCGATTGGTCAGCCCGCTAAGGGCCTCAGGTTCCCGCACCTTTCAGCTAATGAGCACGGAGCAAAAAACGACGTGGCCGCACGAATCGAATGCCAGAAGCAGACAATTATTTACCCTCACTCTAAAGGTCCTATGTTCAAGGATAGCTTTGATGTAGTTTGTGAGTTTCTGTCCAACACCGTACCGCAGGAGAATGTTTAGAGCTTCGAGTGTGTACTGGTTTCAAATTCAGACTTAAAGTCAAAGTATACACAGTCAAAGGGCTTGCTATCATTAGTTAAAAGAGCCCAGTCATTTTGCGTTTCTAGAAGTTGTAAGACAGTAGAATGGCCTGGTCGATATGCGAATTGCTCCCACGAAATTAGACCTTGTGAATTCGCATTTCTCTAGATCGCATCGGCCAACTCCTTTTTTAACAGCCTGCACGGCACAGAGGTGAGCGATACAGGCCTTTTGTTGTTTGGATCATTTTTGTCGCCGCGTTTATGAACCGGACAGACAATGGCGCAGCGGAAGAGATCTGGGACCCAATCATCTTCTACGAAATATCAATTACAACGGAACACACGCATCATATCCACATTTCTTATATACAAGAGCTGGGATACCATCAGGCGTGGCGCTTCGCTTGTTGGCCAGAGAGCGAAGGTGGCGTTTAAGATTTTCAGGAGAGGAGTCAACGTCCTCAACCATGCGCAGATCCTCTGACACAGGCGGCATTGGTAGAGCCGGTCGTGCGTCGCGTAGCTGGACTTCCGTGGGTGATGGATATGCTGCAGCGAATATTCCGCGCAGAATTTCAGCTTTCTCTTGGTTTTGTGTAGCAACTGATCCATCCGCTCTATTGATCAAGCTTAAACAGTCTTTAACTTTCATTCGCCTTTGGATGTATCTATGAACCGCGGTGCGAACAGCCGATTGGGCTACGGAGCTTTCTTCTATGATTCGTTTTCTATGAAGCATCTTTTGCAGTTTGTTTTGCAGTCTAATCCGTCTTCTGGCGTCGCTCTGTTCAATTGCTGGGTGATGCTTTCTATGCTAGGATCCAGAACATCATGCAGATTAGGAGACTTCCTGGGCACACAACAGTCCAGCAGGAAGTGCATGTAGGTGACAAATTTTTTGTACATGTCATTTACGTCAACACAGGGCTGGAAGAAGAGACAGCTTGTAGCACTCAGATTCATGGTTAGGCATTCATAGTCTCCCTTATCAAAGTCCCAGAGTTGTGTCCGAGCCGTCGTCACACTGGGATAACTGCAGATCGTGAACGAGACCATCTGATGGTCTGTTGCAACTGGAGCCGGTGAAACGATGACGTTGTTAACAATAACATCTCTAGCCAGAACAATGTCAAGAGCATTGCTACCTCTCGTGGAATGCTCAACGCATTGCAGTAGTCCCGCTTCGCAACAGTACTGAAGAAACATTTCTTCCATGGACAGTGGTCCATCTTGGGCTCGTAACTCCGCTCGTCTGGATGAACAGTGCAAATCTGTCCAGTTTATGCCAGGTTGATTAAGATCTCCAACAAGCACTACAGTATGTTCATCTGATATAATTGTTTCGAGATCGGTAATGAGAGTAGTCATTTTAGTCGATAGCTCCGCTCGTGATCCCGTAGGGCTAAAGTACGTACAGATAAGTCGTACTGTGCCGTTCGGAAGAATCGAATTAGCCGCAATAAGTTCAGAGGAAGTATTGCCGGTGTCAACCTCAGAGCATGCAAATTTCGAACTAACAAGGAGCAGTACACCGCCACCGTTTTGGCCAACACGATCTCTGCGAAAGACTTCGAATTTGCCATCCGCTGAAAGTTCAGCCGAGGAGACATTCTCGTTCAGCCAACTTTCCGTTATGAACGCTACGTCGATATCTTCGGTGATACTGAAGGCAAGCAGCAGTCGACGGCTCCAGGTTTGTCCAGTGATCGTGCATTGACAGATATGCATAACAGCCCAATCTTGAGTCATTTCGACGAGTTGAGTTGCCGCGGATTTGCCTTTAGTAAACCCATGTTGATTCTTATCCAGCAAGCATTTAGATTGAAGAAAATTAAAAATGTGGTCTACTAGCAGTTTTTCAAAGATGATACATGCGATAGATGATTGAGCTACAGGTCTGTAGTTATCTACAATTGACTTTAGACCCTTCTTATGTACAGGGGTACGACTGATTGCCGAAAATGTTTTGGCACAATGCCATCCTCATAGGACCTACTGAATATCAAAAAAAGGGGTTCAGTTATCGTAGACGCTACATTTTTATAAAATATGGGTGGGATTAAATCAGGAGTAAAGCTGCATTTAGTGGGAAGTTGTTTGATTTTTAGAAAGAATATTGTATTCTGATATTTCCAAGTATTACACGGATCATCATTGCGATTTTGTTTCCGGTCCACTGTCTTAAGTCCGAGGCCATCCTTCGCCGGGATAACAAAATACCTTCGCGTTTTTGTGTCGTCATTCTGTGGCACTGTGGCCCGGTTTGTTGCAGCTATAGCAGATCGGGAGGGTGATCCATTTTTCCAGTCAGCACCTTCTCGTACCGAGTTTGACGCTCCCGGGTTGCTCGAGTGGTTGTCGCTGTTGCTTTAACTAGTGCGTACTAAGTGTCCGTTCTGCCCAGCCTTATCTCAATCACCTTCATTTGGCTAGCCGCTGGTAAACTTATTGGCACACCAGCAGTTTTTCCGCCTCCCTGCAACTTTCCTTCCAACGCTTTTTGTGTTCTTTTTCAGGATTAGTATGAGGTAGCCATCTTTGCTTTTGATGATTCCTCGAACAGTGACACTTCCCTCCAGCCTTCTAGTTTATCTCGATTGTGACTCCGGTGAGCGTCTGCGGAAAGATCTTCCCCACCCTGAGTCGGAAAGTAGCCGTCGTGCTTTGCTCTACCTCCATCGGGCAGGGCTTGCGCCCTCCTTCCAACAAACGCTCGGAGAGTCTCGCAGGCTCGCTTGCTTCCTGGCTTCCCCGTCGGAGCCCACCACACTCACAACCAGGAATTGCTGGGTCGCTGTGGAAATTGCTGCTGCCCCCAGCAGGATAGCTGCGGTCTCTTCCTTTTTTTTTTGAGGGTTAAGGGATTAAAATACATTTACGTACGACTGAGAAAAATCATACAGGATTTGGCTGTCCCCAGAACATGCTCACACTCAGACAGTGTGGGACTCAGCCACCAAACAGCAGGTCTCATCACCAAGTTTTGGCGCTTTGGAAGAGTCGAGCCGTAGGCTTAAGGCAATACATACTAAAACCCTACATATATGCACGACAGTGCCTACATATATGTATCCCCCTTAAGATGACCCTCCGGCCTGCGGGATCCTTGACAGAGAAGAGTAACTACGCACCGGCGGTGGGGAAGTCTCGGAAGCTTTAAATCATTATGTCCTGCTTGTCGAGTCGCGTGGTGCAAGCGACTCTCTTATGCTTACCACTAGTCTTGTTCTTCCGGCATCTTCCTTTGCCTTCATAATACGTTGAATAGGCTTTGCAGCCGCGTCCCAGTTGTTGACCGACGTGAGCATGTGTGCGACTAGCTCTCCCAGAGTGTGCTTTCTGGGCATGCCTTGTCTGGTTTCGGTCCATGCGGCACATCTCAAAACCGTATGTTCCGGAGAGTCCACCTCGTCGCAATACAAACATTGCGTTGAGTCAACCTTTCCTATCCGGTTTAGATACACCTGAAAATCGCCATGACCCGCGAAAACCTGGGTCAAATGGTAAGTAAGACGACCCCTAGGACAATTCATCCCTACGCGGATGTTTGGAATAAGGTTCCTCACAGGCGCTCCTGGTTGTCCGTCCGGGATACTGTCCCACTCCTCCTGCCACCGGTCGAGTGTTACCTCGCGTTCTTGTTCCAGTTCCTTAGCTGGGTCATTCCAAAGACGCCGACGTTCGGCTGCCTTTAGGTCCCAGGGCACGGTGTCTGCCAGTACAAGCGAGGCCGCCGTACTGGTGATGCGATACCCCCGGATGATGCGAAAAGCGCCAATCCGCTGAACCTTCCTCAAGAGCTTCGTCGTTGCGTATGTGTCCATTGTAGGCGACATCCAGACTGGCGAGCCAAAAAGGATGATGGACTCTGACACGGACATTAGTAGTCTCCGTTGGCTATCTCTAGGGCAGTGCGTGTTGGGCAACAGGCGGGCAATGTCATTAGCCGTCTTTTGCGCCTTCGCGGCCGCTATCCTCACATGAGGGGTTCCCTGCAGTCCCCGGTCCAGATGTACATATACCCAGGTATCTTGCCGTGTCCTTTAGCTCAATGTTTTCGCCGGAGAGCGTAAGCTTCAAAGGGCCGCATTTCTTTTCCCCGATGAGTAGAATCGCCTCACTCTTCTGGGGGGCGAGTGTTAGGCCGGCACCTCTCATCCATCTGTCGATATCCGCTAGCGCAATATTGGCGTATGTCTCTAGCTCCATCTTGGTCCTGGCTCTGACGGTCACAGCAAGATCATCCGCGTAGGCGAGTAATTCTACTCCCGGTGGAAGATGCTGAATGTTTAGGACGTCATCGTATGCCAGAATCCAGAGGAGTGGTCCAATGATTGAACCCTGCGGCACTCCGGCAGTCATCTCCACCTTGGTGCGCCCGTTTTCGACCGTCCTATTCTTCAGGTAATCGGAAACTAACCGTACCAGATATGGAGGGACGTTCTTTCGTTGGAGCGTCTCCAGAACCACTTTCCACGGGATACTGTTAAACGCATTTTTTTACATCCAGCAGCACCACTAGGAACAAATCCCTGGTCTTCCGGGTAGACTCCTTAATAAGTTCGGCCTTTGCTACTACTTTATGGATGGCCGACAAAACAGACCTATGCTTTCGGAACCCAAACTGCATCGCTGAGAACAGCCCGTGCTCCTCTGCAAAAGTCCTCAGTCGATCCTCCATAATGGCTTCGGCTCCTTTGGCCAAAGTGCTCAACAAGCAGATTGGGCGGTACGACCCGTCGCCCTTAGGCAGCAGTACAAGCTCGGCGGCCTTCCAGCTCTCGGGAAGCTTACCCGTACGAAAGATCTTTGTGATAATATTTGCCACTAGCGAGGAATACTGTCTAAATAGGAATCTAACCGCTTCCGCCGGTATTCCATCCAAGCCTGGTGCCTTTCCAAGCTCGATCCTTTCCGCCGCAGCAACAACTTCGCCTGAAGTGACCTCGGGGACGTCAGTCTCCTCCATTTCACTATCCGCTAGCGTTTCAAAAGCTGTCCGATCAAAACTGGGGTGCTTTGGGAAAAGAGTGTTAATCACCCGGAGCTTCTCGTCTTCCTCCAGATGCTCACTCCTTGCTCCGCCAATCTTGCCCCTGACGATCCTTGACGGCTTGCCCCATAAATCCGAGTCAACCTGCTCAATCAGATCTCGCCAACAAGCTTCCTTGCTTTTGCTGATTTCTCTTCGCAAGCAGCTTTTTGCCCTTTTGTACTCGATATTTAGTTGGTGGGTTTGCTCGGTGTCCCCTTCACTCCTTCGCGCTTGGGTGTAAATACGTCTACGGCGTATGCACTCCCTTCGAGCCAACGCAATAGCGTCGTTCCACCAGAACACTGGCCTTGCTCCTGTGCTGCGCCTTGCGGGTGGAGTAGATGCCTTTTGGCACGCTCTCTTCAATAGGCTGTATAAGTCGTCCGCCGTTGACGGCATTCCGTTGCTCTCAAGCAGCCATTCAAATGCTTCCTTTAATGCGTCGTTTCCCTTTATCCGCCATACATGTCGCCTGGCTTGAGGTGGTATCGTTTCTCTGTGGCCAGCTCCCTTCACCTTGAACTCGATACAGTGGTGATCGCTCAGATTCTCCTCTTCTTTTAGCACTTGCCACCCAATAATCATGTGTGCGTGCAATGCCTTGCAGATTGTAAGGTCAATCCAGGATTCTCTTCCTCTTGAGGAGCAATATGTAGCCTCACCGGTTTTCATAGTCACCATGTCTTCTCTGGCCATACATTCCTAAACAGCCTGCCCCCGGCTACTGGTTTCCTTCGAACCCCACACGGGCGACGCAGCGTTGAAGTCACCGGTAAAGATAACCAGCGGCTCCAAACTGGCCCGCGCCGATATAGTAATGTCATTAAGAAGATCTTGCAGGTCTGCTTGTTGTATTAACGGTTATTTATTTAAATCAGAAAGTTTCCTTAGCGTCCCTGACGTAATAACTGCGTTATGTAATTACTAACGGTAATGCACTGCAGGTTAATGCGCACAGTGGCGCTGTTTAAGCTGAGTATTTTCAGTGCTTCCTTTACGCAAACACACACACACATATATATATATATATATATATATATATATATATACCTCGCGCATGTAACGCTGGCTGTCTTCAAGTCTTTTATAAAGACAACTCGAGTAATCACAACAGCAACTTACAAACCAGCTTGCTCTAACAGGAGCAAGTAGGACCAATACGACCTACAGCAATTGATTAACCTGCAGTGCATAACCGTTAGTAATTACATAACGCAGTTATTACGTCAGGGACGCTAAGAAAACTTTCTGATTTAAATAAATAGCCGTTAATACAACAAGCAGACCTGCAAGATCTTCTTGAGGAGTAAAACTGCCCCAATCGAAGGAGACGGCTCGTGTAGTGCCGCCTGGTCTGATTCTGATCATTTTGTTGCCATAATTACTCGTACCACTTTCTGAGCCATTAGGCGCAGGGCCGTAGTCTTAGCATGGCGGACTACCTGTTACGGCCACTCCCTGCTGATAAATTCTAGTATTTCCCTAACGGTGTCCGCTTGGTCTATCCTGTCTTTGGCCTCCTTTTCTTTTTTCGTATCTTGTTTATTGTTCTGCTCATGTGCTACCATTTTCTGGCGTCCACGAATCCGGTGTCTCCTCTGCTTCTGCTCTAGCCTCCCACCGAGCCCTTATTGATGACTCCTATGCTGTAGATAGTTTTGACGCTTAATGTTAGAGGAAGAATGACCGTAATAAATTGCTAAATGTATATATATACATATATATAAGTTGGGAGTAGGCGAATTGATGAAGCGTTTAATTGATGAAGCGAGGTTTTTTTTAACGAGGATTTTTGCGCTTTTGAATACATGCAGGAATAGAATTGTTCACGTCTTGGAGGGTGGCCCGCTGCTGACGGAAGACCTACAAAAACGATGTAATCTGAAAAAAACGTGCGCTTTTGAAGTCTATATGCGGAACTCGGAAACCAAAATAGCGGGTAGCGGGGTACAAGATCGACATCTAACTACGGCTTTTGCAGCTCACGGATTTCATCACGTTCTGTGCAGCGTGGAGGGTTTTCATGAACCACAGGATAAATGTCAACGCAAACAATGCTGGAGCAGATGTGATCGATACCACGCCGCGGTATGCCCGGCGGTTAGGTCTATAGCAGAACTAGCAAAGAGCTAGATTGTTGGTGTCTCGAAACATTTGATGTAACATAAACACATTTACCCAGTTTGGGTGTTAATATATATATATATATATATATATATATATATATCGTAAGACAACGCCTCGATCTCGGTTTACAACGCGGGAACGCGACGTCCGTCTGGGGCACACTGCTGAAGTGGTCTCAGCCTATGTCGCTCCACTTGCATCCTTAATAAAAACAACTAAACCGGTATTAATACAACTGAAACATGGTTAGGTGTAGGTGGAAGACGTGTGACAAATAGCGAATTAATTTATGATAATAGATAATCAGTACACTAATGTGGTCAAGGCGATTAAGATTATTTCAAGATTATTACGTTTTAACGTTTTGAACGACAGTTATATATTAAGAATGAAATATCGCTTGAACTTATTCTCAAAATAATGTTCAGTCGAGGTGGCATGTTGTCATGCTACAAACGCTGGTCGCAAGGATCGTATTATTTTGAATGTATATGCGATATTGCTCAACTGGTTTTAATTGTTGCAGATTTAAGCTCTCCAAGAATCGAATGGCAGAATATGTCTTTTTTAGATTCTCAAACTATGGAGCTTACAATTATAAATGCTTTTATAGAGGAAAATATATATCAGTGAGTGAAATTGCGCATCCACTGGTGTGTAATTTCAGTAATTTCAACGAACAATGCGTTTGCCACCGATGAGGCGTATGTTTTTAAATATTATTTTCTTCTGTTTATGTGACTCAAGCAGGTTCAAGGTAGGTGTTTACTTTCTCCCTACCAACATTAAGATGTATGTATTCATTTTATTATCTGGAATAACATATTTAAAAAAAGCAATTAAACACCTTTGTAAGTGCAGCCGTGTCCCAGATCTTATCCCTTTACTATTCTATATAAAAAAAAGTGGCACATGTTGTAACAGAGACACTCTCATTAAATTATGCCAGGTCCTACAAAGAGAGATGTCAAGTCCTAATTCATAACTACGCCTGTACATAAAACGGGATCAAAAGCAAATGTTTATAATTATAGACCCGTGATGCTATTATCAATATAATGTAATATATATGTATATAATGATGTATATTTATTTGAAAAATTCCTTGTGGATCTTATGTTTAGCTTTATGTAGTCTGAGGGAGTGCGTGACGAGCAGGAACAAGGCTCTACTAAAGGGAAATTCACAGCAACGCAACTAGCTGAAATTATATAAGATTGAGCCATTAAACAAAATGTAACATTTGACAAAGTAAACCAACTCTTACTAAATTAATTGAGATAAGTATAAATAGGCATACTGTTTTATGAATATCGAGCGCTCTGTATGCAGGCATTAAACAGTTTTAATCAGTGTCCCTCGGGCGTGCTTTAAGAATCATGCCAAAGCCCTTTCCGATTTTAAAAACGTTAAACTTGAAATCATTAAGCATAAACTCTACGCACATGATCTTAACCTTGATAGGTCAGCTGGCACAGAGAACGGGAGGGACATCATACAACCACACAGACTACTGACTCCTCGATTGGTGCACAAAAAATTATATGATAATATCGGTTTGCAGTGAGTTTGAAAGAGGACCACGTTTACACACTTGTTAAACACACAGAGTAAATAACATTCGCGACCTTGGAGTAACGGTAACACCGGAGCTAGATTTTAATATTTACAAATTATAAACTATCACATATTTGTTAAATATTTTATAGCGCTTTTTTTTCACAGTTTTGTAGTTACTGAGTAAGTGCTGTAAAGTGCTTCAAGCTGTGAAGTTTGACGGCCGTTCTTAAAAAAACATATTGGTGCTATTGAACAACTTCAGTCCAAATTTGTTCCTTTCAGTCTAATACCTTTCAATTTTAGCTAATATTCGCAAATACGATATGCGCAGTTCTTTAAATTTATCATCAAAAACAATTACGCAATCTGATCTAGTCGTGGTGACACCAAAATAGTATCACATGTTATCCTGGCACATGGCACGAATGTTGAGAACCATGGACTTATAATAAGTATTTTAAACTATACTATTTATCACTGATTTGTAATTGTCCTCCAAGACTCTTACATTGTGCATGTGTATATATATATATATATATATAACTCTGCTATAATAGCACTTTGGAGTGGACAATTGTCTCTGCGCGAACGTGTGATCACGGGTTCTCTACCCAAGGGTTAGCCTAGTTCAACAATGCGCCCCAAACAGACGCGGCATTTCCTCGTCGAATGTCGAGCGACAGCCTCTGACGCAAGAAGTCGGATGCTCTCGAGCCTCCTGTCGAAAGATTAAGGCTTCTACCTACGCGCCTATCAGCTTGGGCGTAAGAGGGCCTGCAGCTCCCATAGTCTCAAACGTCAACGGACAAAATTCGTGCGGATAATTAACGATAGAGTATTTTCAGAATTTGTTAGCCTCAGCTAACCTGGAAGCATGACCTGTTCGGTCCCCACCTGCACCGACTATCGAAGGGGCTAATAAGTCGGTTACAGTTGCGTCCCAAACAAGCATGCGGCTGCGCTCAAAGGGCGTCAAAGTCAGGCCGTTAGGTCTTTTCCATCACCCTTAGATTTGGGGGCTCTCGAACACACGGGAAGCTTGCCGATCTAAGTGTGCGACTAAAGGTGTCATTTAAAGCGGAATGACCGCCGGCCTGCACACAACGCGCATGACAGGCCATGATAGGCCAACGCGTCCACAAAATCACCACAACGACATCGATGGGGCACGACTAGGTCAACACCAAGCCACAGCCCTGCGCTTATGCGCGTCGTCTCGTCGTCCAGTTCGCAGACAGGGTAGAGCGTGTAACCAAGCCCCAGCCCCTTGACTACTAACAGCTCAAAGGATGGCTCTATCAGCAACTTAAGGTGCTCCATTAATAGTAATTAATGTAGTGGATCACACAACCAGTCCTGCGTCGTTTACGTGCATAGTCCACGTTGCTGTTTCTAATTGCTCAAAACATACCACTCTCTCGCTTGGCAACTGCGCTGCTGCTAGACCGTTAGCTGAGTTGGCTAAACTTGCGTACAAGTCATAATAAGGCCAACTTTGGTATGTTGCTTGTGGAGGATTGATGTCTCGAGATTAGCGGCTCCCGGTCGGTTGATTATATTTTAAAGGTCTTGAAGAAACTGGTGTTGATCGGGTTAAATCGATATTTAGAGTCGATACATTTATTTTTGCCTAATCATTATGACTTTGGCAATGGTAGGTCGACCTCGCGTTGATCACTTATGACAACGGGCCTCCGTATCGGTCGTGGTACACACGCTTTGTCTCGCGGCTTTTCCTGACGTCTCGGCTGTTTCCAATTGTTTTGATAATTTATGTTCTAGATGCTAGCTTGACTGGGTTGCTCCGCGCCGCCTATTGCCCCAGGGTCAGGTTTTTCCTCTAAAAACGGGGACAGCTGACAGATCTCGTCAGAAGGAATCCTCGTGGCAGCAGGTTGATATCATAACCCCTCAAGGCACCGTTCTCGAACCTTTATGTTCCTTATCTGTCTAAATTATATTATATTAAGGGTCCAAGTGGTAAACCGCAGGCCTGCTATATCTTTTTCTTTTGACACAATGCTACTGTTCGGAGCGAATCATCGGAGTTTTGTAAACGGATTTGCACCAGTCCCTCCTAAATGTTGGCGACGTAATGATAATTTTTAACAGCTTCGGACTAGTTATCAATGCTAATAAAGCCAACTTCATGGTTTTTCGTTCCTCGCCGAGGCTACTGTCCTTACCTAATAATCTGTTAGTCGAGACATATTGATTTCCGGCAGACCGCTACGTCTCCGAGGGGGGCTGCCTGGTGCTCGTTCTCCAGAATAACATGAAGTGGCATTCCCATCTGGATTATATTGCACCCAAGTGCTATGTTGTTATATTTGTGTAGAATGAAACTGATTGCGGTGCGCACAGAGAGCTTACTTTAAGTGTACAGCTGCATTGTACAAAGCCGTGTACTTATTACTGCTATGCTATGGTATTCTTCTCTGGGGCATTTTTGACAATGCTCTCCGGAGAGCCAGAGTAATACAGATCAATTCACTTACTGCCTTTTTTCTAGGAGAGAAAGGGTTTCGGTCCGTAGATTTTTCATTCGAGTTAGCACACGCTACGGGTTTCTACGTAAGCATATACAATTTCGCGAGGTATTGCACTTAGGGAGCTCACATTTCCATTACTTGCTGCCCCCAGTCGAACATTAGTTAGGCGTGCAACAGCTTTTGTAGTGCTCTCAATGTCATTAAAGTCTAGTCAACAGTGAGTAGCCTCACAACGCAACACTTCTTTGCTTACGAAGTAAAATAATGGCTCGTAATTTCACAGTACGTTGCCGTTCATCTTTTCAACCTGATCGCGCGCGACGAGGAAGAGCTAGTATGGCTCTAATTACGTCATTCTGAACGACCCTTAGCTTGTCTAGGGTCTTGGAATACGTGGCGTCCACAGAGTAATTCCTTAAGTTAGAATTGGCTTTACAAGTTCTTTGTATACATGTACCAGAAGGCCCCGCTCTCCTTAAACGCACGAGTGAGACCACCACGGCGTAACAGACCCTGACACTTTATTGTCCCATTTCAAATGCTTGTGTAGCATTATGCCAAGATTTTGCCTCCGAGCTGAAAGGGATAGCAGAGCTGCTTACTCCTGAAGAAGATGCCTATTGTTCAATACCCTGAACAAAGGTGTTTACATCCAAAAATATTTATATGTCATATCTAGGTGTTAAAAGAAGAAAAAACTTCGAGATGAGTGTTTACTGCAATGTAGCGAGCCGAAGACCGTAATCGGGCTCGACATTTATCAACAAACGCAGAAAAAAGACGCAGAATTCAGGTGGCAGGCTCAGTTGTTGCGAGTTTGAAGAATTATTAATATATTCACGTGTTTAATAACATCCATTGTAATTGTAAAGCTGCCCTAGCATTTGCGAGGCATTTGTCGAAGTATTACTATGTTTTTTAGTAACTATGAACTAAACCACCTCCGCCCTTTTACGTTTTTCACGATTTAATGGCAGTACAGTAGACAAGTATTAGTCCCGTTTCGTATGTGAAAATCATCACACAAATCTACTGGACGACTATTACCAACACTCGTTGTGTTATCACACCAGCCGCGGCCTGTGACCGCGGGTACGGCGGACCTATTTCTAAGCTGAATCAACGGGAGCTTATTCGCTTTAGCCGCCAGTGGCTGTTACGTTAACACCCTGTCTTCTTGCCTCTATGATAAACGCCTGTGATTCAGACTTCATGAGGACACGGTTCTCACCTGCTACCTACCTGACTGATCCGGCAGAATCGCCTCGGGCGTCTTCACCCACATGAACAAACGTAGTTTGAGCCACGAAGAGTCAGTCAGTGACAGTACAAAACTAAGCATGAGTAGATGAACTGCGTACAGTTCCTTGAATTACATGGTTGTTTGAGTACTTGGAAATACACTTGAAAGCATGCCCAGAGCCTGCATATCAAAAGAAAATAGAGGAGGGAGAAGCCACAACATCTATATAATAGCGATAGACGTACGCGTATGGAACTCTTGTTTAAAGAAGGCGGGCGTAGGAAGCGCGGCAATGTCTTTTGGATAATTGCAAATGAGGGTCGTAGAGTGAGGACGTAGGGGGAGGACTACTCTTCAGAAAACTCTTTATTGAACGTGAACTACCACCGTCATGTGAAATCACCAGATAACATGGAACTTTTTTACAAAGCATGCTTTTGTTAAGGCTTGTCTTTTTCCTCTCGAAGGTAATGTATGAGGTTTCCTCAAAGACCACCGGCTGCGACCGGGGTCCTTGCAAAAAGAGCGCAGTTTATAGTTGGTAGGGCCACTTCTACAGGTAGGGACGGCTATGCGTAGCAAATTTTGTTACGCACTAGCTTCTACTCGCTACATCAAATATTTTCTGTGACCTTTTTCGCACAAAGAGTGTTGTATTTTACTATACGGCCCGTCGTGCTTTTTTGAACTCTTCTAGAGGCGTACATACACGTCACAGGCTGTAGCAGATCATTCCCTTTTTAGCGATCTGGCTATTCCACTAGTAGCACTGAAGTATAATTGGCTATTTTAAGATGTAGGCGGGAGCTAGATTCTCGGTAGGCTCTGCTTGGTGGTGCAGATATTTCCACTGCCAAACCGTTAATGAGTTGACGTACCTTTCTTTTTAAATCCTAGACAAAATGGCTAGGAAGAAGTTTAATTGATATTGTAGGCATGGTAATTGAGATAGGGCTTCTTGCTTTTTGTAGATCCACCAGTTGGTTATTCGGTGAAACAATTATTTTGATGCAAACGCCAAATCTACCGTTGATCTGTATTTTCCATTACAATCCGAAAGTGTACCCTGGAGTGCTTATGAGTTAAAGATCTGCCCGAGTTGCTCCTTTTCTTGATGGGGCTTCACCATAGACTGCGGGCCGCGTTAATGATCCATTCCAACAATCACCTTACGATGGCCACGGGTGCTGCTAAGGTGAAGTTCGGAAGAATTATAAAGGGTTGATCCCGACGTCGAAAGTGGAAGTAGATGATCTTGAATCAAATATTAATAAATATCTTGTGGGGGATACCTTGATTGAAGAGGGATACATTGTTGCTAACGTAGGGTCAGGTTGAGAAAAACGTGTTATAGGGGTTTCAGAGACTAGTAAGACTTTTATGTTGTTTTCGGCAGTGGATGAAAGAGGAGATACTAGATCAGATCACAAGCTCTATGGACTCTGGGGAAGATTATTTGCAGTATCTAATTATTAGTGGTCATTGTAAGCGGTTTTCTAGGAGGTTTGTGGCCTGTTGTTTCTTCGCTGCGCATAACGCCGTTAGTGCTTTTCTACGTTACAGACATAAAACCCAAAATTGGCTGAGCGGCCCTTTGCGGCGTGTCCTTGTCCTCGAAGTTGGGTTGGTCGAGCTGTGGTAACAGTCTCTGGCCGTATAGTTAAAACTCAGACACAGTGAGCACTGTACCAAGACCATATCGTCTATGTGGCACCGCGTCCATCTAAAATGTGTTTATCTTCGCTAGAGCCTATAGGCTTCTGTAAGGGGGGGGGGGGGGGGGGGGGGGGAGGGGGGCAATTTAGTAATGCATGAGTTGTCGCCTCTCCAGGTTCTGTTTAGGGGGCCATTTTCAGTGTTCACACCTGTGTGGACACCTAGTCTTGCAAGGTTTGACGTTTGTTGCGGACGAAATAATTTACCGTATAACCGACTGGAGGATCCACGGAGACCAAAAAATCATATCCGACCATCTCTACGTTATTTTCTCTATTACTTTAACGTTCTCAGGCCCTTCTGCGCACGTAATAACAACGTTTTTTCCAGGCTAAATTACATCCGTCCTCAGAAAGGGCTTTAGAGAAAAGTGCCTCATCTCATTGAATGCTTGCCAGTGAAGAATCTCTGCACTACTAGAGGAAGCCCGTCGAGAATCCAGCTCTCGTTCACATCATATAATAGGCAATCGCTTTGTGTTACTGGTGGATTAGACAGATCGCCAAAAAGCAAAGGACTCGCCACCACTCGCAACGAGCATGCACATGCCGCAATTCAAGGCTTTCCTATCTACGGGAAGAGTACAGAGAAGCACGAAGAGTAGGCCCTCGAAGCTTATTGTAGAAGGGAATCGAACAAAATCCTTGGGACACAAAGTACAATATCGTGCGTAACAAAATGCGCTAGTACAACCGACTATAACAGCGCTATCAGTACCGCCACTACCGGCCGACTATCACAGCGCTATCAGTACCGCCACTGTCGACCGGCTATAACAGCGTTTTTCACGTAGAGACCCAGGAGCGCAGCCAGTGCTCTGTGAAGAGACTTAAGATCTTACATTCGAGCTAATCTTTTTTTAAGAGATCAGAATCGTAGCGAAATGCATGCAGTCAAAAAACACCTGTAATCTCCTTGCAAGTTTTTACTGCATACTTTTAAAAACCACCTTACGGTATTCAAACGCATGATGGATAAAATGCAATCTTGACGTAGCCAAAGCGTACAACTGTATCGACCATTCTATATTTCTTAAAATGCTCCATTAACTGGGCTGCGCACCAGAAGTAACATCTTGGTTTAAATAGTATCCTAGTGGACGCAAGCAATTTGTGGCGGTGGAAGCCTTAAGGTCCGCGCGGAATTGTGTTCACTGGCATGGCCCAGGGATTAGTTCTTGGACATTTGATCTCCATCACCTACATACTGCGGAGCATTTAAATATAAGTAGATTGCCGCCCAATCGTATATGCAAACGACACCACTATTTTGCTTCGTTTCTTACTCTCCCAATTATCCAATAATACGCAATCTTCGACGAAGACCGCACTCGTTTTTTGCCATACAACGGGCGTTGAGACCGAAGTTCAGAACTGGTAATATCTCCCTGGGAGGAGGTAGCTCTTCTACCCCTCTTAGGCCCTCGCTCAGAGGCAATATGCCTTAGCATTGTGCAACATAAGCATATAAAATGTGACAGTTAAGTAAGATCAGGTGTTAGGCTCTGCTGGGCCGTGGTGGCCCCAATCGTGCGCTTAAGGAGAGCCAAAGCTTCGCGAGACGTTCTGGTACGCGTCTACAAAAAGCTTATGGAGCCAATTCTAGGTAAGACGGAAAAACCTTGCGGGCCGCTTAGGCTTCTCAAGCTTAATCAGCTGACATGTTTTAAGTTAACAGTGCTACCCTATAAAGTGCAAAACAATACAATTTTTAAAGGCTTGAAGAGTGTTTTCAATGTTGCCCTTACTCCAGTTCGGTCGCAGCGCTATAAGGGCCACCTCATGGTGCCAGGACTCACCCTTACATGCTGCCCACCATTTGGAACGGGCTACCATTGGCACTTCGAAATGCAGGCCGAACCGTTGTTTATAAACGACAAAATCTTCGCTTGCGGCTGATGAGCGAGGAGACACGTGACTCGTAGTTAAATGTTTCAAGCTTATATTATTATATAAATCTGAAACGTGTATTGAGCTAGTTATACGATTCTCACTCATCACTAGTACTTTTACTTGTGTATATTTTGAACGAAAGGTGACGGATTGCCAACTTTTCAGGCACGTCAACAAAAACGGATTGATGCTTACCAGAGAAAACTTCAATAATCCTTAGAAAACGGCACGTTTGACCCTCATACTGCGACCCGGTAAACCGCATGAAGACCTTTGGCATACCGTCCATAAGTTTGCTCTCCTGCCTATTCAAAGCAGCTAAGCAGCAGTAGATGACTAGTAATAGAACTAGAAGACGCGCTAGAAAACCAGCACGGTTCCCATCGCGATTTCGGTCCGAAACTTCACACATTTGGCTATCATCATCGTATTTATTTCACTCATATTGAGTATGCATATAACATGAACAATTATACATATTATACAATTATACACTCAGCTCCTCGCGGCATGTTATACGAGAGAGGCAGTGCAGTGATCTCTTCGCAAGGGCCAGGCAGGCAGATGCATGAAACTTCGTACACGCCTGAGAGCACAGTCGACAGACGCACTCGGTGTACTCTTCGTGGAAGCTCGTATTCGAACAAACCAGGTGATGATAGCCATGAACTATGTATCTGGTATAGACGTGGCGATTGTCACACGCAAGACCAGACCAGAGGTGAAAGGCCCTGAAAACATCCAGGTCTCTGACCTCTCGTCGGACTTGTTCAACTTTATTTTCCCATTCCGAGATAAAGCTCTCGAATGGTACTGTACGCGGCGTCTTCAACCTCAATCGAATGATCTCGACAACTGGTGCACAGCCTGACATTAGGTACACAAAGCGGCTCCTTGCCCGCATTGACAGGCAAAGTACTCGCTTCATGTACATTGTAAAACACCTTTCAAGCAAACCAAAGTTTGCCCGAGTGAGGTGTTCCCATACTCTGTCAAGACCATACATCAGCGCCGGAACAACCTTGAGGTAGAAAAGCGCCACTGCCGTCGGGACGGACAGTCGCCGGACATCGCCTATTTCTCCATAAAGAGAAATTAGGGCTGTGCGCGCTGTCTCGACGATGTGAGCAGTGAAGGTCGTCCCAGTATAATGAAGCCGAAGCCCCAGATACCGGAAAGAGTTAACGAATTCCAAGGATTGGCCGCCGCAACGTATAACGTCTTTAGCAGCCAATCGACCTCCTCTTCTGAATTTCATAGCCTTGGTCTTCATGGCGTTTATTTCCAGCCCTCTTGAGACAAGGAACACCTCCGCCAGAGAAGTGATGCGCTTGATGGCACCCAGGTCGTGATGAGCGACCACTATGTCATCTGCGTACATCACAACTGTGGCCTTCTGGAACTCTTGTCGAATATAATCAACAAAATCGGCAAGCAGAAGAGTGAAGGAGACGCAGCTCAATGGGTCGCCTTGCGGGGTTCCCACATTTTGCCTTACCTGCAACACTTCCTGCTCACCTTGTACCAGTAAGGTGTCCTCATCAAAGAAACTGGAAATTACGCTCAGAAGAGAGCCACCAACCCCTGCGTATCGGAATGACTTCACCAGGAGATCTCGAGGTGCTTTGTCGAATGCCTTGACGCAGTCTATAAAGACTGCATACAAATGGCCTCCGGGCTTTGCCACAGCTCGCTCTATCTCTGACTGAAGCACATGGATTGCATCACGCGTTCCTCGACCTCTTCGAAAGCCGAATTGCTCCGGTGGAAGGGTCTGGTCGACAACGTACTCGATCCGTTTTATAACCAATTTGCAGAAGATCTTCTTCAGCGTCCTTTCAGACGCTATACCGCGGTATAAGTTTGGGTCTCGTCTGTCATCACCATGCTTACCCTTAAATAAAAGAGAAAGCCTGGCGATATGCCAGGCTCCTGGCATTTGTCCCCTCTTCATGATCTCGTTGAAGAAATCACAAAGATGGTTTGCCAAAAGTGGCTCAGACTGCACCCAGTGCTCATAGTACACTTGGTCAGGCCCCGCACTCTTTCCTCTCGGAAGAGAGTGCAGAACCTGACTTACTTCTTCTACCTCAAAGGGCAGATTCATAGTATCCTGCTCCAATGTGAGCGGGTGCTCAATCATTGGAGCCAGGTGTACCGTCTCGCGGTTATATAGAAGACCGGTCAGGTGACTCGTTACCTGTTCGTCGCTGAGCAGGTGGTTCGCCCCCCTACGAGGCCGTACGACGTAGGCTGAGGGCTTGCGCTCCGCTCTTTCGAGCAGTCGGATTTCCTCCCGCCTAGCGTATTCACGCTTGTGGTCAAGGCATAGCTTTATGTAAGCTTTTCTACTATTGAAGTAGTCAAGCCTGCGTCTGGCTAGCAGCTGTGGTGGTGCCTTTACCCTCGCTTGGCGCAAAAGCTCGAGCACCCCACGGTGGGCGAGATAGCAAGCCTGAGAAAACCACTGTCGTGATCTCCTCTGCCCCGGTCTCTTCCACCTGACTGCACTTCTCATGGTTCTCTCTAGCAGTTCACAACAAGTATCCACATCACAGCCCACCTCGAGGCTATCAACCTCTAATAGTGAAAGGTCAACACGCCTCGTGGCAACCAG
Organism: Dermanyssus gallinae; assembly: GCA_003439945.1. Lineage (NCBI taxonomy): Eukaryota > Metazoa > Arthropoda > Arachnida > Mesostigmata > Dermanyssidae > Dermanyssus > Dermanyssus gallinae. Next base: position 823,193 of record QVRM01002192.1, read on the forward strand.
GTGTGGGTCGCCTTGCTGCTTAAACCAGATATCTGGAATATTTGCGACTGCTGACACCGGTAGGTGCTTCCTTGCAGCCACCTCGAGAACATCGAAGCTTTCAACTTCGCCATCGACAAGGTTGTGAAACAGTAGGTCAATGGTGCTGCTTCCGTTATGACTTATATACGTGTGGTCTTCGCGTGCATTTGCACATCTCAGACCAAAGTATTCCATCAACTGGAGCAGCACCTCTCCTTTATCGTTAGTAGCCCCACCATCAATACGGGCATTGAAGTCGCCACCGACGATGGTTGGCATAGACAGGTCGAAACCTGATATACCGGAACTCACCGTGTCAGCGACCTCTGCCGAGTCAAGATGTGGGGGGAGGTAGAAGACGGCTATGCTCACCCTCATAGACGAGAGACCCACATAGAAATCGTTCTTCCTCACACATTGCGCCGGCGGTAAACGTTTATGTAGGTAGATTGATAATCCACCCACTGGTCTACCACGGCCTCCAGCAGGTAGAACTGCCAGCTGGTGGAACCCTCGCATATTATTGATATGCAGTTCCTCCCGCTGGTAGGTCTCCGTAAGGAGTGCAATGTCCACCGACGTAAGCATGTCAACTGGCGCTAGGTCTATTGCTCCTCTTAGTCCCTCACAGTTCCAAAGAAGCAGCCGCAGAGACCTAGTAGTCTCCACGTTAGCATCTTTAGATCTGTTTAGTCACTTGCGAAGAGCCGGACCGCCAGGCGCGATAAAGCTTTCCATAACCATTTTCTCGTAGGGAGCACCACCAGCCCAACGACGAAATAGGATACCTTTTGGCCAGAACTCACTCTTGCTGCACTTTGCGTACTCGCCGTCACCCAGCACTACACAGAACACGGCATCATTTCCCTGCGTTCGCATTTTGAATACTGCCTTTACACAAATGCTTCTGTTAACGAGCCATGTGTGTAGGTTGACAGCTGACGTTTTCGCCGCCAGCCGTGCTACTCTCAGCGCGCTGAACCTGCCTGGCCCAGCATACACTTCGAGATCTCCTACTCCATCAGCTGCACTGCCTTTCTGCATACGATGCTTTGTTTTGCCGCTCCTCCTCCGTTGGACGGTGACAAAACCATCGTTGTCTTCCTCGTCTTTCCTCGCCTCTGCGGTTGTCTCCGTTGGCGACGTTGCGGCCGCTGCCGCTTCCCTTGCCGTTGGCGTGTTGTCATCCATCGGCTCAGTTTCTTCGATGGTAGTGGCGGTGTTGTTGTTGCCGCCGCTACTGCTACCGCTGCTGTTAAGACCAGCTGCTGTAGCACTGCGCTTGGCGCCGCAGAGACCGGCCTTGCCGTTCTCTCCGGTGGCGCTGTCGTCGATCGGCTTTGTTGGTACAAGCAGATCTCCGCCTTCCGTCAACCGTGACTTCTTGTTCTTCCGCGCTTTCCGTGTTCCGTCCGTTTTCTTCACGCTAACTTTTTCATTTAGCGTGGAGTTTAAACACCCCTCGATGGTTTCGGGGTGCGCAAGTTGCTTTAGGGGAGCCGCTTCATTGCTGGCGACTTGTCGCTGGAGCTCCGTGTGTGATGCCCACAGCTTCACTAAGTTCCACTGTAGCACACACAAACGTTCCTTCATAAGGACAAAGTTGGGTTCCACTGATTCACAGGACCCGCACGACACGAACTGTGTGTCCTCGGGGGGCACGGGGTTTAGGCACCCGCCGTGAAACACAGTAGAGCAGCCTTGGTTACAAATAACCAGTTGTTCTCCCGTTTTAAACGGGAGCGAACACTTTGCACATTCGAACATGACGGTAGCAGACGACATTTGGCTATCAGCAGAGTTCTAAACATAGCTGAAATATAGAAAAAAAGGTCGCATTGTTTAGTGATCCCCTTATATCTCAAAAACACGTTTAATACGTTTTCGTGGGACGCCGTAAACAAAACACTTAACATTAAAGGCGTTTATAACGGGACCAACCCCTTGGAATATAATTTACGATAGGTACTAAGACCCCCACATCCCCCGGGAGTTTATTCCGTTGTCTACGCAGATGATCTTGCACTTATCGTCACCACCTGTGACGAGGATTTTCTCAAAGAAACAGCTTACGGAGCAATGGCGGTCTACGACAATACCTCTACCACTCGCTAGGTTCCGAATTGGCGTGGTGCATTCGCATGCGCCTTGCGACTGGAGGAAACACATATTTGCACGGGTTCGAGTCCCACCGTTGCACATTTGTATTTATGGGGTTCGTTCCCCATAGCAATGCAAAAGCAGCCCCGTGAACGTTAAACGTTGGCCGAGGGTTAGCTTGAAAAAAAAGTAGGTCCCATATTGGCTTCGCAAAAAACAAAGGAAATTTATTCAAATGGCTAGGAGTTTCCTTTACGAAATTTAAACTGACGCCTGGAAGGGCAAATAGTAACACCTATGATATAGAGTACCCAGGCGTGACCTTAGATACGGCTCTAACAAAAACACCTCATATGCGCTATGCAGCAAACACGCTGTCGAACCCTCAGCAGAGCTTTAAAAAAAATCCTTCCGCGCAACAAGGAGCAACCGATTCTCGGCGTCGTCTTTTAGCATCTGTAGAAGATAACATTATAATATATGCCGCACCCTTACGGGAGCTGATGCCTACCAGGGTTACAACACGCCGCCTTCTCAACAATATCTATGGCGCCCATTGCACGAACAGGTAGGACGGCTTTTACAGCAGGCAGACGTGCACTCTCTACACAGACTTCCTGTGACTCCCTAAGGTCTAGACGGAGGGAATTACTAATCAGCAAAATAGACCCTAGGCAAATAGAGCCACCAATGGGAAGCAATCCTTCCGGGCCTTCCTGGCTACTGGACAAAATCAATACTCCCTGATCTTAAAAAATTGTACGATCTTAAACAAGGCCCGCCTACCTATACACTTGAGCAACTGCCACGGTAGTCGCTTTTAGCAGTGCCTACACTGCATTGGTAAAACTGACTCTCTCTTATGCCGTATGTGGAACTCAGAAGAGGTTGACGATGCCACTGCTACGAACGCGGCGCCTTTTTCAACACTGAGCGAGAGCTAATGTCTCGCAACCTAAGGCAAAGAAGTTCCTTGAAATTCTAAGCCCTTGTAGAAGATAATGGATTCAGGTTTATGAAAAAAACATTCGAATTTATTCTTTCATTTGAATTTGTCTCTGAGGGGCAGATAACCGCCGCATAAATTCGAGCAGGCAAAATAAAGTGGCCAGATGAAGTAATCTTCTTTAAGTGCCATTTATTCACAATATTTTATGTGTATTACAACAATATTGCCGTATAGTTCGTAGGGCTGAAAGCCCGTGTACGCAGCACTTTCAAATAACAATACTGTTCCCACCCTCGACTAAAGGAAAAGAACAATATGCCCTCATTTTAGTTGCAGCACAGAGCGCGGCAGTTACAGCCAAATGCTGCCTTGGGTGCGCAGCATTGGGGCATCTGTCCAGGGGATACGGGGCAATCGCCATTTGCTACAACTGCGGCACAGAGGAGCACGCGGCCAACAACGCTAACCTGCTGACGCTCGACGAGCCCAATGTGCGGTGGGCGGAACACGACTTAGAAGACTAGGAGATTGCACTTGTCAATGAGGTACGACTCCTTATGGCTTTTGCTTAACATTTACAGGTCACGACAATCCAGACGGCAAATAATGACGTCCGCGACAAAGACAGCTGCCCTTTACGAAGCTACGGTCTACCGCTTGCATCGGGCTCAGAGGGCCGGAGCCCTCAGGGTTACCGCGGCGGAGCGAACAATTAGCAGAGCATCATCTTTTGTTCTCGCTGGAGGTTCTAGACCTCTAGTACCTGAAAGCAGGCGAGCACCGCCACTCATAGGGTAACCCAGTTCGTGAGCGTAAGAAGAACGAGGAGCGTCGGCATATGGCCGATCTCTGGCAGGAGGAGTGGTTCGACCTACAAGAGGGTACTCCAGGCGTTAGTCTCCGCACCTAGTCCCAAACATTGGGCAATCATCACCAACGACTGGCTGGATCGGTCAGGGGTAAAACTAACCTCCACCACGGTCCTGATAGAACCGGGAAGGCTTTTAGCTCCAAGTGCATCCACTGCAGCAATGGACCCTAAGGCACCCTGAAACGCACTGTTCTAAGGTGTCCAGTATAGGCGGAGCAGCACACACCTCTACTGCTTTTAGTTAAGGCACTGGCTTGAAACTTACGTGCTATTTGCAAGAAAGTGACGAACACGCTCTCGTACGGAAACACAGCATGTGAGTCTTCAAAACTATACAACAAAAGACAACAAGAACCAGCCTTCTAAGGCGCCCCTACGCCGTGGCTCTGGGAAACACGTCCGTTAGTAGTAGGAGTTGTAGCGTCTACTGTTTCCAGACTGTTTGATGTGATGTGCAGGCAGCACCCAGTTGGGTCGTGGGACGTAGACACCACTGGTTTTTAGGGTTTTGAAGCTACACACTGCCGGCCCACACTACCGGAATGTGTGTAATTCGTAGCCGGTTGCCCTTTGTATGGGTCTACCCTCCCCTTGTTCTAAAGTCTAGAGATGCTAAGCGATGTCCTAGTCCTCGCTTTACAAGTGCCTTTTTGTCCTCAATTCTCTTCGTATGCGCCGAAGCATGTAGATCGCCTTATTCCGCTTGCCTGTATCACAGAGAAGATAGGTATTACTTGGCTAGTTACTAATTTTATGCCAGTATCCCTGACAACACCTATGACCCTTCAGGACCTGCTTAAGGTAGTAGGTCATATATATGGGCGTATGTAGATATGCTTTCACTAAAAGCGCGACACTGTTAACGTGCTTAATGTATACTGATATGTCTGAGCACACCGCGTTTCGGTGAACAGAGAAGCCAGCTCAGAAGCTACCCAGTTAAGTTAGCTAATAAATGCAATGCTACAAGAAAGGCTGTCAGACAACTTTGTTGGGGCGGTGACCTCTCCCTCTAAAAAACTGTGAGTAATGCAACTGCAAAATACAGTTTTTTGTTCAAATTTGCAACTAACATGCTATGTGGTACCCATAACCAGAAAGCCTCGTCTAGGTTAACAGCCACAGAGCTTTTGCTTTTATGCTTTTTTGGTCGAAATCAACTGGCGATAGTACTTCTGCCACGGATTTAGTCTTAGCCAAGACCTTTAGCACAGCCACTCCTGTGTACACCGGTACACCGACGGTGGATTTTATATAAATTCTGCAATGCGCCCACTGCTATTTTGCAAAGCATGCAATATATCAGGGATCCAAATGATGACAGCGGCAAGACATAAATGCTGGCGTCCAATTGGGCGACTGAATCCGTTATACTTCCTGTCAGTGTGACATGTCAAAGGGAGAACACACGTACACGCAAGCATCTTAAATTAGATACTTGTAGCAGACTTAATAATAATGATAATACGGATGCCAAACCTTGTGCAAGAGAATGAACATGAAGTTATAGGTACATCCCATGCTTACGTGAGATAGCCAACATTGACATTTGAGGGGTTCCGGTGCTGCGTCGATCATCGTGTCTGTTAGACACACCACTCGCTGTAATATTTTTTAAAATAGGTTTTCCCATCGCTTCTCAATCAGCACACTGCTGGTTTGCACGTATATTTTATAACATAAGCAGTGCAGAGTTATTTCGTTTAGATCGATATCTCCAGCGTGTCCTTGTTACTTGCTAACCGAGTCCAATTTCCATTTAAACATTGGTCACATGTTTTTGCATCTCGTACTCTAAGTTCAGATAGCAGAAAAGGTCCTGAGGAGATTCTCCTTAATGCATGAGTGACATTCATTTTAATAGAATCTATTATTAAAATTGTTTATATATTTTTTTCTAAGTAAAAAACAAATTTTGCGCATTTTTGCTATCATGAGAGGTGTGAGCTCTTGCATGTTACAAGAACTAAGTTAAGATATCGCTCAAATGGATGCGGCCGGTTGGCTCCAAACGTAAGACAAGACCGACAGGGCTAGTATTTGTCTTGTTTATCTAATTAAGCAACACGCCAATAAATATTATATAGTATAAACACAAGCTATAAAAATATGGCCGGTTCCCTGCTAGGGCAGGTATAAATTGCTACGCGCTAGCTTATGGAGTGACAGATAAATAATTTCGCCAGACCTGTGCTGGGGATTTTGGTATATCTAGAATCATGCTAGTGCTTATCTCAACTTGTTTTGGCAAAAATAAAATGCATTACGCAAGAATGGTAACGGAGAAGTGTGGGTCTCCCCCGATGACGATACTAAGTTTTAGCGAGTTTATACCCACTAAACAAATTTCTCCTCTTAATCTTTATATTGACAGTTCGGTCCTGCAGTTTATGGCTGATGAGTAGGATGCTTTAGATTCAGAACGTGCCTTATTTGCAAAACTGCATTACCAGTGCTTAAAACAAAAAAAAATCCCATTATATAAAATAATCTCCGTTAAGTTGTAATAACGGCATAGAATTTTGCAGCAATTAATCTATGTGAAAATGCCAGGACACAATTGAAGCAGTGATTCTGCAAGTCGAAACACTAAGACTTTGGTTTTGCTCGTATTCACAACCAACGCGTATTCATTGAAAGTCTCAACAACCTTTTAAACCGACTCAAGTGAAATGTTAATACCACTTTAAACGTTGCCTGGTCGATCCGAATTAAAATTGTCGTGTCGTCAGCAAAATCTATCGCCCTGTGACTCAGTTTAATAGTTTGGCCCTGTATATGAATACCAAGAAATACTTGCACTGCATAGATCTTGACCGGAAGGATGCCTTTGACAGGGTAGATCATAGGCTTCTTATTGACAAGATGAAGACGCTCCAGGTTCATTTACAGATTCGTAAATGGCGTGTCGCTTTTCTGCACAATTGGTCGTTTCGAGTTAAATGTCCCAAAGGGGAGCTGCGTCTCTTCTCTGCTGTATACACTATTTGTTTTAGACATAAAATCCTACATTCCGTCGAGTGTACGGTGTACCTATTATACGCTGACGACCTAAATATATACATTCCCTTGGACTCTCCTTCATTCAGCGCATACTGCGCGCCAGTCTGCTGTCGATGGCATCTGCCGTTGGAGCATTGACAATGGGATGGTGCTATATCCGTTTCGAAATGCCTCGTTTTGAAACATGGCTTCTTCGATCTGGAGTGTCTGTTCAACGGGACAACATTGCCTACAGCTATTGTTGCACGGGAACTTGGTGCATTAATAACAACGGATCTTACATTTTCTGCACATTCAAGATGCCTAGTCAAATCAGCATATATACTTGTGGACATGCTATTCCGTTGCTCTATCATCAAGGAGCCAAATGTGTATATCTGCTTGTGTAAAGCAATTGTACTATCCAAACTTTTATATTGTTCACCCGTCTAAAGCCCATACTTGTGCAAGCACATAGGCGTGATTGGCGGTGCTTAGAGAAGATCCCTAAAAAAGCTCTGTAGAAGATGTGATATTGAATCGAATGCTGTAAACCTTCTGTCGCTCTCGACTTTACTGAAGCACAACGACGCGTGAGCACTATCGCAACTTTCTATTCAATAAGTAAACGCGCTTTCTCTTATATTATATTATATTTCTTAAGAGTCTAAAGTTTAGTAATATCAAATGCATAAAAATCTTAGACACCCAGGCAAGTAACCGTATTGAAAATATAGGTTAATCACTCTTGCCAAAGAAGCTGTAATAGCAGAGGAGGCTAACATTAACAGTTTAGCCGGCACACCCATGATTCCACTATACCAGCTACCATTCAAGCTCCTTATCGTACCCTTCACATCAGAGGCCTGCAGCCAAGGCAACGAAAATTATTTGGTCTCTTTTGGCCATCGAGTAGAGTGAGTGCTTGGGCTTGTCGAGATCCGTCACTCGTTGAGATCCTCACCTCGACACATTAGACTTATCCGTTTAACGCCTAATACGCTACCTATAATGCAACGAACTATTTGTAAGAGTGCGATACGTACTAGATAGGCTATTGAATACAGAGCGTAGACGATATGCTCGTTTTGCAGGCTATTTGCAAGCCATAAGCCGTTCTGACATATGGCTTGCAAATGGTACGCTAGACGTTGCGTGAAGCAGTACATTCGTTAAAAAGCCTGTACGTCTTTGGAGCGTTCCGAGAATGTAAACCAACGAAAATGGAATCAACGAAAATGCAAGGTTACATTTATTCCACAGAACACATTTTTGTATTTACAGTAACGATAGCGTGGTACGATTGCGGACGAGTTTTCTGCGACTAGAGTATATTACTAATAAGGGGAAGATGCATCAAAATCGCAGGTAGAAAAAAATATCTGGTTTACTTACATAGTGGTGTTAAAAACGTAGCACATACGGAGCAGTCTGTTTTGTGGCATCAAAACGCTATTTCTGACCTGGCACAAAGTCCTTGCATTTGCTTATCTTCTTTTTGATTTTAGATTAGACCTTTAGAAGTTTTCATCGCAGACACACGAGGCTACTTTACAAAATTTAGTCATAGTACGTTCCACACAATTACACCTAGAAGACATGGGAATGGGTGCGCCGACTTTTGACGACTACCGCACTTGGTATTTCAGCATTGCAGGAAGGCGTTCATCATAACCGAATTGTTCTTTTCCATGGAACAGTTTTGAGACCGTTTTTTTCCTATTGCTCCCACAGCGTGTGCACGTGTGAGCCTCGCGGGTCAGGAGCCCGTTTCTATTTGCCACTACACTAGAAGAGATATTGTTCATCATGGTTAATAAATAACAAGATCATAGACGACTACCAATTGTGCTTATGGACGGTGAGAGAGACTTTGAGCGCTCTTTAGGGAAGGCTGCCTGCTACACGAATGGGATTCATCTACGTTTATGCTTTTCACTGATAGCCAAGCGATCGTAGGCCACCGGAAATTGCCTACGCGACAGCCTACGCGAATGCTAACCACGCAACATTTCAATTGTCGACGGGCAGCCCTAACAAAGTAAAACCGATCCAATCAGCAAAAGAATAAAGGACGCAACAAAAACCAACGAAACGAATGCAGTTTCGTTGTTGTCACGCCTGTTCCTAACGACACATACAATATACTCAGCGAACAAAGCCAGGTGTCCGCGCAGGCAATAAGACGCGGGCGATAGTAAAATCGGAGAAAAGCAACGAGTGTATGCAGCCAATCAGGGTGTTTCTTGTCCGCACTTGCCGCCGATGGCAGGTAGAGGGTAGAGGGGCAGACATCATTGTGTATCCCAGAACATGAGGCCACCGACCTGAGACGCTTCCCCTGCAGAGGGAGGGGGAAATGTCCTAGGGACGGTTGTATGGGTGCTGTCGGTCAGGTAGAGCTCAAGTCCTGTGACAGCCTGTCTTTGACATGACATGAGGTCAATCTGCTGATGTATCTGTCGAACGAAGCGGGTGCCTAAGCGCTGAGCGACGCCAACCTGTCGCCACTTCGGGCTGAGAGCCAACGCTCTTCCGGGTAGCACGGACCTGTAATGCGAACGGACGAAAGACAACAACACCGAAAAAGAAGCCATAACGCCCTTCAGGAAATCGACTTCCGCCTTAATTGTTCCTCTTCCCGAGGGGACTGCATATGTGCACGAACTTAGTTGCGCTAGTGCCATTGTGCATTGAAGTTGACGGCTCTTGACACGAGTCTCGATAAAGCTGCTGCAAGGGTCGTCGCCGGTGCAGGTATTGTAGTGACATTTATCAGATATAAAACACATTTTGAGTATTCAATTTCAATTTTTAGATATACAGCCATCGATGATGACGTTATAAACATGTTTATGCTAGATATGACGCGTAGGGCTACTAGTTATTCATCAGGATGTTTGGTTAGATTGGCGGACACTTTCTGTTACTAATTGCATTTTTTTATGACGTTGTCTGAACAGCATAGGTTAATGCATATTTATTAAAAGCGCTTCCGTTACAAAAAGCCCAATTAAGGCAAACATTAAATAATTAATTAAAAACATTAGGAATATTTCCAATTTAGAACTGACCAATAAGCGACAACAAATAAAGTAAGCGACATTGAGCTGTGATGCCTATACTCATTGTTTGTCATCAGCTTTGTAATCAATATATACCATTGCATTAAATGTCTGTGCCCGCGTTAATTCGCAAAGGTGGGCGAGTCCTTTACGCATACTGGCAAATGAGGGCTCAAGGTTTGCAAACTTCTGCCAAGATAGCAAAGAATTCGGATGCAGCTAATCGTTACCATCATGCTGTTTTCTCTAATAGCAGCATAGGAGATATTACAATAGTAATCTAAAAGGCAGTTGAAGATCATTTACAGCCATGCTGTTGAATTACCAATATTAGCCGTTTTAGGGATCCGATAGTCTGCTCCAGCTGAGTGGCTTCGTGCGATCCCCATCAGTGCAAAGTAATTGATCAGTTTTATAACCAAGATGTATGAAATGAAGGACAAGCAAGGATCGCTGGATGCAACTGCCGTAGTTGTTACTTCCGCACTTATGGGAGAATACGATATTACTCCGAGTCACGGGAACTCCACTGAAGTGCGCATGAATTACACCTCAAACAACAAGCCCGCACCGCAAAGTTATGTCAACCGAAGCTTATTTTATTAAAGCTACGTTGGTTGAACGTAAACGTGCCTACTAATGACGTTCTTGTAGATGTGCATGCTAAGGACAACTACAATATATTAGTATCGGATTTTTTTGTTTAGGCTTGTAATACATAAAATGAAAGATACATGTATTAAGTTATAAGTTAAAACGTGGCTTGATGAATTGATCGTGATGTCGAGTTAGCACTCAGCAACTTTTTAGATTAGATCGACCCAGGAGGGGTGGCGGCGTATGTGTTCTATTAAGAAAAAAAGCTTGTGTAAATAAAATTAAATTCTCTGCCCTCGGAAAACACATTGCAATTGATATCCTGACAATCTCAATCTAGAACCCATCGCCAATTTCAATTTGCCTGTATATGATTTGTTTACTCTTCTTTTTTCTCAATTTCACATTTTTTTTTTCAATACTCTCGCCCTTGCCCTTGCTGACATCTTCCTAGCTGCGAACTCTACTATGCATATATTTTTAATCCTAATACTTAATCTTAGCATACTTTGTACTTCCTTTTTTATAAATTTTGACATCCGACCTTCCCCTTCTGGCGCAATTAAAACAATAACCTAATGAACATCTTATCACTTCGCTTTGCATTACATATATATATATATATGTATATATATATATATGTATATGTATATATATATATATATATATATATATATATATATATATATAATATATATATAAATATATGTATATATATATATATATATATATATATATATATATATTATATATATATATATATATATATATATATATATATATATTTATAAAGTGTGTTGCAAAAAATTAGCAACTCATGTTTTTTTGTGATAATTTCGGCTTGGTTTATTTGAATGGCTTGAAATTTTAAGCGCATGATGTACATGACGAAACATGAGTATAGTGTTGATTTCATTGCAATCTCAACATCGGTTCATACAAAAAATAAAAAAGTGTGAAAAAACAGTGTTGCAAAATATTAGCAACAATAGCGCCTTACAGCGTATTTGATTCTTAGCAGGGCTGTATGACTCATTTGAAACTACATATTTTATTCTAGAAACGGGTTTTTCGTCCCTTCTTCTGAATCAAATCGTAAACTCGGTCTTTCAGTGAGTTATTGAGCTGTTGTAAGTACAAAAGTGGAATATGTATTAGTCCATGCTTGCTGGACAGCTTCTTGGAGGTCCGACAAATGATTATATTGTCGACCATTTGCGTAAATCTGCTTTACCAAATGTCCCCAAAGATTTTCAATAGGATTCAGGTCTGGACTTAATGCCGGCCAGTCAAAAAGTGGCACTCCTTGTTCTTGAAAAAAGGCTATAGTGCTAGCCGAGGTATGAAACGTGGCGTTGTCTTGTTGAAAAACTGCGTCAGGTTCCCCAATTCTTCTGAAGTGGGCTTCTAACTGGGAACCGACAATGCGCTGGTACATGTCAGAATTGTTTCGGCTCACAATCTCGACTAGATCAGACTTCCCATTATATCCAAACGCGCCCCAATATTTCACAGAGCCACCACCGGCCACACGTTTCGAGAACCATTTAGGTTCCTTCCGTAAGTCGTGCCAATAGTACTGACAGCCGTCAGGGCCATCGAGATTAAATTTCTTTTCATCCGAGAAGACGATGTTTTTCCACTCGTTATCCCAAGTTTGGTATCCATGCAAAAATTCACGCCGTGCGACAATGTGCTTCGGTTGCAGTTGCGGCATAAGCTTCCTTTTCGCGTATCGCACGTTTTTGTCAGAACTTAACACTCGGTACACTGTGGATCGGTGCACTGGCATTTCCAAAGTAGTCCTGATCCTGGAAGAAGACATTTGGTCATGAGTAGCCAACTGTATGATCCTTCGCCGATCTCGAATAGTCAAAACTGGCTTACGCCCATTGTTAGATCTGCACCTTTGGTTCACTCCAGGGTGTAAGAACCTGCTGATGGTGCTCTTATGCCGTCCTAATCTGGTTGCTATAGCAGTTACTGTATGACCGAGCTCAGCATATGCCTCAATTCTTGTCTTTTTGTTATCCGAAAGATCTTTTGTACGACCCATGGTTTAAACATAAGATTCGTCGTTAGTTCGGAACAACGACTAAGCTGTAGAATATTTTGCAGCTATATAACGATTGATTTAGCTAGACAATATTCCTGACATTTGATCCCTGGGATCGAATATCAGCTGTAGTATCAACTATTCTTTACAAACAAGAGCTGTGTTGTTAGCATGTTATTGTTGCTAATATTTTGCAACACTGTTTTTTCACACTTTTTTATTTTTTGTATGAACCGATTCTGAGATTGCAATGAAATCAACACTATACTCATGTTTCGTCATGTACATCATGCGCTTAAAATTTCAAGCCATTCAAATAAACCAAGCCGAAATTATCGCAAAAAAACATGAGTTGCTAATTTTTTGCAACACACTTTATATACATATATATATACATACCTCTTAATGCCTGGTACTTGGATGACGGCGTTCTAGGCGGAGAACTCCCGACAGTACTAGACGATATTCGAAAAGTCATTGAATTTGGTGTGATTAGTGGCCTGAATCTGAACCCGGGGAAATGTGAAGTCAATGTTACGGATCATAACGGAATTGAACCATTAGATTTAACGGACCTCTTTAGCCTACTCCCTGGATGCCGCGTTGCTGACAAGGCTGACCTGGAGCTGTTAGGTGTGCCCTTGCTGCCGGATGGGGTACCAAAAGCACTAGCCGCCCGGAAAGACAAACTGAACTTCGCCACAGGCAGACTATCCCAATTGGGGGCCCACTGCGGTCTGTTTCTCCTTAGAACTTACTTTTCAGCCACGAAGTTAACACAACAAAGCCAGGCTTTGAGCCGTTAGTAGTCACGGAGCTGGAGCCTGATTACATGCCCTACCCTGTCCACGAATAGGGACGCTTTTGGATGATGAGACGACGCGCATCAGCACAGGATTGCGTCTTGGTGTCGACCTAGTTGTCCCTCATCGATGTCGTTGTGGCTACCTTGTAGACGCTTTGGCGCATCATGGCTTATCATGCGCCTTAAGTGCAGGCCGAAGAGCACGCCACTCGGCTTTAAATTACACTTTCAGTCGAGCACTAAGATCTGCTGGCTTTCCGTGCGTACTAGAACCTCCGGGTCTATCCAGAGATGACGGAAAAAGGCCTGACGGTCTTAGTCTAACTCCCTTTGAGCGTGGTCGCATGCTTGTTTGGGACGCAACTGTATCCGACTCATGAGCCCCTTCGATGGTCGGTGCAGGTGCGAACCAGGCAGGTCATGCGTCTAGGTTAGCAGAGGCTAACAAATGTAGAAAATACTCAGGCGTTAGTTATCCGCACCAATTTTGTCCGTTGGCCTTTGAAACAATGGGAGGACCAGGCCCGCTTACATTGAAGTTGATTCAGCGCGTGGGTAAAAGCCTTAACCTCTCCACGGGAGACTCAAGAGCATCGGAATTTTTGCGTCAGAGGCTGTCGCTTGACATCCAACGAGGAAACGCAGCATCTGTTCGGGGCACATTGTTGAACTGGGCTAATCCCGGGTTAGATAACCCGTAACCACACGTAAACGCGGAGACAATTGTTCACTCCAAAGTGCTAACATAAAAAGTCATTTAATAAATATCAATCATGACCATGGATATATACATATATATATATATATATATATATATATATATATATATATATATATATATATATATACATATATTTTAAATAATAATAATAGCAGCCGAACAATCAATCTGTAGAATAGCGCACTTTTGTACGGACAATTTGAGATCCAGTTTACAAGCCCATTCAAAGAAGTTGCCTAATACTGTTTGTAAAACCGCAGCCTTAACATCATCATCATCAACAATAGTATACATTTTAATATCGTCTGCATACATTTTCATTTGTACATGTTTCGGAACAATGTATTTCAGTAAATCAGTATACAATATGTATATAAGCGGCCCAAGTATGGTGCCCTGTAGACAGCCAGAAGTGGCTCGAGCACAGGATGATAGGCAGTCATTGACACGTACGCGGTAGTATTTCAAGGAGTTACAGAACCGTAGAGTAGCCTGGTCGATAGGCGAAACTCTTGAGATGAGTCCCTGAAGATGAGCGTTGTTGTAGACGTCTTCAGCAATTATACTCTCAAATAGTTTGCTGGCAACAGAAGTAAGCGATACAGGTCGTCTGTCTTGTGCATCAGTTTTGTCCCCTTTCTTATGCACAGGACACACAATGGCACAGTGGAACAGATTAAGTACAGTTTCTGCTTCAGGAAAACGTCAGAATATTAGCGATAAAGACATACATACTGAACGATCGCATCGCTTATATACGAACGCGCTGATACCATCCGGTGTTTCGTTCTGTTTATTTGAGAGCTTCCTGATTTTCAGGGGAGCTGTCAACGTCCTCAACGTATTTGAGATGTCATGCTGTGTATACATCAGGTTGCGGTCGTCGGGAGCACTCTGCTAATTTACTAGGAGACGGATAAGTTGTGGCAAAGACGTCACGGAGTACTTCAGCCTTCTCAGAGATCTCAGTAGCGAACGACCCATCCTGCCTTTTGATTACGCCAACACTGTCTTTTTGAGCCGTTTTCTAACGTATTTGTGGATCGTTGATTGATTTCCATGTTGAGCTATGGAACCCTCCTCGATGATCCTCTTACGATGCATAGCTTTTTGAAGTTACGTCTGAATGGTTTTAGTAGTTGCTTCAACGTTTGAAGTCGCTAGACGATTCGTGAGACGTTGGACAGAGTCGAACCTGTGCACTCCGCCAAGGTTTTGCATGGCACCAACGAATTCTGCAACATGTGCATGTACTCGAGAAAATGATTATACATCCCGTTTGAGTCCGCGTAGGTAGAAAAGAATAAGTTCCAGTAGGTAGCGAGAAGCTTACAGACCATCCCATCGTAGTCTCCGATGACGTCGTCTAGGAGGGTCGGAGTGTACAAAGAAGGAAATAGGCCCGGAGCTATCGTGAAGCTAACCAAGTTATGATCACTGGCAATGGGAGCAGGAGAACAAACGACATTGTCGAATTGATGAATTATTTTACTACCAAAGTAACGTCTCGAGCGAAAGAAAATATTCTAGCGCAGAGAGATGGCAAACCGGTACCACGCAGCGCTCTTGGCCGGGTAGTCGGAGGCCACCGGTGAAAGTCTCGCGAGATGAGTGTACCAAGCGCACGTGGGACCGCGACCCGGTAATAAACGTGGTTATAATAAAAATACCAATAATAATTATAATATAGAGCAAAGAGGCAATATATCGTATAATTATACACCATGCAATCGTAAGACAACGGTCGGGCGGCTGTCTACTTTAAGGTAGTAGACAAACTTTCGATATTCGCCGTTTCGGTAATTCCCCGCAAAGGAAGACCATTTGGCAGCGAATGTACCTACACGCACGTCTTCGGCAGCAACAGAAGGCAGCAGAAGGTCAACCGATTGCCGATTGTAAAGCTGTCTTTGACGCCACGCAATGGCGAGCCAGTGGCGCTGACCGCGAGGGCAGTGAATGATTTCACAGCGGCCCACTTACCCACCCCGTCACCAATGCTCTGGGCTAGATACGGGCACACGAGCTTCCGGAGTCAGATACGGGCACACGGAGAGATCCGATGGTCCGGTGACCGTTGATTTATTGGTGGATGTAAACAACCCGTTTAGGATCATGGAGAACGGACCACGGCGTCTCGATACCCGAAAAATTCCGGCGACATCAAATCTAATGGTCCGTGTCCACCCAGATGATAGAAACCTATTATGTTTCCTATGGTTCGGAGATGACGACGCGTTGACAAGTAGAGGGCTTTACAGGATAACCTCGACCTCGTTCGGTGTTAAAAACAGCCATGCGTCGGTGTGCACGGTCTCTCTCTATTGTTGGACTCGCAAAGCCGGGCATGTGGATTCTACCAATTTTGCCTTGACTGAGATTTCTTTGTACTATTGTTTATAAGTTGCAGGCGTTGCTTTTTTTGTAGTGGCACTTTTTGGCCTGCTTTATTTTCCGAAACACCCGTTTCATCTCTGCGAGCTGGTGAAGTCCAGAGGGACTTTTGTCGTCATGGCTGCATATGATGTGCTTTGTGTCGTGACATTCTGCATCAAACTAGGCTCGTCGGACGTTTGGTAGTAGCTGAAACGTAGATTGCTTATCGTATTGTCTTTTCTGTGCTTTTTATGTCGTCATTGGGTTGCATGAGCTCCGTGGCCTGTTGGAGCATGTGCGGATTTACCTTACGGCTTAGCTGTGGCATGGGTTACACTGTTTCTGGGCCTTGAGGCGCGTAAGCTCAAATCTTACTTATTTTACTTAACTTTCTTGACTGCGATACTGCAACACCCACACATTTTTAGGAAGTTTGTTTTTGATTCTAGTCTATCATCCGTCCGCTACGGGCTTAAAACTCACCGTGAGGCATATCTTGAGTGCACCAAAGGCCGGATATGTTAAGATATCTAAGGTTTCTTTAACGGTCCTAGTGGCAGCACGGCCGCTGATTCTCAGCGGTATGGTTTTTCATCTATTCTCGATAAGCATCGCTTAAGGAAAATTCGATCAACAACAGAAGTCGAACCTGCGCGCTAAAGAATACATTTATTATGAGTTAATATTATTGACTTTTAAATGTAACTGAGACTAAAATCCGCAGAGCGATTTGTATAGTGAAAATCATACTGGAGGGAGTCCAAACAAATCCACTCAGAGGACGGTAAGGGTGGCTAAAAAGGCGACGACGAACTGACGGCATCGATTCATTTCGTGCCAGCCAACGTTCTGAGCAAATGCCCTCCCTTCTAAAGGCCATTGACAAGTCTTGAAGAAATGGCCTGCACGACCGTACCGAAGAGACTCACCAGATATAAGAAACTCGCGCTGAGAAGTTTAGCTCATTGTAAACAGTTATATATTACAGAAATCGTGCATCTCCCTCGGTAGGTAGCCTGGGACTTAATACAATTCTGTGAACGTAAGTTTTTTTGTGTTTTGTACTTCCTGGAATGTTTTTCTTGTTATTCTGATTAACCAATAAAACCGAGCAAGATGGCTTAGTGGCAAAGCCTTTGCCTTGCATTCGGGAGACCTGGGTTCGAGACCCAGACCGGCCACTCTTAAATTGGTTTGCATGGTTTTCAATTTAGACAACGTAAATGCCGGAGTGGATTAAAAATCAGCCAGGACATGAAAACACTGTGCACGGGCCTTACGGAAAAACTAAAAAAATGGCTTTTATGCTTTGAAAATATGTTTTTTATCTTTTGCGGCGATTGCATTCTACGCACTCGAGCTTAATATGAGAGTACAACAAGTTGTGCTGTTGTTACTGATTTTGTGGCATGTGGGTTTCCCGAGACAGGAAAATTACCGTTTTCAGTTCATACAGCCGCTATTGTTATCACTAAAGGGTAGCATCGTGTCCTCAAATAGACAACTCAGTGTGCCTCTAGCTGGGTTAAGGCAGAACGCGCAACAACAACGACAGCAAGGTCAGCAGCTGTAATGAGCTAACATACATTAGCAAGTTATGGAAACTAGAAATAATCGCTGGATGCTAGAAGATAAAGTGCCGGAGGCTGTCGCCCTACAAGCGGAGACCTCATACATATAAGCTTACTTGTTGCCCCACATACAAGTTGCAACAACACTGCTTCTACTAGTTATTAGCTAGTAATTACTACCTTGATATGCTGTTGGAGGTCTTTATTTTTATAGTGTTTATAATGCAACCTAGAGACAACAAAACCGAACAATATGCACACTGCCTCAAGGACAAGTAATGTCTAATAATCGTTTATTGTTTTGTTGATGTTATGGTTAGTGCTGTTTCTTGTGTAGTTACACCTGTCTACGTCACGCATTTGTTTTTACGGAAAGAAAGAAATTGCAGGACAGATCAGATATCTATCATCAGTGAGTGGTCAGAACATCTTGATTTGTTTGTGGACTTTCCGACAAACACTTTGCGTCGTGACACATACACACACATTAAGGCGTCGATCCATCAACCGTAATGCGTACGAACGGCAGCTTATGGCATTGTTGTTTTTGGCGACCTACTAATCAGCACTTTGAGTAAAAGCCCTTGTATCATGTCGGAGTTCCCGTTCGTATTTCTACAAGCGAACGAGCTGATTCGTACATCGAACAGTTGATTTGCGCTCAATAAATAAGGCAACTCCTCAATTTGGTTTGTTTTCGTATAACAAGAAAGAAATACTCTGCCTCTCTGTCTGGCTTGGAACTCTCCGTGGGGTATGCCTTCAATGCACCGAGAGCCGGGCATGATGTCTAGGATTTTCCCAACGGTCCTTGGGGAGGCACCTTGACTAGCGCATTAGTCCCCTAGACCAGGCCGCCACTTCATTTCAACACTATGCAGAAACATTTCATGTGATATCTTTCAAAGTCCAAACAGATGTTGGCCGCGGGAAGAACCTGTAAACTGCAAACATGACGAACATTCAGGCAAATGTCCTCATTTGTTGTTTACAATGGCTATTTGCTTCGTCAGTTAGTATTGAGCTGTAGCATAACTGCCTTCAGCGTCGCACGCCCTTAGTGATGCCCAAAACTGGTCCGACGACGGCCTGCTGTGTTCAGTCGAAAATGGACTACATCAGACCATCGGGCAAACGGACTACGTCACGTGTTCCGTGTACGAGACCAGTGCCCAACGAAATTGAGTAATTTACTTACTATTGTTTCCCACTCTAAGCCTGCCATTGTTTATTGAACAACAAGGACTTGCGGCATGGCGTCATCGCCCAGGTGGTGCTTAGGTTCGACGCCGTCGCCTCACATCAGAATTCAGTCGTAGGATTTGCCCCGTCCTAGTACCGTTTTGTATTTGTTTTTGCTCGTTCGAACGTTATTGACTATAGAAGAGCTCATTTCGGCACTCAATATACCTGATATGTGCTCTCAACGAGATAATGCACGCTCTTTGTCGGGACTCTCAAATTCACTAAAAACCGAATAGTTTCTTAACCCACATGACCGAAATCTCTGTAGTTTAAGTCCAGTGTATGTATAGAGCCGCTGGGATGACTTTCGGTCTTCAGTCTGCTGACGACGCTCCTTACGTTGCCGCCTCTCTTCCGTCATATTTGTCTTCGCTCTCGTAACGATCTCCATAAGAGAACTTTTTGCTATGAAATACATGCAGGAATAGAATTGTCCACGTGCTAGAAGGTGGCCCGCTGCGGGCGGAGGATCTGCAAGAACGATGGAATCTGAAAAAACGTGCGTCTTTGACGTTGCAGAACCAAAATTCGTGAGGTGGACATAGGCATTTATAGAACAGCAGCAATGAGGAACACCGAGTGGCGTGCTAGCGGGGTTAGAAATGGATATCTAAATACGGCCTTTGCACTTTACGGGTGTCATCACGTTCTGTGCAACATGGAGGGTTTTTTTATGAATCACAAGTGGATCTTGTTCATGTTTAATGGATGCCGATGCAGACAGTGCTGAAGTGTGAAAGATGCCACGCCGCGATATGTCGAGTGGTTCGGTCCGTAGCAAAATAAGCAAAACGCTTGATTGTATCAAAACACTTTGATGTAACACAAAGACACTTACTTAGCCCGGGTGTAACAAAAGTAAATATAACGACCTCTACAAAATGAGAACCTGCGTTCTAGCTGAGCATCCCTGAGAGTAAACTTCTCATACTGCTCTCATGTCAAGTCTAAATCGGGTCGTCTGCCTCGTGCTATTGAGAGCCCTGCATTCTAAAAGCGTGTGATCCACGTCATCGGTCTTGCCTGCGCCGCGCAAGACACATACATATGTCTACCCCAGTCTACTCGATCCTCACCATATAGGTGTGAAAGCTGCTCCACACCTGCTTTCTCGGTGCTAATCTCCACTTTGCATTTGCCTCGATGATTAGAATCGTCTCTGAAGAATATGCTGTCTGTAGCTCCGTCTCCGACTTTAGAGCCTCTGTTAGCTTACTTTGCAGCTTTCTCAATTCGAGACGTCCTTCTTCATGAAGTCTCCTGGCTGCCCTGTGTGCTTTACCGTCAGAGCTTCCAATTCGTAGGCTTCTAGTAGTGATTTTATCATGGAGTCTAACCTATAAACTGTCTCCGTTGCTTTTCTCACTTCCTTAGGGCCCGTTTACTCGGGCTTCTCTAGAACGTTCTGGAGCATTCGCTTGACCCCAGCTTCTGCCATGTTTGTGGTCATTTGGAATCCTAGGTGTGACCTTCGAGCCAGTGTCTAGTCCGCCATTATTCTGCTCCGTGTAAGCAGTCGCGCGGCTAGCTTTCGGGGCTCCTTTTAGGAACCTTCTTTAAGAGAGATTTCTCCGTCCATACAGGCCATAAAGAAATTTTCGTTTATAAACAGGTTCCCTAGACTTTTAGCCCGGACTAGGTTACCTGGTAGGCAGTTGTTGTTATATAAATACTGTAGCACTACTATGCATATATACATAACATAACATCACTTTTATTTCACATAAAAGGGTTGGTATCGTTATACATACTTTTGCAAGACAATCGTGACTAATCACCAAATAGGCGAGCAAATATACTGTTTATATACATGATATACTGTTCGTATACGCACGTCCGTCCACACTTCTTAGGGGCTAGACCAGCAACCAACCAAACGGGCTGGTTGGCCGACGGCGGGCTAATCATCGGGGTTAATTTGAAAAACCTAGTATTCAGACGGACAAGCGCATACAGTGAGCTGCTATTCGAATAGCCCGGCCTCCTGGACCGCTGGGAAAAAGAATTCCCGAATGCTTTTACGTCTAAACGTTACTTTTAAAAACTTTCTAAATGAAAAATATTTAATTTCAAGGATATGTATTTTAATTAACAAGGCATAACCATTAGATAGCTGAACTGCAGGGAGTTAGTATTATAATCATGACTTGGTTTGGTGGTGACCAAACCTAGTCATGGTCGCTACTGTCGCATCCGCATTTTGCAGAATTCAACAATAAACTATATACGATATGTATTCTGATCTAAATGCGTTTCATACAGATGCTATCCTTAGACCGAGAAGCACGTAAGGTATATACTAAGTGGTACTAGTATGAATTGAATATTACACAAAAGCCAATGTTCAGCTCAAATAGGCATCCTCGGACTATCGAAGCTAATGTGTTTAGGTTCAGAGAAATAGAAATAACGCAGCAGCGCGCAAGTTGAGCGTACGTGTTACTTATTCACGATTCAGTCTGTGCCACTAGGGCTGGCACGTGAGCCAGGTATTTCGAGCAAACAATGCTACTCACAGAGTCAAACCTAAATCCAATAAAGCAAACGCAATCTTATTGAAAGTCGAATGCGTCAAACAGCTATCTGAGGTTTAGTTATTAACTCTCTTGAGCAAGAACGTTTTATATACACGTACCAACGCAGAATCTTAGCGTTAAATATATATAGACGCATTCTAGTAAAGTGCACATTTAAGTCCGAATTTATTGTATTAACGCAATCCAAGAAGCAATAAAGAAAGATAAAAGATTAAGTTAAAATGATCAGCTATTTCAACAAATCTCTGAAAGCACATAGTTTCTGTATAGGTTCTGTACGATATGGTTTAATTATTAAAGAACGCAATTCCTAAAGTATAATTGAGTTCTATGCTGGTATGATAAACTATGTAGTAACACAACGAATCAATAAATGACGTTGTTACTGAAGATAACTGTAACCACTTTTGGTGTTGATAACCGTTACCTGTTGCATTAAAGGACAGAGTCCCATTTTTTTAGAACACGCCCCGAAGAATGTCTTGTTGAATTTCTACAGCTTTAAAATAATATTTTTAACTCTGCTGTTTTCATTTAGTCGTTTATTGAAAGTAAAATTGTCCCCGAGTGGTAAATAGCCACGTGTCACGTGTAATGAGATGAATTTCCCGTACTTCTGGCTGAAGCTCTTCTAATGTACTTCCAGATTAATTGCAGCATGTGCGTAGCAATTAAGCAATATTTTTGTGCATATGTTGAATCTGCCCATTGTTCTGTGCATGTTGGGTCGCGAAAAACACATGGTGATGCCATGCTCGGCCATTAATTCTTTGAAAATATTCAATATAAATGCGAAGCCGCGTTCTGTCACTATGCTAACACTCTCTGGAGGGATCTCTAGGTCGGTCTTATAACGTTTCAAAGGCTGTCATTGTAACAAATTGTTTGTTAAAATATGCACGCGCCTATGTGACGTTCCACTTAGTTTATTATCTTAGGAAGGTAGTATCTCTCGAGTGTCTTTTTCCAGTACAAAATGTCCTGACTCGTCGTCGCGCACAGTATAGATATACTTTTAAGCTGTCTTAGCACTATAGACATATTTTTTGTTGTCTTGACTCTGTCACCGGCTGAAGATACGACAACGCGGTAAAATATCTTATTTTCAAGATTATGCCAATACTCGATGGTTTTCTTCTTTTTTTTCTTCTCGTGTATCTGCTAGTATTGAAATAGTAATCTTAAAGTCTACGTCATTCGCTTACACCATATCTATCAAAATGTTTTTGGCATCATACTGACTCCATTTTGGGACCAAGCTTACGTTTATTCTAAATTTTTCTTACACAAATACTTTCTTAATAATTTCCTGTCTTGAACCATAGTTCCTGACTAGTAACACTCGGTTAGTTGCTCTCACACAAAACACAGACTGTTCATACCCTCCAAGATCACTAGAGAACCCCCTCGACTTGCAGCTTCGACTCTCATGAGACAAACCTCGCGGGGAGGTAACAAATAATTACTTTAAACAACAAGTCTCATTCTGCTATCACGACCTGTTAACAAATTTGCATTTTCTGGGTACGCTTCCGCGCAGAGAATTAGGGCCACCGGCTTGTGGGAAACTGTCAATAGTTCCATATGGTTCAGCAAATTTTCACCCAATAAGATTTTTCACACATTAATCTTCTACTACGACGTCAATAGCGTCTTTGTGAGTGGATCCTTCATTACCGACAGTCAGCATATATATATATATATATATATTAAAACTTCGAAATACCCTTTAAGGTATTCTTCCTAAACGTTCAACTTAGACAAACCTTGCCGCGACTAAGCAGAAAAGGGGGTCCACTGCCCAAACGCATTTCACTTTCGGCTTTGGACTTGCAATTAGTAAAGTCAATCCAGGAGCGGTTGAGGATCCAAGCGAACAACATTAAGGAGCAGGCGCGACTGAGAGTCGCAATCAATCCAATAAGTGGCTAATGGCTTCAGGCCCTTCCCTCACCGCAGCTGGGGACAATGCTGAACAATACCATACAACGCATCATCTCCGGCCTGCGTTTGGAGCATATAACTGTGCAAGATATGACCCATTGATGTCTTCTACGGGTGAGCATGGTCTCGTTTGCAAGAGGAGCGCCGGTAGGTTTTCACGGCTTTGAACGACGTAATACATCGGGCAATACACTCAGCACCCATGCCTACAGTCAACCCACAGACCTGCAGTCAAAAAGCCAACCAGTCGTATCGTGTATCGTGAACTGGAGCAAAACTTTATCGTTCAATCAGTCGCCTTCGAGTCATTGGGTCCAATGGGAAAAATCACAAGGAGCTTTCTAGAAGAGCTGGAATCCAGAGGCGCTGCGTCAACCGGCGACATGAGGCCATGGCAGTTTTTGTTACAACGAATTTCGGTTGAAATTCAACGCGGAAACGCTGCGTCGAGAATTGGATTATTGTCCACGGATAAAAGACTCCCTATTCTGCTAGAGCCGAATCGAGCCGGCGTCAAAAATCTACGTGCAAAATAAAACTTAAACTGTATGGTATGGCAGGTGCCGTAGGCGAAACATCCAAGCAGCGTATGTACAGCCTGTATCCTCATTCAACATCCCTGCACTGTTAACACAAGACCCCACAAAAGTTCGGCATTAAAAAACGGCTTACGGTTAATAAATCGCAAATCAAACCACCACCAATATTGTATCAAAATTATCTCTGTGAAGGGTATATTTGGGGTGTTCTATAAACGTTGACCGCATTAAGTTTTTTTGTTTGTGGAGGAGGGTTAAATGCAGTTACGCACTACCGCTACGAGTAGGATATAATGCTTTCCATCTCGAGCTGTGTGGGACTCGACCCCAGCGGATGGATGTTACGCCGCTGAGACCCATACCCACTCAACGCACCTCCCCTCTTAAACTTCACTCTCTGATGGCCCATATCTCCATAGAACAGTGATATGGGTTATTAGGAGAAGTGACGAGTGCCCTATCAGATCAATTGGCCGGGGTCACTCACGGGTTCCTTCACCTGTCAAGCGCACTTTGTCCCAGCCCTTGCGAACCCGTTTGATTCAAAGTTGCGCTTTCTTCAGCCGTGCCGGCCTCAAAAAGATTCTGTCTCTTCTTGCATCGTCTGTGCTTTGTTTTTAGCACCTCTTGTGCTATGTACTTCCGCTCCCCATTCCTATGTTTGGGTCAAACGCAGGATGTATTCCACAAAATATTTTAAACAATTCGCGGGGAGACCTGTACTTCGAGATGGGTGAGTCCCGCTCTGGACCATCTCTCGCGAATCTGTCTAATTGCCATGGTTCTGGCCTCTTCCCATGCCTGGCACCTGAGGAATGTGTGTTGTAGGGTGTCTTCCACGGCTTCGTTGCAAAAAAAGGCATGTTTCTGATGGGGGCCTTCCCTATTCGGTAAAGTATGACTGGAAGTTGCCATGTCCCGTGGGAACCTTCGTTAGGTAGAAGGTTAAGTCC
Organism: Dermanyssus gallinae; assembly: GCA_003439945.1. NCBI lineage: Eukaryota > Metazoa > Arthropoda > Arachnida > Mesostigmata > Dermanyssidae > Dermanyssus > Dermanyssus gallinae. Next base: position 848,525 of record QVRM01002192.1, read on the forward strand.
CCTTCCGGCCTTGCTATTCACGCCCGTATGTTTGAAAGCAGTTTGCTTAGACTCTTTCCGGGGGCACCAAAGGGAATAGCCTCCCACTCGGTTTGCCAGTCCTCTATAGTGGCGTTTCTCTCTCGTTCTGTGTCGCTCTCTGTGGGTGTGCCAATATTCCACAGGCGTGACCGCATTAAGTTCATTGAGCGTGAAAGATAGGAAACTAAATATACTGGAATTGTTCTCAACGTAATCTATATATATATATATATATATACGTTATACGACTATACTGGATTAGTCAGAAAATTTAGTGAATCGGATCGTATTTGATCCGCTGTGTTCGTTTGCTAGCAAAGGAAAAATGGCAGCTACAAAGGCCAACGTGCGTGCAACTCAGCTGTTTCATTACCACGAAGTGCTGAAAGCGGTTAACTCGGCGACATGTGGTGGGTTGGTCGCTTTTGCAGTGAATATTTTGATGTTACAGATCATCAGCACTATTAGTTGCTCAACCTGCTCTAACAAGCTATCTTCGAAAAGCGTTCCAAACTGTGCAATTTTAGATGAGTCGCATTCTATTATGACAACGCCCGCCCGCGTACTCCTGTGGCCCTAAGTTGCTGCTTACCCGACCTAGGTTATAGTATTGAACTTGCCCCTTTAAATTAATATACGTTCCGCTAACTTCAGAATTATCTAAGATAAAAAAACTTCAAATATTTTGGTATCAACATCCACCGTGATCAATGTTTGTGCATCTAAAAACGAGAATTCTGGAGGGTTACAGTTATCTCATCATTGGGAAAAGCTTATAAAGAAAAAGTAGTATATATTATATATTATTATTTATTTATTAACACCCGGGCTGGGTGAGTGTGTTTATGCTACATCACCGTTTTTCGACACAACAATCGATCTAGCGTTTTGCCAGTGTTGCTATGGACCGAACCGCCGGACAAATCGCGGCGTGGTATTTATCACATTTACTCCAGCATTATTTGCATCGACGTCCGTCTTGTGGTTTATGGAAGCCCTCCACGTTGCATAGAACGTAATGAAATCCGTGGGCTGCAAGGCCGTTGTTAAATGGCGATCTTTCCCCCCGCTAGCTATGATTGATTGATTGATTTATTATTCGCTTGGCATTCATACCTAAATACACATGTCACCCTTTTTTATCAGGGGCGCTTAGAGCGGCAGCATATATGTTACCTATGCATCTGAATAATCAATGTACACTTCCATACCTTCTGAGTATTTGCTTTCCATTGGGACAGCCTCTTCTTTGTAATATCGACCAGGTCCTTTCTAACGTTTGGTCCTAGAGCTAGGGCATCCGACAGCTCTATATCTCTGCTTCCCCCTAGGGCTGTACATTCTTTAACAATATGCTCAATTGACTCATTCCCTAGCCCACATGCTCGACATTCTGTACTTTGTCCCTCCATATATTTAGCTCTTTGTATCCTTGTATCCAACATCCCTGCCCTGGCATCTGCCAATAGCCCGCTCGCTCTTGAATTATCGTATACCCATTCTACCCCGCCCCTTTCCGTCTTTTCCTTTCCATATATACTTGCCAAACTCGATCTGGAACCCATCGCCAATTTCCATTTGCCTGTATATGACTTGTTCACCCTTAATTTCACCATCTTCTCCGATATTCCCGCTCTGGCCCATTGCTGACTATTGTACCCAATCTCCCTAGCTGCAAATTCTACTCTGCGATCCCACTTCGTTTTCATCTTTAGTGCCGTCTTTACCAGTTGCATCTGTTTAACCCATCTTTTATTTGTGACACTTTTAATCCTAACACTAAATCTTAGCTTACTTTGTACTTCCCTTTGTATAAATTTTGACATTCCTCCTTCGCCCTCAAGAAATTCCCTAGCGCAATTAAAACGGCAACCCAATGCAAATCTTATCACTTCTCTTTGTATTGTTTCTAACTTCTTTCCTAACCCCGCGCTGTGGACCAGAGAGGCATTAGCAAAGGTCAATCCTGGCACATACATGGCCTTCCATATATTCCTTGTTACTATATATTTGTTAAACCCCCAGAGGCCCTTACACCTTACTGCATTTCTTCCTCTTTCAGCTCTCTTCCTCCGTAATATCTCTTCTTTTTCTAGATAATTCCCCCCTGTAGTCATTGTCACCCCAAGATACTTGTACTCACTTTTATACTCCAATTCCTTCCCCTGTACTACAAGCTTTCTTTCCTTCCTAATTCCGTTAAATACTAAAATTGCGCCCTTTTTTCATTAAACACCATGTCTAGTTCCTCCGCTGCTTCCCCACATGCATTCAACATTTGTTGAACTTCGCTAGTGCCCCGCCCTAACACTACCATATCATCAGCAAACAGCAGCACAGGTGTCTTGATATATACACCTTTTTCCCCTATCTGCCACCCTAAACCCGTTTTATTAATCCTTCGCGCTATTCTCTCTATATACATAAAAAAAATAACCGATGACAACGGACAGCATTGCCTTACCCCCTTAGCGACTATTAACTCTTTAGATTGTTTGGCTGCTATTATTATTCTTACCGTGTTATTTCTGTAAATTTCTTCCAGCAACTCTACCCAACTTCTCTCCAAACCCTCCTCTAGCATAATTTTATACAACTTTGTTCTGTCCACCATATCATATGCTTTCTTAAGGTCTAAAAATCCTGCCACACACCCTTGTCCCCGCAATCTCGATGTTTCGACAACCTGACTTAGTAGGAAAAGGTGATCGTCTAGCCTATATCCTTTCCTAAATCCGCATTGCCATTCTCCTATTTTCTCATTTGTCTCCAGAATACACTGCAGCCTATTCTTAAACACTTGCATAAATATTCGATACGCTATAGGTGTAATTGTGATCGGTCGCCTATTTTGTAGAGTGTCATTATCTACCCCCTCCTTGGGAATAAGAGAAACTGTTCCCTTGCGCCAACCCTCCGGGATTTTGCCCCCTCCAAATATATTATTAAATTGCTTCGTTAGATAATGCACGTACTCTTTTCCCAAAGCCTGTACAATTCCTACCGAAATCCCGTCAAGACCACACGCCGTTTTTGGATTCATTGTTCTTAACACGCTTTCGATCTCATCTGCTGTGGTTGTAATTTCTGTGCTAGTTCTTGTCTTTTCTATACTGCTCACGTTAGTCGTAAAAAGTAGTGCTTGTAACGCGGTGTCCATTTCATCTATTGTGTATGTTCTGTCCTGGACGTTATTTGTCATCCTTGTTTTTTCCTGTCTGACATAGTCCCAAAACTGTTTGGCTCGCTGGCCCTTGGGGGCCCCTAAAATCCTGTTAAATTCTCTCTCGTCTGCGTTTTTAATTGCATCCTGTATTAACATTTGAGCTTCATTATTGGCTTCCTTGTAATTTTCCCAATACTTTTCTGCCTTGTCTGTGTCCCTTCCCATTACCTTTCTATGCTCCTTACTCCACCTTTTCCTTTCCATTATTGCCGTATTTATTTCATCACTCCACCATCCTCGTTCTCCTCCCTTTTGAACTCTCCTCCCTATCTTACAACACTTGTCATATGCCTCCTTAATATTCCTATGCATCTCGTCTACCTGCCTTTCCCCATTTGCCACTAAGAGCTGTTTTATATATTCTACTTTCTGTGCCCATTCGTGTTTATCCAGACATTTCTTTTGTACAACTACGCGTCCTGGCTTCATCTTCCTCCCACTCACTTCTACCCAATTATGATCACTTCCAACATTGTATGTTTTCTCTTCGTCTATCTTGATTTCTTCTACCCATTTATTTATTTTACCCTTCGTCAGTACATAATCTACGCATGACTTTCTATCCCCCTGCGTGTACGTATATCTCCCTTCTACCCGCGGGTCCAAATTTAAAATTTGGGCCTTACTCGACTCTGCTAATTGTATTAGTCTTCTGCCCGCTCTGTCTTCTCGTCCATCTAGCTGTTCGATATGTGCATTCCAATCTCCCAAACATATTACCCCTCCTTTATCCTGATATTCCTCCATTACTTTATATACTCTTTCAAATAACTGGTCATCTTCTTCTTCCGTGTTGCTTGGCGCTCTGTATACCCCCATTACGGCCCCGATTGTCCCTTCCATGCGTATCTCTATAACCACCAGATCCTTCATTTTGGCATTCACAACTTCTTCGCACGAAATAGCATCCCTAGTTAATATTCCAACTCCCCCAAACCTGTTTTCTCCATTGTCCGTATTCCGATTTGTACCATGCCAATTATATCCCTTTAAACCCGGCGGCACTTCCATCTCCCGCAAATGCGTTTCCGTTACTATCATGATATCCACAGACCTTATTGTTAGTAATTTATATAATTCTTCCCACTTTCCTCTTCGCCTCCCCCCTCTCATATTTAGCATGGCAACCCGTTCAAAAGGAACATTACTCCTAGGCTTTCCTTTTTCCCTGCTTCCTCTTTTGCATCTTAGGCTAACCTTCATCTCCTCCCCTCGATGCCACTGATGGCCAACCGTCTGATCACCTCCAATGCCCCCTTGATCTCCGCTGCTCCTATGTGTTCCCCCTCCCTCGAGAAAGAGCTCCCGCTGTCCCGTTTCCCCCTGTACCTGTTGTCCCACTCTTCCCTGTATCCATGCTGTCCCCTCATCTCTCTTATGTCCCTGTATCTGTTGTCCCATCCTGTGTGTCTGTAGCGTACCGTTTGCCCCTCGTTTAAATGCCCATACCGCGTGCCGGAAAAATTTGTGTTTGGGACTCGCATTTCCGGTGCGCTGCGCTGATTTTGTTGATTCCACGTCTGCATCCCCCTAACGTGCTCTGTTGCCCTATATCCTACATGGGCATTGACTACTTTAATTATAGTAGGCCTGACTTTGTGCCAATCGCACGCTCTTTTGCCAATTGGCCGTGCCGCTAGTACCGCACCTACCTCCCCGTAGTGCACTCCATCAAAGGCCATGGCCCTTGGATTGTCTTGAATGTATTCAAGAGACAAGTATTCGTAATTCGCTGCTCTGACCAACTGCATTATTTTTCTATTGACTGCCCTGCACGTACCCCGATAGTCCCGCCCATCTTTAGTATCCACGACCATTGGAAGCGAACACACTGTCAGTACTACGTTACTCCGTTTGCAAAATTCGATCAGGTTTTGTATGTGTGTGCTTATCTCATTCACAGCACCTTCTATATCCCGAGCCTGAAACACATCTACCAGTCCCCCATGAAACACTAGCCTATGTTCCACATTATTGAACATTTGAATATATTGCTTTGTTGCTGCACCAATATCCCTTACTCCTCGGCCCCTCATAGTGATAAAATAATCTGGCGATCTCGTTTCGGCTGCTCTGTTGTTGTCGTCTCCTGCATCCTTTCGCCTCCGTCGCATCTTCCTCTTCGTCTTGTCTTTCTTCTTCCTTTTCGTCACTGTGGCTTAAGTCTAACACCACTGTCTCCTCTTCAACAGCGCGCCTCTCGTCTTCCTCCTTTTTTCCCCGGATTTATTTCTCCATATCTTCGACATTTGCCGCTACCGTTGACGTTGCTTCCTCAACAGCAGCTAGCCTTTCTCTTAGCTCATCAACTATTTCGTTGTTATCGCCACCATGCCGCTGTTTTTTATTATCATTCACCTTTTGCTTGATTTCTTCGATCATTGCGGCTAATTCCTGCTGTATGATTACTGCGCGCCTCTCCTTCTCCTCAACTTGAGCCTCTCTCTCTTCCATTCTTGTTAGCCTCTGCTGGACATCTGTAATCATGCTCTGCCAGCGATCCTGCATAGCTTGTGCTGTATCGCACCATGTCTTAGCGCTTTTCTTTGCCAACTCCATTTCCACTGTCATTCGTGTATTCATCTCACAGCTATATATATATATATATATGTATATGATTGACTAAAATGACACCGTAGTCGCCAAATTTATCATATATATATGTCAGAAAACCTTTGAATAGTACAAATATTCTGAGCCTGTTAGACCTACACTGCGGCAGCGGAGCTCGTACTCTCTCAGAAGCTTCTCTCATTGACGTCGTGCTCTATGAGGAGAGGGAGGCAGAGATTCAAACACGCTGCTCCCGCTAACGGCCGTCTGCTACGAATGTATGATATATGAAATAAACGGATTATCAGTCGTTGTACTTAACCGCCAAGAACGGCTTGTTTACTCCCGTAAATAGCAGATAGAAATCCACTTATTCGCTTAAACAAGGGCTCCCCCGAAACTCTACATTGGTGCCGTGACCAGGATTCGAGTCCTTTGTTTATCCTGTGTGGACATCGTTTGCTATTTTCATGTTTTCGGGTGTTTTTCGTCGTTTTGAACTTTGAGTGAATCGACCAGGAGCAGGCACACTGCTCACGCGTTTCGAGTGTCGTGTGTCTCGTGAAATCTTGCTCACAACGACAACTCGATCATGACTGATCGAGCACTCACCTGTCTACGGCGCTTCCGGACAATCGAGCGCAACCGTTTAAAACTGTACGCCGAACGGGCGCTACTAATAAGAGACATCGCGGCAGACCAGCGGGACAAGGCCGAGCTGGTCAACCTGCAACGAAATGTCGAAAAACGGCATCAGGCGATGAGCGACTACGACGCTCAGATTGTTGCTCACAGTAGTTTGCCTGAAGAAGACCTCGATCGTGAATTTGAAGAAAGCGATGAGCATTCAAATGCGGCGCTGGAATGTGCAACACTTCTTAAACAGTTAATTGACGAAGTGAATTCAGTAACCGCTCCAGTGATGCGTAACGGGATAACGGACTCGCCCTCGACATCAACAGCAGCAGCAACAACCACAACATCGTCATCTTCGATGCCAAGCCAGTTCATCATCAGTTTTGCCCCGCCCGTTTTCGACACGTCCCCTGAGGTGTTTGATGGGGATATCTTGCGTTATCGTGCTTTCATTGCTCAGTTTGATAACTGGGTATCTCGCAGCACAGGCGCCTCGGCCACCGATCGTCTTGTAGCTCTCCGAAAGCTACTGCGTGGTCCTCCAAAGCGACTAGTTGACTCATTGCCGGTGAACGATGTCAGCTACAAGGTGGTTCTTAATACTGAAACAATTCCTTATCCCGAAAATTCTCTATAAACTGGTCGCTGGTCCCCGACCGTCTCAAAAATTCCTCCTAGAACTAGACTGTGAGATCAGGCGAACGGTGAAGTTGCAGTGGCTCAAACTCGAAAACAGCGTGCCAAACGCCTTCCTATACGCGCACATCTCACACGGCGGTCTGGACATCCCCTGTCTCCGTACACTAATTCCCAGACTTCGCCTCTCCCGCCTCACTGCCCTGAACAGATCATTCCACATAGGCACTCAATGGCTGCTGTCGACCGAGTATCACAGTAAGGAGCTGGCGAAAACCAGCGCTCTCTGTGTGTTCGATGACACGACCATTGAAGACGCCGCACACGAGACCGAGTACTGGTCTCGTACACTACATAACACAGTCGATGGGGCTCACCTGAAACACACACACCTAACCCCTTTTACAAATGACTGGGTCAAGGGTACTCCTTACCTATCCGGTAGGGAGTACATAAACCTGATTAAGTTAAGGATCAACGCACTACCAACGCGTGCCAGACTCGCAAGGGGTCGCCCCGGGTACGACAAATTTTGTCGTCATGGGTGCAACGCTGTCGAGACGCTGGCCCACATCGCTCAAGTGTGCGATCACACCCATCGCCCTATAATCAAGCGCCACGATGACATATGTGAGCGAGTCACCCGCCTACTCCGTGCTAAAGGAATGCAGGTGGAACGAGAGCGCACCTTCCGAAGACCCGCCGCACCGGCTCGGAGACCAGACCTCGTCATAACAACACCTACGAGGGTCTGGGTCTTGGACGCCGAGGTCTGCGGCCCCTCAAGAGACCTTGCATTGGCCAGACGGGATAAGATCAGGAAATACGATATACCCGGGGTCAGGGATCAACTTCCCAGCTCGCTTCCCCACCGATTCGGGTCCATCACCGTGTCGATGACCGGTGTATGGGAGCCCGAGTCGGTGAAGGATCTCCTGACTCTCGGGTTATCGAAGAAAAACCTGATCGACCTAACCGTCCTGGCCATGCAGGGTACCCTACGGGTCTTCCGGGCGCACCGGGACCACAAGAGCTGGGTCCGTCGCGGAGGAGGAGCAGGCGAAGTCACCGGGAGGCGATTTTAGATTATTTTTTTAGGCGGGCACTGCCTCAGTGTGCAAATGTGCAATTATTGAATAAATTCAATGTTGTATTCCCTGTTGGAAGACAATTACGGAAGACTGGACATCGTCAGGCAGCAACTGATTGCGTCGTTGCAAAAACTGCCAAGAGTGAAATCGCAGTTTGACACTGCGGGTTTACGCCAGCTTCTCAACTTCGTACAGTTCGCAGTGCAGTCGTTGGATGGACTCGAGAGTCCGTTGCATACGTATTCTTTGTCGTTTAAAGCTACACTCCGGGCAGCTATCCCGTGGAGGATTGTGTTTGACCGAGAATAGAAGATTGTCGTCTGTACACTCTGCGTCAGGCAGCTCTGCTGACAATGATTCAGTACCAGGCGGTATCGATAAATTTGCCGCTGAGGCCGCTGACGAGATCCGCCAGTTGATTGATTATGTCAGCCGGTATACGTCACTGCGCGAAGAGACAGCGATACTCGGTCAGCTAACTGACGTCGATGAGAACCGAGAGCGACGCCAGTCTGACGCATCGCAGAGGCAGAAGAAAACGGACTATCATGGTGGCAACCGTTTAAAATCGACCGTGTCAGCAGTAGCAGTACCACAGCCACGCAAGTTCGCTCCGTGTCTCTTCTGCAGTGACGCTAAACATTCGTCGTCACGCTGTGCTGCCGACTTAACGATCGAACAACAGATGAAGATCCTTCTTGAGCTGAACAGGTGTCATGTGTGTTTCCGTCCTCGCCACGTCAAGCTATCACAGTGTGCTGGACCCAACGTCGGGTGCCGAGTGTGTAACTCGAGAGATCACTATACCTCGATGCACAGCACAACTATCTGCAGTAACCATCCAGTCGCTGCTGCGAGTGATCTTCACAAGCGCGGAGATAACCAACATTCTCTGGTCTACATGGCAACTGCGTTCCTCACGAACGCAGGAGGTTGCATTCCTGTGCGCGTCTTCATGGATTTGGGGAGTAGTTCGACTTTTGTTACTCCAGACGCGCTCAAACACTTACCAGACGCCCAGCCAGTTTATCATGCCAACCTCAACATCCAAGCATTCGCCAGCACTCACGAGATATCGTCGGCGCGCTATAAAATCACCCTGCAGAGTACGCATGACGACACACGGGTCGACATATTCGCGTACAAACATGATTTTGCCGTAAACCCGACAAATGATTGCACTCCAGGTGTACTCGAGGCGATCAAGAGATTCTCGGCAGACCACCCCCTTGCGGATCGATCGCTATTTGGCGAGCAGCCGGCCTCACCTCCTGCCGTACTAGTTGGAATTGATCAGTTTTACAAACTGGCGTTCCTTGGCCGCGAAAAACGTGTCGTTGATGGTCTTTGTTGACTATCTTGTCAACCGTAAGCTCTCGTCTATGTCACTGTTGCCCCGAATTACCGTACTATTCTACACCAAGAGAAGAAGACACAAGCACTTTGCTTTACTAGTTAGCTACCGTCTCTCTGACGGCTCGATTGTGTAGTCTTTATTGCTGCGATGACGATCGAGGAGTGGTTGTCGTACGACTACCAATCATACAGTGATGGCCGTTGGGGTTTTGAACTGAATGCCGCCGACGCTGGTTGCCCGCGCAAATGAATGGATTTCAAACAAAGGTACTCAACGACGGCAACAGATACGGCTCTCATCATATAAATGCAACACTCCCCGGGAAAACGGTCCCCGTTTTATAACCTCATAGCCGTTCTAGGCGCGTAATCTACAGTTAAAAACTGATCAAGCTGCTCTGGAGCGTTTTGAGTAGAGCGGCCTTTATCGAGCGCACCAGACGTTCATAAAAGCCACCATGCCAAGGAGCTATGGGGCAAATTAAGTTCCAGGTTAGGCGCCGCTCGCGTATGAGCCCCTGTATTTGTTGGTCCTTTACGGCATTAAAAAGGCGCTTTATCTCGGTGGATGCCTTGACAAATGTTCTGGCGTTGTCAGATATCAATCGTCGACATTCAGGCGCTGCAGCGAGAAATCGTCGAATCGCGAGATGAAACGCCGGAGTAGCCATCGTCGGCACTACCTCCAGATGTATAGCGCGAGTACTCGCGCACTTGCCTAATATAGCCTTGATGACCTGGCGTCCCCGCGTGATCCAGAATCGTCGTCTAAGCATAGACAGTATAGTCGCCACATCGAAATGTGCGTTAACGCGGTGAGTCTTGACTATCAGAAGATGCGCGAGACGCGACTCCCCAGGTATAACGATTAGATGGTTTTCATCATATGTCAGGTGTCGAGCTTGAGTTAATCTGGTTCCTATGCGAAGGAGACCACCATCATCAAAAAATAGTCGATAATTCGACAACTTCGATCTTGTTGACACGCTATTTCCGGTCAGTACCCACGCCATCTTCCCGAGGTACTCCTGTTGACACCACCGGAGCAGTAGGAGCTCTGCAGAGCGATCGACGGCGGCAGAATTTTGCTGAATGCGGCCGAATTTCTTGCGAACGAACGTGATTACGTAGCTTACGACGCGAACAGCCTTGTCAAAGCTGCTGAATCTGTTGAGATCGAGAAGCGTGGTGTTTATGGTCTGACCGACCAGGGCGGCGGTGACCTTTAGCTCATCTAACACCGGCTTCAAAGACGAATTTGGAAGCATCAGCTTGTTCTTAGAATCCATGCGGTGGAAGTGTTCTCGGAAGAAACGAATTTCTTTGTGATTTGGGCCCTTCCATAGAAAACGGAATAACCTCCTGTTCTCAGGCACGACCGGGCACGCCCAAAATGTTAACAGTAACTTCATCATATCGGGCTTGAGATTAGGGCCGACTAGCAGATGGCGATTGAAAGGACATTTTTCTGGTGCGGCGCTGCTGCAATCAGATACAATTCGAGACCTCTCGTAGGAGCCGAGGCAATGGTGAGGCATATAGTACGTTTCGTCATGCTCAGGTGGTCCCTCAGCCTGGAAGTCGTGAACCTCTTTGCCATATCCGTTGCGGGGGGAGGCCATAAGCTCGACGTTGTATGTTTGGTACTTATCAGGGTCACGCCTCGGCTTGTCCAGTGTCGTTTCAAGTCGTCGAAACGCGGTTTTCTTGTTATTGGCTGGGGTCACGATGCTGTCCTTCTTCGGAGTAGTTGCCGTATAGCGGCCATCCTGATACTGGATTGTTGCTTCGAACAATTTTTGCGCGGTCTCTTCTTCCTTAGTTAAGCGGGTCTGTGTGGATGGCTCTATTCCAGGCTTGTCAAGCGACCACCGTTTCTCGATGTCGCCAACAGATGCGGCCAGAGTGGTAGAACAGCAGTGCACCTGGACGGATTTCATCGTGGCATTTACTCGCGTTTCCACAGGGCCACCAATAAGCCAACCGAGTCGTGACCGCTTGGCGAATACCCCCGAAAGGAGCGGCACTTCACCTTATCGGTAAACAACCCTAAAGAACTGATCCATACCAACGAGTATGCAGAGTGGTTCGAGGTCGCGCTCGAGCAGGCAGCGATCAGCAAGTTGGTGGTGTTTGCCGAAGGCAATCAGAGCCTTGCGCAACGCATCGGACGACGGAACTCGAGGGTTCACGCGGATATCAGGAAACTCATGTGCAACCAGATCAATCGTTTGGTTGTCGTGTGTACTCTGAAGGCGCAGGCGGTGCTGAAAGGAGTCGACCACCCTCTCATCCACACCGAATCCTTGGACAGATAGTCGAGTCTTCTGCTGTGGTCGAGCGTTAGACATCTGTGCTACTAATTTCGATGATACGAACGTTGCCGAGCTACCCATATCCAGAAACAAGCGGACCAATTTTCTATTTTCGCCGTTTATGAGATACGCGGAAGCCATGTAGAGAATAGTGCCCGCCAATGAGTCGGGGTCCGCCAAAACCGCTGCTGAGACCTGTGTGTCTTCAGCAGCCTCTCTGTGCATAGACGAGAAATGTTGGTTCGATTGGCAAGTATCACAGTGTACCCGAGACTTGCAATCCCGTAGTCGGTGGCCTGCGCGAAAGCACCTATAGCAGCGTTTGTTTGCAGCAAGGATTGCGCGTCGGTTGTCCATACTGAGAGGCGCTGTACACCTAGAGGTCAGGTGGTCAAGGGAGTTACAAAAGAAGCACTCCCGATGTGTTCGTTGTTGTGAAGGTGACCGATGCTGCACTTGTTGATTGCATTTATGTGGGTGCTGCGTTACTCGATCTTGCTGGTGCTGTTGGCCATCAATACTGTAGACCGTAGTTCGTTTGAAATCTGATGTCTTCTCCTCGTCGTGTCGCTGACTGCTGTGTCTCATTCCAGCATCGCGGGCTGGCTGCTCAGGAGTAGCAGGGGCCGGGAGGAGTGCCATGTACTCCTTATGATCAGCAAACCGCCGAAGGAACGCCAATAACCTATCAACATTTTTAACAGCAGCCTCCTGAACACTAGTCGGCTGGCTATTTATAGAGTCACCCGCGTCTTCAATACTGTCTGTAACCCCGCCGCTTCGGTGGCGTTCGCTATAATCGAAGAATAGGTCACCAGGAACAGCAGCACGTAATACAGGCCAGAATGCAACTGCATACGTGTCAATCGGGCAACTAAGAGCACCCAACGTCTGGATCTTCGCGGTGACAGTATTGAGCAGCGACCGCAATCCACGAACATCGCTCGGGTTTGTCACACGACGAATGTTCATCAGGTCATGAAAATGTCGCTCACGAACAACATGAACCCTACCATAGTTCCCCTTCAGCAATTGAAGCGCGACACTGTAACTGTTGTCACAAATTTCGAGCGAAGCCACAAGCTCCTTCGGCTCGCCTGTCAGGTGCTTTAAAAGACATATTAGCTTGTCTGTTGGGGAAGCGTCGGACCGGCGAGCAATCCAATTTTCAAACTGGCTAATGAACAACCGATATTTCAATACATTGCCACTGAAGATCTCGGGCGTCAGGTCTAAATAGCAAGCCGAACTGGAGGTTGGTGTTGCTATGGGAGCTGCCGACGCGGTCGGAGTCACCGCCGGCAACGAAGTAGAAGGCACTCCTGTGCTGCAGCCACCAACCAGACGAGTCAAGATCGCGAGTGTTGTCATCGCTTTGTCACTATACTCGGCACAGTGAGCTTCCTCCTCCTCTAACATTACATCAGATAACGACCTATTTGCAAACACCTGTAGATCCAGTTCACGTATTAGTTGTTGACGTTGCTTCACAACTGATATCATGTCCACTATCACATTTCTGTCCGGTCGGGATACATCGCTGTCCCACTGTTTCGCCTTCTCGGCTGCTCGTGATAGCTGCCGGCGTTCTAGGCCACGTGCTCGCCGCAGCGAAGCCAGCGAGTTGTCGTCATCGGTAGTACTCATCATGACACCGAGTTCCAATTCTTCCGCAACGTTCGTTGGATTCACTCACACAGTCTACGAGGCGACGGAATCAACTAGATGTCTTCGAGAATAAAGCCCAAACGCGCCGAAGTCGTGGCGGTCGGCTTAGCATGTGTAAACGCTAGAACAAGTTGTTCCAGGTAGCCACCGCTGAGGGGGCATTAGTACGGCAGGCTAGGACAGCCACTTCGGTCGGCAAACGTCACAGACGAGTCACGAATCCTGGTCACGGCACCAAATTGTTGACTATCTTGTCAACCGTAAGCTCTCGTCTATGTCACTGTTGCCCCGAATTACCGTACTATTCTACACCAAGAGAAGAAGACACAAGCACTTTGCTTTACTAGTTAGCTACCGTCTCTCTGACGGCTCGATTGTGTAGTCTTTATTGCTGCGATGACGATCGAGGAGTGGTTGTCGTACGACTACCAATCATACAGTGATGGCCGTTGGGGTTTTGAACTGAATGCCGCCGACGCTGGTTGCCCGCGCAAATGAATGGATTTCAAACAAAGGTACTCAACGACGGCAACAGATACGGCTCTCATCATATAAATGCAACAGTCTTGTTGCCAAACAGACTCGGTTGGGATGGATCATTGGTGGTCCTACAGCGTCGGCCAACATTAAAAGTGATGTAGCAAACGTCATCGCTCATTGCTGCGCGGCCGCGTTGTCGAAACCCGCGCGCGACATCGAGCGTCTCTGGAGGTTGGAAGACTTTGGCTTACATGACGAGTCATCGGGACTCTCATCTGACGACGCAGCCGCCGTTCGCCAATTCGAAGAGAATGTATCTTACGATGGCAAAGAGTACACTGTCTCGTTACTACATAAAGACAGCATATCGCAACTATGGAATAATAAAAGCACAGCTCTCGTCCGCCTGGAAAGCAAGCTGCGATCCCTCCGCCGCGATCCTGAGACGTACAAGCGATATGACGATGAGGTGATGGCCTTTGTACGCGAGGGACATGCTGAGGAGTTGTTCGACGTTGACCTTGAGGCCGCGGACAATTGCGACGATTCTTTCTTCATGCCTCATCACCAGGTGATAACGACATCGGGGACTACGTCAAAATTCCGTATTGTCTTCGACTGCTCATCATCAGCGCCAGGAAAGACGTCACTAAACCACCACCTTCTCGTCGGACCGAACCTTAACCCGGATTTTGTCAAGCTCTTAATCAACTTCCGGCTTCATCGCATTGCAATCTCTGCCGATATTACCAAGGCATACATGCGGATAAACCTAATTGACAATGATCGTCGTCTATTCCGGTTTCTTTGGCGGATCTTTTTTTTCTCACGACGAGAAGGTCAGATGCTTCCAGATGAAACGTGTGACCTGGGGGGCCGCTTCGAGCGGTTTTCTCCTCGCGGCTACAATTCGGAGGCATTTGGAGCACGTAGATCCTGACTCAACGCTGCGCATACCTGACTCGCTGTATCACGACGATATTCTGTGCAGCTTTGCAACAGATTCGGAAGCAGTTAAGTTCGTTGATCAGTTGATCCCATGGCTTGCGTCAGCAAATATGCCGCTAGCTAAATGGAAAACCAATTCGCATGTTATTGCTGAACATCTGTGTGGACGCGGTGTCGATCAGTCGACCCTAAATATCGACGAAACGACAATACTGAAGGTTTTGGGCATAAGCTGGTCACCGTCAAGCGATGTATTTCGTTTTCTTCTGAACGAGATTATCCAACAGTCTTGTTCAATTACAAAGCTTACTAAGCGAAAGGTGCTCCAAATTGTGGCCTCTGTTTTTGATCCACTTGGTTGGCTGATTCCATTCGTCGTCCGTGGAAAGCTGACCATTCAAAAACTTTGGAATGAAAATCTTCGGTGGGACCGGCCTGTGGACTCCGATATAGCGACTGAGTTCACGAGGTGGACGAACGAGATTGCTGCACTGCTGAAGTTGAAAATACCTCGCTGTTGCTCCACGACGGACACATGCGACGTAACCTACCATTTGCATCTATTCGGAGATGCATCCGAGGCTGCCTACGCCGCAGTAGCGTATCTGCAGATGTGCACGCCCGATGGCGCTGGTGAGTGCCAACTCGTTATGACGAAATCACGTCTTGCTCCACGCGGTCGGGACCGACCCACTCTCACTAGACTAGAACTCCTCGCCGCCCTTACCGCAAGTCGACTACGGCACTACCTGGAGGACGCCCTAGCTGTACACATCGAGAGAGTATTTATGTACACAGATTCGACTATCACGTATTGCTGGTCGACGGCTGAGAACCCGGGGCGTTGGAAATCGTTTGTCTCTAATAAAGTCGTCGAGCTGCAGAAGAATTCATCCGCAAAGGATTGGTACCTCGTTCCGGGCGACCAAAACATTGCTGACTTCGCAACACGAGGAGTTGCGGCTCAACAGCTGGTCGCCAACTCGGACTGGTGGACCGGTCCGTCTTGGCTAAGGCTGCCGCCCTCCCAGAGGCCAATTAGCCAACCCCGCTATGATGCTTCGAACTCTATCGACTCCTCGGCCAAAGCTGAGCTTCGAGCGGTTGTTGCTCCAGTGATGGTCACAACATCACCGCTTGTTAATCTTGATCGTCATAGCAGCCTTGAGCGCGCCACACGCGTTGTTGCTAATGTCATCAAATATACGCTGCGACTCCGCAGACAACCTTTGCCTGCCGAGCCAGTTCTGCTGCACATGGCCGAAAAACAGATGATCCAATGGACGCCCACGCCCCGTAAACGTTGGAGACGTCTGCCTTGTCAAGGATGACAACCAGCCGCGCCTCAAGTGGAACCTGGTTCGAGTCGAAGCTATTCACTACGGCCGTGACGGCGAACCCCGCGCCTACACTGTCAAGTTTGCTAACGGTGGAACGTCGCGACGGGCAGCTCAGACGCTATATCCCTTGAAAGTCGCATCTTAGACGTCATAGTCGTGCATACCATTTTGATCTCGTATATACCAATGTAACGACTACAGTGATATTTTTATGCAGTCACCAGAAATCCCGTTACCATGGAAACAGGCTTGTCAACCTGTTTGAGGTGGACTGTCAGAAAACCTTTGAATAGTACAAATATTCTGAGCCTGTTAGACCTACACTGCGGCAGCGGAGCTCGTACTCTCTCAGAAGCTTCTCTCATTGACGTCGTGCTCTATGAGGAGAGGGAGGCAGAGATTCAAACACGCTGCTCCCGCTAACGGCCGTCTGCTACGAATGTATGATATATGAAATAAACGGATTATCAGTCGTTGTACTTAACCGCCAAGAACGGCTTGTTCACTCCCGTAAATAGCAGATAGAAATCCACTTATTCGCTTAAACAAGGGCTCCCCCGAAACTCTACAATATATATATATATTTAAGTGTAGCAAAATATACATTTGTGATGTAAGAACGTGTGCACAGCCCGCTGGGGCATAACTCAAGGCACTAGGTCCAGGCTTGGGCTGGTCCACCTAGCCATGGTACCTCTCACCGAAGCGGCATTCCCCCTCTGAACATCTAATGACAGACGTTGCAGTAAATACTCGCCCGCCCTCTTGTCTCCTGTAGCGAGCGCCAATCTTTTCCAAACATCCTTGAGCAGTTTCGTCGTGAGCGACCTAGGCCCCCCCAATGTCTCGAATGCAAGCGGTGAAAACAAGTGTGGATAACTGATGCTTGAATATTTTCTGCACTTGGCTGCTTCCGCTAGGGCTACCGCGTGTCCAGGGCGGAAAAGTCTCTACTCAGCTGTTGAGCCGGACGGTCGCACTGGTGCGAGCTCCCGCTTAAATTGCCTAGATCGCAAGTTATATCTGGCTTTTTAACGGGAGTTTTGCCACAGACCATCGTGGCCACCAGTGTGACCGAACTGTGAGATCCAACACCGTCAAACAGTTCCATTTTGCATTTAAAAGATGCAAAATTGTTATAATTCGCCGCGTCACTGTGTTAGATAGGTTAGCAGTGCGTTCACCATTGCAAAGGCCTGTCTGAAGTGCATTTTAGCGTTTTTAAGTGGAAGTGATTGTGCCGGTTTTTAGATTTAGGTAAGGTGAGTCTACCTATATAGTTGTTTTAGTGAAATATAGCGGCCCTAATTATATTTCACTAATCTTAACTTCTATATAGGTAAAGTGTATGCACTGGCTCCAAAATCCAGACAGTTCATACATATAGTGGTGTATCGATACGCTTTGTTTTGAACTCTAAAATCGAACACTGCGTAGAGAATACAATAAGCAACGATATATTGGGCAGCCATATCGTGTTTTTAAACCACTATATATTTTAATTGACTACCTACATACCTACTATATATTTGTAATAGATGCTTCAATTCCACTGAATCGAAGAGACAGCAATTAATCTGTCTGATGCTAGTCTTCTATCTAATTACCACAAATATATATCTTAAACCGACACTACTATTATACATAATAATGTGCAATTTTTAACTTCTACTTTCGACGCTATTTTGCATAAATACAGTACGTGACGAAATATGACATAGTGCTCCCTGGGTAGAGACAAACAGAATGATGGTCTAAAGACCGCTTCATTTTAGCGATTTTAACAACAACATCTGCGTAAAATCGCGCCATCGTTCGCGTACGAAACTTTTAAAGAAATCTTACCACCGCTGTGGACCAAGACAACGATGGCATCACGTGACGGCAGCAACACCGCCGGATTCTGTTTATATATATATATATAAACAGAAAAAGCGTCTTTGTTGCCAAATAAGGGTGTGGTGGATGGTTTTGGTGCCATATCTAATTGGCGGTAACATCGATTGTGTAGCATAAGCGGTCATGTTAAAATATCTAAAATTTTTCGGGCTGACCCTCAGCCAACAATTATCGTCTACGGGTTTGCGTTCGCATTGCTTCATATAACGCACCCCATAAATTCAAACTATGCCACGGCTGGGCTCGAACCCGTGCACCTATGTCTCTCCCCCGGTCGCGAGACGCACGCAAATGCACCACGCCACCGGGCTCGACAAGCGGTAATAGAACCATAGACCGCGCCGCCACCTTTATACGCCGCCACGTGACTGTGCCGGTTCTTAGATTTAGGTAAGATGAGTCCACCTATATAGTTGTTTTAGTGAAATATAGCGGCCCTAATTATATTTCACTACTCTTAACTACTGTACAGGTATAGTGTATGCTCTGGCTACAAAACCCAAACAGTGCATATAATATATATATATATATATATATATATATATATATATATATATATTGGTGTATCAATACGCCTTGTTCCAAGCTTTAAAAATTGGATTCAGCGTAGATAATATAATAAGCAACGATATATTGGGCACCTATATCGTATTTAAACCACTATATATTTTAATTGACTACCTACATACCTACTGTATACTTGTGATAAATGTTTCAATTCCACTAAATCGAAGAGACAACAATTAATCTGTCTGATGCTAATCTTCCATCTAACTACCACAAGTATATATATATATATTTTTGTTTTCTTTTTTGTTGATGAATGCCCTGGTAGCGTGGACCATTATTTCTGCACCCCGCTTGGTAGAGAACCAACTGGTGACGCCCTATAATCCGGCAGATGACACCTCTGGAGTCCCTCACTGCCAGTTTCGCCGCGACCCTGCGTATCACCGATGAACAGGCGATAGGTCTATATGAGCCGTCATTCTTCTTCAGTGCGAACAGCCTCGCCCCAAAAATGAGAGGACGCCACCCTGGATGTGGGGCTCCCCAGCGCAGTACGTCAATCAGCTTTGCCAGCGCTTTGACAAGTCTCTCGGACGAGCTGCCAAGACTCGGTGAAAGAAGGTCTTGCAGCAGACGGGGCCAGATGAAATCTAGGCCGGCACTCGAGCTCTTTGAAAATTAACCTACCGCGTAGCGCACATCCTCAGCCGAAGTGGAACAAGGCATGAGCTGTTGAGAGGGGGGGATGGCCAAACCAGGACCGACTGTCCGACGGGGTGCTTCGCCCGTAACGATGCTATAGCAGCTGGCTCATCAACCATAACGTCATCAGGTAGAAGGAGGCGGGCTGCCCCTGCAGCGTCCCCGTCGGATAGTTGGGCCAGCACGGCTCGCGCGTTTAAACGAATCCGCTGAACACCAGGGCCTGACTCGTCTGTACCAGACCAGGGAGCCAGGTGAGTCAGCCGGACTCCACGTTGAAATTCCACCAGGTTAATTCTGTTGATAACTGTCAGGGAGCGTGTATCCCTGCGGCCTACTGGTCATCTCAACACAACTGGGGCGAACGAGAACAGCCCAAGCCAGGCAGCGTCGTCGTTGTCCAGGGCTGCTCTTGAGCACACCTCCGATAAGGCGTCAGCCACCGATTTCCTTACTGCTTTCGGCAGGATTCGTACCAGCTTCCCACTTTTCATGAAGGACTGAATGAGCTCCGTGAGGTCTGGATTGGACTCGTTCATGGCTTCGTCACGGATATGTGTGGTGTCCGCGCCTCCATGTTTGACGGTGACGTGTCTACGGAGACCTCGTCTAGTAAAGGTCTGGCGACAAAGATTACAAGTAACCCTGTTGGTCCCCTGTAAACTCGGTACTGTCTCAGGGCCGGGCTCAGGTATCAAGCTTGGGCCGGGACCTTCTGGGGGACCCGGCTCAGTTGCTCGTGTAGACTCTGCCACCGTTATGTGATCATTGTGATCATTTATTATTGTGTTTGTTTAAAGCTGTTGGCAACCGACAACAACGCCAGTAAGGGTTGTAACGCGTTCGTTATTGATTTCACCAGTTTTGACAGCTCCGTCTTGAGAGAGAGCAAGTCCCGAACCAACCCAACCGACCCGAGAGGCGCTGCCTTATGAGATCCCCGGGGACGAGGGGGTGTGGCCTTCGTTCGTTTCTTAACTGGAAGACGCTTTCTAGGTGCTGTTTTTGGCCGGGGCAGTAAGAGCTGCGGTGTGACGTCACCCCCAACCGCAATGCCACGCACCTCCGAGGCATATGTCGGCCCTTCTGGGGGGCCTGAACTTTGACCGACGTTACTTAAGCCTTGTGAATGAGTTGTGGGCGTCGTCAGGGTCTCCAACAGTGAAACCGTCTCTTTGCGGCTCATCGACAGCCGAGTCGACGTCGGCGCCCTCTCTTCTCCGTTTGACACCAACGGATGCATTGCTCATAGCACTCACCGGCCTCGACATATCGTCATTAGCTGCGGGTTCACCCGTGCGTAGGTTCGCTATGTTGAGGCTCGCGGGAGGTAACCCTCCCCCGTCAGAGGCGCTTGAAATTATGGCCGCTATCACATTCACTTGCAAAACCGCAAACGTTTGTTTTGCCAAATATATATATATATAATAAGTGTCACCTATGCTCTATATGTATGTACATACACACGTATATATATGTCACCCCCAACCGATTGTTGTTTACAAACAGTCAACCGACGCCAGATGTAGACGAGTTGGCACAGCTGTTCCCAAGTATTCCACCGTTTGGATCAACGGAACCAGTGTTCTTAACCGGCGGGACAGGTGCACGTAATCGACGGATGTGTACCGTGTCACAGCGTGGCTGTTATGAGACGACAATGAAGCGACTTAAAACGCATAACACCAATGCACCGAACAAACACCTCACCGCTTGCACATGGGACACCTCTCGGTCTCAAATGAAGCGCAGGCCGACCGCAGTCCAACCAGGACACCGCCACGTCGAGCAGTGGCTCCCCAGCTGAGTACCGTCACACCCTTCACGAGCAATCGAAAACACGTCCGCTCGCTTCGACGTTCAAACGTCGAAAAAAAAAATATATATATATAATGTGCTTTCCAAGCATACGGGATTGGATCACAACGCATATTTGTGTCCTGTTAGCCTCACGCGTGAATATTGCTATTAGAACACTGTATTAGTGTGTCAGCTTACAGAGTTACAAAAAGGGCATAATTCCATCTAATTTCAACGATCGACTGGAACTTAACGTTCAAATAAGTGTCCTTTGACGATACGCTCGAGAGATACAATCTCCTGTACATTATTACGCGCACATAAATAATTTCATCACTTAAAAATGTTGCCATCGCCCTTAGCCTTAATGTTACACTTTTGGAAAATTCATAAAGGTTTTAGTTTCTATAGTTCTACGATATGTCAGCCACACTCCGAGCATACGGTTTGCATGGGGAATAGCGTTGATACGCCAGCTCTGCCCGTTTCAAGTTCTACTATAGTGGGTGGCTTAAAATGGCGGCTGAGGTCACGTTACAGTTAGAAGTAATACACCGTTTAATTAAATCTGCCTATTCGGGTACCAACGCGAATATATGAAATTTGAATAATAACTTAATGTTGTGGTTGTAGAGAACGACAATACATATCGATTTTTTCAAGCGCCTCAGTTGTAGCCCATAGTAGAAACAAGAAGATTTTACATATCTTTTACAAAGTGTTAGCCCCAATATGCCCGTTGTTTTTGGATATTTTAAAAACATCAGATGTGACGTTGCCAAGGAGCCTTGTTTGTCGTGACATTACGAGATTTAACAAAAGTACGATGAAAATCATTTACAAAACATTTAGTGTCTAGCACGGTGATTTCAAAAACCAAATGCTTTTGAGACATTTAGGACGATTCTAGCAATTAACAGCAACGTTACTGTCGGCACCGCGATGAATGTCAACGCCGGTTACGCAAGGCATAAACTTTAGACCGCGCTTAAAGGTGATAAAACGTTTTTCTGGCTCTCCCGCGGGAAGAGTAATAGGCTGGCACGTTTTTATTTTGTCGTTATTGAGAGTAAAAATATCGTAATGTTGGCGGAGAATAATGGAACTGGCTAATAGGGATTCTTTCATTAAACGTATTAGGTGAACAGCGAGAGCGTGCAGGAATAAACGTCCAAGTGCAGGCAATGCTCGTCGGCGGCCTGATAGAATCCAATGAAGCACCAAACGCATTGCTCACTGCATCTATTATTAGAATATGCAATTGCTCTCATTACGCTGATGCAGCCGTTATCTGCGAGAAGAACAAAGAGACGCGTACCACTAGAATGACCTTCAGCCTACTAGGTGAGTTTGGCTTTATGCAATTGCTATGGCATGCTTCTACCGATGCCTTGGACGCATTTGAACCGTGTGAGCATTACTCTGCAGATAGTCTTAAATAGTAGTAATGGACACCATTTTTTACGGTTATCTAGCCCGCAACACTCTTCGCAATTGTAACTAAGAATACGAAACACCCAGGGGCTTAAAATGCGTTACATGTTTGGTGGTAGAAAATATGGCCCCAAAGGATAACTATAGCATCAATAATATTAGAAGGGACACAATATTTATTTGCCACTATGCATATTTTAAGGGACAGAAACGTTCCTCACTGGACCCGTAGAATGACAGTTTGAACATCACCTTTATGTGTTATATATATATATATATATATATATTTATAAAATATTGTGATGATAGATTAATCATTTACAATACGTTTGCACACTCGGCAGTGCTCGCCTTAATACAAATCGTGGTAAAGAGGTGTCACGTGAGGTTAAGAATCAGCTGTCCGTGTCCTTGCTTGATGGTAGCCCCCGCTCTTATGGACCCGGTACGAGCGGTATATCCTCAAGGTTCCTTGCAACGTTAGGACGGTAAGATCCATAAGATTCCTCTTCGTGACGCCGAGCCCCAAAAGCGTACTCGCAGATTCGGAGTCCCATACACCACTCATAGAGATAGTTATGGATCCGAATCTGCAAGGTTTTTGCGGGTCGGGGAGCTCTTGGGAACTCGACGTCATATTTGATGATCTTGTCCTGCCGCGCTTTTGCGAGGTCCCTGTTCGGGCCGCAAACCTTAGCATCTAAAACCCAGACCTCGGTAGGTGTTGTTATTACGAGGTCGGGCTTTAGACTCGGTGCGCCCGGTCAACGGAATACTCGCTCACGAACCACCTCATGACCCCTCTCGCGGAGAAGACGCGCCACGCGATCACAGACGTCGTCATGTCTCTTTATAGTTTGTTTGTGTGTTGTATCGCACATCTGAGCGACATATATATATATATATATATATACTGTTGTTTATTCATTGTAATTAATCACCAACGGTGGGAACGTGACAATTGGGTCCCTGCAAACGTGCGCACTTTTACGAAGGGTCCAATGTTGGAACCAACCATCTCTGGAGGGTTCCCCGGACCGAATCCGCGTTGCCCCGTTGCACATTCAGCAACAGACGCTGTCTGAGAAATTCGCCCGCTCGCCTATCACCGCTGGCTAGACCTAGTCGCTTCCCGACCTTCTGTAGCAAACCGCGAGTGGACGGACCCGGCCCGCCAAGTGTCTCGAAGGCAAGTGGGTAGAACCCGTACGGGTACCCGATGTTCTGGTATTTTCTCACCTTGCCTGCCTCGGCGAGAGCTGAAGCATATCCGGCCCGGGCCGCGCCAGCACTAACCATTGAAGGGGCTAATGAGCCAGTAACTGTCGCGTCCCAAACCAGCATGCAACCGCTCTCGAACAGGGTTAAGGTCAGACTGTCGGGGCTCTTCCCGCCTTCTCTATCCAGTCCGACGGGTTCCAGGACGCACGGTAGGCCACTAGAGCGTAGGGCTCTGCTGAAGGTTTCGTTCAGGGCTTGGTGTCGGGCTCGCCTACCAGCGCTGACGATACAGGATAGCCCGTGGCGTCCATCCGGCTGGTCGGCGTCGCCGCAGACGCAGGTATGAGCGTGCACAAGGTCCGTCCCCAAACGAAGTCCCACCGCGATTTTCACCGACTCGTCATCTAGGAGTGTCCCGATCCGAGCACAGGGTACGGCGTGGAGCCATGCGCCCGCCCCTTTGAAGGAGACGGCGCGCAGCCTGGCCCTGTCAGCGTCTGTGGCGCTTCCCGCGATGAGATTTTCAACCCTTTGCAACCCTATATATATATATTATTGACCGAAACGTGATACGTAGAACAAGTATATTAGTATCCTACTATAATATATACACTCCAAATGTATATATAGTGTATGTATATATATAGTAGTGGCGGTGGCTTAGGCGGCTAACGCACCATTCGAAACGGGGCGTTGCCATGGCAACCACGGTTAGCAAAACATCGCTAGTTCGAGCCCTTGCCGTGCTGGTTGAATTTGTTGGACGTGGTTGTCATTGCCTTGCTGCTACATACCTCTGCCGGAGAAAGCCTGTATAATTCCAGTACGAGAACGCGATGACGATAGATGCATTTAGACGATATCGTGCCACAGGCAACTTAGCCCATTACGAGCGTCTAAAATGTGGTTGTAAGAGCGTAAAAGAAAAAAATATATATATATACATTAGTGCAGGTGTGTTTTAATTTTGCCGCTTATTGCGTAACCTGAAGGTAATTCTATTAACTAAAACAGGCCTGCTCAATCACCTAATACAGTACAATTACCTCTAATATATAAAAAAGGGGTAGAACCGGGAAAATAAATTGCTTGCGATCGGGGACTAGGCGACCTGTTCGACAAACAAATGAGTGGTCACAGTCACCGTGCGCTGCCTAAGATTAAATGCCGACCCAGTTGGACCCAAATATGCATAGATCACCCTTCGGCAGCTGGCTGAGGCATGTTAACCTCGCAGCAGGTTAGCTCAAGATTCACAAGTATGCAGACGCCGCCTCCGATCAGTCTATTTCGATCTTTCCGAGAAACCGAGTAGCGACCACCGCGCGTGAGAGTTCGGCCGACGACAGGTTGTCACTGACCCACCTCTTAGTAATAGAGATTATGTCAACGGGTCCGAGCGCGGTGTATAAACTTACGTAACCGCAAGCTACCCTTATTGTAGACGATGCGGCGTCAAGTAGTAGGCACGTGGTGGGATTCTTTGGCGTTGGATACGTGGCTTGGGAATTTATTCAGTCAAGGTTCGAGGTAACGTAGGGCTGAGAAGGCACCAGCCAGAGCGCTTTATTGTCATTCATTTGAAAACGAGCAACAGGCAACTGAGAAGCAGTTGATTGAGTCGATCGCTCAGGTCGTTGCCGCTGCAACTAGGACAACGAGGAGGAAGACGAATCGTTAACCTGAAGAATGTGTCGGTTGCCTTTCTTACTGCTAGCCCCATTTTAATTTATTTCGCGTCTTGGGTGATTATGTGCGCCAATTGCGGCGCCTACGCTGGTTGATATTCCACTAACAGACACCCTGGGCGCCGTGCGTTGCGAAGAGGCGGAGCAAGAGGCGGACCGTGAGAATGAAATGGGAGAGCGATACGCACGTCATCTACAAATGTGCACGTTGTCACGAGAAGTAGACAGCTTCTCCACTTTCTTTGTTATATAATACCCTTGACGTTTAAGCCTTGCATTCGACCTGTGAAGTGCACGCATGTCTCATCTGTCGACACTTTGCCAGTTAGAGAATCTGAATTGTCAGCAGCGTTTTGTTCACAATATCTTTGCTAGTTATTTAAGTGCAGCGAACATGTTCGCGTGGCTAACAAGTACTGCACTGAATGTAGTTCGTTGCACAAACTTGCCAATAGCAGTTGGAGCATTTCCTGGGTTCGTGCGAAGGCTTCTTAGGTGCGGACTAAGTGCCATTTTCGAAGTCTCTACGTTTCTTGCCTTGGAAAGCCATTTTATTACTAAGATGGCACAGCGAAGTCTCGGACGGTAGGATAAATCACTACACCATTACAGGGGACTCAAGGGGTGGGGTAAGTGAACAAACATCACTACATTTGTGGGAGCACTATTTAAGACGAGCCAGACATTCGTCTTATGTTAGTGATTTATGAAAGTCATGTTAGTAAGTTAATGATTTTAGTTTTTCTGATCTCAGATATATCTTACTGCTTACCTACAATAAAAGAAAGGGGGCATTCTGTGCGGTGGATGTAGATAGTTTCTCTAGCTCATTCAAACGAGATATGAAGTAGAAAGAGATTATGCTGTGTTAAGATATATACGTCCATCATTTGCTCTTAACGACTGGTAGTTGATTAGGCCTCTACATGCCAAAAGTCAAGTTCAAGTCCGTCATGTCGACGGACGTCGTCTGTGTACAGATCTACCGGTTCGAAAACACAAAGGTAGCCAGAAGACCTTAGAAATATATGGTATCACTAAAATCAGCGTGTCTCGTCCTACTGCCTGAGATGCGGATGCAGGATAAAATATAGTGACCTAGTATTGAAACATTATCGCCATAGCTGCACTCATGATCCTCGACTAGTGGGATCTCAAAACGAAGAGCAACGCTGATGAACGCCACTGTTTAATGGTATCCCCAGGGCACTGATACGTGTAGCCAGAACCGAATGAGAAATTTATTCAGTCTGCAGGGCGTGCCGTAAGATTCAACATTTAGGGCCATCCAAGTAATAAGCAAAAACTTTTACAATAGTTCAAACACGACAATCTGAGCCTCCTGTTGAACCTCGCTCATCTAGTGAAAGACTAAATGCCGATGACTCCTTCCCGTCGCAAATGCCAGTTTAATGTGATAGTCCTAGCTATATTTTTAAACCTTATGTCATCTCATGTCATATCAACATTTTTTTTTATCACCTGAAGCAGCATCTCGCCTGTATTATTGTTGACCCCGCAGTCGATATGGGCATTGATGTTACCGCCGACGATAGTTAACATGGTCAGATTTATTCTTGAAAACCCAATGCCTGCCGGCTGAATAACCTCCGAGAAATTAAGTGTGCGTGGGAATTGGAATATAACGACGTTTAATCTTCCAGCGGAGAGCATCACTTAGTATTCATCTTTTCTGACGCTTTCAATCGGTGTTAAGCGTTTATGAAAAGAAATAGATAACCCACCCGCAGGTCTCCCCCGACATCACGCTGGTAAAACCCCCACATATAATTGATACGCAGTTCATCTATCTGAAATGTCTCCGTGAGAAGTGCAATGTCAACCAAGTTAAAGATCCATAACGTGCTAAACCTGTTGCCCCCTAATTTCTACCGCTATCACATTTATGCCCCTGCTAGTTGACCACGCCTGCAGGCCGACCGCCGACGTCTCTCATGACGCAGATCTTCCAGGTCAGGCATAGAGTTCTGATTAACGTTTGCAATTTGTTGCGCTACCACGCTGAATTTGATGTTTTGTTTTGTTATTGCGCCTTTCCAAATCACAGCAAAATCATTGTCTGTCTTCTCTTTATTGTGGGTCAGTTGTCTCTGCTGTTGGTGATGTTGTTTACCCATAGTTTTCTTAACCGATGACCCGGTAGGTCTGGAGGGAAGCTCAAACTCGGCTGGAAGAGAGGCTGCTTTTCGGAGGTTTTTAAAACCACCGGAAACCTGGAGTCTTAGTCAGTAGCGCCTGTAGTCCTTCTTGCCAGATAACCGCATCTTGCGGTTAGTCCGACGCCGTTCGGCCCACATCTAAACATGTTGTCCGTTCGTGCGTTACGCATTTATCCGCTCTTAGAAAATCGTTGTAGTTGACACCGTAGCTGACGACGTTGCTGTATTACCGTAAGTTTGTTGGTTATTCCCTTCCAACAGCAGTGCCGTTTAGGTTGCCACTGTTATTAGTCAACTCTGCGGAAACCGCGCTTCTCTTGGCCCTATCATGGTAGGACGCTTGTGCCGGTCGCCGCTGGGGCAACACCGTTGGCAGCGATAAGACAGAGCGGCAGAACAAAATAACAATGCCAGGAAGGGTTTTGCTGCGCCCCCTTCTCATATGTGTCGTACCCAAGGCTTTCTATAAATTGCGTTTAGATCAACGTTCCACCCGGTCGTCGAGACGTGCCTGGGCGGCGTTCAATGCGATTTAGAGCGCTCACCCAGTCCCGGCCGCACACGACTTTGCGTTGTCTTTGCACTTGAACGGATTACGTATCGGGGCCGGAGGATACGGGCTTCAGGGCGGCTGACTTGACTTCGGCTGCGGTTATGCCAACCGAGTCGACATCAGTCGAGCCGCCCAACTGCACCAGATGGAAAGCTTTGTGTCGATACTCCTAAATAATTGTAGTAGTATTATATCTTAAATAGTTTTTTTAAACATATTCTAGTTATTCTATCATTCTCATATAAGTACGTTAGGTCGGCATCTTTGAAGTGCACAAGCGGTCTCACGAGTCTTGTATGCTTTGTTTGATCAGTGTCACCAATACTACAAAATACTACAAAAGTGGGAATAGCAAGGTCTTATCTCAATTCCAGAAAGAGCTGGAGTAAAGTGTATTTTTATTGAACACGTTCCTAATTAGATGTAGTGACAAATACAACTATAATTTTGAGAGCTACTTGCAATTACGGGAGGCTGCTTTGATCTTTTGAACTTAAGCTTATGCAGTTTACGATCGGATGCAGAGATAATGCTTTAGTGGGTTATAGCCCCACATTTGCAGACGACCGTCTTTAAATGAGCCGTCCTAAACCTAATATTGAAATTCTTTTCCTCTCATATATTACTGTAAGGAATAAACGTATGTGCTTGTTTATATATGCTGCACACATTTTTTGGCGGGCATGTCGTGATTGACTGCGTGCATAGATGACCTACTCAGATAAACCGCTCGTCATAGCTCTTTAGAAACACACAAATATTTATTATCTTACAGTAGCTGCTCGAAGGTACCTCCGCGAACCACTATATATATTTGGCAGCGCCTGCAGAGATTTTGCTGCATGTCTTGAAATATGCTAGGCATTGCTCGAACGGGCGGAGGTAATCTTGGCGGCCAGCTCTTAATAGAGCTCCACTAAGGTCTCGTGACGAGAGCCTGCAGGTAACCCCAAAGAAAAATGCGAGACCTGTTAAGTCAGGCTATCGCGGTAGCTAAGCAATGGGCCCGCCTCTGCCAATCCTCCCATTCTTGAAGGTCACGTTGAGGTAATCGCGTACAGCAGATGTGGAGTGGCTTGGCTTTTAGCACCCCGTCCACGGTACGGTGACTCGCACCACTTCTCTCGTGCTTGCTGAAAGACGATCGGCTACTGCCTGAAGAATGCTCCCTTCCATAGCTAGTGATCTTACCGTTTTCGGTCTTCCAGAATCGTACTGACGCCATGGCACGATCCAGTTTCACGTACGTGACAATATATGTTCACAAACCTGTCAGTACAAAGTAAGCGTCTATTTGGAAAACGCATCTAGTATAACCGCCGCGCATCGTACGCGTTATACCGTGCCTCAACGTAAATGTGAGAAACGTCAACTTTCTCGACCTTTGTATACCGGATCATCACGAGACAGTAACAATAACAATTTTAATAGAGAAGACAACATACAGAGATATGTCTTGCACATAGCAAAATTGAACAGATGATGGCACTGGACCCGTCCTTCCTCTGTCTACGTATTCTATCCAAGGACTCGAATGTTCCATTGGTCCTCTTTGCTGATTAGACGATTCGGACGCGCATCGTGGTGGCGTAGGTTGTTTACGATGTTTATGACTGCTGTGGCCCGATGATGGTGATACAGATGATATGGCTAGAGCGCGACATTGAGGCGATGGCAGAGACATATCGATGAAGTTAACATGAGACTGAGCGGGCGTATGTTGGTGTGTTGATGATGATAGCGACGTTGTGGCTGTGGCTTGACATATCGGCGGTAGTAAACGTGCCTTGATGTCGTTAGCAAGTGGCTGAGCAGCCTTATGTCGAGGTTGTTTATGATGGTGTCGATGTTGTGGTCGTGGACGATTCCTTGGTCGTTGAAGTGCATGTTCGCCAACGCGTTCTGTCGGCTGTCGTGTCATCTTACTGACGCCGTCCTGTATCAACATTATAAGAGGTGGTTGTTCTGTTGTTCATCATCATCTTATTTATTGACCAAAAAGGTATATTACACGTCATATTATTTATAAACAATGGTTAATTAGTTACTTTCCCTTGCCAACCGTCGTAGGATATCGAAGCTCTGGCACCCCTCGAAATGATATCGGGGGCAATGCTGGGTTATGTTGTTGTCCTGTGAATAGCTCCGTAACAGTATCATATCGATATGGCCTCCGAGAGGGTGGAACAATGCAAAGTGAGCTCGACCGATTCTGCCGAATGGTTTACGAAGGTACCTTTGAGCAGCTCAGTGTAAGATAATAAATAATGGTGTGTTTTAAGCCATTTTAGGTTATTCTAGTTTTTATACTTTACCTGTATTTAATAACTTTGTTTACTGCATTAACATTCACCCTTTAGTGATGAATATGTGGAAGACACAGCACCTAATATGAATTACTTCGCCTGTAAAAAAAACACAAGAGCCTCAATATGGCTCAATTTAGTTGTCAATCTGGTTGTCATTCATAAAGGCAGACATATATAATAACGACAGACATATATAATGACGACAGGCAAAATACTCGAATTTTGTTTAAAAAGGGTAAAGATGGTTTTGTTTCTTTAGTAAGTCGTATTGCTCTAAGTTAAGTTTACCAATTAAAGATGTTACCGGTCTCGTTTATTCAAGATGATTCTCAAATAGGCTAAATATTAACTGCGTTACAAATTTGATACATATTAATTGATCCGTAGCATTTACTGCAGTAGACAAATAGTTTAGTTGCCGCGGCTTGTGACGTACGTTGAAGGCTACCATTATCATATATGGCCAATTTACACTTTGTAGCAGCTTTCGCGGGTTCACTGAATGCTTATGAACATTCAGCAGTATAATCGAATTTTCTTTATTAATCTACGTTAATCCTGCTTTTATCGCCAACTGCAGGGTTCCAAGTGCATCATTCTTGGTCCTAGTGAAATTATCATTCGCCCAGCGAAATTTTTGCGGTACCCCCGGAACGTAGAAAACGGGGAAAAAATATTCAATTTCCCGCCTAATTTTATTGTGAGTCTAATACACGAAACTTTAATGTCTGAAGCAAAGGGAAAGCAGATACGATATCTTATAATGAGTTGTGACAATATGTCAAATGCCTGGAATTACAATGGCATTATCCTATAATTGAAATATAGCTGCAATGGGCCCTAACTTGGTTTAGACTCAAACAAAAGTTAGTTAACTTTTAAAACTCGAAATAGTGTTGTGCTTCGCATGCCTTGCTGTACAGGATGTTCATATTCAGAATCCTAAACTTGAAAGCGCGTACTTAACTCTATGTGCGTCTCCGAATTTCAAATGAATCCACCGAGTGCATTGAATAGGTTTGGATAAAAGCGTATGAAAGGAGTCAACGTTCTAAAATCTGTTGTGAGCCTTATCTTAAAAGAAAGACATCCTCTAAGTTGTCCAAGATCTTGTTTGCATTCATTGTTCTGCTCATCTACGACATTAATGAATAGATCAGATGCTTCCTGTTTTAGCGACGTCATCAGAGTCATGAAAAAATTTGTAGTGTAGAACCCGTTTTTTAGTGTGGAGCCCGGTGGCGTGGTGCATTCGCCTGCGCCTCGTGGCCGGAGGAGACACATAGGTACGCGGGTTTGAGCCCCACCGTTGCACATTTGTACTTATGGTAGTCTGCCTTTGAAGCAGAGCGAAAAGCAGTCCTGTAGACGTTAAATCTTGGATGAGTGTCAGCCCAAATTTAAAAGTAGTTGTAGTAGTACTATTTTTTCTATATTTTCCTTCTTATTGATTTATCTAGGCAAAGAGTCCTGGTAAGGAAAGTACATTGGATGTTTTGTTTACCATGATCCTGAGAGACACTTTATATTCCGATTTGGATACTGCGGTTTGGTGTCCAACTACATAGCAGCCGACTATCCAAGGTTGTGACTTTCAAACAATAGAAGATTTATTACTCGAGATTCGTGGATTGTGGCGAGCTAACAAAAACAAATCGATCAGAACGTTGACATTGTTATCAGATTAAGCCCCCGGCTGTTTTCGGATGAAGATGGGGCCTCACGAGTATTTCGTTAGGAGGAGGGTGAAGGCTGCTTGGTTCGGGCAAGCCTATGCATACATAAATACATTTGGCCCTGAACAAGCGAAATGCCAGCCAGGGAGGGAACGAGAGATGAAGGCGGATCTAGCTACACAAGTTCCACTTTACATTTTGTCGCAGACTGCGTCTGTAGAACGAGAGTTCACGCTTGCGGACCGGATTAAATTAAAGTGGCACTCGGCGCCCAGTGGTCGAAGGGAAACCAAATTGCCAGCATCACGGGTAGGCAATGATAACAGTGATGTTGGCGGGTACGTGCAATCGCAAATGCCTGGCAACATCCAATGCACTCGTCGGGAGGGGGGGCTCGTATTCGTGGTTCCCGGAGTGCGTTGTTGCTGAATCGATAGGTTTCTATCGAATCTTATATGTTTAAAGTGCCCTACATGGTCAATATAGATGTAATAGCAAATGAATTTCTGCTGAGCATGGTGACAAGCTTCTACTATCGATAGTGGCGCGCTATTGAAGCTCGGTACGATCACCGTCGACATATTGCCGCTCAAAACTCCCATGGCACGTCATTGGACCATTGGATGGGACAATGGATGTCTAGTATCTTTGCATGGCAAATATTTTGTTCGCTGAAGGCTGAAGCAAAAGAAGTAGTCCGTGAGTAAGACTTCTTAGGCGCGGCCGCTGGGTCACTCGCGGCAGCTGGCGGTGTTAGAGCCAGTGTAATCTTTGTGCCCTGAGTTGTTGTGACGAGAAGCTTGAACTGCCGTAGCTAGAAACCAAGACGGCGCATGTGACGCAACCTCAGATGCTCACTCTCACGGTGTTTGGAAAGGCGGCCGCAATATGGCATTCATGTCAGAAAACAAACTGCACCGATAACGCTGTTACTCTTCAGATAAGTAGCCTGACAACATTTGACATTAGCAATAAATTGAGCATTTTCCTGCTGCTACACTTTTTCGCTAGTGAAAGCCGGGTTTCAAATTCCTTTCCCGTCCTCCTTCGACTCATTTAGGGGCGGAGACTTGTTTTAACTGTCTGAAAACCTCATTTTAGACGCTCGTCATGGGCTAAGTAGCCTGCGGCACGATAACGTCTAAATGCATCTATCGTCATAGCGTTCTTGTTACTGGATTTATGTAGGCTTTCTCAAGCAAAGGTGTGTAGCAGCAGGGCAATTACAACTACGTCCAACAAACCACACATGCACAACCAGCATGGCCGGGGCTCGAGCTTGCGATTGTCTGTTAATCATGGTTGGTAACTCCCCGTTTCGAACCGTGTATTAGCCGCCTAATCCACCGCCGCTACAAAAGACTGGGAGGCTTCAGCTGGGTGTAAAGCCGTTTTTTTAGTACTATGTATGAATGCCAGTCTATACACAACGTTGAAGTCGTACATCTCTATGCACGAAGACATGCGCAGAAGCAGGATCTAGGCTCTATTCACAAGAAGCAATTCGGCAAGTCTGCAACTTGTGTCGTGACCACTGCTATTTGTAAAGTCCAGTCGTCGGACGAACTTAGTTTAGTAGAACTATGTTACATTTCAAAACCACGCTTCTACTGCTTTTTCGACCATGTTCCGCCGGCACCAGTCTGGGCCGGCGGAACCCCCGGCCAGCGCTGGAAACTCACGTCTCTCGGCCAGCAGCGCTACGTCAAACGACCAGCGAGTAGCTACATGGCTTTTAAAGCTGAAACGTTTAGAAAAAAAGCTAGTTGAGCTAGATGATAAAATACGTGCATTGTCGGTAGGTACCAGTGAAGACGTCCTCCTAGCCGAGCAGATGGTACGTTGTGAAGCTTACATGGAAATGATAGACCGGATTAAGCATTTATTAGGCACCTACAGGAGCGATGGCGGCCCGAGCGGTGCTGATCATGGTGCACAGCCCTCGGACGGCTGCACGCTAGCCGACGCAGTGGCGTCGTTAGTCGAATTACAGCGGGAGGCGTTGCGTAAAGTATTAGAGAATAAGGGCGTTATCGCGACGACGAGGGAATAGAGTCGATCTTAAATCGACTAGTCTCATTACAAGAAGCCGGCGGCTCGGGCGGCGCATCGTTGCCGATGCCGAAGTAACGGAATTTGGTGGTGACCAGCACCAGTGTCCAGTATTCGTCGAAGAGTTTAGAAGTTTAGTCGACGAGAAAGAAGGTTTATCAGATTTACAACGACACAAGATTTTGCGTGATCTACTCGAGGGCGATGCAGCGAGTGCAGTCGTTAAGATACCCCTTCCCGCCGACAACTATCCACATGTGTTTAACTATCTAATAGACAGGTGTGATTGCGTTGAGTCTATTGTGTATGGTATATATCAGAAGTTATTATACATGCTTAAGGTGGTTTGCGTAGACCACATAGCGCAACGCGGATTATTAGACCAAGTAAATAATTCCGTAGCAGCATTGCAAACCTTGCAGTTTAATGAGAAATGCTACGGTGCTGTATTATATACGATTATTTTCCGTGCTCTGCCAGAGCCGTTGGGATTATTATACAGGGTGTTGCAGAATTTTTTTATAATTAAATAAATTGTAGAGCTCGTTAAAGCAAATATTTTTTCTATTGGAACATGGTCTCTGAGAAGTCTTGTTTCGGAGTGAGAGCGAAATTACTACAATTTGTGACACTAGTGTTTTTGCCCGCTATAGGAGCATAAAATGTGCGGTTGCGAGACAACCAGTCCCCCTAGACAGAAACTAAACACACTGTCGTGTTCCTGAGAAAATTCTGCTTCTTCCGAAGGGCATTCGACCTAGGGGGACTGGTTGTCTCGCAACAGCACATCTTATGCTCCTATAGCGGGCAAAAACACTAGTGTCACAAATTGTAGTAATTTCGCTCTTACTCCGAAACAAGACTTCTCAGAGACCATGTTCCATTGGTAAAAATATTTGCTTTAACGAGCTCTACAATTCCCTATTTCTATTATAAACAATTTCTGCAACACCCTGTATATTAGCTCGGTAGAGGCGGCTTGAGCCGCACGTGTTAGAGATCCCTCCGTGAAATCCGAGTTGTCCGTGAGAGCTACTGATACCTTATTAGAGAAGTTTGGCACATAGTTTCAGGGGTTGATGAATAGCCTTACTACCGAGGTGACGTCGCGGTAAAAACAAAAATCGTTAACACAGAGAAATAACAAACCAGGGTCGGGTACCACGCCGCGGCCGTGGTCGAGTAGTCTGAGGCCGGCTAGGGAAGCCTCTCGGAATGACTCAGAACAAATATATCAAACGCACGTAGGACCGCGGCCCGGTAATAATAATAATAATAACATAACTAACAACAATTATACTATCAAGCGAGAGGGCAACATGTCTTATAATCACACACCATGCAATAGTAATATACGACAGTCGGGTAACTGTTTATTTTAAGGTGGTAGACACAATGCGAGTATGTGTTTGACTACGATGTCAATGAATGAGTAGCGCAATCGAGTAGCGGAGGCCGAGGTGTGTCGAAGGTGTTTGATGGCGGGACAATGGGTCCGCGCATGTACAAGTAAGATCACATGTAAGCATTGTAAGGGTTCGCATGGACCCGTAATGTGTGTACAGGCTGTATTAAGCAACATTGTACCACCTGTAGGATGTGCAAATATGTTGTTACCCACAGGACATGTAGATGCCATGAATGATAATGGTAAACGTGTCGTGGCCAGATTTTTGTTAAAAACGGCTCTCAGCGAACTTTCGTTACTCGCCGTCTCGCTGATTCCGTGCAGGCGAAGACTATCGGGGCGAATTCACCTACCTACATGTCTGCGGCGGCAACAAATCCCGACAAGCCAAGAGGTTGCTTATTGTACAGCTGCGGTTGGTGCAGCGTAATGGCAAGCCAGTGACGCTTACCGCAATGGCAGTGGAAGAGATTACAGCGGCCCATTGGCCCATCCCGTCGCCAAGGCTCAAGGCTAGGTACGGGCACGAGCTTGGTGTCCGTTGATTTGCTGCTAGATGCAAACAACTTGTTTAGCGTCATGGAGGGCGCAGCACGGCGCCTTGACACCC
Source organism: Dermanyssus gallinae (assembly GCA_003439945.1). Classification (NCBI taxonomy): domain Eukaryota; kingdom Metazoa; phylum Arthropoda; class Arachnida; order Mesostigmata; family Dermanyssidae; genus Dermanyssus; species Dermanyssus gallinae. Next base: position 884,837 of record QVRM01002192.1, read on the forward strand.
GCACCGTCGGCCTCGAAACTTGCTTCGGGCTCGTCCTTGCTTCGGAGGCGACTGGGGAGGTACGAGCGGAAGCAGCAGTTGCGGGCGGCGGCAACCGAGCTAGACGGGTTTGGTCACTCGAGTCTATCGGCATACACCCAAACAAAATACAAAAGAAGAGCCTGCAAATAGTGGCAAAGCACTTCCTATCGAAGGTAAAGCGGTCCACCGAGGGACGCCACCAGGTTCAGCGCAATCTCGAGCCCCACGTATCAATGATCAACAGCAACAAAAAAAAAAGAAGCAACTAGAGGCATGGGCGAAGAGGCTACGACGAGACCCGGAGTTAAGGACAGACTACGGTTGAGAAATCCGCGCGTTCATCGAATAAATGTTTGCGGCACCTGTTTCTCCCGGTGAGTCACCGAGATACGCTATGCCGCATTTCCCTGTTATTCAGCCTAGCAAATTATCGTGTAAAGTTCGGCCAGTATTCAATGCATCGGCTGCGGCCAAAAATCAATTATCACTCAACGACTGCATCGAAGACACGCCGAATTTGTTGCCGTGTCCGATGTTTATGTGACAAAATTCCTCTGGTATCTGGACTCTTGATCCGCCGCTGCACGCTAGGGCCGCCATCCACGGGTGAGTCAGCGCCGGGCACGCTGCTGTGCCGCGTCGTGCATGTGTGCGCGTAGGATAGGCTAGGTGTAAATTAGGATATTCAGTACGGCTGCGCACTAATAGCAATGTGTTGATATATATAAATATATATATATATATATATATATATATATATATATATATATTCATACATATTTATCGTGCCGTAGGCAGACCCACTGTCTGCTCAGTGAGAGCAAATGTGAGCCCAACTCACGCGGGCAAGATCAAATATCGAGAAATAAATGCGAAACTGTGTCTTTGCATATTCTTGTTAGATATTTGTTCTGGTTCTTTTCATCAGTTCTGTAACACCTTGGTTGTCGGCCGGAGTGGCCTGCAATAATAGGCATGTATATACCAGGTACATCGTACACAGGTTCCATCGCCTTGTATGCTCTCGTAGGGGGTTTCATGAAGACTATAGCACTCAGTACATTTGTCGGTTCTGCGCTAAGTACCATGCGGTTGATTGTCCGGCACTGTAACGAAGATCTTTACCATTTCTTCTCTCGTTGGAACGGCAGGACAACGAATAATTATGTTTAATAATATTATAAACGATCTTGTCTATTCACTCTATTTCACTCCACTTGAGTGAAATGAATATGACATAAATATATATATATATATATATATATATATACATATATATATCTTTTTTTATTTTTTTTTTATAGAGGTAACTGGTAAAATGCGGGCGACGTTGTTAAAGCCTCGGTAGTGTGGGACTCGCACCCACTAAAATCCAGTCGTCCTCTTTGCCCCTTGACGGGGGGGGTGGCCGCAGTACTGTCTTCTCGAGATTATTTCACCTGGCCACTCTTCTTGCCATTTAGGCTGCTCGGCTTTGTGCGGCGGTTATTTTCGCCTCAGAGATACCTTGTGCGAATCTTCTTACTAGAATCCAGAATTTGTGATCCTTGAGGAGCGCCTCTACAAGGGCCTGGCATGTCAGGGGGTTCTGCAGTCCTAGGTTCCGGGACAATAGCTCTCGCTCAGTGTCGAAGAAGGGGCACCGCTCATAGCAGTGCCTAACATCATCCCGCTCCCCCGAGTTGCACATGCGGCATACACGGGACTCAGTTTTACCGATACGGTGTAGGTACTGCTGAAAACAGGCACCATGGCCTGTTAACAGTTGCGCGAGTGGGTAGGTAAGCGAGCCGTGTTTGAGGCTGTACCATTTTTTAAGATCAGGAAGTATTGATCTTGTCCAAAATCCAGGATGGCCCGGCTGGATTGCTTCCCATTGCTGGTTTCATTCGCTTAGTGTGTCGGTTCTGCTGACTAGTGTGCTCGGCGTCAGAACTTGGTTACAGGGTTTCTTGTTGCCAATTCTTTTACTCTTAAGTCCCAGGGAATTTGTCTGGAGAGGACCTGTACGGCTGCTGTGGAAGCCGTGCGACTTGCTCGTGTTATGTTAAGCGCCATAGGTCTTTGGGTCTTGTTGAGGAGGCGACGTGTTGCAGCTCTTCTAGTCGTGCGTTCCCATAACGGTGCGGCGTATAACATGATGCTGTCTATTACTGATGCTAAGAGTCGGCGCCGAGAGTCGCTTGCTCCTCTGGTCCGTGGGAGAATTTTCCGTAACTCTGCTGAGGCTTTGGCTGCTTTTTTAGCTGCATAGCGCACATGAGGTGTTCCTGTGAGAGCTCTATGCAGGATCACGCCCAGGTACTTGACCACGGGCGTGGGTGTTATTGGATGGCCTTCCAGGTGTAAATTTAGGTTGCGTGGAGGCTTTAGACCGTTTAGAAGGATTGCTTCCGTTTTTTGTGAAGCCAGTTCGAGGCCAAGCGTGTGGATGTGTTGTCGGATATCCGCCAAGGCTCCGTTGGCTGTACTTTCGAGCAAATCCTCGTCACTGGCGGTAACAATCAGTGCCAGATCGTCTGCGTAGGCGATAGAAAAAACTCCCAGGGGATGCGGCAGTCTTAGTACTCCATCATAGGTTATGTTCCACAGGGTTGGTCCCAGTACAGATCCTTGGGGAAGCCCGGCAGTGACGGCGTAGTCCACTCCATCGTATGTAGATGCTCGGTCCTTTAGATACGACGCTAGGATACGTCGTAGGTAGGGAGACACGCCTTTATTTCCAAGTGCTTGGTTTATGGCGTCCCACGAGAGCGTATTAAACGCGTTTTTGACATCAATAAGGACGGCCAGGCAGTGCGCCTGGTTTGCGATAGGTGAATTTCTTTGTGTTTCAGCTATGCTTAGAACTTTGCTGATAGCCGAGTGTGTAGAGTGCCCGGCGCGGAAACCATGCTGGCTTTCTGACAGCGCCTTCTTGTCTTCTAATTCTGTAACTGGTCGCCCGTTGATAATATGCTCAGCTGCCTTGGATAGGCAGGAGAGCATGCTTATAGGGCGGTATGCTGAGGGGTCTCCTTGTGGCTTCCCGGGTTTCGGGACAAGGGTTAGGCGTGCCGTTTTCCAAGGCTTTGGGTATTCTCCGCTGGTGAGAATTGTGTCCATCATGCGTTTGAATACCTTTGGATGGTTCTTTAGGAGTACGCGTACTGCTTGAGGGGGGACAGCATCTGAGCCCGGCGCTTTTCCTGGTCGTATGCGTTCAGCCACAATTCTGATCTCTTGGATTGAGATTGGCTCGAAGGAAAGATCTGAGGTTTCTTCAAAGAGTACAGACTCCGGCAATAGTTTTTGTGGAAAGAGCGCATTTACAATCGGTCGCGCCACTTCTACAGGTAAAGGTGGCTGTGCGTGGCGCATTTTTTTACGCGCAATCATGTGGATCATCATAAGGCCATTAAGATTAGTAAAAAGACCACTGGATCTCTCTAGGTGAGGAGGTCGAGGGAAACCCTTGGGGCAAAGGATATATATATATATATATATATATATACATATATACCATAGCACACATTACAGTATGCCTCCTGGGTAGCCAACCACGCTGTTCTGCCGATGTTGTTCGGCTGAAGCTTTCCTTCGAGAGCCTTCATTGGCAACACACGGCTTTTACAAAGTGGTAGCTTATCTTACGTCTGCATTTCCTGCTCGGAGAGGACCGTGCTTTCTATTCGCGATAGTTCCGCGTTTCTCCGCTGGCGTTAGCTTATGGATTTGGAAGGCATCGCTCTGCCCCGGCTCCAGGGGTCCATCCTGCTTTTCTGCGATTGCTTTTTATTAGATGCTAGACAGCAAATTGAGCTGAGATGCACAACGCTGTATATAAGGTTTTATCTCAAAAGTAAATAAATTATTGCGTGTTGCGCAGTTATAACAGCACCTTACTTGAATCACATGATTTATTTACACACCAGATTGGGTAAAATATACAATCGTACCTTACATAAATTGTATAAGGTTTCCCAGGCTGAAGCTCTAGCCTATTTAAACGTTTTTGGAATTTCATTGTCATAACTGCCAGCGAAAGCCTAAGAATCTTATAAAGTATGCAGTTTTGACAACTCACCTCAATAAAACAGTAATAACGTTTAGAATATTTACCTTAAGCAGGTCTAATCGGAAAACGCGTTAATAAGTTCTACCAGAGAGTGCCTGGCATTCCTGACTCCTTCGTTCCGACTTATTCCAACTCAGAACTTCTTTGCCGTCGTCCTCCTCATTGCTCTTTGACAGTGTCTTAACTCTTATATTTTGCTAGTGATAAATATGAACTACTTTTTGGCCGCATCTGTCCAAGGGAAAACTATCCCAGACAGGACTAATAGTTCGTCATAATTACAGCCGCCGGGCTAGGCGTTCTGCGTTCATGGGTCACCAGGAGTACTTAAATGTGCCCCCTCCTTTTCTTTAAATGGCGTCTGTCTGGGCTTTGAGAGATCGCTGCATTTCCTCCCTCGAGTGACTGCCATTCGCCCTTCTGTTCCACTAGTCGCAAATACTAGTAGTCTCAAAGTGGAGCTTTAGGGGAGTTTAAGCCTATTACAATTTGAAAAAAGTAAACCTTTCGGGCTGGCCCTTAGTCAAGATTTAACGTCTACGGGACTGCTTTTCGCATTGCTTCATAGACTATATATAAATACCGACTGCCTATCTACCTAAACTAGTTCACCCTCGGTAGATGGAGATGTCTTTCCAAAACACATCAGCCGCAGTTGTCTTTATCCATTCATCATTTCTACTCCCTCGGCTACTAATTCTGGCTCGTAGAGTCATGAAATGTGTTTAATGCTTCAGTCGTAGCAGTTACACCAAATATGTGTGATAACAACGCTGAGTTCTATAGATACGTAAGCTAGAAAATATGCATCCTATCTGCCTGATTTTATATGGCAATCCTACTGGGGCACATTTCCGTAAAAACAAAGACTAGGGTAGGACAGTGGGCGCTCCCTTTTTTCCACTAAAAAGAAGTGGGCCGGTTAAAGTGCCAGAAAGAGAACGTCAATTGCAAATAGTACGTCACACCAGTTTCTCAATAGGGCTTTATCGCATTGTTCTTATTAAAAAGATGATTAACTCGACAATGCGGCGCGCATACCTCAACAGCGATACAAAGTCGTGTCGTGGAGTTCCTTGTCGTTTACTACAATGTTTACTATTAGATTCATCCTTTTGCTTTGTGGCATGTTACGTTTTACTACCGGTATTCGAGCTGAAGAGCACAGCTTTTGCACTACCCATGTCTTTGCGAATACAAGAATCAGTCATTTATATTAATTTGTGCGTTACAATGAGCTAACGGTCCACCTTCTCTGTATGAAAATTTTGTTTCCGATCATATCGAAATTCTGCTACTGCATATTCCGACCGCCTTTAAATCATTCTATCGGTCAGTAAGCAAACAATACCGGGACAGTTGTAATGCCGGGTCTCTGCGGATGGTCGACACTTTGCGTCAATTTGTTTTGGTGTCGCCTTCTTGACTAGTGGTAATCTGCTTTGCTAATACGCATCCGTTTCAGGAAACATTCTGGGCGGCTGCTATGCTCTACTGGCTGCAAATACTAGTAGCTTTACCTATTTAAGATTTTTTAGTTTAGTTTGCAGTCGAAATGCTCTAGCATGTAGAGATTTAAACTGATACGAGTACGCGTTTTCTCATATTGGTTCAGCCTATCCGGTTAAACCCATGAGCGTTCAAATCAAGTCAATAGTAATGTATTCACGTTGTATTTATAACTTCTACTTTATGTGTATATACACGTAATAATAATTAAGTTTGAAAATTAACCTAACCAACGAATATCATAGTTGAGGTTAAAAATGCTCTCCAGGCTAACGTTAGCCATATGCTAAATGCGCAAAGGAATTATGGCAAGAATGGGTGATCCCTACTATTCAACCTCTAAAAATGCATTCTTTTAACTTCGGTTCTCAATACTAGATATATATATATATAAATAAATATATATATATATATAAATATATACGTAACCGCCCTGCTAAGCTCTGGAGTTTCCTTAATGAAATCTGCGGCCGTGGCAAAGAGCCTGGAGCTTGCCAAGTCGACTACTAGTCGAAGATAGGGAACTAGAGGAAATCCAGGAGATAGTTGATGCACTGAATGATTTCTTCTCATCAATCGGTACAGAAACTACATTCTTGCTCCTCCCTCAAGAGCTGATTGACAGTTTTCTCTCAAACCTACCGATCTCCGAGCCCAACGCATTTTCTTTTAGTGCTATTACAGCTCAGGAACTGTGAATCGCTGCTAAAGACGTAAAGACAGACTCACTCGATAGCGATGGAAACGTTCCGGGTAAATTCCACTCTAAATTCATTGTTACCGTAGCGGCTCCTCTAGCTGCCGTATTTAATATTTCAATTAAAAGGGGCGTGTTTCCGGAACGCCTCAAGACATCTGCGGTAACTTCGCAATATAAGGGTAAGGGCGGGAGAGACCAACCTGGTAACGATGTCCCCAGATCATTGGTGTCTTTCGTCTCAAAAGTATTTAATAAGCTTGCTAAACAACAGCTGGAAAGCCATTTAAACGTTTTCAATTTCTTCTCTAAAAGTCAGTTCGGTTTTAGGGAGACACGATCAACTGAGCTGGCATTGAGACATATATGGTGGGAGATCATTAAAGCTGCAGAGGATGGAAATATGTGCCTTGGTGCATTTCTTGACGTAGCCAAAGCGTTCAACTGCCTCGGCCACTCTATGTTTCTTAAGATGCTCCAGCAACTGGGCTGCGCACTAGATCACATGTAAGCATTGTAAGGGTTCGCATGGACCCGTAATGTGTGTACAGGCTGTATTAAGCAACATTGTACCACCTGTAGGATGTGCAAATATGTTGTTACCCACAGGACATGTAGATGCCATGAATGATAATGGTAAACGTGTCGTGGCCAGATTTTTGTTAAAAACGGCTCTCAGCGAACTTTCGTTACTCGCCGTCTCGCTGATTCCGTGCAGGCGAAGACTATCGGGGCGAATTCACCTACCTACATGTCTGCGGCGGCAACAAATCCCGACAAGCCAAGAGGTTGCTTATTGTACAGCTGCGGTTGGTGCAGCGTAATGGCAAGCCAGTGACGCTTACCGCAATGGCAGTGGAAGAGATTACAGCGGCCCATTGGCCCATCCCGTCGCCAAGGCTCAAGGCTAGGTACGGGCACGAGCTTGGTGTCCGTTGATTTGCTGCTAGATGCAAACAACTTGTTTAGCGTCATGGAGGGCGCAGCACGGCGCCTTGACACCCGCACCGTCGGCCTCGAAACTTGCTTCGGGCTCGTCCTTGCTTCGGAGGCGACTGGGGAGGTACGAGCGGAAGCAGCAGTTGCGGGCGGCGGCAACCGAGCTAGACGGGTTTGGTCACTCGAGTCTATCGGCATACACCCAAACAAAATACAAAAGAAGAGCCTGCAAATAGTGGCAAAGCACTTCCTATCGAAGGTAAAGCGGTCCACCGAGGGACGCCACCAGGTTCAGCGCAATCTCGAGCCCCACGTATCAATGATCAACAGCAACAAAAAAAAAAGAAGCAACTAGAGGCATGGGCGAAGAGGCTACGACGAGACCCGGAGTTAAGGACAGACTACGGTTGAGAAATCCGCGCGTTCATCGAATAAATGTTTGCGGCACCTGTTTCTCCCGGTGAGTCACCGAGATACGCTATGCCGCATTTCCCTGTTATTCAGCCTAGCAAATTATCGTGTAAAGTTCGGCCAGTATTCAATGCATCGGCTGCGGCCAAAAATCAATTATCACTCAACGACTGCATCGAAGACACGCCGAATTTGTTGCCGTGTCCGATGTTTATGTGACAAAATTCCTCTGGTATCTGGACTCTTGATCCGCCGCTGCACGCTAGGGCCGCCATCCACGGGTGAGTCAGCGCCGGGCACGCTGCTGTGCCGCGTCGTGCATGTGTGCGCGTAGGATAGGCTAGGTGTAAATTAGGATATTCAGTACGGCTGCGCACTAATAGCAATGTGTTGATATATATAAATATATATATATATATATATATATATATATATATATATATATATATATATATATATTCATACATATTTATCGTGCCGTAGGCAGACCCACTGTCTGCTCAGTGAGAGCAAATGTGAGCCCAACTCACGCGGGCAAGATCAAATATCGAGAAATAAATGCGAAACTGTGTCTTTGCATATTCTTGTTAGATATTTGTTCTGATTCTTTTCATCAGTTCTGTAACACCTTGGTTGTCGGCCGGAGTGGCCTGCAATAATAGGCATGTATATACCAGGTACATCGTACACAGGTTCCATCGCCTTGTATGCTCTCGTAGGGGGTTTCATGAAGACTATAGCACTCAGTACATTTGTCGGTTCTGCGCTAAGTACCATGCGGTTGATTGTCCGGCACTGTAACGAAGATCTTTACCATTTCTTCTCTCGTTGGAACGGCAGGACAACGAATAATTATGTTTAATAATATTATAAACGATCTTGTCTATTCACTCTATTTCACTCCACTTGAGTGAAATGAATATGACATAAATATATATATATATATATATATATATATATATATATATATATATATATATATATACATATATATATCTTTTTTTATTTTTTTTTTATAGAGGTAACTGGTAAAATGCGGGCGACGTTGTTAAAGCCTCGGTAGTGTGGGACTCGCACCCACTAAAATCCAGTCGTCCTCTTTGCCCCTTGACGGGGGGGGTGGCCGCAGTACTGTCTTCTCGAGATTATTTCACCTGGCCACTCTTCTTGCCATTTAGGCTGCTCGGCTTTGTGCGGCGGTTATTTTCGCCTCAGAGATACCTTGTGCGAATCTTCTTACTAGAATCCAGAATTTGTGATCCTTGAGGAGCGCCTCTACAAGGGCCTGGCATGTCAGGGGGTTCTGCAGTCCTAGGTTCCGGGACAATAGCTCTCGCTCAGTGTCGAAGAAGGGGCACCGCTCATAGCAGTGCCTAACATCATCCCGCTCCCCCGAGTTGCACATGCGGCATACACGGGACTCAGTTTTACCGATACGGTGTAGGTACTGCTGAAAACAGGCACCATGGCCTGTTAACAGTTGCGCGAGTGGGTAGGTAAGCGAGCCGTGTTTGAGGCTGTACCATTTTTTAAGATCAGGAAGTATTGATCTTGTCCAAAATCCAGGATGGCCCGGCTGGATTGCTTCCCATTGCTGGTTTCATTCGCTTAGTGTGTCGGTTCTGCTGACTAGTGTGCTCGGCGTCAGAACTTGGTTACAGGGTTTCTTGTTGCCAATTCTTTTACTCTTAAGTCCCAGGGAATTTGTCTGGAGAGGACCTGTACGGCTGCTGTGGAAGCCGTGCGACTTGCTCGTGTTATGTTAAGCGCCATAGGTCTTTGGGTCTTGTTGAGGAGGCGACGTGTTGCAGCTCTTCTAGTCGTGCGTTCCCATAACGGTGCGGCGTATAACATGATGCTGTCTATTACTGATGCTAAGAGTCGGCGCCGAGAGTCGCTTGCTCCTCTGGTCCGTGGGAGAATTTTCCGTAACTCTGCTGAGGCTTTGGCTGCTTTTTTAGCTGCATAGCGCACATGAGGTGTTCCTGTGAGAGCTCTATGCAGGATCACGCCCAGGTACTTGACCACGGGCGTGGGTGTTATTGGATGGCCTTCCAGGTGTAAATTTAGGTTGCGTGGAGGCTTTAGACCGTTTAGAAGGATTGCTTCCGTTTTTTGTGAAGCCAGTTCGAGGCCAAGCGTGTGGATGTGTTGTCGGATATCCGCCAAGGCTCCGTTGGCTGTACTTTCGAGCAAATCCTCGTCACTGGCGGTAACAATCAGTGCCAGATCGTCTGCGTAGGCGATAGAAAAAACTCCCAGGGGATGCGGCAGTCTTAGTACTCCATCATAGGTTATGTTCCACAGGGTTGGTCCCAGTACAGATCCTTGGGGAAGCCCGGCAGTGACGGCGTAGTCCACTCCATCGTATGTAGATGCTCGGTCCTTTAGATACGACGCTAGGATACGTCGTAGGTAGGGAGACACGCCTTTATTTCCAAGTGCTTGGTTTATGGCGTCCCACGAGAGCGTATTAAACGCGTTTTTGACATCAATAAGGACGGCCAGGCAGTGCGCCTGGTTTGCGATAGGTGAATTTCTTTGTGTTTCAGCTATGCTTAGAACTTTGCTGATAGCCGAGTGTGTAGAGTGCCCGGCGCGGAAACCATGCTGGCTTTCTGACAGCGCCTTCTTGTCTTCTAATTCTGTAACTGGTCGCCCGTTGATAATATGCTCAGCTGCCTTGGATAGGCAGGAGAGCATGCTTATAGGGCGGTATGCTGAGGGGTCTCCTTGTGGCTTCCCGGGTTTCGGGACAAGGGTTAGGCGTGCCGTTTTCCAAGGCTTTGGGTATTCTCCGCTGGTGAGAATTGTGTCCATCATGCGTTTGAATACCTTTGGATGGTTCTTTAGGAGTACGCGTACTGCTTGAGGGGGGACAGCATCTGAGCCCGGCGCTTTTCCTGGTCGTATGCGTTCAGCCACAATTCTGATCTCTTGGATTGAGATTGGCTCGAAGGAAAGATCTGAGGTTTCTTCAAAGAGTACAGACTCCGGCAATAGTTTTTGTGGAAAGAGCGCATTTACAATCGGTCGCGCCACTTCTACAGGTAAAGGTGGCTGTGCGTGGCGCATTTTTTTACGCGCAATCATGTGGATCATCATAAGGCCATTAAGATTAGTAAAAAGACCACTGGATCTCTCTAGGTGAGGAGGTCGAGGGAAACCCTTGGGGCAAAGGATATATATATATATATATATATATATACATATATACCATAGCACACATTACAGTATGCCTCCTGGGTAGCCAACCACGCTGTTCTGCCGATGTTGTTCGGCTGAAGCTTTCCTTCGAGAGCCTTCATTGGCAACACACGGCTTTTACAAAGTGGTAGCTTATCTTACGTCTGCATTTCCTGCTCGGAGAGGACCGTGCTTTCTATTCGCGATAGTTCCGCGTTTCTCCGCTGGCGTTAGCTTATGGATTTGGAAGGCATCGCTCTGCCCCGGCTCCAGGGGTCCATCCTGCTTTTCTGCGATTGCTTTTTATTAGATGCTAGACAGCAAATTGAGCTGAGATGCACAACGCTGTATATAAGGTTTTATCTCACACATGAATCACATGATTTATTTACACACCAGATTGGGTAAAATATACAATCGTACCTTACATAAATTGTATAAGGTTTCCCAGGCTGAAGCTCTAGCCTATTTAAACGTTTTTGGAATTTCATTGTCATAACTGCCAGCGAAAGCCTAAGAATCTTATAAAGTATGCAGTTTTGACAACTCACCTCAATAAAACAGTAATAACGTTTAGAATATTTACCTTAAGCAGGTCTAATCGGAAAACGCGTTAATAAGTTCTACCAGAGAGTGCCTGGCATTCCTGACTCCTTCGTTCCGACTTATTCCAACTCAGAACTTCTTTGCCGTCGTCCTCCTCATTGCTCTTTGACAGTGTCTTAACTCTTATATTTTGCTAGTGATAAATATGAACTACTTTTTGGCCGCATCTGTCCAAGGGAAAACTATCCCAGACAGGACTAATAGTTCGTCATAATTACAGCCGCCGGGCTAGGCGTTCTGCGTTCATGGGTCACCAGGAGTACTTAAATGTGCCCCCTCCTTTTCTTTAAATGGCGTCTGTCTGGGCTTTGAGAGATCGCTGCATTTCCTCCCTCGAGTGACTGCCATTCGCCCTTCTGTTCCACTAGTCGCAAATACTAGTAGTCTCAAAGTGGAGCTTTAGGGGAGTTTAAGCCTATTACAATTTGAAAAAAGTAAACCTTTCGGGCTGGCCCTTAGTCAAGATTTAACGTCTACGGGACTGCTTTTCGCATTGCTTCATAGACTATATATAAATACCGACTGCCTATCTACCTAAACTAGTTCACCCTCGGTAGATGGAGATGTCTTTCCAAAACACATCAGCCGCAGTTGTCTTTATCCATTCATCATTTCTACTCCCTCGGCTACTAATTCTGGCTCGTAGAGTCATGAAATGTGTTTAATGCTTCAGTCGTAGCAGTTACACCAAATATGTGTGATAACAACGCTGAGTTCTATAGATACGTAAGCTAGAAAATATGCATCCTATCTGCCTGATTTTATATGGCAATCCTACTGGGGCACATTTCCGTAAAAACAAAGACTAGGGTAGGACAGTGGGCGCTCCCTTTTTTCCACTAAAAAGAAGTGGGCCGGTTAAAGTGCCAGAAAGAGAACGTCAATTGCAAATAGTACGTCACACCAGTTTCTCAATAGGGCTTTATCGCATTGTTCTTATTAAAAAGATGATTAACTCGACAATGCGGCGCGCATACCTCAACAGCGATACAAAGTCGTGTCGTGGAGTTCCTTGTCGTTTACTACAATGTTTACTATTAGATTCATCCTTTTGCTTTGTGGCATGTTACGTTTTACTACCGGTATTCGAGCTGAAGAGCACAGCTTTTGCACTACCCATGTCTTTGCGAATACAAGAATCAGTCATTTATATTAATTTGTGCGTTACAATGAGCTAACGGTCCACCTTCTCTGTATGAAAATTTTGTTTCCGATCATATCGAAATTCTGCTACTGCATATTCCGACCGCCTTTAAATCATTCTATCGGTCAGTAAGCAAACAATACCGGGACAGTTGTAATGCCGGGTCTCTGCGGATGGTCGACACTTTGCGTCAATTTGTTTTGGTGTCGCCTTCTTGACTAGTGGTAATCTGCTTTGCTAATACGCATCCGTTTCAGGAAACATTCTGGGCGGCTGCTATGCTCTACTGGCTGCAAATACTAGTAGCTTTACCTATTTAAGATTTTTTAGTTTAGTTTGCAGTCGAAATGCTCTAGCATGTAGAGATTTAAACTGATACGAGTACGCGTTTTCTCATATTGGTTCAGCCTATCCGGTTAAACCCATGAGCGTTCAAATCAAGTCAATAGTAATGTATTCACGTTGTATTTATAACTTCTACTTTATGTGTATATACACGTAATAATAATTAAGTTTGAAAATTAACCTAACCAACGAATATCATAGTTGAGGTTAAAAATGCTCTCCAGGCTAACGTTAGCCATATGCTAAATGCGCAAAGGAATTATGGCAAGAATGGGTGATCCCTACTATTCAACCTCTAAAAATGCATTCTTTTAACTTCGGTTCTCAATACTAGATATATATATATATAAATAAATATATATATATATATAAATATATACGTAACCGCCCTGCTAAGCTCTGGAGTTTCCTTAATGAAATCTGCGGCCGTGGCAAAGAGCCTGGAGCTTGCCAAGTCGACTACTAGTCGAAGATAGGGAACTAGAGGAAATCCAGGAGATAGTTGATGCACTGAATGATTTCTTCTCATCAATCGGTACAGAAACTACATTCTTGCTCCTCCCTCAAGAGCTGATTGACAGTTTTCTCTCAAACCTACCGATCTCCGAGCCCAACGCATTTTCTTTTAGTGCTATTACAGCTCAGGAACTGTGAATCGCTGCTAAAGACGTAAAGACAGACTCACTCGATAGCGATGGAAACGTTCCGGGTAAATTCCACTCTAAATTCATTGTTACCGTAGCGGCTCCTCTAGCTGCCGTATTTAATATTTCAATTAAAAGGGGCGTGTTTCCGGAACGCCTCAAGACATCTGCGGTAACTTCGCAATATAAGGGTAAGGGCGGGAGAGACCAACCTGGTAACGATGTCCCCAGATCATTGGTGTCTTTCGTCTCAAAAGTATTTAATAAGCTTGCTAAACAACAGCTGGAAAGCCATTTAAACGTTTTCAATTTCTTCTCTAAAAGTCAGTTCGGTTTTAGGGAGACACGATCAACTGAGCTGGCATTGAGACATATATGGTGGGAGATCATTAAAGCTGCAGAGGATGGAAATATGTGCCTTGGTGCATTTCTTGACGTAGCCAAAGCGTTCAACTGCCTCGGCCACTCTATGTTTCTTAAGATGCTCCAGCAACTGGGCTGCGCACTAGCAGTAACGTCTTGGTTTAAATCGTATCCTAGTGGACGGAGGCAATTTGTGGCGGTGGGAGCTCTAAAGTCTGCGACGGAAATTGTTTCCACTGGCACGCCCCAGGGGTCGGTTCTTGGACCTTTTATCTTCATTACCTATATGCATTTTGTCCTGCGGGGCATCGCGAGGTACGTAGATTGCTGCCTTATCGTTTATACAGACGATACCACTCTTTTGTTTGGTGTCTCACCCTCCCAATTGCCGAATAATAAGTAAAATCTTTAGCACGTTGATACCGGTATTGAGAAGGCCATGTCTTTATTCCAATGATCTTGTCGTTAATCCGACGAAGACGACACTCCTTCTTTACCTCTTACACTCTACAACGGGCATCGAGACAGATGTTTAAAACTGGTAATATCTCCCTCCGAATAGACGGCGCTGCTATCCCTTTCAGCTCAGAGGCAAAATGTCTTGGCATTGTGCTAAACGAGCATATGAAATGGGACAGTCAAGTGAGGTCAAGTGTCAGGGTCTACTATGCCGTGGTGGCCTCACTCGTGCGTTTGAGGAGAGCCAAGGCTTCGCGGGATCTTCTGGTACGTGTTTACCACGTGTCTAAGCCCTTATGGAGCCAATTCTCACTTACGGAATTACTCTGTGGGGCGCTACGCATTCCACGACCCTAGACAAGCTAAGGGTCGTTCAGAATGACGCGGTTAGAGCCATCATAATTATTCCTCGTTGCGCGAGTGTGACTCGATGGTACACCAGGCTCGGGCTTCTCAAGCTTGATCAGCTGACACGTTTAAAGTTAGCCGTGCTAGCCTATAAGGTGCATAACAATGAAATCCCTTCAGATTGTTAGGCATTACACTTGTATTAGGTTAGTTATAAAGTTTTAAACTTGTATTGTGTTAATTATACTCAATTTTGTTGGTTTATCGCATATACACTTTTGATTTGAGCATACACTCGTAAACTTCTATTGTGTTACTTGTACCCAATTATATTGCTTTATCGCGTACACACTTTTGATTTGTACAAGCACTCGTATATTATGTATATTTTGAATGAAAGGTGAGAGATTGCGTACTTGTTGGACACGTCAATAAATCTGATATATATATATGGACAAACCTAAGCGAGGAGATTTCTGTCGGTAAACCAACGAAGTCGGCTTCGTCTGCTAAAAGGACAGGCGCAAACAAGACAACGAGAACTGTAATAGCAAACATAACCGCGCCTTCACGCGAAAATTAGGTCTGCGCCGTAACCTACGCACGCAAACCTTTCTGTTTCCGTCTTCAATAGGCTAATTCCAAGGAACCTTAATGATAAGCAGAAATAATGGCCCATAGCGACATAAACGCGTCACAACTAAATGCCAAGGAGAATGCGCCTATTTGTTTACCACTGGAGGTCGCTGCCTGAAGTATGTGTTAAAGCAGTTTGAGTGTGGTGACCATCAGTTAACCACATCGCCTTCTAGCAGACGGTAACCTCCGTTGACTGCGGCGTTGTAGTCACTCAGTAGAACGACTACTCGTGCATAGACAGACAGAAATAGATAGATACAACATGTATGGAAGTGCGTTCGTGCACAGTTGTATGATACGTGCTCCGTAATCATTTACACACACACACACGGACACCTGCACGCTCAAGCGTGCGACCAGCGTGAGATATAAGGCAATCCAATCGAGGTCACGCGGGCAAGAGAAACGCGGTGATGCGGGTGGCAAAGCAGGGGGCAATAAACACAGCAGGCATCACGTTACCACCAAAAATAGCTGGCCCTACTATGCACCGCTGCGCATCTCCATTAGGAGGCAATGATTAGATCGACGACAAAGGCGGGACAGCGGACAGCCATCGTTCTTTTGCTCGCATTTGATGGCATCATCGCATTATACCATACGATATACTCCTATGCTCTGAGCATCGACAGCTATGGCAACGCTGAACGGTCGGGTTGACCAAGCTGTGTGATAGTCGCTGCTCGCCTGCATTACTTGAGCGTAATTAGCCGATCAACAACATGATTTCTATTATTATTATTACTAGGATAATAGTAAGTCGTGAGAGTATGCTAGCGACTTCTTGTATCTGGCTCAGCCTATGGGGCCCACAATGGAAGCAGCATTCCCTTGCAGATAGCCAATTACATAGTCTGTCTTAGAAACTGCGCCTCATGTCGATCACTCGTGATTTTCTTTATACATCTTGCGATATCCGTGAAGGACGGATCAGTAACTGCGGTGATGGACCTCAATGTTTCCCGAGACAGGAATAATTCCAACAACCTCCTGACAAATCTCTTTTGTTTTCTCCTCTTCTCTGCGGTCTGTGTGTTCTGCGCTCCAGCCAGACTCAATCGAGTGTAACGTAGATAAGATGATGTCGCAATACTTACAGAACAGGGTACTCCTGTTCTGCATTGGACTTCTGACGACGCATTGAGTTCTGCATATCTTGTCACTCTGTGTGGAGGTGTAAGGCTCATTAGGTATAGTCCGTCGGAGTCAACGAGCTCACCACGATGCACATCATGCGGAAGGAGTTGCGATTTAGCATGGTTCTGAGCTAGCGTGAGTGCAGAGCTTTGTGGCAGCTAAAGAGATGTTTAGCCGTCAGAAGATCTGCACGTGTTAATTTGTTTGCTATTCTCATGCATTTTGCTGCTTCTGCATGCTTCAATTGTATAGTGGTTTTATGGCCTAACAGTTATTGAGTGATCGTAGAAACTAGTCTAGTACGAAATTGTGAGTTACATTAACCTCCCCAGGCTTGCAAAAAAATATCTTTATAAAATGTAAAATATCAGTGCGACGAAAAACGATGTTTTTTTATATTTATGCAAATTCTATTTACATAAATTACACATTATTGATCGCATGCTTGTGTTAGATTTTAAAATTATACAAAAAATACCTAAAATGATTTTAAAGAAGTTGTAATCCTTTATTAACTATTAGAAGATATGTGTTTCTTTCTAATCGTATTAATTAAATTAATTAAAAATGATTATTATGTTTACAAAAGTATGCCGTAGGTAAGGGAGAACCACAGCGCAGGTCACTGTGCTATTATTATTCGCTGAAAAATTCGAGGAGATGCTCGAGAAGCACCCTCTTGCTTTATGATCCATGTTTCGGGCGAGGCCTCCGGAGTCTGGCCATAAGCTCTTGGTATGGCAGGTCCCATAGATCTTTCTCCACCGCGGTTATTGCGCGTTTACTTGCGGCCCCTCTCTCTCCGGGGTGCTTCCGCGCTCTGGGCAAGTTCGTCAAGAAATTCCTCGAATTCCCCATTCCTCCCTTTTGGGAGAGAAGTAGCAGCTGTAAAATGCCGCTACTCCATCAATCTTCAATCAGTAGACCCCCTTTCGCCCGCCGCCTCCTAATCGCATTTTTTCTTAAAACCCATCCACCAGATTGCGATATCCGCCTCTACGTTACATACTCATTCCGCTTAGTGGTCGCATTGTTTGGCCTGGATAATAGGCAGACACCTTTATTCCAATATTTATTGCCTTTCGTTTCTAGCTTAGCTTCTATGTGGGCATTTTTCCTATTTTTCGTCTCTGCATTGTAACCTTGGGCCTTATGACCAGGCCTGTGGCACCTGTAGCAGTCAAGGAGCCTGATCTACTCCTCAGGTCTGCACCACGTCGAGCCCAACTTAAGGGCCTTGTGGGAGCAGATGGAGACGCCGTAATCAATGCGCATCAAATCTCAGCCCTTCCGAGCCTTAGCTCGGCCATCCTAATCTTGGCGCCGGCCGGGAATTACAGGGTCCTCTGCAGTTCCCTCTCGGCTTACTCCCCGTCCCGAGTAGGCCAATTCCCCTTAAGGCGATCTTCTGTCCCTGGTCTCCTCTAATCTAATTATAAGGTCACCCGTATTACTTTTAGTTACCACCCTTACGGTTATACGCGCTCCGTCCTGTTATCTAACGGGTGCCCTATGCCCCGGAGGGTGTCGGCAAAGGTTTTTCCTTCCTCGACCGTAACCCTGAGGGTGCTCCTCGCTCCTTGCTCCGTTTTGGCGCCAGAATGCGGCTGCCGTCGCCAGCCTTACGACAGCAGATTGCTAGAGCCCGTTGCATATCTATTGATCCTACCTAGACGATCTCACCTTGGCCAACACTAACCCGTATGTGGCAGCCACGGATCTCCGAAACATACGCTCCTTCAACAGGACTAGAGATGAGCGCCAGCAGGTGCGAATTGTTTCACAGAGGGATGACATAACAGCGAAGAGTCTGGATTTTTTCGACGTCGCTGCCTTACTTCAGAGAGCGCCTAGCCATGCTCCTAGCCCTGCTCGCCGTATGACGTCTTTTCCCTCGCCGAAACGCGCTCGTTTGCCCCAGGCTAGTGCCCAGACGGCTTCCTTCTACCCTTTGCGTAGTGTTCAAACTGCACCTTTTAAGAGCAAGTCCAATTTTCAAGATTCCGCAGGCCTGCAGCTTTATTATCTGCTTGCTGCTCGAACAGGTCTCTCCAGTATCCTAGTAAGATAAAGCCGCTTTGGGGTGGCAGCTCTTCTTCGGCGACTCAGGTCCAGAAAAGTGAGATATGGGCAAATTTTAGCAAGGGACCAAACTTTCCTAAGAAATTTCCTAGTCAAGTCGTGTTTCGAAAGTGCCTGTGCCGCAAGCCTGACGGACGCAGTTCATTTCGCCCACACATCAAAAGCGGAGAGCAGTCTCTGGGGGGACGTCCAGCTTGATGACAACCACTTGGCATCGAGCTGTCAAACCTCGAGGTCAGGACCATATGCAGCCTCTACCTAGATCTGAATGTTTTCGACGCCCACTCATGTTCTTGTGCCCTATAGGAAAACTGCTTACCTGTGACGTGTCCATTCGGAGCACCTATGCAAAGGGCTCTACAGCAATTTCCCACACGACAGGCGGCGTTGCACTCAAAGCTTTGGATTCGCCTAGATTATTAAGCGGATCGAACGGAACCAAACGATCTATAGCGTTCCTGAGGTAGCGCATTGCCTTAGAGGTTCAGCGCGGCCACGCGAGAATGACTTTTAACGCGCTCCGGAGCGGAAAGGGCCTGGAGTAACTGATATACTGTACATTCTCTGCTGCCTCAGAAAGTCGTACTCCGGTAGATCTTCTGTGAGATGTTGCATGTGTTTAGAGAATATTTTGATAAATGTGTTGGCTACCTTACTGATTGATCACGAACGTCATTTGCAAATGACATAAAGATGTATGTCATAAATAGTTGAAAACATGAACTTCTTTTGTGTGAGAATCTAGTCTGTTGCTGAGCTGAGAACAGGACTTTAAGCCAGCCTAAAAAGCTATTTTGTTGCAAAAAGCAAGGTGTTCTCAGAGGTGTTCCAGGGTCTCCAACGGATTATTTAATTGTTAAATGAGACAATGCATTTCGTTGAGGTCAGGTGTCAGCTTTTTAAAATGTATTAAAACAGGTTTAAATTTGAATATGTCACTTTGGGATAACGTAGTGAGACCGGTATTATGAATACCCCACGTTTTCGGAGCGGATCGTCAGCAGTGACGAGAGTTGGTGTCATCACTTCAGGATATAGACAAAGAGAGACAGAATGCAATGGAAACACAGGTCGTCACCTCTCCTAAAAAATCGTAGCTGCCTCTTCAGCAGCTTGATGCTCATCGTCTTTTTCGGCGTCCTTCGTCCAATATGCATTGAATTCCTCAAGCACGGAAAACCATTAACGGTGACATTAAAAGTACGACACTTCTTAGTCTATGCAACTCCATCAGCCCGAGTCGTTCTCGTAGTCAGGAGCAAACGACCTGGTCTACTCACGAAGGAAGAGATTCTGCTAGTGATTCTGACGATAGCATCGGTCCTATGGGCCGTACTTGACGCCCTGCAATTTTGTCACTTGGGTTTGCTAAAAAAATCCTAAATGGAGGCGCTTCAGCTCGGACGACAAACTGAAGGACATAGTGGAGGACTGGCCCCTGTCACAGCCGCATGAATGCTGGGAACAGAGAACACTTCGGCCCGTGAAACAGTGTGCTCAGGCCTCTATGAATACTTCTGAATAAAGACTTTAATACCCACACTGTCGTTTCGTACGTCTTAATTTGAACCCCCATATATATATATATATATATATACATACATACATATATACATACATAACTTTATTTATTATTTAATGTTATGGTTAAAGGGAAAGTGAATAACTAACTACACTTGGGCTTGCGAGGAGTTCTACCAGTCGAGCTTGTCCTCGAGGCAGCCCATAATTGCTGCCGCATTGCCGCGCTGAACCGCCAGAGATAGTCGCTGAAGTAGAAAGTCAAAAGCTCGTTTGTCCCCTGTCGCCTGTTCGATTCGTTTGCCAATCTTCTGTAGAAGATTATTATTTAATGTTATGGTTACAGGGAAAGTGAATAACTAACTACACTTGGGCTTGCGAGGAGTTCTACCAGTCGAGCTTGTCCTCGAGGCAGCCCATAATTGCTGCCGCATTGCCGCGCTGAACCGCCAGACATAGTCGCTAAAGTAGAAAGTCAAAAGCTCGTTTGTCTCCTGTTGCATGTTCGATTCGTTTGCCAAGCTTCTGTAGGAGCGACCATGCCTCAGGACCAGGCCCCCCGAGCGTCTTAAACACTTGGCCAGCGCATCAGCCTTGCGTGCCGCGGAGCCAGCGGCAGATGCGCTGGCCTTTAGGTTCGAGGGGGCGAGCGTGTCGGTGATCGTCGCATCCCAAATAAGCGCCTTTCTCCTTTCAAAGGGGATAAGGGTGAGACCGTCTGGTCTCTTTCCGCCGCTTCTCAGAAGGCCGGTCGGCTCTCGAATGCACGGCAATAAAGCTGACCTCAAGGCCCGAGCCGTAATCTCGATAACCTCGCTGTGACGGCTTTGGCGTCCTTCGCTTCTGCTGCAGGAGAGCCCGTGGGTCCCCCAGATGTCCATCTGTGCTCCGCACGGACACCGGTGCTCCTCAGTTAGCCTTGTTGTCAACCTCAAACCAATGCACAGACAAGAGCTTTCGTGATCAAGTAAAGTGCCGAGGTTTGAGGAAGGGATGGCTTGGAGCCATTTGCTGGCTCCTTTCTGGACGACCGCGTGCAGTCGGGCTTTGTCTGCCGTGCTTAGTGCGTCAGAGAGTAAGCGCTGGTACTTCCTAGAGACGATGAGGTCATAATAGGACCTCTGCAGATATTTGTTTGCCTCTGGGAGTAGACCTGCGAGGTTCTCGAATCTCGTATTGGCAACCTCTTTGGCATCCTGGAACGCCTGCAGGGCCACGGCCGGGCTGATGCGCTGAACGGTACACTCTGAGGCGTGTAATGATGCGACGTGACAGCTAGCTGCCAGGTCTGCTGTGCAGCGGATTCCCAGACCCCCGAATCTAAGCGGGAGAGTGGCTTGAGCCCAGTTGTTGTCGGCCAGGTTTAGATTAAGGAGGCCGCTAAGGCGGGTCCTTAGGCTTTTGTCCAACTCCCACAGCAGACTCTGATTTGCCCCGACGTCCGTGCTGCGGAGGATATGGACGATTCTTGCTGAACCCAGAGATGATTTTAATCGGTGATACGCAGTGTGGGGACCGAGCAGGTTTAGCCGGGTTAGACGAGAGCGAAGGCTCTCAATTCTACCTGCGAGTTCCGGGCGAATGGCGGCAGACCCCATAGGGGACCCCAAGAGCGTCATGTCTGCTGCCTCGACGTGTTTGCACCCGAGAAGAAGTGCCTCGAAAGCGGATAGGTTAGGCTGGCCCTTGCAAATAAGTTCTTACTTCTGGGGGTTGAGTTCAAGCCCACTCTTCAGACCGAATTCAACAACTCTCTTGATGTCTGCCTGTACCACCGATACTTCTCTTCCGATGGTGCCATCGTCTAGGTACCAGAGATTCAAGAGAGACTGGATAGAATCGACCAGTTCCTTAATGGCTAAGCAGAACAGCGGCGGACCAAGGGGGTCGTCCTGTTGTTCTATCACTAAATGAAAGCTCCGATCTGGATCTATAGGCTTGGTCGATGAAGGGGGCTCTAGCCAATCAACTTGTACTGTCTTTAGTATGTGGTCGCGACGGACCTGGTTGAAGGCATTCTTGAAATCGAGTTTGGCGACAACGAGACTGTTGGGTGCGCTAGTAACGAAGGCTGTTGTGGTGTGGACCGCGGCTTCGATGCCATTATGCGTATTAAAGCCAAGCTGGTGAGCCCCAAGCTTCTCGCACACGATAATTGCTCCCAGTTTGACAGTTATTTTTGCCGCAATTCTGCGGAAGACTGAGGAGATGACAATTGGACAAAGCGACCCGCTCGTCTTTTTGATTGCGATGAGGCGACCACCAAAAAGAATAGGGCGGATGGCCTCGGGAACTGTACCGCTTCTGATGATGTCAACCACTTTTGCTAGGTCACGCTGGAGACGGCTGGCGATATTTGTATTAGTCGTGGCAAGAAGGTCTCTGAGATGGCGCAGCCGCAGACCGTCCATGCCGGCGGTAGATCCCGCCGGAAAGGTCCACACGGCCTCGCGGACCTGTTCTGCACTGGTGACTGGCGGCCTGGTTTAGGATGGTCTTGTTGGCAGGTCAAGGTCGGCGGGTTTTCTAGGGTGTTTCGAAGTCATTTTCTCGACTGCGTCGGCTGCGCAGACTGCACTTCCCACAGAAAGCAAAGCTCTCGCAGCACCTCCGATGTTGCCTTCGCCTAGCAGCCTAGTTGCTCGTCTGGTGGCGGCTTCATCCTCGTTAAGTCGCTTGTTCCAATGCGCCCTCGGGGCCGATTCTGGTGGGGGCCCACGACCTGATCTGTGTTCCTCGATTCTGTTTCTGAGGTATGTGGTCCAACTAAGATTGTTTTGTTTTTGGGATGGGGTTCTGAGGACTATATGCGTGAACACCAGTAGTTTGGTCCAGCTGCGCGCGTCATTGTTATGGTGCACTAAAGAAAGTGTGTCGGCCAGCGCCACGGCAACTGCGGGCCGGGCGCTTTTAGGGATGGTGTCAAGCCGTTTGTATGTCTTGGTGTACTCCGCGAGTTTGTCGCGCAGGTTGGTGCCATCGATGTCGTCGACGGGATTGCTGACGCGGGGTGCGAGTGAGTGTTCGATGTCCGAGTGTGCTGCCATCATGTGTCGTTTAATTCCTCTGCTTGTAAAGCTCTTTTGGCAATGCGTGCAGGCAACCCTGTTGTAGAGGGGAGCGGGGGCCAGACTCCCTGTACCCGACCCGAGACTAAATAGGTGGTCCGCCTGCGGGGGTCGTCCGAGTGGCTCAGACCGGCCTTATTTTCGGAGGCGTCTTGAGGCATGGTGTTTTGGACCGACAGACTTCTTTACTTCGAAGACCGATAACAGCCTGATGACTGGACCGAGAAGATTGGCAAGATTGCGGAGCGCGCTGGCTGCTTGAGGGTCAAGGCCGCTCAGTATTTTTGCAGCGCTGGTAAGCCTTGCGAGGGGGTCTGCCTTTCGAGTAGAACGCGCCCTTGATGGCGACAGGTTCATCCGGGTAGTGCGCAATTTAGAGCATTTTTACAGTCCTTGGCTAGTTGTCGGTTACTGCCGCAGTTTACACATGCCACTTGACCGCTGCAAGAGGATTCGTGGTGACCTAAGCGCTGACATTTGAAGCATTTTGCAGGACGTGGTGGCTCGACTGTCACCGCAAGGGTCTGAAATTTAAGATACACAGTGGCCGGCGGGGCTCCCTTGAATTTGAGCAGCACCTCTTTGTAGGGATAGCAGCCTGTTGTGGGCCGGGGCCTGCTCGTCTGCAAATGCGTTTGACCTCTATAAGGCCGGCGAAGCTGAGTTCCTGCAGTATCTCTTTTTCCTGGAAGTCTGGGCTAACATGGCTGATGGTGCCCCAGATGTTGTCGATATTCCTTGATGCCGCTTTGAATTGCAGCCCAGCTAGTTCAGTGATGCACATTAGTTTGCGTGCGTCCTCAAGCTTATCGACGGTAGCCAAGATTTGTCCATTCTGTGCTGCGATGTTAGCGTCTGCCACTTTTAAGTGTAGGTCCTTTCACATTCCTAACACGTTGCCTCCGGGCAATGGACTGCCTTCTTCAGCTGCGCTGAAGGTAACACGGAAAACCTTGTGCGCATCTGATTCAACCCGTTGTTTGAGCTTTGCTAAGGCTTCTTCCTTTTTTTCTAATATTGCGCTGCCTGCTTTTATTCACGACCTTCTGAAAAACCCTCTTCCTCTGGCAGTTCCTGAGGTGCCGCCTCGGTGTTGATAGCCTGCACTGAGTCTTGGATATAGCTCGGTCTCCCACGTTTCGCACTGAGTTGGCGGCGCTCCCTATTGTCCGTAGACACTGTTTCGCCATCACTTTCGCACATCGACAATGCGGTCGCCTCCGCAGTAGCACAATCTGCCTCGTTGTTGCTTTCTACTGAGGTGGTGACCGTCCTCAATCGTGAAATATCAAGCGAGTCCGGTGGCTTATCCTGGCCAGATATCACAAGCATCGGCATACCTGTGACGTAACAAGCGTCGGAATACAAAAGCTTAAAAAAATTAAATTAAATTAAAGGATAAAAAAAGGAGCGTGCAGGCTTTGGTATTGAACCCGGTGCTGTTGGGTGGCAGTCGATGCCGTAGGCCACAACGACCTGCTGGCTCGGGTAGCCTCTAAGCTACAAATGTCCCTGCCAGTAAATATAAATGTTTGGTCTGCGATGACGATGGCAACTCGAGCTCGGTCAGCTGGAGGGCTCAAAAGGAAACCGATTCCTAGGGGACGCAACCAAACTGTCTCCGAGCTTGTAGATTCACCAGTCGAGCGTTCACTACACACACAGTCGTTAGTGCAATGATCACTGCCAAAGTCGAAGTCAAACCACAAGAATAACACCGTTTTATGGGAGCCGACAAAAACACGACCGCACTCTACCTAATCAAACGCGCGAAAAATCGAATGCGCGCCTATCTATCTATCTATATATATATATATGTAAAGTGATTTGATTCAACAGATGCAATAAACCTATATATATATATATATATATATATATATAAATATATATATAGGTGTAGTGATTTGATTCAACAGATGCAATAAACCGGGTCAACGGCACTTATACATATGAAACTCGTATTGCACGTGGGCTCGGCAGGACAAAGATTGCATATAAGTGGCCTGAGGGTTGGCAGCTTTCGGTGCTGAGGTTCATACGTTCTTGGTGGGCGGGAACGTGGAGAGTGCTGTCAAAATCCCAGACTATCCGGAGAGTTCTCGTCGCAACGCGTTAATCTACCGTTTTTCCAGATCCTTTCTCGCCGCACGTCCCTCTCCTCTGCTACGTTATTCCAGTAGTCAAGGTCAAGCGCAGTAGTCTAACAAAAATCACGACTCGGACTAATTGTCTAATTGCAAAACGACGACACCAAGCTAGTGAGTAAGCTCAGACGGTCTAAAAGTAGATAGACTGCACTTACAATTGCTCACTAGCGGCATAATTTTCTGCTTACGAACGCTATAGCTTTATCGTTGCGAGAACCAGCTGTTCGTGCATTGCTGCTATATTTCTCGCAAGTGCTGCTGCTCCTGCTGAAATGGCTCCGACTACCCCCAAAATTGCCAGCCTTACCACCATTATCGCAACTATTCTGCTGCTGATGCCACAAATCAAATTCGTGCGCAGTATTCAACGATCTTGCAGCCCGTTGGCTGGCAAATTGTAAATGCAATAATTTGATGCTGAGTTTCGCATGTCCGAAAGATTGCGAAAAACTGAAAAAGATAACCATAACCGTATAAACTAATATGAATATTTTCTCAAAAAGATAATAATGTAGCATAATAACGATTACCGGGCTTCTTGATGATAAGATTCCTAATCGCATATCGATGTTTGTCATACTCGAGAGACGACGCGGAATACGAGCTATAAAAGGAGGGTTAGTTAACTTCGCTGCTAAAATATATTTAACCATAATCCGCTTCCAAACATGTTCATGCAGCCTAAGATATTGATACCTGCTTTGCTAGGTAGCTTGAAAATACCTTATCAAAAATGATGTATAATCTGGTCCACGCCATGTTACTAGTACCGTGGCTTCCTTTGACTGGGTACAACAATCTAATTCCCTTTACTAACTTTAATATATTCACTTGCTTCCTACGAACTTTTGAGAGGATAAAATCAATCAGCGCGGTTGGATATGGTAGCTATCTAGATGGAAAGGTTGGGCTAACTTCAGCCGTGTAGCCGATCTCGTTCATGAAGAGACGCTTTTATTAATTCATTTAGCTAACGTCTCATAGAGAAAAACTTTCCTCAATATCCCTAAAATAAAAGTTGCTTTTATCTCCCACTGTGGTGTTCGATATCTCAAAAAAAAACTTTCCTTCAACAGTAGCTGGTGTTTGACGGTGCTTTTCTATAAGATGCTGTTTCCATGCATTTTCGCTCAAGTCAGTTCACGAACATTGCACAGATATCTGCTTCGATTAACTAGGATGCGGTGGTCCATGTTCCCAACTAAACTTGAATATTAAAAGAGAATGTCTGCTAATGGCTGTTTTGCTCTTATTTATATTCATTGTACAACTATAAAAAAGCTGGCCTGACAACGGCCTTATCTCGAACAAGTAACGCACAAGCGCAAACAGTAAAGTAACGAGCTCAATTATACCCCAGAAAAAAGTAAGCCAATTTGTCAGGGAGCTTTAGCGGAGTTTTTCTTTCATAGATGGTTACTTCGGGCTATAAAAATAACTAAAATTGCGAGCTTATAGTTACGACGCTACAGCCAAAACCGAAGGCAATGTGTGCCTTAAATTAAACCTGCATAGTTTGTACGTGATCATATTTACGTTGACTTGTCAAACATAGTACTTATTCATTTAGAGTTTGTCAAGGGCAGTCCACTCTGCTGCTGGAATATATTTAATCATAATCAGCTTCCAAACATGCCAGTGCAGCCTGAGATATTGATACTTGCTTCGCTAGGAACCTTGAACACAACTTGATTGTCTAGAATGCATCTCAGTGCGCGTGAAATTTACGAACTCGTTTAGCCTGACTTGTTTAGCTATGTATGCCGCCCTTAAATAACACTTAGAAGCTCCTCCACATCAAAGTTTGCCTTTAGTGTCCAAGTTCTTCTTGGTGAATTAGTCAGTTATAAAGCGCGCGTTTGTTGCCGTCGTACACAATACCTACGGCGTTTTCTGGACAACTCTCGCTATCGCACATGGCTGCGGTACGGAAAAGCACAGATGTATTCGAATGCTAAACTTATTCCCTTGCGGCTACCTCGTTAAGAGTTAGCACTGCTATCATATGCTGCTGTATACACGTATGCTAAATGCACTGGGGCCTTGGGATTGTATGGCTTATAGTTTACGCTTTCGAATCCAGTCCGGTTGGCTATAAATATTTGTTGGCCCTGTTTGCATTCAACCGAACTGTTCCTCAACGCTCCAGGACATTCACACAACCACGGCGGCTTTTTCCTTTTTATACCGTTCGAGCCCATTCTAACGAAGATTTCGAGGTAAATTTATCATGTCTCAAGTAAGTGTCTCAGTGTAAAACTGTTGACAACATTATCTTACAAATCTTCTTATTCAGGTAAATCAACAAACGGCTGCCCAGCCGACGGGTGGTTTAATCTTGCTATGACGCTGCGTTCCCGGGTGTTCGCTAGTTTGCTTAAGGATCGCAACGTGTTGCTTGCATCTTGGCGCCAATTAAAGTAATAAGATTTTTCAAACGCAATCACGTTGTTAAATAAGCAATATTTAATGCTGTTATTAAATAAGCAATCAACGTCAAGACTTAAAAAAGTGGCATTCTCAAAAAGTCACGGTCGCTTTTGATAAATGTTCAAAATATCTGCGTCCCGACTCGCGCAACATACACGTTTTCCAACTAAGGATGGTTTCACTGTTGAATTGTTTAACCTACATGGTCATGCAGCTAAATAATCCTAGACATTACAATAAATTTGAACAAATGTATTCTAGGCTTCTGACAGATCGAAGAACTACTTTGGAGCTGATTTTACTAACATTTGTCAATTTTCCATTTCTAGGTCAAGGCGTTTCGTCAGGCAACAGTTGCTATTTAGTTAGCTCTCGAACGCTTTGTTATATCTAAGTTTTTAATTATCTTAGCTAAGTTTTTAATTATCTTAGCTCATTTATATTACTACTGATGAATCGACTTTGATGATTTATGAGTGCTCTAAGATTGATTCGTGCTGCACTGTAAACATGTCGTCCTGCCATATCGAGATAGGTAAACAGCGCAAATACAATTATCTAAATAGGGTATGCACTACATTTGTCCTGCATCTTGCATCGTTTATAACTTCTCTCTCTGCAATTCGAGAACAGCAGTTATTGCAAGCTGATCTCTGGATGCACGATCCGACGGAGTTGTGCTGATCGGCTTCACAAGGCCGCAACTTAGACCCGACAATCAACACAATTATGAACGCGAGAAAGCAGCCGAACTGCAGATGTGTCTGTAAGACCGCTTTAACTGTAGAATATTTAGCTGAACTTAATAATTTGTAAACTAAATCTCACAGCCACGTAAACGGTTCAGTGTAGCTTATCTTAAAGCGATTTTAGGAGAAATTTCTGCTCCATAAATCAGATAAGAAAGCATAGTCGTGGGTAGATTGTGTTATGTAGACTGAAAAAACTGTCCGTCGAGAAGACAATTATGATTGATGTTTGCATGTGTTATTCTCCTAGCTGAAAAAATTAAAGTACGGCGATAAAGCCAGGAAAGTGTACCAGATGATACAGGAAGATGACTACAGACGACTACTTGCCTTGATGAGTGGACGAAGACAGACGCTCGTATTTTAGACGAGATTGCCTGAGCAAACGGCGGCGACGTAAGACCGTCTTAACAAGAAAGAAGATCAGGCATGAAAACTACCGCTGAGACAGTAACGAGCCTTACGCAAGTGAGGCGACGACGGCTGTAGCGCCAACGACGGCTAAACGAAACGGGTACAGAAGGACAGTCGGGCAAACGCTCCGAAAGTCCAAATAACCTCGAACGTTTAAAGGGCTATGCCTGGTCCCAGTTGTGTCCGTTCTTCAACTCTAGATAGGCTCGTAGTTGACATCACACAGACGAAAAGCAGGCAGCAAGAGAGACTCTACTAAACGAATGCGTAAGGGTGTAAAGAGTACCATTTATTAATATAAACGGTTACGGCTGCAGTGTCAGAAGAAAGCCGCGCTCCTGAGTGCGGATGTATTCATTCTATAAAGATAGCAGGCCTTACGTCAAGTTAGCTAACGTTTAGCTGCTGCTCAACGGTAAAAATGATGCGAAACGCTATTCATACGTTTAACATCTTAAATGAAGACTTTTGCGCAGTCATTCCGGAGATAGGAAAGCTACGCCAGCAATAGAACCTTAGAGACGTGAATCATGCGCGGATGCTGCATGGGCTTTTGTAATGTTCGTTATTGGTAAATCTGGGAAGACGGTGATATGCCACTCTTTCATTACTATCAAACTTTAATCGGCGTAACAAAAAATACGTACAAGCGCAGACACAATTGTTTAAGCTGCTAGTAAGTATCAAACGTCACAGGTATTTAAAGGATTTTTTTAAAATGTTGGATAGGTTAAGACTCCTCTTGTTACTAGGAATATATATAGAAAATAAAGATAACGTACCGTGAGGCTGCATCACCTATACCCTGAAGAATTGGAGGCACTTACTGCCTCCACTAATGAGATAATGAATGAGGTGAGAAATATTATGCTGCACCGCAGGACATGAGAGAGGGAAAGCTTACATGCAAAAAAGGTGGGCTTTTATTAAAGAGAGCGGTCTAGTCTCAAAAAGGCGGCCTGTCGAGCCGTAAAGTGCAGAGTAATCGCACATTCAGTCAGCTACGCGAAGCTGGATCGGTAATCGGTGAAAATCAAATGAGAGAGGGGTCAAACTGGAAAGAAGAAGCTTACCATTCAAGATATAACCGGCCGTCGTTGTACAAGCAATATGAAACTATCAGCACGTGTTAGTTTACGTCGCGATACCGTGCACAATAAACGAATCGATAAAAACTGGTTAGAGTGAACCTGGGAGGCTATGCGCCCTATGGCTTGAAACGGCCGGCGACATGTTGACACTGTTGCTGGCTTTCGCACGGGGAACACTCCCAGCCGGAGCTTGAGTTGTTAGAGCTCAGAACGACCTCGTAGGCCTTTATCTTCCCAAAACAATAAATATGGAAGATAGTATACATTTTGAGTATATCTAAGTAACCATGACTCGGTAATTTGGTTTCATCACGACAAAGCACACGCATATGCCGGCGCTTTAGTACGGGCTCACCTAACCGTGTATAGGCACTAATGATTTCGCCGAAAGGATTGCAATGCTACCGAACATTTTCCATTTTCATTTCCACCTGAAGTTTTGTCTACAAACCTCCATTAGTTCAATCGATTAGTTATTCGCCAGAATACAATGTTGCTAAAACCGTTGTGAAAACTCCTAACATCCCTGTATAATGTGTTTAGATCAGTTATCTTACTCAATACTAGAAGTGCAAATATACATTATATAATACTTATAAAACGTGAACCAATGCAGAATTGGGGATTCACATCTGTTAGGCTTGTAATATGTTACGTCAATCTCAGGGCTTCAGGCTTGTAATATGCCGTCGGCTTTAAAGAAGTAATATGTTATATAGGTCCTCCTTCAAGGTAACGCGTTCTTGACAGCAAACATTCAAGCTATTTTATGTTGTTATCTGCAACCACTTGCTTCAGGCGATAAATGGCGATCATTTTTTCGAGCAGGTTTTGTAAAATAGTAGACGGTCTTACAATACTCCAACTGTATTTATTAAATACAATTAGAATATTGTAAAACCATCAACCGAGCAATATGGCTTAGTGGCAAAGCCTTTGCCTCGCATTTGGGAGGCCTGGGTTCGAGACCCAGACCGACCACTCTGAAATTGGTTTTCATGATTCCCAATTTAAACAAGGTAAATGCCGGGGTGGATTAAAAATTGGCCTTGACATAAAACCGACAAAAAGATATTTTAAACATAGCACAATTGATATATTTTATTTTGCAACACAAATACTTATCTACGTATATGGACGCACTTCTGAAAGGTTCACTGTTAAGCTCTAATGCAATTATAAATCGAAGCACTAGTGGTTTTTTGGTCGATCTATAGTTGCAAAGTATTTAAAGTACTTGTCCCCTTGATTTCAGTGTAGAAAAGTGTTTATTCTAACAAGTTTGACGATTTTCTTAAAATTCCCGCTTTGAACTAAGAAATGGCGTCATATATATATGATTGATTGATCGACTGATTTATTGTTCGCTTGGCATGTATACCTAAATACATATGTCACCCTTTCATATCAGGGGCGCTTAGAGCGGCAGCATATATATTACCTACGCATCCATATAATCCATGTCTACTTCAATACCTACTGAGTATTTGCTTTCCATTGTGACAACGTCTTCTTTGTAATATCGACCAGGTCATTTCTAACATTTGGTCCAGAGCTAGGGCCTCCGCCAGCTCTATATCTCTGCTCCCCCCTAATGCTGTACATTCTTTAATAATATGTTCGATTGACTCATTCTCTAGCCCACATGCTCGACATTCTGTACTTTGCCCCTCCTTATATTTAGCTCTATGTATCCTTGTATCCAACATCCCTGCCCTGGCATCTGTCAATAGGCCACTCGCTCTTGAATTATCGTATACCCATTCTACCCCGCCCCTTTCCCGCTTTTCCCTTCCATACATAGTTGCCAAACTTGATTTGGAGACTATCGCCAATTTCCATTTGTCTGTATATGACTTGTTTACCTTCAATTTCACCATTTTCTCTGATACCCTCGCTCTTGCCCATTGCTGACAATTGTCCCCAATCTCCCTAGCTGCAAACTCTACTCTGCGATCCCACTTCGTTTTAATCCTAAGTGCCGTCTTTACCAGCCTGCAGCTGTTTAACCCATCTTTTATTTGTTACATTTTCAATCCTACTACTAAATCTAAGCTTACTTTGTACTTCCCTTTGTATAAATGTTGACATTCCCCCTTCCCCCTCAAGGAATTCCCTGGCGCAATTAAAACGGCAACCCAATGCAAATCTTATCACCTCTCTTTGTATTGTTTCTAACTGCTTTCTCAACCCTGCGCTGTGGACCAGTAAGGCATTAGCAAAGGTCAATCCTGGTACATACATGGCCTTCCATATATTCCTTGTTACTATATATTTATTAAACCCCCAGAGGCCCTTACACCTTACTGCATTTCTTCCTCTTTCAGCCTTCTTCCTCCTTATTATCTCTTCTTCCTCTAAATAATCATCCCCTGTAGTCATTGTTATCCCAAGATACTTGTTCTGACTTTTATAATCCAATTATTTTCTCTGTACTACTTCTTTGCCCCCCTAGTCCAATTAAATACTAAAACTGCGCTCTTTTTTTCATTAAACGCCATGCTCAGTTCCTCCGCTGCTTCTCCACATGCATTCAACATTTGTTGAACTTCGCTAGTACCCCGCCCTAACACTACCATATCGTCAGCAAAAAGCAGCACGGGTGTCTTGCTATATGCACCCTTTTCCCCTATCTGCCATCCCAAACCCGTTCTATTAATCCTTCGCGCTATTCTCTCTACATACATTAAAAAAACACTGATGACAACGGACAGCCTTGTCTGACCCCCTTAGCAACTATAAACTCTTTAGATTGTTCGGCTGCTATTATTATTCTTACCGTATTATTTCTGTAAATTTCTTCTAGTAACTCCACCCAGCTTCTCTCCAATCTCTCCTCTAACATGATTTGATACAACTTTGTTCTGTCCACCATATCATATGCTTTTTAATTTATTAACTTAATAAAAAAAGATGATCATCTAGCCTATACCCTTTCCTAAATCCGCACTGCCATTCTCCTATTTTCTCATCTGTCTCCAGAATACTCTGCACTCTACTCTTAAACAACTGCATAAATATTCGATACGCTATAGGTGTAATTGTGATTGGTCGCCTATTTTTTAAAGTGTCATTATCTACCCCCTCCTTGGGAAGAAGAGAAACTCTTCCCTTGCGCCAACCCTCCGGGATTTTGCCCCCTCTAAATATATTATTAAATCGCTTCGTTGGATAATACAGGTACTCTTTTCCCAACGCCTGGATAATTCCTACAGAAATTCCGTCAAGGCCACACGCCGTTTTTGGATTCATTCTCTTTACCACGACTTCGATCTCATCTGTTGTGGTTGTAATCTCCGTGCTAGTTCTTGTTCTTTCTTCACTGTTCGCGCTAGTCGTGAAAAATAGTGCTTGTAACGCGATGTCCATTTCATCTGTTGTCTATGCTCTATCCTGGACGTTATTTGCCATTCTTGTATTTTCCTGTCTGACATAGACCCAAAACCGCTTTGCTCGCTGGCCCTTGGGGGCCCCCTAAATCCTGTTAAATTCCCTTTCGTCTGTGTTTTTAATTGCATCTTGTATTAACATTTGAGCTTTGTTCTTAGCTTCCTTGTAATTTCCCCAATACTCTTCTGCCTTGTCTGCGTCTTTTCCCATTACTTTTCTATGCTCCTTACTCCATCTTTTCCGCTCTATGATTGCCTTATTTATTTGATCATTCCATCACCCTCGTTTTCCTCCCTTATGAATTCCCTTCCCTATCTTATAGCAATTGTCATATGCGTCTTTCATTTTCCTATGCATCTCGTCTACTAGCCTTTCTCCATTTGCCATTAAGATCTGTTTTATGTATTCTACTTTCTGCGCCCATTTGTGTTTATCCAGGGATTTCTTTTGTACAACTACGCGCCCCGGCTTCTTCTTCCTTCCGCTCACTTCTACCCAATTATGATCACTTCCAACATTGTATGTTTTCTCTTCATCTATCCTGATTTCCTCTACCCATTTAGCTATTTTTCCCTTCGTCAGTACATAATCTAAGCATGACTTTTTATCCCCCTGCGTGTATGTACGAGTATATCTCCCTTCCACACGCGGGTCCAAATTTAAAATTTGGGCCTCACTGGACTCTGCCTGTTATATTAGTCTTCTTCCCGCTCTGTCTTCTCGTCCATCCAGCTGTTCGATATGCGCATTCCAATCTCCCAGACATATTACCCCTCCCTTATCTTGATACTCCTCAATCACTTTATGCACTCTTTTAAATAGCTGTTCATCCTCTTCTTCCGTGTTGCTTGGCTCTCTGTATATCCCCATAACTGCCCATATTGTACCTTCCAGGTGTATTTCTATAACCACCAGATCCTTCATTTTAGCAATCTCAATTTCCTTGCACGAAGTATCATCTCTGGTTATTATTCCAACTCCCCCAAATCTGTTTTCTCCATTGTCCGTATTCCGATTGGTATCATACCAATTGTATCCCTTTAAACCCGGCGGCACTTCTATCCCACACAAATGCGTCTCCGTAACTATCATGATATCGACAGACCTTATTTTTAGTAACTTATACAGTTCTTCCCACTTTCCTCTTCGCCTCCCTCCTCTCATGTTTAACATGGCAACCCGTTCAAATGGAACATTGCTCTTACGCTTTCCTTTTGCCCTGCTTCCTCTTTTGGATCTTACATTAACCTTTATCTTTACCGAGCAAGGTGGCTTAGTGGTAAAGCCTTTGCCTTGCACTCGGGAGGACTGGGTTCGAACCCCAGACCGGCCACTCTTAAATTGGTTTGCATGGTTTCCAATTTAAAACAAGGTAAATGCCGGAGTGGAGTAAACTTAGAAAAATCCGTACACGGGCAATTGCCTTACGGGAAATCTAAAATAAAAAAAATCTCCTCCTCTATATGCCACTGATGGCCAACCGTCTGATGACTTCCAATGCCCCCTTGATCTCCACTGCTCCTATGTGTTCCCTTTCCCTCGAGAAGTAGCTCCCGTTGTCTTGATTCCCCCTGTACCTGTTGTCTCTCTCTTCCCTGTATCCATATTGACCCCTCCTCTCTCTTTTGTCCCTGTATCTGTTGTCCCATCCTGTGTGTCTGTGACTGTACCCTACCGTTCCCCTCTCGTTTAAATGCCCATACCGCGTGCCTGAAAACTTTGCGCTGCCCCGATTTTGTTGATTCCACGTCTGCCCTTTACCGTGTTCCGTTCCCGTATGTCCTACTTGCGCATTGATTACTTTAATTATTATAGGCCTAACATTGCGCCAATCGCACGCCCTCTTGCCAATTGGCCGTGCCGCTAGTACAGCACCTACCTCCCCGTAGTGCACTCCATCAGAGGCCATTGCCCTTGGATGGTCTTGAATGTATTCAAGAGACAAGTATTCGTAATTTGCTGCCCTGACCAACTGCAATATCTTCCTATTTACTGCCCTGCACGTACCCCGATAGTCCCGTCCTTCTTTAGCATCCACCACCATTGGAAGCGAACACACTGTCAACACTACGTTTTGCCGTTTGCAAAATTCTATTAGGTCTTGTATCTGTGTGCTAACCGTATTCACAGCACTTTTCATATCCCGGGCCTGAAAAACATCTACCAGTCCCCCATGAAACACCAGCCTATGTTCTACATGATTGTACATTTTAATAGCTTGCTTAGTTGCTGCCACAATATCCCTTACTTCTCGGCCCCTCATAGAGACAAAATGAACCCCCCCTGTATTAGTGGCCACCCGATTAACCTGTTCTCTATTCTGCATACGTTGGAATCTCCAGCAACTACCACCCGTTTTCCCATTGGTCTAATAGCCACTGCCTCCGCTGTTCGATCGGTTGAACTTTGTTGTTGTTGTTGTTGTTGTTGTTGTTGTTGTTGTAGCAGCGTTTGATGCTGCTGCTCCTGTTTCTCGACCGCTAGCACATTTTATTCTTTCTTTCGCTGACTAGCCTCCTCCTCTCTCTTCTCCACTCGTATCCGCTCCTCCTCTCTGACGATCTCGTTTCTGTTCCTCTGTTGTTGTCGTCTCCTGCATCCTTGCGCCTCCATCGCACCGTCCTCTTCGTCATGTGTTTCTTCTTCCTCTTCGCCACTGTGGCTCAAGTCTAACACTACTGTCTCCTCTTCAACGGCGTGCCTCTCGTCTTCATTCTTTTTTTCCCGGGTCCATTTTTCCATTTCTTTAACGTTTGCCGCTACTGTTGACGTTGTCTCCTCAACAGCAGCCAGCCTTTCTCTCAGTTCAACCACAATTTCATTGCTGTCACCAATATGTCGTTGCTTTTCATTTGCGTTCACATTTTGCTTTATTTCTTCGATCATTACAGCCAGTTCTTGCTGTAAGACCACTGCGCGCTACTCCTTCTCCTCAACTTGAGCCTCTCTCTCTTCGATTATTTTTAGCCTCTGCTGGACATCTGTTATAATGCTTTGCCAGCGATCCTGCATTGCTTGTGCTATATCGCACCATGTCTTAGCGCTGTTCTTCGCCAGCTCCATCTCCGCTGTCAGTCGCGGTTTCATTTCACAGGCGGCGCAGCCTGTATATGGAGGACTGCGCTCAGTAACCTTTTTCTTCTCTAATACTCCTCCACAATTGCATACTGACAATGAACTGGCCGGCACGTATCTTAAGGTGCCACTGCGCGTTTGGCCTGGGAGAAATATAGTAGAATCCATTGGGTTCGTTGACCCAATCCCACCTGCCGATGATCCAGCATCACTTGCCATATTGAAGTTTGCTCACTCACCTAAAGACGCCTAAACACTGTGTTAACTCACTTTATAGTTTGAATTTGAATGCGCGGCGGACCGCTCGTAGACTCTCGACGGCTGCGTGGGTGGTTTCGTTTTGCTTCGCCCTGGTGTAATGGACTTAACTAAACTTTACTGCGGTCTAACTCCTTATCCCTTTGTCGCACGGCCACACACAATACACCGAAATGATCACCGAACTTCACGCATCACTACGGTATGTCACTCTCTGCGTTTTCTTTCTTGCATTCACACAAGCAAGCGTAACCATATATATATATATATATATATACAGGTAGTTCAACAAGTTCTTAAAATGAAAACCAGAACACCCAACATGGTGTGGAAATGAATCTATATATATATATATATATATATATATATAGTATATTCAACGCCTGCAGCATTTAAGCACATCTTCCATTCTGCTGAACTGCAAAAACGTCAAAATCGCTGTTGCAGCACCTCGGCGACAGTTGGCGTGAAAATGTAATTTTGTTCGAATCTCACGGCCCTCGCGCTAAGTAGTTTACTTAACTAAAGCTGCTGGTTAGTTGACCAGAGTTGAATCCTTTCTTGAACAACATTTTAGTACTATTTTCTGTTCCTGCTGGATAAATATCCGAATGCAAGGCAATGGCTTTGCCACTAAGACACTTTGTCCGATTTCTCGTTCGCTCACTTTCTTCTACCACCTTTGCTCTTTGCTACATACATTCGATTGAGCGCACGATAATATAATGTACACGAATGCCGCTTGACACGAGTGGCACACCTAAAAAGGAAAAACGTAATTAAAAAGTCACGCGTATAAGTATAAAGTGTCAGAAAAGTTGCTAGTTCATACCATATGTGGTGCTTATTATAGCATAATTGTCAGAGAGAGTCCATTTCTACGTTAAGCTAGTTAAATACACATCCGTACTTGTAAACATGCTTATCCGTTGTTGCATTATCGAGAATATAATTGCATATATTCGTCTGTATTAATCAATTGTGCTTTCTAAACATTTAAATTACTCACCCCGGATCCCATATTTGTGCAAACACATAGCTATGACTTATGGTGTTCAGAGAGGATTCCCAAAAAGGTTCTGCAGAAGATGTGACATCGAGCCAATTGCTTTTAATCTTCCGTCGCTGTCAACTTTATTTAAAGTTAGCGACGCACGGGTTGATCGTTTCTTTGGTATGCGGCCGTCAGAGTCAACTATTGATTGTACTAACATGTATTGCAAAAAAAAATATTCAATACTATGTTTGCCTGGGGTGCAGCTAGAGAATCGCACAGTAAGACGGCGTTGCAGGCTTCCCTGCACCCCAGCCTCCTTCCAGTCTGTATTCGGTAAATATAGGCTATATATATATATATATATATATATATATATATATATATATATATATATATATATATATATATATATATATATATATCGATTACTCGTTCGAGTAATCAGCTCGCATCTTTTATAGGTTTTTGCGCTCAGCTCTGTCCTCTTCGCGATCTGCCGCCCGCAAGCGGAACCGGGTAGAGCTGCCAAATCCAAGAAAAAGCATTACTCAATGAAAGATCATGTAGAGATTGTAAAAATATCTCATGAAAAGAAAAACTCTATGCGGCCAATACGGCGAAATCTTCTTACTACTTACGACAAATACAATCGGCCGTGTGAAGACAGTTTTACAGGACAAATTCAGTACGTGATGTGCAAAGCCGTAAAAGACTACGAAGCGTTCGTTCGGCTAAAAAAATCGCTGCTGTAGTCGACAGTGTAGAACAATACTTGAAAACATCGGTTTGGCAACGTGCCCAACAACTGGGAATTACCTCAGTCTGTTGTATTCTAAGGTAGTATCTAGCGATGTAGCCATATAAATTTCAGCTCACTACGAATCTTCAGAATCGGCTAAACTTTGCCGTTTGCGCTACCGAGATGATGCTGAATTTGTGAAGAAACTTATCCGACAAAGCTCATTATTATCTGAATATATGTGTGGACAAACAAAACTGTCGCATCTGGGCAACCGAAAACTTTTTGGTGATTCACGAAGAGCCGTTGCATGTGTCGTCTGTAGAAGTCTGATGCGGCTTTTTGTCAGAAGCAATCATTAGAGCGTTTTTTTTATTCCACGGTGTACGGAGAGCGTTATCGCAGCGTGCTTCTTAATTATCGTTAACCAAATTCGGACAAAATCGATGCGAGTGAACTCTGGTTCCAACAAGATAATGCCACAAGCCGACGAAGTTTCTCAGACGGGAAATCTCCCGTAACGGGGACTTTAATGGCCTTTAAGATCTTGCGATTTACGGCTTTTTCTTGTGGGTTTCTCGTTTCTGTTCCTCTGTTGTTGTCGTCTCCTGCATCCTTGCGCCTCCATCGCACCGTCCTCTTCGTCATGTGTTTCTTCTTCCTCTTCGCCACTGTGGCTCAAGTCTAACACTACTGTCTCCTCTTCAACGGCGTGCCTCTCGTCTTCATTCTTTTTTTCCCGGGTCCATTTTTCCATTTCTTCAACGTTTGCCGCTACTGTTGACGTTGTCTCCTCAACAGCAGCCAGCCTTTCTCTCAGTTCAACCACAATTTCATTGCTGTCACCAATATGTCGTTGCTTTTCATTTGCGTTCACATTTTGCTTTATTTCTTCGATCATTACAGCCAGTTCTTGCTGTAAGACCACTGCGCGCTACTCCTTCTCCTCAACTTGAGCCTCTCTCTCTTCGATTCTTTTTAGCCTCTGCTGGACATCTGTTATAATGCTTTGCCAGCGATCCTGCATTGCTTGTGCTATATCGCACCATGTCTTAGCGCTGTTCTTCGCCAGCTCCATCTCCGCTGTCAGTCGCGGTTTCATTTCACAGGCGGCGCAGCCTGTATATGGAGGACTGCGCTCAGTAACCTTTCTCTTCTCTAATACTCCTCCACAATTGCATACTGACAATGAACTGGCCGGCACGTATCTTAAGGTGCCACTGCGCGTTTGGCCTGGGAGAAATATAGTAGAATCCATTGGGTTCGTTGACCCAATCCCACCTGCCGATGATCCAGCATCACTTGCCATATTGAAGTTTGCTCACTCACCTAAAGACGCCTAAACACTGTGTTAACTCACTTTATAGTTTGAATTTGAATGCGCGGCGGACCGCTCGTAGACTCTCGACGGCTGCGTGGGTGGTTTCGTTTTGCTTCGCCCTGGTGTAATGGACTTAACTAAACTTTACTGCGGTCTAACTCCTTATCCCTTTGTCGCACGGCCACACACAATACACCGAAATGATCACCGAACTTCACGCATCACTACGGTATGTCACTCTCTGCGTTTTCTTTCTTGCATTCACACAAGCAAGCGTAACCATATATATATATATATATATACAGGTAGTTCAACAAGTTCTTAAAATGAAAACCAGAACACCCAACATGGTGTGGAAATGAATCTATATATATATATATATATATATATATATATATATATATAGTATATTCAACGCCTGCAGCATTTAAGCACATCTTCCATTCTGCTGAACTGCAAAAACGTCAAAATCGCTGTTGCAGCACCTCGGCGACAGTTGGCGTGAAAATGTAATTTTGTTCGAATCTCACGGCCCTCGCGCTAAGTAGTTTACTTAACTAAAGCTGCTGGTTAGTTGACCAGAGTTGAATCCTTTCTTGAACAACATTTTAGTACTATTTTCTGTTCCTGCTGGATAAATATCCGAATGCAAGGCAATGGCTTTGCCACTAAGACACTTTGTCCGATTTCTCGTTCGCTCACTTTCTTCTACCACCTTTGCTCTTTGCTACATACATTCGATTGAGCGCACGATAATATATTGTACACGAATGCCGCTTGACACGAGTGGCACACCTAAAAAGGAAAAACGTAATTAAAAAGTCACGCGTATAAGTATAAAGTGTCAGAAAAGTTGCTAGTTCATACCATATGTGGTGCTTATTATAGCATAATTGTCAGAGAGAGTCCATTTCTACGTTAAGCTAGTTAAATACACATCCGTACTTGTAAACATGCTTATCCGTTGTTGCATTATCGAGAATATAATTGCATATATTCGTCTGTATTAATCAATTGTGCTTTCTAAACATTTAAATTACTCACCCCGGATCCCATATTTGTGCAAACACATAGCTATGACTTATGGTGTTCAGAGAGGATTCCCAAAAAGGTTCTGCAGAAGATGTGACATCGAGCCAATTGCTTTTAATCTTCCGTCGCTGTCAACTTTATTTAAAGTTAGCGACGCACGGGTTGATCGTTTCTTTGGTATGCGGCCGTCAGAGTCAACTATTGATTGTACTAACATGTATTGCAAAAAAAAATATTCAATACTATGTTTGCCTGGGGTGCAGCTAGAGAATCGCACAGTAAGACGGCGTTGCAGGCTTCCCTGCACCCCAGCCTCCTTCCAGTCTGTATTCGGTAAATATAGGCTATATATATATATATATATATATATATATATATATATATATATATATATATATATATATATTTATATATATATATATATATATATATATATCGATTACTCGTTCGAGTAATCAGCTCGCATCTTTTATAGGTTTTTGCGCTCAGCTCTGTCCTCTTCGCGATCTGCCGCCCGCAAGCGGAACCGGGTAGAGCTGCCAAATCCAAGAAAAAGCATTACTCAATGAAAGATCATGTAGAGATTGTAAAAATATCTCATGAAAAGAAAAACTCTATGCGGCCAATACGGCGAAATCTTCTTACTACTTACGACAAATACAATCGGCCGTGTGAAGACAGTTTTACAGGACAAATTCAGTACGTGATGTGCAAAGCCGTAAAAGACTACGAAGCGTTCGTTCGGCTAAAAAAATCGCTGCTGTAGTCGACAGTGTAGAACAATACTTGAAAACATCGGTTTGGCAACGTGCCCAACAACTGGGAATTACCTCAGTCTGTTGTATTCTAAGGTAGTATCTAGCGATGTAGCCATATAAATTTCAGCTCACTACGAATCTTCAGAATCGGCTAAACTTTGCCGTTTGCGCTACCGAGATGATGCTGAATTTGTGAAGAAACTTATCCGACAAAGCTCATTATTATCTGAAAATATGTGTGGACAAACAAAACTGTCGCATCTGGGCAACCGAAAACTTTTTGGTGATTCACGAAGAGCCGTTGCATGTGTCGTCTGTAGAAGTCTGATGCGGCTTTTTGTCAGAAGCAATCATTAGAGCGTTTTTTTTATTCCACGGTGTACGGAGAGCGTTATCGCAGCGTGCTTCTTAATTATCGTTAACCAAATTCGGACAAAATCGATGCGAGTGAACTCTGGTTCCAACAAGATAATGCCACAAGCCGACGAAGTTTCTCAGACGGGAAATCTCCCGTAACGGGGACTTTAATGGCCTTTAAGATCTTGCGATTTACGGCTTTTTCTTGTGGGTTTTTTGAAGAGTTAAGTTTATGCTAATAATCTCACTGCAAAACTTGTTTAGCCTAATATCAAACTTCCAAGCTTGTCTTTGCAAATTGGCTGTCTATATTGGCTATATTTTAATGTTATACTCTGACCTTGTATAAAACATTTAAGTTGCATTGTTAGTAACATTTGAAAACCCAATGATTAGTCTATTCTACAAGTCTGTGCTCCAAGAAGACACCTGCAAGAAGACACCTTGGTTACATTTCAGCCACTCTATATGAACACGATATATATATACATTTTTTATGATCTGGCTTTTTACGCTACTTCAGCAGTGAGGCGATTTGATTTGTTTTAGTGTGCCACGTTTTTAAATTTTTTTTTTTTACAAAAAGAACTGTATTTAAAGCACTCAAGCGTTTATCTCATTAAAACTGATCGCGCTCTTTTTAGAGTTCATATTTACGCAAATCTGAGTGCTAACTGCCCAATGAAGCTGAGCTACCCATTTAGCCTAGCATTTGAAGGTTGTTATTAAGATTTACACTATTACCAGTCCTTCATGCAGTTATCTGCGCCGAAGTAAGATCTTGACCAAGTTAAAATATTTGTATTGTTTATTGTCCAAGTTAAGGTAAAATTATTCATAAGCATTTTTAAAGATAAAGCTGAGGGTGCTATTGTCAGATGCGTAAAACATTATTTTGCCCTCGTGTGCAATAATATATAACACAAACGCATATTCTTTAATGCGATACAGAAGCTAGTCAAGTGTAGCATTTTTAGTCGATGTTGCTTTATTTACCATTGCGAGTCCTAAATGGGTCGCAATGTATTCCAATAGTCTTCCACTTCAATTTTATATTCCTTGTCTGACTGGATAACCGGTGATTCTGGCACTAAGAGTCGCTGGCTCAACTCCGGCGGCAACGTAACGATCTTCTTTTAGGATTTTTAAATCTTGGGTATATTAGTAAATATATTATTTTGCAATCTAACGTCAAATATCTTGAATATTTAGATGACATTAAGCTTTATTATCCTGTTTGCTCAAGTGACTCCCATCTGACGAAATATAGAAAGTTAGTGGAAGGCGTCCAAAATATGTTCCTTAGGGTCCTGCGGTTCAGGTGCACTAAAAGCTGACGCTATTCCTAGTTTACGATTCACCTTTGGAACAAGATAAAATATCTGCTCTACGTCAACTTAGACAACGTGGATTTCTAGGCAACTTTTGGTAATATAGTCCCATATAGCCTAAGGAGCCAGCCACTCATCACTACAAAAGCCATGGTCCGTTTTGAGTTCATAAATGGGTTATTTGCTTGGCGGATAGTCATATTAGCACGTACAAATTTAAACTTTAGCCGCCTATTTGGCGATTCGTTACGGTCTCCTTACAGGAATACATACTGGACCATTATAAATTATAGAACACACCACTTGTATATGATTGTAATGTGATTTTATGGTACATCATACGGTAATCGTATGGGGATGCGGGCTCAATGTTCCTTCAGATACAGCCAATGTATTTCTAGAATAGTTTGCAATGAAACCTTTGAAGTTGTTTTTAACGGTAGTATTCATTCTAGGCATATACGCTTTGATAGTACGCAGAACTATATAGGAACAGCGGCTTTTACCTTGCCTCAGCGGCAGTGGCTAGTCAATCATTCCTTGTTCCGCTCTACCTCAATAGGTAGCCAGCGGACGTTATGATACTAGCCCGTTTTTGGCTCAGCGTGCCGGCTGGTTGCTAATTAGGCCCACCAAATACAACCTTTGATCTTTGCATCCATGGGCTTAGCTGTCATTGGCAATTCGGGTTTGCCGACTGAATGGCTCTGACCTTGTATTATGCATGGATCGCATGGCCTACGCGCATTTTTGTTAAGGAGTGGATTAAAACCCTACCTGATTTTTTATCTCCTTCTGCGCCAGAATGTGCGCCACTGCCTAATTTTTAATGCGCCGTATTAGCAGTTGACTTCTTTGACGTGAGAGCCCACAAGCTAACGAGCCGCTTTCTAATCATTCCAAGGGCTAATAGCATTTATTCGCATAGCA
The DNA here is from genome assembly GCA_003439945.1 of Dermanyssus gallinae. Lineage (NCBI taxonomy): Eukaryota > Metazoa > Arthropoda > Arachnida > Mesostigmata > Dermanyssidae > Dermanyssus > Dermanyssus gallinae. The sequence goes on from QVRM01002192.1 coordinate 929,032, forward strand.
TGTTATCATTTACCTATCAGTGTCAAAAGTTGCTATTTTTTTTTTTTGTTCTGGGAGGTTTTGGTAATGCATGATGCACATGCGCCACTAGCAGCCTGCGTGACTAGTGTGAGACTCGCAAACCCACTAAACCCGGATTCCTCCCCACACCCCCAGGCTCGGTATTACTTTGGCATTACATCGAAACCGTGGGAGAGGCGTCTCTGCCGTTCTCCTTCAATCAGCTCTATCCCTGACTATCATCCCGCATGTCTACCTGCGGTTGGATAGGGGGATGCCATTTTGTAATCCGTCCTGTGAGGGTGCGTCGAGACTATGAGTTTCTCCGGTATGTACCACAGAGCTCGGCTAGAGACGTCCGCACAGTTCGACTGCCAGACAGAGACAGGAAAGTTGCTATGTACACGTTTTTACGGCTAAACTAATTAAACTACAACGTAATCATTCTCATCATATTTTCTTATTTGTTTTAACGTGCTTTTCAGTTAGTCACGTAAACTAGCAGATTGCAAATAAATAAAAAAAATATACATTACGCAAATTTAAGGCGTTTTGATACTATATTAGTCTTGCATTAACATAATTAAATATGTAGCATTGGGCTGCTTATCAACAAACGATTGATGCAGTCGTTCAATTCTCTCTATAATGTACAGGCTATTTGCGCATGGAAATTTTATAGATATATAATTTCCTTTGCAAGTATCCGCCCATTTTCTACACTTAAGTAGAAAGACAAGAAGAAGCACTTGTCACTCACAAATTAAAAGAAAATTAGCCATCGTAGTAATAATAGTAACACAAATAGTAATCGATGTTAACAATAGTGTTAGTCTTAATATAAGCGACCAAAAATGCATGCGGTGATCTAGATTTGTTCCTGGGTGTCAATCTGTCAGACCAGTCTATACATGTTCCGTTATTTTCATTTCGCTGTAATACACATTTCCCTGTAACCATACCATTAAATAATAAATGAGGTTTATGTTCCATTAAAGGTAGTAGGTTCAACTTATGTTCCAACGTAAACTTTTTATCTAGCACATTAGCTTGTTGAGGAGAATGAATCCCAAAAGCGTGCCCAACATATATATATATATATATATATATATATATAAAGCAAATGCATGATACTCATTTATTCGGTAGGAAATTAATTTACTTCTTGTACATAGCACTTAGGAGCCCCAAAAGTGGTGCTGGAGCTGGAATTCGAATCGGCTCTTAACTTATCGCGTCAGCATCATATGCATAAATTTGATACGATTCAAGACGGAGAACATAATAAACACTTAATCATGCTAAATTATATGAGGTGTCTCTAAATGCAGCGGCGGCAAACGGCCCAGCATTGTTGTGCATGAAGTATTATAATAAATCTTATTATACACTTATATAATGCTTCACGACGTTGCTGCTCGTCGACCTAGTTGCTCCTTCTGCGCGCCGTAGCCGCTCTACTGCTTATGCCCGTGAGGAAGTCCTGCCTGCCCCCTGGCGCGAAGGTTTGGGTCCATCCAGTCTCTCATAGTTCCGAGCACTGAGGTCGCGTTACCTCTTTGGATCTCCAGGGACAGTCGGTGGGAGAAGAAGGCGTGCGCCCTCTTGTTCATCGTCACCTGCTGTAACGCGCCGCCAACCCGAGAGATCAATGTTACCGTGGGGGGCTCATGGCCACCCGTCGTCTCGAACGCGAATGGCGAAAAGTGGTGCGCCCAACTTAGGTCCGCATACTTTCTTATCTTTGAGGTCTCAGCTCGCGAAACGGCAGTCCCCGGGCGAGACGCGCCGAGACCGGCGAGAGAAGGGGTCAACGAGTCGGTCACCGTCGCATCCCACACCAGGGAACGACCCTTATAGAAGGGTATCAAAGTCATACCGTCGGGGCGCTTACCGTCATCTCCTGAAAGCCCAGGTGATTCCAGGACGCAGGGAATCCCCGCCCTCTGCAGCGATCTTGCAAGTACTTCATTGAGAGCAGTGTGCCTTGGGCGCCGGCACGCTGCGTGAGCGCAAGACAGGCCGTGTCTGGCGAATCGCCCGACGGGCTCGCCACAAGAGCATCTGTGTGGCTCAACCAAATCAGCTCCCAATCTCATTTTTTTTTCTTTTTTTTTTAGATAACTAACTGGAAAAAGCGGTTGCACACACGGACACCGCAGCAGGGGAACTCCCTGCAAGCGCGGGCCGGTAGTGTGGGACTCCAACTTACTAAAAACCAGTCATGTATCCGTCCCCCGTCTGACTGGGAATTGCTTGCGCATAACTTTAAACAGTAATAGGGGGGAGGAAAACTTGCGACACTTCTTTCTAGTGTGATGCTGATTCCGTCATTCTCTTGTTAGTGTTCTGTAGGTTGAAAGCTAGCTTGTTCATTAAAAGCTTTATTAGGTTTGCGCGCTGCTCCGCCGATGAAGGACACCTCGGCACGGTGTGCTCCGGGGTGTCGTCGAGTCCATCGCCGCAGGGAACGCACGTGGCGCTGGCAACCTTGCCGATCCTGAACAGGTACGACTCGAAATCGCCATGATCTGTAAGGACCTGGGTTGTGTAGAATGTAAGTCCCCCCCCACCCGGCCTCTGGGATCAGGGTGCGGAGGCTGGCGCCTGGAGCACCCCGCAACAACCCTTCCCACTCCTCCTTCCAGAGGTCGAATGTGTGCTGACGCTCCTCGTCTTTTTTTGAGGTCTGAGTTGTGCCATAGGTGGCGGCGCTCGAATACCTTCAGGTACAAAGGGATCATTCCGGCTAGAACGAAAGCCGCCGCAGCACTAACTGCCCTGTACGCTGCGATTACCCTGAAAGCTCCGACTCTCTGGGCCCAGCGCCGGCGAGTCCTGTTCGCGGCGAGTTTTAGTGCGTCGGAGGGCCAGGCCGAAGCTCCGTATAGGGCAACCGACTCGGCCGCTGACAATGATTCGTCTTTCCAGCTGCCGTGAACCATATGTATTGGGCTTAAGCCGTGCGAAGTTATTGTCTGTCTTCGTTCCTTTCTTCACCGCACGTCTTCGGTGCCACGCAGACCCCATAAAGGGTGACCCCGAGGTACGTTGTTGCCGAGTGCGATTTCCTGGCCTTCCAGATGGAGGGAAAGGGCAGGGCATTTTCTGCGGCCTGCCAAGAGTATAGCTTTTTGCTGGGGCAAGGGCGCCTCTTGCATCCAGCGGGCGATGTTGGCGAGTGCTTCGTTCGCACGGCTCTGCAGCAGGTCCGCGGTCCGAGCCTGAACGGTTAAGACGAGGTCGCCAGCGTAGGCAACGAGGTTAACTCCGGGGGGAGGCCCCTCAGCCGCAGCACGTCGTCGTAGGTTATAATCCATAGCAGGGGGCCAAGTATGGAGCCCTGTGGCACCCCTGCAGTCATGTCACAAACGGACCCGTAAGAGTCCTGTCATGTAGATAATTTGATATGAGCTTCCGTAAATAAAAGGGAACCTTCTTCCTGTGGAGAGTCTCCAGGATGACTCTCCACGGCAGGCTGTTAAAAGCGTTCGTGACATTTTGCTTGATGGTAGCCCCCGCTCTTATGGACCCGCTGCGAGCGGTATATCCTCAAGGTTCCTTGCAACGTTAAGACGGTAAGATCCATCAGATTCCTCTTCGTGACGCCGAGCCCCAAGAGCGTACTCGCAGATTCGGAGTCCCATACACCACTCATAGAAATAGTAATGGATCCGAATCTGCGAGGTTTTGCGGGTCGGGGAGCGCCGCTCTTAGGAACTCGACGTCATACTTGGTGATCTAGTCCTGTTGCGCGTTTGCGAGATCCCTGTTTGGGCCGCAAACCTCAGAATCTAAAACCCAGACCTCGCTAGGTGTTGTTATTACGAGGTCGGGCTTTAGACCCGGTGCCACCGGTCGACGGAATACCCGCTCACGAACCACCTCATGACCCCTCTCGCGGAGAAGACCGGTGACCAGTTTATATAGAAGGCGGGGAATGAGAAAGTTTTTGGGGTGGGGTTTAAGGGGAGCTATCGTGAGTCTGTTGAGTAAAGTAAGAAGTATATTCTTGGTGGAGTCAACTCTATTGTCCAACCTAATATATGTATATATTATGTAAAAGTTTATTTTTCGTATATTACAATATGCATGTGGGGCACATATTATGGAAGGTTAGCTATGCCAATGGGCCTAGCGGGTGTGCATTGTGACAATCACGTGTTCGCTTCGTCTAGGCTAGGCCGAGACCACTTCAGAAGAGTGCCACGAACGGATGCTGCGTTTCCACGTTGTACGTCAAGATCCAGACGTTGTTTAAAGAAGGACGACGATCGGCTATCACCGGTTGACATATTTAACATAGTGCCGACTTTGTGAATTAGCTGTCTGGTCCGAACACCAGGAGCACCCAAGGTCTCAAACGCGAGAGGCCAGAATTCGTGGGGATACCCAATTGATGAGTATTTTCTTAGCTTGTTGGTCTCCGCAAGATGGGCTGCATAACCAGCTTCGGATGCGCCGCCACCGACCATAGAAGGTGCTAGGGAGTCGGTAACGGTTGCATGTATATATATAAATATAAAAATATATATATTTGTTTATCTATAAAAGATAACAGCTGTCTCTTTATAAATGTGTACGCCGGATAAAATAAGTGAAAACGTCACATATCCTCCAGGTTTCGGCGTGTCCAGTCTGGCAGAGTTCCACGCACAGAAGCGGTGTTATCCCGCTGAATGTTCAGCGATAGTCTCTGGTGCAGGTACTCGACAGCTCTAGCATCCCCTGTCGAACGGTTGAGTGTCTTGCCGACACTTTGAATAGGTTTGCGCTTTTTCGGGCCAGGTCCCCCCAGTGTCTCGAATGCCAGCGGGCGAAAGTCGTGGGGGTAGCCAGGCATACTTTCTACACTTATTCAGCTCTGCCAACATAGACGCGAGACTAGCCTGTTCTGCTCTCGCACTGACCATTGAAGAGAGCTGATGAGTATATATGATGATATATATATGATGATATATATACGTATATCATATATATACAGGGTGTTGCAGGAATATTTGAAGCGCGATATACAGAATTGTAGAGCTCGTTAAAGCAAATATTTTTTCCAATGGAACATGGTCTCTGAGAAGTCTTGTTTCGGAGTGAGAGCGAAATTACTACAATTTGTGACACTAGTGTTTTTGCCCGACATAGGAGCACAAAATGTGCTGTTGCGAGTCAACCAGTTTTCCTAGACAGAAACTAAGCACGCCATCGTGTTCGTGATAAAATTCTGCTCCATGGCGATCATTTTGGTACATATGTCCATGCGAGTTGTGGTTGCGGAGTAATTACGATTTTTCGGAGGGCATGTCCAGATTAAGTGCATGAAAAATGACGCGCTGCGGCTGTCGCGCGACACATCGGCGGTAGTGAACGTCGCCACACAGTCATTTTACATGCACTTAATCTGGACATGCCCTCCGAAAAATCGTAATTACTCCGCAACCACAGCTCGCATGGACATATGTTTGGTACCAAAATGATCGCCATGAATTGCGCATTGGCTGTGGCATGTGTCCGTTTTGAGCGCTGTGAATGGTTATAGGGTTATGATTCTAAAGTATTTAGCGTGAACGCTAAAAAATAACTTTATTTTTGGCGAATTCACTTTTAAGCGACTATGTCGCGTCTTCTGACCGGCCTTGCATATTCTTCAGATGGAGCAGATTTTGTGCTCCTATGTCGGGCAAAAACACCAGTGTCACAAATTGTAGTAATTTCACTCTCACTCCGAAACAAGACTTCTCAGAGACCATGTTCCATTGGAAAAAATATTTGCTTTAACGAGCTCTACAATTCTGTATATCGGGCTTCAAATATTCCTGCAACACCCTGTATATATATATATATATATACATATATCGTTACTCGTTAAAAGAAGATCAAGGCATATGGTGAATCCAACGAGCATATCCGGAAGGACTGCACTAATCCCGCACGCTGCTGCCTCTGCAAGGGTAATCATGAAGTCGGCTACAGTTCTTGTCCGCATCGGCTGAATCGCATGAAGCTGCTCAAACGATCTGTAAAGCAAACTACACAGCAGCAGCCTTGAGGTCGCGCCTGTGAATTTGTGCGCTCCCGTTGCAGATATTACCCACCGCCACCTTCAGCAAGCACAGCTTTGCTGCCGTCGTACGAAAATAATTCAAATTTAAGGCCCAACCGGCTAATGTAACTTCAGGGGAGGTTCACGGCACTAGAGGTGCGCGTCGGCTGCTCCCTCTGTGGATAAGGTGGATCTGCTAGTAGAAAATGTTATTTCTCGTCTAGTGGAAACAATTGTTTAAAAAAATTGGGTTGTTGTCGAATCTGTTCTGTTGTCCCTCCTCCTGGGTTTAGTCGCGACTAGAGCAAACGTTTCAGAGGTTATTTGAAGGTTCGCTCGTAGGCCGATCGGACTTTTGCCGCGGGACTGAAGATGCGATAAGAGCAGCGCTTTTTCTAGTGACCGTGTCACAGCATTACATTGAGAAAAATACACAAAGCGACAATGATTTGCCTAGCAACAGGCAGTCGCCCTTTTCACTGAGTCCAACATGTTAAATGGACAAGCCGATATCCGCCGTTAGTTTGCTACGGTACAGCCACAGTCAGTCGCGCCTGCCGCTCATTCCGCTTTAAACAATCTACATTTTGCCAACCAATTTTCTTGGCAACGTGCACCTGTTGAAGCCGACCTGGCTTATCTTGTGTTAAAGATGGCCCAGACGTGAGCCTGCGTCCCAAGCAGCTTGCGGAGCAATATTTCTGTTGAGATGGCAAAAGCCATTGACGGTATAAGCCATTTGGGGAGCCGGAACTGTTGGGAAGGGCTACTTACCTTTCCGAGGACGGCTTTTAGGATCCCGGCGAAAAAGGAGAAAAGCCTAACACTCACTTCGCTTTCAGAGAGGTGCGTTTATAGCGTAAAGCAATAAAGCGCAGGCAAAGCTCGCTTAAGGCCATTCACAAACTTGCCGTAGTTTGCTGGAGAAATCATGATTACGCCGACCGAGATCCGTAATGTCGTCAGGATATTCCCCCTAACCGCTCCTCCGGCGGTCTCGATGACCTACGGCCTCACCATTTGAGGTGCCCACGAGGACGACAGCAATCCTCTTCTGCAGGCCCTGATAAAGCAGTCTATGGCAAGTATTTTGGATGCCGATTCAGCTTGGTTGCGGAACTAAGGGTGGAACGGAAGCAGTGATACATGCTACATGTTCCCTCGAGACTCGCAGCGGCCAGGAGGCGATTTTTGGTTAAGCTGGACTTCTCGAACGCGTTTAATTCGATGCACCGCGAGTATAAGTTAAACGCTGTGAGGTCTAAAGCTCATGGACTTTTTGCAGCTGTTTATTAGATGTACCGGTTTCCCACCTTCTAGATCCTCGCGGTCCAGCACTCTTGTGCATCGGCACTCCTGTGAATCTGGCTTATGCCTGAACGATAATAAGTGTGGGGTATTCTGGCTCTCCTAAGGTACGCGCACAGACTCAACACCGTAAGTGAAGAAGCAGCTTCAAAATATTAGAGAGGTAACCAAAGACAATTTGGAACTACTGGATACGCCACCCACAGCAGCGTTGGTGCTCTAAGAAAAACGTTTGCGGATGCCAACCGATAATGCGCACCCAGCATTGTACCTACCCACGCCCCGCGTAGTGCATTAACTCCGGTGTTCGTCAGCTTTCAGAAGGCGCGACCTACTACAGCGTTTTAATGGGGTACCCCGAGAGGCCCTACAATCCCTGCTAAATGTTGATTTAAAATATCTGTCTTGAACTCAAGCTTTTCGTTGGTGCTAGTGGCTTAGGCGTATACAGATCGGTCGATATTGCCCTAACCTGCTACCTGGGCTCGTTGTCTGAAGTAAAGCAGCTTGTCGTTGTCATCGGACCCCCTCGGCAAAGAGTAAAAAAATCGGGTTCCCGACAGCTTAGGCGAGGCCCGTTTAAAGGCGTGCTTTCAACAAATATGTGGCTTTAAGCACTTCCCTCGGCGCAGCTGGAAACAATGCTGGACAACAACACACTAGGCGTCAATGGCGGCTTACGTCTGCTAGCGACGACTGCGGATCGCTGATCAGCTCGATCCTCGAAAAATCACATATTTTTCAAGTTTTTCGGGTCAAAACTGACCGTACCTTGTTTGTGCAATGATCTATTGTGATTCAAGTGTGCAATGATCTATCCTTGTGAACTGTTGGTGACGATCTGAGGTAGAAACGAGCAAATAAAAGTCAGACCGGCTACAATCATCACCCAGTCAGTACAACGGCTGATGTTCCAACTGTCCGACATGGCTAACTCTTCTATTGAACTCACAACGATGAGCGAGGTGTGTTTTCTGTGTGATAAAGCGCTTGCTGGCAGCGGTACTCTGTTTGCATGTATCGGTCTCTGCTGCAAACTGTGTCACTCTGAGTGTGCGAAGAAGAACGAGAAGTTGACTAGTGTTCGGTGTTCTGAGTGTAGCAAATTGGGGCAGATGTCTGTGAGGGAATTACCCGTCCGTCTCTCATGGGTGTTCCCCACCCTGCTGCAAATGCAGCATAGTTTAACTCAGCTCACTCGCCAAATTGAATCGCTGTGCAAAGAGAACCGTGACCTGAAGCGTCGGTTAAATATCAAATCTACTGATGCTGCGGTTGCAATAGATTCTCTCAACACGGCAGCAACGCTTACAAGCATAGTTGCTACGGATGGCACATCTCTCTCTGCGAACGTGAGTAGTCTCGGCCGCTCTCGTCGACAGCATGACTGGTGCAAAGCGGCGTCTCTGAGAGAGAGAAACGGCCGTAGTGGCGGCCATGGTGCTGCAGCTGCTGTGGCTGATGGAGAGTGTGTCGGTTGTTACAAGTAAGGTAATCCAGGGGCTACTGCTTCTCCAGCCAGCCGCACTGCCCCCAGGCAAAGTGATCAACAAAACATAAACAAGTCGATCCACAAAGACGGAAACGGCAACGGTAACAGAGGAGGGCTGATACGCGGCAGTGTGTCAGCTGACTCGTCTACTTTTTTTTTTTTTTTTTTTTTAAGAGGACTAACTGGAAAATGCGGTTGCACACGCGGGCACCGCAGCAAGGGAGCTCCCTGCAAGTGCGGGCCGGTAGTGTGGGGCTCCAACTCACTAAAAACCAGTCGTGTCCCCGTCCCCCACGCTGACTGGGAACTGCTTGCGCATATCATCAAACAGTCAGGGGGGGCGAGTCTACTGGTCCTGGCGGATGTGTTCCCCGGGAGCCTCGGGGAGGCGCGAGCGGACTCGGAGGGAGGCCCTTGTCTTCTCTTGCAGTATGTTCTTAAAAGCTTGGGTCACTTTGTTCCATCCTGAAATTGATTCCGTCATTTTCATAGTGAGGTCGTGTAGGTTAAGAGCTGGGTTGTTACTTAAAAACTCCGTTAAGCTTGCGCGCTGCTCCGCCCATGACGGACACCTAAGCACCGTGTGCTCTGGAGTGTCGTCGAGTCCATCGCCGCAGTGGACGCACGTGGGGCTGGGGGCCTTTCCAATCCTGAACAGGTACGACTGGAAGTCGCCGTGACCTGTGAGGACTTGGGTTGTGTGGAATGTGATTTCCCCCCCCCCGGCCGGTTAAGCCAGCTTCTGATATTTGGGATCAGGGTGCGGAGGCTGGCGCCTGGGGCACCCTGTTCGAGGTCTTCCCACTCCTCCTGCCAGAGGTCGATTGTACGCTGACGTGCCTCGTCTTTTTTGAGGCCTGGGTTATCCCATAAGCGGCGGCGCTCGGCTGCCTTTAAATCCCACGGGATCGTTCCGGCAAGGACGAAGGCCGCCGCGGCGCTAACCGTCCTGTACGCTGAGATTACCCTGAGAGCTCCGACCCTTTGGGCCCTACGCAGGCGAGTCCTGTTCGCGGCGAATTTTAGTGTGTTGGTGGGCCAGGCCGGAGCTCCGTACAGGGCAACCGACTCGGCCGCGGACATAATTATTCGTCTTCTCAGCTGCCGTGGACCATATGTGTTGGGCATGAGACGTGCGAAGTCATTGGCCGTCTTCGTTGCCTTTTCCGTCACCCGCCGCACGTGTTCGGTACCGCGGAGACCCCTGTCAAGGGTAACCCCGAGGTACCTTACGTGGTTGACGAGTACGATATCCTGGCCATCTAGGCGGAGGTGAAGGTCGGGGCATTTTCTTCGGCCCACCAAGAGTATCGCCTCGCTTTTGGCTGGGGCGAGAGCGAGCCCCGCTTCTTGCATCCAGCGGGCGACGTCGCCAAGTGCCTCGTTCGCACGGCTCTGCAGCAGGTCCGCGGCCCGAGCCTGGACGGTTAGGACGAGGTCGTCAGCGTAGGCAAGGAGGTTGACGCCGGGGGGGAGATCCCTCAGCCGCAACACGTCGTCGTAGGTTATAATCCATAGCAGGGGGCCAAGTATGGATCCCTGTGGCACCCCTGCAGTCATGTTAAAAACGGACCCGTGGGACTGGATTGTTCTGTCATGTAGATAATTTGATAAAAGCTTTCGTAGATAAAAGGGGACCTTTTTCCTGTGGAGAGTCCCTAGGATGACTTTCCATGGAAGGCTGTTAAAAGCGTTCTTGACGTCCAGTAAAATCGCGAGGAACAAGTCCCGTCTTCTAGGCGGGGACTCGCGGAGGAGTTCAACCTGCGTCTGGATCCGCTTTATGGCGCCGATGGTTGAGTAGCCCTTGCGGAATCCGTACTGGCCGTCGGATAGCAGGTCGGTCCCCTCCGCGAAGTCCCGGAAGCGTGCCTCCACGATGGACTCGAATGCTTTAGCCAGGGCGCCGAGTAGGCAGATCGGGCGGTAGGAGCCGGGGCCCTTGGGTATGAGAACTAGGTTTGCAGCCTTCCATGCCGCAGGGAACGAGCCCGTCCGGAACATCCCAGTCGCCGCAGCGGCTACTGCTTCCGGGTATTCCGTCATTAGTAGCTTGACCGCGGAGACCGGAACGCCGTCGGGGCCTGGTGCCTTTCCCTCCTTGAGGCGTGCCGCCGCTTCGTGCACCTCTTGCAAGGTGACTTCTGGAGGATCCCGTTCTTCCGTCCCTGAGGCCTCCAGGTAGGGGGCGCGGTCAAAGGGAGGATGTTTTGGGAAGAGGACTGATATTGCCTCTTGGGCCTCGTCCGGCGTGAGGTCCACTCTCCGTTTAAAAGGCGGGCACCCCTTTACCATCTTGTATGGACGGCCCCAGGGATCGTCCTCCAGTTCTTCGAGAAAGGCTCTCCCGGAGCGTTCCTTACTTCTGAAGATCTCCCTGCGTAAGACGGTCCTCAGCCTCTTATACTCGGCGCCATGGTACAGGGCAAACCTCCCCTCGGGCGCACGTCTCCGGGCACGCGTAAAAAGGCGCCTCTCTCGAAGGCACCTCTTCCTTAGGTGTCCGATCTCCGCAGTCCACCAGTGCTTTGGTGTGCCGCGGCGCCCAGAATTCGTGCCGCGCCCCGAGGGAGCCCTACAGGCGGTCTCTAAGAGCTCCTGGAGGCCCGTCATCGAAGCGGGCGGGCCATCCGGGCCTATGCAGGCCCTAAGGGACTCCCGGAGTTCGGCGGTTCCCTGACGCCTCATTGGCGGATGCAGCCCTGCAGATGGTTGCTTTAAGCTGGTCGTCACGTGAAATTCGATTATATGGTGGTCACTTAGCGATTCTTCGTCATTTAAAACTCTCCAGTTTAAAATCCTGTGGGCCTCTGTCCGGCGTGTGGTAGTTAGGTCTATACAAGAGGTGCGCCCTGCCCTGTGGAATGTAGGAGCACCTGTGTTAAGAACGAGTAGGTCCATGGCCGCCAACCACTCGAGGACTGCGTGTCCTCTCCGGTTCGTAGCGGCGGAACCCCACGCGCCGGCGGAAGCATTAAAATCTCCTGTTATAAATAAGAGCTTGTCACATTGGTTAAAAGATGCGGTTAAGTCTTCTAAAAGTTTGATAAGATCTTCAAGTGGGACGTTGGGGCTGCAGTAGCATGAGTAAAAACGCCCAACGTTCGCCACGTCAATCCAAGTAAAACCGTGGCCGCTGCCATGTCCTGAAATCCGGGAGTGGCAGCGGCGGTCAAGTACAATGCTTGTTGCCCTCTCGCCGTCGGTAAACCGGTCCGGGCGGTTCTCTTCTGCCCACCGGACATTGGGCTCGCTCAGCAGCAGCACATCTGCTTCGGCTCTGCTACTGACCTCTTCAAGCATTACCAGGGTAAAGCCCTCGGAATCCACCGCGGCACTAGGGTGGCCTCCGGGAGTGGATTGGGCCGCCGTAGGGCATGGCCTTGAGGCGGAGAGCGCGGGTGCCGCTCGGGTATTGGCTCGGCCGCCGCGGCGACGAAGTTCATCAAGTTGTTCCCGAAACTTCGGGCATGCGGCGACGTTGGCTGCGTGCCCGTCTTCACCACAGTTGTAGCACGTCGCTTTCCCCGTGCACTCCCTGGAGAGGTGCCCCAGCTCTCCGCATTTATGACAGCGTTTGGCTTTGACTGCCTCAAAGGTGCATGAGGGGGCAGAGTGCCCCACACGTTGGCATCGTTGGCATGTCGGGACACTGATCCACTCCGAGATGGGGCACGAGGACCACCCCATATGGATTCGTTTAATGCCGAGAATCTTGCCGGCATCTGCCGGGGCGACTCGGACCAGTGCCGTCCACCGACCGGTAACCCCTTTTTGGGGGGGGTCGACCGTCAGTGGTCCCTCGCATTGCGCCGCCTTGCGGAGGGCTCTTTCGATGTCTTCGGCAGAGGTACCCTCAATGATGTCCTTTACAAGGAGGCGTCGCATGGAGGAGCGGTCCAGGCTCACGTCCGCCTCCCCGGCTGACTGCAGGGCTTGAAGGAAGGTGCTGGCCCCTCCCTCTGCCGCCTCCGCAACTACCAGCCGCACATCTCCGCTGGGCAGTTGCATGACGCGGTTGACCCTGACGTTGTGTGCGATGGGGTCCACCCTGGTCCCCAGCTCCCGGATCATGTCCGCGTAGGTTTTGCCTTCCTTCTTTTTTAGAAGAAAGGTCGTTGTGGGGCTGGGCTTGCTTTTCTTCACGCTGTCTAGGGTCTTCCTTCGTGTCGTAGGGGTGACGGCGAGGTGTAGGCCTTGAGCTCGGGCCAGGCACTCGAGAAGTTTTCCGACTCCCCTCTGCTCCCCCTGGCTACTTATATGGCAGGGGATAGGTCTAAGGCTTCGTGAGCCCACTAGTGCCTTGGCCTTTGTTAACGCTTGATCCAGGAGGTTCTTCTCTTGGATTAACGTCGCATCCTTGGGGAGCCGGAGCGCCACCAGGGCCCTCGTAATAGGCTCGCCGTCGTCCCCCGTCTCGCTTATGCGACGGGACAGGACTACGCCTGTCCTGTCTCCCGCCTCCCCGGCAATGCCCTGGAATTGACAGGCCATGTTCTGCCATACAGCTTTGTCGGAGGGGTCGTCCTCCCTGGCCACCAGAATCCGAAGGGGACTCTCCTTAAGAATGCTCACTCCGAGGTGTGTTATCCTCGTGTAGACGGCTGGTGGCCAGTCTTCGGTGAGGAGTTGTTTGAGGTCCTCCTCCGTGCCGCAGGCGTCTATTAGCGCGTTTATTTTCTCGGCCTGCCCGTCTATTGCGCGCTCGCCGGGGGTGCACTGGCACCCGGAGTCGGTAGTCTCAGGAGCGGTCCAGGTGCCGACATCCTTTCGTTGTGTCCTGGCCTCTTTTACGGTAACACGGAGCTCCTCCGCCAGGCTTTTGACCATAGTGTCCAAGTTTTTTCTGTTGGCCGTGTGACGAATCAGCCTATCCACCAACTCCGTAATCTTCTCCAGGTAGTTCCTGGGTGCCGTTTCGCCGAGGTTAGCCGTTTGCTCGCCAGGAGTCGTTACTGTATCCGTCGAGGGTTGCGATGCGTCGGTCCCGCTTTTGTCGCGCTCCTTGGGCGGCGGTTGGCGAAACATGTTTCTTAAGGCCAGTCTTGTTTAAAAGTCAGTAATTGTAAAAATGAGCTTTAAAGCCTAAGTAGATATAGAACAATAATTAAGTCAGATAATTAACTAATATAAATTTTAAAAGTTAAAATTGTAAATTAAAAAGTTAAAATTTAAAAGTGTGCACTGTATAAAAAAAAAAAAAAAAAAAATTGGGGGTTCGAACCCAAACCGATCTTGCCTCGGTGGGTTTTCCAGTCAGCGGTGCTGTCCACTCTGCCACCCGCTGCCTCTCCGTAGAGGTAGCTTCGTGCGCACCTGACGGTTGTTGGTGGTATATATATACACAAGCACGTTACTTCACAGAATGTGTGTGCGTGTTCACATCCTACATACACAGGCACGTTAGCTTACAGAGTGTGTGTGCGTGTTCACACCGCTCTGCACCACTATATGTACGAAGCTGTTCAAAACACCGATCACGTATATACACGGCGGTCCCACCGAACAGCTGATGTCACAGGCCTCCCTGTAAACAGTTCGGCCTGTAAACAATCGAGCTGCGGTGCCACCGGCGTTCGTTTTTCGAACGTTTTAGAATCACTGTTAAAAAACGTTGCACTCTGTTTCCTTTCTTCGTCTGTACGCGGCACCGTTAGCGTGTCTTTTCGCGCACGTTGTGCTCCCTGTCGCAGCGGCTATCCAGTGCGAGTGGTCAGCCCGTTATGGGCCTCGGGTTCCCGCGCTTTTTAGCCACCTTTTACGGAGAGAAGCCAAAACGTGACCGCACCTGACGACTGCCAAAGGTAGACTGTCTACTGACTCGTCTACTGTGGAGGCTGCTGTTGCTGCCAGTGCTGCTGAGAGTGGTATAGCGGCGGAAAAGCCAACTGTTGCTGTGCGTACGAAGAAATTTTTCGTGTCAAATCTACGCCCTGAGCTCACAGCCGAACAAGTGGCCAGACATCTAGGAAGACTAGGGGCAAATGCAAAAACCGTGCATAAAGTTCGAACGCGGAGAGATACATACGCCTCCTTCTGTGCTGTTGTGAATGAACACGACCTCCGCAAATTATGTGACCCGAGCAAGTGGATCTCGAACATTGTCTTTAAAGAATATCGGGTACGCCTCATCCTAATCAGATTGTACACACCCACGACGGGACCCAATGACTCGACGACAACCCACCGTTCCAACGTGAGCTATCATGCGTATACTTAAATGCCCAATCCCTAGCAAAGAAGGGGAAAATTGAGGTACTGCATTCGTATGCAAAAATAAATCAGCTTGATGTGATTTTTGCGGTCGAAACATGGCTAACAGAAAGCGTCACAGACGCACAGCTCTCAGATGGTGGCCGATTCCAAGTCTACAGGAAAGACCGCGCATTGCGAGGTGGAGGTGGCGTATTGCTGCTGATTAGGAGCAATATTTCTTGTGTGCAGGTAGAAACGGTGAATTCTGATAGTGAGGTGATATGTGTCGATGTAATGGGGGAGAATGCTGCTACAATTGTTAGACTAGCCACAATATACTCCCCGGGTACAGAAGGCGCTACTCAGAATCTTACCACTATGGAAGCCCTTGTTGAGCAACTTGAGAGTCTATGTAACGTAGACCATCCGGTGGCATCGGTTGGCGACCTCAACGCCCCGCACAAAAACTGGGATGCACGGAAGTGTGATCCACATGCAGCGCCTTGCAAAAGGTGTCTTCTAGAGTTCTGCGTTCTAAACTCTCTTGATCAAGTGGTTCTCTCTCTAACCAGACCCGTCAGTGGCAACCTGCTCGACGTCGTTCTCTGCACAGACAATATCCTAGATGAATCGGACATCCATCTTGTACCGTGCCCAGTCTCCAGTGATCACCTCAGCATTCAACTGTCGCTGCCACTCAACATCGACCGAGGACTACCAGAGGAGAAATTGGATGCGATGTACAACGGTTTCGGCCCTGGATGCGATGTACAACGGTTTCATTGAATACCTCTACGTTGTCGTCGAGGCCAATGTAGGCCCGCGTACTCGCAAACAGGACGCTAACCTTCCAAGCTACATCAAGCGTCTGCACAAGAGTCTGGAGCACACAACGGATGACGCCACCCAATATCGACTGAGGAAAAAGTTAAAGACCGTCTTGATACGACAGCGATGTCAGGCTGAGCAGGCCATAGCAGAATCTGGAGATGCTGCTCGCTTCTTCGGATACGCTTCAGCTTGTCTCAAGCGAAAGGACGATCTGTCTGTTCTCATTGATTCAGGTCAACGGATCACTAATGACCGGCGGAAAGCTGACCTGCTGTGTGACCAGTTTGAAAGAACATACCTGAACTCTACTCCCATCACACCGCTCTCTTCTGTTCTAAGCCCGGCTAACATCCAACAGGTCACCAACGTGGATGTATCAGAGAAAAGGGTCTTTGAGGAGCTTCAAAGCCTTGACCCGAAGATCAGTCTCTGCCCGGAATTACTCCCCGCGGTATTCTTCAAGAGGGCAGCAATAGGCGTGGCATATCCGCTAAGCAAGATCTTTTGAAGATCACTAGAAGAAGGACGTGTACCGTCGCTCTATCGCAAGGCTTGGGTTGCTCCTGTCCACAAAAGTGGGTCCAAGACTGACCCGGCCAACAAGCGCCCTGTCTCCTTCACAGCGGTGACATGCAAGGTTCTGGAAAGAATAGTATGCTCTGCAATCCTGAGCAGCGCTGAGCAACAGAATCTGCTGAGCAGCACGCAGTTTGCCTACCGCAAAGGTCGGTCGACCACCGATTGTCTGCTTATGTTCTTCAGCGACGTAGGCCGATGGATCAGCAAGCGACTTCCCGTAGACGTCATCTACTGTGACTTCAAGAGTGCCTTCGAAACTATGCCCTACGATCTACTCATCTCCGTACTGCCATCTAAAGGAGTTGGCTCTAAAATCACCCAGTAGATTTCTGATTTTTTGAGGGATCGGACTTTCAGAGTAAAAGTCGGAATGACTCTTATCAAGAGAGGGTAGTGTACTTACTGGTTGTCCGCAGGGTACTGTACTAGGAAGCCTCTTGCTTATGTTTTTTATCGATCAGGTCAAACACATCCTACCCAAATCGGTTAAATATGTAATATATGCTGACGATATCAAGCTTTACATGCCTGTTCGAGATGATAATGATGCGAACGTGCTTCAATGTGTACTAAACGACTTTATTGCGTGACGTCAAAGATGGGTCTAAAATTATTCGCCCACAAGTGTGGAGTCCTGCATCTCGGTAGTAGAAATACCAAGCATAACTACATGTATCAGAGAAAACGGTCTTTGAGGAGCTTCAAAGCCTTGACCCAAAGGTCAGTCTCTGCCCGGAATTACTCCCCGCGGTATTCTTCAAGAGGGCAGCAATAGGCGTGGCATATCCGCTAAGCAAGATCTTTCGAAGATCACTAGAGGAAGGACGTGTACCATCGCTCTATCGCAAGGTAGAGCGATAGAGCTCTGTACGTCTAACATATGCCGTCTATGTTAGACGGCATAGTTCTGACAAAAATGGAGTATGCAAAAGACCTTGGTGTGCGGTTCTCGACGTCCTTAACATTCACTGAACAGGTTACACATGTTGCCTCAAAATGCTCACTTTTGTGCAACTGGATAATCCGGGCGTTTGTTGTAAGAAGTGCCTCTGTATATTTAAAACTGTACAAATTACATGTTGTGCCACTATTGATATATGGATGCCAGGTGTGGAACCCATCAAGGCTTGGTGACCTTGGATTACTAGAAAGAATGCAACGTCGCTTTTTAAGGATGGTTGAAAGGCGGTGTCGTATGGAAAGGCACGCCCTTGAGCTTAAATCAGTGACCGAACTGTTTAAAGAAGCTGACATAAGACAACTGCGCCGCCTGATTAAGAACGAGGACCTGTTTGACGTAATATTTGAGGTACAAGCTACGTCGAGTCGGGCTGGGTTTGTCATTAGGCCTCCAACCCAGACTACAAATGCTAAGGTGTTGCACCTGTACCCATGAAGACTTGTGAAGCAATTGAACGAATAAGAACTAAAATTATTGTAAAACAAATTTGTGCAATCGAAATCATTTGTGTACATGGTGCGAATCAAATGTGTACAAGTGAAATAATTTGTGTACATGTTGTGAATGGTATTATATCCCCTTTTATGATAAATAAAAGAGCGTTTCAATCAATCAAACAGCACGGGTGAGCACGCCTTGTGGTGTCGCTATGGCACTGGGCGCCACTTACGTCACTTTGCCATCAATGACGTTGTGATTTTTCGCGCTCTTTAGTCGGCCTTGTATATATATATATTACAATGCGATATATATATACATATATATACAGAGTACGCCAACATATGGTACACTCCTTTTACAGGGATGTAGAACCCGTTTAGAAAATATTTCTTACCAGTGGCGTAGTGGCAAGGATCACAATATAGCTCGCAAAAATCGGGGTCCTGCCATATGTAATTGTGTAGCTCTTACGTTCAATAACCGTTAAGAAAATTTACCGTTACGTTCAGTATCCGCAAGACAACCACAATAATGTCACTTTTACAGGGCTCATTTTGTGACCAAATCATGGTGGTTTAATTGGTCCAACGCATCGTCTAAGACGTAAGTACATTCGTGAGGCATTCATCACGCAGAGTCGGAGCCAACTCAGCTGGCGCGGTGAACAAGTTCAGAAAACAGATAATTATATAAGTGTTAAAGCAAGACGATGGATCGACAATTAGAATCGGAAGATCTAAACGATCCTTATAGAGGACGATACTAGTATCTGTGTAGTGACGACACTGTATCTGTGTGTTAGTAAGTAAAGATGAAACAGCTAGCGATTGTTACAGCTTAGGACAGCACTTATCGCATGGCTGTAAGACAGGCACGCTAGGTGTAAAAACAACATTTCATAACTTCAATGGATGATGAGCAAACCTAAGGCCCACTCAACAAAAAAAACACAATAGAGAGGTGGCGCTATTGAAACACGCCCGCGGCAATAACCGTGGGTTACATCTGCTAGTTGTAACGCTAAGGAGAAGTGTTAGGGATTATAAAACACAAGCGTTTATTAATTCTACGCTACGATAATGGTGCGGAGAGTTGAATGAGACAGAAAAAAACAACGCGCGTCCCTCATCGTAGACGGCATAAATGTGCATAGTGTGAGGCTCTTTAATTTGTTCCTACTAATAGTTCATATGCGCCGTACTACGGTATGTACGAGTTTATAACTT
The DNA here is from genome assembly GCA_003439945.1 of Dermanyssus gallinae. Lineage (NCBI taxonomy): Eukaryota > Metazoa > Arthropoda > Arachnida > Mesostigmata > Dermanyssidae > Dermanyssus > Dermanyssus gallinae. The sequence goes on from QVRM01002192.1 coordinate 948,102, forward strand.
CAAACATTGATAATCATAATAAGACTAAGGAGACAATAATTATCATGATAAAACTAACATAAATAACAATGATAAGACTGACGAGACATTATCAGGCGTAGATGCTGTAGTTTTCTGATATACTGAGGAGGTTCACTATGCAACGCAGCTAGGACGGTACCTTTACAAGTGAGGGTTATGCATAGAGCACCATATGCCTGACAGAGCAATTAACACACTTGTGCACCAGTAGACACGTTGTTCGAGTCCACGAGTTAAAAACATCGATATGGTCAACTATCGTCTTGTCGGTGTGATCGGGGTGATAGAAGACGAACTGTAGGGGGGAGGTTTCTTTCCTAAACTCTGCCTCGTCCGCTATCCGGATGTTTGCCCACAATCTATGATGGCGGGACTCGTGTGTAACAGACGTATTTATCGCTTTATCTTGCACGTTCTTTTGCCTCGGTTCTTCTACCCTCTTACCTTTCTGTGTGTCTCTCAATGTAGCCCTTCCCCTTTTTTCCTTCCTTTTCCTTGTTTCGGCAGAATTTTGCAAATCGTTGCATACAAACCTCTCAGTAGCTTATGACTGGGATCAGTATGCAATGATTGCATGATGTCTTATCGCCGTTGTTTCAACACGCGTGTGAAGAGAACAAATATCACAAGATATGTGAATGCTGAACAGCAGAATGAACACAAGAAAAAATACCACGAGATATCTGAATGCTGGCTACGATGGGTAGTACACTTTTGTTGGTGCTGGTTGTACACTAGTGCCACCGCCGATGTTGCGGTCGCGGCATCCTGCGGTGCAGCGCCTAATGCGGGCCCCATTGCTGTTACTTGTAACAAAGCATGTGTCAGGGTACTTGCCTTCATTGTGCGAACAGCATGCATTGTCTATCTGAACACCCCCATCAGTTTCGTGCGGCTGCTGCTGCTTCTGCTTGTCCGGCGGAATCTATTGTAATAGTCAGGGGCTTGCTCCTCGTACAGCGTCTTTCTATTTGAAAGGACGTAAGAGAAGAGAAGCAAATGGGGCTGATAGAAACACACATATGAGAGAGAGAGAATAGGAATGACCAGATACACACAGTCCCACAAGCCAGGCACGCCCTAGAAGGAAAAACCCGTTCCCGCGGGAAAATGCAACAACAGCAGCAGTAGCAACAACGTGACCAACAACTGGCGCTCTAGCGTGTAGGGAAAGTTCGGAAGCAGTAAATCAAGTCCCTATCGTCGGAGAGAGGCCATTGCCCCTAGCACCGTTTAGCCGGTGCAGCCACAATCAGCGTTAGACGGCTGAGATTAGCAGACGTGTGTATATATATATATATATATATATATATATATATATATATACAGGGTGTTGCAGGAATATTTAAAGCGCGATATACAGAATTGTAGAGCTTGTTAAAGCAAATATTTTTTCCAATGGAACATGGTCTCTGAGAAGTCTTGTTTCGGAGTGAGAGCGAAATTACTACAATTTGTGACACTAGTGTTTTTGCCCGACATAGGAGCACAAAATGTGCTGTTGCGAGACAACCAGTCTTCCTAGACTAGAAACTAAGCACACCATCGTGTTCGTGATAAAATTCTGCTCCATCTGAAGATTATGCAAGGCCGGTCAGAAGACGCGACATGGTCGCTTAGAAGAGAATTCGCCAAAAATAAAGTTATTTATTAGCGTTCACGCCAAATACTTTAGAATCATAACCCTACGACCACCCACGTGTTTAAAGCTAACATATGCAGCAAATGCGCATTTCATGACGATCATTTTGGTACCAAACTTATGGCAATGCGAGCTGTGGTTGCGGAGTAATTACGATTTTTCGGCGGGATGTCCAGATTAAGTGCATGAAAAATGACGCGCTGCGGCTGTCGCGCGACACGTCGGCGGTAGTGAACGTCGCCACACAGTCATTGTACATGCACTTAATCTGGACATCCCGCCGAAAACTCGTAATTAATTCGCAACCACAGCTCGCAAAGACACATGTTTGGTACTAAAATGATCGCCATGAATTGCGCATTGGCTGAATATGTCCGTTTTGAGCGCTGTGAGTGGTTGTAGGGTTATGATTCTAAAGTATTTGGCGTGAACGCTAATAAATAACTTTATTTTTGGCGAATTCTCTTCTAAGCGACCATGTCGCGTCTTCTGACCGGCCTTGCATATCTTCAGATGGAGCAGAATTTTATCACGAACACGATGATGTGCTTTCTGTCTAGGAAGACTGGTTGTCTCGCAACAGCACAGTTTGTGCTCCTATGTCGGGCAAAAACACCAGTGTCACAAATTGTAGTAATTTCACTCTCACTCCGAAACAAGACTTCTCAGAGACCATGTTCCATTGGAAAAATATTTGCTTTAACGAGCTCTACAATTCTGTATATCGCGCTTCAAATATTCCTGCAACACCCTGTATATGACTCCGACTTTACTTAGACTTATACAATACGTGTCGTATAGTACCTATATTAGGCGCAAGGCCAAAATGATGAATCACAATGAAATGCACACGATGATCTAGCACATAACCATTTCTCTGTTGCAACCATAGGGGCTATGGCTGCAACAGAGACAACACACTGCGACCATCGCATCGATAGAAGCCACAACGAGCTCAAAAAACTCGAATTACGTTTTATAGCATTTAGGCAGCTACCACGGGCCGTAACTTAGGCACGTGCAAACTCTCATTTGTCTCTAGCGACGCTCGATTTACCGCGCAAACACATCCATGCGAGCACGCGGATGTCATATATATATATATATATATATATGTTCCGTTTCCATAATCACCATCATACGATAAACTAGCAATAATAGGTTCTCATTAGTTCCACCAGTCTTTCATGACGCATACGGCATACTTACGCATATCGCCAATAAGCGACTGGCCGGGTAGTAGGCCCGTGGTGCTCTGCGCAAGCATTTGCTGCACCGCCGTGTCGTATACAACGGGGACGTAGAAGACGGTCCATTGGCCAGTGATATAGGCAGGTGTAAAGCCATCGAAATGACTCGTCAGCGTAGGTTGTATTTCTGACCACATAGAAGACACACACTGCTTTCTTTATATGACCCTTTCGGCAAAGCTCGGCATTAATAAAAGAGACCAGACCGTACGACGACTCTAGCATTTCCTGTGAAGCGAGGACTTCGCACAGGCCTCGTGTCGTCATCACAGCATTATAGGTAGAGCGTGCGGCATAATCAGAGCTGTAAAGAAGCGAATCTTATTCTTACTGAATGCAGAGACCGCGGACCACTGGGACAAACAATAAATATCGATAAAAAATTGTTATTAGACAATCGCTTTATGGCCCCTCGAACTCTACCACTGTTAGCTCAGGCTCACTTAATAAGTGTCGAAAGAATTATATAGGACGGCTATAATAGTAAGCTATCCGCTTTCCATGTTATGAATCGTATAAGGTATGGGTGTAACGAGCCAGTGATGAGACAATTTTGCATTGAACTAAAGCTTTGCTGACCTTAACCTCGATTGTTTACGCAGGTTGTAAGGCCCGTTAATAGCGAGAACCGAGGTACGATCGTTGGCCGCCCTCACCTACATTTTTTTCACAAAGTCTACTATTTAGTAAAAATCGGATTGTACCCTGAAAGCAACGGAAAGAGACACAGTAACGCAAATCCTGTCTCGTTCATTGTTCTAGTCATAGTCCTGGTTCTGCGCGGTGCGATCAACCATATTCACCGTTAAGTCCCGGGGTTTTGTTGCTAAAAGAGAGATTGCTTTTCCCCCCCACAAATAAGGAAACTGGTCCTATAACTTTGCACACCTTGTTGTAATGGAATCATATGTCTGCGTTGCAAGAAAGGCGTAGATTGCAATACAATCGAGCTAATACAAAACGGCTACCTGCTGTACACTTCGCCCTATGCGTTTCAGTTTATGAGAACCGTGTTATGGCTTGATGCCCTGTTCTAAAAACAATGCAGCTGAGCAAAGGATACATTATTTTCAAACGACCGTCGTGCTTGCTCTTTAGTTGGTACAGTATCAATGCTAGTACATTACTTTGTTTGCGTTTACCAGACTCCTATTTTTTAGCGTCAATATTACTGCGTTCACAATATAGTATAAAAGGGGGTTGCTTGGTTTACCATCCTAGACAATGAAATCCCAGCCAACTCTATGGCCATTACAATCATGATATTAGTGCAATAACCAGATTAATATTCGCTTAGTTATTTTTCTAAGTGACAATAGCGGTCGCATTGACAGAGCAGTACTTTGACCTCCAAACTGGTGTTTGCAAGCTTTTTTATAGGTTTTTCTTCTTCTTTTATGGACGAAACGTGTAGTTAGGCTGTGGTTTTAGGTGACAATACGAGAATCGGACAAAGTACGGATAGCGCTAACCGCATCTGTTGTTGTCTTTTGCGGTTGTTTTTGTTGCTGCTAGTACGGCTGTGATGATTTGAGATTGTTTGACTTTGCTCCCTGACTAGTTTGCGCCGTTCTCTCAGCGAAAGTCGTACAGCAGCAATGCAAACGTACAGGAGAACTCACTTTTACAACAGTATCAAGTGCTAACCAGACCGCAATGCCCATTGACACATTTCGGCCCACACAAAAACAATAACAGCAGCTCACTTGTAATGCTTGTCTAGGTAGGTATGTCCAACCGCCACATATAGATAGACACGTGGAAATGTAAACGTAACCGTTGTCGGTGTAAGGTGCAGCCATTTCCTTAGACACACACGTAGATTGTAATATTTCCAAATAAAAATAAATTTGCTTTTTGAAGCTTACACCAGTGAATATCTTCTAAAGTATTCAACTGATGAAAGCTAAATTGAGTCGGTTCGAAGACCTAATCTACCAAGCTATTTAAGTTCAGATTTCTGACAATTGGTTAAACGTATTTATAAAGCAGCACGAGTAGCGCCACTCTTCGCATAGAAATTATCTTTAGGTGAGCATATGCTGATGTTTTACCGAACAGTTTTTAATTCGAATTACGACGAGCGCTTTTATATATATATATATATATATATATATATATATACGAGATGTGACCAGAAAATAAATCTAAAACAAAGACGATGGTTGGAACGTTCGAGACAGCTTCTCCGAACGATCGGCAGTTTCGCGCGGTCACGCCAAATTCCCGAGGTTACCGAGTTAACCGACATTATCGTGTTGTTCTTTTTGTGAGCGAAACCTCAGTATGTCCCACCGTGAGGCCCTCATCCTGACAGTTGAGCACGATGCGTGACATTTTGATACCCATGTGCATATATGATTATGCAAAGGTAGAATAGAATGGTTAATATAAAAAAAAAAAAGCAAACACATAATGAATTAGACCAAATGACTGAAATCAGACGATCTTGTACATTTTCTGCACATGATGTCATTGGGAGTTACTTAATAGACTTTTTGTCACTTTCTGGCAAGGGCTTTTTTCGGTGAAACTCTAAGTGCATGAGCCTTTACAGAAGGAACGCCTTGGCTTACTCTTTCGTTGTGTTCTCCACCAATATGAGAATGCTGATGTCCTCTCTTGAATGTCTCCTATGCGAGATACGCGCGCCATGGTATAAGATCGGATTATACATGCGCTACGTGCAATTACCTGAAATGCTCTCGACGACATAAAATGTTTGCGGTCTGGAACGGTGGGCAAGGCACTTCATTTATTGACACAGAATGATACAGCTATCTACCTCCACTTGATCCACAGGGCGGAGTTTATACTCATCTATCTTTACGCGCGCAAAATATAAGTCAGAATATTCAGCTTTTATAATCCTATATATATTAAAATGCATTTTAGTAAAGCAGAACGCTGATGAATCTATAATATCAACGAGTAATAACTGTTTCTGATATTATTGCCTCATTTTTCTATTTTCCTTTGTAGGAATTCATCACTGAAGCCTTGTGAGAATAGAAGGCCTTTTATATTTAGTATTGATATTTGGTACTAGTGTTACGAATACACTTACGGTTATTGCTAGTTTCATATGTTCGCTTGAAATTTCGCTTTACTAAATTTGTGGCTGGGGCTGTTTACGGGAATTTTAAGAGTTATTAAGAAAGGGGGCAGGATGCTTGTCTGGGACGCTACGATTACCGACTCATTAGTAACTTCAATGGTCGGTGGCGGGCGATCTCGGCAGGCCATGCTGGGGATCTAGCCGAGTCGAGGAAGCTCGCGAAATACACCTCAATAGATTATCCACATACGTTTCAGCCGCTAGCGTTCGAGAGCTTGAGCGGCCGAGACAACTTCACTGACAAACTTCTCCACAGGGTTGGTGAGCAGCTGAACCTCGCCACAGGAGACCAGAGATCTGCGACTTTCTTAAGACAGCGCCTCGACCTCGACGTCTAACGCGGGAACGCGGCGTCATTTCGGGGCACCATGCTGAAGTGGTCTCAACCCACGCTATACGAGATAGAATAATATTTCCAGTGCACACGTTCTCGAGAGTCAATTGTCGCTCCATTTGTGTTCTTAATACAATTTAAGTTATATAATTTTTAAAGAAAATGTGGGAGTTGTAATTGGCCCAGAAGAGGTGGTGCAGTAGATTTATCACAAAAGAAGGGAAACGCCTAGGAATATCCTTAAGCAGTCTCTTGTAACATGCATATATTAATAGTTTCAAGTTTATTCACCACGAACATGCATATATTAAGCTGTTAAAATTGTTAACAAGGTCCGGTTTAGCAAAACCTTATCGTTAGATCTGCTGAACTCGAGAAAGGCAAGTTCTCTTAGATGTTGTAAGATATAGAAATCCAGGAAAATGAAGCATCTAAGGGTCTCGATTTTTAAAAACTGTTATTTTCATATTGAACAACTTGTTCTTATGCATTTTGCGTATTTCGTAAGTAATGCCCGCACAACTACATTGATATTACTACTATTGAGTAATTTCATTGTCACCGCAAAACAAAGCCCTTCTGTTCTCCCGTCCCGTAGGAATTTAAACATACAACATACTCAAATTCGGTCAACATGTTTTTGAGGCGCCCTGTACAAACATAACTGTAATGCCTTTTCGCGCTAAGTCCTTAGAGCGACGTCCTCTGAGATAGCCTTAAGGGAATTAAACACTTCATCAACATCTACGACTAGTCACAGTTCTTGAGCAGTGTATATTTGCGCAACGCTGCAGGCTATAGCAGTATCTGCAGTTGGCTCGCACAGTTTAAATATTGTTGGGGAAAAACAACATAAAAAAAGCTCCGTTACCATTTTAAGGTCTTTCGAGATGTAGCCAGAGCGGGGCGCTGGTTTAAAAAATACCCTGGAGCTAGTTACTTCTTGAACCATCAAAAGCTATTGAAATTAATAATTACTCTCACAGCAATAGCATGTTTATTGCCTTGTTTAAGAGGACTCATTTTGACCTTTGAATATTTTAAAGCCCGTTCTCGATTTCGGTAAAACAAATTATGACACTACCTCGCAGAGCAGACAAAAGCGTTTGCTGTGGCAGAGTAGAACTCGCGAACACCGCTTACATTAATTATCTTTATCGTCAATTTTGCGTATATTGGCAGGCTGTAGAGGCTAAGCACCGCCCGCGTTTGCATTACAAAGTCACGTACAGGAGGGCCAAGCATGACTATTATCGCCGACTCATTGAAGAGAGCCGCGAAGCGCTTATTCATGTTCCCGGGCTCGGTTATGATACAAATGTGCTTAGATTGTTGATATGATTTCGCAAAGGGCAAGCTGACAAAATTGCACGATAAGTAATGTGCGAAACGTTCTAGTTTTTTAAACCGCTTGATGCATAGTCGATGCAGCTCACTCGGGCATCTTAACATAAACACAAACGCTTACACACATAATAGTTGGGTGGGTTACATGATAGTATTTGAGCTAATCCGAGTAAAACTAATTACGTCGTGCACTAATAGGTTTTTAGTACGTATGTCCCGCAATTTGTCATATAATCTGTCTTGTTTTTTCAATGTGTCCGTTATAGGAATAAATAGGTTTTTTAGGCTTGTTAGCAAATGTTGCACCATTGCATGTGATGCTAGTAAACCAATAGCGAATATAGTGGATAAACATAGAGAAGCTGGCCATCGAGCTATCAAATAGATATTTTTTATCGACCCGGCTGATAATTTAGTAAACTTATTTATTTATAAACTTAGTTGTTTAATTTCTTATTTGTAACTTAAATATTATCGAGGTGGCCTCTCAATACGGCTTAATTTTATGGCCGTATAAACGCTAGTTAGAATACATTACCCCGTGATATCAGCGTTTGGCCCGTTTTTGTCATTTCCTTGATTTTTCTAGCGCTCCTAGCCTAGCCTGACCAGCTCCGAGTCGAGGGGTAGCATCAAGATTATCCTAAGGGCTTAACTGCGCCCGCTCCTTTCCTCCTGTGGCTCCTCGTCTCGATTTGTTTCTTTCTGTTCATTGTCTTACGATTTATTTGAAGTCGACTTTGGTGCTGTCTGTTGCGAAAGACCTGACTGCCCATTGCACTTCCCTAGGCCTCCAGCCTCCGCTGGCCAGTCGGGGAGGTTGAGTACGTCGTAATATGCCAAGTTTCACACATTGAGTCTTATAACCGAACCCTGCGAGACACCGACAGTGACCTCGTAGTTTTGACTTGGTTCTGCTTTGTGATAAGAGGACAGAATCCTCTAGACGTAGACGCAGAGGCAGTAGTGTAAAATCTATTTTCTCTATCAGATTGGGGCGATAGGCTCTTAGACCCGAATCACCACCAAACTTTGGGATGAAGGCAGACTTTGTCGTTTACACCAAAAAATGGCGTTTAGTGTCAACATATCTAGGTCCTCTTTCAGTTATCAGTGCCGTTTTACAAATATTAGTAAAATCTTCGGTGGCTATAAGAGAGGCTATAAGGAAAGCCCTAAATTCAAGTGGAATTTAGGGCTTTCCTTATAGCCTCTCTTAACCCAGTCTATCGCCACCCGGGGGAAGGTCTCTAGGGGCAGCCTGGAAGACGGCTGGCGGTCACCGGTGTGCCGCGGTAAAAGTTCTGCGACGTCTTCCGCAATCGCCTTAGGCGGCAGAGGTTGTAACCCTCAAAGTTGGCCCACGACGACACCTTACGGGAGGCATTAGGTGTCTATCTCGATTATTTTTATTTCGATCGTGTGAACAGCTGCCTAAGGTTTGTACTTTGCTGCCTGTAAAGGGTTAACGCATGTCCGTTTTGGCCATCACCTCCTGCAGATTGAAATTCGCCTCTCCGCGTCGCCAGAGGCAGGCGATGCCGCTATGGGCTTGCGTGAAGGCGCCGTTTGCCCTGATGCTCTTCACATTTTTAAGGTGGCCGTGCCAAGAACCTTGGGTGTGGTGGGCCCGCCACTGAGCATCTCAGCCCTTACACTACTAGTTCAGGCATCCATAAAAGAGCCGGGGTCTAGGAAACGCCTTTAGCGAATTATGCGATAGCTGATGCGTTCGGTTGCGTCCATGATGGTTAGTAGTCCTGCATGTGACCTAATAAATGCATTCCAATTAACCCTGCTTTTAGGCTTCTTATGATGTCACTGCGTTAGACGCGCTTTCATCAGCATGGCTATATATTTTCCAAGTTTCCTGATAAAAAGCCTGCCTGATGAAATACCTGCCTGCTTGGACAATCCCATATATATATATATATATATATATATTAGCAAGCCTTCGGCTTGCCAGATTTCTAAGTTCCTGTCATATTATAAAAATATTTACTAACTATAAAAAGCAGGCGTTCAATGCTTACCTAGATTGAATCCCAATGGCACCCGTGCCGGCTGCTTACGTTTGAGAAACTGCTACCGACATCCGTCTTGTTAGGGTTTGACTTTAGCTTGACCACCTCCGAAGAAAAATCCTGAGACATAATGATGCAAAAATAAACTGAAAGAAAAAGAGAGACCCCAAAATGATGCTGCCGTTCTTAAAAGCACGGCGTTTTAAATGAGTCAGCACAATCCTAGATGTTTTGACCTTGTTCGAATTAAGTCAGGCGCAAACATGCTGGATGCTCCGGCGTCGTTTGCTTTGCTCAATAACGGGGCCGGACCTATTACGGCGGCGACATCTCCGGGGCCTAGAATACGCAGAAATGGCTGGCGGTCTGACAGCAATAGCGAATATTATTTTCTGAGACAAACCATTCCCTGCCCTTAAGGAGGACAACCTAGTTTAACTCACCGAATGCGTTTGCGTGGTCGTAAACTGCCTACCAAGAAACGAAAGACATATAAACGGTAGAATCGGCCTGTGGCTAGCAGTATCCAGTAAGTATCGAGGGACGCCACAGACTGTTCTGCCCTAAAACCGCCGACCACGGATATTGACGTTCTGCGATTAACAGCACATTCGGCACTCCAGTGCGGTACCTCTCAAGAAAGGCTAGGCGCTAGTCTGAACTAAGATGACAACAATGTCTATTAAACTCTTAATTGTTAACCGAGCCTCCCGGCCGGACAAACCAGTGCCATAAATACGCCGGCGTCAGCAGCATTGTCAACTTCTCCTCCTCAAGCAATTGGGCGAGTGTGGACTGCTCACCGCAAACCAATTTGTAAAGAGGCCTCGCTTCCTAATTACCTCAACGCGAAGAATGAGAGTTGCGCCATTCTGAGAAGAAGGCCGTCTCTGAGGAAACGCTGCAGCGGTTCTTGGGACGCTGTCGGACGCTGCCAAGCGGGCTTTTTTGATACCGACATGACTGTGTAAGAGCGATTTGAGCTCAGCCCATGCACTTATTTGAGTTCAAGTATTTCCCCCACTAGGATGACTCAAATAAGTGTTGATGTCAATAGGGCTGTTTTTTTGTACTTTTATTCTTCTCTTAAATAAGTCTCTACATTGAATGTGGGGCTACGTTGCTACATGTTGCGCGTTGTTTGAAGCGCGTATGCTAAAGAATAGAGGAGAAGACGTGATCATGGGTTGTTCTGCTTGGATACGGCATATACAGCGTGTTCCAATATTAGGACATTCATTTTAAAAAATAGTAATTTTTGTTAAAAAATGTATGCAGAATGATGTCTTGTTTAGGAGTAAGTGTGCAATTACTAGCATCTCATAGTGCTGTGACATACAAAAGGCTTCATTGCCGGTAAAGGAGTTGTTCGCTGGAGAAATCAGACGTAACGTGTTCGATAAAAAATTTTGCTTCGTCTAAAATATAACCATGTTGGCTACAAGAAGGCAAATATTTACATTAAATTACATTAAGAACGGCTCGGAAAAATTACTTTTCTAGCATTTACGCTCAATAACATTAAAAAAAACTTGCTTTTTAAGTAATATATCCACCAGATACAAGCCGTACGCAAGCCGCTAACGTCCCTTATCTGCTATTACAGGACCCTATGAGAGGGTGCGGGAAAAAACGGCTTGCGGTAATTATATACAAATTAAATCACCATCTGGATGGTCTTTTGATATTGGCCGTAATACTACGTTATTAAGTAACTTTAAGTCTCTAAGAACGTGAAAACCAATGCGACTATTTGCTTTATTTTAGTCAACATGAGTGTCTTTCAGACAAAGCAGAATCTTCTGCCGAACATCCAGTATATATATATTCGCATTGCTTCATAGACGGACCCCCATAAATACAAGTGTGCAACGGCGGGGCTCGAACGCGCACCTATGTGTCTCCTCCGGTTGTGAGACGCAAGCGAATGCACCCACCACGCCACCGGGCTCGACTTCTACAAAACCTAGAGAAAAACGCATGACGCCCGTACAACTTGATTGATCCACTCTTTCGAAGACTTTAATTGTTGACTGGAGCACTGTCTTCTATCGCTGGATCCGTTTCTACCTAACTTAATCGGTCTATGCAAGTTTATCGTTGCAGCTTTATAGTTTCATCGATTGAGAAGTTAAAGACGGCAACCGAGGTTAAGTGGAACACCCAGAACAACTCGGAACGACGCTTCGCCCAGTACAACAATAACTTCCGGCCAGGTCGTTCCAGAGGCTTTTTTTGCGTTTTAGCTTTGAGGCCCTTGCATGGCCGACCAATAGGACGAGTCGCTGCTGGTCGGCACCCGCCCCAAACAGGCAAGAATAGTACTGGCCAGAGAAAAATCTATATATCTATCATAAAAAACGATTGGCGCGCGCTGTTGCGGTTTGTCCAGCTGGTGTACCAGCGCTTCTGGCCGGAAACTGTAGGCTTAATACTGCTGCCTCTTTCCGAACAATTGCCGCTCACCAAGCACTTGAGAAGTATGGGTTTTGGATATGTACTACTCTGTCGCCGCTAATGTGTTACTCTGATGGCGGTAAACCTGTCGACAATTTACAAAGAGGTAAGATTCTCCACGATCGATATATTTGCTCACTTACAATCTGAAGGAGACGTCGAGTATAGCGGACAAACGATTGACCTCGTAAATACTGGATTTAAAAAACATGTACACGTTTATTTACCAGTTACAGTAAAAATGGAAACGCAAGCGTTAGTACGCCAAGAAGCCTGGAGCGTTCGAGAGCTTATGTAATTCAAGCCCTCATCCTCTCCCAAGAACACCGACAGGTGATCGATTTCAAGAAAATCTAGTTTGCCCAAAAAAGTGAAAATCGCACGTAATAAAACTAGGCTTGAACCTCACTGGACCTTAGAGAGAACCTTACGTTTTCTAGTTGTCTAACTGCATCCGATCGTCTGCGCAAGCACTTTATCGACGCATTTATATTGAAGAGTAGCACACCCGGGGTTGTACTGGTAACGTGTGAATAATCAGACGAATACGAGCATCTGTTATTCCAACAAATAGATGCGCCATTCTTCCTTATAGGAATTCAAAGAGCGATTAAGGTGTTGAAAAATAAGAAGACCATCGGACCCGACCCCATCTGAAGTGAACAAGGCGGCGGTCCACCTATCGCCCATGTGGATGGCACTCTTTGACAAAAGCTTAGAAAAAGGTAACATTCGATCAACCTGGTGGGAATCTTGCTCATACTGAACTCTATTGACAACCCGCTCTGTCCAGCCTCTTAGCGAGGCATTGCAAAGTAAAGGTGAATCTACAAGAAAGTATCATGTCTCCTAGCAATCCGGCTTAAGTAATATCCCGAAACACGAAGAATCATTGCTTGCGAAATCCGTGGATTTTGCGCGTGACGTTCAACGATGGCCGCATTCTAGGAGCTTTTAGACGACGTTAAGCACTCGGTCACAGTCAAGCGTCAAGCTTTTTAAGCTACGTTTGTAGACTATAAGGCGGCGTTTGACACTGCGAATATTGGTAGCTGTCCGAAAAACAAACTTGGTCATCCTAGATGATGGTTTTCACGAACACCGGCCCCTCCTGCAAGTCACCAGCCCCCTTTGGGCGATAATCGCAGCTCACTTCAGTGATCTGCCGGGTCTTATTAACAACTCCTGTGTTCATATGTCTTTCGATGCCGATTACTTTGTGGGTAGTATATAATAGAGTGTTTATGGATCTAAAAAGATCTCTGAGGATGCTAGAGACATACAGCGAGCACATCGGTGTAACGATCAGCGTATTGACGACAGAATCTATAAAGGTCAGGTCCGGGCAGCGCCTGAGGAGAAGTCATATGTTTAGCCTAGGTGGCGCTCCTGTAGATTTTGTCTCGCAGCTCACTTATGTGGATGCTAAGCTAACGCCAAGTGGCACATCGTTCTTGGCCGGCATACCTTAGCGAGTTAATAGTAGCATTGTCGCTATGACCTCAATCCGATCCGGCGGCACTGAAGCCTTCAGTAAGGGCAGCCCCAATGCTATTCAACCGGAAGGTCGCCTCGGTGACATTTTATTGTATTACTTTAATTTGGGAATTTTCGTAAGAAAATACTACCATTAGTAAGTTACTGTTTGCCCGTAGTCGCAACACACCTGACCCTAAGCAATATGAAAAGTCTGGATAAAAAAAGGCTTGGTATATTAAACGAATATTGGGTTGACTTGGGTATAAATGAGCTAGCTGTCAAGTCAGTGGAAAAAAATCAAACGAATATTGGTCTCACCAAAGAACGCGTCAGAAACACTCGCAATAGAGCTGTGCAGAGAACAAACATTAACAGAATAGTTGGTACTGAACAAGCTACCCGTCACTCCACAAGTGTTAGCGTCTACAGAGATTTTTGAGAGACTAAGAACATGCAACTCGATATGGACAATTATATTGAAGGACCGGCTTTCGCCTCCCAGATGTGGAAAGGAGCGTCACAAAATAATCGTACAACCATTTGTCGAACCACGTGGCATGGATAACACAATTAGATATGTATGAAACCTAATTGTTTCTGTATTGAAGAGTGTGTGTGTAGTTTTTGTGGAGAATGTGACATCGGGCGCTACCACATACTCGAATGCACCGAAATTGAAGGGGGTCCGTTACCTCACGAGTGAAATATGTACGGTCTTAAATCATTGTATTGTGCCTAATCTACCAATTTGTGGTGAAATAAAAGCTTGATTGATTGATAATTTGGGCATTTTTATTTTTCGGCCTCCTTTGAAATGTACAGAACAGGCTAACCCATGTCCATCGAAGATTTGGAAAATCGCGTTTAACTTCCGCCTACGGCTTCACTGCGAGCGTTTCGTATGGGTTTTGAGCAGGATATGAGAGGTGTGCCAGAAGCATTCTGCGCGACGCTGCTAATGTTGGACATTGCATGGATAAAAACACTTTTCGAACAGCACCACGTTCACACCCGCTTCTTTGCCTATAGGTTCCACCACAAGCTGTGTCATCAAACTGAGTTCAAAAACTCTTGCAATGAGTGTCGCTATAAATTTTTGACCCCATTTGTACCAAATATTATAATAAGACATGTCGTTCGGCATTAGCTGTTTGGGCGTTGGGTCGATGATACAGGTAGTTCAACAAGTTCTTAAAATGAAAACCAAGAATTTTCCAAATCTTGTTTTTAATTTTTTCTTATTTGATATACTCCCCGAGAAGCTCAATACACTTTTCCCACCGAGATTTCAGAGCAATTATACCTCTTGAGTAGAATTCCGCGTCTTTAGACTGAAAATAGGCATTGACAGCAGCCTTAACCTCTTCATTGCTGGAAAAACGCTTTCCACCGAGACTATTCTTCAAATGTCCGAAGAGGAAATAATCAGAGGGGGCCAGGTCTGGAGAATAGGAAGGTTGTTCAATAAGTTCGAACCTCACTTGGGCCAGTTTTGCCGTTGCTTGCCGCGACTTGTGTGCGGGAGCATTGTCCTGGTGAAACAGGACAACCTTCTTCTGCAAAGCGGGCCGTTTCACGATGAGTTCTTGCTTCAGGCAGTCCAACAGTCTTGCATAATATTCTCCCGTGATCGTTTTACCTCAAGGTAGTCGACCAGAATTATTCCACGTTGGTCCCAAAAAACCGTAGCCATCATCTTTCTGGCCGATGCCGTTGTCCGCACCCTCTTCGGAAGTCCTTCACCAGGTGCACACCATTGACGAGATGCTTCTTGGGTCTCGGGAGTAGAGTGATGGACCCAGCTTTCATCGACGGTCGCGAATCTGCGCCAAAAATCCGACGGATTTTTCGACATCTTGGCCTAATTTCGCTGTGAAGCGGAAACACGCGCGTCGTTCTGGCCTTGGTTGAGCAAATGCGGCAGCCATTTTGCTCTGAGCATTTTCATCTTCAAGTTTTCGTGCAGGATGAAATGCACTCTACCCAAACTGATCCCCAAGGCCTCCGCTATCTCCCTAATGTTCACTCGCTTATCTGCGGCAACGTTTTCCTCATCAGTTGCCGTTTTTGGGCGTCCTGAACGTAGTTCATCGTCGGTGCTCCTGCGACCTCTTTTTAACTCATTAATCCAGTTGGAAGCAGTGGCAAAATATGGCGCAGAGTCATCGTATACCTCGTCTAACTCAGTTTTCACTTGGGTCGCATTCCAACTTTTGAAATAAAAACGCTTGATAACCACTCGAAACTCTTTTTTCTCCATTTTTCAAAATCACGCCGATACGTTGCACGGGAAAAGCTATCAAACGAAATCGCAACGGCCAATCACCATAATATTTTGACTGCTAGCAATCGAAAAGTTCCAATAGCAATCGAAAATCCAATAGCGATGAAAGCGCGAAAAAATTAGAATTCTGAAAAGCTCATTTTAAGAACTTGTAGAACTACCTGTATTTCCGGATATGAATAGACAACATATTCTATATATTCAAGATGCACGACAACAACTGCCATTTTCGAACGTAAGCATTACCTTACGACTATTCACAGAGCTTAAAACTACATTATTACATTACAACTGACTTATAAAGGCAAATACGCATGACAATTATTTTGGTACCAGATCTATGGCGATCCAATCCGTGTTTGTGGAGTAATTAAGGCTTTCCGGAAAGCACGTCGAAATTGAGTGCATGCATAAATGACCTACCCCATCAAATAAATCATTCGTCATAGCTCTAGACGCAAACACACAACTATTTATTATCGTAAAGTTACTGCTTAAGAGCACACACAACTGTTTATTATCGTAAAGTTACTGCTTGAAGGTGCCTCCGTGAGCCATTATACAGATTTATTGGCAGAAATTTCGTTGCACGTCCTAAAAACAAACTGGTTACTGCATAGCTTCATAGTTAAGCAATCGGAATTGTATATCAAACTTTTTAACAAGTATCAATTGCCCGCTTTACATGGGTGCCGGCCCTGTGTGGAACCCTGGACTCAAGCGGAACCATAAATGACTTCAAAAGATTCAAAATAAATATATACGTCGGATTGCTTTTAAATATAATGTGAATCGTAGGGATGCAAAATTGTCTTTTAGACTCACTACGCCAGGATAGACAATGTACTATACACAACGATAAGAATCAATGACGAGAAATTTAATCGACTGTTTAACTAAATTCATAGAAGCACAAGGCACACAGGCACGGAGTAAGCGTTTTGCCAAAAGTCATGGCAAAGGAGGCAACCGTGAGACAAATGTTTGCTTAAAAAACTAAATGCGTAATGATATATATATATATATATATATATATGTATATATATATATATATATATATATATATATATATATATATATATTATAACCTTTTTAATATCGCGGTTTTTTTGGTTCCAAAAATTGATGTGCCCCAAGAGCAGACTTTGCGTGGCCACCATATAAAGGTATAGCACGTATGCAGGTTTAACACAAATATATGTATGTACACACTCGTCATATGTAATCGGGTGCCCGAAACATTCCAGCACATTAAGTTTCTGCCCGGCAATGGCCGAGTTATTTATCACCCTGATAAAGATTGCCTGCTATTGGGGAATGTCAAGGACATCTTTACGGACATTTGACGAGTTCGGGAATCTAGCTCGGTCAGAGACCTCTCGCTCAATGCAGCGAAGTGCAAGGCGTGCACCCAGAGGGGCGCTGGTGCCGACGCCGCAGAGGCCATCTGTGACCTCTTCCCAGGATTCGGCGCGACAAGTCCTTTTGGCTTGCAACTGCTGGGAGTTACTTTATTTCCTAAAAGAACCATGTCGGGTTCGGTGTTCGGTCATTTCACACTGTCACAAGGATTTTGTTGAAAAAAAAGCCCATATAAAGTTGCATAATTTCCGAACCAACCAGGAGAATGATAAGCGAAAATCCATCGCACTCTAGAAGAAATGGACAAATTCCGGCAAAATGTTTTGTGTGGGCCTTTGAAGTACTTACGTGACATGCAGTTCGGGGGGAGGGAGGCACCAGGGAGAGTCCGACCGTAGTTGGTTGAAAACTATTTATTAAATAAATGTCCCAACAGGCTATGTCAAATGTTCGAACTTCCCGCTAGTGTCAAAACACACAGGAGCTTCTATCTCCTTCTAACTTAAGGAGTTCTTTCTAGCCTGCCGATTTGCCCACATGCTCACTGCGACGCGTCCCCGCAGTTATACAGGCAGCCAATCAGATCTCCACGCCTCCCGCCAATCAGATTCTGTTGCCTGGGCGTTCCTGATGCTATTGCGCTATCGGGCTTTTTGTCCGCCGGTAATCATTGTGAAAAGCACGTGGGCTATCAGGACAGCACAGGCTATTCTGCGCACACAGTGCGGTGACTCTATAGTAGATGCAGCACTTCACCCGATTGGTCTATCCGAGAACCTCGGGAATTACACAGGGAGGATGAAATGATGAGGACTGGAATTACTATTCTTCGAAAAGGGCAAGGCGTTGTTCTGGTTTGGACGTAACCGACTCCCTAAACGTCTCCATAGCCGCTGACCACGCTTCCCGCCCTGAACAAGCCGCAAGGCCAGCATAAAGTGCAAAGTCCGTAAATATTCATGCTTACCGCGCAACTATCAGTTTTACCCTTTCACATTCGAAACGATGAAACGTTCTGCACACTTTCTCTCTAAGGTAACATTCCACTGCTCCGGTGAGAAACGCGCAGGTAAACTTTCTACTCCAGAAGCTGTATATAAATAACCAACGCCACGCAAAGCCATTGCCCTGTCTATAAGCCAATTTCCGTCGTAAATCGTTAAGGATTACTTTATGAGGATAATGGTCATCAATCGTTAAGGATTTCAAGATATATATGGAGATTCACATTGAGAATGGCGGGGTGGAAGTAAAAAGAATACTACAGACCACACATCTGGCAATAAGATAGTAATATCTATGTTGAAACATGTTTGTGTGGTTTTAATATGAAGCCATAATGACGCAGAATACTACCCCAAGAAGCACATAGCTCGATTCTAATGGATTTAATTATAGTCAACGATACACGTCTCTGCAGAGATGCGCGCCCCAGATTAGCACTTTTGGTCAATGCATATATTTGGTTATATGATTAAACTTTATCGTGATAATACCAACAATATAAATAGTCATTTCAATTATGCTTGTTTCACTCAAAGTTAATATAATTTTTATCAATACTTCATAAGGTTGTCCTTACAATGCTTCGATCACTTCTTATGCTGTAGTGCTGCGCATTTCACTGCTGCGTACAATGTTAGTTGGCACACCCCTGCAAGCAGAACCAGCAGGTGCACAATTTGCACACCTCATGAAAGGTAGCGTTTGAACACTATATATCTGGTGTGTACGCGGTGACTGTCACATGCAGGACCAGACCAAGGGTGCAAGGCATTGAACACGTCAACTTCAGCCAGCCTCAAGCTAGCTGAAATTCGCTAGCGTAAGATGGTTTCATACACTGTCAAGACCCTACATCAATCCAAAAATCAGTTATGCTTACATCGGAGAATGGCGCAACAGGAACGTCGTCAAATTCGATAAATCTGGTATGACAGGGACCACTCGTGAAGTTTACGTTCGAAAAGTTTTAAATTAGAGTGAAATGTATGGTTCTACCGCGCAAAACATTTCAAAAGAAGACAAATGCCAAAACAGGTGGTTTACGTCGGTAGCCGTACTTTGTTGAGAAAATCCTGAAAGGCTTGCTGTTCTGGTTTGCATTTGAGCTTACAACATATTTAAAATTCTTGTCTGTTAGAATGCGGCTGTTAAAAGTCTAAAGAACTAACATACCAAGTTTATACGCGTATTTGCCTCAAATATTTAATTTTTTTAACCTAGAGTAAATTCCACGGATGATTGAAGGCGAAACAATTGTTCACGTTAAGTACGCGTTCTACGTAATGTTTGAATGACAAATGCGCGCCTTATAATTTAAAATGCTCAGTATCCAGCTGTGCTTATTTATCGCTGTCTGTCTATCTATCTCAGTATTGAGTTTCTCAAATATTATATATACGTTTAATTTAATTTGATATCGCTTTATTTTTAGAAAGAATGGACCTATCCTGACAAACTACTCTCCGATAAAACAGGCTACTCACATGATTCATTAAGGCAATGCACTTTAATCGCATAGAGAGTCCTGCCCGCAAGTGATTATTTACAATATTAAAAATCGTATTCTTCGCCAGCCGCAACAATTCGCTTTACAGTTCGATGATCGGCGTTTCTATCCACAATTAAAATATCTGGTGAAACAATTACATTAGGACATGTATTACCGCGTTCACTTACGAACCTTATAAATCGACGCTGAGCTCTCCAATATATCAATACTACATTATTGACTAGGCGCGCGTACGTAGCAGGACTGTGCAATAGAATCATCTACTTAATGCTTCAATTACTTCAATCGACATCCAACTGCAGCACCTCCACATTACATTGGCGGTGGACTGCTATTTCACGGACTCAAACGATTGCAATCGATCATTCGAAGATGTTTGTAATCGATTCGACAACACTGCGATTCAACGTTGAACTTGAAAGCTATTATCGTTTCACCCAAGTTTACTCGTTGTATAGTTTACTCAAAAACAAACTCACAACTAACCGTGTTACGACGTGCTACGACAACAACGACGGCAACATCAGCAACAACGGCGGCAGTGCCGTCATCATCATCATCATCACCAACAACAACAACATCATCACCATCCTGGTGTACTGGCACGTGATGCCGTCAACGACACCAGCCGGCCGCTTTGTGCTTTGTTGTCGTTCTATTCTTACCCTCTCCCGTCCCTTCCCGGCAGTCCGCTCACTGAGCTTGGCGCGCCTATGGAAACGGTGTGGAGGCTATGCAGAGAACGGTTTGTTCTAAGCCAATTTCCCAAGGGCTGATGCACGTTTCATGTAGCACTTGCGCTTGAGAGGTGCACCTCGCCTGTACAGGCGTTCAGCTCAAGGAAGGGGAGAACTGGGTATTCACTCTTTGCAAAGCTGGTGGCGAATTTAATGATACTGGCTGACTGCCTGTAATTGATTCTGTCGTCAAGAGCTCACATAACAGAGAGCTATCTACTGTCTTAGCATGCCTATTCAAACGTGTGTGTGTTCTTACCAGAGAGAGGTGGCCTGCAAGCAGCATTGCAATGCACCGTCGACAACACTCGCAACCACAACGGCTCCGTCGGAAATCATGGAACCGCCGAAACAAAGATCTATATTAATTGGAAATATGCTTTTTAAGGGCTGCCAAAAGCAACTATCGATACTCAAGAGGTTAAAATATCTTAGTACTTCCCTTAGATCGTTTAGTAATAATTTTAAGCAGATTTAACGGAGGAGGCGAAATCAACGGGGCAAAATACTAAAAACAACATCAACCACTGGCAGCCACGTAGACCAAACAACACTCAGACCAACGTAATGGTAATCGAGGGCGTAACCCGGGTAATTTGTATGATGGCCAACCCCTACTTTTTATGCAATCCGTTCGCTGCTCTATCTGAGAATTGCTGGATGGGCATGCGTCAATACCTATTCCAAATGCAGCGTTCTCCTGTGCAAGGCGGGTGCTGGCATTAACAATAATGCAGTAGTATATATCGAGGGCGCCAAAACTGGTTTGGATCTTCTCCCACACGTGGAATTATCCGCGCTTGACATTGCTATTCTAATTGAGACATGGTTTACGAATAGTATAAACGTGTGTCTCGTACAACACGTAGCAGGACCAGGAAGACTTCGTGGGGTCCGTTTTCTACAATGGTAGACCTGGTGAAAATTCAGTATAATAACGACAACTAGGTCATTTGAATTGTAATATCGTTGCCATCTACTTAAGTCTTGCGGAAAAATTAATTGGTCTTCTCAATGAGCAGTGTCGTTTGCTCGATTCAGTTGATATACGAAAGTCAACTTTACTCTGCGGTGACCTAAACTGCCCAATAGATGAACCCAGCAATAGTAGGCGCAAATAGGTGATCAGCACCTTACATGACCAGGTCTGTGGCTTGTCACCTCTCCAGATGTGTACACATTTGTGGGACCACAGGGTAGATCAAAGATCAATATATTTGCAACAAACATTGAAGAGACCTGTGTAACGTACCACAACCTGCTGTCGCAACTGACTGACTGAAACCAAATAGCATCTCCCGGTTAAACTCAGTGCGTGGCTGCACTCAGAATCTCTAGTTCAACGGAGATCAAAATGGTCGAAGTCGCTAGACTTTGATCGTCTTGTTCTATATTCGCGAGAAATGTTGCCATTTCCAAGCTTTAAGCAAACCGATGCTTTCGATTGATGAGTACGCCAGTCGTATTGTCTTAGTCATACGACGAGGCGTCTGCGGGCGATCTAGGCGCAGCGTCCCTTGGATAAATTTGCAAAAAGACAAGAACCTAACGAAGATCCATCTTTAAACTTCTACAAAGCTGATTATAATGCAATGGCTGCCACCCTTGCAACCATCAATTGGCGTCTCTTTTTTGCACAATGCCAATCAGTGGAAGCCCAGTACTGTTCTTTTCTAAATATCATGTCCGTCCTTGTAGAAGATTATACTCCGAAGATGATGCAACGATCATCCCCACTACAATATTTTATGCACAGAGCTACTCGAAAACTGAATAGTAGTTCACCCTCCTCTCAAAGCCACAAACGCCTCTCGCGTAATTTGGCACGTACAGCATTGCGTTGTCGGCGCTTGGAGGAAAGTAATCTGAATATCCGCGATGCAAGGGACTTCTTTCGATATGCAGGCGTCTTAAACTACAGTCCGGAGTAGCGCCGCTTATACATGAAAAAGGCACCGCAGTCGAGGATGGACACAAGGCCGAGGTTCTGCTGAGCTACTTCAAAAGTGTCTACATACAGCCTCAGAACGTCTCCATCACGAGAACCAAGCAAACGGCACACACACTCAATGACATAGAATTTCATCCTTTCATTGTGCTCGAAAAACTTCGAAATCTGCAACGCAAAAGCACATCTACGCCTGATAGGCTACCACCTATTATATTCAAAGAACTGGCCGAGTTTCTAGCCGAGCCGCTGGCAATAATTTTCACCCGGTCCTTTGAAGATGGCAAAGTTCCCACCGTCTTCCTTGAATCCATTATCACACCTGTGCACAAGAAGGGCTCTAGAGCAACTGCTGAGAACTACCGACCCATTGCCCAGTGTGTCATCCCCTGTTTAATCATGGAAAAAATAGTTGTTGATTGCATCTATAATTTCTTATCGTTTAACCAACTTTTAGACAACCAGCAACACGGATTTACTAAGGGGCGACCCAATTATTGGAGGTCTCTCATGACTGGGCCCTGGCGCGAAATCACGGATCTCCACTCCACATCGTTTACTTTGACTTTTCGCGTGCTTTTGATCGGGTTGACCACCAAATTTTACTAAGCAAGATGGAATCGCTAGGCATCGGACCTAGGGTTTGAAATTGGTGCCAAGCCTATCTCACTGGCAGGAGCTTTAGGGTCAAGATAAAAAGTGCTTTGTCTGGTACTGCTCCATGTCCGTCTGGAGTCCCACAGGGTTCCTGCCTAGGGCCGCTTTTGTATGCAATTTTTGCTCAAGACCTTAAACTCGTCCTTGGCAGGCTCGACGTGATCTACAAGCTTTATGCCGACGATCTAAAGATATACATTGAAGTTAAAGACGACAAAGACAAGGCCGAGTTACAGAAGGCAATTGATGCCGTGCTATTATGGGCCCATTTGAATAGAATGGAAATATCCACTTCTAAATGCGCCGTGCTGAAAACAGTCAAGGACGACACTTTATATTTTATGAACGGTCATAGTATACCTGAAGTGTCAATATACAAAGACCTAGGTGTAACATTTGATTGCCAAATGAAGTATACTTCTCATATCGCCGAAGTTGTAAAATCTGCGTCTCGGCTGTGCAATCTCGGAAGAGGACACCTCCAAGAGCAAGGCTGAGATCGGCGCCAGCGGATCTCAACCTTGAGGACCAAGAGGGCTCCCAGATGCATGCGCAGGATGGCGCTAGGACCGCGAACGTTATGCCTGGGGCGGAGAACACGACCACGGACCAAGTGGTTTCCGCGTCAAACCAAAAACGCCCGGTGGAGACTTCTCCTGGTAACCGAGCTCAAACGCGGGGAGTATCTCTCCTAAGCATAGGACCGAGCCTTCAAAGTCCTAAAAAACCACATCAGGACCACTGTGGAACTTTGTAAGGTCAAGAATACGAAGTTGCCGCTAAAGGAGGTGCCCGAGAAATTCGACCTGGATCTAAGTAAGCTCAGAGCGGCTGGGGACGGCTTCAAGGAGGCACTTTGAGCAGTCCGGGATGCCGATGAGCAGATATGAACCCTCCTGAGCGCAATTCAGTCTCTGCAAAAAGAAAGAGACGAAGTAAGGGCAGAAAACCCCCTCAGTCCTCTGACATTGGTGCGATTTGCGTTTGGTGCGCACCGGTAGATCCTGAGACAGCGCAGGCCTACTTCTCAACCAAGATCGGGGCAGAGAGTATTGTCGAGGATTTCACGATACTCGTAGACCTATTCTGCCCCCGGGGGCTCTCCAGCGCGTCCCCTTGTCTTCTGAGGGCATTACCGCCTCCAGAGCGGCGATGGGCTTGCTGGTGGTCTCTAGGGCGGACATTGATCCTGAAGTCATCAGGGAAGTGTCCGCTTAGTTTCCGTCCCTCCCACAGCTACCTCAACAGCCTCCGGGGACGGCGGAAGTGCTCCACGCTAAATATGCTTGGGAGCCTCTTAGCGGCTCTGTTGGTCCGGGGGAGGGGATCGCCATCTTCTGGTGCGCATTCTTGCACCGCAGGAGAAGTTGGATGATCAGACCCTGGGCCTTTGCGGGACAGCCTTCTACAGCTCTCATGTGGCCGAAAAAACGCTGAAAACATTTGCAACGGCTCCTGGCTGTTCTCGTCGAGCAGAGCGGAGACCTTAGCTCTATTAAGCTCTGCAGCTCTAGCCAAGGGAAAGGGTCCCTCCGCAAATAGTCCAAGGTCTCCTCCACACGCCTTGGCCAACCAGACCTCGGTCAGAGTTTGGGTGGGGGAAGGCCGGACATTTGCAGACACCCTTAAAAGTCTGCGAGCGCAACTGACTCACGAGGGCGACCTGGGGTCCAATATAAGGGGAATGGCAAAAACCGGCCAGGGTAATCTGGTGATTCGGCTCACTGAGACCATTTCTGGAGCAGGGGCCAGTGACCGATCAGAATACGGACTGCAGAGCGTCGGACGTCTTGCACGAGGTGGCTTTATGGGGAATTGACCCCCTTCTCAGTGAAAGCAAAACTGAGTTGACGCTTCGTCAGCAGTTTGCAGTCACCGAGCACATTCCTCTGACGGCCAACGCCCTGGTCACAGAGCCCACACCTGCAAGGCAGAAGAACCCGTCAAACGCATGTGCCATCGCTGTGGCTCTACGGAACATACAGTACGAAAATGCAATGCTTCGACGCCCCGATGCTTCGTCTGCGATATACCAGGCCATCGCGCCGACAGCATGACGTGTCCCGCCTACAGGTGCAGAACACCCGCAAACAAGCAACGGGAACCGCCCAGAAGGAGGTGACTGATTCTGAACGCAGTGTCGCCCAGGATTCTCAACCAAGCGCCCGCAGATATAGAGTCCCCGCCAAATGGTCACGGTACCGGCTGACGACAGAGGATCAGACTGGCAGATGGTTCACCGCCCTTCAACGCAATGATTAAGATCTTTCAGACAACGCAAGATATCCCTTTGCCTCCTGTCCGAGCCGAACCCCTCTATAGCACGCAGTCACGCTAACTACTTCAAAGACGATGCTGTAGACCCATCAATTTGGTGGACTGGCCAAGAGGCTTCCCTGACTATGCAGAGTCATGGTCGCGGGCAAGAGTTCACATAGGTCAGTTTTCCACATATTTCTCTAGTAGTATACTCATGCTATTTCTCTCCCAACACAACTCTCTCAGTGGTTCAACCGACAGGCGCCGCACTGAGCCCGCCGGGCGACGTACCCGGCAGATGAGTAGACTAGAGTACGCTTATAGAAACTCTAAATAACCGATGCACATGAAGTCAGGAAACAGGAAGTTGATGAACAAGATGTCGCTAATATCCTGGCGGTGGCTTGCAGGGCGGCTAGTGCCCCCCAGGGGCGTGTCGTACAGGAGGCACGCTCGAACTGTATCCGAGCCAACCGAGCCCTAACGAGGGCGCGGCATGGCTGGCACGACAACGACGCCGAGGTGACCCGAAAGAGTCTCTGCGGGCGGCCCAATCTAGAGGGAGATATCTTCATGAGATATATAGATCGAGACGGCAGGTCTTAAAGACGATTATAGCCAGAGCTAGAGCAGCAGCGTGGAAATACCTAATCGAGAGAGTTCAAATTAACCCATGGGGCTCACCCTACAAGGTGGTAATGGTAACGTCCAGTTCCGACAGAAAAAGTTACCGAGCTAGTGTCGAATCGATTCCCTTCTGACGGACCCCGACCTGATTGCACAATTGAAATCAAACCCATGAAGTGCCTCCGGGCATCGAGGAAGAAATCCTCCAAGCGGCAGAACGTCTTTCCCCGGCAAGGCCCCGGGCCCAGATAGAATACCTCCAGAAGTAGTAAAGGTACTGGCGTCAAACCACCCTGCCCTCCTGGCGGGCCTAGCAACAAGTTTACTTAGGGAAGAGAGATTCCTAAACAGATGGAAAAGGCACACCTGGCCTAAGTGCCAAAACACACTGCCGGCCAGGTGACTTGCTCGTTCAGGCTTATTTGTCTCCTTAGTGCTATTAGGAAACTCATAGAGAATGTCCTAGTCGAAGGGCTGAATCAGGAGATCATGCCTAAGCAAGCGCTTTCACGGACTCAATTCGGGTTCCGACGAGACCGCTCAACACTGGATGTTATTCAATATGTCCTTGAGCGTGCTGGACACGAGGCGTCTCGGACCCCCAAATCTAGATCTTTTGTGTTACTGATACTTCTCGATGTGCGAAACGCTTTAATACCGCGAACTGGAACGTCATCATGCAGACTCTGGAGACTAGGAATTTCTCCCCTTACATCCGCCGCATTTTATCTTCTTATCTGAATGACCAAACGCTTATATATGGAGAGGGAATTACTTGGCGGATTACGGCCAGAGTCCCGCAGGGCTCCGCTCTGGCCCAGTCCTATGGAACCTGGCCTACGACGGAGTCCTGCGGCTCCGAGACCTCCCAGGGGGCGTCGAAACCATCGTCTGGGGGTGCTGGTGACAGGCTAAAGGGAGTCGTCACTTGAGACGCGAGCGAACACCGCTCTCGATTGGATCAACTCATGAATGAAAAGATACCACCTAAATCTGGTCCCGCATAAAACGAAGGCGCTGTACCTCACCGGCCGCAAAAGTACCCGTGGCATCAGGATTGAGCTTGCGAGTCACCTTGTTTTAATTAAAAAAGGAGGCAAATTACCTAGGTGTCATTCTTGACAATAGGCTTTTGGGAAACACACAAGCTGCTAGCTTCTGTTGCTGAATCTACTGCGCTATGCGCTTCCTCTGTTTAGGCCAATCTGGTACTCCGTACAAAGCGTAACCGGCAAGCACTTTGGGTCTCACAAAAAGGCATGGCAATGAGAGTATGTCGGGCTCACAGAACCGTCAGTACAGACGTACTGATTGTCCTTGCACGCCAGCTCCCTTGGAACCTGTTAACGGGGAAAAGGAGTGAGAGGAGACTCGAAGGAGATTTAGCATGGGCGGTGGCACGCGAATCCACATTTCGAGCATGGGCTTTCGAATGGGCCAACCCCTCTTCTGGCTATCACAGCGGTAAATAGACGCGATCTTTCATCCCAAATTTAAAAGATTGGTATGAAGGGCCTGGACAGGGGCCGCTCACATATTACGCAACACAGACCTTGACCGGCCATGGACAGTTTTAGACATATGTGAGAGAAATTGGCAAACCGACAGTGAACACGTGCATGCAATGCACATCAGGAAAACCCGACACAGTCGACCATACGATTGCAACCTGCGCTGCACTCGGGCCGGCGCGACGAGCTTTTTCATACGCGATGGCTGAAATCAGCAGCGAATATCGTCGCAAGAATGATGACAGCATTCACCGACTGGGCGGAGAGGGTCTCCTTTTTAGACTCCATCATGAGGCTCCCCTCTACTAGTCTTGAGGTACAGTTACATAATTCCGAACTAGGAGAGGGTGGGGGAGGTGGTTTCTAGTGGGTATTACACGTGCGGCATTAGATTGAGTCGTATACTCTAAAAACATTTTACCCTCCAATTTTCGATTTGCTGTGCATAGGTTTCACCATAAAATCTGTGTTCGACCATATGTGTGACCATAAAGCTGACGACTACTTGTCAACGTTGCGGTCATCAGTGCACAACAAATAATTTAAATGCTCTAATTCAGTTTCTGTCAACTGAAATAACAAACTATAATGTCTGCTACGTGGTCAATAAACTACTTAAATAAGTATTGACTGCCTTTACTGTACGTGTGATTTAAGCGCCCTGCGTCTAGGGCTGCACATTTTGAAACGAAAAATTCCATGCCGTGTTTAACGGTCCAAGGGGCAGAATAGCCGGATTACAGTAGCACGCTATCATTGTATTTTCAACATTTGCATAAATCTTAAAGTCACCCGCATTTGATTTATGCGACACTTCAACTCGTATAAAATGTGATGTCCAAAATAAAAAGTGATTTTAGCGGAAGGCAAAAGCGCTTTCCTAAGGCAGTGTTTAAGTAGAGCGAGACGAAGCTGAAAATATATGAGCGGTGTTCAAATGCAAAAACACGAAATGACACTGTGGGTATAATTTATTCGAAAGTGATTACCAGAATCCTGTGCTGTTTTACGAGCCAGAGGATTCCCTATACGAAAGGGGGAGTACACTCGTATTACTCCAAAATTGACATATTGCACAATTCCTTGAATGCTTATCTTTGGTAAATATGAATCATTGCGCCAGCAAACGCAGGATGTCGTCACAAAACGGGTGCTAATCGCTTCAAAATATCTATACGCTAGGCTGTGCCAACCATCTCAGCGATCAAATAAATAAATCGTATGATATAACATAGTTTAAGAGTTACATGAGAATATTTACTAATAATTAATATAACATGACAAAAATATTTTTTATTTGATACAAAAAAGGATGTGTTGTAAAATCATCATGGTCATGCATGCACTGTTATCAATATACGTACTTCTGGAAGTAATACGTGACTATTCACCAAATAGGCGAGTGCTAGTTGAATTTGCATGTGCACATTTGGCCATCCGACAAGCAAACAATCCGTTCACGAACTCACCGCGGGCCACGGCTTTTGGAGTGAATGATTGCTGACTCCTTAGGTTATTGGAGCATATATTAAAAAAGTGTCCTAACAATTCACATTTGCGTAATTGACGTAGAGCAGATATGTTTCTTTGCATAAAAAGTGAGTCAAATACTGTTAAATACCCAGATTAACAGCAGATCATAATAAGGCTCCCAAATCAGAACAAATGACTTAAAAACGCAAATGTACACATGAGGAGTCGTTAAAATTAAACATAGAATGATAACTGCTTAGAGCAGTTACCAGGTGATGCATACCACATGACATGGATGCATTCCTTAATTGGCGATGTCGTATATGCCACCCTTGCCAAACACTCTATATATATATATATATATATATATAGTGTTTGGCAAAGGAAACTAATTAATAATAAATGGAAATAAATAAAAGGAAACTAATTAATAATAAATGAAAATTCGGCGGATATAAGTTGTCACGTATACTACTTAGTAAGTGGTGCTGGAGGAAACTTGAATTTATGGTTACAATGGCAAAGGCGGTGATGCGATGGAAACGCGCAATAGAACGGCCAATTGGAAGATCAATTAATGAAAACTGTAGGCCTGTGCATGCTAGTAGTAAATTCCAAACAATGCGTAAACATATGGGATGAGTTTCGAGGACTTGATGCTCTACTGAGCGTTTGTTACGTTAATGAATACATGTCAAGTGCACGCCGCTTATTGTTTGTGGTTAATTTATGGCGTAACTGCCCTAATAATTGTACCAAAAGACAGCTTTTCATCGACAGTCCCTTCCTGGGCATTTGTTGTATTCCCTAGGTAGAGCATATACTACGGCCAAAGCTCACTGGCCCCGACGTTTTATACAGCCTATATACAATTTCGCATTAAACACAAAATGCAGGCATCGATACAGCACTGTCGCCTGCGCATTTTGATTCAGGGCCGATGCACATAATTAAATATAAATTACCATCTCTGTGTGTTCTTTATGCTGCACACTGCCAGCGAATATCATGTATATTTATCAGCAATAACTAAATACTTCACCGTTTTAGTCTTAAAAACTCTAAATATCTGAGTGTCGTTTGTGGCCGATTCGGCCTCCGACGTCAAGAGTCATTTCCGCTACCCTAACACCGCATGCTGTCTGGGGAGATTCAGGTACATAGCTGCGCGAGAACAAAAGGCAGACCACCTTACAGAAATACGGGCATCTTACTGCCAAACGTATACCAACCATAACAACGCTATTTCACTTCTTGTTCGCAATAGATATAATTTTTTTTTTTTTTTTCAAGACGTACGCTGTGGGAAACGGAAAACATGTTTGTTTGTTGTCTTGTCAGGAATACGTTTTTAATTTCAAGACAGTCACACGGTGTAGATTGTGGTTTTTCCTAAGCGTGTCAGAAAATTCACGAACTCACTGGACCAATTGGCACGAGTTTGCTATCGTTAAGTTCTTGTTTAAAGCTGTCTCATCTTATATCAATAATAGTCAAAATAGCTCGCTGTGGTTGGTGTGATTCTAATAAGCAAATGCGATGTCATTTATCGAATCGAAAAGATTAGGTGAAAATATTTGCAGCATTAAGGAAAATTGCAAATCTGTGTTAAGTTTTTCTTTTATTGTACATATATAATTTTGTTAGATAATTGAGTTATACGGTAAGCAAGCGTAATTATTTATACGCCAAACAGTGGTGTCTGTTACTCAGTATGCTGTTTTTAGGATAGGTTGTCGTATCGAATTGTAGATACACTCTTGACAAACAAGATTATGTGGCAAACGAGTTATTCGAGATTCCAAGATTCGAGCGATTTGGGACCTTGGCGTATTTGTATTATCTAATTTTATCATGTTGTGACAAAACATATTGATGAAACAGCGTGAGTCTCGTCTGTGATATGTAAGTTAGCAATTAGGTTCTTCCTAGAGACCCGAGGTTCTTGCCAAACAATTATATTACGCTCCTATTGTCCCAAAGGTGTCGTATTGTTCAGCAATATGCGTGCTCAGCAGTCTGTAATATAACCCTACTGCAGAAATTTATTAGACTTGTGTGTCAGCGTTGTGTGCAGCCAGATAAATATTTACAGTGAGCGAACAAAACCATTATTTAACATTTTAGATAACGGCTTGAGGGGATATCTTCCATTTTCTCTATAACGATTACACACTAATGTTGCAAACAGTATTGTTTTCATAGCTGGTTTTCCGTCAGACCCGATTTCCCCTATTTCCAAATAAAGTGACATTGAATTTAATTGAGTAATGACGATGACCTGGTCCGAAGACATACAAACTTATCTAACGAGTCGGCAAGATGCTCAGCCGTTCGATAGAGGACACTAGAGCTGCCGCCTACCCGCACCAGAGACGATCGCTAGACATTCAGCGGGGTTACAACGGCTCTGTGCGAAGCTCTGTGGAACCTTGTTAGACTAGACACGCCCGGACCTGGAAGATATGTGACGTTTTTATTTATTTGATTTATTTAGACGCTCATAAGGTGACAACTGTTAGCTTTTATGTCTAAACAAATAAAACGTGTGTGTTGTTAAGAGAGATAGAAAAAATATACGTATATATTTATAGAATAGAATAGAAAGCGCCTTTATTTGCCGAATAAAGGGTGGAAAAGAAGACTGGGTAGGCACTGACGCCCACGAAGCCGCCTTGTTGTGCGATTCTCTGGCTACACGCCAAGCGAACATATTATTGATTGTTTCAAGTCTTGCAATACATTTTGGAAAACATATTATTTGACTTCTGCGATTGTTCATTGTCATATCGAAGAAACGGTCGATAAGATCAGCACTTGCAAGTTGCGATAGCGCACGCGTGTCGTTTTTCTTCAGTAAACTCAACAGCTAGGGAAGGTTAACAGCATTCGGCTCGATATCACATCTTCTACAGAACTTTTTTAGAAATCTTATCTGAACACTTTCGATCATGGCTATGTGCGTGCGCAAGTGTGCTTGTCCCATTAAGCTTGTACTCCAGATCGAAGAAGCCATGTTTCAAAACGAGGCATTTTGAATCGGATAGCTCCATCCTATTGTCGATGCACCAGCGGCAGATGCCATCGACAGCAGACTGTAGCACAGTATGCGCTGAGAGAGAGTCCAAGGGAGCGTATTGCTTTAGGTCGTCAGCGGTATATATATATATATATATATATATATATATATATATATATATATATATATAAAGTCTCTAGCCTCTCCTCGGGGCTCATCGATCCTACGATAAAATGCGTCCTGCAGCGTGTGACTAGACAGACAGCTAAAGGTGCATTGCCACTTAAGAGTATTAGTTCGTACGAAAATATACTTGCCTCTTAAGTGCTGTTTGCCTACCGTGTCCGGTACTAGCGTGTTTGTACAAAACCAAGATGCACAACGACTTAGGCAGATAAGTTGATCATAGATATTGTATGGCTCGTATTCTACCGTGCACTAAAACGAACTGATGGAGCCCGCAG
Source organism: Dermanyssus gallinae (assembly GCA_003439945.1). Lineage (NCBI taxonomy): Eukaryota > Metazoa > Arthropoda > Arachnida > Mesostigmata > Dermanyssidae > Dermanyssus > Dermanyssus gallinae. Next base: position 980,630 of record QVRM01002192.1, read on the forward strand.
AAGTTCCGTTTAGATCCTAATAATGAGTATGAGCTCTAGTCTAATTACACGTTAGTCTTACAATTTGGGTAGATATCTGTACTAATCGCTGATTGGCGATACAGGTCTGCCATCTCCACTCAATACATTGCGTTCAACCGGTGGTGTTCGCAGCATTCGGTCATTCTGGTGTATGCAAACGGCATAGATATACCGACCTTCCAGTAAAGGAAATGTAATGCCAACCATGATGATGATGGCGATCATGCCTCAAGGTCGTGCAGTATGGTATGGTGCGCAAATAGCAACGCCGGCATTTGCCTAAGCTAGCCGTTACCGTCAATATGTGAAAGTAGTTCAGCTGTGAGACATTAAGCTGCGTTATTTGACAAAAAGCCACTTACCTAGCCTAAGGCAAATCGTGCGCAAAAGCGATTCTATGCTTGTCTATCAGCATAAATGACCCAGTTCCTTGTACAAAGTACTCTAGCGTTGTGCACTCAGTCAACGTTTAATAATAATAATAATACACAGTAAGCTAACATTTAGTGCTGGGATTAAAAATATGACAAATAAATTATAAGTTCAACAGATGCAGCTGGTGAAGACGACACTAAGGGTCAAAACGAAGTGGGATCTTAGAGTAGATCTACGCAGCTAGGGAGATCGGGTATAATAGTCAGCAATGAGCAAGAGCGAGTGCATCGGAGAAAATGGTTAAATTAAGGGTAAACAAGTAATATACAGGCAAATGGAAATGCGTTTGGCAGGTATATATGGAAACAAAAAGCGAAAAAGGAGCGGGGTAAAATAGGTATACGATAATTCAAGAGCGAGCGGGCTATTGGTAGATGCCAGGGTAGGGATGTTGGATACAAGGACACAAAGAACTAAATATAGGGAAGGGCAAAGTTTAGAATATCGAGCATGTGGGCTAGAGAATGAGTCAATCGAATATATTGTTAAAGAATGTACAGCCTTGGGAGGGAGCAGAGATATAGAACTGTCGGAGGACCTAGCTATGACCAAATGTTAAAAAGGACCTGGTCGATATTACAAAGAAGAGGTTGTCCCAATGGTAAGCAAACACTCAGTAGGTATTAAGTGGTGAATTGAGTATATGAATGCGTAGATAACATATATGCAGCCGTTCTAAGCGCTTTTAGTGTGTTTAGTGCAATGTGAAAGAATACATGTGGAGTCTCGTGTCGGCGATATCGGCAACGGTTAATCGTAAATAAGATTCACCGTGCTAATATCATCGGTATGCTGGCTTAACTTAAAACAAAAAGTGACTAGCACCTGCTAGATACAGGCATCAATTGACTTGGAAAGTGACCAGCTTCTGTATGTGTGTGTTAATAGTGCGTGTATTGGGTTTCCTGCGGATCACACTTCCGCTCTAGTGATCTCGGCACTGGTGAGGTCAGTGTAACACTCGTTGATGCAGGGGACCGCCTCCGAGGGATCATTTACAGGAAACCGCGAGGCTAGTCAGTTGTTTTAAGTGAAATAATCATTAGTGATGAATTCTCTGTGTGAGACTATTGAGGTCATGGTATTTGTAAACCAAGCTTTGCAGTGCCGGTGCGATGCATCGGCACCACAAAAACTCAGTCAATCAACTTGACCCTCTCCCCTTCGTTCAAGTGTTATATAAAGGCCTGACGATAAGAAGAATTGCTTTAGTGCCATTGGATGGGATCTGGAGATTGGCCATGGGCGACCTTGGGCCATGGGCGACCAACAAATAGTATTGCAATTGCATTGACAAATACTAGAGGTAATAGGAGATGGGTAAATCGGAGGAGTTTTTTAAGCTGGTAAAAAAGAAAAAAACTGGTAAATGCCATTAAAATGGATAATAACGACAGGGCTAAAAGTAATATATTTAAATCTCACAGTAGTTAGAAAATATACGTATAGTCAGGCAATTTAGAAGTCATATGTGGATTAAAGTATAGTTAAAGGAAAAATACGAGAATGAGTAGGAGAGATGATTATAGATGAAGAAAGAATGGAATATTGGCAGTGATCATAATTAGGTGAAAATTATGGAGCGGGGAATAGCTACTAATAAGCTGAAAGTAGACAAGAATGAAATAAGCAAGCAGAAGTAGGCGCATACAGTAGATGAGGTTAAACAGCTATTACGAGAAACCATAGAGATAGATCTAGATAAAATGCATGAATTAATACGGGATAAATATGATCAACGTTGTGCAGTATCTAAAGGTGTAACATGGACAGAGAGGAGGTAGTGGAATGCAGATAATGAAAAGACAATATTGACGAGAAATAAATGGAGCAAGGAGCGCAGGAAGGTGGTGGGTAGGGACCCGGGTAAAAGGAAGGAAATGTTGTCAGATGCTGTTGCTATAGCGATAGGTAGTTGTCGCTAAAGGACATTTGTTTAAAGGCAACACTGTAATATTCTTTGCAGCGGTTTCTATTCTTGTAAAAAGTACATTTTGTTTAGTTTCCACATCATTCGGCTTTGAGGAGCAATTGCACTTCAACAGGAAGTTCATTAGTTTATGTGCTACCTTTTGATAGACTTGGGTAAACGCCGGTGGACCGTCGGAGAATCGGGAACTGCAGTGCATTTGTTTGCTACATAGTTCACAACCCATTCAATACCCTAGCGATTGGAACTGGCCGAGGCAAGATACGCAGGTTGACCTTGGGTTAATTTTGATATCTCCGGCAAGCAACAGGAGAAGAGCTAAGTGATCGCGCATTTTCTTTGAAGGCTGGGACATCGTTCTTCACCCAACGAACTCTTCTTCACTGACAAATACAAACATCCACACATATGGATGAACGTAGCCAACGAGTGGAGACTTTACTCGTTCTTCATTAGCCCGAACTGCTCACAGAAGGAATTTGAAAGGTTTCATATTGATCTCAGGACGCAATACGCGACACCAATGACCGATTGAATAGTTGATTACTGAGTGTTCAATGTTTTATGTCCGTATGTGTAATAATATTGTAGTTACGAAATCCGCTTATAGCTGTAAAGTTTGGCGTTTGTACTTACATGAATGCAATTGAACAAGTTTAGTTTAAGCTCCTTCGATGTCTTGCGTTGAGATGTGAGGTAGAGTGTAGCAGTACAATATTTGGTTTAGTTCCTCTCTTAGAGCCTTATGCCGTTATTGCATGAAGCCCATTGCGTGTGCATAACTTCCTATGAAATCCATGTATTGCGAATATACCGATACAAACCATTGGTAGCGAAGCACCAATTTTTGCAACATAAGCGGATGCAGCATTTTCCAATGTTTCAGACAAGGTAATTCAGGGGCTACTCCTTCTTCGGCCAGCCGCACTGCCCCCAGGCAGAGTGATCAGCAAAGCAAAAACAAAAACAATTCAATCAACAGGAACGGAGACGGCAACGGTTACAGAGGGGGGCTAATACGCGGCGGTGTGTCAGCTGACTCGTCCACTATGGAGGCTGCTGTTGCTGCTAGTGCTGCCGGAAGTAATTCAAAATTCAGAATTCAAAAAATGTCAAGGTACGCCTCATCCTGATTCGATTGTGCACACCCACGACGGGACGCAATTATTCGACGACAACCCACCGTTCCACCGTGAATTATCATGTGTATACTTAATGCCCAATCCCTAACAAAGAAGGGAAAAATTGAGGTACTGCATTCGTATGCAAAACTGAATCAACTTGATGTTATTTTTGCGGTGGAAACATGGCGAACAGAAAGCGTCACAGACGCACAACGTTCAGACAGTGGCCGATTCCAGGTCAAACTTATTTAACGGTATCTCAAGACTAGGAAGGAGGAGCCTCATACTTCAACCTTCTCCTAAGTTTACAGAAGCCGTGCGGACTGAGGATGGGACCCCATGGGTCACTGCCAGGTGACGTTGACTTTGCGCTAAGATTAACAGGGGAGGGATTGGCCCGTTTAGAAGACCATGACGAAATGTTGACTCGCGTGCTAACGTCTACGTCAGATCCCCCTCGAGTATTATCTTACTCCTGTTCCCCGCCAAGAAGTTTCAAGAAACTTTTTTTTGTTTTTTTTTTAGAGGACTAACTGGAAAATGGGAAACGCACACACGGTCACCACTGCAGGATTGTACTCAACTGCAAGTGTGGGGCTCCAACCCACTAAAAACCAGTCATGTCCTCCTTCTCCCCCAGCAGGGAAGTGCTGTTAGCATTACTACAAACTACTGAGAGGGGGGGGGGGGTTAATAGCCCGGTTAACCCGTTCTTTCTCGGTTAAAACACGCCTGATGACGGTCGCGATTGTGCACCAATCACCAAGTGAAGTTGTCATTTTTGTTACCACAGGAGGAAGACCAGGTGAAGTGTACGAGGTGCAGCCGTTTCAGGTTTCAAGGAGCTAACGCGCAAGGACAAACAGTACATCTGTTTTGACGGTTTTGTAAGCCCGATAAACTCTCATTGCCATGCCTCTTGGTGAGGCTCACCAGATCGTTTGCGTATGCGATAATTTCGACGCCTTCTGAGATATTTTGAGGCCGCAAAAGCCGTCGTAGCCCAGATTACATAGGACCGGGCCCATGCCGGAGCCCTTTGGGACTCCCACCATAATCTGACGGCGTGTTGCCTCTCTATATATAAGTGTTTACTCGTTTATACAAGAAGATAAAATACATCGGAGGTAGAGGGAGAAATTCCTGCTCTCCAGAGGTTGCAGGATGACGTCCCAATTCGCCGTATCAACTGCGTTTTGTATATTGAGAGTTATCAATAATATGAAAGATCGAGATTTGGGGGGGGGGCGGGTTGCCTCGCGTTCTCCTTGGTTAAGAACATGTTGGATAGTAGGACATTTTATATAAGCAGTTCTTTACGCTATCAAGGACTTGAACGGCCTGGACGAATAATGCGACTAGCCGGCGGTGGATTTTGGCAGTAAAGCCAATATGACTTCTTCCATCCGTTCAGGACCTTCCTTGCCTTATGTAACTTTGTTACTAAGCCTGCAGAAGGGCACGTGTGGCTTTTGCTTCTTCACTTATGGCAACTCCTAAGAGGAGGAGCAGACGCCACAAGGATATTACTGTTCACGGCTATAATAATCTTATAAGGCATTCTTTGTAAGGCCAGTCCACACTCAATTGGTCCAATTAAGATATCTTTTTCAAGCGCGGCTAGGCTTGCACCATAGAAAGTCGGTAGAAAAAATACGGTGAAATACTATTGAGTACTGTGGACGCAAAGGTACTTGATTAAACGTTCTGAAGAGGGAACCAGTTGCTCGAGCATGTCACTTAAATGTCGAGAACGCAGGCCATCCAAACCGCATCCACCTGTGAATGAAAAAGATCTAACGGTCTCATGGACTGAAGTACTTCGATCTGATTGAGGCTTAAGGCGGCCGGTTGTTGGCGCTGCTCTAGGCGTTCTTGGCAACCGAGAGAGAAACATGTGTGTTTAGTCCGCAACTACAGCAGGCTCGGACGGCAGAACGAATATCAACTCTTGCTAATTTCATCTCTGCCTGACATATACTATTTTCATCTCATTTCGTGACGCATTTGATCGATTGTGCTGAATTCAGTCGACTCGGCGACACCTTGCCAGAGTCCTGTGATCTATTTCAATTAATTATTATGGTTGACGTCACTTCTTGACCTTTTGGCTAGGTCATGCAAGCGTTACCTGCGACGGGAGCATCTTGAGATGGTTCCAGCTTATGAGATCAAGTTTTGAGTTGAACTTGCTCAATGGTGTGGTGTATGCTATGGCATTCTCTTGCTACGCGGGGTATGACTCTTACAAGTCTAAGCTTTTGAGCACGCTGTTCATCAAGTCTAGAAGCTTTCGATCACGCTGTTCATCCCCCTGACTAGTCATCTTGCACGATATGTCGATCATGGTCGATGTATTTTTACCTTACCAATGGTTTTCTCTAACATTTCACTTTCTTGTAGAATGCTTTTGTCTTTCGGCAGGCACATGGCGATTAATGCCTTACTTATAGGTTCTCGACTTTCTTCTGTTTTTTCGACGCAACGGGAGATTACTTCTCCCACTCTTTTAGCCGTCTCTTCTTAAGTCCGCTGAACTGAGTTGACACGTTGTCCCGTGTTACACTATTGGTCCGTGAGTTTTCTTACAATCTTTCCTTACAATACTAAGTCGCACTAGGCCATCTTTAGCGATGCTCACCTTGGCCAGTTTAGTGTGGGTACACCCCAACTAGACAATTGGCTAACATTGCTTTCGAATGACTTTGCTGTTTAAAAGCCCTTTTCTTCAATAACCTTCAGTTCCTGTTATTTAGTCTTTCCATGCCATTCCTAACCTTACGATGAACGCTTTATAATCTATGCGTGTACGCTTAGAGGGCCGTTATCAGATCAATTGTTGCAGCAAACAGGCAAGTGTGCTCCTCAGCCTTTTGTCTGCCGTACCCCCCCTCCCCAAGTCTGCCTGTAATTCCTACCTAGCATTTAAAAAAATTTTCGTTTGTTTTGTTTGATCTGTCTTTTAGTTGACTATTCAGTATCACTAACTCTGATGGGCTCCATATCTAAGTCCCCCCCCCTTTCTTTCAGGGTCTTTCTGAGATGGCGAACGAAACATGCCCCTGTTGGCCCAATCGGCCACGTTGGTGCACCCTGTACTACACTTTTCCTGCTTTTGTACGTTGTGTCAATATCGTCAAATGTTAATATAATCTATATAAATATATTAAAGCGTTACTCGGCGCTCGTCTGCACTGGCCGTCGAACTACAACCATAGGTCTACAAGAGCTGTGTAGACACTACAAACCTACTCCCTGTAACCACGAGCAGACGACGATGTAGTAGTGTAGTCGGAAATATCTTCAAAACAAAAATCTTTGCTACATGCTCCTGGCAAGCGTTTATATAAACAGCTGTTTTTACTTTAGTTCAGTTTCCACCGCAAGGATAACGTATGTTTACATTTAAAAACTTAATAACAACTGACAGATTTTTCAGTGAATTCACACGTTCATTATTATTATTATTATTATTATTTACAATACAAAGTTAAGTAGTACTACCAGGTATAACGTCTAAAATATACACCTGAAGTTTCTTACAAAAGCTCAACTTTCATTCCATCATGACCTGCCTGATATTGCTCCCTGAAGCTTTTTAACGAAAGTAATGGCTCAACTCATCCGCAAGGTTTAGGTTTCAGCTAATTTAAAAACATTTTAAGGAGGTTGTTTTTAATTCTAGACCATTTTCCGTCCCTTACGGGCTTCGAACTCACCGTGTAGTATATCTGCAAGGCACCGAGGGCCGTATCTAGGATTTCCCAACAGTTCTTGCAGCAACATGGCCGCTAACTCTCGGCGGTATAGTTTATCATCTATTTTCAATGAGCATCGCTCTGAGAACATTCGATCAACAACATGGATCGAACCGGCGACATCCCGGTAGATGACAACTATGACTAGCGCACTAGTCCTTTAGACCACGCCGCCACTTCAGCTAAGGCTAGACGGAGCTTGCCAGTGATAAACCCTCTATTGTACATTTTTTTAAATCGAGCTACTGAAATCGCTACAAGCAGAGTAAGGATTATCCCTATTTGGACACTAATCTAGCTTGAACTGCTGAGAGTGTCATTGATGCCCGAAAATGACAGTGTTGTGTATAATACTGCCGCCTTCGTGATGCCTTCATTTGGTAAACAAAATACTTATGTGCAATTATGATTATCTGAGAACAAAGGGATATACCAATATCGAAGGTATACACTCGAACCTTTCGCAATTTGGCTAGCAATATGATCAATACAGGTGCCTAAGTATGAACAGAAGATGTGACAGATGTCCCTTAACGATAAAAACGCTAAGTAATTTTCGCTAAAAACTTGACCCAAGGGAGTATTAAGTTACTCGTCAATCATTTTCTCGAGCTCCGCTCGCTTTGAGTTGTAGTTATGTATTCCTCTAAATTTTCATCGGCGGAGTACCATAATGCGACTGACTACCCTAACCGCTGGCGCTGTGATGTCGTAAAGACCGCTATATATCGGATACTAGAATTATTTTTTTTCTTTATATCGAATACTCAATGTATTTATATGACTATACACCGATCTTCACTCATTCATTCGATCCCGCTATGCGCTTGTCCATAAAGTTGTACGCACTGTAATATGGACTCGATGTCCCTGGCGGTCTCCAATTTCCTGCCGTATGTTCATTCGTCGGGGTATGGGAGGAAAAGTGTCCGGTGGGTGTTGGCGCACACATGTTGCGTCCGCTTGTCTGGCCACCCTCGCCAGAACAACGAAGTGACTGCGACATTCAGTTGTACTTCGACAGGATTAGCCAGTGTCACTGGAAATGCTCCTGCCTCAAATTGCAGCATTTCTAGTACAACAATCTCAGTAATGCGGAAATATCAAAGTTTGTCTACATTTTTTCAAAAAATATCAGGACATCGGATACTTTATTCAAAAAATTACAATTTCACAATCCTAAATGTTCCAATACGGCAATATATATATATATATATATATATATATATATATATATATATATATATATATATATAAAGTGGGTAGCGGAACGCTGTTTATAGTAAATAACGAAAACTTTTAATGATTGTATAGTTTATTGCTATTTTACGGTCAAGCGATGATTGATTTGGGGGCACCCCTGTAGACGCGGTGCTTTACATACCCCATAAAAACGTGTTTAAAAGGTTAAAATCTGGGGATGTTGCCAGCCACTATTTTTTTCGTGAGGAGATAACGCGGCCCGGAAATTTGTACGGAGCAGCTCGATCATTGCCCTCGCTGTGCGACTGGTGGTACATCTTGTTGAAACCACATATAGTCTACACCTAATCAGTCCAACTCTCAATTTCTGTCCCGCTGTGCTCGCTGTTCGTGGTTACAGTCTCTCGAGAGTCTCTTCGAAGAAGTAAAGGCCGATAGCATCACCGCTCCAAAAGCCGCACCAAGCATTGAACTTCTGTGGATAATGTGCTTGCTCGAGGCTTATTCGTTTTTCGGATCCTTAAATGCATTAAGGTGAAGGTTGGCTTTATCGGACAAGTAGAAGGACTGGCGACTGCCGCCAATGAACAGCCATTTTAGTTCATGCATTTTATTTAAAAAAACACACTTTGCTTTATACTGCATCGCTCCCTCATGAAATAAACCCAAAATAATCTACTTGGTCCTTGTTTTTGTTGATGACCTTTTAGTTGTCCTCACATTCACAGTTTGATATTCCGTTGAGTGAAATCGACTCTGGCGGAAGACTCTCCCATCTCGATTGGTATTATAGGCGACGACCTTCACGGTAATAAGTCGGTCAGATAGAAACGTGGCTGGTCCTCGTTGTCAACAGAAAACTGCGTGCACATGCACAAAAAATAACACAGAGGCAACATTTATGTATCAGTCTGTCAAACAAAAGTAAGTGAATGACAAGTTGTCAGTTCTGTACGCATGCACTGTACCAGAAAGCTACTAGAACACAGGATTAGCCAAATAAATCTCACTGCGTGCGGCCAATTAAGAGTCTTGTAGTACGTAGAACATAGAGTACGTAGGATATATGTGCCGTATGCCGTAAGTAGTTCATGTTGTTTCTGCTGATTTCAAGAATGTCACTGCTGTTAGAAAAGAAGCGAGCGACAGAAACTTTTTAATGGCGTTTTTTTTATCATTGTTATAGTTGGTTGTTGACGTTATTCGTACTTGTGCTGTTGCTATTGTTTATAAGCTATCCAAACGTCGCTAACAGTGGCGGATATTGGTAGATAAGTCGGCAGACTGAACCCTTGGGCAGTTACGACAAGCCATAGTTTACTACATAAATCGCCCTTTCTAAGAATTGTTCTTGGTCAAGATAGAAAATAAAAACAGTTCTATCACTCTTCAGCTCTTGAGCTTGTACTTAATATAGAGAATGTTTACGATGGAAGTAGACTACAGCACTCGTATAAATATCAGTCTAGCGTTGTAGTGCTCGGTGTAAGTTTGTATTTTTATTTTTCTTAGTTATCTAAGGTATATTTATGCAAACTTTTTTTAATTGTTCCGTAAGGCAAATGTCCGTGTACGGTTTTTCATGACATGGCTAATTTTTAGTCCGCTCCGGCATTCACCTTATCTAAAGTGGGAACCATGAAAACCAACTTAAAGAGTGGTCGGTCCGGGTCTCGAACCTAGACATCCCGAATGTAAAACAAAGGCTTTGCCACTAAGCCATCTTGCTCGGTTTGATCCTAGCGCGACTGCGCAAATGCCTTATTGTATGCCAGCCGCTAAAAAAGAAAGTTACTAATCTTTTTTCGGTTCTAGCAGCCCGTTATGATACATTGCGAAGCGGTTGTGCAGTCAGTGAGCCAGGCTTATTGGAAGGCTGGCTATTTGGAAGGTCACACCATCAACCTGTGGCCCGTTCAAAATGCGTGGACTACGCAAATAACGCGGTCTACAGGGAAGCGCGGTTGCTTTGCTTCCATGCATTTTGAGAACTACAGGCGATGGGCTTCTTGCTGGTGGCAACTCTCTGCTTTGACTCGCTTGAGAATGATGCGAGACACTAATGTGTGTTTAAGGGCCTCATGTATAAGCAAAGAGTGGTTTAGGCAAACCCAGTTGGATGAAGTGGTTTCGTCGTCTAATGCGAGGGAAGTGCCTAGTTGTTCTGAATATTTTTTAGAAATGCGTCGAGACCGATCTTGCCCATAATGAGCAGCCGACTTATAAGTGCTGTACCTAATTCACTCCATAAAAGCATCAATGCTAGTCAAGTTGTAAGAGAGAGAGAGAGATGCAAGTAAGAAAAAGAGAGAGAGGAATATCGAAAATTGTAAATCTAAATTGCATTTACTTTTTAAGCTTGAAAAGTCGGGAATTGTCATCGCGTTGACAGGGATCTAAATGTTTCTGGGCGACGTGAACAGTAAAAATTCAGGGCTTTTCAGCTCTACGTATAATCAGCTCCACTAGGAGCACAGTACCAAAGCGTTTTAGAATAACATTAGAATCAACCTCCCGGCTGCAAAACCCATTCAAGGTATTATGAAAGCAAAGAAAGAAGCAGGAAAAGATAAAATTGTGGCGAATTTGCAAGAGCACCTGGATTTATTTAATCATACATCTATTAAAAAATAGCCTCTTTCAGCAACATCTTGCCAAAGCTCAACCAGCATTTCTATCCCTCTTCTGTAAAAGTCCTGTTTACAGGAGACCAGCAAGTTAATCCACGAGCGACAGCCTTTTCTGCAAACGTCTCTCAATTGCTATAATTGTTGAAAATCTGTTAATTATGGAGATTCAAATAAATTTGGCATCCCGGTAAGACGGTCTCATAAAAAAGCGTTAGCCATATATATATATATATATATATATATATATATATAGAAAATATTGTGATGATTTATTAATCATTTACAATACCTTTGCACACTCGGCAGTGCTCGCCTTAATAAAAATGGTGGTAAAAAGGTGTCACGTGAGGTTAAAAACCAGCTGTCCGTATCCTTGCTTGATAGTAGCCCCCGCTCTTATGGACGCGGTGCGAGCGGTATATCCTCAAGGCTCCTTGCAACGTTAAAACGGTAAGATCCATAAGATTCCTCTTCGTGACGCCGAGCCCCAACAGCGTACTCGCAGATTCAGAGTCCCATACACCACTCATAGAGATAGTGATGGGTCCGTATCTGCGAGTTTTTTGCGGGTCGGGAAGCGCCGCTCTTAGGAACTCGACGTCATATTCGGCCGTCCCCTGGCCAATCTGGCACGCGTTGGTAGTGCGTTGATCCTGAGCTTTAGCAGGTTTAAATACTCCTTACCAGATAGGTAAGGCATACCCTTAATCCAGTAATGTACAAATGGCGTTTCGTGTGCTTTTTAAAATGTGCCCTATCGAACGTGTTGTGTAGTTGTTGAGACCAGTAATCGGTCTCTCGGCATTCAACGCTCACAGCTATCACAGTGGATCCCGAGGTCGATCGAGGAGCGCACAACGAGCTCGGGCCTCACACAAAAAGAAACAATAAGAATTGCACAATGGAACTGCGAGGGAGCTTCCTCGCTAGAGCTCCTCGCCCCCGACGCATTGGATGGACTAGACATCCTAGTGCTGACGGAAACCTGGGCGACCACCCCTTTCGACCTTCCGAGTTTCTATGCAGTGCATTGCCTCGCTGAAACGCGCAGCGGGCCAGCGCGGCCAAGTGGGGGTACTTCCGTTTTCTACAATCACAAGCTAGGCGACTTCACGACGTGTCTAGCGGAGAATAACGTCATAGCCCTACAAGGCCCGACAATGTCCGTAGTTGCAGCATATGTCCGACCCGCAGATTCGGTCTTCACTCACTATGGTAGAGAAGCTGGTCAGCCGTCTGGAAGCAGTATCTCCCCTAGCCGGTGCGCCCCTGGTAGTCGCTGGTGACTTCAACGCCCGCCTTGATCAGCCGAACTCGAGCCGCACCATAGCCCCCCGAGACACCCTAGCACATTACGGCTGCTGGATAGTCAATTCCAAGCTATCGCCAACATTTTTGGGGTACCCCGGAAGCTCGGTCATCGACGTGTTCGCCACCAACGTGCCCAAAGAAGTGATCAGGTATCAGGGAGGAAACAACATGCTTCGTGAAGGCGCATGCATTCGAGCCCACGTTCCAGTGGCCGTGGACCTCACGGTTCAGGAAGCGTCAACGAGAACGGCCAGGCGACTTGTCCTCCCACGCCGGCTGAATGTGAATATGCCTAGAACGTGCTCATGAATTTCTCCCTGTGCCGGACGTGATAGACACCTGAGGTGTATGCGCAGCGCCTACTCGAAGTGCTGCACTCCAGTATACTGCCAGTTTCTTTTTCCAAAAAGCACAGGCTATGGTTCGACTACAGCTGGCGGCTTGCTCGCCGAGCCCAGATTACCTTTAGGTTCCTAGCGGAATCGACTCCGGGTTACCATCAGCTTGCCTCGATATTCAGAACAATTTGTAGGAAAACATACGCGACGCAGCGTAAGAGGTACCAGGAGATGCTGGAGGCTCGCTTTATAGCCGACGCAGAGCGTCATCCCTACAGATGGCTGGCCCACCGAGGGAGCACAGCGGCCTGCCCTATCAGCTCGTCAGCCCTCATGAATCACTTCTCGGAAATGTTCGCTTCACGGGACACCATTCCTCGTGAGGTGCCAAACCTAGTCGCCGTGTGGGGTGAATCGACGACATGGCTACGGGACTCCCTCCAGCAGGAGTTCACCGTCGAGGAGGTCCTACGAGGACTTCGAAGTCTCCGCAGTAATAAAGCCTCCGGCCCCGACAGAGTACGCAATAAGCAACTAAAATGTGCACTCTTTTTCTTGCTCCTTGCTGGTCCGCGCTATTCAACGAATACTTGCGGACAGGCACGCTCCCAGCAAAGTGGAGGGATGCAAACCTGCTAGTTATACCTAAGGGTAAGGGGGATCCGGCCCTACCGTCATCTTGCCGGGGCATCGCGAAGAAGAGCGTATGCTATAAGCTACTCTCTTGTCTGCTGACATGGAGACTGTGTGACCACCTGGAGGGCGTAGGAGCCATCCCGACCGAGCAGCATCGATTCCGCAGAGATCGCTCGACAGAAACCGCTTGTACGATTCTGATGGAGGACGTTAAGAGGGCGTTAGCCATAGCGATAAACCCTCTGTATGCAGTCTTCGTCGATTTCAAGGCAGCATTTGATTGGACGCCTAGAGACATGGTCTTACGCACGTTGGCAGAGGTTGGCGTGCCAGTTAAAGTGCTCAACCTTCTTGCGGCCATCCTGCAGGAGAACAGAATAACCATCGAGGATGGTATCGCCGAACTCGAACCTTTCGCCCAGACAACAGGCCTAGCTCAGGGTGACAACCTGAGCCCTCTTCTGTTCTCTATCCTACTGAAGGGCCTGCCCGCCCAAATAAGAGGCCCGAAAAATCTAGTCAAAGTTATCTTGTACGCCGACGACTTGGTCATATATGGTCCAAGCAGGTTTTAGGTACAGCAAGCCTTAGCTAGTCTTTACGTCGCTGTAAATGCTTTGGGTCTAACGGTGAACCAGAGAAAGACAGAAGCAATGAAATTCAGGAGGGGCGGCAGGATCACTGGCACTGACACCTTGCGATACGCCAGTGTACCGCTCGCGTACGTAGACAGGTTTCCATACCTGGGGCTACTGTTTTCTTATAACGGACGCAGCTTCACCGCACACATTGCCGAGAGGTGCAGAAAGGCAGTGACCGCCGTATGGGCAATAAAATCGCCGCAGCTGTTGTCACTCGAAACCGCCTTGAGACTGTTCGATCTCAAAATAGCCCCGGGAGGACCTCACGGCGCAGAACCTCGAACAGCTTAACCGTGTTAAGGCCTCCTTTCTCAAGAGGGCTCTGGGATTACACATGTCGACCCGGAACCACCTAGTATATCTCCTAGCAGATACACTGCTGTTCACCGAAGATCTGCGGCACCGCTTCGATCGTCGGCGACAACGGCTTTCAAGGACAACCTCGAGTGCTCGGAGATAAAGTTCGCGGATATCGATGATAAATTCTTCAAAACTGGAGCTATGACACGTAACGAATGGAGAGGGGCGTATCGTTACAACCGTCATGTCGTAACCCGCTATGCCGTACACGGCTTTCATCATAAACTGTGTATCGTGCGGGACTTCCACGAACCAGATGACCATTGCAGGTGCTCTAGATGCGAAGCACACTGTGGAAGATACCACGCCGCTTCCTGTGCTCTGGTCCCTTCCCTAGGTAGCCTGACTGACCCCATCTTAAAATATTCGAGATGAGCACTTTCTAGTCTATTTCCATATAGGAGAAAATTGGGTTGTAGCCATATAGTCCGTGTAGTATATACTTATATACCGGACTGGCAATTGCCAATCTCCAACGTTAAAGTCTGGTACGGTATTAATAAAACCTTTACCTTCCCTCCTATTAAATAGGTGGGAGATAGTAAACCTTTTATTAGTATTAATTTCAAGGCCTCGGGATTTCGAAAGGGGGTCCGCAATATTAAGAAGCCGTTGGAGAGTAGATTTCGTGGAGGCTAGGAGGATGAGATCATCGGCAAAGGCTAAGCCCATAAGGCGGAAGTCATCAGTAAGTTGGTACCCGATATGAGTTTTGTCTCATTTTGAAAAAATGTCGTCGAGAACTAGATTAAATAAAAGGGGGAACAGAGGATCTCCCTAACACCCCTAGTTGAGAGTTTTAGATGAGAGGTACAAGCGTTCGATATAATTAATGAATACATCCGGGTATCCGCGAGTCCGGAGTGACCACAGGACTGAGTAGTGACTCACTATGTCGAACGCCTTACGGAGGTCGATTGAGGCGAGTCTGAGCTCACGTCCTGCGGACTTGGCATCGTTAAAGATTCCATCCAGAACCGCAAGATTCTCGAAGGTACCATTATAGGGGAGAAACGCTCCCTGGATTGGGAGAAGCTTAATAGAGTTCTGGAGGCGTTTAGAGAGAATGTTGTTAAGCGTTCGTTGTAAGTATGAACTAATAGATGGGGGGTCGCAGATCGCTTAGGGATGTGGCATTGTTAATTTTAGGGATGAACGCTAAGCGAGCAGTTTCATGGGCTGAGGTAATATCGCTAATTAATAGTATGTTAAGAAGACAACAGACTACTTTTAACGGAAGTTTACGGAGGGACGAAAGACAAATTCCGTCCAAGCCTAGTGCTTTAGAAGCTCCGCGGAGAACTACGTGGGTTTCCTTTAGGGAGATAGGGAGGGAAACCTCGAAGAGTCAGAGTGTATACGGGGCAAGGGACTGGTTCAGGAGGTGGCTGTGTCATCGTGTTGGCCCAGTGTTCTACAACTTCGGTGGCCGGCATGTTGTGTATGGTTTGTTTGCCGTCCAGCACCTCATGAGCGCATTTTGGCTAAAAAGTGATTGCGTAGTCTTGACGTCGCTGTTGCCTTTTAGATAGTCGCGCTTCAGTGGAAGATGTTTCTCTAAATGCACGACGTCGGACAGTGTGTGTAAAATGTTTGTTTAGAAAGTCGTTTAAGGCGATAGTGTAGTCCTCACCTGAGCAAATTATATTTGACAGATGAGTAAGGTCTGTTGAAATTATGTTGCGTTTGGGAAATGTGTTTGTGAGGGCTTGTATTTTGGATATAATAATATCTTTTTGGGATGGATTATAGGGGCCATCTGATTCAGAGTATCGGGTCCGACTAGGTCCAGGAAGCTCAGATCCGTCAGGGTTGGAATCCAGGTGAGACCTCTTTTTACAGAGGTCCTCTACCAGCTCCTTATGCGCCTGAGAATTACGTTGGCTTCTAATCGCCCCAGGTGTGCGTGAGTTAAATTTAGTAGCTAAAAGGTGGTCAATTTCTCTAGGTGTTTCGTTATTATTATCTAATATAAAATCTGCTTCTAATGTTGCTAAAAGTTCACGGTCTTGTGGGTTCCATCTGGCCTTCTTAGAAGGGGGGGGCTAAAATGTTCTCATTATATTCGTCCGGATGGGCACGACGACGTGTGTAAATTAAATCTGATTTAGAATTAAAAGCCTTTAAGCAAGTAGCAGATGGACATTTACAATTTGGCTAGGAGACGTGTGAAGTACTAGGGGGTTAAAACTATTATTAGAAGCAGCAGTGTCATTTTGTGAGGAACTTAAAATCAAATTATTAGTCTGTGATCGGTTAGAAGTTGAGGAGGTGGCACGAACTTCTCGTTGATTGTGAGTCAATCTAATGTGGCTCGCGAGGCCCGCGCCAGATTTGCATACTCGCCCGCAAGTCTGGCAGCTGAGTCTTCCGGCGGTGTTGTTGCCGTCACGTGATGCCATCGTTGTCTTGGTCCACAGCGGTGGTAAGATTTCTTTAAAAGTTTCGTATGTGAACGATGGCACGATTTTACGCAGATGTTGTTGTTAAAATCGCTACAATGAAGCGGTCTTTAGACCATCATTCTGTTTATCTCTACCCAGGGAGCACCATATCATATCTCACGTACTGGATTTATGCAAAATAGCGTCGAAAGTAGAAGTTAAAAATTGCACATTAATATGTACAATAGTAGTGTCGGTCTATCAAGATATATATTTGTGGTAAGCAGATTGAAGACTAGCATCAGACAGATTAATTGCTGTCTCTTCGATTTAGTGGAATTGAAGCATCTTTCACAAGTATATAGTAGGTATGTAGGTAGTCAATTAAAATATATAGTGGTTTAAAAGCACGACATAGCTGCCCAATATATCGTTACCTATTGCATTCTCTACGCTGAGTTCGATTTTCGAGCTCAAAACTAAGCGTATCGATACACCACCATATATATGCACTGTCTGGGTTTTGTAGCCAGTGCATACACTATACCTATATAGAATTAGTGAAATATAATTAGGGCCGCTATATTTCACTAAAACAACTATATAGGTGGACTCACCTTACCTAAATCTAAGAACCGGCACAGTCACTTCCGCTTAAATATATATATATATATATATATATATATATATATATATATATATATATATATATATATATATACATATATGTAATAGTAGTATAATAACGACTCCTTTATTTATCCTTAGACGTTTTTTAAACTCTTTGCAGTATCTTAGCCTTTGGGTTTATTACACAGGAAAGAAGAGAAATGAAATAAACATAGTTGATTGAATTGATATATATTAGTTATGGCAAAAAGTTCGCATCGAACGTGCAGTTAAATATCTACAATTTACACGTTATATTTTTGACATTTGATAGATCGTTTTTAACAGTTTTTAAGAAATCCTCTATGATAGAGGCTTTCTGTTACTCGAGGAGACCTGAGATGAGCACCAGGAAGACCAAAGCTTTAAAATTCAGGCGAGAAGGTCAGTTGGCTGCCGAAGACGTTATTCGTTGCCGGAGACGTCAATGGTTGCTGCAGCCAACCATTGACGCTTTTTTTAACACTTTCCAATGTCTTAGCCTTTGGTTTCATTACACAGGAACGACGTTCACAGCGCATGTAAACGAAACAGTATGAACGGCACTTGTCTCTCTTTTCGGGCAAGTAGAATGCACTTAAACGGATTTTTAAGTGCATCCAACATTTCCATTGTGGTTAATAACCGCCGTGGTGCAACTATTTGAACAGAATATGTAACAACCAAACAACATTATTAAATATCTACTGTCATCATCTGCCAGGTGCTGCAATTGTCCTAACCCAAAGGTCACTACCGTTGTTCTTATAAGCAAGTTTAAAATGCGTTCCGCAAATCCAAAACCATGCTGCAACACCACTCCAAAGCTCTTGAAGTTAGTTAGTGTTGTAGGTAAAAGCTTGCGTTTTTAAATCGCCCTCGTTTTTTGCTTTTGTTTCTGCCCCGTTAGTCTTCATTTCCATGTTGTTCACCCATACCCTAGACTCTGTTTTAGAACTCGGGCCACGAAATGGAGAACACAGAGGAAAATATGTCTTAATCGCAGGATTTCTGAGGACTGGAAATCGTTCGGCTCGTAAAACGCGTGATATTTGTATTCATGCCTTTGGTGATTACTTTAAAATAAAGATTTCAATTATACTCACAATGTCGTCTCGTACCTTTTCATTTGGATATATATATATATATAAAGAATCTAACTCGACATGTTGACCATAGGGCCGGACGTATGTGTTTAGTATACGAGGTGTGTTCAAAAAGTATCGCGACTTTTGTGTTTTTTCAAAAATTATTCATTTATTCATGAATATCTATTTTGTCCCCTTCAAAGTAATCCCCATGAGATATTATACACTTGTGCCAACGGTTTTTCCAATCTTCGAAGCACTTCAAAAAAACATTTTTTTTATCTTGTTCAGCTCCTCCTTCGATGCCGTCTTTATCTCGTCAAGCGTAGCGTAACGTCGTCCTTTCATGGGCCTCTTCAGTTTAGGGAACAAGAAAAAGTCACAGGGGGCCAGATCTGGGGAATACGGTGGCTGCGGCATCATTAGTGTGTTGTTTTTGGCCAAAAACTCGCGCACAAGCAACGATGTGTGAGCAGGGGCGTTATCGTGGTGCAAAAGCCAATTTTTGTTCTTCCACAAATCCGGGCGTTTCTGGCGGATTGCTTCGCGCAAATTGCGCATAACTTGCAGGTAATATTCGTTATTGACCGTTCTACCCTGTGGCAAGAACTCATGATGCACCACGCCCCTGCAATCGAAGAAAACTGTCAGCAAGACTTTCACATTCGACCGAACTTGGCGCGCTTTTTTCGGTCTTGGTTCGTGCGGCAGCTTCCATTGAGATGATTGAGCTTTGGTTTCCACGTCATAACCATAAACCCACGATTCGTCACCAGTTATGACCCTCTGGAGCAAATTTGGGTCGTCGCGGACAGAGTCCAACATCTCATTAGCAATGTTCATGCGATGCTGTTTTTGGTCGCAATTGAGCAATTTTGGTACGAATTTCGCGGCGACCCGTCTCATGCCCAAATCATTGATAAAAATCGAATGGCACGAGCCAATCGATATGTTTAGGTCCTCAGCAACTTCTCTAACGGTGATTCGACGATTGGCCAATACCATTTTCTCCACTTCATTAATTTTTTCGTCTGTTGTTGAAGTGCTCGGGCGTCCGGCACGCTCTTCGTCGTTCACATCTTCTCGGCCTTCTGAGAACATTTTGTACCACCGATAAACGTTGCTTCGGTCCAAGGTAGCTTCTCCGTATGCCACAGTCAACATTCGGAATGCATCCGCGCACTTAATTTCGTTTTTCACACAAAATTTGATACAGGTTCTTTGATCCATTTTTTTGAATAGGTAAAAATCGAAGACGATCCAAAACACGTGCAAGCAAAGCAGCTGTCAACAATTAAGTGAACATTCAAAATGGCCGAGCTTGTCGGCATAAGTGAGAGACATGAGTACCAACATAACGCCACAAAAAATCGAAATTCGAATATACGTAACCCGTGAAAATTCAAAAGTCGCGATACTTTTTGAACACACCTTGTATAGCCGCAGAACGGCAGTTCACAATGAGCAAACACGGGGCAGAAACGGGGAGAAAGGGATATTTGTTTAGACAGAAAGTATCTGGACTAGGCTTCAGGAATATCTGCTTATTAAAATTGCCCTACAGGAATTGGCGCAAATCATTCGCCGCTAAGGGGTTCTAATTTCCCAAAAATATTCACTATAATTGGTGTTTACGGAAAATTAATGACCTGAAACAGGGAAGATAAGCGATCCACTGAAGGAAAAGGCCCAAAAATCAAGGTGGACAACATAACAAAAACGAACATATATATATATATATATATATGTTCCTTTGTGTTTTGTTATACACCTTGGTTACTTGCTTTTTCTCCTCCGGCAAATCGCCTAATGTCTCTGTGCCAGGTTGTCCATTTTTTGTAAGCACCTAGTTATGAAGAGTAGTAAGTATTTTTGGAAAATCTGAACAATTTAACGGTAGTCCGGAGGCGAACGATCTACGCCAATTGCTGTAGGGCAATTCCAATAAGCTGCAATTCCTGAAGTTTTGTCCAGTGACTTTCTGTCTTCGTTTTTTCTATATATATATATATATATCCTTGTTTCAATCACGTGGTTGGTCTATATGAACTACGGCTATACACTATACACACACGTCTGGCCTTGTCGTCAACATGTCGAGTCAGTAGCCTCACTGCATTATTCCCTCGCTTGCGGCCGCTTTCCGCGTGAGTCTGTCGATGACGCATCCAGTTTCTATACCCCATCATCGCTATGCCCAACCGCGTTTTGGACGGTGACATTGTTCGAAGCACGGGACCAAATCCTGCACACAGCTAGTCAACGGGGGACGGCCACCGTCATCGACTCGATATTGGACGCCCCGAAGTAGTACAGCGGAATTTTTATCTTAGGAAAACGGCGTTTCAGACTATTAAGGAATATTGTGTTTAAAGCAAACTGCGAAAAATTCTAACGCTGAAGACAATCGAACAGCTCCAATTATTCTCAATGCAGGCTCGATTCCGAATGTTTTAGAACTCGCTAAAGCTACCCCCCCTTCCCTTAAATCGACCACGGTGAATCCGGGTATGTTAGATAACTGTTTTTAAGCCAAATGTGTATATATATATATATATATATATATATATATATATATATATATATATATATATATATATAAAGAAGCCAGTGAAATGCATATGTATATCAAAATGCACTTTTAGATATACATATTAATATTATACACGTAATATTATACAATATTTTCATTTTACAAGACGTTACCTAGATACATACAACCGTCAGTTTACTTGTGTGTGCCGACAATTGGGCTGTTAGGGTTTCAAATTGGTGACTTTTTAATGCAATGTCTGCTCTGGACTGCAGTTCCCGAACAGGGCTTATTACAATAGAACTGCGGGCAATGTTACACCTTAATGAGGCTGACACGACGAAGAAATTTCCTCTGTACACTTTTCATTGCATTAATGTTTTTGTCTAAATAAGGCGTAGTCTCCCCATGTACCATGTAGTTATGGGCTTCCTACTGCACATTTCGACACTGATATAAGCATTTTGTTATCCACGCATGATTTAGAAACCGCCTCAATCGCACTCTGTAGTATCTGTCTTTCGTTAATCGGTGTTGGAAGATTGGTATAGTTTCAGATCATCAGCATAAAGCTCATACGCTATCGATTTGATCGAAATAAATGCTCACTAAATATATTGTTTACGTGAGCACAGAACTCTCTACAGGTAAGTTGCTAGCAATCCACGATATAGAGCAAGTTTGTTGACGTGGATTTCCCTTTAGTAAAACCATGTTAGTTCTTACCCAACAAGTCTCTGGATTAGAAAAAGAACGAAAATATTTTTGTCAGTGACAGTGCAACTAATAATCAAACTAGTAGCCAATTGGGTAACACTACTGAAAGTACTATTACAATTTTTATGATTATTTGCATGACTGACATTACTCTAGCTATTGCTATTGGTGTAACTTAATAACTGATTGAAATTATTATATATATTATTGTTAGTACATTGACTAGCAAAGTGATTTTTAGTATTACATGCAGTTGCGAATGTGTGGCCTCATCACGATGGCAATACAGCCGAGGGCGAGTGACCTCGTCTTTTTTGGGTGTAAGCCGTTGGTGATGCAGACGTTAACAAAAGTAGACTCCATAGTTTGTAAATCTAAAAGCGTAATATTCTTCCACTGTATTTTTAAAGCGTTAAAATCCCCAGAAAATCAAACTGGACTGTTTGTATCACAAATGAAGTCAAATAGGTCGCATACAGTTTTTATGCGTTTCTTGCGTTCAGAAAGGGCGACAGCTTCAATGACACTTCCTTGTTTTAATGCACAAACTTTCATCGAGTTTTTAATTAATATACAATTCCTCCCCCTGCCTAGGAGTCACGGCCACACCGGAATGCTGAGTACCTTTTCTCACACGACAATTCTCTATCGATTACATGTTTACCACCTACACTTAACATTTTACGCGTTTTTATGCGCAGGGAAGTGATGTCAACTGTTGGGTGGAGTCACTGAGGCGGCAATTTAGTCCAAAATGTATTAAAGCAGCGGGTAGTCTTGGAAGAGGGTGTGGAAACGGGGGGGGGGGGGGGGGGGGGGGCAGATGTGAAGGCGGGGAGAGCCGGTTGTGGAATAAGGGGCGGTGAAAGGAATTGAAAAGGAGCGATTCCTGATTGGTTGTGGAAGTTGTTTCTGCTGCTGTTGGCAACACGGGATCGGCTGTATGTTATATACGGCAATATAGCGACGCACGTTTGCAATCAACTTGCATAACGTGGAGCAGCCTTGCTCCACCATGTCAAGTACGTTCGTTGCTAAACGGGAGATGTTGGAGTCTCCGACCAGAAGAACGGACTTGACAGGTGGTGAGGCTGGGAGTCGACTGCAGTGCCATTGATGTGTGCCTGCACGAAGATATTTGTTTGTGTGCAAGCGGTGACAATGCGTACATCAGTTGGGATTCCGCTGCTTGTGGATAATACTGCTGTTGTGTTACTTTCAATCAGCGCGGGAGAAGCGGCGGCCGGCAACCCGCTGGTCTGGGTGTCTAATGTTGAAGCTGCTGCCGCGCTGTTCTCCACCACTGCAGCAACCAGTGAACCGATGTTTGGGTCGCTTGATATTATTGCTTTGGAATTGCGAAGGTTTATCTGAGGCTTTACAGCTAGCACCAGAGCGTTTGTTTGATGATGTGGACATTGTACTCTTGACGGAGACTTTCATGCGGAAGGAAGTGCATTTCGATGAGATGCGAGGTTTCCATCTGCTAGCAAGTCTTCCAGACGGAGGGCGGGGAAGACCAGTAGGTGGACTTTCAATCTATTTACGAGCAGGGTAACCCCGAATGCAATGTGTGTGTCGAGGTGAGTGTTGTATGACACTCACCTCAGGTAGTTTCAACCTCGCATTGTTCTACCTGCCACCTCATTACGATGATGTTGACGTTGCCGATGCGATCAGTGCTGGTCTAGCGGGACTGAACCTCCAGCTACCCACTCTGGTCGGCGGCGACTTCAACTGTCGTATTGATAGTGGCGCCACCGACAGGAAGGGCGATGTGCTTCTTAAGTTTCTAGAAAACAGAGGCCTGCATTGCGCAAATGAGCGTGATAAATTCACGTATGTTTGCCAAAGTGGAAGAAGCACTATCGACCTCCTGTTTCACAATCTTCAACATCCGACGGAATTTCAAGGATGCGAGGTACTTGATATTCCAGCACGGAAGCACCTGCCGGTGCTGGCGTCTCTGTGTGTGCCTGGCCAGGGACGCGCCCCACGTCGGCAGCCGATAACGTACTGGTCTAGGCAACTAGATTTGCGTGTGTTGACGCGCGAGTTAGAGCTGCTGAGATCAACTTCTGACATTGAACAAAGCAACCACGCTTTGGAGGCCACTGTCAAGGCGGCTGTAGTCAAGAAGAAGTACAGACAAAGACGGGCGCGGCCCTGGTTTACACAGGCCTGCTACTTAAAACGTCGGGAAGTCTTGGGGCTCCTGCGCCGAGCACGGACTCTACACCCCGACCCCCAGGTAGTTGCTGATCGTAGGGCGCTCTATGGCCGACATAGAGCAACCTACAAGAAACTGCTTGTGGAGAGTAAGCGCCGGTATGATGAGGAGGAGGAGTTTCGTTTGCTTGAGAGAGCAGAGCGCGAACCCCATGTCTACAATGTTCGCCGGCAAAACAGAAGCATGCACAGCATGACAAAGGAGCAGTTGCGGCAGCACTTCACTGCCCTTCTGCTCGATGCAAACGCCCCCGCGCCTAACCCAGTTATTGAGCAACCGCTCACTCTGGAGCAGCACGACATGAATTCGCCGTTTACGGTGGAGGAAGTTGTGCAGATCTTGCGCGGGTTACCCAAGAAAAAGAGTAGTGGTCCTGATGGGATCTATTACGAACATTGGGCTAAGTCGTCCGATGTTTTAGCGGAGGAGCTGTGTAAGCTGTTTAATCAGATACTCAGCGGGGGACACATACCCCAGGTTTGGCACGAGGCCAGGCTTACTCTGCTATTCAAGGGCAAAAACGGTGACAACGTGGACGATCCAAATCTCTATCGGGGTATCGCGTCGGAACGCACTCTCAAGAAAATCTTCGCCAAGTTGATTATCTCGAGGGCGCTTCCAACTGTGGAGAAGGCCTTACCTCCGGAGCAATTCGGATTCAGGAAAGGTCGAGGTACACAGGACGCGATCCATGTACTCCAGTCGGAAGTTGAACGGGTGCTGGCTGTGCCCGGGGGTCACTTGTACGCCGTCTTTATCGATTGTGTCAAGGCCTTCGACAAAGCTCCCCGTCACCTACTAGTCGATTCATTTCGACATGCTGGGGTGGGTGGTTCTTTCCTACGAGTGCTCTCCAGCTTCTTTGCTGAAGACCGCCTTGAAGTAAACGTAAGGGGCGAAGACATGAAGTTTCGCCGTGGAGGTCGATTGGCCGCAGCAGACGTAATACCCTGTTGTGGCCAACCGCTGGAGTTTGTCAACTCTTTCCCGTATCTGGGTCTGAGGCTACACTATACGGGAACGACCTTTACCCAGCACATCGCCGACAGGTGTCGAGCGGCTATTACCTCTATTCACACAGAGGTGAGAGACCCTCGACGACTGTCTTTGAGTGCGGCCGTGCGTCTTTATGAGCTTAAGATTGTGCCAATGTTGAGCTACAGCCTTGGCAGGGTGTGGGGCCATCTTTCAGCGGCAAATTTTGCGCAGCTAGAGAGATGTTTCACAATATATATGAAGCGGGTTTTTTGCTTACCGCGGACGGCAAGAAGCCGCTTCGTGTACCTGCTAGCGGGTTGCGGGCCGGCAGTGGAAACAATCAGAGTCAGGCTTAGGTCACCTATTACTGGACCACTTCAACAATTTTTGTTGGAGTGGCAGGAAAAAGTGACCGAGGCCTCGGCAGAGGTAGCGCAATTGGATGTGTACTTCGCCAGGGAGCTTTGGGATGGAATGGCATGCACTAGCCGGCACGTGTATACAAGATACATTGTGCATGGCTATCATCACTTGGTATGTTCGACTCAAGGATTTCACCAAGTTGACGATCAATGTCGTTGCCGGTTCTGCTCGCAGATATGCGCTAAATACCACGCAGCGAGCTGCCAGAAGCATCGGCGGTCTTTGCACTTTTTCGCCGGGTGGGACGGTCGCTGAAGTGTTTAAATTGTATAAAAGGAATGAATTGTATTGAAATTATGTACCATCTTGAAATGCAATGTTATTGCGAAATAAACCATATATATATATATATATATATAATTGCTGCTGCAGTATCAAGCGCCTGCGCGATCCTTCGTGCAACCGCCCGTCAATCGTTGGTCTGGTCGGCTGTTTGTGATGTTGCAGTTGCACTGGCCACAGTTGCCGTCATGCTTGATGCCATCTCGATTTGAAAGGAAGGGTCGAGGCCGGCGACGTTCGACTCACTGCGGGCTGAGATAATGTTCAATTTAGTGGCCATAATGTTTTCCGTTTTTAAAATCGCTTTCATGATGAAACACACAACGTTGTTCCGTTGCCAACGTTGGCCGACGTTAACACAATAGTGATTATTACAGGCGGACTGTTCCCCACAAGCTCAAATATACTAGTTTTCTTCACTTCTTTTTCAATTCTGCTTTTACAATGTATGCACACAAATGCATTACTGTTTTGGCCTGAGCTCCTGAACAAGCCACAACAGTATATACACGCAATAGCTGGTGTCACAAGACAAGTTGGCTGGGTAGATGTCGTTGAAAATGGTGACCGCCGTCTTGTTGAGCGGGGCCTAGCCGGTGGGTCAAAGTTGAAAATCATCTTTAAGGGGAGACGCGGCGTCTCAGGCAAAACAGCGAATCTTGATTGGTACTTTATTGTTAATCTTGATTGGTATAATATTTTTGTCACAAAAATGCTATGTTATCTATATGTACGCCAGACCATTTTTTTTATATAGTACAGTGTTATCCTTAAATTTGAATACGCGGCAGACCGCTCGAAGCCTCCCGATCGCTGAGCGGCTGGTTTCGCTATACTTCACCCGGATGAAAAAGACTTGTTCGAACTGCACAGCGACCTGGCTTCTTACGTTTCCGTTGCACGGCCATACACAGCTCCTTGATTTTCTGTTTTCTTATAAAAAAAAGTCTAAAGAAACCATGCTCTCGGTTGTACCCAGTGTTTTAAGTGGTATAAAAAGAGGTTCATCATGAGCTGACCGAACGAAAGCAAGAGAACTGTAAAACCACATGCAAAATTCTCGCACAAAAGGCACAAAGAAGTCACTTCTCCACCGGATCGTGTCCGGATATAAAACGTGGATCCTAAGCGTGAAACGTTTCGGCGAATCCCGGCACTCCAGTCCTATCGACTAGACGGCCAAATTTTGTTGTTGTGGGAGTACACATCATAATTTATTGTCATAGGCATACAATTATGGGGAATAAAAACAGTTTCTACGGGATCTCCGGAAGTCCTGCGGCTGACGGAAGAGACCCTTCCACGGCCGCGGCGTTGCCGCGTTGAACCTCGATCGATATGCGCTGCAACAGGTATTCGCTAGCTCGGGGGTCCTGAGTTGCAGCGATGCCTTTCCGGCCCAGTTCCTTAATAAACTTCATAGACTCCGGTCCGATCGGTCCAAAGGTCTCTATGGCAATCGGCTGAACTATAAATTGCGACGCTAGTTCCTGGTATTTCGTCACTTTTCGGTTCTCTGCAAGCCGGGCGCCTGCGCCCACCTCACGGCTCGTGTTTTGAACGTAGCTTTTGGCCAGCGTACATGACACTGTAACATTCCACACGAGAAGACGACCACGAGCCCAGGGGGTAAGAGTATTTCCGTCTAGCCTCAGCTGACTATTCTGACTAAGACCGACAGGCTCCTTCACTGCCGGAATGTGGGCCGAGTGAAGAGCACGGAAGATAACGTCGTTGATAGCGAAATGACGTGAGTGGCGCCCAGCGCTATAGCGACACGACAAGGCGTGTTCACCAGTGGCACTTACCGGTGCTCTGCATAGACTGCATGGGTGGGGTGCGCAAACGACCTCCCCAAGCCGTAAGCCGGAAACGATGCGGAGTGTGTTGTTGTCCAGCATCGTTCCCAGCTGCGGCGAGGGGAGGGCTTGAAGCCACTTGCCACTGGTTTGATCAAAGCACGCTTTTAAAAGGGCCCTCCCTGAGGTGTCGGGAACCTGATTTTCTAGGTCGCGTTGGAGCCGAGATACCACGATTCGATCCAGAGATCCTTGTGTTATGTGCTCCGGCACTGAATCCCACTGGTCGCGAAAGTTAGCGAGTGCTGCCTGCGTTAAGACGGCAATACAGCTTTCAGTCGAAAGGGTCCCGATGGCGACGACAAGCTTCTTAACTTTGGACAACGAGCCCAGGTAGCAGGATAGGGCAATATCGACCGACCTGCGTACACCTAGGCCGCCAGCACTAACGGGAAGTGCAGCTTGAGTCCAAGACCGATCTGTTAAATCAACGTTTAGCAGGGATTGTAAGGTATCCCGGAGTATCTCATCAAAGCACTGTAGTAGGTTGCGTCTTCTGAACGCTGGCGAACATCGAAGTTGGTACATTAAGCGAGGCGTTGAGAGACTGTGTCTTAATAGATATAATGCTGGGTGCGCGTCTAGGGCTTTAAGTCGTCGGCACCATCGGTTAGTGTCTGCGAGCTTTTTCCTGAGGGCACCCTCTACCGCTGCTTCCGTGAGTGGCGCACCCAGTAGTTCTAAACTGTCGTCGGTTACCTCTCTGAAGTTTGGAAGCTGCTTCTTTACGAACGCTGAAGACTTCGTGCGCGTATCTTGAGAAAGCCAGAATACCTCACACTTATCGTCGTTTAAGCGTAAGCCTGATTCAGCCTCAAATGCTCTGACTCTTTTGATATCCTCAATAACCGTCAAGCTGTCGCCGGCTAAGGTGGCGTCGTCGAGATACCACGGCCGCAACTCCGACACTAGTCTGGCCTGGAGATCGAGATTCCAATGCAGAAAAGTGCTGGACCGCAAGGGCCCCCCTGCTGCACGCCACAACATGATTGTATGGTTTCTGCCTGCCAGAGGAGATTTGTGGGAAATCGGTACCTCTGATAAACGGCTGGAAGAAGCCCCGGTACTTTGGACTTCACAGCGTTCAGCAGATGGTCGCGACGCATTGAGTTAAATGCGTTTTGAAAGTCAAGTTTAACTATAACCCCCTCCTGGCCACAGCGGGTCTCGAGGAAACCCCTTGTAGCGTCTACCGCTGCTTCTGCTCCACCCTTAATCCCGCAGCCAAGCTGCATCGGAGCCACGAGCTCCAAAATACTTGGCAAGAATTTCTTGATCAGGAAGTCAAGTTTAACTAAAACCCCCTCCTAGTCAAATCGTTTCGGAAAAAAAAACAATACTCTGTGTTTGGTGGGGCCAAAGAGGCGTGATCTACTATGAGCTGCTGGAACCCGGTCAAGCCGTTACTGTGGCTCGTTACCAACAGTAAATTATCGATTTGAGCCAAGTGCTGCTCTAAGAACGACCAGAATAGCGACAAAAACAACATAAGACAGTTCTGCTCTAAAGACACTTCGCTTGCGAAAGTACCTATCTTTAACAATACATCTACATGTGTATTGTAGTTATATATATCAAGATATCTGTGGACTATATCTTAATAATTGACTTATATTTATTCAAGCATAAACCAGCAAAATTTTGCAGCAAATTGCATCGTTGGTTTGGCGACAAGTAGTGCGGACGTGTGTGCACGAAGCTCCGAGGTATTATGCTTCCCGTGTGAGTGCAGGAAGGTAAACCCAGAGAGTGAGATACCATAATGGTGCGTGAAACTCAGTTAGATCATTTTAGCGTTCTGTGCGTGGTGTACTATACGTGCGACGGAGTGGCGAAGAACTAGGCCACTCCGAGGTTCAAACGGGACCTCTTCAGCAGAGGGAAGCGGAAAAGAAACCACTCACGTAACGGTCAGGAGGCACTGAGCAATCCGCTTCGCATTTAAATTTGAATTCTAACCACTTTTCAACTGAAGAAGGTTAACATACTACTAAAGAAATGCAGGAGTATTGCATTGCACTATATTAAAACTGTACTACACAGTCTACATATTTGGAGAGAATGCATGCATATGTAACGACAAATATTAAGGCTACAAAAAAGTCTTTTTGGTTTTGGCGCTTTAAAGAAAACACATATATTGGAGACACGGGAGATCTTATTTATTGATTTATATATTCTCCGCCGGAAGATACAACCTCTGCTCAACGACTTACAAGGTTTTCGATTCCTAAATAATCTTTCAAATTTTCAAAACAATCCAAAATATTCTTCCAGTCCAGAACGCACGTGATCGATAGAAGTGAATTTTTTACCACTTAAATTTTTTTGCATCGATCTATATAGTGTATTGTATATAGCACGTTCCGTATAGCAATATTGCCACACAATTCCTATAGGTAGCGTGTTATACATAGCGGTATTGTACTTATCGGTTGTCAGTGTGTAGATATAAATATGGTTGTATCTGCGTGTATATATTTACAGCAGCACAATAGTGTAGCAGCGTAATAAAAACAGTACATGTATATGGCCAACATAAAGAAATAAATTGTTTGTGGAAAATAAACGCCAATATAATGAAGAAGAGGAGTTTCTTGAGGAAGTGTGAACCCCATATCTACATTATTCGCAGCC
Source organism: Dermanyssus gallinae (assembly GCA_003439945.1). Lineage (NCBI taxonomy): Eukaryota > Metazoa > Arthropoda > Arachnida > Mesostigmata > Dermanyssidae > Dermanyssus > Dermanyssus gallinae. Next base: position 1,010,796 of record QVRM01002192.1, read on the forward strand.
TGAACAAACGCATGCCCAGCACAACAAGGAAGCAGTTGTGGCAGCACTTTGTTGCCCTTCTGCTCGATGCAAACGCCCCCGCGTCTAACCCAGTTATTGAGAAACCGCTCACTCTGGAGCAGAACCACATGAAATCTCCGTTTACGATGGAAGAAGTAGCGCAGATCTTGCGCGGGCTACCCAAGAAGAATAGTAGTGGTCTTGATGAGATCTGCTGCGAACATTGGGCTGAGTCGTCCGATGTTTTAGCAGGGGAGCTGTGTAATCAACCAGATACTCAGCGGGAGTGGCACATGCCCCAGGTTTGGCACAACGCTAGGCTTACTCTTCTAGTCAAAGACAAAAACTTTGATAACGTGGACGATCCAAATCTCTACCGGGGTATCGCGTCGGAACGCACTCTCAAGAATTTTTTTGCTAAGTTGATTATCTCGAGGGTGTTTCCAACTGTGGAAAAGGCCCTACCTCCGGAGCACTTCGGATTCAAGAAGGGTTGAGGTACACAGGACGCGACCCATGTGCTCCAGTGGGAAGTTGAGCTGGTGTTGTCTGTGCATGGGGGTCATTTGTACGCCATCTTTATCGATTGTGTCAAGGCCTTCGACAAAGCTCCCCGTCACTTACTAGTCGATTTATTTCAACATGTCGGGGTGGGTGGTTCCTTCCTGCGAGTGCTCCACAGCTTCTTTGCTGAAGATCGCCTTGAAATAAACATAAGTGGCAAGGACACCTTGCCGCTGAGTCAAAACGTAGGGACCCCTCATTGCAGACCTAACCCGCTATGTGCCATAACAGAGTCTAGACACGCCGTCGTCGTTGTATATGCGGATGACATAGCAGTAGCCCACCGGGGGCGCGGTGCCATTCGTTGAATTGTTGACGACGTAGAAAGTTACTTTCACAGTAAGGTTCTGCAAATAAATTCGCGGAAGACGAAAGCTATTAAGTTTTGCCGCGGGGCCGATTGACTGCAGCAGAGGTTGTGGCCTGTTGTGGCCAACCGGTTGTAGTTTGTCAACCTTCACCCGTATTTGGGTCTAAGACTACACTATACGAGAGCGACCTTTACACAACACATCGGCGAAAGGTGTCGGACGGCTATTGCTTATATTCACACAGAGATGAGAGACCCTCGGAAAAGATCTCTCGTAGTAGGTAGTTGATAAGCTAAAGAACGTTTCCTTATAATAGAAGACCGCAGCTCTACCAGCAACCTAGCGATGCCACGAAACGTTTCTAGTGACGCTGAGCAGGACCTAAACAGGGTAGTTTGCCCTGTGTGTAACAACATATATACAAGAAGAGGACTTTCTAGGCACATGTCCGCCAGACACCCCGGCGTCGGGGGCATACAAGTAGCGCCAACCACTGGCACTTTGGCCACCTCGGAGGAACTGGTCGGACAGATCAGAATACCATGCGACATGCAAGGCTAGTCCGGGTGTTGCCCAAGGCTGTCAGGGCGTCCGTCGCAGACGAGCTCACGAAAGTTTTATTGAAGGTCGCCTTAAACAACGACATTGAGACATGGCACTCACTGTTTTCTTTTGCGCCGGTGGTGCTTGCCCTTCCGCAAATCCGAAACGACACGCGCTCCCTCACAGTGATTATCAAAAAGAACCTTCGCGATTTTTCGCAGGGTTTAAGGATTGATAACATCGTACACCATGAAACTAGGACGACTACCAGGAGGGACCCCGAAGATGAGATCTGTAGACGCGCCATAGTCAAGCTCTCCGAAGGGGACGTCACTGGCGCCGCCAGGCTCATTGGCTCTACGGATACATTTACATATATTTCAGTCCGAAAGCCTTGAACCTCTTCGAGACAAACATCCGCAAGCCCCCTCGGACCTTTGCTTGCCATCTCGTCCCCCGACTACCGCTGTCAACAAAGCGGAAATATTATCGGCAATTGGTCACCATCAGCTGGGTTTTGCAACTACTGGCGGTACGGAGATCGGAATTCACACCTCTCGTGCATTTATAAACTCCCGCAGTGGCCCGACTGTTTTGGTGAAGCTGGATTTTAGGAATGCGTCAGAAGAGACCATTTGCTAAACGCGGTGAAATGCTACGCCCCGCAAATATTTCACCAGGTACATGCGGCTTATGCTCAACCGTCACACTTGGTTTTGCCACACGCGACTATATCTTCGCAGTCAGGCCTCCAACAAAAAGACCCAATAGGTCCAACGCTGTTCTGCCTGTGCGTAAAGGACTTGATCGACTCCCTACAATGTCCTCTAAATGCCTGGTACCTAGACGATGATGTGCTTGGGGGTGACCTAGCGGTAGTCGGTGATATCCACAGAGTCCTGGATTTCAAGAGAATGAGTGATCTATCCCTAAAGCCTGGGAAATGCGAGGTCTACATCACGGGCCCCGAGGATATGATCTCGCCGGATATATTGGAGCTATGTCATCTCCTTCCCGGTTGCAAGGTAGTCCAGAAGAATGACATTGAGCTCCTCGGAGTTCCTATCTGCCAAGAGGGGCTACCTGGGACTCTAGACGCGTGGAGGGAAAAGCTTGAAGTAGCCGCCAGCCGTCTTCCATCGCTGGGATCTCATCGCGAAATATACCTACTGAGATCGTGCTTTTCGGCGGCCCGGATAACTCACTTACTTAGAGGGGCTAATTGTTTTGACTTGACCGAGAACCTTCGAGCTTTTAACGAGTGGACCTTGAAGACACTGGAACTGCTCCTGAACGTACGCCTCTCACCCGATGCAGGCTTGCAGGCTCTGCTTCCCATATCCTTAGGTGGACTGGGAATGCCAGACGCAGTAGCGTTGGCTAGGCCTGCCATCGTCTCATCCATGTCTCAGGCATTGGAAAAGACCAAACGGTTACTGGACGATACAGGTCAAAGTGTATACGATCACACTTTGGCAGGCTTACTTGAGAGATTAGCCTCTCTGTGCGGTGCCATACGCACTGACACCTTTTCCCAGAAAGGCTGGTCGACCCCACTGCAGGAGAAGACGTTTGCGCATCTCCTTGAGCAAGCCCCCACTACGACTGACAAGGCCAGGCTACGGGCGGTCTCCTTAAAAAGTGCTCAGTTAGGCACTCTATTAGATGACGAGACTGTTCGGATTAGTGCGGGGCTACGCCTGGGGACAGCTCTCGTAATTTCCCACCAGTGTAGATGCGGCGGTCAAGTGGGGCCACAGGCACACCATGGTCTCTCTTGTGCCTTAAGCTCAGGTCGTCGAGCCCGACACGCCGCACTTAACGAGACATTTAGCCGAGCTTTGAGGTCGGCCGGCTTTCCTTGCATTCTCGAGCCTCCTGGCCTCTGCAGAAATGATGGAAAGCGACCGGACGGGCTGACACTAACGTCCTTCGAGATGGGTCGCTTGCTGGTATGGTATGCAACCGTTACTGACTCATTAGCCCCCTCAATGGTCAGTGCGGGAGCGGAACATGCTGGACACGCGTCTATGTTGGCGGAAGCGAATAAGTGCAGAAAGTATGCTAGTATCACTTACCCCCACGACTTTCGTCCACTGGCATTCGAGACATTAGGGGGACCTGGCCTGAAGACGCATAAACGTATTCAACGTGTCGGCAAGAGCGGGGTAACGCCGCTTTTGTGCGTGGAACTCTGCTAGACTGGACACGCCCGAACCTGGAGGATATGTGACGTTTTTACTTGATTTATCCGGTGTACACGTTCATAAGGAGACAATTGTTGCCTCTTGCATATAAGCAAATAAAACTGTAACACTATGAGCAAATTGTAAAAAATGTAGACGACTGTATTGTAATTATGTACCATCTTGAAATGCAAAGTTTGTTAAACAATATATATATATATATATATAAGCAAAAGCACAAAACGAATAAAAAAAGCGATTAAAAAGAAATTGGTCCTTTTAAGGATTCAGGCTGCGTCTCTAAGCCACCCGGCCCGGCATGTCTGCCGCAACGCCAGACTCAATGAAAGATATCGGCAGCAATGGCGATTTCGCCAAACGACCTTACAGAGGGCGTGACCGAGCCGCAGCCAGCCAAAGTAGCAAAGAAAACGCAAGCCCAAGAGGGCCTGCAGGATAGTGCGGGGGTCTGGGTGAACTTCTGGATGTGGTCAAGTGGCTCACTGCACAAAAGGAAAACATGCCACTACTCCAATAGACATTAAGGCTGTGATCACTCGCCTCGATAAATGCACGTGGGAGCCGCAAATACGACACACCTAGCGAAGCAGAATATGCGAATTCTCTCAGGCAACTCAAGGAACCCAACGCCAATCAGAAGGGAGATGTGCAAAGAATTACAATGCTGGCTAATATATGGGAGGCAAAGGCAGACGGTCTGGCCAAACAAAACCTAAAGTTACAGACTCGCCCAGAAAAAAATCGCGCGAAAACCCTATTTGTAATATTTGCCAGAAAAACCTAGAGAAAGAACAGCAAGATTTAAAAGAGGCAAAGCTCACTGAGGAACAGTTGAGAGCGTTGCCGTTGCTCGAGGCGCTACGAAACTCATTTGACAAGACTGGCCAGAGGCTGCATTCAAAACCGTCCGCTTTTCAAAGGACAACATCGCAGGGCCGCGAGAAATGCGAGCAATACTCATTACAAGAGGGTCAAAGAACAGCACCGCCTTTGAAAACCTCGCCACGCAGTTCCCGCTTGCTGAATCGGCTTCCACCCTTCGCGCGGGAAGAGCGGCAGTTCTAACAAACATTGAACAACTAGAGCTAGTTGACACCGCAATGGAAGCAGGCGAGGACAACCCGACGTTTCCTAGTAGAAAAACGCGCACTCTGGTGATCGGAGTAACCGGGCTAAAGGTCTCTCTACAGGGGTTCCTGAGAATACTCTGCAAGACCCTCAAGAGAGGCTAGGAAACAACGAACCCAGAACCAGTGGCCATCTACATATTCCAAAAGTTGATTGGGACATCGATTTAAAGAGCCATTGAGGCCCGCTGCAGACAGATAAGCTGTTGGGCAGACATCACAAACGAGGGGCAGCGAAGGCTTCAGCCAGATGGCGGTACCACTGATCCTCGGAACGCGCAGATAAAAATGTGAAACGCTCGCGCGGTAGACGGCACCGACAAGCAACTCGTTTCACAAATTTATTCTGCGCGCTCTGTAAAAAGTCGACATCTCTTTTATAGAATGGCACCTATACGTGGGAGCGATAAGTCCACCATGGTACTACTAACGTTTGATGCAGCTTTATGTACACATTATAATCCTGTATATTAAAAGACCGCATTATGGGAGTGCACACTCGATAACCTTGGCCGTGTGAGGTCTAAACTTCATTTGGCAATGAAAAATTTACTCAAGGTCTTCGTAGAGTGAGACTTAAGAAATAGGTTGATCATTTAGCATATGCTGAACACTAACTGGCATTGTCTTAGGGACGGCAGACCTAGAAGTAGATAACTGCATGCGGTCTTCCCCTGCCCATAAGCATTCATCTCTCTCTTTAGAATCGCTGCGTATGTGTAACGCCAATATAATTAAGCATGGCCACGAGATCCTATACAAATATAGTGTACATTAGGGGACCTAAGCATAAGCCCTGCGAAACACCGGATACACGCCTGCGGACGGCGGAATAGCTATCCTCAACTTTTACGACAAATGTTCGGTTTTTCAGGTATCCTCTACACCAGTTTATAATTCTGGGGCCGATATTTAGCGCTGGCATTTTTGTCAGAAGCAGAAGATGGTCAACACAATGCACGTAAAAAATCAAATTAACATCATATAGAGATATGTTGTGGTGACGGGCCAACGTCCAATCATGAGCTACTTCCAGTAACTGGGTACCCGTTAACTAATGGTTTGTGAAACCATGTCGTGATGAGTCCAACGGGTCTTTTGAATCAAGAAATGTATATAGCTCACCCACCATTTTTTGTCCATTATCAGATAAGAGGTTGAACACTAAACAACCGGTGTGTAATTTTGTGGCGCTGCACAAGAACCTCTTTTTGTACGTCGGGGTGATGATGGATTGCCGAAAGAAACTTGGTACTTCACCGTCTTTACAGAGACAAATAAATATGAGTGATAATGGTTCAGCCAAGCTGTCAAGGAGTTCTTTGAATACAATTTGGAGAAGATTGTCGGGAGTCCGCGAGCACTTTCTCTTAAAGTTTCTTAGGTGCACTCTTACCTTCTCCTTGTTAAGAATAATATAATTCATGAGAACGGTCGGGATCTGAAGAAAGGTGTTGGGAGCCCGGACGGCTGAATATATTCGCTCTCAAAATAGTCTTGCATAGCTCGGCTGAGGCCAATTGAGTGGATAAGTGCGACTGTGCACGAGAAAATGGCGCTAGACTATGTAAGCGCCTATATGCGTCCTCTATGAACGTTTGCGGGCTAGATGATTTAAGCTTTCTTAACGGAGTAAACATCTCCATGAGAAATGTAATGGCACTTATAGATGACGTGCATTGTGATTTAATAGAGTCACAATGGGATGAAAGCGAACGCCAATTGGTGACAAGAGTTGGCAAGAGGCATCTTGGTTCAAACAGAATTATTTATTCTTGCATCGGATCGCGACAATCCCAAGCCCCCCAAAATCATATTTAGATCAAGTTAGATCCTGGCGCAGCACCGTCATGGACTATGAGGCCGAATAGCTTTGGAAAAAAGACAATGCTGTATGTTTGGTGGGATTAAAAAGGTGTTGTTTATTATAAGCTGGTGAAACTGTCGATGCTGTTCGCCACGGTCAACAAATAATCGATTTGAACCAAGCATTGTGCAAATAACGACCAGAATACTAACGTGGCACAACAAATTGATTTTGCTCTACGACAACGTGTCGACACACAAAGTTGAGTCGAGACAAATACAAAGCATTTTCACTGGGAAACTCTTTTTCGCGTGTGATTTAAACCCCCTCTTAGCATCGCTAATTCACGCTCTAGCAATGCAAACATGTTCTTTGTACGAAACCGTCAAAAAATTAGTAGGTAATTGGTTTGCCTCGAAAGATGCGGAATTCTACTGGCGGAAAATCCACAAATTGCCCGAAAGATGGGCACATTGTATGCGAGAGCCGTTACTTTGAATAAAGTATCTTGACTCAGTATAGAATAAGAAACGTTTGTTGATCAAATTCAATATCATGTGCATAGCCTTAGTGTACACTTAATCGGATCAAATTTTTAGCCAACCCACAAAAGACAACAATATTCTGGACTTGCTCATCACATATGAGAGGGAGTCACGGAGCCACCAGTCGTGGCTCCCTCAGTGCTACTGTTTAGAGGCTTTCTGTTTTTGATTTTGATTTCATCTTTCTACCCCTTAGATTCTGATGACGAGTTTTACTCTTGGAACGCTGGTTATAGGTCGATCTGTACAAATCTTGCAAGCGTAAAGTGAACAGCATTCTCTGTAAGATGCGTTGACATTGAAGAGATGTGTAATATCCTTAAAGATACAACTAAAAGCATCGCAGTATAACGTAAGAAGGCCTCGGCAAAGTTGAGGATTTCCGAAGGGTCAAATTTAACTCCTAACGATGCTAAATAATTTCAGCGCTACGCGAGTAAGCGACTCCGATATCCTGAAGAAAATTCTGCTGCTAAAAGTCGATAATATGCTCACTGGCAAAAACCAAAATAAAGAGGCGGCACTCTCCAAATTGTCCTCTTCTGTAAATATATATATATATATATATATACCCTCGGATGATCAGCCGCCGTCACCGACAAATCGTGTGCAGAAAGACGTCATAAAAAAAACTATTTCTTTATGTTCAATTTTTTCATTTAAATCGAAGACACAACGAAAAATATCAGGAGACTCAAGTACATGTGCAGTTCTGCATCAGATGGTATACTACCATTTTTTCTATAGAATTACTTGTAGTGTTTTTGCTAAACCATTGTTTTCTAGAGATCGCATTATAATGGGCAAGCGCCTTTGTTATTTCGGAGATCAATTATAACGCCTTTATTTAAAAAGTGCTGAGAGTTCAGTGGATAACTACCGGCCGATGACTCCACAAAACACAACTTGTATCTATGATCCACGATTGGAGCCTACACATCAAATTCATACAACATTTTAGATTTCAAAAAGATATTTAACAAGGTAAATCATACATTGATGTTACAAAAATTAGGTTGCATTACACATTAATGGGTGTCAGCATAACTTACCGGGCAAATATCCATATCGGTAACGTAGAAAGTGATTACCTCTCTCGCACCTCATAGGTTACACTCGGCATTGTTCTTCTGTTCTTCATAAATCTCTTCTTTGCGGACAATTTAAACATTTATCAGCAGTCAACCACCTCAGTAAGTAATGTTTAACTAGCAATTCAAAACGTTGAATGCTGGTGTTGTGAAACTAGGATGCAAATATCTGTGCCGTGAGGTCATCAGATGGCTGTTCCCCACTGTATACACGCAACACCAATAGTTAAAACTTTTTGTGATCTTCGTGGGACTGTGATGACCCTATCCTTGATTTGTTTGAACATATTACTCATCATTTCTGTTTCGCAATTGTGCGATACCGCATTTAGATGTATCACTAAAAAAGCTTTGTATTTATATGTAAATTTGTACAAGAAGGTAGCCTTACCCAAATGCCTTAACTGTGGTCAGGTTTGGGCTCCTTATATGGTAAACTATATAAATGCCATTGGGATTTTTGTTTTATAACTTAATCAAACAAATGTCACAAAGATGGAGTATTCGTCATGAAACGTATTTCTTGTGCCAATACAAAGTTCACAGAAACGAGGTCGTTGTATACAAAATGTTGATGTCTTGGAATTTACCAGACCGTTTAATTATTTAGTTAATACACTACAAGGAAACGTTAGATGACTGGAGATTGCGCGCTCGGTAAGTATAAGCAACATATTCGCGTAGAGAGAATCACGATGTCTGCGGAGTCGGCAGACTTGATGTATGGTAAAGTTATATCCAGATAAAAATAGTTTGAAAAAATATTGCATTACTTTTTATTTATTGACCCACTTGACGCACTAGAGCACTCTATTTTCAGCACTGGCGTGTTCATTTGCCCGTTATGACTCGCGAAAGCCCAAAGAGACGCGTCCGCACTAAAAGGAAAAGGATATCGATCGTCCACCTCGGCAAATAAGAACACCCTACAATCTTTGGAATGATAGCAGTTTCCAACGACGAGTCAGTGTTTCCGAGCCCCAGCAATAAGTGGCCGTGCCGAGTACGTCTAAAAGTTCCTTGAGAATCGATATTGAAATCATTCATCTCATCAGGCGACGTGACACAAAGACTGCATCGTTCGTGGTAGCAATTGGCGAGTCAAAACTCAAGGATAACATCACGACTTACAGACGAGTGAGTTGATAACAAATCACACCGACCGCGTTTGCAGCAGAATAAATAATACAAGCAAGTTTTTCGCCGCTGCAGGGTCTCCTCACTTATCGCTCGTATATGTTCACATATTTTGTGTGAAATAGTAGTAGACAAGTCAAATATTTTACAACGTAATTTGCTGCATACTCCAGCACACCGGCTCACTCCTTACTCATTCTAACAAAAACGTTACTACAGGTTTATTCCCGAACAAAAAATAAATGGGAGTTCACCAAACGTGTTTCATTAACCTGAATACACCTGTATTTATAGAAAATGTAAGCACGCACCATTCAGCAGTGCCAAGCTGTCTCATCGCTGAAAGGTCAAGATTTTAAATTGTGTGTTCATTGTGATTCAACTGCGAAAACTATGTAACGAAACTATGCTACCATACCGAGTTTATTGCACTATACCGTAAAAATAAAAAATTACATTACGGATTTATAGTAAGATCACCAATCTAGTCAAATTTGCTCAGGTCGCTACTCGTTTCACTTTCATGACAGTGAGCTCATGTGCTCTATAAAGAAACTGCATGGCCGAGTAACTAAATCATGCATGCTTCTGAAGCTGTGCAACACAGATGCTCAATTGCGTTTAAGACAAGCGACCTAATTAACTTAATGGTACGGTTTGTGTCACGTCGTTTCTACTGTAGTAGCCTTAATAAACATGTAGTTTGTGGAATTTCTATTTTTTTTCTGCATAAGATAATGCAAATTTTGTTTTGCCAGTACAAAACGAAGTATTTACCAGTGTTAACACGAAGTATTTGTCAGTACACCATAGAAAAGCTTGCACTTCTAAAATTAGTCTTATCCCTCTTAATTTCTTCTATCCAAATGAAGTCAATCAGATTCTCAAATGCAATTATAATGTATTTATTTCTTCGCGCACATTTCAACAAGAAACTTGATTTCTGGACATCTGATAGCGCATACAATTGACTCAATGAAAAATATATTTGACATAGAATGTACTTACTAGACCGATCGTATTTATATATACACATATATCATTGCGCATCTTAAGTTGGTGGGTGCAATTGTGGGTACACTTGCTGTACACATTAACCGTATGCGTGCATACATACACACATACAGGCATGCATACGTGCTCAATATGCGCACAAAAAAACATGAAGTATTCTATCGAAAAGCTAATCTTACACACAACACTTTACAATATAACTCCGTGCCGCGTGCGGGTGAGAAATAGATGCGACCGTCAACACATTAGGTGTTTTGCACAAGAACTGACGTACAAAACAGCTCTCACGTACACCTATCATGACTCTGCTTCGCAGTCTCTTAATAGAAGGCGTTGCACGTATCCGTTGATGTGCGCACCGTTTAGGAAAATTGTTGTTTTCCTCATATACTTAGCTTAGGGCCTATGAGAACGCACTGCTGGTAATATGCTCGAAGTTATTTGCTGTGCCGGTGGTCGACACACAGGACATCACCTTCTGTGATTGTAATTAGGAGAAGAACACGCCGAACTGTCGTACTATACACACACGCCTCATTTTTTCATCCAACGTATCCATTTAGAGTTGCTAAAGAGCAGCTCGGTATCACAACGACCAGTTCGTCGGCATCTTCGTTAGCGGCGGCAGATGTCGCAGAAAATAAAGTAATCCTAATCGAAATCTTATTTCCACTTCGGTCAGGCATCCGCGACCTCACAACTAACCTGTTATGTAAAGTTTTCTCTCATCTTCTCAATTCCGAAAAACACGAAATGTGTATAAAACTAGACGCAGGAATAAAAACAAAGCCTCCAATTATACTACCGATTAGTTGTATTGCCCATCGAGTTGGTTCGGCAAGTCCACAGGGATCTACGCAACGAGGGCTAACTCACTCTAGCTAGTAGAGAACACGACGCTTCGACTGCGACGCATGGCACATGACCACACGAAGCAGCACAGGAGCGCGCATGAAGGTTCCCAGTCAGATCCGGGTGTCTCGTAGATACTTGCATGATTGACATGCATAGCAACGAAATGGTCACAGCCCCCTGGCATGCCACAAGGCGCGCAGTGACCGTTGACACCCAGAGACCATGCGTAGCCTCTAGTGATCTCTCAGCCAGCTTCGACGTCTACATCGTGTTGATCTAGAAAAGGTCTTTCTTATTTGAATCCTACGGTTTGATTTAACTTGAGTATTTCACTTATAAATTGAACCATACATTCATCCACACACACTTGCACACTGAGAGCAGGCGCGCAACAACGACGTCTGAAAGTCAGCGAATCCATCACAATACACGATATCGAAAGGTTCGAAGCACTGTCGTAGACCTTCCGGACATATATAGTGCTGCTGCTAAATGATCCTCATCAGGGAAGACATCGTAGTACCCACAATTATCGTTGTAATTCCGACAAGGTACTGCAATTGAATGTTCACAGTTCTATCTTTGTCTAAGTGTTTGGCGCTGCTCTAGCAGATTATTATAGACCTAAAGTCTCCTCCAATAAACGCTAATCAGCACCGTAAATGGCTGTCCCTATATATATATATATATATATATATATATATATATATAGTCACATCCACGCATATATACACGCATACTATGTATATATGTAGATACATATAGGCATATGCACATATGCATATACATAGGTACATAAGTATTATGTACACATAATATATACAATATAGTATACTAAATGGAGGCAATCACTCTATTTGGAGGAACTCTTGAATTTTGCTAGCCACTTTGCAGGAACGCAAAGCGCCGTTACTGATTGAATCATCCCCTTTATAAAGTAGAGTTGGCCCTGAAATTGAACTGTCTTGTCGGGAGCTTCTGAGCAAAGCAAGATTTGAGCGGCAGCAGCCCCAGTGGGATATCGTTATAAGTTTGTCTTAACCACAAGCACGGTCATTTTTCGCAGTTGTTCCTCTTTATGTTCCTGCTGCAGTTGATGTTGCTGCTGCCGCTGGTTTTCTTGCTTTGGTTGTTGATCGACGTACGTATTATGATGGTCACTAATTAACAAGTGATGACTACAACGACCTTCTGATGGGTCCATCAGACCGGATTCTGCATGTTCTATATCATGCTGTTGCTGCTGTTGCGTCGACAGCAACTGCTGTGGCAAAACCTGCTGTGTAGTATGATTGCCAGTGCAATATTTGTTGCTGTTGTTGCTGTTACTTCTGCGGCTGTTGTTGTTGTTGTTGCTGCTGCCGCTGTTGTTGTTATTGTTGTTAACAGCATGCTGCTGCTGTGGCCGTGAGATGGATCCGTTGTGGTTGAGACTATTGGCAGCGACGGCGTACGCTGCTGCTGTTTCTGTTACAGCTGCGGTCGCCGTCGTCACCGTTGTTGCTGTTTCTGCTGCTGTTGCTCCTGTTGTTGCTGTTTTCGTCGATGGGGAAGCGTTGCGTTGGCTGGGCAAGGCCGAGATAGTGGGAGCTAGAGAGCGGCCGCCTTCGAGCGCAGCCTTCGCTGCCGCCGCTAGATCGGTCGCTCTCGGCCGCCCACCTAGGTAGATGGTCCGCGTGCCGGCAGCTACCGTACACTCGGTTGGTTGGCTTTCGCAGCCTAGGCCGCCGCCTCGTAGCGGCGTAGTCAGCGGCGATCGGGGAAAGCAGGAAATGGAGTGGTTCAAGTTATAGTGGGCGATGTGGCCACCACCGCCGCCCCCGCCGCGTCGTCGGTTGCAGCTGGGACTGCGCACGTGCCGAAAACTCGTGCGCGGCCGACAGCGGAACATCCGGTAGAGCGCCTCGCTCACCTCGGGCATCCGGGCGGCGTAGATGAACGGATCGACAAGCGACTTGAGTACGATGAGCGCATTGACCACAATGCCGGCCGAGATGCGCGTTCGAAGCGATAGCTGGGTGACGGGAAATGGACAGCTGTCGGTGCAGGTGAACACGTAGAAGCAGACGGCGGGCATCCAGCCCGCCAGGTACGTGCCGATGATTAGCAGCGTTGTGTACACCGCCTTGACATTCTGCAGTCGACGGCTGGCCTGGGTGCAGGTCGACGACGTGAGACTCGTCGTGACCGACGTGTTTGATGACGTCTTCTTGCAGACGACGTGCCGGCCTGTCGACGCGCCCGACGTCTCCGTGATCGTCGAGCCCGTAGACGTTTGGCCGTACAGCCCGATCTTGTGTCTCCGAATGATGAAGAAGATCTGAATGTAGAAGAACATCATCATGACGAGCGGGATCGTGAACAGCATGCCAAGCAATACCGAGAAGCGCGACTGGCGCATGAACGCGATGCCGGTACAATTGGTCGACTGAAAGCCCTGCCCAGGCACGCTTGAGAAGTAGGTGAAGAACAGCACGAGAGGCACCACCCACAACACCACGATGCCGATGTAGGCGCTGCGGCACGTGACCGTTGACGCGTAGTGCAGCGGCCGCAGTATGCCCAGGTAATGGTTGAACGATAACGCGAGCAGGTTGAGCGCGGCCGCCACCAGTCCGCTGAGTCGCAACGCCTCGAGGGTGAGGTTGAAGCACTGGTGGATCGTAATGTTGAGAAGCGGCAAGTAGCTGTTGATGACGAAACCTAGCCCGAGCATGAACGACGCATAAGCGTCGGCGAATGTCAGGCTAAGGCTGAGACTCAGCGTCGGATTGATCGAGCGCCGCAGCCAGCGTAGCGAGATGAGCACGAGAAGGTTGAACACGGTCGAGATGACGCACGCCAACACGAGCAGCGGTACAGCGAAGTCGTAAATGTTCTTCAGCTGCTCGCTTGAGTCAACCGCGACGCTCGTGGCTGCGGCCGCGTCGGAAGCGGTTGCGGCGACGACGGCGGCGGCGTCAGAGGCGGCGGAGGCGGCCACCGCATCGGCGCCCCCGCCCACGCCCCCGCTCACGATGATGACTTCGCCTGCTACGCCGCCCTCCACGATCCCACCACCACCACCACCACAACCACCACCACCACCTTCTTCTCCTCCTCCTCCTCCTTGTTCTCCTCCTACTATTACTAAGCCGGCGCTACCACCTCTTACGCCACCTATGCTGTCCGCACTACCTACTGCTACGACGACACCTCCGCTGACGATGACTACACCGCTCAAAATGCTGCCGCCGTTACTACGGCCACCTCCACCACCCCCACCACCACCACTAACACCCGTCGTAGCAATTCCTCCGCCACCAGTAAGTACGCCAGCGACGATGTTGCCGCTCCTCGAGACGATGCTGCCGCTATCGCTCGTCGTGCCGTTGCCGTGAATTGCCGCTCCCGTTGCATTAGCGCCGGCCGCAGCAACAGCGGCAGCAGCGGCGGCAGCAGCAGCGGCGGCGGCCGCTGCAGCTGCCGCTACCTTGGTCGTAGCAGCAGCGGCAACGGCTGTCGCCGCCGCACCGGCAGCAGCGACCGTTGTCGCGTTGGCCGTCATGCAACGGCTACGGCACGCTAGCGGCTGCTTCCCGCGGCTATCGTGACCACGGCTGCTACCGCTGCTACAGTGCGAGCAAAAGCTAGCTAGGCAGCTGCCTACCTTACGTATCGTTCCACGACCGTTCGTTCTGTGCGGGCCGGCAACGCGAGCAACTACGGCTGACTGGACGCCAAAGCACGCGCCACAGCCAATGACATTGGTTAGTGTCGTCGGGCGCTCGCGGCCGTTAGATCGCCAACGACGACGACGTCATTGTTGTTGTTGTTCTTGCTGCTGTTGTTGTTCCCGAGGTGGTTGCAGCCGTTGTGGTCGACCGTTGAGTACGAGCGCAGTCGTTCACGAGCCGCTATCTCGAGTCAACTGGCTGGCGGGCTGGGTGGCTGAGCGAAGTTTGCGCGGCGGAGGGCCCAGCTCGCTGCTTCGGAGTGGGGCCTGCCTCATCCACCAATGAGGCCTGCCTTAGGTGCCCTTTCTCACCAGGCCAGCCAGTTAGTGAACGGGACGAAGTAGCAGCGGTGGTCATAGCGCTTGCTATTGGTGCCGCTGCGTGGGCGGACGAACCGACGGACAATCAGACGATAGAAAGGGTCGGAAAGGGTCCATCGCTCTGCCCTCGCCACTCGTCACACGGCCACGCGACGAAACACGTCGTGCCCAATCAACAAAATTGACAAACGACAACAACAACAACGACAGGAGCGACAACATCAATTATCAACAGCAACAACAAAGGCGTCAAAACAGACACACTACTTCGACTTGCTGCAAGTTGAGCGTCTAGGTCGTACATCAACAATGGTAACTCTAATAGTGTTACCAGTAATACTACTACTTGTCGTAGTACTTGTGGCACGAGATGTAGTACGATCACCAGAAGTACTCGGAATAGTCACAATAGCAGTAAAACTCGAGTAAAATCGAGTAGCACATCTGGTGGGGTGGCAAGCCCCGTCGTAACCGTTGGTGTCGCCACCTCTGCCCTTTTTTGCTCATTTTCTCTCTTATCTCCTTCTTGTTCTGGGACTGTTCATCGTCCTGCGGCACTTTCCTTCTCTTTTTGCTGCTGCTTTTGGAGTAGAGTGCGGACGCCATACGACGCACTACCCGGCACAATGCAACACGCTCGACTTCATTAGCAACTGCGTTACGCAGGATCGTTGTTTTTGTTCAGTAGTACTGTGAGCTCTTTACCTTTGTGCCTACGTATAGATCACTATAGCTATGTATCTGTTTAACCTCCTCAGTGCCGGCCGGTGTGTCTCCCGGCGTGTCTGCATTGGGTATCTGTGTCTCTCTATATCTCGGCACTAAAATATGTCGCATTGGCGCGTGTTGAGCACCAACTAGAGCGATGGCTGCTGTTACTACAGGCAGGAGACTACCACTGGTGCCTTTAAAAGAAGACCTCATCACACACTGATATGCACACGTAACCGGTATGCGCAGAGAGACGTCGCTCACCCCCTACTCAGTTTAGTTAAAACGCCACACGTGAACTGTGAAGCGTGAACAAAGGCATGACTGTAATCGTGTGCAGCGCAAACACGAACGACTGGACGTATCAATATCAATACGTTAATGATACTTCGGCTACTACGACAAGTGTTGTAAATCAGGTTGTACGTCGCTTTTTGCAGCCTAGTAGTCGCTTGCCAAACCTAATATTGTCCTGTTACAGATCTCGCTGCACCTGACGCTGGCCCGGCGGTGCGTCCGGTACTTCTAATGGCCGCGGATAAAGGTCAGTAAAATATGAAGTTTCCTGTCGAGTTATATAAACGCATATCTGTTAAGCGTAAAATGTATACCGATCATCCTAAGGTACACATCAAGCTATTGTAGATAGCTGAAAATGCACGGAAGATATCAGTCGGATAAAAACAAAATGACAATTTTATTTCGTAAGTTCGCATTCAAAGTGCGCACTGCTATATACCAGAAGGTTGTCGCTAAATATACATACCATATATTTGCCCAAAATATTTTACTGTTTACAACAGAAAGTAGAACTGCTACAATCGTGCAAGAACGCTTTGTCAAATGTGCAGCACAAAGGTATCTTTGATGCCATCAGACTGTTACCCTGTAAGCAAGTAACCTGAGGAACGGTGTTTTAATTTAGTTACCCGAGACGATTGAGTTACATGTAGTGAATAATGCCTTTGCTTGGAAAACAGTGAAGCGCCTATTTCAATACAAAACTCACTTTGGTTAGATCTTTTCGTGAGTAAAGAAGCTTTGTATTGCAACACACTTCAGATAGAACTGCTGTGTCGGGATGCATGAGAAGCATACATTGATGTACGCGTCGTGAGCCAGATTCTGTTTTCCTTGTCTATTGTGTATAAAAAGTAATAGGATTAGAGAGAAAGACGAGATACTTAAATATTTGAAAGCGACCTCCTTATGCAGCTGGATCGCGCTGTAACAACCATCATGCCAATCCACACAGCAGGGGTTTTAGTAATTTAGTAAGTATACAGGTCGAAGTAGAGCTTATGGGTATTAGTAGTCTATTCATGTTGAATGGTTGTGTAAATATAGCTTGTTGTTTAAATCAAATTCAGCTTACGAGGGAACCAACCGGCCGACAAGTAGCTTCGCTGCGAGAGCAGCATTGAAGCAGATTTGGCAAAAACAACAGACGATAACGGCAAAAATATGTGCTCAGAGAAAGAGCACAAAGGAAGATTCATGACGCCACGTAAGACTTCGGTTCCAACCCAAGTCCAGGGTGATCATTTTTCGGCGTCAAAATCAGCGAAACTAAGACGGCATTCCTAGCGGCGGTCAAATCGATAGAGAGAACCTCCGTGAGCCTCGGATGACACGCAACGGGGAATTGATTTTGGCTTTTTTTGAGTAAATAACATGCAGGGACACCTGTTGCCTCCCGTGCACCATCCTCGAACCTATTATCGCTGAATCCACGAAAGCCGTCGTTGTCACAAAGGCGGCCCGGGTGCGCCAAGCCCGGCCACCTGTCTAGAGCGCGCTCGAACGAGACCTGTTGCACCAACTGCAAGAGACCCCACCAAGAAACGTATGGCTCACGCCCCATCCGTCTTCGCATCCTTGACGCTTGGCGCCAACTTACTCCTTGGGATTCATCCAAGAAGATGGTAGATATCATCTAGCCCGTCAATGTTGTGAACGCCGGCGAGAACTTCCGCAACAAAAGGTTTACGTCGGTGTTGTCCGAAACGGGTAAAGGTGACTCTTCCGCAGGAGATTTAAGCAGCTACATCCCTGGTACGCCATGCGATGGCTACGACAGCCCCAAATTTGCCTCTTCCGGCCTTGCACACCAAAGCTCATGGCTCTACATTCTCGGCCCGAGTGCTGAAGGCGATCACTGCTTAGCTGTAAGTGATTATGGCCAAAATCATCTTACGTGTCCTTTCGGGCGTGATCACACAGGCTGTCGTAGCGTTTTTTTCGGAACTTGTTGATCTTGCGCAAAGGTCTGTCGGCACTCAGCACGCCAGCCTTCCCATGATTGATCTTATCATTGTCTTATTATAACTTTTTCTCTTTTATTGTGTCCATACAGTTTAAACAGAGTGTCCATAAATATTACAGATAACCGAGATGACAAGTGCTACTATGCACGAAACACAAATGCTTACGGAGGAGCCCGAAATAAGAAATTATCTTTGAAAATCATAATGAACTAAACTATGAGATCTGTGCGGACTGGCCTCGCTAATGCTCCGGGAACATCCGCGCAAACCCAGCGCCGCCCTCTTCATCAAAGCGATGGTTGACGGTGACCAGCCACATAAACTTATCGAGGACCTGAAATCCGAGAGTATGGCACAGTTCTCCTGAAACTCGGACGCAGCCTTTTCTTTGTGGAATAACGAATTTCCATATGAACGCCGGCAGGGGTGACAAAATCAGTTAGATCAAATAGAGCTCCGCGACACTCGACGCACCATTACAGATTCCCCCTAACCCACTCGTTGCCATGGCCGCACTCTTATCGACAAGTTTGCTGCAGCGGCCGGCGAGCGCCGCCTGACGGTCATCTCTGATGAGGGTGGCGTGAGGATATGGTTTTTACATACTAAACTCCTCCCTCGACCTCCTCTCCTATGCGCTCGAACGAAGATATTTAACATTATCACCGCGGGAAAAGTTCTGAAAAACATCTAGATACGCTATTCGGAGCATGGCTAATCGCCAAGACAAAAAATCCGGCGGCTTGACATTTATTTGCCATTTGCATATAACGCGGATTAAGACAACAGCTGCGCCACTTGGAAGAGTCCACTACGCGCAACTTCTCTTAGGTGGCCCTGATGGTCACGCCGCGGACCGAAGCGGCCCTACAGGAGACAGCTGACGAAGCTTTATCGATGGTGACGGAGTGGATAGACCGCAATTATCTGACCTGTGCACCCCATAAGACCGAGGCGCTGTATGTGGCGGGCTGGAAGAAAACAAAAAAAGTCCGCCTTATAATGGCAGGCCACCCAATATAAATAGGGAAAGAGGCAAGTACCTTGGGGTAACTCTTCGACACGAGTCTAACCGGAGCGGCACATGCAAAACATGTCGCGGCAAAGGCCCAGCGGATCGCCTTAACCCTGGCACGGATTATACCAAGGATTAGGGGTGTATTAAGGGGGAGCCGACAACTACTAGCTTCGGTTGCTGAATCTTCGGCTTTCAACGCGGCCTCCATCTGAGCGGACATGGCGCTACGGACGGCGAAAAATAAGAAAGCACTAAGGTCGGCCTAACGGACACTAGCAATTAAGGTTAGCCGGGCGTACGGGGCGGTTTCGAGGGAAGCCCTCTTGGTCTTTGCTAAGATGCTGCCATGGGATCTGCTGGCGGGAAAAAGAAGCAAAATATTTTTGGAAGAATGTGTGCAGGTAATACCTGGGACGACCAACATGAGCTGGACCAAGTCTGATATCGGACCTCAAGGCTTGGCTGGCATGGGGAGTTGACTTTCTCTACGGCTCAGGTTTTGACCGGTCACGGTCAGTTCCGGAGCTTTATGGTTAAGATAAGGAAGGCTACCAGTGACACCTCCGTGCTATGCGAATCTGGGGAGGCGGATGGCGTGGAACACACTGCGAATCCTTTTGGGGGGCAAGGTGCACGGGCCGCCCCATCAAGGGCTTTACGGCCATAAGAGGCCGCCTCATCAAGGAGGTAGTCAGCTATATGAGAACCTCGACGGAAGCGTGGAAGAAAGCCATGGACCCGTTCGACGCAATTTTGACGCTCAAGACGGCCAAGAAAATTGCTAGGCGGGAGAGGTTTACGTGGCAGCCTCGAGAGAGTGATCGATCAGAGGAGCCGAGGGAGGTGGATGGGGAACTGCAGCCAGGCCCTCAACGTATTACTGAGCCTGGGAGGGTGGGGTAGACTCCGGGTTTAATGGATTTTTGAGCCCCACAGTAGCCACGCAGGCTGCTAGTGACGCATGTGCATTCCGCATTCCAGAAACCTTCCAGAAAAAATGCCACCTCCAGATGATGTCGAGCTGCATGGCTGTCACACTTGACTTCAAGAACGCACTAAACGTTCTCCACTAAGGTCAATTCTTTAAGTCCGTGAGCACTGGCCTGAGCTTTAACATCCCCTACTTCCCAGACGCTCTGGAAACAGATACATCGCTTGGCATAAGGCTAACAACCAGGTTCCTTCAGCTGATCTGTCCTTTGCTAAAGGGTAGCATTATCGAACGTAGATGACTTCACCTTAGCTAACCCTGACTTAAATGTGGTAGGCACGGACTTCCGAAGCACACGGGAATTTGCCGCTTTAACAAGACTGCAGATGAGTAAATGCAAACTGTTTCGCTAAGAAATAACGGACGATTTAAGGCACCATCACGACCTTCGCCGACATGCTCTCAAGCCGTCTAAACAGAACAAATAGGCGAGCAATGGGCCAACATTTCCCTGTGCAAGCCAAGCTTGCCTCAAAGGTTGCTTAGCCGCTAGTGACAAATTCGCTTCGTTTCTTCCACACATTAAGGGACGGAGGGCGGTCTTTGGCTCAATGACTGAACGAATAACAACCTCGGCACCGTACTGTCAAACTTAAACCAAAGTCACAAGCCTGCAAAGCCTTGCAATAGACTCATAGAAGAGCCTGAAACAGCTTGCAAGACTACGGCGCAACCGTCCTTTTAACTATTTAGATATTTCGAATATAAAAATCATGGCTTAGTGGCAATCATGCGCGGGACGTGGGTTTGAAAGCTGTGAACTGGCCTTGGTCACCTAAGTGATGCCGGTGTGAACTACTACTTTTTTCTTTTTTTAGATTTTCCGTAAGGCTAATGCCCGTGTACGGTTTTTTTCATGTCATGGCTAATTTTTAGTCCACTCCGACATTTACCTTGTCTAAATTGGAAACCATCAAACCAATTTAAGAGTGGCCGGTCTGGGTCTCTAACCCAGTCCGCCCGAATGCAAGGCAAAGGCTTTGCCACTGAGCCATCTTGGTCGGTAAATACTGATATGACTAAGGAAAGAACGTACAGATGTCCCAATAAAAAGATAATGCAGTATTGTCGAAGGGATGACTAACCTGCGTCTGACACTTAAGGATGTATGTTTAAACTACCTGACTGAAAATGATCAAGCCTATAATTAGCTTAGAGGAAGTTAGAAGTTACGGCAGTGCGCTTGTTTATGTTAAAAACTCTGCCAAAGTTGGCGTATAGCTTAGACAGAGTGTGGCAACACCTATCTCAAGCTAATTTTAATTTGCTTGAAAAGTGCTTCACACTATACATGAAGCGTCGAGCCCGGTGGCGTAGTGGATTAAGTCTCCGCCTCGCAACCGGAGGAGGCACATAGGTGCGCGGGTTCGAACCCCACCGCTGCACATTTGTATTTATGGGGGTCCGTCTATGAAGCAATGTGAAAAACAGTTCCGTGGACGTTAAATCTTGGCTGAGGGTCAGCCCGAAAACTTTACTATACATGAAGCGAGTACTCTGCCTTTCAATCAAGGCGAGAAGCCGCTTCGTCTATGTATTGTCGGACTGTGCGCCGATGGTGGAGATGCTTAGGCTTAGGCTGCGTATGCCATTGACGGAGCCACTTAACCATTTCTTGGAAGAGTGGCGACGCAAATTCACGGAAGCAGCGACGGAGGTAAGAACGCTCGACGTCTTTAAGTCTCCTTGGTTGTGGGCCGGGGTGGCCTGCGATGACAGGCATGTATATACCAGGTACATCGTACACGGGTTCCATCACCTCGTATGCTCCCGTAGGGAGTTTCATGAAGACTATACTACTCAGTGTATTTGTCGGTTCTGCTCGCAGCAATGCGCTAAGTACCACGCGGTTGATTGTCCGGCACTGCAACGAAGATCCTTACACTTCTTCTCTCGGTGGAACGGCAAAACAACAAGTATTTATGTTTAATAATAGCATGAACTATTTTGTACATACTCTATTTGAGTGAAATAAATATGATTGATTGAGAAGTTAATTACGTTGATGACGAGCGGCACAAAGTGTGAACCTAAACTAAAGTGCATCACACCGTGCTACAATTTTTCAAAGTTCAGATCATAATCTATCACTTCTTTAAGTGAAGTTCATAGATTGATGGCAAGGCAGTGAAGCATGGCCTGACTTCTCGACGGCAATGCCCGTCATCACAGAATATTAAGTTCAATAATTTGTGAGGATCTCCCATACTAAAGTGTATGTCAATATGCTTTTTTTGGGTAAAAATATCACTGATAGAGTACAATACTAATTTGGCGGAAACCTGTAATGCACAACTGTACTGTGCGATCGTATGTGGCATACTTTTTTGTGGAAAAAGGATATGCATGATTCACGCTCATCTGCCGCATTTTGCTGTGTAGGACACGACCTGATACGGGCATTTGTTACTACGGGTAATATGCTTAAAACAACTTCCTTTGCTATCAGCCCGGGTGCATTCGAAACACTGCTGTCAGGTAATGACCTTGACGACTCGTCCCATACCATGACTGTGGCCGCGCTTAGGACTTGCGACTGATGGTACGACGACGACGACGGCGATCATACTAGTCATCGCTATGGTTGCCATTCGTGGCAACGCCTAAGCCGCAGGTAGCGGGCGCACCGTTAATTTTACTTCTCATAGTTCGCGTACCTACTATTGACGCTACCTATTAGCTGTCAGAGAGCCAGAGAGTTTCGATCGGACGTTACTAGGACAAACTACTAGTTAGTTAGCTGATTAGAAGATTGAGTTTTGTGACCGGTCAAAACGTGTTGGTGTTGTCTAGACATGCGCTTTGCCAAGCGCTTGCCATTACCGCCTGCTCCGCACACAACAGTTGAGTCTTGTGGCGGTGGCCTTGTGGCTGTGTGTGTTGTTGCTTGGCTTTTAGTCGTCTGTGTTGTGGACATCGTCTCCTAATCGTTCTCGGCGTCGTCCTCAGACATTGGCAACTCTCCCCAGAGCGCTATAGCTACGGCATGAACGGTCGTGCCAATTACACGGATGTCTATGTGGACAGAAAAGCCAAGCGAGCCCAATAAGACGATGCGATGTTGTTGGACAACGACGAACACAATAACAACAGCACCACCAGCAGCGGCGGCAACAACAACAGCAATAACAGCAGACGATTAGCGGATTCACCATGCCAGATTACACTGGTTGCCCAGCGGTAATACGTCCGCCCGTGCTTATCAATGGGCCAATAAAAACCATGTATATATATATATATATATATATATAAATATACATATATATATATATATAAATTTACATATATATATATATATATATATACTTTGGTGCCAAAGCGATTCGTGATATGAGTTCTTTTCATCTTACGCCTTGCTAGCATGCATGCATTTCACATGTAACAATAAGCATAGTTAAATGTGAAATTACCAGTATTATATCGCCCGCGCGTGCATAAAAACATTTCTGCTTAGGGACCGTTTCTGTTTACTTGCATAGCTTATTTCGTTTTCTAATTTTTTTCACGTATTTCCCGCCGCTCAAGTTACTTTTCAGCAGTCGGTAGTACACCAAGTATGTGCTTGATCCCTAGTATTAATCGGTTTTTTGAGCGATGCTGAGTGAGCATAGAGGATAAACCATACCGCTAAGATTCGGCTTCCATGATGCCGCAAGGACTGTTAAAAAAACTTTATTTTTAAATATATATATATATATATATATATATATATATATTAAATAGATCGTATATACACGTATGTATATATATGGCGCATATCACATCATTTTTGCTCTGATATCACTTTCCAAAGAGATACTTCTACTAAAATTTCCAAACAGATAATAGTCGTGGGCAAGGTCCGGAGAATGTGAGGGGTGCCAGGCAATTTGGAACTTTAGTTCGCGTTTGGGCTATAGCAAACAGAGACGCGCGGGTGGGTGGGCGGCCATTAACACAGCCCTCCTCTGCATCGCGCGCTGTGGTGGTATGATGCGCCTAGTGGTCAGCTGGTCCAAGAGTGTTGTGTTGTACTCCCTAAGGTAACCAACTAATAAAGTACCTTTTGCATGCCAGAAAACGGTAATTAACCATTCTAGTCGAGAGCCTGCCCTGGCACAAGAACTTTTGCCGCGTGCTGTCTACTACCTGGTGACATCTTCCTGGTATGAATTGAAGTGGTGAATGCAGGTTTCGTTGGCGGTCATGAATTGCCCCAAAAATTCTAGGGAATATGACTCAAAAAGTACAAATTACTCTCGAAATTAAGTTGTTAGCTTGCGCAGTAAGCACTTTGCTATAATTTTTGCATGCATTAATGCTGATGCAGCATTTAGTGTACTGCACCTTAGATAATGCCCATCTCTTCCGCTATTTCGCGCAGTTTCGATTGGTTGTCAGTCATCAAGGCTTCAAGGCAAACACTAGCACAGTTTTCTCATCCGAAGCTGCTTTTGGCCGCTCAGAACGTGGTGGATCCATCTTTGGATGAAGCATTCTCTTTCAAATGAAGCAATCAATTTGGAGATGGTACAACACGCCGGTGTATTAGTTCCGAAAATTGCATCTAACATGGCTTTTATTTCCGTTGCGGTTAAGCTTTAATAAAAAATATCACAGCACGGTACTCGTTCTGCTCCATTATCACTGGAGAGTCTAACATGCTACAGTACCTGCTACAAAGATAATTCAGAAACAATTTACATAATGCTTATTTTTATTACTTCCGGAGATCGTCTGTCACCGTCTCTGCGGTCGGCATGAGATTTTTGAACTTGTAGACGGGCGGTGTTACGAAATTTTTAATAGCATGTTTTTTGTTGACTTCACCTATCAACTATGCATATAAAAATACAGTCACCTTTTTCATTTTTGTACTTATATTTGAATTATCTGGCATATAATAAAAAAAAAACTTAAACAAGAGATTTGTTTCTTTTTTTTTTATTTAGATGTAACTTTCAGCACACCTTCAGATAAATATGCATTACTCCTTCACTATGCGGAACCTTTCCCAGAGTGGCAAGGCGACGTCGCTTCGAGTAAAGAGAGACACACTGGTCTGATTCAACACGGGGACACGCAAAGACACACAGATAGATCGGCTGCTACAGAGAGACAAACGTCAAGGCAACAGATGCCTTCGGCTATGCTCACCAGGCAAACTGCTATCCCAACAGTACTCCCGGAAGTGGTCCCGGAAGTCGTGCTGGTAGCTCGTGATAGTTTCATCGGGAAGTGAACTTAGTGACTGGCCGGTGGGCGCCTCGGTGACCAGCTCACAGGTCAACTCTGAGGAAATTGTCATGCCTTTCGACGTTACTACGCACAGCGTGGCCCAGTTACCTTCACTAGTTGGCCAGGTCTGGTTCATTTTATGCCTGCATGAACAATCGATTGTGCTGTTTCCGTTGAGACACAGCAGGGGGCGGACTGTTAGCTTGTGCATGCTATGTGCAGCCTGTGCTGATCTGACCTGCGTTCTTTCGAACTCTGTTCAGTGAATCTCAATAAAAGTAGAATTTCTCAGTGTGCTGCAGCCCGAGGCACAGGGACTATGTCGTGGATGACGATAATTACAATGTAGGTCGCCATGCTGTTGTCGGGTACAGCAATTTTGACCTTCATTGGCAGCGGCGCCATATGGTGAATTCCCCCTCGTCGTAGCCAGCGCCACTTCTCTACCACGTCTCTAACTTAACGGTCCCACCCATGTATTCGTACATATGAGTCGCTTTCTCTCAAATGTAAAATGAGCTCGATATAGTGGTATATTTGCATGTGTATTCAATGCCACCTCATTGAAACGTAAACAAGCATGAGCTCAAAATAATGGTAGCTTTTCAATTGTATTTATGATGATGATGATGATCATGACGATGATGATGATGATCATGATTATTATTATTATTATTATTATTATTATTATTCGGTTTTACAATTGTGAGGTATGAACGTTTAAGCCAGATTCATGACGCTCTCCTCATTTCCTCAATTCATGGCGCCTATGATTAAAGCCACGTTCCTCCTACAGACGGCCAAAGACATTATTTTTCAGCGTTTTGTCCCGACAGGCTTCGACGGGGAGCCGAGGGACGGTGAGGGTAGGCAGCAGCTAGGCGCTCAGCGCGATCTTGACGCCTTTCCCCCATTATTTAGTTAATGAGTTTATAAATATATATAAAGTGCGTTGCAAAAAATTAGCAACTCATGTTTTTTTTTGTGATAATTTCGGTTTGATTTATTTGAATGGCTTGAAATTTTAAGGGCATGATGTTGAACTATTGAATTCGGTCTGTCTTACCGCAAATTCCACCATCCTGTCCGTGTTTTGGCTTTACTCCTATTGCCTTTTACCTACTGTCTCATCTTAACCCACTGTTCGTTATTTAATGTCTTAATTGGCTACTAAACCCCCCATAAACGTTTGCATCTTATCGAATTCCTACGACCTGTCTGCTTTCTTTATGCCTAACATTTCTTCCTCTTCCGACAATTCTTCCTTTGACGCTATAGCCACATCTAAACAATTATTATGTAATATTAGCTTCCGCTTCAATGTAACCCCCGAAAATACTAAAATAGCACTCCGCTTTTCGTTAAGTGCCATATCTAATTCATCTGCTGCTTCCCCACAGGCATCAAACATTCCTTGTACCTCTCCTACGCCCCTTCACAAAATAACGATCTTATCTGCGAACAACAAGAGATGACTTTTAGTGAAACGTTTCTCTCCCCAATTTGCTACCCTAGCCCAATATTACTAACCTTTATCGCGATATATATATGTATATAAAGTGCGTTGCATAAAAATTAGCAACTCATGTTTTTTGGTGATAATTTTGGTTTGATTTATTTGAATGGCTTTTTTTTAAGGGCATGACAAAACACGAGTATGGTGTTAATTTTGTTGCAATCTCACAATTGGTTCATACAAAAATAAAAAACGTGGGAAAAAACTGTGTTGCAAAATATTAGCAACAATAACGCCTTACGGCGTATTCGATTCTTAGCAGGGCTGTATGACTTATTTGATACTACATATTCTATTCTAGAAACAGGTTTTTCGTCCCTTTTTCTGAATCAAATCATAAACTCGGTCTTTCATGGAGTTAATGAGCTGTTGTAAGTACGAAAGTGGAATATTAGTTCATGCTTGCTGGACAGCTTCTTTGAGGTCCGACAAATGATCATATTGTCGACCATTTGCGTAAATCTGCTTCACCAAATGTCCCCAAAGATTTTCGATGGGATTCAGGTCTGGACTCAATGCCGGCCAGTCAAAAAGTGGCACTCTTTGTTCTTAAAAAAGGCTATAGTGCTAGCCTAGGTATGAAACATGGCGTTTTCTTGTTGAAAAACTACGTCAGGTCCCCCAATTCTTCTGAAATGGGCTTCTAACTGGGAACCGACGGTACGCTGGTACGTGTCGGAATTGTTTCGGCCCACAATCGCGACTAGATCGGACTTCCCATTATATCCAAACGCGCCCCAATATTTCACAGAACCGCCACCGGCCACACGTTTTGAGAACCATTTAGGTTCTTTTCGTGAGTCGTGCCAATAGCACTGACAGCCGTCAGGGCCATCGAGATTAAATTTCTTTTCATCCGAGAAGACGACGTTATTCCACTCGTTATCCCAAGTTTGGTATCTATGCGAAGATTCACGCCGTGCGACAACGTGCTTCGGCTGCTGTCACGGCATAAGCTTCCTTTTCGCGTATCGCACGTTTTTGTCAGAACTTAACACTCGGTACACTGTGGATCGGTGCACTGGCACTCCCAAAGTAGTCCTGATCCTGGAAGAAGACATTTGGTCATGAGTAGCCAACTGTATGATCCTACGCCGATCTCGAATAGTCAAAACTGGCTTACGCTCACTGTTAGATCTGCACCTTTGGTTCACTCCAGGGTGTAAGAACCTGCTGATGGTGCTCTTATGCCGTCCTAATCTGGTTGCTATAGCAGTTACTGTATGATCGAGCTCAGCATATGCCTCAATTCTTGTCTTTTTGTTATCCAAGAGATTTTTTGTACAAACCATGGTTTAAACATAAGCTCCGTCGTTAGTTCGGAACAACAACTGAGCTGTAGAATATTTTGCAGCTATAAAACGATTGATTTAGCGAGACAATATTCCTGACATTTGATCCCCGGGATCGTATATCAGCGGTAGTATCGACTATCCTTTACAAACAAGAGCTGTGTTATTAGCATGTTGCTTATAATTTTCAACACTGTTTTTTCACACTTTTTTATTTTTTTGTATGAACCGATCGTGAGATTGCAACGAAATTAACACCATACTCGTGTTTCGTCATGTACATCATGCCCTTCAACGTTCAAATAAATCAAGCCGAAATTATCACCAAAAAATATGAGTTGCTAATTTTTTGCAACGAACTTTATATATATATATAAACTCAGGTAAATCTGATATATACAGGTAGTTCTACAAGTTCGTAAAATGAAAACCAAGAATTTTCCAAATCTTGTTTTTAATTTTTTCTTATTCGATATACTCCCCGAGAAGCTCAATACACTTTTCCCACCGAGATTTCAGAGCATTTATACCTCTTGAGTAGAATTCCGCGCCTTTAGACTGAAAATAGGCATTGACAGCAGCCTTAACCTCTTCATTGCTGGAAAAACGCTTTCCACCGAGACTATTCTTCAAATGTCCGAAGAGGAAATAATCAGAGGGGGCCAGGTCTGGAGAATAGGAAGGTTGTTTAATAAGTTCGAACCTCAGTTGGGCCAGTTTTGCCGTTGCTTGCCGCGACTTGTGTGCGGGAGCATTGTCCTGGTGAAACAGGACAACCTTCTTCTGCATAGCGGGCCGTTTCACGATGAGTTCTTGCTTCAGGCAGTCCAACAGTCTTGCATAATATTCTCCCGTGATCATTTTACCGCTCTCAAGGTAGTCGACCAGAATTATTCCACGTTGGTCCCAAAAAACCGTAGCCATCATCTTTCCGTCCGCACCCTCTTTGGAGGTCCTTCACCAGGTGCACACCATTGACGAGATGCTTCTTGGTTCTCGGGAGTGTAGTGATGGACCCAGCTTTCATCGACGGTCAGTAATCTGCGCCAAAAATCCGACAAATTTTTCGACATCTTGGCCAAATTTCGCTGTGAAGCGGAAACACGCGCGTCATTCTGGCCTTGGTTGAGCAAATGCGGCAGCCATTTTGCTCTGAGCATTTTCATCTTCAAGTTTTCGTGCAGGATGAAATGCACTCGACCCAAGGCTGACGCTATCTCCCTAATGTTCACTCGCTTATCTGCGGCAACGATTTTCCGCACTTTTTCCACGTTTTCCTCATCAGTTGCCGTTTTTGGGCGTCCTGAACGTAGTTCATCCTCGGTGCTCTTGCGACCTCTTTTTAACACATTAATCCAGTTGGAAACAGTGGCAAAATATGGCGCAGAGTCACCGTACACCTCGTCTAACTCAGTTTTCACTTGGGTCGCATTCCAACTTTTGAAATAAAAACGCTTGATAACCACTCGAAACTCTTTTTTCTCTATTTTTCAAAATCACGCCGATACGTTGCACGGGAAAAGCGATCAAACGAAATCGCAACGGCCAATCACCATAATATTTTGACTGCTAGCAATCGAAAAGTTGCCGTTTCCAATAGCGGTGAAAAGCTCATTTTAAGAACTTGTAGAACTACCTGTTTACATATATATATATATATATATATACACTCATGAACTATATATTATTAAATTGACACGTAGTCAAGCAAACAAACAAACAACAATATTAAAAATATATACCGAATAAGCAATAACTCGTTTATTCAATTATAACACAAAATAAAGAGCGATTTTAACGTACACAGTTTCCATGCAACAACCCCCAAAAAGAAGTTCGTGTTGATTCGTGTAATTCGTGTTCGTTGTTGATGTTCATGCCGAGCATTTTTAGGCCAAGGGAGCTTCTCTGGCCCGTCGCTCCACGGTTATATGTATAGGGCTTTGCTGGTCCAAGTGGTCACTTGCCGGACAATGTCTATAGCTGTCGGCTTGCCGTTTAACTTCCCAGTGGCCGCCTCTCCTACTCGCTTCTTAACGCAGTCTGCGTTCATCAGCGTCGACACAACGATTCAAGCGTTCCCACGCACATACAGACAGACCTACACAGACGGATGTCTCAACGGAGCGAGAGACGGCGTGATTATTATGATTTGCTTGTTTTCATTGCAAACGTATTGCAATTTTAGAATGACACAATGTTACCCGTCAGCAACCTAACCTGTCAAAAACAAATTTGCACCAATCTCAGCGAGAGTCTAAGAAGTCTCAACATGCTAGCGTAAACTCGCGACTCAGTCTATTGCAAAAGCGTTAAAACGTGACATTAAGACTTTCTGATACGGGCTTGGGTGCGCCATATATATATATATATATATATATATATATATAGTGTTGGTGTTTTTATCAAAGGGTTTCATTTAAACAAAAACTAAAAGTATTAAAATTACTAATTATAAATTAATTAATTATATGTTCTCCGTTGCTGTTTACGACCGCCTCCCATCTTCCGACCAATTTATTTATTCTGTTCAGCCAGAAATCGCTCAATCTGGTCTCAGAAGTTGTTGAGCCAGTATTTGAGGTCCACTTCGTCGTCAAAGGTTACTTCCCTCATATGATTCGACATGAAGCGGCAAATCTGATAATCAGTTGGCGCAAGGTCCAGAGAGTTGGGTGCTGAAGAATCTCTTATTCGAGCTCTGAGTGCGGCTTTGACGACTTGTGCAACATGGGGCCTGGCGTTGTTGTGAAGCAGTATGGTTTGGCCTCGTAAGTCGGGTCTTTTCAAACGAATCGCCTCAATCACGCGGTGCAGTTAGGCAGTGCCGAGCTCTTTGTTAACCGTGGCGTTCTTTTTGAGCATTTCCCAATGCACCATACCGTTCTAGTTTCACCAGAGGCTTATCATAGTGTCCTCTGGTTGGAGATACTGCCTGATTCTTGGCTTCGGCATATCTACTTGACTTGGAGTCACCCACTCTTTTTCTTTATACGAACGTATATGCAGTATTTCGCATCAACCGTGACGATTCGGTAAAGAAAACGTTGTTTGTGCAAGCGTTTGCGACGTCTTCAAAAGCGCCTTGAGATGTTTTTCGTTGAATTCACTGCGAGGCAGATCGTCCAGGTCAAAATCGCCCTTTTGAACTAAGCAAACCATTTCCGTGCTGTAGACTTACCTAATACACCTTCTGCGTACACATCGCAATTATCCCGAGCGGCTTCGGCAGCTTTTGGACCTCGATGAAAAGCGAAAAAGAGTAGGTTTCGAAAATGCTGATTTTGGCTCTCTTAAACGTATATTATTTTTAAGCCTGAAAATAATAAGAAAATAACTTAGTAAAAAAAAAAAAAAAACTCAGTTTGTAGAGCAGAAAGAGTTCTATCAATTACATGTAAGAATTACGCCAAACAACAAACTATATAGTTGTAAAATATTATTATTAGTATTGTAAACCGTCTTCAAATGCTGAAACTAACCCCTGAAAAATAATAAAAAAATATTTTAGTCAACTGGAGGGTTCTTCTTTCTGGAGGGTTCCTCGAACCGAGGCCGCATTGCCCCGTGGTACATCTAGCGGCAGACGCTGTCTGAGGAAATCACCCGCTCGCCTATCTCCGCTAGCTAGAATCAGCCGCTTCCCGACCTTCTGTAGCAAACTGCGAGTGAACGGACCCGGCCCGCCAAGGGTCTCGAAGGCAAGTGGGTAAACCCCGTACGGGTACTCGATGTTCTGGTACTTTCTAACCTTGTCTGCCTCGGCGAGAGCCAAAGCATGACCAGCCCGAGCCGCGCCAGCACTGTCCATTGAAAGGGCTAATGAGTCAGTAACTGTTGAGTCCTAACTCAGCATGCATCCGCGCTCAAACGGAGTTAAGGTCAGACCGTCAGGTCTCTTTCCGCCCTACCTGTCTAGTCCGACGGGTTTCGGGATCCACCACTGGATCCAAACACTGGATCGTAGACCTCTGCTAAAGGTTTCGTTCAAGGTGAACAAGTTCTGTCCCCAAACGAAATCCGACCGCAATCCTCACCGACTCGTCATCTAACGGGGTCCCGATCCAAGCATAGGGTATGGCGCGGAGCCATGCGCCCGCCCCCTTGGAGGAGACGGCGCGCAGCCTGGCCTTATCGGCGTCCATGACGCATTCCGCAATGAGGTTTTCGACTCTTTGCTCATATAGACTTGCTGACCATTCTCTCTGGTGTCCAGCCTCGGCGGGTTCGTGGCCGCACAGGGCAATTGCTCTGCGGTGGCTTGTTTCCAATCGAGCTTCTAAGTCCGTGAGAGCAACAGAATCGAAGAAGGTTCTTGCCTGTTGCATCGACCTATGGAGGGAAGCTGCCAGAGCTATTTCCAATAAGACAATCGCATCAGTTAACCCTAGGGCCGCCCTAAAGAACGAGGTGTAGAACTTCTTGGCGCGCACGAGCGGATAAGCTAAAGTTCAGCAACGTCCTTAATGTAGACAGCACGCGGTCGTTGAGTCGTTTAAGGATTCCTGAAGCTCGCGAACAGTGTGCACCTCGAAACAAGTGGTTGAGACGAAGGGCCAAATATGATGATCTCAGAGGAAAAAGGCCGCGGTGGGAACCTACCAAGTTAATGCGTGACCTTACCTTTTCTAGCTTGACCAGCCACCTCTCGAGGACATCTGAAACTCCCTGCGGGAGTAGGGGGACGGCTAGCAACTCTAAATCCGTGCCGACAGTCTTGCACCCTAGGAGAGCCTCCAGCACTTTGGAGTCAGCAGCACTTTCTACAACATGGAATTCACACTTTGCAGGGTTTAGAGCCAGGCCACTCCGCTAAGCGAACTCAATAATTCGGTGGATGTCCCTCAGAACCGCATCGGGGGCGCCACCCAGAACACCGTCGTCCAAGTACCATGCGTTTAGAGGGCACTCAAGGGAGTCGACTAACTTTTTGACAGCCAGGCAGAACAGGGGGGACCCAATAAAACTGGGGTTTGCGACATTATGGCATCATGCGGCAGAGGAGGCAGGAAGGATCCTTATAAGTTAGTTCCACCTAATGGAACATACTGGGGGCATGGGCTCAGTAAGTAGTCCCTTCGAATACTGTTAAGGGCGTTCCTGAAATCATGCTTAACCACAAGAGAGCTTCAGAGCGTGCCTTCAGGAAGGACCGAGGTGAGAGCACTGCGGTTTCGCATCCTCCCGGTGTCGCAAACCCAAGCTGATGGAGACCTAGAGCATGTGAAATGTCTGCCTTCTTCTCAAAGATGCCAATCTTTGCCGCCAGCCTCCGGATTGCAAATGAACATGCGATGGGTCTTACGCTGCCATCTTTTTTCTTGAGGGCGAAAAGTCGGGCCCTAAAGATGAGCAATCGCTATTCGAAGAGCGGCAAATCCCAGCGAAGAAGATCAACGACTTTGGCTAGGGCAGCCGCAAGCCGGTCGGCGGCAGCTCCTAGAGCGGGGGACAGCAGGTTTTGTAAGAGCCGTAGTCTGATGAAATCTAGGCCCGCGGCTGAGCTTCGCGAAAAGTTTTTATGGCAGACCGAACATTGTCGGCTGATGTGGTTGATGGCAAGGACACGTGAGGAGGGCTAGGCCAGGTCAGAGGTGAAGGCGCTGGGGGTGCTTATCCACAGCAAAGCCGTCTCGCTGAGCTTCTGCGCCAGCGTGTCTTCTGAGATTGAGACCCTGGCCGTCGAAAAAACGTCGCCTTTCGAGAGCTTGGTAATGGCTAGCCGGACGGTGTCAACTGTTTGCTGCCGGGGAGGTAGGTTTGAGGGAGAACTACTGCCATCGTCAAACCGTCTCTCATGAGCAACGTCGCGGAGGTTCTTCCGGACGATAACCGCCAATGACCGGTCATTCTTCCCACCATCGGAGAGGCGGAGGACGACGGGCGCGAAGAAGAACCGGCAGAGCCAGGCCGTGTCGTCGTTGTTCTCTGCGACTGAGCACAGGACCTTGGTAAACTCTTCGGCTACTTGCCTGCGTACTGATTTTAGTAAAATGCGGACCAACCACCAGCGGAGGGTGACATCTTGAATAACGCTGATTAACCCATCCGCGGTAAACCGAGAGTTCGAGGGCTGTGACTCGTCGTCAATGTTATAGGCAACTTCCCCGTGCTTGGTCGTTATGTGTCGACGTAGACCTCTTCGTGTAGCCCGCAAGTTGGGCAGGGGGCCCTGTTAGGGTCCGACTTCCCGGCGGTTAGGCGTGTTGTCGCTGTGGTCTGGCATTACAAGGCGAGACTTTTTAACTTGCCCACCACGGAAAGCAGTCCTATCAGAGGTCGCAACGCTTCCTCTAGAGACTTCAACACAGCAGATAACTCTGGTCTAACTCCCTGCAGTAGATCAGCCAGTCCTGAAAGCGACAAACCGGTATCGGCGCTCTGGCGAGACTTACTTGTTCTCAGGGTCTTTTTCGGACGGCGGGAGCGGTGGGTCCTAACCGTAGGCGACCCGAAGCTTTGTTTCTTCCTCTGAATCTTCGGTATGGTTTCGGGTTGGGTAGAACGACCTGTTGATCAACCCCCGTTGCTGGCGAAATCCCCCTGACCACAGTAGCGTACGTGGCACCCCGTACCTCGGAAGGTGAACTGCCCTTGGCAGTTCACGCACCTTGAAGCGCTGCGACAGGAATCGGCGGTGAAATACGGGCCTCCGCAATTCTTGCAAGATTTTTTCCTTGACACTTGTCGGCCAGATGTCCGGGTTTCAAGCACTTAAAGCAGATTCTTGCTTGGGCCGGCTCCAGGATAACCGGGTGAATTCTATGGCCGAGAAAGGCGGACACCGGTGGCTGGCAAAAAAAACTAAGGTAACTCCCTCAATTCTCGAGGTAAATGAGGTGAGGGGCGGGCAGAAAGCCGATACGGGACATTCTCCTAGGCTTGACACTTGAAGTAGCGTACTTTTGAAATCTTTTACCCAGACCGCAATTGACTTGCTATGACCAGCAATTTTGCAGCCTGGTGCTATCGCATAGATCTCCTTGAAGATTTAAAGCATTAAACCTTCGGAAAATAACACATTATTCGACCCGACTGTTGGTTCTCTTCGAAATGTGACCTTGAATAAATTGATGGTCCTAGCTTCGATGTCACCTCAAAGCTTATCAAGCTACTGTTGCTCGCGTGAAATATTGGCTTTTCCTTCCGCGAAACCACTTTTGAGAATCCCTCGGAGTCCACTAGCCCGTGCGGTCCGCTTGTTGTCCCTGCCATATTATGCCGCGAGAAGTGTAACACAAAGTAAGCAACTACACTAATAAAAGGGAAGAAAAATAGAATTAAAAAAACAAATAAAACGAATTATATAACAGACCCGGCAATTGAACACGGCGCTGCTGTGTGGTAGTCGCTGACGCTACCACTAGGCTACGGCGGCCTGCTGGCTAACGTTGGTCCGTAAGCTACAACGTCTTCCGCCGCAACTATATTCTACAATGACGCTAGCAAATCAAACACAGTCTTCCAGGTGTTGAGAGTGAACAGTCAGAGAGCCTAAAAGGGATCCGATCCCTTAGACACGTGACTCAAATGTCTTCCAGCGTGCACTATCCACCAATAGAGTACTTAGTACGCACACTTTCCTCGAAACACTTATCACTACAAAGTCCGAAGTCAAACCTCATAAAACAGTCAATTTTATGGGAGCCAACGAAAACCCGACTGCACTCTGCCGAATCGAAAGGGCAAAAAAATATTTATTATTATTATTATTATTATTATTATTATTATTATTATTATTATTATTATTATATATATTTTTTTTAATTATATTATTATCATTTATTTTATTCGTAATTGTGTTATCAGCGTACAGTTGTGAGGTTCGAACGTGTCGCGTCGATTTCGCGTCGTTTCGTTTTTCCAGGTTGTTAGCAGGCTCATGCTTGAGATTGACTAGTTGCAGTTCGTTCTCTAATAGCTCCTACGAGTTTATCGGTCTGTATTTCTTCGCCAACCTTCTAGACTACTGCTGGTCCTAATTTCATATGCACGGTCTCAATTACGCCTAGTTAAACGCTCTGGCGCCCTGTACTGCCCACACCACCAGAAAAATACTATATCAAAGCCAAGGTAATTTGTTTTGCTTGGAAGCGCCATTTATCAGCTACACAAAGGCTAAGTTTCACGCCAATCGGTGGCGGCATTTATTGTTTGAGTTTCGTTCAAAGAACTGACTTGTATCCAAAGAATACCCTGGATGGACATGGGCGACAGAAGGCAAGGATACGCCTATTATGAGGCTTCTTATTTCTCTCTAGGTTAGGTGCGTAGATACGTTGAGCATCGGTAATGTCGTACGTTGCAATCTAACTAACTAATAACCATGTACCCGTCCCCCGGTCTGACGGGGAACTGCTTGCGCATATCATCAAATGGTTAGGGAGGGGACGGAGCGAGTCTACAGCTTTGGTGTGTTCAGGCAACAAGGGCCACCTCCTTAATTTGCTGCGCCAAGAAGGAGATGCGCAAGCAAAGGAGGTCTTGTGCTCTCCTGTAGTATATTCGTAAGAGCTAGCGACGCTTTATTTTAGTACGATGTTGATTCCGTCATCTTATGGATAATGTCATGTAGTTTAAAAGCTTTAATATCCTTTAAAAACCTACGGTTGGTGTGCGCGCTGCTCCGCCCATTCTGGGTATCTCAGCACGATACGAGGTGTCATCGAGTTCGTCGCCGCAGTGGGGATCGGGGCCTTCCTGATCCTAAACAGGTAGGACCGAAAGTTCTCGTAATCTGCGAGGACCTGTGTGGTGTAGAATGTAAGATCTCTCCCCGGTCGGTTGAGTTAGTCTTTGATGTTTGGGATCACGGTGTGGAGCCTGACGGCTAAAGCACTCTGTTGTAGACCGTCCCAGTCCTTCTGCCAGAAGTCGATTGTGCGCTGACGTTCCTCGGGTTAGGGTTGCCACATAGTGGCGGCGCTCGGCTGCCTGCAGATCCCACGAGATCGTTTCGGCAAGAGCGAGCGATATATATATATATATATATATATATATATATACATATATATATCTTCTAATTTTTTTTTTCCAGACAGTTTATGGCCGTAGCAAAGTACTTACTCGCCCTGGGGCAAAACATCATAAACACTGCTGCTAACCTATGCAAGGCCTCACCGATCATAATTTTTTGCTCAGCGGTCTTCAACTAATCAACTAATGGGCAAACAAACCTTAACAATAGTATTATTTAAGTTTATCATCGAGCCCGGTGGCGTAGTGCATTCGTCTGCGCCTCGCAACCCGGAGGACACACATAATTGCGCGGGTTCGAGCCCCACCGTTGCAAATTTGTATTTATGGGGGTTCGTCTATGAAGCACTGCGAAAAGCAGTCCTGTGGATCTTGGCTGAGGTTCAGCCCGATGACTTTACTCTACCTTAGTTCATCATAGTAGTCATCGAAGATGTACTCTACGATCGACTACTTTACCAGAGGCCTTAGTGAATGAATAACTGTGCTTAACTATGTGATATTTGTTAGAGACACGGTAAATGTGTAGCCTGCACTTGCCCTTTCTCGACTCCCGCAAGCCTCGCCTTTGTTAACCTTGTTTAAAGGCTTAGTCCTTGGAATTACAGGTGCGCATATAACTATTTGGCTCTGTTATCCTGGCATGTTGAAACAAGTGCTCGAATTAAACTCTCTCTTTTAAGAACAGTTTTCAATTGTTTGCCTAAAATGCTGTTCGGTTTTGCTGTGATGGCTTCACGCGGGTCGGCAACCGGATGCTATTTGTTGGTGATTCGCTTACAAACTACAGTTAATTGCTGTAGTTATAAATGTCCATCCTGTGCTAGTAATTCATAATTCCTTTAGTTAAGAAAGGATTTCCTGGAATATTGCTGCGACAAAATCCGCCCTGGGCTCTAGATCGGGTTTCTTTTTAAAGACTCCTTATATCACTAGCTCACAAACAAGCTGTTTAGTTAAAGCTGTCAGCACCCCGTCAGTTTCAATTTTTCTTCTTTCGGCGAGACAGAACCTTAAGCGGATGAAACGCAGCTAGCGTACTCATTAGCCTCAATCACTGTGCACCTGGCTCCCAGAAGCCATCTGATCCATGGGATCTGGGACATTTTGGCAGCTGGCAGCTTTTTGATTGTGTTCTATATTCCAGATGGCCCGCTTCCTCGTTCCCCGTTGTAGACAGAACCAGGCTTTCTCGTTTACACCGCACGATGTCAGCGGCGATTGGAATTTGGGATATGACTGAACAGAGAGTTAGAAGGCTGTGCTTAATTTTTCCTTCCTGTCGAGAAGATCGAACGCAAGTGCAGATCAAACGCAGCGGTGGGTGTGAAATAGCCTTGACATTGAACATAACTTAATTTGACATAAAGTCGCTTTTAAAAAAAACGCGGTGCTGATTAATAGCCGAACGGACACTACGGGACTCAAACAACAGGTGTCGCGCAGGGCGATGGACTGAGTCCACTCTTGTCTTTCGTCTTTCTGGGTAGACTGGCAGAGCGAATAAAGACGGTCTGGGCCTGATATGGTCAGCTTTGAATGCAGTCTATTCAAAAGGAAACTCGGCATATGCCGACTAGTCAGAAATGCCATCTTTGCAACTGCAGCGATTAAATGCCCACACATGCGTTCGTTGCATGCAGCAGTCGCTTTTTTCGAGATACAGATGGCATCCATCACTACATATAATGTTCTACCAATGGGATGAACTGGACCCTATGGGATAAACTGAGGGTGGATTTCTAAAAATTGTTGTATTGAGCTTTTTTCCCGACTTATATATTCACCAATTCTGCGATTACTAGAGCTTCAGTGATTCTACCTAGAAACCAATCAACCCTGCGTGTTTAGAAAAAAAATTCGCATATGCTGAAGTGCATTCAATGTTAGCTCAAAAGAGAAAAACAAATTTGTATTTAGAATAATTCTCAAGCATCATACCTGGTGTGCTGCTAATGTGCATGCATTCACTCTAATGTGTATGTCACAGAACCTGTGCTACTTCTCAGCCACAGCTAGTAGCATCATGACACCAAAAGAATGGCGGAGTTTGACTGGGATGTGCTGCCGCACCCAGCTTATAGTCCCGACCTCGCACCATCTGATTATCACTTGTTCAGGTCTCTCCAGAACTCCCTTGATGGCATAACATTTGAATCTTTGGAGGCTATAAAAAAATCACCTCACTCAGTATTTCGACGAGAAGGACAAGACGTTCTGGGAGAGAGGAATCATGGATCTACCGAGGCGATGGGCGGTTATCGAAGTTATCGAAGGTTATCGAACAAAACGGTCAATATATCATTGAATAAAAATGCTGTTGTCCGCATAAATAAGGCTCTTTAAAATCGGGAAAAAAGCCGACGAACTTTTTGACTTACCTAATATATAAATTGTTGGTAGCTTACGCCAGGATTTAGCAAGACATCTGGGATAGTTCGTAATTGTAGCAAAGTTCAGGAAATGCACACAGCATCAATTAACTTAATGAGTCGAAACATTGATGCAAAATAAAAAAAATGACGGACCGTTATTACGAAAAAAGGAAGGCTTGCTATGTCTATGGTGCTGGCATTCACCTGTACTTGGGTAAACGATAGTCTAACAAATACGTTCTCTAGACTTACATAATATATTCTTGTTTTAATATGCAGTCTTGAATTATAGAATGCCACAATATTCGGCAGACAAAGAGCACTTTGGCTGCCGCCATAGATAATTATTGTCGTTCGGAAATTATAAAACAAGTGCATATAAGACCAGGTAAACTGAGACGTACATATATAATTAATGTGCATTATAACCGTATTAGTGGTTTCTCTAAAATGCGTCTGTACTTTACACTATGGAGTGGCAACAAATGTAAAAACTAATATCGAAGGAAAATTTAAAAGTATGAGTATTTGGAACATTTAAGCATCTTAAGGACTCAGCAGACACTGAATTGCTACTCTTTCGTTCGGGCAGTTACAAAAGTACTACGTGACACTGGTTGGCCTGCCGCACAATTGGCTGGCCTGCTGACGATACTTTGACTCTTTTTTAAACCGCGTATCGGTTCCCTGGATATCTCTCAAAAGCGAGACGATGCGCTTGACCGCCGTTGATTGGAAGTTATGCATGGATGGAACTTATGAAGGGCTAGGAACGGACGACGCAGCTACTGAGTAAGAGGGAAAGACATATAGAAAAAAGTTTGAGTGGAAAATCTGTTTCAAAGTGGTTCTGCTTCCTTCTAACGCCCGAGCCGTCTTTTATATGTGCACAGCCGTGTGGGTGTGTTTTGGTCTTTTTCTTTTCGTTGAATGCAAGCATTCGGTCGTAAGTTTTATATATGAACAATGTCAATCAGAGCGGAATGCCGAATGCTCTAAGAAAACGTGAATGAGGTGTTGTTCACTCTTCTCTGTAAGCAAACTTTTCTTGCTTAGTACAATTGTATTTTCACGTAAATATTTTTTAACTTGCGGTAGTGAGTTGAAAATATGAATACATTTGTGAAACAGCAATGCGCTGTTTTTGCGTTTTTACAAGTAGTCGCCGCATACTTTTTTTTAACGTACTCAAGGTTAATTTCTAGCTTTATTGTTGCGCAACATACTTAAAAAGCACAAACGTGTACATTTTATGCACATATAGCACTCTCAGTAACATTTTGTGTGGCAAATAATAAAAAATACTCTTTTCTAAATCTAAAAGGAATTGATTGCTATTTTGAAAGTGTCCCTAAATATCGGCTGCATATATCTTATTTTGGACTCAACTAGTGTTAATTGTATTGGTCTGTGACCGTTTAGTGAATATAATTAATTTGCTTTTTAACGCATTTAAAACTAGCTCACTAACCTTCATTCAATGTGAAACACCTGAAATAGATGATGACGTCTCACGGCAAAGTGACAAGATATTATTTACTTTTATTAGCCGCACATTAATAGCAAACACTATTAACGTCAAATTTGTGGCATGCTTTGTTATAGCGTTAATGTCTAGTGTAAATATGAATGGTCATGATACGTTTCCTTGCGGTACGCCACAAGATACTTTTCCTGCGTTACTTGTTTTACCATGTACCTGGAACATCTACTTCCTTTTTGTTAAATATACTGTAAATAATTATATGTCTTTTTCGGGAATTCTAACGCATAGTTTCTGAATTAATGTTTTGGGGTTAACGGTATCAAATTCTTTATATAAATCACAGGATGCAGCCATACCCGATAGCTCGCTTTTAGGTTTGTGTAATGAGGTTGTGGGCTGAACACTTGTTGTTGACGTTTTTTGCCTTTCTTATTAGTCGTTGGACGTATTCGCGATATAATTGCAGTTTGACCAGCCCTCAAGACCAAAAATACCAACATGGGTATTTGATAAATTATACCCTTAATGTTTAGTTTATCTGGCTGACTTGTCTTCACTTAGTCTATTTTCCATAAGCAATATTCCCTAGTTAACCGGTTATTGGTTTCATTGGGATGGTGTCCGAAAGAATATACCATATATGACCTATAAAAGTAGAGTTGGTTTCTCATATTCTGTAGGCCGTTTATTGTTCAGTAAAACATTTATTTTTAGGGTTTATTTTTAATTTGTACCCGCGCTTTTTGTGCAACGTTCATCACTATATCCTCAGATTCTCTGTGCTCATCACCAAGCATCTCTCTCAGTTTCTTCAATTGTGTATCAAAAAACGTATGGATTACGTATCTGGTAAAGACGTGGCGGTTACCACATGCAAGACCAGAGCAGAGGTGAAAGCCACTAAAAATATCCAGGCTTCCAACCTCTCGTCAGACTTGTTTAACTTTTTTCCATTCCAAAAGTTTCCAATTAGTACTGTACGCAGCGTTTTCAACCTCCATCAAAATATCTTAACAACCGGCGCACAACCTTACTTTAGGAGCACAAAGCGACTCGTTTACCGCATTGACAGGCAAAGTACTTGCTTCATGTACATTGTGAAACACATTTCAAACAAGCCAAGGTTTGCCCGAGTGAGGTGTCCTGAATACTCCATCAAGACCATATATCAGCCTTGGAACAATCTTAAGGTGGAAGAGTGCCATTGCCGTCGGAACGGACAATCGCCGGACGTCGTCAACCCTTCCATACAGAGAAACTAGGGCTAATATGCGCAGTAAAGGTTGTCCCAGTATAATGGAGCCGAGGCCTCAGATAGCGGAAAGAGTTAACGAATTCTAAGGGTTTGTTGCCAAAACGTAAAACGTCTTTGGCCTTTATGGCATTTATTTCCAGCCCCCCTAAAACAGGTAACGCCACTGCCAGAGAAGTGATGCGCTTGATGGCGCCAATATCGTAATGAACGACCACTTTGTCATCTGCGTACACGAATATGGCCTTCTGGAACTTCTGTCAAATGTAGCCGACACGATCGGCAAGCAGAACAGTGATGGAGACGCACCCAATGGGTCCCTTTGCGGGGTTCCAACAGTTTAACTTACCCATAACACTTCCTGCTCACCTTGTACCAGTAAGGTGTCCTCATATAGATATGCCAGACAGTGAGAAACACTCTTCACCAACAAATTCACGCAGCAAAACGAGATTGTTGGGAAGCTCTAATGGACCTCATACAACATGATTCCGGGGGCTCCCTTACCAAACTCAAAACCCCCCACTAACGCAGGAAGAATCCCTCCGCCAGGTTAATAGATTTCCCCTTGACCTACAGTAATTTTCACCGAAATAGATCCAACAGACCCCATCGAAAAAAATCATAGCGAGAGCTGGGCAAGAGACGATGATGTCCCTTAAGACGCGCAAACACGTGCTTTTAATCCTACTCGACGTTAGAAACGTTTTCAACAGCGCAAGCTGGGCAAAGATTTTCGACTGCATGAAACGCCGTAACATACCCTCCGACCTCGTGCGGATTGTCTCAGCCTATCTAAACGACCGCCACCTACTCACGCACCACGGTGCCTTTAACATCTCCACGGAGATCACCCAGGGTCCGTACTGGGACCAACACTATGAAACCTGGCGTACAATGACGTATTGCGCCTGACCGACCTCTCCCCCGGGGCAGAAGCGACCGTCTATGCAGATGACCTAACATTGACAAGTGTGTCCCGCCACGAACCGAGTCTGCCGCTGGATGACACAAAACGGCCTCCAGCTGGTTCCGGAAATAACCGAAGCGATATATCTGACAGGCCGGAAACGCAGCCGGGGCGTGCGTTTCATACTTGACGGTCACCTCATTGCGGTGACAAAAACCGCTAAATACCTGGGTGTCACCCTAGACACTGCCTCACTGGCCGGACGCACATCTCGGCAATATCTAAGAAAGTCCACAAGATTGCCAGGGCATTGGCCAAGATTCTGTCTCGGTCAGGGGGCGCTGACCAGGAGAAGGGAATCTTGATGGCGTCGGCTGCTGAATCTACAATGCTATATGTGGCGCCAGTATGGGCGGATATGGCCCTCCGACCAGCTCGCAAACACGCAGCCCCTCAGATCTGCTCAAAGAGCAATTGCGCTACGGATCAGCCGAGTCTACAGGACCGTTCGCACGGAGGCGGCCCTGGGACATTATTGCAGGGCAGAAGAGTACCATGAGACTGGAGGAGAATTTAAACTATAACCAGGCTAGGGAGGCAACAGTGTCGGCCTGGGCTGAGGAATGGGGAGCCCTGTCCTCGCGAGCGGGCTGGACATGTCGAACACCTTGTCGAGGATCTGGATAAGTAGTATAACGGCCCAGGTCAAGACGCGTTATCGTACTACGTCACGCAGGCCGTTACGGGACACGGTCAATTTCAGACATATATGATGACGATAGGAAAGTCCCACTCAGACATGTACGTACTATGCCCAACCGAGGCACCAGACGATGTGGACCACACGTTCGCATGGTGCACAGGACTTTTGCCGGTCCTAAACGTATGCACTTGCTGCAGCTGATACAAAGACTATCATAACCTTGGCAATGACGTCACAAAAATCCTGGGCAGAAGGCGCCTCATACCTTGTCAGGATCATGAGAGAGAAAACTCGCCTCAAGAATGAAAGGTGTTTCTCCATTACTAGGAGGGACCGCGAGAGACCCCCACAGGCCTCAGTGGCCAGGACGGGAAGGTAGAGCAGATGGCTTCCCATAGCCTCGAAGAACTCGGCGGCGGCAAGAGCCATATGCTCCCGCAAGACCCTTAAGCTGGGCTCGAGGTGGTGCAGACCTGAGGAGTGGATTAGGCTTCCCAACTGCTACAAGTTTCATAGGCCGGGCCATAAGGCCCAAGACTGAAAAGCAGAGACCCAGGTGCCTCGGGTATGCCACAAATGTGGTGAACCTGACCGCCTGGTAGCCAATTGCAAAGCAACGACACCAAAGTGTCTGGTCTGCAGAATAGAGGGGCACCGAGCGGATAGGATGTCTTGCCCGGC
Organism: Dermanyssus gallinae; assembly: GCA_003439945.1. Lineage (NCBI taxonomy): Eukaryota > Metazoa > Arthropoda > Arachnida > Mesostigmata > Dermanyssidae > Dermanyssus > Dermanyssus gallinae. Next base: position 1,055,428 of record QVRM01002192.1, read on the forward strand.
CTATAGGGAGCAAGTCGAGCAGCGGCGAGAGGCCCGAAGGGGCGTCGCCAAAGGACAGGTAGATGGCAAGGAGACCCAAGTAGAAGCCCAAATAACCAAGAAGAGCAATAAAAAGGGAAATAAAGACAAGGGGGCTAAGAATAAGAAGACAACCGTTATCCCAGCAGAGGACGGAAAGGGTGTTTGGAACTTAGTAGGTAGGGGCCCTTTATCCGACCAATGTTAAAGATACTTCAGGTAAACCTTAACCGCTGCAGGACGGCGCATGACATGCTCGATGAGATAGTACGCAGAGAGTCCATAGGCCTCTGCCTGCTCTCCGAGCCAAACATCGCCTACCAAGCGATCAGCAAGCGGAAGGTAGACTGGGCATCTGACGCAGAGGCGGATACCGCAATCTGGTAAACGGGTTCCGAGAGAAACCTCGCGATTAGGGGCGGGGGGTCGGGGAGGGGGTTCTCCTGGCTGGAGATTGACCGGGTAGGGGTCTTCTATAGCTGCTACTTCTCTCCCAACAGGGAGGAGGAGGAATTCGAGGAATTTCTCGAGGAACTTGCCTAGAGCGCGGGGGCACATGCAGGTAAGAGGGTAGTGATCACCGGGGATTTTAACGCAGCCAGCATAGCACGGGGTAGCCGAACCACAAATAGACGGGCTCAAACTCTACAGGAGTGGAAAAGAGTCTAATGGTTCTTAATGACGGAAGGGTCCCCACCTTTTCCAGAGGGAGCCAGACGGCCTTCATTGACCTAACAATGGTCAGTAAGGCGGCCTTTCCACTGGTGGTAGAGTGGAGGGTGAGGGAGACGGAGGAGACCATGAGTGACTACAGATACATCTGTTTCACCATCAGTACCCCCGAGGTGGCCCTCGCTCCCTAGTAAGAGATGGCAGATGCGGAAACTCAACGCCAAGATTCTAGTGGCTGAAATAGACGAGGGTTGCAAACGACTGGGAGACACAGTGGGGGATGAATATCAAATAATTAACATACTCTCTACAGCATACGAGAAAGCTGCTCCCTCACAACATCACGGGAGCCGCCACCCTCTCAACTACTGGTGGAACAAAGGGATCGCAGCTGCCCGCAGGACTTGCGTTAGGCTAGATAGGGTTTTCACGAGAACACGCAGCTGGTTAACGCAATGAAACCGACGGGTGGGATTTTACGGGGAGCGAGAGACCGCAAGAGCTGAATCCCAATTGACGGAGCACAGGGCTGCTCGACCGAGACTCCGAGGACTCATCGCCAAAAGTAAAGCCCGAGCGGAGAAAGAGCTGATAGACGCGGTGGAGAGCGACGTATGGGGCCTGCCGTACCGAATAGTTATGGCCAAACTCCGGAGACCTCCCCCGAAACTCCCCCCGGATGTGCTGCGGGAGACTGTAACCGGTCTTTTTCCGGCACAGCCGCGGAGAGAAAACGAAAAGTTCTCGGTCACCCCGGAAGACATTCCGGAGGGTACGCTGGAGAAGGTCGAACAAGCCTGGAATCGGTTGGCAACCGGTAAAGCGCCCGGCCTAGACGGAATTCCCCCAGAGGTAACGAGGCTACTGGTCAAAAGGTGGCCTAAGGTCTTCCAAGACCTTGCCAACAAGCTTCTGAGAGAGGGGAGATTCCCGAGGCTGTGGAAAAGGGCAAGCCTGGTTCTGACCCCTAAACCCGGGAGGAAGACGGGCCTTCGGCTTACCGGCCCATATGCCTCATTGACGCCATGGGTAAGATCCTGGAGAACGTTATAGTCAAGAGACTAAACGACGAGATTCAGGAAAAGAACGCCCTATCAGATGCCCAGTACGGTTTCCTGAAAGGCAGATCCGCATTAGGGGCTCTAAAATAGGTTCTGAAACGGGCGGGTGAGGAGACTATGAAGACCCCTAAAACAAGGGGATTCGTGCTCCTGATCCTCCTGGATGTCAAAAATGCCTTCAACACAATGAATTGGAAAGTAATTGTGGAGGCGATGAAGAGGAAGGGCGTTTCCCTCTACCTCCGTCGAATGATTTCATCCTACCTGGATGACAGAGGCTTGGTTGCAGGGGGGCAGGAGTACGAGGTTACTGCCGGAGTCCCACAGGGCTCGATTCTAGGACCCGTGCTCTGGAACATAGCTTACGACGGGGTGCTCGAGATCCGAGGTCTCCTATATGGGGTGGAGACGTTGGCGTACGCCGATTACCTTGCACTCATGATAACGGCCAGGACCGAAAGAGCCCTGGAGAGCGCCGTCAATGAGGCCTTGTCAATGGTGTCCGAGTGGATGGAGTCCCATCACTTGAAACTGGCGTCCGACAAGACGGAGGCGATGTACCTAACAGGCAGAAAGAGGACGACCGGCATTTACCTCGTGATGGCGGGCCACCCGATAGAAATCAGAAAAAAGGTAAAATACCTTGGGGTCATGCTAGACACTGGACTGACCGGATCGGCACACGTTAAGTACGTGGCCGAAAAGGCCCAAGGGGTCTCCCTGAACCTGGCGCGGATCATGCCTAAGGTCGGTGGGGTGGCTGAGGTGAAAAGAAGGCTCCTGGCCTCGGTGGCCGAATCAACGGCGCTATAGCAGCCCCCGTCTGGGGGGACATGGCAATGCGGACGGCGAAAAATAGGGGGGCACTAAGGTCGACCCAACGAACGCTGACAATCAGGGTAAGCCGGGCGTATCGAACAGTCTCGATCGAAGCTCTCCTGGTCTTAGCCAAAATGCTGCCATGGGACCTCCTAGTGGCTGAACGAAGTGAAATGTATCTAGACGAAGGTCTGGATCTCACCAGGGCCAGGAGTGCCACCATATCGGCCTGGCATGAGGAATGGGCGCAGGTAAGACCCGGTGTGACCACAGGGAGCTGGACCAAGAGTCTGATACCGGACCTCAGGGTATGGTATGACCGCCGACACGGGGAGCTTTCCTACTGGACGACTCAGGTTCTGACCGGACGCAGCCAGTTCCAGAGCTACCTGTCAAGGATCAAGAAGGCCATCAGCGATATTTGCATACTGTGCGACTCTGGAGAAACGGACAACGTAGAGCATACTGTTCTGCGGTGTGATGCTCTCAGGGAAGCACGGGACGCAGCACCAACCGCTGTGAGAGGCCGACCCATCAAGGAGATGGTCGCCCATATGATGACTTCGGCGGAGGCATGGAGGGAGGCGACGAACTTGTTCGACGCCGTTTTGACACCCAAGACAGCCAAGGAAACGGCCAGGCGGGAGAGGTTTGAGTGGGTCTCTCGGGAGAGTGGTCGAGACGAGGAGCCGAGGGAAGGGGGAGGGGGTGGGGAGCAGCCAAGCCCTCATGGTCTCGACGCACCCTCACAGGACGGATTACAAAATGGCATCCCCCTATCCAACCGCAGGTAGACAGGCGGGATGATAATCAGGGATAGAGCTGATTGAAGGAGAACGGCAGAGACGCCTCTCCCACGGCTTCGATGTAATGCCAAAGTAATACCGAGCCTGGGGTGTGGGGAGGAATCCGGGTTTAATGGATTTGCGAGTCTCACACTAGTCACGCAGGCTGCTAGTGGCGCATTTGCATCATGCATTCCCGAAACCTTCCAAAAAAAAAAAGCCTCGAAGAACTGGCAAAGATTACCGAACCGTAGGGATCTAAACGTGAGGGCTAGGGTTTTTAGTGGGTAACCCCAAACTATCGGGGAGCACCACACTACACACGCACTCCACCACATTGGCGTTGGGTGTGCATAAAGCATTTTCCCAAACCTCACGAAAAAAGATGTCGGTGTTGTTAATACACGCCCACCTCGGTTTTCCGTCAGCCATGGGTTTCTGCGCGTTCCGGGTCCTGTTCGTTTTCTTCACGCTAACCTTTTCTTTTAGCATGGAGTCTAAACACGTGAATGATATCGAGGTGTGCAATTTGCTGCATGGGAACCGGTTAATTACCGGCGATTCTACGTTGGAGCTCCGTGTGCAATACCCACAGTTCCATTAAATTTACCTGAGCACACACAAACGGTCCTTCATCAGAACAACTAAAGCTGGGTTCTTGTGATTCACAGACCGGCACGACATGGCAAAAAAGGGCAGTAAACAGAAATACACCAAAGGAATATAGCCAGCTCTAGGCGACGGGTCAACGGGTTGGCGCAAACTCCCTAGTGTTTCAATTTAGTTATTCGATCCGCCCTCACTTGGCCATTTGTCAAGCAAACAATTCATTGACGAACTCACTGCGGGCCACGACTTTTCAAGTGATTGATTACTGACTTTAAACATTAGGTTAATGGGGCGTACATTAAAAGGTGTTCTAGCAATTCGCATTTTCTTAGTTGACGTTAAACAGATATGTTGCTTTTTATGAAGAGTAAATCATTACTAGGAACAACGTCACACAACACGCTTAGATGGCACGTGATCTGCAGGCGTCTTAGAAATGTGTCTTGAACGCCTTCGACAAACTTTCTGTACTTAGATAGATGGGGCTCCCAGACAGGAGAGCAATATGAAAGTTTGGGAAGAACAATATATTTATAAAGGGGCATGTATACATGAAGACAAACAAAGCAAGAAAACCAGTCACACAACCAGAATTCAGCACAAATTGCCTTTTAACTTGACAGACGTGAAAATCTAGTGAACCGTCGCACAACAGAAACACCGAGGCAAGTGGCTGTACAGGCAAAAAACAGTAAAAGCCGGATCCAGAATGAACACAGTGCAGTGAACGGCTGATCTAAAAAAAAACATGCTTCGCTAGCATCTGTCAGCTACAAGTGTGGGATTCACAAACCCACCTAATCCGTTTTCCTTCTCATCCCCCCCAAATTCGGAATTGCGTGGCATTTATTTGACCACGCTTTCTGCGTACTAAACGCCCTGAACAAGTGGACGCCTTATTGTAGGGTGCTCACGTTGCTCCGTGCTTATCCTGTATCGTCAACACGATACAATAGTCTCTAAAATCTATTACTTTACCTAGGCGTTGCTATTCCACTGTTTCACTGAGGCGTTATGATTTTTCTCTCCTCTTCTAGCCATTCCCCGGTAATCTGTGATGTTCCACTGACGGAGAAAAAATACCGAACTTCTAATTGATATGTCAAGCAGTGAAGGTAAAGCATTATGCAACTAGTGAACGAGGGGAAAGCAGGGCATCTCAGGAAGCGTAGACAAATGGCAAACTCTCCTAGCAAACGTCGTTGCAGCATCGTTTGGTTCCAGTTTCGACTTTCAGCCGAGATAAGGCAATGCCTATCTCCAGGGAATATGGTTATCCTTTGTACCATTGTACCTAAGGATTCATGTCAACGCGGAGGTTAGCATTCATATTTGTCATCATTTGATATGCAAGAGAAACTAAAAACTAATGCATAAAGCATAAACGATCTGCCGACACATGCCTGATTAAAATTATACGATCAAAAACAAGCAGCAGATCAAGGCATTAAGGTACTTGGATTGCCCAAAGAAGTTCGACGAACCGTCGACTATCTGTGGATAAACTCAAATAACTTGAAATAGAGAGAAACTAGAGTCGTTAAGCAGCTCTCATCGAATGCCTGTAGAAAAGTAGGTAGGCAGTAGCAATTACCTGGTAAATTAATAAAAATGGCCATTAATATGGGTAGTCTTCAACAAAGATCTTGATAATCGATATTTGCTTATTGCAGAGAAAACTACTCTGGTGGATATATTTGCATGCTTTAAACATGTATGGGTTATATTAGCTTTAGAAGAATTCACATTGTATTTAATTAGGAGAAGACATATTGGTTTTAATGGGTTGGCATCGCCGTACGGCCTAAGGCTCTTACTGTGTTGCACCAATGCGTTTAAAGGCTTGCACATGTGTCCTTAGGCTCATTTGCTTGCACGGAACAGGGCATTAAGAAAATGAATTTTTTAGTAGTTAAAAGGCGTATGATCTCTATGACGCTGCGAGTACGCAAACGCGCAAAGGCTTCGCCTGAAGTGTGTCTGTGAGAATATTAAGCTTAGAGTATTGAGGGAGTAGTCGTAGAGATAGTTAGCATATGTATAATGTTTACATAGATGCTAATGCGGCAGATTTCGTAATAATACATTAACAAATTAATTGGCAGTCAATAACTATGTCAGGGATTGAATAGAGGTTAGTAGAATGCTGATTTTGTAATTGAAGAAGAATAGGGCTGCAGCCGAAATTAGTGTACAGCCAAAATTCGTTAGCGTATCGTGATCGGTACAGACGCAACAGTTCCGCTGGCAGCATCAGGATACGGTATGGCAGAATGAGGCTTTTGAGCAGATCTATCTCCGGTCAGCCCAACCATGCGTTGCATAGTTATACATCGTCTCTTCGTTATGTGGACATGAGGAAGGTTCGAAGCCAAACAATGGCTAACTAGACCGGGCTTCTTCCTGTCGCTCAGGCTCATGAAGTCTAACGCAACATGGCAGAAAGGCAGGCATCATTATGGCGCTAGCTATGTTATCCAGAAGTTAAGGGAGTTGTTGCTGTTGTTGCTGTTGTTGTTGTGTTGTTGTTGTTGTTGTTGTTGTTGTTGTTGTTGTTGTTGTTGTTGTTGTTGTTGTTGTTGTTGTTGTTGTTGTTGTTGTTGTTGTTGTTGTTGTTGTTGTTGTTGTTGTTGTTGTTGTTGTTGTTGTTGTTGTTGTTGTTGTTGTTGTTGTTGTTGTTGTTGTTGTTGTTGTTGTTGTTGTTGTTGTCCTCGTCTCCATTGGCATTCATTTGCTCTACTACGGATGCTGTCACTGCTGCTGCTACTGCTGCTGCTGCTTCACTCGGCAGCGACGAGTATCAGAGTCTGCCCGGCTCTGGCAACGGGATTGGACGCTGTCAGGAGGTGATCAGGTAAGTGGTTTTGTGAGCAGCCGCCGCCGCCGTCGCCGCAGGAGAAGAAGTCGTTGCCTTCGTGGCACCTATACGTACGAAGCTGTGCTGTTTCCGTCCGTTTGCCGCCCCGGCAGTCCTTTGTTGGCGTTGATCTATCTATGTAAGTATAAACTGCGTCTCCGTTGTCGAGCCAGTGGCGGCATGCTGTTATCGTCGATCGCCGCCCGATATCGCCGGCCCAATCTTCGCCATCTCACTGTTGTCAGGTCTGCGCAAAAACACTCGGCACCGCCATTGACAACAGAGTAACGACGGCTCTGCCGGTCTCAAGGCTGCTAAACTTTGGTGCGGCAGGTTTTTGACAGCCGGCGGCGGCGGCGCGAGCAATGCAGCGTAGTTGTAGCGCTTTAACGAACCTCAAGGAAGCGTGAGTCCTCATAAAGATCACGATCGCACACGGCCAGCATCGACCAGTTTGTCCTGGCCACGACGGCCACAGAGCTATACTCTACAGCTCCACGAAGACAATCCCTTAGATTCTCCGAGCGGATCTAGAGGAGAGGACTTTTTGCCCCTTATAGGCAAAAAGTGCTCTTGCAAGTGATCCAAGCCAATAAATTGAAGCGATATCAATCATATTTTAAGCGGCAAATTTGCAATTTATATTGACCGTGTCTGTGCTGTAAATTAGCTAACATACTGGTGATATGTTTGTCAGAAACAACCTTTTTAAATGATTTCATGAAGGAAACATGCTTTTTTAGTGACAATGCATAAGAGCTTTAGTAACAGACATGAATAATTTACTAATTTAAAACTCGTAACCTTAATTTTCTAACGTATAATATTATTGGCATTTTGGTCTTTAAGGAATGACGTGTGTCTATTTCACAAGTAGTTATCGCGAAGAAGGTTTGTAAATTTCCACAGGAGCATATCATTCACAACATTTTCGGTTTTAACATTTTAGCACAATATTTATTTGTTAGATGGTTGACGTTGAACTTGAAACGTGGAAATCATATTGAACATGTTTGCCATACTGCTGACGTCTTGTTTTCAAACCTCTGCAAGGTGCCACTACATGTTTTTTCGTAACTCATTTACGATAATAGGTATTTACGTTTGTGTACAATACACTTACATGCAATTCTACAGAGAACATTATTCTCTATGTTCGTCAGCTTTCCAGGCTCTTGTGTCTGCGCACGATTAAGAGTATGTCGATATCTAAAAAGAGTTGTGTCTACAAACTACTCTGACGGCACTGGCGTTTCTTCCAGATGAGCACCATGGCTTCAGGACTGGGCGTTCCACTATCTCAGCCTGTGAAGTACTTCTTGAGCAGATCACAATCTTATTAAACCAGAAAGAACTTCATTTGTTCGTGGTTTATGTTGATATTAAATCTGCCTTCGACATCCCGTGATATTGTCTTGAAGAAAATAGGACAGGCTGTAGTTGGACCACGAATGCTTACTCTAGTCAGCGCACTTCTGAGGGCTATCCAGATTATCCTCGATGATGGTTTGTGCGAGTATAACACGTTCGGTCAGAAGCTTGGGTATTTACAAGACGAAAATCTCAGCTTATTGTTATTTATAACGTCACTCAGCGATCTGTCACGTTATAAAAAAGCGGCACTTAACGGCTACGATCCTGCTCTACGCAGATGATCTGGTAATATTAAACATAATTCGTACTGACCTGCAGGCTGCGCTTTGCGCACTTGATGATTTTTTTACCACAGAAGGGCCTTATAGTATAGGTGTCAAAAACCAGAGTTGTAAAGGTTCGGTGCGCAGGTTCGCGCAGATAAACTGCAACTTTACGGCGAGCAAGTGCAGTTCGTAGAAACCGTTAGCTATATCGGGGTAACTTTCTCGTCTCGAGGTACAACCTTTTCACAACGCCATGATATTATTCACGCTCAAAGTGGCATCCGTAGCTGCTTACGGTATCCAAGTGACATAGAAACATCTTAACATTTTGCATGTATCGCAGTTGATAGAGGCCTAGTTAATACAAGTATGTCTCTTTCTCTGGCTGCAATCTCTCTTTATCGATGAACTCGTAAACCACTTTAATTCACCGCAGACAGTCACCCTGGAAACGTTTCGGCACGATATTCTCAAAAATGCCTCTCATTCTCAGATAATTCTATTTATCACCAGCTGTGACTAACCAGGCCCGGAAGGAGTCTCTCCGCCCTTGTCGTCACTTCACCACACGCTACAGTGTTCACGAATTTCAGTATCTATTATGGCGGTCTGCTGGGTTCCATGAACCCAAGAAGAACTGCAAATGCCGTTGTTGTGGCGGTCTATGTCCCCTATATCGCATACCCGACTGTACCGAATCCGTGTTGCTCTCTTAGCTCCAGCGAGGATACTTATGAACCATATGTACGAGGAGTCTTAGGTTGGCCAAAACAGTGACACTCAAAGCATATCTCCACTTGACTTGTGATAAGCTCAAACTTAGCGTTATTGTTCATCTGTTAAAACTATTAATTGTTTCTTATATTTCGTCGTATGGTTAAATATAAACAAATTCCAAAATTTAAGGTGTCACGTGACGTTCCAGAGTCAATGTTGGCTCGATGTGTAATATGACTGCCGTAAGCCGTTTTCCCCCTTGCCTCGATATCGCTTTCCCATAGAGGCCCGTGCTAACAGAGAAGGAAGGTTAGCGGCCACCACGTAAAGGTTGTACACCAGATGCTTACATCTCGTATACCACAATAATTTTGTTAGATATTTGGCTTACATCTTGAGTCAACCAGACTGTCATCCATAGATTGCGCGCTGAATGTGTGCGTTCTATAAACGTGATAACAACATCACAGATTTGTTACTTTTGCGAATTTAGTACTTATTTTTATTTGAGTTGCCAATGTTGAATGTATTTCTGGCGTAGCAGAATTTTTGCGGACAACGCGTTCTGTTGCCAAATTTTGAGAACTGATACCCGGCAATAAATTTAAGTACCTCCTACTCCTAAACAGATCATATCGGCCGTCCTGCCGTCTAATAGCCTTGAAAAATTAAGTTATTTCAACGAATTTTACGGCATCTTAAATGGAGTGAAGCGGTTGCAATAGACTTACATATATAAAATAAGTAATAATTATTTATTCACGGATTAGTATGCATGCTTCACAAATGGTTTGCATGTAGGTGCTTTATGAGATGATTTAAGTCATACTATGCAGTTAAATAAAAATAAAGGTCTGGGAGAAAATTAAAGTTACGGAGAATGTAACGTAGATACGGTTGGATAGGTTGTCTTTGCTCTCGTGGACCCTCCAGTTGGTTAATCAGTAAAGTAATTCTTTCTGAAGCAAACGTCAAATCTGACATTGATGTGTGTCTGCCGTTATTAAAGGGAAACCCTGGGGGTGCTCATACGTTGTAAATCGGCCAGGGTTGCACATTCTAGAAGGATTTCTCCTCTCCTTGATGAGGACCTGCCTCTTTAATGACTGAGGGCCGCATGGAAGTCCCTTCCCACAATCTTATTCTCCGCATACAAAACTGGGTGTGTCGCACATATGGCCGCATATGAAATTTCGGTACAGTCCGTAGCCTTATCGCAAACATTCAGGCACAGTGAACATTGTGGTTTTAAAGTAATTTCGCTTGCGGCACCGGGTCCAACCATACTGTATATGTCTTTGAGCCTTTAAGCTTATTCGGGGGGCATTTTAGCAATGCATAGGTAATTGTCTTGCTGCACTGCCTCGGTTTTCGAGCCCGATGATCCACATACTCGGCTATAAGTGAAGTCCTAAACAGCTAAAACAGAGAGATTTAGAGCAACCGGTCGCATTACCTGGTCCCATTGTTCGTAGGACGTCATAAACAATGCACTTGTATACAAAAGCGTGTCCCCCTAGCTATAAATTATCTTAGCGCCGTACTTAAAGCTCTGAGCATCTATCTACAAAGACATGGAGTATACAATCAAATCCGGGGTCCCTATTTGGTTCGTACCTACGATAGTGCACATAGACTCGCACATACATCCTATGCAAACGAGGATCTGCTCGAAGAAAGAACCAACCGAGCGCTGGCGGATATCCGGCAACATTTTTGCACGCTAGGCTTTCCTTCAAACGGCCAAAAGCGCCATTTATGGAATCTATACTTACGCCTGGAAGGATACTCAGTAACATCCAAGCCTGGAAGGATACCTAGTCATACCCACGCCCATGGTTAAATACCTGGATGTGAACCTGGATAGGGCTCACACAGAAACGCCTAAACAGCCTCCAAAGCTCTAGCAAAGCTGCGGTAAAACCTAACGCGAAACAGAGGGGCAATCGATTCTCGGCGCCGGCTTTTAACATCAGTAGTAGGCAGCATCATACTATATTAAATCTTAGCCTTATGGGGCCGTACGACTGCCGGGTTACAATACGCCGCCTCGTCAGCAAGACTTAAATCTCTAAAAATGTCCCTCAATAAACGTTCGTACGGAGGCACTACTAATTAGCAGAATCGATACCGTAAACAAATAGGGCCAGTAATAGGAAGCAATCCAGTCGAGCCACTTGGATACTGCCTTGCCCGCCTACCCACTCACGTAACTGATAACAAGCCACGATGACTGCTTTCAATGATACCTAGACCACACTGGTAAAGCTAACGTACCCTTATGCCGTATGTGCAACTCAAACGAATGTCGATCTAAGCCTCTGCTACGAACGCTGTACTTTTTTCAATACTAAGTAAGAGCTACTGTCCCGAAACCTGAGAGTGAGAAATCCCCTGACATGCCAAGTCCTTGTGGGGACACTTCTTGTAAGGACTTTGGGTCCTGGTTCATAGTAAGAAAATTCTTAGAATTTGTCCTCGAAGCGCAAATAACCGTCGAACAAAGTCGAGAAGCCTTAATGGCGAGATAAAATAGCTAGACGAGTAATCCTTAGAAGTCAATCTTGCGGCCACACCCGACAGAGCAAAGAGGGCGACTTTTTTGAGTCCCACACGACCTTCTAACCCGGCTTTAACCAGGCATTCATCATACATTTTACCAATTAATCTAAAAGAAAAGATATATATATATATATTGTGTGTGAGCACGCGGGTGCAACAGATCGCAATCACTTGGCACACAAATCATGCGCGCACAAAAGATACGAATACTATAACGAGACACACGTCAAGAGCGACCTCGACAAAATAAAAAGACTCATACACTTCAACGTGGTAGTACTTTTAACAATTGACCTGCAGCAACCATAATGGCACTAAAGTCAGGCGAAGTATTTTCTTCTGTAACGTGAATAGCTTAAGTTTAAAAGCTCTTTAGGTGCGACAAATGTCGGCAACTGTTGAACGCTCTTCTCCACTTCATTCTTCTCAATTAGAAGTGATTTGTGTGTACAGTCTAGCGTGTGTACTACATGTATAATGAAAACGACTCTAGAACGACATGCAACAGTTATGCAACTCAATTCATGCACGCGGACGGCTGCGCCGTTCTTTTATTTTCCGTTTTTGTTCCCATTTATCTCTTTGCTTTCATTTGTCACAATTATAAAACAGCCCATGTCGAATGCAACTATTCCGATATTTAATATACCCTTTAAGCCAATGTGGCAGGTATCTGTAGACTTATAGCGTTTGTAGTTTGATCTTAATAATATTAATAATAAAGACCGTATATAATTAGCAGAATACGCGTACGCAAATAATGAAGAATGAGATATAGATCTCTTGAATAAGTACTGCTTCAATTGTAGTCGATAGGAATATGTATTGAAAAATGAATTGGCAATGGTTTTGTAGTGTTTCTCCAGTGTGAAACTCATAGGAAAATAAATAACACACGATAAGAGGCATCCAGCGCGAAGTGTAGCTTTTGCGCCTCGAAACCTGCATGGTTATTTGTCTCGATGAGTCCCTTATACACATGCGCGCTGCTTTTACAGTTAGTTCTTCTAGATAAACCAGCGTAATTCGTTAAACAACAATAAATAGCCACGCTCAAACCTCACATGTGTAAGAGATAAAAAAAAACGAGTACTGAACATTTAGCTTTAACCTAATTTGCAAATTCCTAGAAGGATTGCTTTTAAAGAACCAGCCATTTACTATTTAAAAAAAGGTGGCCGTCGTCATGGTTCATATCATCATTTTGACTTACACGCGCAACAGCAGGCCTTTTCAACTTACCGACATGACCTTCCTGACCCGACTTAATAGGCGCAGGCATTTTACGTTACCATTACCTGCGCCCCTTCAAGGTCCATTATGATTGAGCTGCTGTAAACACGCCGTCTCATTGATTGATGAGACAGAATCGATGCGAATGCAAGAAAAATAATTTTGTTAATTACGTAAAACAACAAAAATGCTGTTTACTAGCCCGTTTAGGGATTGCCATAGTGCCAAGCTGTCTAACTTTCTATCCCTAAGAGCCATCTTAAGGGCGCACAGGTACGAAGCAATTCTGCTGTTATCTAGTGTTAGTCACTAGAGAAATATAGCTTTGCAGAAATATATCTCTATTCATTTGTAGCGGTCTCCGACCTTTAAGTTATAGATAGAGTAAGAGCATGTTTCATAACGCGCGTCGTGGGATTGTCGCATAATACATTCGCCACTTTGGCGCGACGTAGCCAGAGCTATCTCGCGAACGAATATTGACGCAATCTGGGCTTTACTGAAGAATAGATCACTCATGTGTAGAATAACCTGGTGCAGCTACTACCAGCATATATGTTTGAAAGCTAATTGCTTTGAAGTTGACAACATCATATGTAACTATTGTAGAAAAACCTATATCAAACGATAGATTATACTTCCGTAGAAAGACAAAGTGCCTCAATCCAGACGCGCGAATCACATAACAATCTGCATTGTGCGTTTATACTTTCAATGCAAGGATATAACTTAGTTATGTAATTATACGAAATAATAAATAATATACAACCCCTTTTAACTTTACGCAAATGCGCACGTTAAATGCTAAATGGAAAATACTAACTAGCACTGGAAAATTCACATTGCAGAGGCAGACAAAGGTATATTTTAATTTATACTGTTAACACCAAAGATATCCTATTATGAACCACGATAATTCGTACGACCATGCGCAAAACAATATTTAGTCGGGTGGTTTTTTTTGTAACTTGCCTGCTGAGATTACCTGATTTAAGTTCCTGGCTCTGCGCTACACCGGTGGCTCTACCGCTCGACAAACATGCCTTTTATTTATTGTTCAGATTCAGAAACAATACGAAACAATTGGTTCTAGTAAACGTTGTTCGACGATCGTGCCATTTCCTAACACGCAGTTTGCCAACTTCAGTTGACAACAATCAGACACATCGAGCACGACACTTGCGTAGCCCTACTTTACATGTAGTAAGTAGCCTCTAGAGCAGAAAGTGGCCAAGTGTTATGTCGCCTCAGGCGGCTGCAAACCGATCGCAAGATTTGTGTAATAACTGCGCACCAGACCCACACAATATTTCGGACACGAAAAACGAAGAAACTGAAAGCCTGAAGGAAACCGCAATATTTGCATATATATATGCAAAACGCTAACCCCGTGCCCTTAGAGAGATTGCAGAAAGGGTCTGTATTAAAAGTGTTTGAATCTCTATTGTCTTTGCAGTAAACAAACACAAATACAAAGCGTCATCGTATAGTAACAAATAGTCCGTCGTAGCACCCATCTTTGACCTGTGGGTATCTAGATTTCGGGCCGTTGTTGAGCTGAGGCCCGGTCCTTTCTAATAAGTGTCATTTTTGACAGTTGGAGCAAGTGGTTTACACTAAAGCCAATCGGATCTGCTACAGCTGCTGTCGGTTTTCCTGGCCCTCAGCCGTCATCCTCACACAATGTCGCATGGGCCAACTAGACTGGAAAGCCGAAGATGGCGCGTCAAAACGGATTGTCTGGTTTATTCAGTACGAACTTCTTCAATCACGATACTGCTAAACTTCATTGAAGGTGAACAAAATCCACAATTCAGTAGAAATTGATCAATATATTTTACGGAAATTACCATTAGCTATGTGCCACACAGACGTGCGTGGGTAGCTGATTAGTTGCCATACAGGCGTATATCTAATGCTGACGACTTTGTTAGGCACCTGACCCTAAAACTAACAACTTGGTATACACGTTGTGACCAGAAGTAGAAGTGAGGTATCTTCAATATAAAGAGCCTTAACTTCAGTTAACCATTTATGGACACCGATCGCATTACATGCTTTACCCATTACACCAAGGTTAAAATCGCTCGAACCAAGAACAATAAGATTCCTAACAGTTTGAAGCTTAGGCTTAGCCTGTCCACTGTGTATATACTATCTTTTATGGCTCAATTCGAACCTGCGACTTCGGTCCCAGATTTTTATTAGAGCGTTACAAGTTAGGCTAAATATATTTTTGCTTACGTTGTCCGCTTTACGCACTAAACTCATTAATAAGTGAACGATAAGAATGACAAAAATGTGCCAATAAAAACAAATTTTACGACATATTCAAATGTGCAATTGGAAACATGTGCAATCATACGCCTACAGATATAGAACTTAGCAAAATTTCGTCTTATACTTGGATTGTTCTCCTGTATTGAATGTACTGTACTATATTATGCAAAGGAACTTGAGTCGCAAGCTCACATGCTTCTGTGCAAAGTAAAGTAAACTCTAGTTACATTTATGATACAATTGAAGAATGTATGCTTGTTAGGATCAGTTTAGATAATATAGCATCTAGTTTTGTTATTTTAGGCACTTATAAACAATAATTATAATACCTACCGTTTAACAACAATGCTGTCGATGGCGAAAAAAGTTGGTGTCGAGGTGGCTGCTAGGTAACACCTACCGGTATCAGCAGTTGTAAATATTCCTGATATTCGGGGAAGACACAGCAAAGCAATCTATACTCAATCGCCGCGTCTATACTAGATACGTAGTCCATGACTATCATCATATGGTCTGATCGAATACGAACTTTCACAAGGAACTTCCACGCAATCGTGTACGAAGCATTACGCGTCCCTGGCCCCTTACGAGATTGCTGCACTGCCTCTCTCGAATGGCATGCGCAAAGCAGCTGACAATAGTATAAGTTGTCGGCTGCTTTACTCATAGCTTTATTAATTAAAGCATTTATATACTTCCTAGAGAAAGGGACACACACAGAGCATTAACGGCAACAATTACGATGCAAACGTAGCAAATGCAAAACTGCAATACTCGAACGATGATACGAATACAATGAGTTCACTATAAGAGGACTGCGGTTGTGCCTTGCTTGCAGTATCTACGTATTATTAAAGATTGCCATTCCGTACTCGATACGGCTGCATAAGAGAAACAAGTCGCGCTGTTGAGCGCAAGCAATTTGAAGCCGCGTTCGGAGTCCGAATTCTTCATATCTTGGTTGGGGTCTCGAGGGAGAGCGCAGCCAACGTCGCTTTTTGGGCTGTATTGAAACGTGACATGGATCGATGATCGCAAACAGAAAACGTGCAGAGTGCCTTGCGACAGTCGGACACGTTGCTTCTACATAGCCAGGCAATCGTTCAGAGCGCCACCAAAAATATGCACTATTAGCCAACTGGTTACGTTTACGCTATATAGATATATATTTTATGGGACCGTCTTCTCCAGACGGCAAATTTATTAAAGTTCAATAATTCTTCATTGAGCTTGAAATTTCCGTAATTATATAAATTCAAACAGTTGTAACTATTCGGGGCATTTTGCAGAAAAGGCTATCGCCCGTGTCTGCCTATATATATAATAAAACAAATACTCAGTAGGTATTAAAGTAGATATGGATTATATGGATGCGTAGGTAATATATATGCTGCCGCTCTAAGCGCCCCTTATATAAAAGGGTGACATGTGTATTTAGGTATACATGCTAAGCGAACAATAAATCAATTAATCAATCATATATATTTTTTAAAGGACCGTCTTCTCCGGACGGCAAATTATTTAAGTTCAATAATTCTTAATTGAGCTTGCAATTTCCATTATTACATAAATTCGAACAGTTATAACGATTTAGGTAATTTTGCAGAAAAGGCTATCGCCCGTGTCTAACATATATATATATATATATATATATATAGGTGTGTGCGTGCGAAAATTCCGTGCAACTCGAAAGATCGAAGACAGGACCTCTTTCTAAATCGTTTGATTTTCTATTGTCCTCTCTTAACTTGACCGTTAATTACTTCAATTATACTGCTAAATTTCAATGACGGTTAACAAAAGCCACTGTACCGTAGTAATTGATCAGCACAGTTTACACACGTGAGCTATGTGCCATACAGACGTATATATGCAGATGATAATAGCCTAAACACAGGATCTATCCAGCCACCGGCAGTTAAAGGCGTTGACTTGTTTTCTTTATTCAATAGCTTGAGGACTAATCAAGCACTTAGTGGGACACGTCATCAAGGGCGACAAAAACTGTGATTTGTTGTTCTTTAAACATCACTATCTCGTATGATGTCTTACAAATACAAGCTTCCATCTAGCACAAAGCGCACAAACATAAGGCCTTCAATAGATTATTGCGATGATCCAATTTAGAGGCAGACAGAAACGAAGAAAGAAGGAGAACAAAACGAACGCCAAAAACTGACAGAGGTTCAGACAATAGAGCTGCAGAGGCCGCCATTAGATTTGCAACCTAATTGCTGTTCCGTGGGGACGTTCCAGGTGTATACGCGCGCCCAGCAGATAAACGAAACGGCCGCTGACAATGCTACACTAAACAGATAGATAACACAACAGGCCGTGCTGTTTGTGCCAGGCCGGGTATGCTCAGAAACACTGACTTCTAAACAACGAACCCTATACCAGTTTGAGGACCAGTGCGCAAGGCAATTGACGATGCTATATTACCTGCCGGATGTCGGAAGCGGTGAAAAAGCTGCTTTGCAAAACAGGGGCTCAGCATTGAGCATTCTGCTAAGCTATTGTGAATCATTGATACAAAGTGATTAAGGCAGAGCTAATGCCCGGCTTTCTAGGTTGACATTAGCCTTAAGCTTTCCACAGAAGCAGCCATTGCAAAAGGTTGCAGTAGAACACAACAGTGGTAAAACTAACCACAATTTCGCTAACGTGGTGTGAAGATTGCGAGATTTGAAAACATGTCAACTGTGTATAGTATGTATATATGTATGACATATATACATGTCATATACAGTTGACGCGTTGTATACTTGTCTGGGTCTTCTATTGTACGCCTAGTCTCAGCCGTCTTGTTCGTACCGGCTCTCAGCTTGTTCTCCTCTCCCCTGTTTGGCTGCTGACAGGAACAAGGTTGCACATTATTTTCACCACGCATGCCCTGCGCTTAACCTTGTCGCCCTCCAAAGAAGTGACTTGAAGAGTCGTGCTTTAAAAATCAATACAAGAAGACTGCTCAGTCTAAAGGAAAAGTTAAAAAATTTACTCTTCTAACTCTTGACGGTGCGAACCCGACCACACAGTAGAAAATAATGAATCCCACTGATACGACTATGGCTCGCACACCCTGAACTGAACAGATTTTTGAGTTAGTGAGTGTGATACCACTGTTGACAGAATTGACGGAAACGAAGCGTCCGAGAAGGGCTGAGAGTTAGTTGTTAATAAGAAAACATCACAATGATACAGGAGTGTTTGAAAATGCCACAAGAGCCACTAAGCGATAACCTTATGTTCAACCCCAAGGCCTCTTCAAGATTGTTGTGAAGCAAAAGTCCGATGAATCTACAGATGGTGTTGCGGTCTCTGTAGCAAAAGCATTCGCCGCGAATCATCTACCTTTTCGCGGTGAGCTCTTCAAACGGTTTCCACTTTTCAAGCCTATATCCTAGGATTGGCCTTACCCACGCCTGGTTCAATACAGTTGAGGAAGCAATTACGACAAGGAAGACAAGGGCTATTGCCGCTATTCTCAATGTTTATGCACTTGCGAACTATCATGGCTTAACACTTAATAGGCCTATAATTGTTGTTGATAATGGTTTTCCCACGCAAGATATCTTGGCTGCCTTGAAGGACATTGGTGTAGTTTCAGCCACAAGGGTAACTTATATGAGGAGGACCGATATGGCTTCGATGTTATCATTCCTGTGTTTGTTTTACTTTAACAAGACACCATTGTCAGAGGTGTTTTATAGAGGGTTTTACAATGCATAAGATCATTATGAATGCAAAAGCGACAAGGCTATAAGTGCTTAAAAGTAGGCCACAATGCTGCAAATTGCTACAGTGATTTTACGGGCAGACAACGTGCGCAACCTATTGATCATATGAAAAGTTGACGCAATGCACTTAAATGCGTAAACTGTAATGTTCCTCATTCATTGTCCTTCGTGGCATGTCCTTTCCTGGGCAATCACGAAGCTCCTCGATCTCCACAAAGCATAACGTATCCGACAATGCCTACAAATGCTGTTGTAGTTTGTTCGTTAGTCTTCGAGGCTGCAGCTGGTCCTAAAATAGATGCAAATCTGCCGGGCGACTATATTATTCCTAACAAAACGATCATACCTAGCACAAAGCGTCTAGTAGAGTCTGTGAATGGAAGACGCTTACCACGTCCAAACTATCAAATTCCTTGTCAAAGGCCACTTCCACTCCGTTTTGGAAGTTCTCAAAGCTGTATGTCCCAAAGCTGCATGCAGCTCGACTTTCTCTTTTAGTAATTTGAAGTGATTCCTAAGTGCTTTAAAATATAGCTACATACGTTCATTTCGACAAAACTGATGAGTAAATTATACTTCATATAGGACGAAAAAACTACCTGCACAGAATTGGAGAGATATAATATGATATTTACTAATATTATGTGCAACCACATTTACAGTGACTCTCTGAGAAGCACTAATGTTTGCGGCTGTCAAGAGCGGCACGATCTAATCGTAAGGAAATAGTAAACTTGCGATAAAATGTGAACTGTTGCGGGCTGACGAGGGGTCTCTTAATGACGCTGCGGTCGTTGGCAAGATAGGACCATATGATGTCAATATCCAGACTTACTCCTGTCAAACCGATGTGTGGACGAAATCGGTAAGTGTTTATATTAGAATACATATGGACGTTGAATGTTATATAATTGGCTTCTACCCAAGCAGTATAATGCCCAAGGAATCTCTGCTCAACATAATAAACGATATTCTGACCAGAAGCTCCTCACCTCACCCCGCGTCAGGCTCTTGGTGATGTTATTCTCAAACAACTAGGTGAACAGTCGCCCGAAACGACTAGTATTGACTTCCTCCTAAGCCGTGTTAGCAAAGCATCATGGCTCAGTGCGTTTGATGCATGCGATGTCGATTCAGCCCTCGAGGCCTTTCAAGACATTCTGTTTACTTTCTATGAATCCTTGTTTCCGTTGCGCACTAAAGCTCGCGAGGACAGCGCACTAAATAAAACATTTTACACCGAAAAAATGATCGGAGAAAATGCATCTAAAGAGTCGTGAGTATCAACATAGTCTGCGGCCTAGAACTATATTTTACAGAACACGACTCGACACGTTATATAGCGTTACAAGACATCTTTAGAATTTTTTCAATAAAACATGTAATAACAAAATACGTTCAGTAGAACAGCCTCATATTTTGACTGTGGCTCCCGATGTCCGTTACATGACGAATTGCTGATTGGCTAAGTCGGCACTTAGTAAATAGGTTCAGTTATTGTTGTGCCTATCTGCTTAGAAGGTGACTATTCTTACAGATCTATGAACCAACAACGGCTTATCCGACTTCGAGCTGCACTCACTTCTAATAAAATAAAAAGCAAGCTGGAGTAGTGGAGAAGCTGTGAAGCTATGGGGTACCCGGAATTTTGAAAATTGGCGGCCCCGTCAATTGTCAGTACCCTCACAAAAATTATAAATCTACCGCCCTCTTCACGTCTAAAAGCCTCTTTTGTGAGCCCGCTTTACCAATAAGAGGGCGATAAAAACACGATCCGCAAACTATCGTTTCACAAGTCTAGCAGACTATATATCTAAAAATTTAAACAACTTGCTCTGTCTTGCAGTTTTGAGCATCATTTGAAGTCCATTCACTTTTGCGTATTTTCAATTTGACATTCAACACGGCCGATATACGGATCTGGTGCTCGCCCTCTCATGGTAGTCTGTGGTGGACTTTGTAGAACTGGCCAAATTATATCTCGGAGTCTCTTTATACGTTGCCGCGGCTTTCGGTTGCCTTACAGCTAAATGGTTTCACTCATACCTAACCTCAATAATCAAAATCGGGCAAGTCCTCATAAAGACTTGTAGGTACCGGCAACCTCAGGTTCTGTGCTCGGACCGTTATATTTTTTAATTCTTATTAAATGTTATTATCTTAAATATCTAGGAGGACTTGGGCAAGCCGATCGTTTTTGCTAACGGTACGACGTTGCTCCTTTGGCTCAATGCCTCCAAGGCCTGTTTCGAGTTGGCTCATTTTCTCTCACAGATAAAAACAGCCGTTAGAAGCCGAACGTTACAATATTCCGTATGTATTCCCTGTCCTTGACCTGGAGCTGCACCTCAACATAGAGCTCTTCTTAACAGGTAAAGAATTTGTTCCAGCAGAGCAGAGTATGAGTGCTTAAGTTGGTATACGCTAGATTACATCAAGCCCAAATGCCAATATGTCTGCTCTCTTTTGTATGCCGCTAATCTGCGTTCCTGTGAATGGCCTTGGTCTACAGATCCAGAGTCAACTATATTCCTATATAGGATATCAGCTTGAGGTTGTCCTCCGTCAGACTCAAAAATTGCAAAACGGTGCTTTAAGAGCAATATTCAGCAGGCTACGCAGTGATTGGGTCACTGATCTCCTCCTGGTCGACTTGCTCTACTTGCTAAAGATTGCGATGTTAAGCTCTAAAATTACTCGGGGTATTATCCTCTGCGATATTTCCCCTTGCTTCTTGTTCAGTAGGACCTCGAGACGTGTCTCGATATTTATATAATATACCATTAGTCGATTAAAGAAATATACTCAGCAAGCCCTTGCTTCTATTTTCCTGCCAATATCCCACAAAGTCTTCGCCGCGCCGCTTCCCTGTATTGTTCGGTATATATATATATATATATATATATATATATATATATATATATATATATATATATATATTAGGGCTACAAAAAAGGTTTTTCAGTTTTGGCGCTATAAAGAAAACACATATATAGGAGACACGGGAGGTCTTATTTATTGATTTATATATTCTCCGCCGAAAGATACAACCTCTGCCCAACGATTTACAAGCTTTTCGATTCCTATTTCTGTAAAGGTCTGGGTTTTTAGTGGCAAAATAATCTTCCAGTCCAGAACGCACGTGTTCGATAGAAGTGAATTTTTTACCACTTAAAGAAATCTGCATCGATCTGAATAGGTGGTAATCAGATGGTGCGAAGTCGGGGGAATACGGTGGATGTTCCAAAAGTTCCCATTTTAGCTGGGAAATTTTCGAAAGAGTCTCCCTACTCACGTGGGGCCTTGCGTTGTCTTGGTGGAACAGGACACCCTTCCTTGAAATTAGTGCAGGGTACGACTGCTTTAATTCTTCGTGAACCTTTTCGAGTCGTTGACACTACACGGCCGTGTTTATCGTCTGGTTATGCGGTAAAAGTTCATAGTGCACTATTCCGCCCACATTCCACCAAATACACAATAAAACCTTGTTTGCGTGTATGTCCTTTTTGGGCTGGGTGACGGAGGTGCCAGGTTCACTTGACCAGAACCTTTTGCTGACAGGAAAGTCGTAGAAGACCAATTTTTCATCGCAGGTCACAAAACGATCGAAAAAAGGCAAATTTTGATGCCTGGTGAGCAAAGAAGTGCAGACGCGCATGCGCGTCATCTTGTTGAAGTCGCTAAGCTCGTGAGGTACCCATTTGCACAGCCTGGAAGTTATTCCAAGGCGTTTTAAAGCTGTGCTAACAGTTTGTTGGGTAATATGAAGCTTCTCGGCAAGTTCCACAGTAGTTATAGTGGGATTTTCCTGGATTTTCATTCGAAAAACCTCCTCACTGACAACACTTGGCCTTCCTGATCTAGGCTTATCTTCGAGGTTAAAATTTTCCTTTCGGAGCTTCTCAATCCACTGTTGGCATATTCTGTCTGTACAACAGGCATCTCCAAACGATTTCAACAACTTTTTGTAAGCCTGCGTTGCACTCAGTCCATTTTTAAACTCATGGAGTAGAATCGCCCGAATTTGCCATTTTTCTACCTCCATTTTGCAGCACTTTTACGAACAAACGGCTAAACAGATTTTAAAATGGTTGAGACCAGCAGATTCCCCGCTCTTTTTCACATGAAAACAACAAAGAGTGAGCCAATGATCTATGCCTAGGCGCCGGGCGGGCGCTGTGAAAGCCGCGCAAGCGCCAATCCGAAAATATTTTTTTGCAGACCCTATCTATAATTGGTAAAGTTTATTTTCCGTATAATACATTAGGTATATGTTACACACATCAACTAGCTAAGCCAATGCGCATTGTGACTGTCACGTGTCCGTTTCGATGAGGCCAGGGCGAGACCACTTCAGGAGTGTGCCCCGAACGGAGGCAGCGTTTCCACGTTGTATATCAAGATCCAGGCGTTGTTTAAAAAAGGACGATGACCTGTTATCACCGGATGACAGGTTTAACAAGGTCCCAACTTTGCGGATCAGCTGCTTGGTCCAAACGCCAGGGGCACCCAGGGTTTCAAACGCGAGAGGGCAAAATTCATGGGGATAGCCGATTGATGAGTATTTTCTCAACTTGTTAGTCTCCGCAAGGTGGGCTGCATAACCAGCTTCGGATGCGCCGCCACCGACCATAAAAGGAGCTAAGGAGTCGGTAACGGTTGCATCCCAATTAGCATTTTGCCTCGCTCGAATGGTGTGAGTGTCATACCATCTGGACGTTTGCTGTCCTCCGCACAGAGGCCTGGGGGTTCCAGAATGCACGGACGACCGCACGACTTAAGGGCTCTGCTAAAGGTCTCATTAATAGCGGCATGTCTCGAGCGTCGTCCTGCACTAATGCACGATAGTCCGTGATGTCCTAGTTTATCGACGGGGTGACCACATTGGCACCGATGAGGGCTAACTATGTCTGCCCCTAGTCGTAAGCCTACTGCTATGCGAATCGACTCGTCATCAAGAAGGGTACCTATGGGGGCACTGGGAAGCGCGTGTAACCAAGCCTCTGAATCCTTAGCGGATACGGCGTTTAAGCGAGCTCTGGCTGTGTCGTCGGCAGCTTCGTTAAAGAGACGTCGTTGCACCTCGTCGTGCAGAGGGGAACTCCAGTCACCCTGGAACAGTACGTTTTCAGGCCTACCCCCACAGCGCGCCTCAAGGTTCTCTTGAAGGTGGGCTAAGCGGTTTCTAAACTGGTCGACTCCCGGTGAATCTAAAAGACGGGTTGCCCTGTTTTCCGCGCTTAGCATCGACGAGACTATAGCAGGCCCGGCCAGGGTCAGTAAATTTGGTACCCCGAGGCCCCCTTTTAAAACGGGTAGCAATGCCTGTTCTCGCGCGTTAGGCGGTAGAGATGTATTCAGCAAGGACTCGAGGGTAGACAGTAGCAAGTCGTTGAGCCTTTGCAACTCGTCGGTTCGATTAGATAATTCGGCCCCTCGATGGAGATGGATTAGTCTTGAGAACGAAAAGGAGGACTTGAGTAAGAAAAGTCCCCGATAAGCTCCCAGAAGAGGAAGGCGAGCGGCGGCGTTTTCTAGTTTCAATCTCCAACGCTCGATTGCTGCTGGGAGCCCCTCGGGGCAAATTGGCACACCCAGTAGCTCCAGATCGTCCTTGACGGTTAGCTTGCAGCCAGGCAGGAGGTTTTGGAGTGACTGTATTTTTGGGGCCTCAAAGGTAGGGCCAAAGAGGCATATCTCGCATTTGGCCGGATTTAACTCCAGCCCGGATGTAACACTGAAATCCAGGACCCGTTGAATATCTTCGGCTACTGTGCAAACGTTTCCTCCTAATAAACCATCGTCAAGATACCAGAGGTTCAGCGGGCTCCTGAAGGAATCCACCAGATCCTTGATACCCAGACAAAACAGGGGTGGTGCTAAGGGGTCCCCCTGCTGCAGTCCAGTGGCGGACGAAATCACATGTTCAGGCAGGACAAGATGGGAAGGGTGCCGATAAGCCAGTTCGACGTAGTTTAATAGATAAGGGGCGTGGGATGCGATGGCCTTCATCAAGTGATCGCGTCGTATACAGTTAAAAGCGTGTTTAAAATTGAGCTTTACAGAGACCACTGGAGGTTCGCGTGAGTCGAAAAAGGCACAGGCTGCGTGAATGGCTACTTCGGTTCCTGCCGGCGTCGCGAATCCCAATTGGTGTGCACCGGTTGCGTGAGAAATGGCGTCTTTGTTGTGGTTGCATCCGATCTTCGCGGCGAGCCTGCGTAGGGCAGACGAACACGCAATAGGACGTACCGAACCGTCCTTTTTCTGAAGGGCAAATAGTCTTGCGCCAAATATCAAGGGCCGGAGGCAAGGAGGAGGGGTGCCCTAAAGAAGGATGTCTACAACCTTTGCCAACGCGGAGAGTAGGCTAGCGGCGACGCCTTCGAGGGACGGGGAAAGAAGGTCCATTAACAACCGGGGTCTCATAAAGTCTAACCCTGCGGCAAAGCTCTTGGAGAAGCTCTTAATTGCCGCCTGGATATCTTCCTTTGATGTGACGAAGGGCAGAGGAGATCTGGTCAGTGTCGGCCATTCTAGGTCCTCGGGAGCTAATGGGTGTTGCTCTCGCAAGGCCTCTATACGGTCGATGCCCGGCGTTAAAGTATCTGTGGATACAATAAGTCTGGCGGCACCAGCAACATCACCTTCGGAGAGTTTGATAGTGGACTGGCGCACGGTGTCATTTTTGAATGGTTTAGAAGTAGAGGTGCGAGGGTGCGAAGTGGCAGTCATGTCTGACAGGCGCATATTCTGAGAGAAGTCGCGGAGATTGTTGCGGATGATGACTGAGAGAGATAACGCATCGTTGCGTGCGCGGGGGAGGCGAAGCACTACGGGGGCAAAAGAGAAAAGACCGTACCATGCTTCCACGTCGTTATCAGATGAGACTGCTGAGAGTACACGGGGAAGGGCCTCGGCCACTTGCCTCCTAACTGACTTTGGTACAATTTGGATTAGTCTGATTCGCCCCATAACTGCTTGAATGTCCTCTAAAATTTGCGCCGGTTGCAAACGAGAGGGCACAGAGGTGGTCGTTGTGGAGAAGGAAGCCTCAGTGGTGGTGGGATGCTTGGCAGATATATGCCTTGTTAGGCCACGCCGCGTGTATCGTCCGTCGCATAGTGGACATTTGATAGTAGCTGAAGTGGAGTGTGATGCTGCTCCGTCTTGAGCTGTGTGATCGTGGTCATTCATGATTGTACGATTTGTCGTAGATTTTTCACTAGCGGTAGCAGCTGTAACAGCGGCTCCAAAAGTTCTAATAAGGCCTTGAATTTAGCCGATAAGTCTGGGCTTAAGCCTGAAAGAATCTGAGACAGTCCGAGGGAGGCGCCTTTAGGGCCGAGCACAGCCTGGGCGCTTTACGTGTGCGCTTGACGGGTGTTTTGATACGGCGATGCCTTACAACGGGCGTCCTCCGGCGAGACCGTCCTGTCGATCTATATATATATATATATATATATACATATATCGCTCAAATCATTTTCGTCGTTAAAGCACAAGTTCTTTATGTTGTGTTTCATTGGCTGATGAGCGTATTTCTTGACTGACAAAACTTATTTTTATAGCTGTTCGTGAGTAAAATCACAATTTTTTAATGACAAGTAAACACTGTATCATGCAGTTCCCTGAATAAACTATATATATAGTTTGCTTTCTCGAACCTTGAAAAAATCGATACATTTGCGTAAGAAATCCTGCATTCTTCATATTAGGTGGATCAAAAAGTGAATAGCATCGTGCCGTCTGCACTACCGAAGGAGACGTTCTCCGGAAGCAATTAGAATGGTTACCATGTGAATTGGTTTCGAATTGCGATTCTAGCAGGTCGCACAACTAAAACAAGCTAGACATTTCAGTGACAGTGGCGCAGAACGGGTACCGTACTGTAAATAAGCCTTTTTTGAAGGATTAAACCAAATTCGACGCAGTTTACGGAACAAAATGGGTTGCCTCATTTAAATGAGGTAGCATGAGCAACGAGGACGCAATACGTGGTGGAGCCAAAAACAGCTTCGGATAAGAAAACTGTGCTAGAAGTTAACAAACTCTTAAAAACTGACCGCCGATTGAAGCTGCGCGAAATAGCGGAAGAGATGAGTATTATCTTCATGGTGCAGTACATCAAATATTTTATTAGCATTATTGCATGAAAACATTTAAACAAAGTGGCTACTGGAGTTAACTATTAAGCAAAAGCTAACACGCGTGCCAGCTTTGGAGAGCAATTTGGAGCTTTTAAGAAGAAATCTGTAGGATTTTTGCGCCGATTCATCATCGCCAACGAAGCATGGATCCACCACTTTACTCCAGAACGGAAACATGCTACCGAGTAGTAGACTGCACGCGGCAAAAAGCTTTTTCCAAAGTTAAAAAGGCACATCTCTACTGAAATGGTTTCGGCGACCGTTTTCTAGTATGCAAGTTGTATTAATCAATCGCGATCAATTAGACGAAGAGCCGAAACTAGTGACTACTACGCAACTCTACTGGGCCAGCTGGAGCAGGTCTCGCATAGCACTGCAGCCCACTAGAACTGTGCGCCTACCCACATGTCTTTGTTTTTTTATGGTCGTGTTTTTTCAACTGAATTTCTAAAGCATGCCTCAAGTCGTCATCCCCTTTATTATATTCCCCGTGAGACTATTACTTTATAGAAACCTCAAGAAGCATCTCTTTGGAACGATATATCAGGGCAACGACGTGATTTGGGCAACGACATAAAGCCCTGTATGAGTATTTTAGGTCAAAATATTCGGAATATTTTGTTTGTTGTATAAACGCTTTTTGATCCACCTAGGCCAGTATGTGATATCTCTGTTAGCAAAAGTCTTTCTTGCGTATAGGCCTGGGCTTAAATAAATATAAGCATCAGTTAGAGTTATACAAACCGTATTGCAGGAGGGTAGCTTACACATTCAGCACGGACAATTGGACTGGCCTGGTATGATCCACATTTTAGAGCCTTCGGGCGACGTTGCGTTTAAGATAGGGCAATTGAAGTGCCAGATGTTTAATGCAATCAACACATATACACGAAGCAAACAAATATATCGCTGAAGCTTATAATTTCCAAATAGTTTATCAGTAACCTTTTTCTTCAAAGCGTAATGCGCAGTCTACATGAAAACTAAGTGTAAGCGTGCATTGTTTTTGACCTTTGAGCAAGACTTTGAATAAAGTGATATTCTGTTCTAAATGTATACAGATGCTTAGGTTCGAAGGTTAGCGCTTTTAAGCCTTGTTCAAACATAGGGGCCACAAAGGGCCACGAACCGCAAAATAGAGTCGCTGTTCTTCAACAACTCCCGAAAGACAAGCGGACTTCCGCGGGTCGAAATTCAGTCGAGCGCGCCCTGTAAGAGCATCAAGCGTGCATGCAGAACAATGAACCTCGTCCTAAATGAGGGGCGCACGTGAACGCACGGTAGAACAGGAGAGCGCGACCACATAGTATGGAGCGATTCTAGGCTAAACTATTTACAAACATATTAGCATTATGCATCGGAATAGAAGAAAACATTTTTAATCATTTCTGCTTGTCGCCCCCTTCTAAAAAAAGAGCCGCTAAGAGCATTCAGAAAGGGAATCTCCGCTTGCCTCAATTGAATGATATCATCATGCCTAGTTTAACGAGGTCCGGTTGCAGAGGGCAAGAGTACAGCTAAAGCCCACAGGGTGTGATTTTGTGACCGTGCTCTAGAACTTGGCTTACGACAGGGTGCTCGAGAGCGATAATCTCCCGAATGGAGTGGAGACGCTAGTGTACGCCGACGATCACGCACCTATGGTTACGGCTAGGCCAGAGTCAGTCCTAGAGAGTGCCACCAATAAAGCTTAGACCCGCGTAAACAAGTGGATGGACTTCCATCATCTCAAGATCGCATTCGGCAAGATACTTAACAGGACAACAGAGGAGAATAGGGGTAAAACTCGCAATGGCGGGCCGCCCAATAGAAATCAGAAAAGAGGCAAAGTACCTTCGGGTCATCCTCGATACAGAACTTACGGGATCGGCGCATGTGGTGTTTGTAACTGATAAATTCAAAAAAGTCTCCCGGAACCATGCGCGTATTCTGCTGAGGGTCGGTAAAGTGTCGAAAGCGAAATGGAAATTGTTAGCAGTCTGCAACGGGCCTGCACGCGGTCCCGGTCTGAGCGGACATAGAGATGCAAACGGCAGAAATAAGAGCAGCACTAAGGTTAGCTTAACGAACGCTGGTGATCAGGGTAAGCCGCACATATCGGACTATTTAGACCGAAGCCCTCTTGGTCCTAGTCAAGATGTTACCGTGGGACCTGCTCGCGGTGGAGAGAAGCAAGCGCTTCCTTGACGACGATCATGACCTGACAGAGCTTCGAACCACGGATAGGAGTGCCACTATTGCGACCTGGCAGAAGAAATGGCCAGAGATAAGACCCGGAGCGACCAAAGGGAGCTGGACTAAGTCTGATACTATACCTCGGAGTATGGCACGACTGTCAACATTTTTGTTTGTTTTTTGGGGTGAGAGGGAAAAATGCTTTTACGCACACCCAAAGCGGGTAGTGTGGGACTCAATGCCGATGTTGTTGGCATAATACCCACTAAAAACCTCTCACCTAAATGGCCTCAGGAGGAGCTGGAACTATTCTTTAATACTATTTCAACCCCTACTTCTTCCTTAGGGTTGCGTGAACAGAGCGCACATCGCGGTCTGCACCAAATACTTTTGTTCAATAATCGTCGCGGCAAAATATTTTATGATGTGCCAGCTTTGGTGTCTTGCAAGAGGGCCTGAGCCATTTGTTTACAAGTTACCGGGAGTTCCCGGTCTAAAAGCCGCGCCAGCTCCGCCCTGTTCGCGCTGAAAGCCGCGCATACTTTGAAGTAGTGTTTGACGTCGTATTCTTCTCCTGAGTCGCAGAGAATGCATGCTGGCGACGAAGCACGTCCTATACGATGTAGGTATTTTCTGAAGGTGCCGTGGCCCGTCAAAAATTGGGTCAGAGGGTACGACAGTGATCCCTCTCGCCATTTAAACCACTCTCGAACATCCGGGAAAATAGAGCGAGTTCAAAAACCCGGCTGACCCGCGTGGATCTCCAACCATCTATTATTCCACGCATCTAGTGCCTGACGTCGTGCGTCTTCCTTAGAGATAGAGAAGTCCGCACGACAGACTGTGCTCTTCAAAACCCGTAGATCCCAACGGATCTGCCTGGAGAGTACTTGGATGGCCGCGGTGGACGCAGTTTTGTTGGCCCTTGCAATCTTAAGGGCCAGCGGCCTCAGCGTTTTATCCAGGGGCCGTCGGCATGTAACTCGCTTAGCCGTACGCTGCCACAGCGGACTGCGTAGAGCATAATACTATCTACTACCGTCGCCAGAAGACACCTCCGATAATCGGAAGCACCCCGTGTGCGCGGCAGCAATCTTGAGAGTTCTGTAGTAGCTTTGGTGGCCTTTGCAGCCGCATAGTGAACATGAGGGGTGGGTTTGTACGTTGTGGCAGGTAAGATGCTAAAATCCTTCTAAGATGGGGCGAAATAAAAGCCCGTGCTAATGCGTCATTAATGGAGTTCCATGAAACTAAGTTAAAAGCGTTCTTGATGTCAAGTAGAGTTGCTAGGCAGTGCGATCTCGTTTCTGAGCGAGTACCTCTCTGGGTTTCGGCTATGGTAAAAAGGCTCTGAATTGCGTCATGTGTTGAGTGGCCTGAGCGAAAGCCGTGTCGGTCCACTGAGATCACTTTTTGTCATCCAACTCCTTTTGTCCTCAGCCGCATATGTATAAAATGCTCGACTGCACTGGAGAGACTGGGAAGGACGCTGATAGGCCTAAAAGCAGAGGGGTCACTTTGGGGCGACGCGGTTTTAGGAATCAGGACAAGGTGGGCCTTTCTCCAGTCGTCGGGGAATGTGCCCGATCGTAAGATGGCCTCCACCATTTTCATGAAAACGGTCGGATGATTCTCTATAAGCATTTTAGCGGCTTCATCTGGGATGCCGTCTGTTCCCGCTGCCTTATGCGGTCGGATTTTCTTGACGACTTTTCTCACTTCCTCCATTGTGATGGCGGGGAAGTCTGATTTCTTGGCGTCGAAGTTTGGCCTCAGTGGTGGGGGGTCTGAGAGATACAGCCCGCCGATGACTTTTTGAGCGAGGTCGGGAGGCAGTGGTGGTTGTGCGTGCTTCAATTTGTGTCGGGCTATTTTATAACCTTGCCCCCAGGGGTTGTTCTGGATATCGTTACGAAGTCTTTTCCAGCACTCAGACTTACTCTTTTTTATTTCCCGTACCAGCGCGCGACGAACTTCTCTGTATTTCTCCCATAGCGCACGAGACTCAACTTCCTGCTGTAACGTCTCAAAATGTATTCTCAGGCGCAGCCTGCGGGTTTTAGGAAGGGATGGCGCCACGTTGAGGCAGAAAGTAATGTAGAAGTGGTCCGAGAGGTTTTCGACGCCGTCGTGTACACACTACCCTGTCACCCTGGGCAATAGGGTCTCAGAACAAAAAGTAAGGTCCATGGTTGATTCTTGGTTCCCCCTTCTAAAAGTGGTGCCTGGAACGTTGACTAGGTGCAGGTCGTGTTCCGATGCCCAGTCTACCAGCGCCGCTTCTCGCGGGGATATCCTGTTGCTCCCCCACTGTCGGTGGGCTGCGTTGAAATTACCCCCAATTACGACTTGGCGGTGGTTTTGTTTTATGATCGATGTTGTCAATTCTTCTAAGAACTCTTTAAAAACATCGGTAGAAACGTGCGGGGAGATGTATATTGAGTAAATGGCCACTTTAACCATGGTGATAAAAGAGAAGTGCACTTCTTAGTCTGCTCTAGTAGGGTAGACATCCGAGGTGGTTCGATATACAGCTGACGACCCGTTTGATGCGTGCACAGCCGCTGCATGTAGCCGACGGGGGTGTGACGTGGGTGTATATGCAGCTGCACGTACAAAATACGCCTTATGTATATATGTACGCGCTCCTATGCGTACTCATGCACGCAACTATTGCTCGCTAAATATGCGTGCGCCCGTGTGCACATATAAGCTTGTGGGGCTATATGTAAACACACATATACACAAATATATATACATATTATATACACACGCATATACACGCGCACACTCCCGTGCACATATATTACAATTATATATGCCCGTTGAGTTTACGGTTGCACGCCAATATAAACGCACTGCAATCTTGATCAAAACATATGCGCTGTTGGAGAGTGTTGGTAAACACGCACTGGCCGTGCAGACGAGCTGACAGATGTAAACAAAACTCAGCCTGCACTGTAGTCGTTTGAAGATTGTGTAACTGCACCAGTGTTGTTAAAATCAGACTAAGAGCAAATTATGTCTTGCACAGTACCTGTGAGGTGTTAAAAGACGCGTGCTGGATTGTTCACTAGTGCAGTTATCGAGTGCGGTTGCTCAGACCGCTTAGAGTCTCAGGTTTTCGCACTTTTCACCGATTATCGCAGAGCAAAGTTCACACTCGATCACTTAGGGTGAGTGCTAGCAGCCGATAGAGAGACGACTGTCAACATGGCGAGCTAACCTACAGCGCAAGTGTTGACCAGACACGGTTCGTTTTAAATCGACATGATGACCATTAAAAAGGTAAACAGTGACATCTATGTGAGGTGCGGCTCTGGCGAGCCGGGCGACGTGGAGCACACCGTGCTGCGCTGCGAGGCTCTCAGGTCTGCACGGAACACCGGTTCTACGGTTCCACCGCCGTGAGGGGAGATCTGTAAGATTAGAAAGATCACCGACTACATAATAATGCCGGCGGAGGCGTGGAAAAAGGCGACAAACTAGTTCAACGCCATTTTGACACTACAGCAGACCCTAAAAAAATTCAGGAGGCTATCACGCCAGCTACGCATGACGTATGTGCTTCAGCATTTCAGAAACGCCTTTAAAAGTGCGGTTAAACACAGCCAACTCAGCTGAGGTAGCGGTTAAAATACTGAGCATGGGCCATCGTGAGGCACAGGTGCTTCAAAATGACAAACATTGACATTCGAATAAAAATACTGACGGATCTATTCGAAGTCACTATTGCAAATCTTACAAAGCAACCGCAAGAAAATGCTTTGCCAAACACCAAGTGTTCACTACTATAAATATTTATAAGTGGGCTCTTAATCTATTTCTAAAAATCCCCGTTTATTGAAGAGTGAGTGAATAATCAAATCGACTAGCAGATAGCATAATCTTTGGTGATGTTTAGGACATCCAAAACAGGGCTGGTAATGATCTTCATCTCCAGGAGTAAAATCCTAACGATAATCAAACCTTTTTATACTTTTTGTGCGATTTTTCGGGACATGTGATGTCATCATTTTTTGACCGGATAAAACTATTTAGGGTAAACATGTGCTGGACCGTCGGCACTAGCACAACGCCCCACTCATGTCTGTTTATGCAGGTAATCTCTCGCAAGCTAAAATTTTCTGATACATTTCATTATATCAGAATCATATCAGAGAAGAAGAATTTTTATGAGAAAAATACTTGGTGAGCAGCTAGGCCAACCTTAGATTGAGGTCTTAAAGCTGTTGTTGGCGACACTAACCAAGACATCTTAGCTATTAAATCAAATTATTGTATTTCTGATCTTACCTCTATCGGGCTGACTCACAGCATTACAGAATTAACCCGCCCGGCGTCCGTTTCTGCACTAGATCATGTGCGCATCGACGGCGGCGACACTCTTCTCCATTAGAACACTGTCATTCTCTCAACAATAATATTCTCTGATCATTACACTTTATTCTGTCGTTTTGAAAGTATATCAAAAAGGAGACCGGCAGTGCTCGTAGGACCAATGTTTGGGAGTCTATTATCGCGCCCGACGGCATCACCCTATGTGGTTCCGCTGGTGATTGTTTCACCCTGGCACAACACATCGCGACTATTGGCGGTCTGACAGTCGCAGATCTTTCCCCTTCTTGCGGAAGCCTGCATGACCATCTACATCCACCCCCACTTCTAAGTTCGTTATTTCAAATACTACATATTTCACCAGCTATTGTAATTCCAAAAAATGCAGGTCTGACCTAAATTACGAAGGTACACTAGGGTACCCTTCAATGTAATTAAAATGATATTTTGTTTCGCCATTTTGTCATCGCTCACATATTTTGTATCATATGTTATCTATCGATTCTGGCATTTTTCTACGCAGTTCCAAGATGGAAAGGGATCTTTTTTAAATGCTGGAAGCTATCGGCTATTCAGCTTGACCCCATTTCTGGCCAAAACATTTACATGCTGTGCCTTGGTGCGGCTTTGTTCTTTGTTTCAGTCGTATTTTCAGGATCGGGCAATTACTGTAACGGACCTCATTCGGTCAGTTTTCCATGCGTTTTGAGAGATCTCAGGGATCTGCAATAGGAACTTTCCTTATTTATACTCTATATCCATATTGCTTTTCGGAGCCTTAGTAGGTCTTCCGATATTCGTACGGTATTCTATGCTGATGACTGCACTCTGTTTGATACTTTTTTAACTTCTCAATGAAGATCAACATTACAAAATCCCAGGCTGTACTTTCCCTGGCCTTACTCTTCAATAAGTGTTTGCCACAAATTAGACACTTCAACCTACTCCTACAAAGATTAGCACCTGCTGTTTCTAAACTTGCCCATCTTTGACTTCGTATGCTTAAAGTTTTCAATCTCATTTTGGTATATAAGGCGCAAGTAGAGCCCCACCTTCGCTACTTCCGTGTGGCCTGTGATGGACCCTACCAGCGTGTTAGCGTAGCATTCAGACTCTGTAAAATAAGGCCACTCGCGCTGTATTTGGTCTGCGACGTACATAATCAGTCGGTCTTCTATTTGGAGAGTACAATTGACCTTATGTGAAACAGCTCATTTTTCGAGCTGCCATTTTTGTTTACAAAATCATCAACCATCTTATCGAGCAGGCGGCCTTGACCAGACCACACCCTCTATTGCTGCACCATACCCTCTCCGAAATAAAGTAACTCCGAGTAAAATAACATTTGCTGCCATTCCCGACTCTTCTGCTTTTTAGAGAAGCCTTATAATGTTTGTTTTTTCCTCGTAGTTTTTTAAGCCGGTGTCCCCTTTTATTAACAAGTTTAGTTTTCAATTTAGTAAAATAGAATTTTAGAGTTTAACAAGCGTGCCGGCTATCTAGCGTTTGCATAATCACTTGAGCATTACAAGGTATATTCAAAAAAAAATTTGAGCGGCTCTAATGGGTAAAAAGTTCGCCAACTTTAGGTGACACGCGTAGCTGTCAATTAAAGCTTATTTGTCCGCAGAGACCTGAGTGAAGATGCCCTTAAGCTATATACCGTCGTACCGATGCGATAAAAGTTGCCTGTAGCATAAAGAGCAAGATAGACATATACAAAAGCATGCCATTTTATTTAAAATTACTCATTATCATATAACGGTGTAGAAGACATCTTGCAACTAATAGCGTGACATCAGTAGAGACGACCCTAGTGTGCTGAAATGCAAATTTTGTTCATGAACGCTTTATGGCATCTTTAGCAGCTTTTCGTAGGCATCAACAGCACATTATGTTAAAAAAATACAAGTATGTGTTTGCCTCTACATTGATGGTGAACATTTTGTTGCAGCTGTTGTGCAGACCTGCTGTACAGGGTGTCCTTTGCGTTGAGTCTCCAGCTTTTTCAGCGGAGCGCACCTCGCAGCCTATACTTGTGTCGCCTGGCCAATTCTCCCGAGGCATCTAATGAGCTCCTACGTGTGTGCCGCAACCCGTAGAGGTCAGACCGCAATTTAATGAATCTAGCCTAATCCTGAATATAACCCCGTCGATTCACTAACTGCAAGAGGAGAAAGCATTTGCGAGCCATAGAGACCGTAGCCTAGCAGATCTCAGGGTAAGCTACTCAATGCCAATGGAATGTCTTTTATTCCGCCCATACATAGCGAGACGCTTACACGCACGTGCATACATTTAAATATATTGGAGCCCACCTAATTTCCAGTAGCCTTAATTGTGATATTGGTCAAAGCCGGAAGGTGCTGTAAACTGTTGAAATCGTGTTAAAAGACATTCCTGTGCATGCACAATCTGGGCCTGTGCTGAAAGCTGGGCACTTGGCGAAATGTATATTGTCTGCAAAACATCAGTCTGGCTTCTCGAGATCTGCTGTTGTCTCGCGTATCTGACCTTCTCGTTTATTTGTATCCGATTGTATGCCTATTATATCAGATACAGTCTAGGCTACTTTGTCAAACAAATACTGGGAAGCGTTAAGGCAGCTTAGCATCAACTGAGAGCAATTAAAACAAATAGCACACAAAAAGCAGATTAGTGATTCCTGCTACCTACAGAGTAGGCACTGTAAACTTCCGCCTGTTGTTACCGCCATGGTTGTCACTGACCTAACGCTAGAATGTCAAAACGCGCTGTGTAGATGTGCGAGAACTGCCAAATGACCGGTCAAAAATTCTTACAGACTGTTCAAACATCACAGTACAATTTTTACTGCCCAAAAACAAACAGAAAAACTTTTGCAGCTAGTTTTTTTAGTCGAAAGACATTCTTGCTCTGTTGCCACATAAAGCAGCAATGACTACTGACTGCTAGAAAAGAAAATTTTAAATAATGAAGTTTATTGTATGCAAGGTTTTTCTAGTCTAACCCACTTCGCCGAGTTTCTGCTTCAATACGAAGTCACAAACTTACTGCGAATCAAGGGCGCCGTTTGCCGAACCAAGAGGCGGATTCAAGGCTGGTAGTAGGTGACATGTCCAATATACAGCCCAAGAATAAGCCTGTAGTCAACACGGAAAACGAATTAGGATAATGACTATAATCCCCGAGGCAACCCGTCGACCGGCAGTGGCCAGCGTTCCCGCAGCAGGAAGCAGTACATGCATGCACACACACACACACACATGCAATACATACAAGGACAAAATAAGCGTGCGCAAAAACGACGTAGAATCCAGGGGACGACTATTTACCTAGCTCTTGTTGATCGTGGAGGCTTTTTGAAGAGGAAACAGGCCCACATCTAAGACGGAAGCTCTTTTATACGTAAATGCATACAGGTGCTAGGTTATTAGAGTGAAACCGTAGGTTACCAGAAAAATCAGGGCTAAGTACAGGATCCGTGTTTCGCATGATACGTTGACCGAATTCATCTTGTTGGCCGTTGGAAGACAACCATTTTCATTTATACGGTTGACTCAATCATTCATACAGTGGTAGTGCGACTGACTGGGTTGGTCCGTGAGCTAATAGGGGTTTGCACATCAGCCGTCCAATACTATTGGGATTCTTCTCGATTATGTTTTCTATCCAGTGATATGTAAGCAGCATCCCGAGTAGGGGGTTGAAGCCGGCATTGTCAAGCATGACAGCGCACTGCGTAAATCCCGTTTACGCGATCGAACGTGAGCCATGAGCAAAAACTACCAATTCAAGCTGGACTGAATGTAGATTGTATGCGTACGGCAATACGTCCATTACGTATGGGCTTGTTTACATTAGCTAGGCCCGTAGGCGTGTCGAGCCCGGTGGCGTGAAGGGTGCATTCGCGTGCGCCTCGCGTCAGGAAGAGACATATAAGTGTACGTGTTTGAGCCTTACCGTTGCACATTCGTATTTATAAAGTCCGTCTTACGAAGCAATGCGAAAACACTCCCGTGGACGTTAAATGTTGGCTGCGGGTCAGCCCGAAAAAGTTTAAAGTTTAAGGCCCGTAGGCGTTTGTCTCGTGCTGAGCGTAGTCGAGAGCGGACGTCCCTCTCCCACTCCCGACGGCGTTAGTTTACCGGACTTTGGTGGTTTTAGTGCTTTTCACTGGTGTCAATAAGAGTGACGCTGCGAACGACCACCCTAATGATCAGACACAAGGCAAAAAACCCCCGACTGATAACTGTCCAATTCAATTCAATTATATTTATTTCACTTAGATTGAGTATAATATACAGTTCAAGATGTTTCTTCATAATACTCTATCTTCTTCACGCTTTGGGCGAGAGAAGTAGTGCAACGATGGTTTGTCCAGCGCTGTGCATTCCACTGCATGGTACTTAGCACACCTCTGCAGGCAAAACCGGCAGGTGCACAACTCGTACTCCTCGTGAAAAGCTGCGTTTGAACATACCAGGTAGTGATAACCATGCACTATGTACCTGGTGTATACGTGGCGACTGTCACATGCATGCAGCACCAGACCAAAAGTGCACGGCACTGAAAACGTCCATACCACCGACCTCCCGTCTGGCCTGTTCGACTTTAGCTTTCCATTCAGAAATGAAACATTCGTATGGTACTGTACGCGGCATATTCAGCCTTAGTCGGATTGAAGCAGGCGAAAGTCGTCTGCTCGCGGTCGCCGGGAGTGGTCACGTTCGGATGAAGTCTACACGCTTTTAACGTTTTTAAAGTATTTTACTGTTTATAGTTGTGCAAATAATTGTGAAATTGTGGTTTTGTGACATACTAACCAAAATTGATAATAATGTACCAAAGAATATTGGCTGTTTTGCCTGAGACGCCTCGTCACCCATTGGAGATGAGTTTCAACTTTGACACACCAGCTGGGCCCCACTCAACAAGACGGCGGCCGCCATTTTCTACGCCCTCTACCCAGCCTCCTTGCCTTGTGACACGAGCCATCGCATGCATATACTGCGGTGGCTTGTTCAGGAGCTCAGACACTAACAATGATGAATTTGTGTGTATCCATTGTGAAAGAAGAATTGAAATAGAGGTGAAGGAAACAAATATATTTGAGCTCGTGGGTGAACAGACTGCTTGTGATAATAACTATTGTGTCAACGTCGGAAAAACATTGCGCGTTTTTAAATCTGCCATTGATGACCTGAAGAAAGTGCTTTTAAAAACAGACAATGAATATGACGAAAAGTTTAGAGCGGTTTTTACCAAATTGGATGTTATCTCAGCCAACAGTGAATCGAACGCCGCCGGCCTCTCCCCCTCTGCTCAAACCGAGATGGTACCAAATTCGACGGCAACTGTTGCCAGTGGAACAGCAACAACACCAACAACCCACCTGACCAACGACGTGCCGACAGTTGCTCGAAGGACTACAGATGCTCTTGATATTGCTGCAGCAACAATACCATCAAGCGCACAAAACACCTGTTCGCTAGTTGCTACAGTGGTGGCGGACAGTGCGGCAGCAGCGGTACCTTCAACATTGGGCACCAAAACCATCAGGTTGCCGACTGCCGCTTCTTCCGCGCAGATTGCCAGTAGCGCAACAGCAATACCATCCACAAGCACCGAAATTCCAACCGCTTTACGCACTGCCACCGCTTGCACACAAACAGACATCTTCGTGCAGGCAAGCATTGATGGCACTGCAGTCAACTCTCAGCCTACCCGAAAGTCGTCCTTCCCCACACCACCCGTCAAGTCCGTTCTTCTGGCCGGTGACGAACGTGCTCGACATGGTGGGTGGTGACGTACGCTGTCATATATCGGGGCAGGGCGGAGCCACGTTATGCAAGGTGATTGCAAACGTGCGTCGCCACATTGCGATATATAACACACAGCCGACAGATCAACTCGTCGTACTGCATGCCGGGCTGAACGATATTTTGAA
Organism: Dermanyssus gallinae; assembly: GCA_003439945.1. Classification (NCBI taxonomy): domain Eukaryota; kingdom Metazoa; phylum Arthropoda; class Arachnida; order Mesostigmata; family Dermanyssidae; genus Dermanyssus; species Dermanyssus gallinae. The sequence continues at coordinate 1,095,010 of QVRM01002192.1, forward strand.
AAGCCCCGTCAATGTTGACATTGTTGAGGTGTGGGAGCGGATGGAGCATCAGCTGGATGACCTGGTAATGCTTTGCGAAGCCAACAACATCAGGCTGACCGTCTGTTCTATTCCGGTAGTAACAGGCGGTCCAGGTAGTGACCGCCGTGCGGAATGCGACAATGTTAATGGTAAAATGTCGGCTAAATTTAAGGATTCGGCCGTATTTTATCGTGATTTTTCATATATTCAGCGCTGTGCCTGGTCTATGGACACCGATGGTGTCCATTTCAACCGCCGTGGCGCAATACAGGCGGCCAGACCTCTCGCTCGCGAAGCCGCTCGTTTTCTGGGAGTGAAACCCATTATTGGTGGATTGACCAATAAGTTTGGTGCAGCTCGGCGTCAGCCAGCTGACAGTTCCTCCCAGGTATTTTCTTCCCCTGTTGCCGGCAGTAGCAAAAACAAAAACAAATTCAACAACTATTTCGGAACTGCTCCTTGTCAGCTCTGCCATCCACCCCTTCCTCCACCGCCGGTCCTCCCTGCCATCTGGCCCCCTCAACTCCATATCCCGCCTCCACCTCTGCCACCTCCACTTCCCACCCTCTTCCCAAACTTCCCACTCTTTTAAAACAATCTCGACTAAATTGCCGCCCCAGTATCTCCGCCCAACAACTGACGTCGTTTCCCTCCGCGGTTAAAAACGCGGTTAAATGTTTACATTTTAATGCACGTTTCATAGGTAAAAATGACTGTACACAAGTGCTCAATTCATATACCGCCTTAAATAATATTGATATAGTGTTTATAACTGAAACCTGGTTAGGTGTAGGTGGAAAACATGTTACTAACAGTGAACTATCGTGTGATGATAGGTACTCAGTATTCCGGTGAGACCGTGGCTCCCGGGGAGGGGGGGTTTGTATATTAATTAAAAACACAATAAAGGTTTGTGAATTACAACTAGAGAGTGGCATTGAAGCAGTCGCTTTAGACGTATACTCTAATTTTAGTTCTATAAGAGTTGCCTGTTATTATGCGACAAATGCCGGCACCCTTGCTGAACGCAAGACACGCATAAAAACTATATGTGACTCATTTGATTCTATTTGTGATACAACTAACCCAATTTTAATTTCTGGGGATTTTAACCTTCCAAAAATACACTGGAAGAATATTACGCTTTTAGATTCAACAACCATAGAGTCTACCTTTGTTAACGCCTGCATTTCTAACGGATTACACCAACAAATAGACGAAGTTACTCGCCCTCGACTGTACTGCGCTGGCTTTGAGGCCTCGCAGATGAAGATTCTACGGAAGACGAGGGAGGTTATAATTTCTGGAAGGGGGACTATGAAATGATAAGCCGTAGACTTGCCTGTATAAACTGGAGGAACTTGTTTTTAAATTGTGATACTGTCGACTCGATGTATAATAACTTTGTTGACCAGATACATTTACTAATTAAAGAATTTGTACCTAAGCGAAATTGCAAATAAAAAAATAATGCTAATTTACGAAAATATGTAAGCAATCTAAAACGGCTGATAGATCAGGAGCCAAATGTGCAGTATGAAAAAAAGTTGTGCAAAGCAACTAGACGACTTCGTATAATGGATGAAGCTTGTCTTGATTTTAAAAACACAAAGTCGTTTTTTAGATACGCAAATAAACGATTAAAGGGTAAAGAGAATATCGCGGCTTTAAATATAGAGCAGGTAGTCCTCGTAGATGACGCTTCTAAGGCAAATGCATTCAAGGACTTCTTCTCGTCGGTTTATATTGCCCAAGGGGGTTCAGCTTCCGAAGCTGATTCTATCGACGTACCCTCGAGTGACGGCTGTCCATATTTAGATTTATCAGAATATAATATTCTAACGAAAATCAAGCAACTACCCAATAAGTGCAGCCTTACTCCAGATTTAATCCCACCCATATTTTATAAAAAAATTAGCGACTGTGATAACAGAACCTCTTTTTTTTTAATTCAGTAGGTCTTATGAAGATGGCATTGTGCCAAATAATTTTAGACAGTCAATCGTAACTCCTGTACATAAAAGGGGTCCAAAGTCAAATGTAGATAATTATAGACCGGTAGCTCAATCATCAATCGCATGTATTATATTAGAAAAACTGCTAGTTGACCATATTTTTAATTTCCTTCAATCTAAAGGCTTATTGGATGAAAACCAACATGGTTTTACTAGAGGCAAATCCACGGCAACTCAACTCGTTGAAATGACCCAAGATTGGGCCATTATTATAAATAATAAAGTGACTTTTGATTGTGTATATTTTGACTTTTCTAAAGCATTTGATAGAGTAAACCATGTAAAGCTTGTACAGAAACTTAGGTACTTGAATATTGATACTCGCTCATTGTCATGGATTTCTAGTTATCTTACCTGCAGAGAGTTCTGCGTTCGGGTAAACAGTAGCTTTAGTGAGTCAGGAGGGTGCCCCTCTGGAGTTCCTCAGGGATCAAGCCTCGGCCCACTTTTATTTTGCATATTTATTTTAGATCTTAAAAACGTTATACCTGATTCGATAACATATAAGCTTTATGCTGATGATCTAAAGCTATACGGGCCTTCTAACACTGCTAGCGAACGACACATTATACAGAGTGCAATTGACGCAGTTTCTAAATGGTGTTTGGATAACGAAATGCTTATATCAGTGCCGAAATGTGCAGTACTGTGTTTAAAGGGAGCCCATACCTACAAGCTGCATGGGGAGGCTATCCCTATATTAAATAGCATTAGGGACCTCGGGGTTACGGTGACACCGGAACTGGATTTTAGCACTCATATAACACAAGTTATCCGACAAACTTATCTTATATCTAGTACAATATTTCGCTGTTTTATAATTAATGATTGCATTTTTTACATAAGGCTTTATAACAGTTTAGTTGTTCCTGAGTTAACGTATTGTTGTGAGGTTTGGCGGCCTTATTTAGGCAAATACATTGAAGCAATGGAGCGTGTACAGAGGAGGTTTATTCGTCGTGTCTCAATAAGGTGTAACGTTGCTAAAAGTTCCCTTGTGATAAGCCCTATTGGGGAGCTGCAGTCCAGAGCGGACTATCGCATGTACAATCGAATTATAAAATCATCAAATTTATCTAATTTTTTTACAATTTGCGTGAACAATCTTAGAAGCGGTAACACCATCTCGTCTAAACAAATTGCAAAGACGGATCGCGTGAATAACATGTTTTCGTGGCGGATGGCTAGGGCACTGAGAACTTAAAATACTTGCGGTGCAAATGTGGGCACACAAGTAACTCGACTGTCCTATGAATCTAGGTAACGGTTTGTGAAATGTAAATATTGTAATATGTTCCCTTTGACAAAATAAAGGTGCGTTTGAATTGAATTGATAACTGTTCAAAACTCTCCCCTAGACTTCTTTAAGAATTGCCTTCGACGACACCTTAAAGATTATTAAGAACATATAAAGAAGTATTGAAACAATAAGAGATAGATTGTAGCCTTATGTAAGGCCGAGAACACTAATGTCGACCTAAAGGTGGCTTCACTGCAAGCTTGAGATTAACATTCTTAAGGTTGTGGGAGCCTCGGACCCGACTCGTCTTTCAACACGCGCGGCTGCATACTGACAAGGACATTTTGGCTCTTTAAGACTCGAGAGAAGCTCTACGCAAAGAACGGATAAGGCACCGGCAAATTAGGCGCCCCCGGTCCCCTCTGACGGGGCCATCTGTATCCGGTGTGCTCCGTTAAATTTCAAATTAACGACCCGTGGGAGACTCTAGACAATTACGGCGAGCACCAAGGCACCCAACGCACCCTAGTGGTGGGGATCCTGTCAGGCGATTACAAGCTCGATACGCCCACCGTATCAACCGCAAGACTAATAACTGCTTGTACGCTTGAACTGGCGTCGGCAGATAGCCCGCCTCCTTCGCTGTAAGTCACAAGCAGGGTTAATTCAGACTTGTATATCTAGAAACGCTCAGCCGGGAGACCCCTCGGGTGGACTTTGTTCGGCCAGCTCCGCCTCTTCTTCTTACCGGTCAATTTACTTACTAAATGCGGCGGATAAACTCGTCGATAACGTTCTACTGTAAAGGCTCAGTGCTGATATTCAAGTCACGCAAGCCCTCTCGGACAGTCAGTTTGGCTTCAGGCAGACCGGTCTACCCTGGGGCCCGTTGACTGAGCACTCGTCCGCGCGAACGAGGAGATAAAGGCGTCCCTTAAGTCCGGCTTCTTTGTATTACTTATACTACTTGACGAACGAAACGCCTTTTTTTTAATTCCCAGCGCATCATATACTCATACTTCGGACCGCGCCTTTCTTCTAGGCGATGTCACAAACAAGGTTACCGCGAAAATACCGCAGGGCTCCGTTCTGGGCCCTGTTCTTTGGCGTACGATGGAGTCCTACAGCTTTCCTTCCACGACGGAGCCGAGACTCCTGCTTATGCTGATGACCTACTCGTGACAGCTCACCGTGAACCGTCACTGGAAGTGGCAGCAAACACAGCATTAACTCTCGCCCATAGGTGGTAAAAGTAGCTAAAGTTTCCCACAGCTTGGTTCGGATTCTTCCTCGAACAGGCGAGTGCGTCTAAGGGGCGCATGCGCCTCCTAGCCTCAATAGCAGACTCCATAGCACTATATGCTATCTCTTCTTCGGACGGCGAGTAACCATTGGTCCTTACGCTCTGCCCAACGCACCATGGCACTGCGCGTCTGCCGCGCCTATAGAACTGTGAGCACGGACGCCCCACTCGTATTAGCACGGCAGCTTTTCCCCGCATCCTGGTCCCGCATCTTTATCTCTGAAATTCGCCTTTGGTTGGACGCCGCAGGGCCCCTCACCTATTACGTCACGCAGGTCTTTACGGGGCACGGACAATTCCAAACTTATATGCTCCGTATTGGCAGATCGACCACTGATATACGCGTGCTTTGCGCTTCTGGTACTATCGACAACGCCGAACACATTCGCTACGACACGTACTGATTGTACTATCAGGGGAGATAAGGGAGAATGTTGCCTAGAAGACATGCGCCAAAACCGCCTTGCACACGCACGGTTGGCAAACAGTTGAGACAAGGTGGAGAATCTCGATCCCCATGAGTCGATAAAGCACGAGGCTCCCCTTTCATGGTCTGTCTCGAATGTTAACACCAACCGTTATGCATTTTTCAAATCTCCTATATGGAAAAGGCCCGTAGGCATCGGAGGATTTTCCAGAATCAGAACCAAACCCCTAAATTTATTTTTATTCTACGCCGTGAAGTAGCGTTCTATGTGGGGGGACTTGCTACAGTAGCTTCTTGTCAAAAATTTAGACGCACACCACCTACGTTAGATTTTAGCAGCATTATTATTATGTATCAGTACGTTCGATGAGTCTTATGAACGAGTGCGTCTTGTTTCGTCGTCGTTTTGAAGAGTCTTTAAATGTTGCAGTCTCGATCAGGCCTGCTGATCAGGACTTGGGCATTGTGTATACACCTGATTTAATGCTGTTGGTTAACTGCACGGGTACCTGCTGTTTGTTTTACTGGAAACCGATTTCAACACATCTGTCTTTGTTGGTGGGATTCTCGATCAGGTTACTTTGATCAGTTGTCGGGTTGCTGCGCTGCGTTCTAGCCATTTCTAGTAATGCTTAATTGTCTGCATTTAGAATCAGTGTCTCATATTACTCGTCGCATACAGTCGGTATCAACATGGTCTGTTTATATAGAAGCATCGTCTTCTACGTGAGCAGTGGTTAAAGAGAAGGCAGTCGTAGAGGTGAGGGGTAAAGTCGCCGTGCGAAATACGCTCAACACGATTGTTGGGTTAAAAGATAGAAGAGCGAAGCTCACGAGACAACTTTACCGGTTCAAGCAAAAACTCAAACGACAGCTAACAAAAAGCGCAATGCATTATCTTACTGTCATTTCACGCCCTCGTATGCCTACGAAAGTGCTGAATTCCTAAGTAGCACACGCTCCACTGTCGCTAGGACTCCTATTTGCCTCTGTGGTCCTTTAAATGTCTCACACAGTCTTAGCCAGCCTCCCTTTACCAGATATTTGAAGATGTGGTCTCTTCCGTTAGCTTCGTCCAATATTAAACTGTTTCCTGTTACTGAAGCTCCACACCACCCACACCGCAGAGAGAACCGCATGGAATTTTTTTTCTGCTGAGTGTGTGGGTCTCACTTATCAGACCGTTTATGTTCCTAATTGTTCTGAATTATATTTTCTTGAATGTTTAGGCTCTCAAACTTAGCTCTGCAATCGCATTTGCTGATGATACGTTAGTGTTATTCGGTGTGAATCACCTGAATTAGAAAACCGAGACGCTCTGTTTATCTCAGGGGTTGCGGGCCCAAGAATCTTCTTTTCTAAATATGACAGAACGCGCGTTATCAAACTAGTAGACGTCTGGAAACCGTTCTTCAGAAGATTGTGTCAATTGGCAGCCTTACTTAGAATATATCATATCAAAATACCACGTTGATCTCTGTGCGTTTTTTTTTTCTGGGAGGTTTTGGGAATGCATGATGCACATGCGCCACTAGCAGCCTGCGTGACTAGTGCGAGACTCGCAAACCCACTAAACCCGGATTCCTCCCCACCCCCCCAGGCTCGGTATTACTTTGGCATTACATCGAAGTGATCTCTGTGCTGCTTTGCTTGAAGTTAATAGGCTTTCTTACGAAGGGCCTACATCTACCGCACAAAGCCTTCCTATCAGAGATGTACCGCGTGTCAGAAGTATGGATTTGTATTTCTTAAAATACGAGTATCTTACATCTTGGCATCTTTTTTTGTTTGTTTGCGGTGAATAAATTGGTTTCTAACTAATTTGCTAGATGATGCTGGAGCGTTAAGAGCTTTATGCGGTCGGCATGCTGTAGCAATATATAAACAGCAGCCCCTACTCGAATTGCATTCTTAGTGCATACATCTACTTTAGTAACTGCTAGGGTATATCTAATTATTCGTTTATCATAATATTGTAGTGGTGGTTTAGTTAGATTTATTTTAGGAAATGTATAAATTGTAGCTATTATATTATCTGGTTTAGCATCTTCAGTAAAATATTTTTTAATAGCTGTTTTTTCAACTTTAAATCAGATGATGATTATAATATTAACTGTATCTGTTGGAGTATATGAGCTGAATATTATATAGCTCGTTTTCATTTGTTGACACATGCTTAATTTGAGGCATTAATATGCATAAGCTCTACGGAAATTTAAGGTTTACGGAAATAAAAAGGAAAAATATTAAAGTATTATTTTTTAGAAAGATATACATCTACATCTATCCACCATAAGAGCTTTTTCGTGTGTATGACATGTATACACGTTGCGTGGTATATATATATATATATATATATATATACAGAATTGGTATATGCATATATATACGCGGTTCTCGGTAAATAAAAATGGTTAAAAAAACATGAATCAAATATTGAGGCAGAGAAGCACACTCGACAAAATTCAAGGAATATGCTTTGCTTGAGCAGTTTTTACAAAAAGTAATCAGTGGATATTATTACGACAGCATTTGAAACGACAACGCCAAACAATAAATTGGGCCCACGCTTAAAAATATACATGCATAAGAAGGAGTTCACTCGTAAAGCATCTTCATAGCACACAACAACAAGAGGTAAACTCACGTAAATAAATATTCCACCTGATTCCACTTAAGTTGTTGCCCCCTATACAAAGCAAAACAATCCCAATTTAGAATATATCTAGATCACAGGTCTGATTCAAACTGTTTATCTAAAAGCCACTGTTTTACTTCACGAGTGAGGAGGTTACTCGTTGTGACGAATCTTATGTTTTTAGGGATGCAGGTCCAAGGGTTTAGAGAGGCTACATGGAGAATAGTGTGTTGACTAGACCTCAAACGATTCTGAGAGAAGTGCGGAAGCAACACGCCTAGCTGATGTTCGACTAAGTGTAGGCATTGGTGGGAACACGATCTCCGCAGGTACAATACCTGGCGACATTTTATGTGATAACGTAGAAACTCGCTGCGCGTATATTTGCTTCACCGGTAGTAGGTCAAATCATCTGAACGAGTCACAAACTAAATCCCTTTGCCTCCTAGAAAAATTGCTCTATGTGCCATATTCTGTATCATTCTGGCTCTCCTGAGAATTCCGTCATCGCCGCCGCTCCAAAAAACGATACCATAACATAGCACTGGTGAGATCACGGCGTTGTACACTAGGGTAAAGCCCTCTGTGATGACCACAATCAATTTGATTCTACAGAACGCAGATGTTACAGCATAGCACTTGGGTGCAATAAAATCCAGACGGGCATGCCACCTCTTGTTTTTCTGGAAAACAAACCCGAGGCACCTAGCGGTTTGCATAAACTCAATGTTCCGTGTCTTGACTAATACGTTGTAATGCTAGTAGCCTCAGGAATGAACGAAGAACTATGATATTGATTTTTTTGGCATTGACGTCCGGAACATTTAGAAATGCGAATTCTGTTGTCAACATTTAGAAGCGACTTGTGTAAATTCATATTTACCTATTAATATTAGCCTGTTTCTTCGAGAACTACACCTGAAGAGCTTGTGCCGCCGGTCTCCGTCCTGTGTAATAGGGCCTAAACCAGACCACAGCCGGCGCGAAGCACCAACTGAGCAAACATTTGAAACAGAAGCGAATGACCTAAGACAGTTGAAAGCAGCCGACGCGTCAAAAAAGACTGAAAGGCAAAACTTATGCACCTCGGGCGATTCCAACATTCGCTGCCATAAGTGGGCCAACGTGAGGTCAGTCAAAAAGTCGATTTAACATGGCTAACACTAGTTTTTCGATGATCTTTGATATATAATTGAGACCAGCCTATAATTGGCTGCACGGTTCTCTCCACTTTTTTTTTCTTAATTAGAGGATCAGCAGCCTGGCGCAATGACAACACGATTGCGAATTCTGCCATCGCGACCGCCTCCAGCGCACCTAGGCCGCCTAATGAAACCAGAATCATTATTTGATCCCTTGCCACCGTGGTTAGCCTAAGATTTATTATGACCCCAAAGTGTCACACCTACTTAACTTAAACACATGATAACGCTCTCCAGAAACTAATTTTGTAGGGCAATAAGTAATTTGCGCACATGTCTTGTTGCGTGTGTTAAAATAGCAAATTACTCTGTAACCGATGTTCTTTAGACAATACTGTGTCTTAATGATAACGACGTTGTGAGGCATGTTTATGCATCTGTACGCATCCAATAATGGATATCAAGCACAAAATTTTTCTTTCAAAATCAAATACAACCTTGCCCCATGGAAGGATAAACGATAAATACTAGTTCGGTTTCGAAGCATGTTGTAGTGTCTGCCAACGGCCGATCATTATATCACATAGGAATTTTGAGTGGGCAGTTCGCTCTCTACTTAAATAGGGGTTATTTAGACCATCTCAATAATTAATCCCACCATAAGTCAATTAAAAACAACTTTATAATCGTAATGGGGTGTGCTAACCTGCATGACCATATAATGAGTTGTGCTAATCTGTATAACGGTATAACCTGCATGACCGTATAAGGCTTTTAGAGAATCCCCTTTTGCGAAGAAAAATATTTCGAGCTGACTTGGGGCACCAACTAAAGAAGCGCAATCATCGAGCAGCCAGTCAATCTAACCTATGCACAACTATTGCCACTAGGAATCAGCACTTGGTAGACCGTTAGGTCTCGCGCGGTCATTGAGAACTGCACAGCTCTTGGAATATTTTAGCATTCACTATACTGCTTTTGCTGAATGTACATATATTTAAACGACTATTAGCGTAGCTGCATGTACTGCATATGTCTGTCTAATAGAGGCAACTGTCGCGGAAGATGATATCTCACGAACCTGATGGCTACATGGTTGAGTTGTATGCGTAGCCTCTGCCTTAGGCGTCCACTCGATCTGTGCTAAAACGTCATATCCATGAGAGCTAATGCATTTTCGTAATTAGCAGTCGCCGAAGGAGTATTTCCATTTGGTTCTCAGCATCACATGTATATATATGTATATATACAGGGTGTTCCTATTTGTGTGTCCAAAACGCTAGGGTATGGTCAAACTCGGTGAGAAAATCATTTTTGCCAATGGGTGGAAGCCGGGAAAACGTTTTGTTTAGGAGTGAGGATGAAATTTATAAAAGCAGTTATTCTGTCTTTTTTCTTCTACATAGTTGTGCAAAATCTACGTTTGCGGGAGAAACAGTCAACGCACAAAGGAACCGATCATATCGGCGTGTTTGGCGGAAAATTCTGCACAATAAAGTATACATTACTAGCTTGCGTAGCAAAAAGCGAATAGCCAGATTAAGGAAAGTCATAAAAAGTCAAAATGTTACGCTAACGCTTTTTTGTGCAACATCGTAATTTTTTCCATTACGACCAAAAATGCACGTCCAAAAGACTACTTTCAGGCAATAGCAGATTTAATGCCCACTACATTCGTACCAAAGTGATGGTGCTGCGTTACGTAGTTGCCAAGTGACTAAGCTTTTTCGACAGTCATAGTTGTTATGTTTCACGTTGAAGTTTTCACGTCCAGAACCGTAGCATTTTGCCAAGACGTTTCCGCCCCCTCTTTCCATTAGAAAAAATTATTCTCTTGCTGAGTTCTACCAAACCTCAAAATATGTACCTAACTTTCTCATACACCCTATGCAAGTATGCATGCCTTCGCTTTCGATATGACTGTCGAAAAAGCTTAGTTACTTGGCAACTACGTAACGCAGCACCATCACTTTGATACGAATGTAGTGGGCATTATTTCTGCTATTGCCTGAGAGTAGTCTTTTGGACGTGCATTTTTGGTCGTAATGGAAAAAATTACGATGTTGCACAAAAAAGCGTTAACGTAACATTTTGACTTTTTATGACTTTCCTTAATCTGGCTATTCGCTTTTTGCTACGCAAGCTAGTAATGTATACTTTATTGTGCATTTTCCGCCAAACACGCCGGTATGATTGGTTCCTTTGTGCGTTGACTGGTTCTCCCGCAAACGTAGATTTTGCACAACTATGTAGGAGAAAAAGGACAGAATAACTGCTTTTATAAATTTCATCCTCACTCCTAAACAAAACGTTTTCCCGGCTTCCACCCATTGGCAAAAATGATTTTCTCACCGAGTTTGACCATACCCTAGCGTTTTGGACACACAATATGGAACACCCTGTATATATATGGGATTGTCTTCTCCGGACGGCACATTGATTTAAATTCAGTTATTCCTCATTGTGCTTAAAATTTCCATAATCACACAATTCAAACAAAGGTAACCATTCAGGACATTTTGCAGAAAAGGCTATCGCCCGTGTCTGTCCTCTCTTGTGAGTGTGTCAACATCCTTCATATTACATAACGGTGTTTAGTAGAATGTTTAGTAGTTTTTTATGGTTTGAGTGTGATGGGAGTCTCGTCTAAATGCACATGTCGTTAATATATCCGGCAAAATTAAACAAACCGTTAGTACGTTTGGTTTTGCATTTCTTTGTAGATAAATCTAATGTACATCTAAACAGATGAGAAAACCTCGCACTTATGTTTACCAGGCAATAACTAAGCATCGAATAATTTGTCACAAGCCTTGTATATGAGTGTGTTACAACATTGTTTACAGCAATTCTGGTAGGATAAGCTTTATTAGTAGTAGCTCCAAAAAGGGTACGGTTCCTGCTATTATGTGTCAAAATGCTATATGTGTATATTTCATAAAAGTGCAATATATTTTCATCTCTCCAAATGTCCTCAGTGGTTGCCCTATAGGCGAATCCATTTATATTTCGTATGCATGTTTTTTGAAGAGTTACTATTGGTTTGACATTGGACTTAAATGAAGCACCGTATAACAAGACATCATATTTTAGGTGTGACAGAACAAATGCATAATACACGATTTTTTTCAATTCGAGGGAGGCAATGTGTCGTATATTATGTAAAAGTAAAGCACCTCTTTTAAGTAAGCGTATGAAATGCGTTTTTGACATCTAACAGGGTGACCAGATAATGCGACCAGTTTTTTCTCAGTTTGCTCTCAGTGCATTTATGCGTGTTGTAGCTATGTTTAAAATGAGCAAATTCCTCCAGCGAATAGAGCAGCAAGCAGTCTTTATATCCAGCAGCCCAAGTGATCTCACATACCAAGGCTACATAGATGGCATTACATATATATATATATATATATATATATATAATTCGAACGATGTCTTCGTGACAACTTCAGTTGCTGAGACGGAAAGTGATTACGCTTTCCACATGGTCTACCTTTACTATGTATGCAAACGTGTAACACTATTCTTCTATGCGTCAGTCAATATATTGAAACATCTTACAGTTCCATGTGACCGAAATAAACTGTGTACTATTCTGATCGCTTGTTTTATTTATAAGTAATAAAATACAGTTTATGCTATTATACAGTCAGCACGAACAGTAACAAGCGGCTTGATAGATATGCGTCGTACTCTGCTGATACGCACGACTAGATTCTATGTATAGCGTTTACTATATGTTGGCTACTTTACTACAAAGGTAGCAATGAATATTTTGCAATTTGATACTAAAATATACTAATACATTGATTTAGGCGTATAAACTTTATGACATAATCTCGATATATGTTACATTGATACGAATATAGTCGTTCGTTGCTGCTCACAAATAGGAGCTGTCGCATCAACGTATATATATATATATATATACAGGGTCATTCATATTGTTGTGCACGCATTTCGAGGTTTGATAGAACTCGGCAAGAAAATAAGTTTTCCCTATGGAGGGAAGACGTGGAAACATCTTGTTTAGGAGAGAGAGTGAAGTTTATAAAAGTAGTTTTTCTGCCTTTTTTCCTACATAGTTGTGCGAAATCTCTGTTTGCGGGAGAACCAGTCAACGCATGAAGGAACCGATTACACCGGCGTGTTCGGAGGAAAATTCTGCACAACGGAAGACACTTCACTAGCTTGCGTAGCAAAAAGCTAATACCCAGATTAAGGAAAGTCATGAAAAGTCGATATTTTACGTTAACGCCTTTTCATGAAAAATCGTAAAACTTTTCCATTGCGACCAAAAATGTACGTCCGAAAGACCACTCTCACGCAATAGCAAATTCAATGCCCATCATTTTCGTATCAAGCTGATGGTGCTGCATTACGTAGTTGTCAAGTCACTAAGCTTTTTTGACAGTCATAGTTGTTATGTTTTACGTGCAAGTTTTCACGTTCAGAACCGTAAAAATTTGCCAAGACGTTTCCGCTCCCACCTTCCACTAGGAAAATGTATTCTCTTGTTGAGTGCTACCAAACCTCAAAATATGTACCTAACTTTCTCATACGCCCTATGGAAATATGCATACCTTCGCTTTCGATATGGCTATCGAAAAAGCTTAGTGACTTGACAACTACGTAACGCAGCACCATCACCTTGATACGAAAATGATGGGCATTAAATTTGCTTGCGTGAGAGTTATCTTTCGGAGAAATATTGCGTGAGAGTGGTCTTTCGGACGTACATTTTTGGTCGCAATGGAAAAATTTTACGATTTTTCATGAAAAGGCGTTAACGTAAAATATTGACTTTTCATGACTTTCCTTAATCTGGGTATTAGCTTTTTGCTACGCAAGCTAGTGAAGTGTCATCCGTTGTGCAGAATTTTCCTCCGAACACGCCGGTGTAATTGGTTCCTTCATGCGTTGACTGGTTCTCCTGCAAACAGAGATTTCGCTCAACTATGTAGGAAAAAAAGGCAGAAAAACTACTTTTATAAACTTCACTCTCTCTCCTAAACAAGACGTTTCCACGTCTTCCCTCCATAGGGAAAACTTATTTTCTTGCCGAGTTCTATCAAACCTCGAAATGCGTGCACAACAATATGAATGACCCTGTATATATAAATTACATCACAAATGCATATTTTGCTACACTTAAATATATATATATATATATATATATATATATATATATATATATGTAAATTTTATTAAGCGATATCTGTAATTGTATTTAATCTAAGCTATGTCAGTCACAACTCCTTAATTAGCAATGCTCCTACAAATGAATTTGCTAATTAACCTTAGCGATCTTATCAAAAGAGCTTCGTGATTAAGGGACTGCACTTAAATTTATGGATCAATAAGCATTGTCATGTTCTTAGAGTCAACTTAGACTACAACCTGGGTGATCGACAAGAACAGAATACACATGGTTAATAGCCCTCTCATTGTATAGTATTGCAGTCTGAGTCTAAATATTTAGTGCAACTCTTGACGGTAGCTACTAAAACAAAAATCAACTCTGAGCTTCAGGAGACGTATTGACTGCACTGTTGCGAGAATTGTCGTCTACCTCGCGACATGCGGAGGTTAGAGTAGCTTTTTTGACGACCTAGACCAGTCAGAGGCTAGCTGGTCACGATAAGTATTTGAGTCACGCCATGGCAGTGGTATAATTACAGCAATGCTTCTACTTCTCGACACGGCGACCGCATGTTCATTTTTAGATCGGCATGACCTGACCCCACCATTGCCCTTTTGATGCTGCGACTTACGATGCAGCTTACGATATCTACTGCAACCTGTGCAAGCGCTTCTTCGGAGCGATGATATATATATATATATATATATATATATATATATATATATATATATTTATATAAATATAGAAATAGGCGACTGCTACTATTGCGAGTTTTGACGTATCATGAACGTAACAAAGAGCCCTATGAGTCAGTCGACAACCGAAATCGACGAACGAGATTGAATCCGCCACTTGTTATACCACCAGGCTGTTCTTATTGTCTTTGTTGACGTTAACGTTGCTACAGCGGTCGTTGTTGTTATTGTTCTTGTTGTTGAAGTAATGGCACTGCCCGTCCTAATGGAGTAGTGATTCGAAGAAGGCCAAGGCAGGCGAACAGTCACTGACAGCGCTCGATGAACGTTTGTATATAGGTCTGCCGGACTGCGAACGCGCCGCAAAGTCCAAATCCATAGACATATATGGAGTGCTCTGTCCCTTCTCGACAGACGACGACGACGTCATTGCGCTGTGACGCAAACTTAATTTCCATCCGACTGAAGGTTACCCAGCGTCGTCTGCTCGCCAGCTACTATCCACTTCCCGCCCAGAACTTAGCGAGCGAGGTAAGTGGTTGAAGCTTTTGCTGCGGCCGCTTTGGCCTCGTATTCAATACAGCATATACTCGCACATAGCAACCGCTTTTGCTCTTTTTGTATGGCAGGACGCTGGGTTTGTAATCGCAATTGGCACGATAACCTACATGCTTATGGAATATTTCGGTAATGTAGTACTATACTGCACAAACGACTCGAAATGAAAAAGTTGTATGCAAGTAGGCGCCACAATTGCGGACTATCGATCAAAACACACGAAAGAACATTCCGCCGCAGTGTTCTCTCTCACTCGATGCTTGAGCGCAATCCAGATGACTTTTGGCGCCGATTCGTGACAGTGGACGAGCCCTGAATTCACGACTATGTATGGACTCGAGCCGAGTCGAAACAGCAGCCAAAGCAGAGAACAGCAGGTGGCGAATGTGTGCCAAAGAATCTTGTTTTGTAGATATAAATAATGATGAGAGCCGTGTCCAGTAATTTTGCAGTGTGGTGCTCGGTTTTTCAACACAAGCTCTTCAGTGTAGTTATTCAACACAAGCTCTTCAGTGTAGTTTTACGTTGCAAATTGAATATGCATTTCCTCTCTAATTAGCAAGTGCGTCTGTTTATATAAAATGCAACAAAAAACACCTATCTTTCTCCTGTGTACATATATTTGTAGATTGTTCTATAAGCAAGCAGACTTCCATGAGGTGGCGCCATAATTATCTTTGCTGAATATAGCAAGGATGTAACACTCGATAACTTTTATCGAGGTTTATTAAAAGCGCAGCAGTGTCATAAGGCTCTCAAGTGCTGCTATTTGTTTAAAATGACTCAGACAGATAACTGTTCCCGGTGAAGGTCTCATTTTCTTCTATAAGACGTTGTTTTTGCCGGTTTTTTGTTATGCTCTTCCGTTTGAGGGGAGGCTATGTAGAAATATCCCGTCGGGCCCAAATCGTCTGGAGCGATGCTTTCAGAGCAATGTTCGGCAGAAGCCGCAGAGATTCTACAACTAATCTGCTTGTCGCGTACGAACTGCTTCCAATCAATGAAATGTAGTATGTGCGTCTCGTGTTCCAAGTGATGAAATGTAAAATTCCATTGGAAATCTCCTTCCCAGTCTGCCTATTTGAAGCTACCTTCTTCGAGGAAGGTGACTACTCACGTCTGTGAGAGACTTCGCAAAAGCACTTGTGCAATTTGTGACCAAGATGAGACCGACGCAGACCAGGGTGAGAGATAAGTCAAATCTATGAACGTAATTATGTAAAAATATAGTAACTGGTGCAAATGTGTAAACGTGTGTTATTATGCAAACTCTGTGTGTTGATTTATGTAATTGTGTGAACTATATAAGCAAAGTTGTGTAAATGTGTAGACTGAGACTCTCGTTTTATCTGTTATTTTTGCAAGATCTAACACACACATATGTCACTTAAGGTGACACAACATAACATAGAATAAGCGCCATTTTTATTTTTAAATGCGTTTGGCTACTACTCCTACTACTACAACTTTTTTTGGAGAATTTTGATGCAAATGCATTTGAAGAACAAGACCCTTACCAAAAAAATAAAGTAATTTAGGTTTATATCAAGAACAATCCTAAATTAAATACCTAGTGCCCAACCAAAGTGTATTTTGATTGCCTAATATATATTGGTGAAGGAGTGTGTGCAGTTACGCGCTGTTGCCATGAAAGGAGCAGATTCTCCTTCTTGAACCGTGTGGAGCTTTCCCCTTTAAGCACCACTCTCTACTTACCTAGTTATACAGAGAAGAGTAGCATGGACCATTAGGAGAACTGGCGAACGCATGTGACCTAGGTCACCCACGGATTCCCCTACCGGTCTGACGTGCGCTTGTCCTAACACCTGCGAACTCGTTTGTTTACGAGACACGTTATATGTTGTGCCACCCGTTTTCCTCTGTGCCTGCTGAGCTCGGCTTTCTTTCTGGACGCTGGAGTTGTCATTTACATTACTTTAGAAATCACCGTGACTAGTAAGACACTGTGACTAGTGAGCGGGACGCTAAGATGTCTGGTTTCTGAAAATTTATTGATCCCCTGGCTCACCAGTTGTATGTTGACAATTTTTTTTATCCCTGTCGAGAGAATGATCTTTTTTGTTTGTTCACCACTACTAGCTTGGCTCCCCTCCTTCTGGCTAGCCCTTTAATCAGATTATGTGCGTGTATGCACTTTCTTCATTCCACTTGTATAACTTTCGCCTTCTACTCCTTATGTCCACATCTATTCCTGCTCCATCTGTCAAAGGGCATTTGCAATGTACATACCGCCCACGATTTCCTATTTTTCGTGATTATGAGGATTAGACCGTCTGTATTCTTCTTAACCGATTCGATATTTACTTCGCTGTCCTTTGAATATATATATATATATATATATATATATATATAGCATGCAATGTCTCTAATCATGTCTTCCATAGAGCTACCCTATCTTGTTTTGATTCTGATAGATCTTTTACGCCTAGCCCCGCTTTCTTTCAGCAGTGTCCGACTTCTTTAATTTCCTGTGATTTCCACCTTTTTGCAGTATTCCAACAGCAGACTTCCGTTTCATCTAATGGAGGTCCTTCCCACTCTGGGGAGATGTATAGTGCCACAATGCTGTCGTTACTCGCCGAATAACTCCCTTGTAGGGTATTGTTGAAGTTTGATAGGAACTGTTATGAAGTATTATCTGTACTTCCAACACCGATCACAAAGTGTCATGTGTCACAAGTAGTCTTGTGTGTCAAGGACTCGATTAGTCGGAATTGATTACTTATCTTCCTGAGTAAGCTTAAGTCTTTCCCTGGATCTTTGTTTATGAGCATAGCCCTTGATTCCCTGTCAGCAGAGATGAGTGGCCTGGAAGGTTTCCTCCGGCCATTCTTCCGTCACTGGTATTGCTGGCTTTTTCCAGGAAGACAGTGATGCAATGGATTTCTCTATGTTTCTTACCCCCAGTAGATCCCCAGGTTCCTTCTCGTTTCCTCGCTGGCTCTTGCGTATACAAGGCATGAAGATCTTGTTTTCTCTATTTGGATCGATAGTTTCCCGGTTTTGGATTCATTTTGCCATCATTTTATGTGCCTGGGTCGTCCCATTCTGCCATTTATAAGCCTCTTTAAATGAGTTGTCTTGTATCGTATTTAGTTTGTGCCTCTGGGTCTCAGCTCAAGCCGCCCCTTGTCCGCGACGTTAGACTGCAATAGCAGAGCCCTTCCAACTTTCCAACAGCTTCCAGGAAGCTCTGCATAGCCTTATTTTCGGAGTCCGGTTTCGAGGTTGCCGCCAGTTTGAGATTGCCTGCTGCCTTCAGGTCGTGCTTTCTTAGACGACTTACTCGTACGTTACCGTTCTTCAACTTTATTTATCTCTCTCATTCCGCTGTGGGTCCTCTGGAGAGCCAACCATTATTCTTTTTTACATCGTACTCCTTCCTTATTTTCGGCCTCTAAGCACCTGTCCGTGTTTGTTTCTGCAAAATGCGCATTGCCGCCAAAGTGTTCCTGCAGATTTGTTTGGTTCTTTTTTTATTCGTCGCTTTCCTTCTTTTTCTCTTCCAAGAGAGAATCTTACAACGTTCGAACGTCAAGATGTTTGGTCATGCTTTGAGCGACTCTCGCCTTGTGCTGTGTTGTCTTGATTTGGCGGTGGCGGTTGTATGTGCCGTTGGTTTGATTTGAATCTACCCCACTTTGAGCTCCGGCTGGAGCTGGTCGAGGCGTGTTGGGCGCCTTGTGAGTTGCTTCTCTCGGCTCTACGTGTGGAGTGAAGTGTGTTTTTCTTTCGTCGTGCTATGTTTTTTGCTCCGTCGATTAAGGCAATGTGCGGATTTGCTTGACTAGCCAGCTGACTCAACGTGCCAAAGTGTCTGTCAGTGCAGTGACGACATACCCGCAGGGTTTCATCGGTGTGGCGCCACGGCTTTCTTTTTCTAAACATCTTGTCCCGGTTTTAGAGTGGTCAGCAATACCCTGCTGCCTCCTCCCACTCGCCATCAGTCATAGTGATTGAGAGAGCAGTGGTGACGCAGAAGAGAAGCGCGATTCAAAGAAAGAGAGGCGAGTGGTCTCTACCGGCGCCTCGAGTGACGCTCCTATGGAAGCCATTGGGAGAGCAGTGGTAACGAAGAAGAGGAGCGCGATTCCGTCGTCCAGGAGAGAGAAGAAAGAGAGGCGAGTGGGATCTACCCGCGCGTCGAGTGACGATCCTATGGAAGCCACGAATGATCAAAATATGACGGCGCCGTGCATTAATAAGCCAACTGGTTCTGGCTTGAATAGCAAAGTTACCAATGAGTCTAACGCAATTAATACTCCGACGGCCATCGCGGATGAGGAGACGCAATTGTCAATTGACGAAACAGAAAATGGCTGGATGACGGTCGTGAATAAAAATACGGCTAAGAGATTGGATACTCTGAAAAACAGATCGGCGTTATTAGATCTTCCAAGTATAGACAGCCAAAAGGTACCTTCAAAGTCGTCATTGGACGCAGGGCTAATCGAATCGTTGATGAAAATTTAGTGCAAGTCGCTGAACCATTCGATGAAAACTTATTAGCTCTCTGAGCCGACCTGCATCGATTTTTTTTTCGGCTTGCAAGCCAGAAACGAGATCTGGCTTCTTCCATGCATGGTTCAGTTCTGCCGAGGAGGCTGCCAAGGCCACACAGCTATCGGCTCTGCTCAACGTGCATGTATTAGTAAGACGTCATGATCTAGGCTGTTACAAAGCTAGAATTACTGACGGTTATATAAAGGTTTTTTTCCGAGCAGGATATCACGTCTGCTTTTAAAGATGTCGGCGTCACAATGGCAAACAGAGAAATTTACATAAGGAAGCGCGGCGATGAGACTAGTGTGGTACCTACGGACCGGGTGATCTTGCAGTTTAATAAACTACCGCCCCCCAAGGTGTTTTTGGCGTTTACGATGCGTAAGGTTGTTGTCGATTAAGGAACCTTTGGCCCTGTAATAACGTTTCCTTTAGTGTTTGCGCTGTAACGGTAACTAAGATGGCTTCGATATTACTTAAGCAGACACGGATGCTGGTCCTCTTACGCACATAGCAAACCTTTTACTCGCATCTGGAGTGTTTCCAAACGCCCTCATAGCTTCTTTTGTTACACCTGCTTTCAAAAAGAAAGGCGACGTTGCGGAGCTTAAAAGCTACCGACCTATCAGCCTGGTTGACTGCATTTTAAAGCTATTCGAGAAGCTTCCTCTCTTCCAGCTGGAACGCTTTCTCGAATTCTGCAGATTTCTATCGGCCTTGCGACGTTTGCGTTGTATAGAAGTTCTGTTGGATGGTCTGATATTGATCTACAAAACGTTGTTTGTGCCGGTACTTACGTACAGCATTCTCTTGTGGGGAGGTGGTTATGATTACGTTCTGCATCGGGCTCAGGTAATACAAAATGATGGTCTGAGGGCTATATTTAGGATGAGATTTAGCCAATCTGTTAGAGATATATGTTGTGTATATAAGACCCTATCCATCATTCGCTGTATCGTCTTCAAGCAGCTACTTTCGGCTTCAAGATCAGTCGCAATTTACTACCTGCTGAGGTTGCCTTCCCTCTAGTCCCTCAGCGGCGACCATTTCTGTGATACCTCGCGTACAGAAAAGACCTAGCATCCAGTCGTTTGTATACAGACTGCCCGTCGTGTGGGAGAGTATCCCGCATGAAATCCGTAACTAGAAGTATCTGACCTGTTTTACCCGAGACGTCAAAATATGGCTTTCAAATCAGAATGCATGACTGAAAAAAGGGATTTACTTAGGGCGATGGTCTAAATTTTCAATTTTAGTTGTCATTTCGATTTATATTGTCTATCAAGTTAAAGCTCAGTATGCTTCTTTGTCTTGTGTGTCAATATTGCTTATCACTTCTGTTTTTATTATCTTCTTTTTATCCCCAAACCCTTGTACCATTTTTCATAAAAAGAACTTAAGCATGTGAATGTACGCAGTTCTGTAAATAATACATGCCTGAATTAAAAAAAAAATATATATATATATATATATATATATATACTCTCACGTTACTACCCGAGCCTTTTGAACAATACTGTCTTCAAAAACCTTCCAAAACCCTTTGGGTTTTGGCAGCCGACACCAATGCCGCATTCAAGGCTTTTAAGCTGTTTCTCGTTATTGAGAAGACCGAAAGTATTCTCCACAGGCAACTCTCTCAACTCCCCTGATTAAGTCGCTGCTGAAACTAACCCTATATATCACTAAAGCTATCTTCTTAGATGCCGATCTGTCTTGATTCTACATTCGCGAATGCGCTACCCAGGTCTGCCCCTCCCTGACTGCTATACATGACATATATAAAACTACCATATAGATAAACCATCTTTCTACCGATCTTAGTAAACAATCCTCTAGCGTGTGGCGGGAGGCAACAATCTCAGTCTTCAAAAGCTACAACACCTTCAGAACTACACTCTTTAAACCATACTTGGCATAATATTTACCCCCGACAGTAGTTCCCTTTGCATTTAATATTGCCTACTTTACCCCCGACAGTAGTTCCCTTTGCATTTATTATTGCCCTAATAACGCCTCGGGCTCTTTGCATCCCGTGCAATCAAGGCGAAAACAGGACCAGTTCGCCTATCTGCCGGTGTCTCTTATTTCAAATTACGTCTTCGTTCTCGAACTTCGTCATTTCTCCACACCTGACTACCAATCCACCCTCCAGCATCAGGGCCCCTCATACAAAATATTAATATAATGGAATTCTGTCCTTAATTGCCTTAAACAGACTACATATTTTTTTTTTATCTTCATAGAGGATCTGCAACGCTAGTTCCGGTGACAGGAAGAAATTTCAGGTATTTTGTGGGCTAAGGAGGTAAAATCGTTCTTAAGTCACTTGAGTCTCCTGGACGTACATAGAAAGTTATTTCTTTTAAGTTCCTGTTTTTCGATAGCACGGGTAAACCACATGCTCCGTGGGACTAACTTAACGGAAAATAGAAATCTTTCCGAGAACAGCTACGTGCCCGCAATTAAAGTCCCTGTGGTGGTCGTGTCAATGTTTAGTGCCGGGCAAAAAGCGTCAAGTATATCTTCCCGGCATGGCTGTCGAACGGTTATGTACTTTAGTAAGGGTTTCCAAGGAACGTCTTTTAGTTACGCACTGGAACACCTCCTTCTGAGGACCTGATTTCGCAGACAAGCTGGGCCGCGCTAATAGAGAATATACGTCTAGCCTATCTTATTGATTCAGCACAAGACAAGATGGATAAAGCACCTTCGAGCAGTCTCACCTAGTTGTACTAGTACTTGGCTTAATGCCCTACCAAGTGCTTCTGTTAAAACTCTTTTAGAGATATTTGTTGTCAGAAGTTGCGTTGGTTTTCGCCTCAGAATTTTACTTTTCGAGGGAAGTGAGTGTAGCTGTGGCAAGAAGGTTTCGCCATTAAGTTACCATGGCTTATGTTGTATCCGCAGCTTAGGCCGTAAGACGACACACGCTGCTTCAAAGGATACCCTAGCCCGTGCATTAAGGTTTTCTGGCTACCCTTGTATTCTCTAACCTGCAGGTTTGTAACGAGACAACTTCCATCGACCTGACGGAATGACCCTTATAGCCTCTGGGGGTGGGGGGGGTAATTATATTTATAACCCCTCCCACCCTAAATTATATATTAATTAATTTAGACGCTTTAGCACCTTTAATGGTCAGTCACGGTGCTGCATGGTTGTGCTGTTTTGCGGGCGGGGACAAATAAGTGCCGGAAGTGTTGATTTATCGGAGACTCCAAAGCAAATGGGTTCTAAACCTTTTGCTTTCGAGGCCTTAGGGAACCTAGATTATATTACTCAGGGAGTTGTTGCTAAGGTACATAAGTGTCCCAGATTAGCCACAGGGGAGCCACGTGCTGGCGAATTCTTCCGGCCTCCACATGTCGTGCCGCAATCGTCTGGTCTATCTACTCGCCGGTACCCCACTCTTCATAGAGGACCTGCAACGCCAGTTCCGGCCGGAAACACAGGCCTACAGGGATTTTATCTGTCAGTGGGAGGAGAGATTGTCAGACGTGGACCCCGACTTCTTTAGTACGGGTGCAATGACAAACAAAGCGTGGAAGGGTTTACATCGCACTAACCGCAGTGTGGTGCTACGCTATGCAGTGCACGGCTTCCACTATGTTCTCGGTAAAACTCAAGGGTACCATGAGCCGACATAATAATGTATCTGTAACAAGTGTGGGAGAGCTCCAGAGTTGAATCACTAGCCCGGCTGGCTCGGTGACCATGTTTTTATGTATAATATTTGACTACATACCTAACAAAGGTGATTAATAAATGAATAAATAATTTTTTATAGGACTAACTGGAAAATGCGGCTGCATACGAACACCACAGCAGGGCAGCTCCGTACAAGCGCAGGCTGGTAGTGTCCATGTCCTAGGTGCCGTAGAATGTTAGTTCTCCCCCGGTCGGTTGAGCCGGCCTCAGATGTTTGGGATCAGGACGCAGGGGCTGGCGTAATAGGCATTGAGACGTGCAAAGTCATTAGCTGCCCTCGTTGCCTTTTTCGTCACCCGCTACGTGTCCAGTGCCACGCAAACCCCTGTCAAGCGTAACCCCCAGTAACCTTACTTTGTTGACGAGCGCAATCTCCTAGCCTTCAATGCGGAATTAAAGGGCGGGGCACGTTCTGCGGCCCAAGAGAAGTATCACCTCGCTCTTGGAAGGAGCGATAGTAAGCCTCGCCGCTTGCATCCAGTAGACCACGTCGGCAAGTGCCTCCTCCGCACAAGGTTGTCAGCGTAGGCGAGGAGGTCAATCTCGGGAAGAAGGTCCCTCAGCTGCAGCATGTCGTCATAGGTTACATTCCAGGGCAGGAAACTAAGTATCGAATCCTGCGGCACCCCTGCAGTCGTATTAAAAACAGTTACATGGAAATGGGTCGTCCTGTCATGTAGGTAGTTGGATATAAACTTTTGTAGGTTTAAGGGAACCTTTTTCTTTTAGATGACTCTACACGGCTAAAACAGCGTTTTTGACATCCAGTAAAATTGCGAAAAACAGATCCCGTCTAGGTGGGGACTCGCGGAAGAGTTCAACCTGTGTCTGGATTCGCGTTATAGCGCCAATGGTTGGGCCCTTACGGAATCCCCATTGGACGTCGGACAGCAGGTCGCTCAACTTTGCAAAGTTCTGGAGGCGTGCCACGATGGACTTAAATGCCTTAGACAGGTAAGCGAGTAGGCAGATTGGGCGGTATGACCCGCAACTCTTGGGTACGATGTCTGACCCATTGCCTTGCGACGTGGGGGTGACGGCAAGTTGTAGGCGTTATGTTTGGATCAGACTTTTGAGGAGTTTTCCAACTGCTTTCTGCTCTTCCTGCGTACTCATGTGGCAGCAGATAGGTCTCAGGTCCCCTGAGCCCTCAAGGACCTTAGTCTATGTTAACGCTTGGTCCAGGAGGTCCTTGTTTTAGATTGGTGGTGCATACTTGGGGAGTCCGAATGCCACTAAAGCCCCCGGTGGTTTGCTCGCCGTCATCCCCGTCTCGCTTATGCGACGAAACTGGACTACTCCTGTCCCGTTCCCAGTCTTTCTGACAATGCCCTGGAATTTGCAGGCCATGTTTTCCCATACCGCTTTGTCAGAAAGGTCATCCTCTCTGGCCACCACGATTCGAGGGACTCTCCTTTAGAATGATGACCCCGAGGTGACCCTCGCGTAGGCAACTGATGCCCAGTCTTCAGCGAGGAAATTTTTGAGGTCCCTCTTCGTGCTCCAGGGGTCAATTAGAGCGGTAATTCTCTCGGTTTGCCGAAGTTATAGTATTCTGGTGTACACTGGCACCCGAAGTCAGTGATTTCGGGAGCGGTCCAGGTGCCGACTTATTTGTTTTGTGTCGTGACCTCTTTCACGGCGACCCGGAACTTTTCCACCAGACTCTTAATCATGCTGCCCAGGTTTTTTCTGTTAGCCGAGTGGTTGCGCAGTCTGTCCACTAACTTAGTTATTTTGCTCAGGTAGTCCTAAGTGCTGCATCGCCGGGACTTCCCCGCCAGAAGTCGTCGTAAATTCCGTCGAGGGCTATGATGCCTCGCTAACGCCTATCTCGCGCTCCTCGGGCGGTGGTTAACAAAACTTGTTTCTCAATCCAGGCGTGCTTACAAGTATGTTATCATAAAATTAAATTATATGTCTTATAAAGCCTTTAAAAGGCATCCAACAGACTGCCTACGTGCTTACGCCAAAGAAAAATCACTTCGACCTGGGCCTAATGAACTTATTTATATATAATATGTATATTTTTTGTTTGTTTTTTTTTTTATATTTATATCTATAATAATATATTTATTCAATTTCAAATAATTCACGGTCGGACCATGACATTTGGGTCCCTGCGAACGTGTGCACCATTACGGGGGGTCCAGTGTAGGAACCAGCCATTTCTGGAGGGTTCCTCGAACCGAGGCCGCATTGCCCCGTTGCACATCCAGCGACAGACGCTGTCTGAGGAAATCACTTGCTCGCTTATCTCCGCTGGCTAGAATTAGCCGCTTCCCGACCTTCTGTAGCAAACTGCGAGTAGACGGACCCGGCCCGCCAAGGGTCTCGAAGGCAAGTGGGTGAAACTCGTACGGGTAACCGATGTTCTGGTACTTTCTAACCTTGCCTGCCTCGGCGAGAGCCGATGCATGACCAGCCCGAGCCGCGCCAGCACTGACCATTGAAGGGGCTAATGAGTCAGTAACTGTCGCGTCCCAAACCAGCATGCATCCGCGCTCGAACGGAGTTAAGGTCAGACCGTCAGGTCTCTTTCCGCCCTCTCTGTCTAGTCCGACGGGCTCCAGAACGCACGGTAGACCACTGGATCGTAGAGCTCTGCTAAAGGTTTCGTTCAACGCTTGGTGTCTTGCTCGCCTACCTGCGCTGACAATACAGGACAGCCCGTGGCGTCCATCTGGCTGGACGACGTCTCCGCAGACACAGGCATGGGTGTACACAAGGTCTGTTCCTAAACGAAGTCCGACCGCGATCCTTACCGACTCGTCATCTAACAGGGTCCCAATCTGAGCACAGGGTATGGCGTGGAGCCATGCGCCCGCCCCCTTGGAGGAGACGGCGCGCAGCCTGGCCTTATCGGCGTCCGTGGCGCATTCCGCAATGAGGTTTTCGACTCTTTGCTCATAAAGAAATTGCTGCCCATTCCCTCTGGTGTCCAGCTTCGACGGGCTCGTGGCCGCACAGGGCAACTGCCTTGCGGTGGCTTGTCTCCAATCGGGCTTCTAAGTCCGTGAGAGCAACAGAATCCAGGAGGCTTCTTGCCTGTTGCATAGACCTATGGAGGGAAGCTGCTAGAGCTGTCTCCGATAAGACAGTCGCATCAGGTAACCCTAGGCCACCCCAAAGAACGGGGAGTAAAGCTTGTTGGCCCGCACGAGCGGATAGGCTGAGGTTTAGCAACGCCTCTAATGTAGACATCACGCGGTCGTTGAGTCGTTCAAGAATTCCTGAAGCTTGCGAACAGTCTGCCCCTCGAAACAAGTGGTTGAGACGAAGGGCCGAAAATGATGATCTCAGAAGAAAAAGGCCTCGGTGAGAACCTACCAAATGAATGCGTGACATTGCATTTTCTAGCTTGACCAGCCACCTCTCGAGGACATCCGGAACTCCTTGCGGGAATAGGGGGACGCCTAGCAACTCTAAATTCTTGCCGACGGTCTTGCACCAGTATATTTAATAATATGTATATTTAAATGTATATATAGATATATTTTTCTTATTAAGCCTTTGACCACCCTTCTTATTCGCACTGCAGATATCGGTACCGATTCCGAAAAATAGAAGCTACCTCAAGTTACCTAACTTTATTAAATAGGAGTTCTTCATTTGCATGTATTACATAGCGTGCAAATGCAGTAGAATTCTACCTGCTGTACCACAATGCCAATAGAGAACCTTTGAATTGAAAAAAATTGAATCAAAATGAATATATATATTCGCTTGACGCGCTTCAGGGGCGCTTAGAGCGGCAGCATATATATTACCTATGCGTCCATATCATCAATGTATCCTCCAACACCTACAGAGTATTTGCCTTCCATTGGGTTAACCACTTTTTAATATCGGCCTAAGCCTTTTTGCCATTTGGTCATAAACCTAGAATCCTTATTATGTCTAAGTCTCCAATTTCGGTTTGCCTGTATATGTCTTTTTACCCAAGATTTTTCTATTCCATTCTGATACCATTGCTCTTGCCTACTGCTGGCTATTGTTTTAAATCGCTCTAGCTTCAAATACTAATCTGCGGTCCCACTTCATTTTTACTTTTAGCGCCGTCTCCACCACCTCCATATTTTATTTGCGACACTCTTAATTTGCATATTAAACTTTAGCTTACATAACTGCTCCCCGTTGTACAAACTATATCCTCTCCCCTCAAGAAACTCTCTGGCCAGTTAAAACGGCAACCCAGTGCAAATCTTATCACTTCTCTTTGTACACTTCTAACTTCCTCCCAAACCTCAAAGCTCATTTGTAATTATCAATCCTTGTATATATTTTTTTTGTATATTACTTTTTACTTTATTTAAACCCGCAGAGGACCTTACACATTTTTTTCTCTTTCAGCCTTCTTTCGTCGTGATATCTCTTTTTCCTCTAAATAGTTACCCCCTATAGTCATTGTCACCTCAAGATACTTGTACTGACTTAGATAGTCTCATTTTCTCCCATGCAACACAAGCCCTCCTCCCCCCTAAGCCAGTTAAATACTGAAAATGCGTTTTTTTCTAACACTAAACATTATGTCTAATTCCTCCGCTGCTTCCCCACATGCATTCAACATTTGCTGAACTTCGCTAGTGGTCCGCCCTAACACTACCGTATCGTCAGCAAACAGCGGCATATGTGCCCTGTTACTTCCTTTCCTCTATTTGTCACCCTAACCCTTTGCTTTTAATCACTTGCGCTATTCTCTCTATATAGATCAAAAATAATCTTTGATAACAAATTATATTCTTGCCACCCAGCTTATCTTCAAACATCCTCCAACATAATTTGATACGTTAACTTTGTTTTATCCAGAAATTTTTCAAATTTAAAACCCGGTCGCACTATGACTCCCCTACTTTCCCATTTGTTTTTAAAACATTCTGAATTCTACTCTTAAAAACCTGCATAAATATTCGATACGTTGTCGTTTTAATTGTGATTAGTCGCTTGCCTTAGAAAGTAACATTATCTACACCCTCCTTAAACAAAACAAAAACTCTTCGCTTGCGCTAACCCTCCGGGAGCCTACCACTCTAAATATAATATTAAATTGACCTGTTAGAAAATACACGGATCCGTTTCCCAATGCTTAAATTATCAATGCTACACGTCGTTTTTCTCTATTTTTTTCCACGAGTTCGATCTCATCTACTATGGTTGTTATTTCAGATCTGTGTAAGTTTGTGCCCTTTCTACACTGGTTACGCCACTCGTCAAAAATACGTCTTGTAACGCGATAACAATTTTTTCCTATTTATGTTTTATCATGCTCCTTATTTCTCATATATTTTTCCTGCCTGAAATAGTCCTAAAATTGTTAAACTCGCTGCTTTCTGAGCCTCTCCAAAATCCTGTCAAGGTTCCCTCGTCTGCATTTTTAATTCTATTTTGAGTCCTATGCCTCCTTCATCTCTATCATTTGAGTCCTATACCTCCTTGTAATTAGCACAATTCTCTTCTGCCTTAGCTGCGTCCTTTACATTACCGGATTTTCTCTACACCACATTTGCCTCTCTAACGTTTCCCTATTTATTTGATTATTCAACTACCCTTATTTTCCTCTTTTTCGATTTCCCTTCCCTATCTCACATTAATTATCGTACGCGACCTTAATTTTCGTATGCATCTTGTCTATCTGTTTTCCCCACATGACACCAAAGGCGTTTTTAAATTATATATTCTGCGCCCATCTGTGCCTGTGTGCAAAATTACTCGTCCTGTTTTTTCCTTCCTGCTCACTTATACCCAAGTATAGCCACTTGCAATACTGTATGTTTTTTTTTTCCTTTATCCTAATTTCTTCTATCCTGTTATCTATTTTAATGCATAGTCCACGCATGCAGTTTTACACCTCTGTGTGTACGTATATCTCTCTTCAACTTGCGGGTCTATTTCTAAAATTCAATCTTGCTGGGTTCTGCTAGCGGTTCATTATGTGCATTCCAACCTAAAAGACAAACTAGCTCTCCTCTATTCTGATATTCTCCAATTACCCTATGTAGGCGTTTCAAATAGCACTTTGTCTTCGTTTTTCGTTTTACTTGGCGCTCTATAAAAAGTCCATATTGTCTCCCTAGATGCATCTATAACTACCATATACACCATTAAAACCGGCCCTTTCACCCCACGCAAATGCATGTTTGTTTCTATCCCTATATCAACAGGCCTTATTTTAAAAAAAATATGCAGTCCATTCCACTTGCCCCCTCGCCTCCCATTCCATATGTAGCATGGCAAACTGTTCGAAAGGCACATTGCTCTCACGTTTTTCTTGTGGGTTGCTTCTGCTTTTGCATTTGTCAACCTTCACCGGCGGCTC
Source organism: Dermanyssus gallinae (assembly GCA_003439945.1). Classification (NCBI taxonomy): domain Eukaryota; kingdom Metazoa; phylum Arthropoda; class Arachnida; order Mesostigmata; family Dermanyssidae; genus Dermanyssus; species Dermanyssus gallinae. Next base: position 1,124,740 of record QVRM01002192.1, read on the forward strand.
TGGATGCCGCTGATTGTCAACCGTTTGATGGCCTAGAGTGCACCCCCGAGCTCCGCTGCCCCTATGTGTTCCCTCTCCCTTGGGAAATATCTCTCTATACTTGCAGTCCCTCCTGTTGTCCCACCCTTCTTTGTATCCGTATTCCCTTTTCTTATCTCTTCTGTCTCTGTGTTTGCTGTTTCAGCTGGCCCATCCTGTTTCCCTGTGACTTCCATATAACAATTTCCACTTGTTCAAATGCCCACCCCACGTGCCTGAAAAATGTATATTTGGGGCTCGCATTTCTGATGCGCTAGTCCGACGTCGTTGGCTTTATGTCGGTATCACCCTCCAGTGATTTTTTTTTCTTATATTTCCCTACTTGCGTATCGCCTAGTTTAATTATAATTGGCCTGACATTGTGCCAATCGCACACAGTGCAACTAAGTCGTGCTAACAGTACGGCATCTTTCTCCCCGGAGTGTACTTTATCGGAGGCGATGACTCTCGGATTGCCATGAATGTATCACGCCAGAAATTTATCATCAATCCCCCATAAAACATAGATTTGTATTCCAGTGTATCGAACATGTTAATATCTAGCTTGGTTAATGCTACAATATCTCTCGCTCCTCACTCGGGCTCTCAGCGAAATAAAATACCTCCCTCCTGCATTAGCAGCCACCTGATTAATCTGTTCTTCCGTTCCGCCTACGTTTGAATCCCCAGCGATTATAACCTGTTTTCTCATTAGTTTATTAAACACCACATCCCCTGGTCGATGAGTTAGCTTAGCCGATAGCCCTGTTTCTCCTGCGGCTGCTTCTGCTCCTCCACGGGTAGCGTCTCTGCTCTCCCTTACATTTTGCACTCCAGGTACGTAATCGCTTCATAAGAGAGGTTGTACTAAAAATAACGGTATTGCTAATCTGTAACAGCACGCAATGCATATATAAATGACGAACTCATTCTAGCAAATATTTTTTTATAAAAGAACATGATCTCTGGAAGAGGTCTTGTTACGGAGTGAGAGTGAAATTACTAAAATCTGTGACACTGGTGTTCCTGGTCGATATAGGAGCACGAAATGTGCGATTGCCCGAACAGCCAGCAATATTGATATCACAAGATTTCGGTTTTTGCGAACTCTTTTCAGTACGACTATTTTCCTTCTGGTAGCAATGTTGGATGACCTTCAAACGAGACATAATTTTCTTCGGAACAAAATAATAAACTTAGCTTTTCATTTAACAACTCGTTTTCTCGCATTTGCACATTCTTAAAGCTAGGTTCGGACACACATATCGATATAGCAAATGTTAGTACTTTTAGTCATAAACAAGACATTTCCCCCTGCTGTATTGAAAACAAACTAATAAGATGACCCCTCTAATGTGATACATTAATCAAGGTGATGTATATATATATATATATATATATATATATGGTCATTCGTATCAAAATGTACTTCTTTCGAGGTTTGATAGAACTCAGCAAGAAAATAAGTTTTCACTATGGAGGGAGGACGCGGAAACGTCTTGTTTAAAAGAGAGAGTGAAGTTTATAAAAATAGTTATTCTGCCTTTTTCTCCTACATAGTTGTGCGAAATCTACGTTTGCGAGAGAAGCAGTCAACGCATGAAGGAACCGATTCTACCGGCGTGTTCGGAGGAGAATTCTGCACAACGAAAGCAGTTCACTAGCTTGCGTAGCGAAAAACGAATAACCAGATTAAGAAAAGTCATAAAAAGTCGATATGTTACGTTAACGCTTTTTCATGAAAAATTATAAACGTTTTCCATTGCGACTATTTTCGTACCAAGGTGATGGTGCTGCGTTACGTAGTTGTCAAGTCACTAAGCTTTTTCGATAGCCATAGTCGTTATGTTTTACGTGCAAGTTTTCACGTTCAGAACCGTAAAAACTTACTAAGACGTTTCCGCTCCCTCCTTCTACTAGGAAAAATCTTTCTCTTGCTTAGTTCTACCAAACCTCAAAATATGTATCTACTTTTCTCATACGCTATATTCAAATATGCATGCCTTCGCTTTCAATTTTTTTTTAGAGGACTAATTGGAAAATGCGGTTGCACACACGGACACCACTGCAGGGAGTCCCTGCAAGTGTGGGGCTCCAACCCACTAAAAACCAGTCATGTCCCCGTCCCCTAACTGACTGGGAACTGCTTACGCATGCATCAAACAGTCAGAGGGGGCGAGTCTTCTTACTCCTGGCGAAAGTTGTCCCTGGCGAAAGTTGTCCCTGGTCCCGCAGGGAATCGCAAAAGTCGCAACTTGTTGGCCGCTGTCTTAGCTTGTAAAATCTTGGGTAAAACCGCTGTTGTCAAGTTCCAGTGTTCCGGGGATTCTGCCATCTTCAGAACGACGTCGCGTAGATTAAAAATGTCCGTATTCATTAGAGTCCTCAAGGGGTGACGCTGTTCTGCCCATGCGGGGCACGCCAGAGCTGTGTGCTCTGGAGTGTCCTCGAGTCCATTGCCGCAGTGGACGCACGAGGGGCTGGGGGCCTTCCCGATCCTGAATAGGTACGACTGAAAGTCGCTTTCGATATGGCTATCGAAAAAGCTTAGTGACTTGACAACTATGTAACGCAGCACCATCACTTTGGTGCGAAAAATGTGGGCATTAAATTTGCTATTGCGTGAGACTGGTCTTATGTATATGTGAACTATGTAGGAGAAGAAAAGGCAGAATAACGACTTTTATCAATTTAATTCTCACTCCTAAACAAAACGTTTCCGCGTCCTCCCTCCATAGGGAAAAATTATTTTCTTGTCGAGTTTTATCAAACCTCGAAAGAAGTACATTTTGATACGAATGACCCTTTATATATATATATATATATATATATATATATATAAATTGTTCCGTCGATAGCAAGATTGCGATACTTTGTGGAAGAAATCAACGAAAACGGCAAGCGCGAATAACCCACAACGGCTTACCTCTTTGAGCTGCATGAGTGAAGAGTCGCCGTCGCGTTTTGCCACCACGAAACAGCTAGAGCGGTATAGCAGCTGAACGACATGGCCAATCGATGTCTTAGAGGCATGCGGAAACAGCGTCGACAACCGTTGCACGACAAACATCACCAGCACCTATGTAGAAAACACCACCCGACGCGACAGAGGAGCATGTAGTTAGCTCAGCAACAACAGCAGTATAATTACTGCCATCTTCGACAATGGGCAGTTACAGCATTCATATGAGCAAAAACGAGAACGACAACAGCAATGATAATATTATGAACGCTACATTTTGCGACAAATATAACAAACAGGCATAAAATGTGTCATAACAGCTAGAATAGGATTTGCCTCGTCGAGCCACCAACAGTACGATATTCACGCAACGGCCCAAATGTAGTTGCGAGACTGAAACTCGCAAGAAAAAACTGGAACCATAGCCCGCGTGTTGTAGGCTTCTGCGAGCACTTGCATACTTCAACGGTTCTAGCCGACCTTTCTGGACAGCGCGGAACCGTCTTCGAGAGCGAGCAGCACAAGCTTAAGAACTTCTTCCTGCATCGCCGGTCCGAGGAACTGACATCCTCGCGCGCGCACTGTCGCCCAAAGAGAAGCCGTGAGTTGTCCTGACGACTGCTGATCCAGAATAACTTCGACAAGGGATCGCTCCGCTAACGAGCGAGCTGTCTTAAGCGCCTGCAAACAAATGATGGCCAGCAGAACCGCAGGTCGTCGTAATAACGGGTCGTTATTAGGTATGTATTAAGTACAACGCAGCCTTTCCGCCAAGAAAGACGGTTGTAATTGTATATATATCCTGATCTTAGTCAAAACGAACCGCACTTGGCCTCTCTCTTGTCGTTTCGATAGCTTGAAAGCGTCTCCCTGTTCCTCCTGTTGGTTCGTATTGCGACCGCCTTGCTTGGTACCGACCGTGTCTACCAGAAGGCGTTTATCAAATTTAACTGGTGACGTGAGCACTCTCAAATCTTATCACATAAATATGCTGTCATTATACGCTTACAGATGTTTTACCACATGTATGAAGTGAGCTCTCTGTCTTTCTCGGAAGGCGAGGAGTCGTCGTATATACTTGCTCGCCGGTTGTGAACACGTTGGGGAAACAACGGGAGTCAAGCCACTCCAGCATTTTTGCAGGACCGACAGGGAAAGGTTGCCAATGCCTCCGCCGAAATTAGGCACCTTGATATTTATACCTCTCGGAATCTTTGGGAGGAAGCAGCATCTAACCGTCACGCGCATACAGTGCCGGTTTGCTCACAGGCTTGCGCTAAGTACTACGCAGTGAACCGTCAGACGCCTCGGCTGCCCCTGCACTACCTCTCAACATGGAAAGGACGCTAGCGTTAGTTTGTATATATCTTGGAAAATGTAACAAAGTTGTGAAATATGTTATATGTATTTATATATATATGTACCTTGTGAAGTCCAAAGGGTTCTTCAAGATTCAAGTTGACCAGCGCTAACAACTTTCGGAGCATCGGCCTACTCAAGACCGACGATTAAGAGATCGACGAAGACGGCCTCAGCAGAACAGCTAACGTACAGATCTGCTGATATGCTAACGAGATGAAGTGATCTGCAATCCACATAAAACGTAAATTTTTATAAGACCTCACGGCTGGTTATTAACAATATTGTCCAGATTGTAAAAATTAACATTTTGGCAGTTGAGCAAGCAAGACACAAACTCACAATATAAAATGATGCTACAATCAACCTCTTCCCTTAGCAGCGCACAGTTCTCGCAAACTCTCTTGCAGCAATATTCTATAAGTTATTTGTGAGATAGACAACATAAAACACAAGAGGAAAACACTTAAACGAGGAGGAGTGTAACACTCAATAACAACAGCTAAAGTTGTTTTCCAATAAAGGAATTCCAATATATTTAATTATATGGCAATTGTGAACTGCGAGGGGTGGGACGCATATAACGTTGAACTTTAAAGGATAACTGAGAGGTTGTCGTCATTATTTAACTCCACCCCTGTAAAACAAAAATATTTTTTCTTAATATATCGTATGTTTTAGCATGTGTAGAAAATCCAGTGCAACCACAAGCTTTTGTAACAATCAAGGCCTATATATATATATATATATATACACATTTTTCCTAACGTAGCCTAATCATACCAAGGTGATCGCTGGCTTCGCGTCGTTCACCCAGCAACTGGAGCAGGATGAGATTTTCGGTGAGGACACTGTGATGGCTGCATCGCAGACGGCCACATGTCGTCCGCTGCTCGAGCAGGACTCGCATACGGTGCGGCCACATGAGAGCGCCTGCCAGCGGAATGTTGAAAGAAACAGCAACAAAAAAAAATAGCAAGACGAATCGCATAACGTGCACAGCCCAGACAACATCGCCCTCAAATCAGCACTTGTTGACTGATCAAATATTAGTCAATTCATTGACAGTTGAATCAAGCATCAAAACGCAATAAACCATGGCTATGGCTTCTAAGTACCTTCTACACATCTTATTGCTGCCACGGACCATGTCCGTGAAGTGGCTAGCAGACAGATTATTCAAATGCTCGTCGCATATATATGTATTACTTGTTGGGTTGGTTAGTGAACTCAACCCAAGCAGAAAATTTCGAATGAAGTCAATGTTCGCAGAATTTTTTTTATGTATATATATATATATATATATAGGTGGGCTGTGATGTGTATACTTGTTGTGAACTGCTAGAGAGAACCATGAGAAGTGCAGTCAGATGGAAGAGACCGGGGCAGAGGAGATCACGACAGTGGTTTTCTCAGGCTTGCTATCTCGCCCACCGTGGGGTGCTCGAGCTTTTGCGCCAAGCGAGGGTAAAGGCACCACCACAGCTGCTAGCCAGACGCAGGCTTGACTACTTCAATAGTAGAAAAGCTTACATAAAGCTATGCCTTGACCACAAGCGTGAATACGCTAGGCGGGAGGAAAGCCGACTGCTCGAAAGAGCGGAGCGCAAGCCCTCAGCCTACGTCGTACGGCCTTGTAGGGGGGCGAACCACCTGCTCAGCGACGAACAGGTAACGAGTCACCTGACCGGTCTTCTATATAACCGCGAGACGGTACGCCTGGCTCCAATGATTGAGCACCCGCTCACATTGGAGCAGGATACTATGAATCTGCCCTTTGAGGTAGAAGAAGTAAGTCAGGTTCTGCACTCTCTTCCGAGAGGAAAGAGTGCGGGGCCAGACCAAGTGTACTATAAGCACTGGGTGCAGTCTGAGCCACTTTTGGCAAACCATCTTTGTGATTTCTTCAACGAGATCATGAAGAGGGACAAATGCCAGGGGCCTGGCATATCGCCAAGCTTTCTCTTTTATTTAAGGGTAAGCATGGTGATGACAGACGAGACCCAAACTTATACCGCGGTATAGCGTCTGAAAGGACGCTGAAGAATTTCTTCTGCAAATTGGTTATAAAACGGATCGAGTACGTTGTCGACCAGACCCTTCCACCGGAGCAATTCGGCTTTCGAAGAGGTCGAGGAACGCGTGATGCAATCCATGTGCTTCAGTCAGAGATAGAGCGAGCTGTGGCAAAGCCCGGAGGCCATTTGTATGCAGTCTTTATAGACTACGTCAAGGCTTTCGACAAAGCACTTCGAGATCTCCTGGTGAAGTCATTTCGATACGCAGGGGTTGGTGGCTCTCTTCTGAGCGTAATTTCCAGTTTCTTTGATGAGAACACCTCACTGGTACAAGGTGAGCAGGAAGTGTTGCAGGTAAGGCAAAATGTGGGAACCCCGCAAGGCGACTCATTGAGCTGCGTCTCCTTCACTCTTCTGCTTGCCGATTTTGTTGATTATATTCGACAAGAGTTCCAGAAGGCCACAGTTGTGATGTACGCAGATGACATAGTGGTCGCTCATCACGACTTAAGTGCCATCAAGCGCATCACTTCTCTGGCGGAGGAGTTCCTTGTCTCAAGAGGGCTGGAAATAAACGCCATGAAGACCAAGGCTATGAAATTCAGAAGAGGAGGTCGATTGGCTGCTAAAGACGTTATACGTTGCGGCGGCCAATCCTTGGAATTCATTAACTCTTTCCGGTATCTGGGGCTTCGGCTTCATTATACTGGGACGACCTTCACTGCTCACATCGTCGAGACAGCGCGCCCTAATTTCTTTTTATGGAGAAATAGGCGATGTCCGGCGACTGTCCGTCCCGACGGCAGTGGCGCTTTTCTACCTCAAGGTTGTTCCGGCGCTGATGTATGGTCTTGACAGAGTATGGGAACACCTCACTCGGGCAAACTTTGGTTTGCTTGAAAGGTGTTTTACAATGTACATGAAGCGAGTACTTTGCCTGTCAATGCGGGCAAGGAGCCGCTTTATGTACCTAATGTCAGGCTGTGCACCAGTTGTTGAGATCATTCGATTGAGGTTGAAGACGCCGCGTACAGTACCATTCGAGAGCGTTATCTCGGAATGGGAAAATAAAGTTGAACAAGTCGGATGAAAGGTCGGAGACCATTGCGAAGAGATCATTGCACTGCCTCTCTCGTACAACATGCCGCGAGGAGCTGAGTGTATAATTGTATAATATGTATAATTGTTCATGTTATATGCATACTCAATATGAGTGAAATAAATCCGATGAATATATATATATATATATTAGGGCTACAAAAAAAGTCTTTTTGGTTTTGGCGCTATAAAGAAAACACATATATAGGAGACACGAGAGGCCTTATTTATTAATTTATATATTCTCCGCCGGAAGATACAACCTCTGCCCAACGATTTACAAGGTTTTCGATTCCTTTTCTGTAAAAGTCTGGGTTTTTAGTGGGAAAATATTGTTCCAGTCCAGAACGCACGTGTTCGATAGAAGTGAATTTTTTACCACTTAAAAAAATTTGTATCGATCTGAATAGGTGGTAATCAGATGGTGCTAAGTCGGGCAAATACGGTGGATGTTCCAAAAGTTTCCATATTAGCTGGGAAATTTTTGAAAGGGTCTCCCTACTCACGTGGGGCCTTGCGTTGTCTTGGTGGAACAGGACACTCTTCCTTGAAAATAGTGCAGATTACGACTGCTTTAATCTTTCGTTAACATTTTCGAGTTGTTGACAGTACACGGCCGTATTTATCGTCTGGTTACGCGGTAAAAGTTCATAGTGCACTATTCCGCCCACTTTCCACCAAATACACAATAAAAAATTGTTTGCGTGTATGTCCTTTTTGGGCTGGGTGACGGAGGTGCCAGGTTTACTTGATCACAACCTTTTCCTGACGGGAGAGTCGTAGAACCCATTTTTCATTGCAGGTCACAAAACGATCGAAAAAAGGTAAATTTTGATGCCTGCTGAGCAAAGAAGTGCAGACGCGCACGCGCGTCATCTTGTTGAAGCCGCTGAGCTCGTGAGGTACCCATTTGCACAGCCTGGAAGTTATTCCGAGGCGTTTTAAAGCTGTGCTAACAGCTTGTTGGGTAATATGAAGCTCCTCGGCAAGTTCCACAGTAGTTATAGTGGGATTTTCCTGGACTTTCATTCGAAAAACCTCCTCACTGACAACACTTGGCCTTCCTGATCTAGGCTTATCTTCGAGGTTAAAATTTCTTTTTCGGAACTTCTCAAACCACTGTTGGCACATTCTGTCTGTACAACAGGCATCTCCAAACGATTTTAATAACTTTTTGTGAGTTGCACTCAGTCCATTTTTAAACTCATGTAGTAGAATCGCCCGAATTTGGCATTTTTCTACCTCCATTTTGCAGCACGTTCACGAACAAACGGCTTAACAGATTTCAAAATGGTTGAGACCAGCAGATTCCTCGCTCTTTTTCACATGAAAACAATAAAGAGTGAGCCAATGATCTATGCCTAGGCGCCGGGGCGGGCGCTGTGAAAGCCGCGCAAGCGCCAATCCGAAAAGACTTTTTGTAGATTAAATATATACTATGGTATGGTAGCTCCCCATATGGCTCTCGAAATTATATATATATATGTATGTATATGTATATATATATATATATATATATATATATATATATATATATATATATATATATGTTTATGTATATATATATGTATATATATATATATATATATATATATATATATATGTATATATATATATATATATATACATATATGAATGCAACACATAGCTTTATTCATGAGTACTTGCAAATACACTCGAAAGCATACAGCCTCTGTACTGCGGAGGTTGCCCATGGGCTTGAACGAAGGTCTTGTGCTCGTTGCGTCGGAAGGAAAAGAAAAGTAAATTAATCAAAGAAGTAGTAATATTAATAATACTGTAGAATATATATATATATATATATATATATATATATATATATATATATATATATATATAGAGAGAGAGAGAGAGAGAGAGTCTCCCAGAAAAATTAGAAGTCTCCCAGCGATATAGGGAAATGTAGAGCTCAAAGTTAACATTTTTCAAGTAGAACATAGTCTCTGAGAAGGCTTGTTTTAAGGTGAGAGTGATATTACTAAAATATGTGAACATCGTGACACTGGTGTCGATGCCCGACAGAGGAGCACACAACGATCAATTGCGAGACAACCAGTTTTCTTATATAGAAACTAAGCGCATCGTCGAACAGCATTTTTTTCTGAAGAACATATACCGCCTGCCAGAAGATGCGACCTGGTCGTTTAGAAGAGAATTCGCAAAAAAACGAAGTTCTTTTTTAGCGTGCACGTCCAATACCTCAAAATCATTACCATACGATTATTCTTAGCGCTCAAACATACATCGCATTTCAGGCGATTTTTTGGGTAGCAAATCTACGGCGATTCGTTGTTGCGGAGCTATTTTCATCCATATATTCAGTTCATTTATGCATGCACTTTCAACATGTCCGCCATAGATTTGACACCAAAATAAATTCTATGAGCGCATTAGCATAAATGTGTTAGTCTTAAGCGTGTGAATGGTCATAGGATTATGATTTTGGGGTATTGGGCGTGAAAGCTAATAAAACAATTTTATATTTTGCAAATTCTTAAGAGGACTTGTGGTTATCTCGCAATTTCACATTTTGTGCTGATATGTCGCACAATTACACTACTGTCACGGATTTTAGTAATATCACTCTCACTCCAAAACAAGACTTTTTAAGGACCATGTTTCATTAAAAAATATTTATGTTAAGGAGCTCTACAATGCCCTAGACTTGCTCCAAATTTTACTAAGAGACTCTCCAATTTTTTTCTGAGAGACTATATATATAAAGTGCCTCGCAAACAATTAGCAACTCATGTTTTTCGCACGGCGTGAGTTTTTGCATAGATACAAAACTTGGGATAACGAGTGGAAAAACATCGTTTTCTCGGATGAAAAAACATTTAACCTCGATGGCCCTGACGGCTGACAGTACTATTGGCATGACTTACGGAAGGAACCTAAATTGTTCTCGAAACGTGTGGCCGGTGGTGGTTCTGTGAAATATTGGGGCGCATTTGGATATCATGGGAAGTCTGATCTAGTCGCGATTGTGGGCCGAAACAATTCCGACAAGTACCAGCGTATCGTCGGTTCCTAGTTAGAAGCCCATAGAAGAAGGGAAAAAACTTCGATTTCTTGGCAAAATGAATGGGACGCCATACAGGACGGGGCACCTTCGTATGAACTCACGTAATGACTGGAATCTTATAGCTCGAACAATCAAACGTATTATGCACGCCAAAGAAGAGAAGAATCGTTTTTACTTGACAAGGCCCCGTGAGGCACTCCAGGGCAGCTAGAATAAGGCCGCTACTATTCACCTCCCCTCAATTGTTTGAAGTATTGCTTGCGCAGTTCCCAGTTGAGTGTGAGGATGGGGACATGACTGGTTTTTAGTGGGTTGAAGCCCCACACTACCGGCCTACATTTGCAGTAAGCTTTCCTGTCGTGGTGTCCGTGTGTGCGAACCGCATTTTCCAGTTAGTCCCTCAAAAAAAAAGTTAGAAGCCCATTGCAGAAGAATTAGGGGACCTGACGCAGTTTTTCAACAAGACAACGCCACGGTTCATACCTCGGCTAGCACTTTAGCCTTTTTTCAAGAACAAGGAGTGCGACTTTCTGACTGGCATTGAGTCCAGACTCGAATCCCATCGAAAATATTTGGGGACATTTGGTGAAGCAGATTTGCGCAAATGGTCGACAATATAATAATTTGTCGGACCTCAAAGAAGCTGTCCAGCAAGCATGGACTGATATTCCACTTTTGTACTTACAACAGCTCATTAACTCCATGAAAGACCGAGTTTGCGATTTGATTCAAAATGATGGACCAAAACCCCGTTTCTAGAATCGAATATGTAGTATCAAATAAGTCATACAGCCCTGCTATGAATCGAATACTCCGTAACGCGTTATGGTTGCTAATATTTTGCAACACTGTTTTTTACTTTTTTATTTTTTGTCTGAACCGATTGTGAGATTGCAACGAAATTAACACCATACTCGTGGTTAGTCATGTACTGTACCTTTAAAATTAACTCATTGGGTGACACTTCTAACGTTTAAAAAATAAACAAACGTGATTTTTATAGGCCCCAGTTATTGCGCATATCACCCAAGGTGCCGCAGTAATGAAGGACATAATAATCGAACAACATACATACTCCAATTTTGAAAAATGACTGCAAAGTAATACCGTTTCCGATTACAACATATAGAAGCCTGATTTAAAAAAATAGGTATCTTCTTAGCGGAACTATCTCTGCATATCGTAAAAGAAAGCGGACACGTTTTTAGTGGTTCATGCTTTATGACATTTGTCCTTAAAATGCGCAAATGCGTAAGTTGCCCTGGTATCTATACACTGTTCTCTTAAAAAAACTCCTCAATTAGGACATGTTTGCGTAACTACGGGATTGGAAGGATTCACCATACATGTTCTTTGAGAAATACAAGATTTATAAGCTTTATGCCAATGACCTAAAAATATACATTAAAGTCAAAGAAAGTAACAAATAATCTTCGTAGTAGAGCGTCAATTACTCCACCGGAAGTTGCAACGTGCCCATGAGTGTAAAGACTACAATGTGATTTCAACACCCCCTATTCAATAAAGGAGACTTTGTATTGTATACGTAGAACTTGGATTACATAACGTCTGCCATAAGACCGATATTGAGAAAGAGCACACACACACACATATATGTATATATATATATATATATATATATATATATATATATATATCTACCAAGGTACTCCTTGTAGTTAACCGAGCTTCTGTATAAGGATCAAACGTGCCATTTCTTAACGCTAAAAATAATTTCCGCTAATGAGCATTTTATCCATTTGTCTGGATACTTTTAGATGATTCTCTAAAGGTATGCGTGCTGTTTTTGGGGGGGTCTGAAGTTTCCTCAAAAGCACCGGCTGCGACCGAGGTCTTTACGGGAAGAACGCAGTTACAATCGGTCAGGCTACTTCTACTGGTAGGGCGTTTTGGGTGGCGTTATTTATTACGCATGATCTTGTACCCTTTGCCTTAAGAGTTTTCTTGGACCGCCTTGCAAAATCTAATTTAATAGTCTATTTTGCTTTTCTTAGTTGCCCTATTCCGTAAGGTGCGCTATGCCGCAAAAAGCTGCCAAAACCTCAGCAGAGCTGCGAATTGTTTTTCGCGGACTACAGGAGCAACTGACTCTATGTATCCCCCTTAGCATCAGTAGGTAGATAGCACCATGCTATATACCGCACTCTACCAGGGCTATACCCCACTGCCGCCTCAACAAGTTAGTTACGTCTAAACAGCCACATAGGTTTTCTCTAGACAGATTTTCTGGAACTTAAGAGTAAAAAGAAACTAGCTTCAAAATGTCCCTTAATTGCCCTCCGAACGGAGTGACTACTAATCAACAGAACAGCAAATGAAGCCAACAATGGAAAGCAATCAAGTCAGGCTACCCTGGATATTAAACAAAATTAGTTCCCCTCATCTAATAAGAAACTAGCCTTTAAGACGGCTCGCACACTTACCCACCCGTGCAACTGCTGCCGGGCAACGGTGGCTTTATGCAATACCTATACCGCAATGGTAAAGCTCATTCCTCTTATTTCGTATCTACATTTTAGAAGAGGCTAACCATGTAAGGCATTGCTATGCATGCTGTGTCTTTTTCAATACTGAGCAAGAGCTGCTATCTCAGAATCTAAAACTGGAAAAATCCCTAATATGCCAAGCCCTTGTAGAGGTACTTCTCAAAGATAATGGATCCTGGTTTATAATAAGAACATTTGCAGAGTTTGTAGTCGAGGCAAAGGCAGCCGCCGCACAAAGTCGAGCAGCCAATATAAAGTGTTCAAGTGAAGTAGTCTCGATACGATAATGCTGTAACGTTCAGGACGCCCAAAAACGGCAACTGATGAGGAAAACGTAGAAAAAGTGCGGAAAATCGTTGCCGCAGATAAGCGAGTGAACATTAGGGAGATAGCAGAGGCCTTGGGGATCAGTTTGGGTAGAGTGCATTTCATCCTGCACGAAAACTTGAAGATGAAAATGCTCAGAGCAAAATGGCTGCCGCATTTGCTCAACCAAGGCCAGAACGACGCGCGTGTTTCCGCTTCACAGCGAAATTTGGCCAAGATGTCGAAAAATCCGTCGGATTTTTGGCGCAGATTCGTGACCGTCGATGAAAGCTGGGTCCATCACTACACTCCCGAGACCCAAGAAGCATCTCGTCAATGGTGTGCACCTGGTGAAGGACCTCCGAAGAGGGTGCGGACAACGGCATCGGCCGGAAAGATGATGGCTACGGTTTTTTGGGACCAACGTGGAATAATTCTGGTCGACTACCTTGAGAGCGGTAAAACGATCACGGGAGAATATTATGCAAGACTGTTGGACTGCCTGAAGCAAGAACTCATCGTGAAACGGCCCGCTTTGCAGAAGAAGGTTGTCCTGTTTCACCAGGACAATGCTCCCGCACACAAGTCGCGGCAAGCAACGGAAAAACTGGCCCAACTGAGGTTCGAACTTATTGAACAACCTTCCTATTCTCCAGACCTGGCCCCCTCTGATTATTTCCTCTTCGGACATCTGAAGAATAGTCTCGGTGGAAAGCGTTTTTCCAGCAATGAAGAGGTTAAGGCTGCTGTCAATGCCTATTTTCAGTCTAAAGACGCGGAATTCTACTCAAGAGGTATAAATGCTCTGAAATCTCGGTGGGAAAAGTGTATTAGGCTTCTCGGGGAGTATATCGAATAAGAAAAAATTAAAAACAAGATTTGGAAAATTCTTGGTTTTCATTTTAAGAACCTGTAGAACTACCTATATATATATATATATATGTTTATATATATATATATATATATATATATATTACTAGAATGTTACGTATATATTATTTCGAACAAAGTATTCATGAGCCATCAAAAGACAAACGAGAAACTTACTAGCCGCCTGTTTACATCATGTATATTTATTGTTTGGCCATATACCCGTGGCTTTCAATACGCATATGCTTAGGCTCGAATTTACCTACGACTACTCTAAGAATTATTTACCAATGTATGAGGAAAATCGCATACATTTCAACGAAATGCATCGGCGGCATCGTTTCTCAGAACTTCGTGTACAGCTCTGCTCTGATGAGACTACCTCTATATAACGACAATTTTGCCTATGTTTCTATGTTGACTTGCAAAAAGAAATATATCTGACTCCAATCTGGCGAAATACAAAACTATGGTTCAGTTGTAACAAGAATTTTTTTATAAAGAAGGACTGGCCCGTTCGTCTGTTTATCTGTAGCAAAAATGTTATAACGACAGCAATAACAACAGTGCCAACAGCAACACTAGCAAAAGCAGCAACAGAAATAAAACAGCAGCCACAACAAAACAATAAAAACAATAAAACACAATGATACAATTAGCAGCAGACGCACCGGAATAGCAATGGCATATGTATTAGTCATCGTAATAATTGTGGCATGACGGAATGCGACTTTAGTTGAAATTTTTTTCTAAAGAAGGACTGGCCCGTTCGTCTGTTTATCCGTAGCAAAAATGTTATACCGACAGCAATAACAACAGTGCCAACAGCAACACTAGCAAAAGCAGCAACAGAAATAAAACAGCAGCCACAACAAAACAATAAAAACAATAAAACACAATGATACAATTAGCAGCAGACGCACCGGAATAGCAATGGCATATGTATTAGTCATCGTAATAATTGTGGCATGACGGAATGCGACTTCAGTTGTAGCCTCGTCATATTGTATAATGGCAATTCTTAGTAGAGGAAATAATTACAGCGGTACTCCCCTGTGTTACTGGTCGGCATTGGCTAGTGGTGGAACCGGCATGATTGATCTTGCCTAATTACAGATTTCTTCCCACTATAGATTTCTGCCCACAGAAATATCAATGGGTTGTCGCTATTAGAGACAGAGCGATGATTAGATGAGGACTCACTTGGCCATCAGTTCGTTGTCGTAAGACGATGTGATAAAATGGCTGGTGAGTGTGTTCGATGGTCAGGGAGGACTGGTACAGCGGTTGTCTGCATACAATAGTTGGTTGTGAATATAATAACTGTTGCTTTGTTATTTCCTCGTCCAATTACTGAGCCAATTGCACCATGACTAAACAAATGCATGTATAAACGAATGGTATGGACTAATTACTCTAAGTCTGTTCGACTTTGAAACTGGTACAAGCGTTATGGACTAATATTCTTGAATGTACCATAGCGCAATAAAAATGCTTGAGATAACCGGCAGAAAGGAAAAGATAAACGCTTTTTACAGTAGGTGCGGTGCACCAATAATTATATATATATATATATATATATATATATATATATATATATACGAGGTTGATAAGAACGTTGTCTTTTGTCTTCATGGTTACAGGTAAATAAGTATTAATATATAATGTCGTTATAGTACTACGTAGTTGTTGTCCCCATAACATGTACGTAAAACTATCGCAACAACTGTTGTTATTGATTCATTCGTTGGAGCCATTTCCTATGATTATTAGTACCGCCGTTCCGATTGTCGCCATAAGCACGCTCATTGCTGTCTACCTATAACGGACGTAGTCGTATCAGTAGTTGTAGAAGTACCATATACGTGATTCTCATTATTTTCATTCTTTACATACAGCGTGCGACAGCTAAGTTACACTACCTCGACAAAAATATTAGTGCTTACGGGAGAGCGTGCACTTAGCGCCCTAGGCCCTAAACACTGAAGTGTAATATTGTGGTTTTATGACGTACCTAAGTTCTGTCCAGCAAAAAGGATTGTCATGCGTGTGCTCCATTTGGTTGGTAATTGGAATTTGGCGTCCCGTGGAGATTATCAAGGAGTCAAGACCCAATTTGTGTTGCGTACATTAAAAAGGTACAAAGAACAGATAACATCACTACACACAATGGACGTACAATATGGGCAGAACAGATTGCAACTTCAACGGTAAACGTAGCAAACGTAAGATGTCAGTTGCGCGACCATCTTGGCGGAGTGCATAAATCTGGTGGCACATTTTCAAATTTCAAGGCAAAAGCGTCAGACGAATTTTGCAACGTGTTATGGGTAGACACTTTACAAGCTTCAATGAGTTTATGAATTTATTTAAAAAAACTACGCTACTTTAGAGAAACAACTCCTTGACGTCCTGAATGGGGGTTAACTACTTAACATCACTCTCAATGAGCAGACCTTCTTTACTGTCGAATAAACGTGTTTTGTTTGAAACCAATAAGGATCAAAATGATGACCAGTTCGAGGCCACTGAGGCCCTCGGGCCGTTATCATTTCGGCCGTCTCGGGTTGAAGTCCTCTCGCATTGATCACGTGTGGAACAAAACGGAATGCTTTCTTTTACTGCCAATTAGTAATGGATGGGTGTTACAATTACAATTATGTTTATTTCACTCAAATTGAGTATAATATACATTTCAAAAATGTTTCCTCATGATGGATGTATGAAGTCTTAGGCGCGCAGCCTATTACGGCAACAGTTCAGAAACCCTTCAGAAAGACTATGTGCTTCCAAAAACCACAATTAAAGCAGATTCAACGGTGGCCCAAGGAGCATTTCTTTAGGAGAGTGGTCCAAAATTGTATCACATGACGAAAAATGTAAAATTAGAAAATGTTCGAAGAATGTCATCGCAAGTTTAGGGGCCCCGAAAAAGGGAAAGCAAAAGTGGGGAACGGTTGGCAACAGCTAAAGACGGAAAAGGGGACAGGAAAATGGCCGGAAGAAATCCAAAATCGCAATTTTGTTGGAGTATCAGGGAAAAGTGAACACAAGGTGCGTTGTGGACGGCTACCATGATTTGGTATGTTCGTCTCAACGCTTTCACCAAATTGGCGATCGATGCCGTCGCCGAGTCTGCTTGCAAACATGCGCTAATTATCACGCAGCGAGCTGCCAGACGCACCCGCGATCTCTGCACCTTTTCGCCCCTGGTGGGATGGTCGCTGAGGTGTTCATATTGTATATAATGAAATAATATATTTATAATTGTAAAATGCATAATAGTAAAATCAGTACTATATTAAAATTGTAAATAATGTATATGCACATTGTATATAGTGACAATAATATATTTATGACCATATGCCATTTTAAAATGCAGACTTATCGTGAAAAAAACATTCAAAAAGAGACCGCAGTAGTGACCCAGATGTGACCCCGGCACCGCAAATTAATCTAAATCATTGCAGGGTAGCTCATAATATGCTAGAGCAGACCGTGTCCGTGAAGCAGCAGTCGTATACAGCAGTTATTTATTGCCCATTCGGAGCTCAGAGGTCTTTAGAAACATTTCCATTAATTGGGCCAGTGTATCCAGAAGAGAGAAGGGATTATAATTACAGACGATTTTAGGGGTTGCCTGCTCCTTCCTCCCGGAGGAGGTGGCAGATAAAGCGGCTCGAAGGCACAAATATTAAAGCCTGAAACCAGCGACTTGCAGGTAATTGTGAAAGGACTTAGCAAGGATAGGATTATTAAGGTGTTGGCGGCGCTCCCTACACCCATGCATGCCATGGCCAAATCGGTGAAGAACAACGATCGTAGAAAACGCTATCATGTGCCCTGTTGATCTCACTTAGCGTGTAGAATGCCTTCGATTGCGCCAACTGAAAAGTAACATTGGCCGCCCTCAAGCGAGAAGACGTATCAGCCTACCTGAAGCCCATCATATGGCCCATGACGAAGCGGACTTCAGCCTTCGGGAACAACCTTGCGTGCGGGATTACCGCCCGCACAGAGATCACCCTCGAGGCGGAGACTAGCGCAGCACTGGAAAGTATCAGCATGGACCAGCACTAAATATGGCCTCTTAGAGATCGGAGGTGCTGTACCGTGCCGGTAGGATACGAAGGGAGTTAACAAAGTTGTCGCAGTCCACCTAATCTGTAGAGGTTATGTTCGATACGGGCGTTACAGGGTTTCCAAACCTTTGTACACTGCGACCAAGGTATAAGAGAGCTTTAGAAACCTAGCCGCATTATTACCCATAAAGCATCCGACAATGATCCGAAGACTTTGACTCTGCGGCGCTTAAGTCAAAAGTCCGCGCCGGTTTGGGCAATTATGGCTTTAAGGACGGTTCATAATATTCGGCACTAAGAGAAACTCGGAGCGTCATGGCTATTCGAGTGACTTGAGCCTACGGTTTATTAAATTTCGCTTGTGTATACACCTATAACTCTTTTATACAATAGGCGCATAACGCGGCAGCTAAGAATTCCCTATATTTCACTTCCACGTTTTTCTTGATGGAGGATTGAGTACCTCTGTCGGAACAGCCACTGCTTTGTAATTTCGATCTGTTATTTTTCTGCATCTACGCATAATCCTAACGCTTCCCCTAATTCAAGTTCCTTAGTCTCCTCTAATCGTTCACACTTGCTAACTGAAAGATCTACGGATCTCTCTCTCTCTTCCCGCATAATCTACAAAACGTTTTTTTCTGAATTTTATAGCATGTGTCTCGTTTCTAATATACCTGCTGTCATATGTATTAGAGTATAACAAATTCTACAACGCCCTTTCCTAAGGTACATTATTCCAGCCCAGACATTCACGGAGAAGCGACACTGGTGTGCATGCGGGCGGATCGTAGGCGGGTTCTCCTTGGCCGATCAATAAATATTATGTGCGTGGAGGTCACACACTATCTTGTGTGAAGAACGCTTCGTTCGTAAAAAGAACAAGAGCAGAAATTCCTATATTGGCCGCTGCTTGCTGCAGAAACTAGCGACAGTAATGAATGCGTGGCTGGTAATCAGAATCCCGCAAGGCTTGAACTCGCTGCAACCAGTACGGATGTAGCCCTGATTCATTAAGCATCTCGTGGACAGTGGCGCGACTGGCCACCAGTTTTATGTTTGTGGAAGGACGCGTGACTACTTGTTCAACAATGTGTTCCTCCGTATTTGGGCTTCTCACTTTTCGCGGTCGTTTGGCATCGTATTGAAGGCCGTAAAAGAGCCAGTTTCGCGAAGCAAACGATGTAGTCGCGCAAACATTGTGCTGACGGTCCCCAAGCTTGACCGCCGCGATTGCTAGATCTATGCAGCCTCGACATTTTTCTTTGGGGCCACCTAAAAGATCTCCTATGGATCTGATCGGCAGAATAGTTACTGCTGGTGGAGCCATTCTGAAGACTCCTGGTATCTTTGAATGCGTGCAACAAGATCTTTGCTATAGCTAGCGAATGTGCTTATTGGCTGACGGGCATTCGTTCGAGCAAGATTCGAAGTAAAATAAATATTTTTCTGAGCTTCTGCAATTTTGACGAGTGACTTGATTGACATATTGAAAGCTAACATAGTAGCTGCATGCATGCACTCACAACCGGTATGGCCATCCGGAGATTTGAGTTACTTTGCAATCACAGACGTCAGCTCTATCAATTTGGTATCAAAATGATTCTTTCAAGATGTACATTCATCTGAATGACCCAATAAAATCCCTGTTGGGAAAAATTGGAAACCCTGTATATATATGTTTTGCTAAGTAGCTTAACTCGCATAAGAATGAATCAAATGAATATTCTCATCCCGTCAATCTTCAATTATAACACAAGTTGCACAATTTTGTGTTATGTTTTGCACTTTGTCAAGAAGTGTCACACAAATTACCGTTATCTACTACGACAAGTAAGAAGTATCTGACAGTTGTTGCCAAATATTATAGAACAATCCCATACTAAGTATGAGACAAAAATTATGTATTTACATGTACTCACTTAATTGTGTGTGCAATATGAATTCCAAATTTATAGAGTTTCACCAGTTTATAAAAGACTATAGAGTTTTTTTAGCATTATAACATTTAGAGTCTTTAAAAGCTTGAAAATATTGCTTGCATTTTTTAAGTTACAACGACCCGTGTGTAACGCCAAAAAACCTAATCTCAGGAACGCATTCTAGAATATTCGCAACTCCTTTTTTCAGGGAGAAAAATATGACTTTTGAGTTAGGGCAATAAGAGTCTCACTTGTGTAAGTTAAACTCGGTCCGTTAGATATTATTTAAACTAGTGCTTGTGTAGATACGTTTTTCTGCTTTAGATTCCCGGCTAATGCAAAACTAAAATTATATTTGGTGTGAATCACGAACTGTTTCGGATATACAAAAGATGGTTGAAATAATACTTTATGTACTAATAATAAACTTATTAGCTTTGGCCAGACATGCTCTGAAGTGATTAAACGGATCCATTTGGTCTCTCTCCCTTTGGCCTCACTACTGCTCGCTTTAATTCAACTAGAAAAATCCCTTGGTATAAGCATTGGTGTGAAAGTCATGCTATAGTGTCCATTAGAACATGCGTGTGGATTTTTTGGGGAGGTTTTGGGAATGCATATTAACTAACGGTAAGGTAACTGCTATTTTGTAAACCGTCCTGTAAGGGTGCGTCGAAACCGTGAGGGCCCGGCTGTTCCCCCTCCTCCTCTCCCCTTCGGCTCCTTATCTCGACCACTTCCCCGAGAGACCCGCTCAAGCCTTTCCCTCCTAGTCGTTTCCTTGGCTCTCTTGAGTGTCAAAACATCGTCGAACAAGTTCGTAGCCTCCCTCCATGCATCCGCCAAAGTCATCGTGTAGGCGACCACCTACCTGATGGGCCGGCCTCTCAGAGCCGTTGGACCTGCGTCCCGCGCTTCCCCTAGTGCATCACACCGCAGAACAGTATGCTCCACGGTGTCCGCCTCTCCAGAGTTACACAATACGCAAGTATCGCTGATGGCCTTCTTAATCCTTGACATGTATTTTTAGAACTGGCCGTGTCTGGTCAGTACCTGAGTCGTTCAGTAGGAAAGTTCCTCGTGTCGACGGTCGTTCCACACCCTGAGGTCCGGTATCAGACTCTTGGTCCAGCTCCCTGTAATCACACCGGGTCTTACCTGCGCCCATTCCTCTTGCCAGGTCGATAATGTGGCACTCCTGGCCCTAGTGAGATTCAGATCTTCATCTAGATAAAATTTACTTCTTTCATGTCTTACCCTGATTGCTAGCGTTCGATGGGTCGACCTTAGTGCACCCCTATTTTTCGCCGTTTGCAGAGCCATGTCCCCCCAGCGCTATATGCAGGCTGGGGCTGCATATAGCGCCGTTGATCCGGTCACCGAGGCCAGGAGCCTTCTTTTCTCCGGTCAGTCCCGTGTCTACTATGACCCCAAGGTATTTTACTCCTTTTGATTTCTATCGGGTGGCCCGCTATCACGAGATTAACGCCGGTCATCCTTTTTCTGCCTGTTAGGTACATCGCCTCTGTCTTGTCAGGCGCCAGTAATAAATGATGGGATTACGTCCTACTCGGACGCCGTTGACAGGGCCTCATTGGCGGCGCTCTCCAGGGCTCTCTCGCTCCTGGCCGTGACCATGAGCGCAAGATCGACATACGCCAATGTCTCCACCCCATACGGGAGACCTCAAATCTCGAGCACCCCGTCATAAGCTATATTCCAGAGCACGGGCCCTAGAATCAAGCCCTGTGGGACTCCGGCGGTAACCTCGTACTCCTGCCTTCCTGCAACCAGACCTCTGTCATCCAGGTAGGATTAAATCATTCCACGTGTGGCGTGTGAATTTGGTAGAATCTAAGTGGTACTAAGTTGATACATCTGTCCATGCTAGCTCTATTTTTTCAGCTTTTTGAATTATGTGAATTATGTAAATATAGCAAATGTAAATGAATTTTAGTACATTTTAGCACAAATAACTGAATTTAAGTACATCATAGCAAAATTAAATGAATTTAAGTTGAGTCCCTCAATTATGTTTTCAAGCATTTTAGCAATCTATATAGTCGTATCCAGTGTTAGAGGGAGAGCAGACCTCAACCGCCTTACATTCCATAGTTATAAAAAGACAATTTCGGGTTTCGGCTATTTCTAGGTTTTTCATATTATTCTTTGTTTAAATGTCGAAGCTGAGACAACCCCCTGTTTTTTTTTTAATTACGCGTTTGGTTATCCATGAACTTAAAACGGCGGCAGTTTTTATATTTGGATATATCGGGTTTTGTTGCTAAGCGTAGTTAAGTTGGCTTAAGCACTAAAAGTCACCTGGCGATACTCGTGCAGGCTAAAACTGCCGACGAACTTGAATTAAATATGAACAAAGCTGTTTACTTAACGTCAGAGTGGATGAGCGCAGCGGGACTTAAACTCACCCCTGAAAAGAGCGAAGCAATACTTCTCACAGGGAGAAAGAGGATCCGTCCGCTCACTCTACACCTTGACGGCGAGAATATTAAAATTGTAAAGGAATTCCGCTACCTCGGGGTTATACTGGGTACTGCAATGAATGGCCTCAGTCACATAAAAAAGGCAACGACAAAAGCAGCCAAGACAGTGTGTGCTATAGCCAAGCTTTTGCCAAACATCCATGGCCCCCGGGCCCGCACAAGGGCACCGCTAATGACGGTCGCGGAATCAATTACATTATTTAGAGCGTCAGTTTGGGTGAGAGCAACTCTTAAGACGAAGAAAGCGAAACAAATTCTACGGAGGACCCAGCGGGTGGCAGCCCTGAGGGTAATCCAGGGTTACCGCACATTCAGCACGAATGCTGCTCTGGTTCTGGCAGGATAGATCCGCTGGGATCTTAAGGCACTCGAACGGAAGCGACTATGGGAATTAGGTGCCCCTACCCAGACGAAAAAGACAGTAAGAGGAACGACACAATTAAGACATGACAGGAGGAGTGGGACGCCATTCCCCCCGGGGGTCCTGGAGGATCCCTGCGCGTATTGCTGCCAGATATCAAGGCATAGATAGAGAGGCCTGGCAGAGACCTCACCTATCACCTCACCCAAATCCTCACAGGACACGGAAACTTTAACTCGTATTTGTCCCGAATTATAAAGGCTTCGTCGCCGTTATGCGTATTCTGCCGAGAGGCACATGAGGACACTCCAAGCCACATACTGCTACAGTGCTCGGCCTGGGAGGCTGCGCGGTTAAGGGCAAGCAGACTCGTCCGAGTGAAATGGGCCAGAGAGGGAGACCCACACCAGGAGGTCAGCGCTTCACCTCGATCCAGCTTAATAAAGTTTACAGAATACATTGTCTCCAGTGAGCCGGCCTGGAAACTGAGAGCAACTATGGCAAAAAAGTCCTCCAGGAGAAACATGAAAAGTGCAAAGAAAGACAGGCACAACTGCGGCTTCAACGCTAAAGCATCCATAGGGAAGTGTAGCTCGAAGAAAACGGGCTTGCAGGTGTTAGACAAGTGCTGGTTCCTCTGGGCGACTCCAGCCAATTGATCTGAAAGGGCGCTCGCCACTTCTCCTGATAGTCCATAATACTGTTTTTTTTATGAAGATCTGGGCTATCAGAGAGTGAAGCTTAAGGGGGGAGGTGCGTTTAGTGGGTATGGGTCTCAACGGAGTAACATCCAACCGTTGGGGTCGAGTCCCACACTGCTAGAGATAGAGACTCGTAGCGATAGTGCGTAACTGCATTTGATACCTTCTTTTTCTCCAAAAAAAACACTAAAAGTTATTAATCTCTCTAGTCGTTAAAACGAGAACTTAGTGCTTAAAATAGGCGGCAGTGGTTAGTATTCCAGATATCCATAGAATAGATTAAAGGCAATTAAGAGAAATGGCGAGCGCCTTTCGGATTATGTGGTCGAGATTACTCACGGTTTCTCCTATCGATCCGACGTGCTTGTCCCAATACTTGCAAACACATTTGGCTACAAGCTACGTCATCGGTTGTAGTAAGTGAACTCCGTTTTCTTCTGCGCCTGTCAAGCTTGGCTGCTTTCATCGCTGCAGGTGTAATTTCTTCGCCCAGCTTCTATGCTGATGTTGTGCCGCTTATGTGCTCCACAAACATCTTCATGTTACTTCTCGGTAAGCCTGGTGTTTCTTTTAGAGTCCATCTAGATATTAGCATTGCTAGGACGGTTTTCCGTGCTTGTTTAACACCTTGCAATGCTGGAAAGCGTGTTTAGAATCATCGTCGATGCCTTAAATATACCTTCTGTAATTGGCTTAGGCCTATTTTTAATATGCCTCATACCACTTTTGCTAAATTGTTCACTGAAGTGTGCGATAACAAAGTGCTTAAAATAGGTGGCACCTGGAGGGATTGGTCTACCTTTTAGCAACCCACGATTCAAAAGAGTATATACTTTTCAATTTAAATTATCGGCAGGCAAGTCGATATTGTGTCAGATGGGCCTATGTCCTCCGTTACCTTTAGAGATCAGAACCTCGCCGCCTTCTTCAATTCTCTTGGTGCTTTCCCGCTTGCCGCCTGCTTGTCAAATACCGTCGCTATCAAACCAGGTGGTCCTCGAAAAGCGTCCTAACCTTCCATAAGCGGAGTGCCTTGGGGCTCGCAGACTGGTTTGAGCCCCTCGACTGCCATCATTAAATCAACGCGTGTTATAGGCGGGAATTCCTTCTGTGCTGAGGGTGTCCTTCTTCTCATTTAGGTCTCCCCATCAAAATGTGCATTTTGTGGCAAGAGTTTGTATAAAATGTCTTCGATTTCAGCGTCTTATAGCATCTGTAGAATAACATCTGCAGAACTTCTTGCTTTCTGCTATTTTTATTTTTGGAAGAGCTTTACGTCTTTTACAGCTGTTCAATACGAAGGTCATAGCTCTTGGAACCGACTTTTTTTTTAGTTCCCTTTTGGCTCAACCTCTTGAGCCACCTGTGTCTGCGCTATGAGCAATATTTAGTTGACAGCTAGCTCCTGTATGAATAGGCTTAGTAGCTCTGGTGAAGGTGCAAAATAACTAAAGGACAACCTGGCGAGGGCGTCCTGTAGTTCTTCTAAAATATAAGGATTGCTTTCTTGAGTTCGGCCTTGAAGAGCACCTTGCTCTTGATCCTGTATTGCGTTTTGCTTTTGGTAGTTAGCGTTTGCAGTTGCATTACCATGATACACAAGCGACTGTGACACTGTATTTATTTAGACTACTCTCGAGTATTTGATAGGGCAGAATATCGCTTGCTCCTTAAAAAGCGTGCCGTCTTTTCTCATGACATTCAAGTTCAGCGTTATCGACTGGTGCAGGTTCTTCTTGGAAAGCCGTATATTTACTGATGATATATATATCTATATTTGTATCAAAGAACAATGCAACGGAACTGTGGGAATATTGAAGGTAAAAAAAACTAAATTTGTATTCCAAATTCTAGAAAAGTGGACACAGGATAAACCCTTCTTTTGCAAAGCAAAAAGACCTCATATTTTTGCAAGGTGCACTTACAGAGCTTTAAATTAGATGCATCCTATGAATGTGTGTAAATGTTTAACTCTACAAGCTTCTAATTTTTTTAAGGAAATATATCTTACATATACATTTCAGATATTACTACTTACTGTTCCTGTATGATCTTAAAATCTATGCAAATGCTCCGTCCTCCACCACCGGTTCTCCCCGCAATCTGGCCTGAATAATTATAGACCTATTCATCTATAGCATGTTTTTTCTTTGAAAAACTGCTAGTAGACCATAATTTTAATTTTCTTTGATCCATATGCTTGTTATATAAGAACCAGCATGGTTTTACTAAAGACAAATCCACGGCAAAACCCATGTGAAGCTTGTACAAAAACTTAGGTACCTAAATGTAAATACTCGCTCTTTTTCATGAAGTGCTAGTTATCTTACCTGTAGAGAGTTCTGCGTTTGCGTAGATAATAGCTTTAATGGGTCAGGTGCGTGCCCCCAAGCGTTCCTCACGATTCAGGCCTCAACCCACTTTTATTTTGCATATTTATATTAGCTCTTAAAAACGTAATCTACGAATCGATAACTTATAAATGTCGCAAATGTCGACACAATTGTTGTATGAGTCTAGGTTACGGTTTGTAAATTAAAATTATGTAAATAATGTCCCCCCTTTGACAAAATAAAGGTGCATTTAAATTATATTGAAATTTTAGAAGGGGTTGTTCGTGTCACCTGCCTCAAACAGCCATTACGGTGTTGCCTGGTGGGCCGGTAACAACGGCATAAACTTGCCACACCTATACTACGCAGACATTGCTTTTAGCGTAAGCTTATCTTAATGTTTAAGCAAATTGCCCGCATTGTAAGATCCGCCTCTGCCAATCGTAACCTTTCTTTAAAATCTTGCACTATGACGACCGTTTGTATATCGAGCTGTATGAAAGACTGATCATATACTTTTGTTTCGGAATTATATGTCTGCAGTGTATGGTCACCCAGGCTGTAATCTCTAACTGCTCGACGAGGTTTGTAGTCAATTATATGGCTTGTCAGCAAAGGTTGTAGTATGGTAGGTTGTATATGAAATGATGACTGACACCAGGGTGCCAAACATATCGTGTCTACCGGCAAGGCTGAATCTGAAAGTGTTCTGATATTGTCGAATAGCAGGTTAGATAGATTACGAGATACAACTACTGTAAACATTCTATCCGCTGGGCGATGCGTATGCAGGAGTATGCTTTTTATGTTATTTGAGCAAAACCAATTTTCTTATGAACGTTATTGATACTATCGTTGTTATGCAAATGTCATACTTGAATCGTAAGTTTTACTTGTTTGTGTGTGTTATCCGTGACGATTTTGTTATATAATTGAAACAACCGTACTTAGTTTGGCTTAACTGCTCGAGACTCTAGCATGCCATATTAGGTTGCTCTCTGTAGAGTGCTCCCGGTGTGCATCATCGAACCTCTAAACCCATTCTTGACGCTGCCATCGGTCACTGGATACTGTTCAGACTTAAAACTAAGGTGATTTGCGTATTGTGTGACCAGTGTTGTGTCCTTGAACGTCTTAGATTTGCCGATGTGGAATATGAGCCTCTTGTGCAGGTACACTTCAAAAAGCTACTACATTAAAAAATATCCACTCCCGTGAAGTCGGTAAATGATCTGTTTATCTAATTGGACATGATGCTTATTGTATCTGATGTATTTTTGGAAATGTCAGCCACGACCGCTGGCTCGAAACTGATTTCTTTAGGTTTTAACGCTTCGTCTGTTTGTTTCATTTGGGCACTTTAAGCCGTACGTAATCTTGTCAAATTTTCTCAACCAAAAATTCGGTAACCAAATTATCCTTTTCTAATGTCGTCTCGTTCAACTGGGATTTTGGGATTGTTGCAAAAAAATACCAAACGGTAAGTTGAAAAAAAAACATTTAATTATTCTCAACATATTGGAAATATCAAGGAAAATTGTATTTTGTTTTTTGGAAAAGGATGTTTTGGTAAGTGTTGAGAAAAGTCATACTGAACTAATGTCAAAGACGTTTAAGATCATCCACACGACGACGCGTTGTAAAAGAAATATTAGCGAAAAAGTAGCGACAACACGAACTCTGAACCATAAGTTCCCATGGAGAATAACCCGCCTACTTCATGGAAACTTGATGTTAATAGACTAAACATTTCCATAATATTAATAATAATAATAATAATAAAAAGTCACCTTGCCGCCTGGTAGCCACTCTGTGCTTGTCATAACTTGCACACAGGCCGCCGCCGCCGTTTGATCGCGCCAAGGCCGCTCTGTACCGGAATCCTCCAACTTGCGGGCCAATCTGCATCTATTCTCGATTGTTATGTACGTGGGCGCGATTCGATACCTCTGCCGCGACACAGCCCGTCGAGGATGAATCTTTGGACGGCGGAATTTTTGCGCGTCGGTCTCCGCTTGACGCAGAGCTCCTTTCGTGGTTATTGTCTGGACTGTCACACTGCTAGCTTTATATGAGGGATAAAAGTCGCGTCTTAAAATTTCACACTGAACACGGCTTGAGATCTAAGAGTCACGAGTTCTGTTAATCAGTTACCGTATACCCTAAAGGGCGACTTACGAGCCAGCGCAGGCGGCAGTCGCCTGAGTAACTACCTCAGATGCCTCCATCGGTAAACCTTTTTAGTGGGAATGCATTGTAACATATAGCTTGTATGTAATATGAGGTTGGTTAACATTGCTGTAAAAATCACACACGCCTATGCCCTATAATGATTGTTGCTACACGTTGGGTGACACGGACTCACTTTTTGCATGCAACGTTTTACAATATATGGGAACGATTGGCAGCTGCCACAGAAAGCAAGCTGATCGGCAGTTTTCTTTTCCAGCGATTGTCTACCGATATCTGGGGAAGAAAATGGCAGAGTGGTCCCAACCGTAGTTGCGCTTGCAAACCTTGCAAAAGTGGTGCTGGGAAGGGGCGATGTCAAATGTCTACCTCCATTTCACAAACTTAACGCACATTTGCGATAATAATCAAAACCACTGCCTTACTTGCTATGTTTCCGCACAGCCTTCCGAACGTGAGTGTTGCGAGACGGTCTATTTTAACGCGTTACGCGCGTTAATTTGCACCCGTAAAACAACCACGATAAGCTGCAAACATTCGGGACTGAACGAATTGAATACTAAGTGGGCCACTTAGCAAGCGAATAGTGCCACTACAGAAGTGCTGCAGTGGCTACACTTGGCTCTGAACAGAGTTTGCCGCGGGATATGCGAGGTCGAAAGCAGCACACTGCAGCGACTCGACGTTTGCTCGGTTTTTACTAACGAGTGCCGAAAATGTATGGCAGAACATACATAAACAATGGAGACATACAATTTTTGGTGTGAAGGTTCAAACTAAATTAGTGAATAGCAAAACTTGTTTAAATGCTTTATTTTTTTTCAGTAAGGGTACAGACATTATTCCGCTAAGCGCATCAACAGCAATTGCTGCAATCTAATAATAGACGGCGCCGGGTGTGGATTTTTTCACTTAGAGTACCCATATTTTAAAAGAATTTTTTTTAATAGACAGTCGGTAACCTTCTATGTTTTAAAGAAGTTTGATCAGTGACAATGTCTGTAAGCTTTCTTCAGATCGCAAGATTCACTAACTCGTGATAGTTAGTACCTGTCATACGTTGCTGCACAACAAAAGCGGCACTGCCGCATCAGACTAATGAGTGAAACACCGTGGTTGAAACCATGTGCTTGAACGAATTATATATAACCTATTATTATTGTCGCTCTCATCTGCCACTACTACATCAGCCACTAACAAGACGCCGTTCAGATCTGGGACGCGCGTCACTCTGGTCGTTTTTCTAAAGAACAGGTCACTAGGCAGAGGGGGTGGGGCCAAACAGCCACTCAGGCTACCCACTTAACTCTTTTGTCGGCCTGCGAGTTAGATGTGGACGATATTAGACTGAAAGCGGTCTCATCCGACGCCACGGGGCGTGGCTTGACGTGTTTCCGTCAGAGCTCGTTGGCAGTAAGCTGGCCGACGACCAGTTCCGTGCCGCGAGTGCCCTCAGACTTGGCATTGTCATGTTTGAGAGACAGTGGACGGTCGATGAGCGTGGCCTGCACCGGCTTAGCTGCACTAAGCTGGCGGAGCTTACGCAGGGCCGCGATGATGCCATCAATAACATCCTCGGACGCCCTTTCAGACAAGCCGGCTACCGCGTCAACTGGAGCCTGGTGAACTGCAGAGGGACGACAGGCGTCGATCGAATGGACTTACCAGCCGGGACTGGGACCGTAATCGGCCGCTGGCGTGGAATGTCACTGTCTTTGACACGTACGCTCTCGGCTATCGTGCACTAGCCAACGCGGGCGTCGGCCACATTATCCACCAACGGGAGATGCACAAACGGCGCCTATACGAGCATCTTCTTAAGGACTACGTTGTTATGGCGTTCGGCCTCGAGTCATCTGGCGTTTGGGGCAAGGATGCACTTAAACTGACAAAAGAGCTTGGGAAGAAGCTCTTTGAGCGGAACCAAGATCGACCGCGTGCCTCCGACAGAGGGTGTCATTGGAACTACAGAGAGGCAACGCCAAGATGATGTTGAGTGGTCAGCGACACTCGAGCAATAATCAAATTCAATTTCAATATTTTTTCAATTTCAAATTTGAGGTATATTTACGGAAACGCAATTCACAATGCTTAAGTTCTTATGTATAATAATATTTAAAATGTGTATTAGCAGCAACATTATCTATTTCATACTTCAACAATATTTCACTCCATGCGAAACTAACAATTGAAGTCTAAAACTTCTCCCGTTCACACACATGGCACGTTTTCTTCAACCTGTTGACAGGTAACTAGTTTTGACTAGAGTTTTTACTTAGTGCCTATTTTTTCACCTCACGTGTAAATAATCTGACTGAGGTGAGTACACAAACTACCTTGAGAAGTTCGGTCTAGATAGTCGGCAGGGTATACGCGAGAGCATGACAGGTGGACTGCTTTAGAGCTACAGGCCTTAGAACCTCCTTCCGTTGCACGTCGAGTTGTGCGTCTAACAGTAGCTCTTATAGAAAAAAAAACAGCATCATCCGAAGTAACTCCTCTATTCACCATAAATGCAAGCAAGGCAATTTTTACCCTGTAAATATCCCTCAGTGAAAAAAGCTTAAAGTCTTGAAAAAACTTACGAACCGAATCGCTACAACGCAAGTTAAAAACTGCCTTGAGGGCATCATTCTGAATGACTTCTAAATGAGTTATACCCCTATTATGAATTCCCCAAAAAGAGATATCATAACAAATAATTGGAACTAATAGCATTTTATAAACCATAAGACCCTCTACAGGCACTCCTAGTTCTCGTAGACGATAAATAGATGAAATTACTGTATAGCATTTAGACGTAATAACATCTAAGTGAGAATGCCAAGCGTCTCATCTAAAGTTAAGCCCAGGCATTTGATAGTAGGGGAGAGTGTCATTTCCGTTCCATTGAGCTTCAGCATTTAAACCCGCGTAGCCTTTTTGGCAGGGCGAAAAAACATGCGTTCAGTTTTGCTTGCATTTATCACCAGACCGAATTTTTCAAACACAAAAACAACATACTCCACTACTTGCATACCCTTCTGTACATCAGCCTGTGTTGCAGATGGTTGAATACAAAAAAGTATGGTCGTATCATCAGCACAGACGATGGGCTTACAGGTCCCTCTTGATGCGATCTCTTCAGTAATGAAGTTGATCAAAATGATAAACATAAACGGTCCTAAGATTGACTCTTGCGGCGTCCCGATGTTTACACTTTCTAAAAGCGATTCAAAACAAACTACCTTTACTGCCTGCTGCCTCTTCGCTAGATATGACTTACCCAACACACAACAGTACCATCGTAATCAAGACTTTCAAGCATATGTAAAAAACAAATGATTTAGGCAGTTGAAGGCGACAGAAACATACAAAACGACACCGAGACAAAGTTGGTTGTTTTGGAAAGAATTGGTTGTTTTAGAAATTGGACGGTAAATATTCGGATTTTCACAATCGCCCTTATTTTTAAATAAGGGACTAATTGTGTACACCTTTCATCCTGAGGAAAAACACCAGTAGTCAGAGAACGGTTTATAATATGTGCCAATGGACAAAAGAGTAACGGGGACAGCTTTAACAATCTGTCTGGGACTCCTGCAGCCCCAATTTTCCAGAAAACATTAGTGGATTCTAGCCCTCTCTGTACTTTCGGCGTACTCACTAGCAAAAAAAAAGTTTAAAAAACTGCATTGGATCCTACCGTAGCAAAATGGTGGTTTAGCTTCGTTACGATCTATATTGGCCCAGTCAGGAGCCCAAAACTGACTTCCAGAGTAGTATGAAGTTCCACCAGCTTTCTGGTAATGCCACACGAACTGTTAATAAAGTTCTAATGGTTGGAAGTGCCACCCTGGTTCCAAAGTTTGGAAGTGTCACCCTGCCTGACGCACGTGTTATAAAAATGTATCTTGGCCTTACGAGGTTCACGCTTGTAGCGCAGGAAACGATGATAATGAGCAGAGCTTGATTCTACCGACTGAGCTTTTAGGTGCTAGCGGTAAAGTTTGTTACGCTTTGCCGCAAGCGCCTCAACGTTGCAGAAAATTTAAACTTTAGATGATATTTCAAATTACACAAGCAGAAACTGTTAAAGCATCTATTATATTCATTGACTAACAAGTTACTAAAAGCTTCAAAAGCCTTTTCCGTGCTATCAGCGTCATACACTTTTAAGCAGCTTAAACGGGCGACTCTGTCAAAAACAAACCAACACTGTCCCGATCCTGTATCGTCACTAAGGCTGAGGAAGCAGATAGCCTTTGTAGCCGGAGAACACCTTCCATATAAAAACACTACTACAGGATAGTGATCCGAAAATAGCCTGGTGCACCACACGACCGGGCAGATTTCCAGGAAATCCTCATATTTTTTAATAGCAATATGGTCAATACAGGTACCGGAAGCAGGGCAAGTCACTTGCTTGACGACATGAAAGACGCTTCTTGTTGGGAAAATAATATATAGCTTTCCCTGTCTGTATTAGCTAGCAAATTCAGATTCGAGTCACCACGTACTATATATGGGAGAGCTAAACCCATTGGAAGCACCTTGTCCAACAAATCCAGCAGGACCTCTTCCTGCGTGATCCGACTAGAATACATACCGATAGTAAACCCTTCGAAACTGTACTTCTTTAGATGTACCTGGAGAACAGTACGTTACCATCATCACTAGTTTTAGCAAGATTAGAGAGCATAAGGTCGTTTCAGCGTATGTACATGCCAACTCCTCCTCTATGTTTACTAGTTTCACGTCCTGAGCCAATCAAAATAAAACCGGGCATGCCATATGCGTTGTCGTCGCCTGATTTTTACCCTATTTCGCTTATGACCACAACGCCTAGCCCAGAACCCTCTTGCTCCAATATGTTAGCCAGCTTTTCGAGTTGTCCTGACCTCTTGAGCCCTCCCTGACCCCTTGAGCCCAAAACTCTAGTTCATATGCTTGAGTAACGCTAAGGTGCGATTGCACTGAAAAGGCTCTTCAGACATTCCACCGTTTGTGAACATATAGCATTTGAATTTCACGTGATGGGCTTAAACGCTGCAGCCATGTTTGTTTTTGTCCTGGGAGCCTGGCGCACCTTGACTTCAGGAACATCCTCTTTTGCCGAAGTTCGTTTTCTTTGTCGTAGAGGTCGGCTTAGCCAGCTGATTCAACGTTTGTTTCTGGGGAATCATTGTAATTTCCGGAAGATTGATTTTTACTTCTGGACCAGCCGCGGTTTCACAACAACTGATCTCACAACCGATGCCAGATATATGATATCATAATTATAAGCAGTATTGTAGATGTTATATAATTCATATATTAGTTATTTTGATACATAATAATAATAATAATAATAATAATAATAATAATAATAATACCTTGTTTAAAATTATATTTATTATTATTATTATTATTTGCATCATAGATTGTACGTGTAGTGAGTGGCCGACGGGTGCATAAGTGCACACTCGGAGACAGTTTGGTTGCATCTCTGAAGAATCGGGTTCCTCTAGGGCGCTCCGACTGACCGAGTTCGATTTGCTAGTGTCATCGTAGATCATAGGTTTACACATTATTGCGGCGGAAAACGTGCTTGTTTAGGAGTTACCAGGGCAAAAATTGGCAGTGCCATCGTTGAGTTCGCTACCCAAGTCGGGACGTTTTTTTAAAAATAATTTTTTACCTTTTTTGGCTTTCGTCACCCGTCGTGCCCGATGTCGGGTTAGGCCAATCGGAGGGAACCCCCATATAGCTTAGATATATTGCAATTCGCGTGCTGTCGGTAACACCGTGTCATGTAGCGTGCCAGCTTCCACTGGACATGTAGATGACTCGAACTCTAGCGCAACGATGGATGCGTCGGAAGGTGGTGGTGAATTGTCTTCGGGTGTCGCCGGGTTGGCAACCGCGCTAGACGCTCCCTGAAAATGGTTTTCCGTGGTGATCTCACTTAGAGTGAAGAGTGCAATTTCTCGCTAGCAGCGTCAATTAGAGAAATTCAAGAGCGACATCTCATCGGGATCTCTCAATACATTTAAGGTTATTATCCGCAAGAGCTGCCCAGACGGTTTAAGTTGCAGTGACTTTGCGGAAGGCTCAATGCTGCGTCTCTTTAAAGAGATATACGCCATTTCACCGAGCAGCAAAATATCAAGGGGGAACGCCGGAATTCTCGTGTAGTTCAGCAGTGTGGAAGCCGCTAAAAATCTGTTGCAACTGACAGTTCTTGGTGGAGTTTCCGTATCGGCTGTTTGCCCCTCATTGGCGAGTTTCAGAGCAAGAATCCAAGGCGTAAACGTCGCTTTTACCGACGACGAGATACGAGACAAGCTAAGTAGTGTTAGGGTTACCGCCGTACGACGCCTCTACCACTCAACGCAGGCGGGTAAAATTATTATTATTATTATTATTGCAAATGTGGGGTATGGACGTTTATGCCAGGTTCATCCTGCTCTGGTCGCTTTCTGTCATTCATGGTGCCTATGATGGAAGCCACGTTCCTTCTACAAACGGCCAAACTCTCACTACAAAACAAAACAATTATTATTATTATTATTATTATTATTATTATTATTATTATTTTTACGTAAAAACTAGCCCTCGCGCTGTGTGTTATCACTAATTTTGATACATTGGTCTTTGAAAAAGATGCTTGTGCTCTTGTTGATTGGGCCCACCGTTTCCATGGCAACGAGTACGAAGTGGTATTATCTCCCCAAGTCAGAGTGTTTGCGTTTTTTGCGATCTCAGAATGTTCAGCAACCCACCCTGACCTGGTGGTATCAAGTAATAATAATATAGCCCGGAGTAGAAAGTGAACTGCCATATATTTCTTATTCCTTCTCTCTGTTCGGTACCTCCTATACTACAAAAAAGCACTGCATTTAGACAGCGTAACCAGAGCAAACACCCAGGCGCACTCACCTTCATTAACAGATATTCTGATCCAGTTGTCGTCTATGCAGATCGTCCGTTCGGCCACCTCCCAGTTTCTTTACCAGTTAGTCTTTGTCAAATTAAACGTAAATTGCTACCCACCTGCGAGGGAGGCTAAGACAGTTCGCACAATGGAACGCACACGATTATTGCCACAAGCAACGTTTTGTAATTTCAGCCAACACAAAACGCGACAATACTGCCATTGCAATTGAATTCTGTTTGAAGACATTTCAAGCAGTTTCGAGTGCAGATACACGCATGCTGAAATAACCTGTATGTGTCATACGCAATCCTGAGCTGAATTTATATATATATATATCTTCAATGAGCTCTGTTGAGTCAATTTTTAATTTGTCGAGGTTCACTTGTTTGGAGCATAGATCGTGCTACGAATTACTAGGACAGCGTCTGTGAACAGCAGACAGGTAAATCAACTCAGTCAACAAGAATCGCGTATAATAAGAATAGCGCGTTTGGCGCCACTGCGTAAAGTGAAGATCTTTGGTGTGCACGTCGTAGGCAGGCCTGCCCTTAGGACATTATTAGGAAATGGGCGGTGAACCGGACTGGAATGTTTTTGCTTCCACAAATTGAGTACTAATTACTATGCTCCGAATTATCTATGTTTAGTCGTTAAGCAGGTTCCCTGATGCGTCTTAAGGAAGAGACGTGACAGCAGTAATATTTATTCCGCAAGATTTACGACCGCAATATTTTTAAGGCACGCGTTTGCTCTGCAGCGGTAAGGTTTACGATGAGTTATTTCCCAATACACTCTTTGAACTTACTTTGTTCAGTTATTCATTTTAGTTCGACATTTTGTCTACCGCCCTCATAGCGGTCATATATTATTTGACAACATTATAGCGTGCGTCAGTTTTCATACATCATGGATACATATCATTTTCCATTATATTAGCGTATTCGAATTAGGTAGGTTAATCTTAGGTTATACATGTATGTATACGTGTGGCATATAAAACATTTCTCTTATAAACTTCGTTTAGAAAGTCAGACAGAGCGTAATCTTGTTTTTGACAGAGCGCTATGCACAGTAAAGGGGTGATACCGAAATCCGTTTATTTGTGTCGCAACGTTTAGTTGCCCGTAAGCCCTGCTTAGCCTGACATCGGTCTGCACTTAGTAGCGAAAAATGACAAAGGTTCATAAAAGCATGACAAGATTATCGTTCGTAAAACAGACCCTTCAAGTGCGAGTCTACAGCACAGTGCGAGTCAGCCAACCCGATTTCGGAGCGCTATGTAGAATGCATTTACGTACATCCGGTTTGATTACAGCCCTGTACGGTGTGGGTCTTGCGGCGGTAGTCTCCCACCCCACCCAATAACAAGCATGCCGATACCCCTGGAAGCATTTGATCAGTAAGGATGTAACGTGGTTGGTCATTTCGCCGTGCTCCCTTTCTCGAACCAGGGCGTCAGGCGTGACCGATGTGATCCTTATCGCGCAATTTCTGAGGTTTTAAATCCCCAGGCGAAATAGTTGAGCTACGCCAAAGGTCTCATAAGGGTACTGTATTCAATTTTTTTTTACAATATATGTATGCCTTAGACATATTGTTTTTCATTTTCCACCCGGAGTTTTTAGATTTAGAGAAACCCGCAACATGGCATTTGTAATGGTTCTCTATGTTGAGGGTCCAGCTTTTTGCAGCAATAAGTGGAAACTGTCATCACAGAAAAATAGATCTCTAATATGCCGAACAACATGGCACGGCTACCACCACCTTTTGTGCTTAAGAGGAAATTGTTATGAAATTGACGAATGCGTATGTAAATATTGTGGCGAGTGAAATATCGGACGATATCACATACTCACTTGCTCGTTTATCGAAACACCGTCACTACAAGCACGTGTTAACGATATTATTAGCCTACAAAATGATATGTGAACTTTTGTAATACACTACCAATTTATGGTGAATAAACTTGAAACATTTTCCACCCGGAGTAAGACCCCTTTAGTGCGTTGACGATAATGAGATGCAATTATGCTCAGTGGATTTTAAGTGTTAGTGCTACTGCACTACCGAAAGCTATTGGGAGTGCTGTTCGGTAGTGCACAGATTTTCGCCCTACAGTTTATTATTTTAAAATATGACAAAAAGAACAAAAGTACTCGGTCAGTGGTCTTTTTGGCTAGGATGCATATTTTGAGATGACTCATTACGACGTTACGCCCCCTCCTCATGCAAAGCGCTAGTATCACTATTGTGGCTGTAGCCAACGTCCGTCCGACAGGAGCCAAGGCCACGTCGAGAAACTTACGATGTCCTTGCAAATAGTGCTCCTTTCTGCCGAGCCTTTTCTCATGGTTGCCAATCTCAGTTGTCTGTACGCCCAGCTCTCCCTAAAAAACACAGGGCCTGTTTTCACTACTGCTGTCCTTATCGGCAGACTCCAGGCGTATATGCAGCCGGCGGTAAACCCACTGGCCGCGATCTTCAAGCCAATATTACTCAAATATGGCATTCGTGCTCTCATGTCTGCAAATTACGTTTCGAGTCAGCGGCCATGCTGCCACTGTTTGGAAAACCCCAGATATCTTAACATGTCCGGCCCTCGGTGCATTAAAGATATCCCTCAGGTTAAGTTCCAAGCCCGTAAGGGACGGAGGATGATCTAGAATTAAAACAATCTCCTTAGAAAAAATTATTATAGTCGTTCCTCAATATCAAACCTCGGTTCCACATATTGAAACAAGCTTCCTCCAGATGTACGGGCTTATTTATTTGGCCATATTTAAACAAGATGCCAAACGATACTATTTACGAACCATATCGTAATATCATCCGCGTATGATAATAATCATAATAACAGTGTACAACATAAGGAGAGAACATGTAAAATAAACACTCCATAGTAGCCTTTGATGGCTTTGAGGAAATGTGAACCTTTCTACAAATGTAGATTATCCATGATGATAATCTACATTTGTAGAAATTTGAATGATGATGATGATGAGGATGATAATAATAATAATAAAATAACAATAATAATAGTAATAATAATACGTTTTTTTCGTCCGCAACGGCTTAACGAAAGTGGTCGCAATCAGTTTGAGCTTCGTTAGTTTGCGAGTCTTTTAAGGTGAAAAAGTGAATCATTCGACGTGAAAATTGCTATGATGAATCATGCTACATACGTGCGTTTTGGTGCACAAATCCGTTTTTTGGCAAGAAAAAGCAAATCGTGGCTGAAAGACAACAACAAAGCCACGTGTTCCAATTTGCCGCTGGCGGCTCGAGGCCCACTAGCCCAATAAGCGATGGTGAACACATCACTCGATGTGCACGTTCCCTCTCGCCACTAACAAAGTGCACACGACGTGGCGGTGCAGGCTCGCCGTCACCACTCATAACGTGTTCGCGTGCTGAACGAGACGTTGATCCTTGCTTCGGCAAAGTGTCACCCGTCTACCAGATTAACTGCACAAGCTCAAGTGAACGCTAAACGAATTCTCCGAAGAGAGCAAACGCTGGGCGTCTTTACGGCTGACCAAGGCGAGAGAGAGGAAGGTAGGGAGCTGCTTGAGAATAAAATGGATGCTAAGGACAACGACCCTGAGTTAAAGGCTGTCCGCACAAGAGCAAAGCGAGCCATCTTAACCGCTTAACGAAAAGTAGCGGATAACCAAGGAAGATACGCTATCAGCGAGCTCCAACGGGCACATGATAAAATTAACCAAAGTGGTTTAGAGGTGTTCTTCGAATGCCAGGATAAACCTGATGCCCTGATGGGCCTAAGCGTTTTCAAGGCGCACGCCGAAATAAGGAAAAATTTCCCCGGTACTCACGTTCGAATTACTGCTTAAGGTATACTAGGTATTCGCGCGCCTACAACGGATCAGATAGCATCCGTAAGGATCCTGAATTGCGTTTGCGGATTAAATATACGTCTTCTTCCCGACGCGTCGGCTTTCTGGGGACACTTTTCCGGAATAAACTCACAGTTCTCAGACGAAGATCTGCTTGACTGTCTACGCGAACAGGGCGTAAGTCAAGTTCGCAGAGAAAAGTTTGCCGCGGCCGTTACAGGCCCGAACAAAAACGTCGTTAAGGTGATGAAGCCCTCAAGTAGGGTGCGGCTAAGGTTTGACATAAGGCCAGTAGGTGAAGTGACAATCGCAGACGAATGCTTTAAAGTCACACTTTGCTGTGATTCGCCCTTACAGTGCCTCTCCTGCCATAAGTTTGGACGCAAGACATCACAATGCACAAAAAGAAAAATTCCTACCTGCAGAAGATGCGCAAGACCCAACCATCAAATGTGGGAATGCCATGAAAAGCCCGATGCGCTTATTGTGGTGGTGCTCTTGCGGCTAGTGACGGCCGTTGTGGAGTAAAAAGAGTTTTCACAGAGGCTGAAAAACAAAAGCTATACGCAAAGGTAGCATCTCGCCTTTTCGACTTAGCTGAGGAATTCCCTCAGCTCTCTCTATCGCTAAGTACCAGCACAGACTCTCAATCCATAAGCTTGGAGGTAAAATCGTATGCGGATGCCGCAAGACCTGCCACTCCACAAGCAGTACTAAACAAAAAAAGTAAGGTGGTATGCCACCTTCCTCTACAACGCCCGCCCAGGATGGACCCTAATAAGCAAGAACCAAAACAAAGAAGCGCTGAAGAAAGAACGCAAACAGCAGGGAAAAAGCCCGCACAAACGGCTCATCTGATTGATGGCATTATGAAAATTTGGAATATCTTTAAGAATTTGCTCTCATCATGGCTAAACGAAAATCCATCGGTAGCCAAAGTCCTCGAATTTATGAAGTCTGAACTAGGAAGAGCCTTTTTAAAATAATGGTAATTGACGGCACCACTGAGCCTTCTCTACCGCTTGTGTCTGAACTGGACAGCGGAAATAGTACAACACCTTTTTTACACCTACGAGCAGCAACGCCGTGAAGCATTTTATATATTCTTCTAAATTATAATTTACATTTTCAGAAGGCTTATTTTATGCTAACCCCAATAAATGCTTTATCGCAATTTAAAAAAAAAAAAAAAAAAAAAAAACACTTTTTTTTCTTTTTTTTTGTAGAGGTGGAAAATGCTTTACGCACACCCTCCGATGTTAATGAAGGGTAGTGTGGGACTAAACGCCGGGGAAGAGTATAATACTCGATCCAATCCGCTCGTTCTACCCACTAAAAACCACCTCTTTCACCCTCTTCTGGTTCGGAATTGTGAACCATTACATCGAGACCAGAAGAGGGGAGTCCCGTGCTGCGACCCTCTCCTTAGTCTACGACTATGTCCCGAGCAGAGAGTGGGTCCTGCTCGGGAGTGAACACTAGAGGCCTAGTGTTGAATCACGATCTGCGGCGATCTTCCTGGCGACATTTTTCGCGCATAAGCCCGTCTAAGTATTGGGTCCCGGCGTGCCAGTCCGTTGTCGACTTGAGCATATTGGCCACGATAGTCCAAGTCGGGCTACCTTTGTGGACATAGGAGGAGCCCGTGCGGTAGGCCGCAAGGGCCTCGCAGTCCCCTACGGTGTGCGCCGCGTCGTCGGGTGCGCCTGTGGTGCAGAGAACGCAGATATCTGTATTCGCCTTGCCTATCCGGAAAAGGTACGACTGGAATTGTCCATGCCCTGTGAGCACTTGCACGGAGTGATACAACACCTACAAACAAACAATGAGCACACAACCACTTCTCCCAGAAAATCCCTCTCAACCTCAACCACGATCCCAACAATCATACATTTGTGATGCCTGCGGCAAGTCTATAAAATCACTCCGAGACCTGCGCATGCATACGATTAGCCTTCATAGAACTAACCTCCAACCATTACCGACCGAACCCTCGTTAAGTATCTCTGAAAACCAGGCTGGTAACATCGTGACAACATATGACCCAGACCCACACACCTTAACAACACTCTTGACTCGGGCACGAAAAAACGCTAAACAAATGAGGATTATACTTATAGGGGTCAGAGAAGTTTGTTGCGCAGCATACACAGAAGCTTTGGCTTATTTTAATTCAAAGCAATGCAACGCGTCTTGGGTCAGGCTTGTAACGTTGCCGACTCAAATGTTGCGCATCCCGGAGCGAAAAGCCAAAGATACCACACTCTGTCAAATAATTAAATAAAAATCTCGTGGATACGCAGTGAAAGCGACTCGAAAATTTTATTGACGAACAACCACGCAGCACCCCCAAAAACTCAGAAAAACTGATCGTGAAAGAGCCGCCGCAGCAAATTCGCAGAAGGTGATGTAAGATCTGCCGCACGTAGCCTTCTTTCAACCGGCTCCTTTGCTCCATTCAACGGCCACACAGAGTAGGAATTGAAAAACAAGCATCCTCACCCTACGAATACGGTCGGAGAGCGCTTAAACAATTTTCAGGCACCAGTACCAGCGCAAGCATGCCTCGTACCAGAAAAACTTATTACTGACGCAGTCCGGTCTTGTTCCCTAGCATCAGGCCCAGGACGGTTTACGTCCTCGGCATCTGCTCGCTATGCTCGATAGCACAGTACCGTCATCTGGAAGGCTGGTGGAAGAACTCCGTTCTTTTGTTGGTTTAGCCTTGGGTGGTAATTTGCCACATTTCTGCATTCATATTTTCTTCGGGGCCAATCTGACAGCGCTAAAGAAAAAAGACGGCTCTATTAGACCTATAGCATGTGGCCATACAATCAGGAGGCTTGTCGCTAAAGTAGCCATTGCCATTACCAGAACAACAATTGTGACAGCATTCTCACCAAGTCAGATAGGTATTGCAGTAAACGGTGCAGAAGCGGCAGTTCACGCAGTATGAGCATTTGTTGAAGCAGAAGGTCCAGTACGGGTCCAAATAAAATTGGATTTTCGTAACGCCTTTAATACTACACGACGCAATGTAGTGCTTGATGAGGTAAGACTCAAAGTGCCGCATTTTCTGCAGCTAGCTTGGCAAAGCTACAAGGAACCAACTCTGCTGTCCTGGGATGAAAAAGCACCACTATTATCAGCTAGTGGAGTGCAACAAGGCGATCCGCTTGGACCTGCTTTATTCAGCTTCGGGGTATCCAGTTTAGTAGCACGCATGAAGAGCCCTCTTAACGTTTGGTACCTAGATGACGCAACGATTGGAGGCCCACTAGATCTGGTTGTGTGTGATATTATCAGCGTGCTGAGTTTTGCAGAAGAGGGAGGCCTTAGCCTCAATGCCTCTAAGTGCGAAGTCATACCATTGGGAGGTAATGCCCAAGAACAGGATGAAATTTTTAGGGCGGTTTCGAATGTTTTGCCAAAATCTTGGCTTGGATTGGAACTTCTGGGAGCCCAAATAAGCTTAGAATCGACTTCAAAGACCCTTAAAGACTAGTGCACTGGAGTAAAGCAAATGCGCTCTCGCTTAACGGCGATGCATTCGCAAGCAGCTCTGTGCATCTGGAGATACAACTTGGCCTCGTCAAAACTTAACTATACCGTGCGCACTTCACCAGCTATTAAATGTCACGAAGATCTTCAAGCTTACGACGATACCGCATAAAGCATTTTAGGTGAGGCATTGAACGTCGACCTGCATGATAACATTTGGAAATAAGCAACCCTGCCAATTGCAGAAGGAGGACTTGGTATTAGATCAGCTGTGAAGTTGGCTCCCATGTGCTATGCTGCGTCTCCATTGGAATTTGGTGAACTCGCAAAAACGTTGGTCGAACCAGGCGTCCGTCAATAAATCACAACAGCAAAAGACGCCGCAGAGCTAGTGGCTAGACAAACAATTGGACCAGGCCCCTGGCAAGAACGTCCCACACAGCACACATTGGACTTCTACAGATCCAGCGCTGCAGCTAGAGAACTGTTAGACAGCCTCTAATCCCCAGTGGAAAAAGCTGTCTTTCTGGGAGCATGGGACACATTTAGTGGAGACTTTCTAAAGTGCCTTCCTTGCCTGCAGCTGGGTACCATTCTGGACAATACCTCATTCCGCATGGTAACAGTTCTTCGAATAGGTGCTTTGGTTTGCAACCCCTACAGTTGCCACGCATGTGGTACCACAGTAATTGAGGATGGACTTCACCCTCTTAGCTGCATCAAAAGCCATGGTAGTATTTCTAGACATGCAGAAATAAATGCAATTATAAGAAGAGCCTTACACAGGGCTGGTATACCAAGCACGCTCGAGCCCAGATTAGGACTTCATGACGACAAAAGACCTGACGGTGTAACAATCCCGCTATGGGCTAATGGCAGATGCTTAGTATGAGATGCTACAGTGTCCTGCACAGTGGCTCCCTCTTATATACGCCACAGTCCACTAGAAGCTGGATGGGTTCCCGAGCGCGCAGAAGATGGAAAAA
The DNA here is from genome assembly GCA_003439945.1 of Dermanyssus gallinae. NCBI lineage: Eukaryota > Metazoa > Arthropoda > Arachnida > Mesostigmata > Dermanyssidae > Dermanyssus > Dermanyssus gallinae. The sequence goes on from QVRM01002192.1 coordinate 1,168,256, forward strand.
ACATAATAATAATAATAATAATAATAATAATAATATTACTCGTGCCCATGGAAACGATGGGCCCGATTAGCAAGAGCACAAGTATCCTCCTTAAAGACCTAGGTATCAGAATTGGTGCTAACACGGGTGACCAGCGCGAGGGCGAGTTTCTCCGTCAGCAACTCTCGCCAGCAGTGTCTAGAGGAAACGCCGCCGTTATCATTCGTTCTATGGATTGAGCGAGCAGGATTGCCATATCCACAGATATGGCACGTAAATAATAAACCGCGCTTTGCACGAAGACCAACCAACCACAGAAAGTCTCGCACGCACCAGCACGCTATTTTCGCGACCGTTTTGCCGACATCCCACAAAACGCGTCCACTCAGCATGTTCTAAGTGCCATGCGCCGGCACGTGCTATATATATATATATATATATAACAGCACATAGTCAGGTATCCAGGAAGTGCGCGTACGTGCGGTTGTTCAAGTGCTTGTCGCGCTACTGTGCATTAGATCAACGTGCTTGTCGCGCTACTGTGCATTAGATCAACGTGCTTGTCTACCCTCACCCGTGTTTCCGCCCAGGGGAAAGCTATGCACTACGTTGCGACACCAGGTCAAAGCCAGTTAGTTGTTGCGCTTTCAGTGAGGATGTAGTCGATTACCATTATTTGCCTCTATAATTATTTACGAGTGAAAAATTGTGATTTATACATTTTGCAATTTTTTGCAGATTATGGAGCCCAATGTATCCTACTTACCTCCCTCTACTGTTCGACATTAACTCAGAAACTTTTATATTACTATTATAAATATTATACATCGATTATGCAGAAAATCAATGATCTCTAATCAAAGTATAGGGTTTCACGCACTTTTTTTAGTTGGGTCTCAAGTCAGGTTGGCACGTGTAAGCCCTTTTTTTACCCAACGGCCGCTTTGGACCTTGTTTAATATTATTCACCTTACTTACAGGTGAGCGCAGCCTCGCGGGCGCGAGAACTGCCGGCAACTCAGTGCATATACAGGATAACGTCTGCTGAGTTGGCTGCCTGTGGAAGATACGAAGTCTTCCGTAAGGACCGTGTTGGACCTACAGGTGGAGGCGTTGCACTGCTAGTGAATTCTAAGCTTCCCTGTGCTGAGGTCAACCTAAGCAACACTTCCTCTGAATTAATGGCGGCAGATTTATTACTGGTAGAAAAAAGAGTACGACTTGTCTGTACATATCTCAGTCCGACCGGCTCGCATCTTGAGCGGACGACAAGATTAGAGAATCTGATTGCTGATCTTCAGAACATCGTAGCTGGCGACATAAGCGTTGTTCTCTCCGGCGATCTAAATCAACCTAAGATAAACTGGTCTGGTTGGTGTACTGTAACATCATCACGACAAACTAACAGTGCACTCTCAATCCAGAAAAGATTTTTTCAGTTTTGTTGTGAATCTGGCCTGAAGCAACTTGTCGCTGCTCCCACTCGTGGACAGAACTTACTGGACGTCGTCCTGGCAAATGATGACTCAGTTGATAACATTTCTGTATCAGTACCGCCAATAGCCAGCGATCACCAAATGATTACATTCACCATATCGTGCGGTTCTATTACACCTGGTGCCTGTGATCTCTGGTGGGACTATGACAAAGGTGACTACGAAGGGATGATCACTAATCTAACTGCGACAAACTGGACTATGTTGTTCTCAGCCTGCCCTAACGTGGGCGACATGTACAATAAGTTTGTGAGTTACATGTTCTTCCTGCTTAAAGTATTTGTGCCTCAGAGGGCCTCAGATACCGATGAAAAGCTAAACTCTGGCATTCAACGGGTCAGCCACCAACTGAATAAATCAATCAATCATATTTATTTCACTCAAATAGAGTATGTACAAAATAGTTCATGCTATTATTAAACATAAATACTTGTTGTTTTGCCGTTCCACCGAGAGAAGAAATGTAAGGATCTTCGTTGCAGTGCCGGACAATCAACCGTGTGGTACTTAGCGCATTGCTGCGAGCAGAACCGACAATTACACTGAGCAGTATAGTCTTCATGAAACTCCCTACGGGAGCATACGAGGTGATGGAACCCGTGTACGATGTACCTGGTATATACATGCCTGTCATCGCAGGCCACCCCGGCCCACAACCAAGGAGACTTAAAGACGTCGAGCGTTCTTACCTCCGTCGCTGCTTCCGTGAATTTGCGTCGCCACTCTTCCAAGAAATGGTTAAGTGGCTCCGTCAATGGCATACGCAGCCTAAGCCGAAGCATCTCCACCATCGGCGCACAGTCCGACAATACATAGACGAAGCGGCTTCTCGCCTTGATTGAAAGGCAGAGTACTCGCTTCATGTATAGTGTGAAGCACTTTTCAAGCAAATTAAAATTAGCTTGAGATAGGTTTTGCCACACTCTGTCTAAGCTATACGCCAACTTTGGCAGAGTTTTTAACATAAACAAGCGCACTGCCGTACCGACCGTGTTTTCGATGTGTGTAGTAAACGATGTTCCCCTGTAGTGAATCCGGAGACCCAAGTATGGGAAAGAGTTTACAAACTCCAATGGCTTCCCGCAGCAACGAATAACGTCGTTTGCACCTAAACGCCCGCCGCGACGAAACTTAATCGCCTTGGTTTTGCGTGAGTTTATTTCTAGCCCTTTTTTCATGAGATACGCCTCTACCATGGCGGTAATGCGCGAGATGGCACCAATGTTACAATGAGCAACAACGATGTCATCAGCATACATCACTACCACGGCATGTTGAAACTCTTGACGCACGTATTGAACAAGGTCGGCCAGAAGCAGCGTGAACGAGATGCAGCTTAGTGGGTCCCCCTGAGGAGTCCCAACATTCTGCGTTAGCTCACGCACGCCGTTCCTTCCCTCGACCAACAGTGTATCATCGTCGAAAAAACTAGAAATTACTCGCAGAAGAGCTCCACCTATGCCAATCTGTCTAAAACAATCGATCATAAAATCGCGCGGAGCCTTGTCAAAGGCCTTGACGCAGTCAATGAAGACTGCATACAGGTGGCCCCCTGGACGAGACACCGCCCGTTCTACTTCGGATTGCAAAACGTGGATGGCGTCGCGGGTCCCCATGCCTTTTCTAAATCCGAACTGCTCGGAAGGCAGAGCATTGTTTGCTATATTTGCAATCCTTTCAATAATCAGCTTACAGAATATTTTCTTGAGCGTTCTCTCCGACGCCACTCCCCGGTACAGATTTGGGTCACTTCTATCGTCGCCGTGTTCACCCTTGAATAACAGAGAAAGCCTAGCAATGTGCCAAACTCTGGGCATTCGCCCTTCCTCCATAATTCTATTAAAGAAATCACAGAGAATCCCCTTCAAGAGCGGCTCCGACCAATTGAATAAAGCCACGCAGAAAAACGGTCCAGCGCTACAGAAGAAACTGAAGAGAATGCTGCATAGAAAACGAATTATGGAAGAGAGCAGCGTCGCTCAGTCGACTGCTCCCAATGCTGTGCACAAATACGTGCAGAAGCGTATGAGGATCAAAGACAGTCTTGCCTCGATAAGAAGACCCGACGGTACAATCGCCACTGACGACCAGGAAAAAGCAGAAATTCTTAGAAATGTCTTTGCAGCTACCTATCCCACATGAAGAACTGCAGACGCGGAACGCACACGTCGCTCCACCTATATCAACGCCCAAAAATGTCAGCGTTGTGAACGACGTCGACGCATCTCCTGAAAACATCCTAAAGCATCTTCGCAAGCTTGCCAACAAGCGGAGCGCAACTCCTGACGGTATTGCAGCTTTTGTCTATAAAAAGTGTGGCTACGACGTATGCGTTCCACTTTCTATGATTTTCCGCCGATCCCTGGAGGAAGAAACTGTACCTAGTCTCTTTCGGTGTGCTATCGTATGTCCGGTACACAAACGCGGACAAAAAAGTAATCCGAATAATAAAAGGCCAGTATCACTCACCTCCGTCCCATGCAAACTATTTGAGAAGGCCATCGCCGAAGAGATCTATCGAAACGCAAATGCAGAAGGCCTGATTTCGAGGGAACAATTTGCGTATCGTCCCGCTCACTCGACGCTCTTGCAACTGCTCGAGACCCAAAATGACTGGTGTCTGCTTTTAAATGATAGAAGAGCATTTGACTGTGTGTACTTCGATTTTAAATCTGCCTTCGAAAGCACCACGCACTCAAAGCTGCTTAAACTTCTGCCGCAATACGGAGTTGGTAGTCGTATAGTTAATTGGATTAGGGCTTTTCTGTCGGATAGACTTTTTAGAGTTAGGGTTAATAATTGCCTATCATCAACGGCAGAAGTCACATCTGGTTGTCCCCAGGGTACCATACTTGGGCCATTAATGTACATATTCTATACTGACTCTATGAAACACATAATACCTCAACATGTGCAGGTAAAGATATATGCTGACGATGTAAAAATGTATACACCTGTAGATAATGTAAATCATATTGTTTCTTTCCAAGGAACACTGGACAAATTTACAGAATGGTACAAAGGACTTGATCTTAAACTGTCGGTGGATAAGTGTGCTGTCCTTCACTTTGGCCACAACAATCCTGCTCATATATATACGTTGAGCAACTGCAAAAAAGTTCTATAAAAGACCTAGGTGTGTTAACGGCATCCAGTTTAAACTATGCTCCTCACATTCTAGAAGTAGCAACGTCGGCTACGAGGAGAATGAACTGGATTCTGCGTTCTTTTGTGATTAAACAACCCTCTTTGTATGTAAGACTATATAAACAATATGTTCTCCCGATTTTGGTATATGCCTCACCTGTGTGGAATCTAGGTTATTCTCGTGATGAAAAGATACTGGCCGGTATTCATAAAAAGTTTGTTAAACGTGTTGCATATCGTTGTAACATTAGCGAAAACGATGTTAAATGCGACAATATTGTTGAAATGGTTGAAATGTTAAATATAATTGACATACGCACGTTTACTCGCATATGTAAACGGCCCGAGCAAGCAGGGAGATTTTTTAACATGAATACTACAAACACTCGCTCGAGAATCAATCTCCAGGCTAAAATAATTGCCAGGAAAGCGATTGTTAACAAAATGTTTGCATGGCGCTTAGTCCATAAGCTTAACCATGTACAACCTGCCGCCTGAAGGCCGACTTGCGATAACCTTCTTCTGTGATCTCAATAAAGCCCCCCTGCTAAAGGGTGTGTGAATATATATATATATATATTCACAGTGTAAGGTAAGTACGCTCGTATGCACAAGCATATTTATTATTATTTTCCCGCCAGTGATAAGTAGTATTAATGTTGTTTTTGTGTCACTTTACAAATTGTTAAGTATCTCCAAGCCATGTAGATTCAGTACGTGCTTACGTACGCCATTCTAATGGACTTCAGAAAGGAGACCTTAAAAGTACCAATGAAAAAAGCTGGATTCGCCTATTATACAAACGTGGGATGAGACTTACGGATATTTATTAAATCGTGTGTGTATCGGTGCTTCTGCCCTATTTACTTTTCGTCTAGTAAAGTCGAAAAGTCGGGATTATCTCGTGTTCTGCGTTTAAAGCAACTGAAATTTCGCCCTCGACCTCCAAAAACAACATCCTCTCGTTTATGCTAGATTGTCCTAACTCATATACTAATGCGGAAATCCATTTTTGTATCATAATTTAGTCAAATGATTTATTGGAATTGAATATTGTTGTGGCATATGTAGGTCTACTTGCCAAGATTTGTCACTTTGTATTTGTTCACTTAATGCATTTTATACGCGTTACTCCTGGTTCTCCGTGCTGTGGGTTCATGTCTTCCATTATATAAGAATACGGATAATAACTGCATGGCCAATACTAATATCTAGGGCATCATATTTTTAAAGAAAGTTCGGTAATATACATTGTTGATAAGCAAACATATTTGTCTTATATGCAACTAATTGCTAGATGCATATATGTCGTCATAGCACTCGGCGCAGTTGATGATATACCTGCATTCAGGGGACTCTTCGTGACTGTTCTCGCGCGTGCAACTTTTTATACAAAAGCCATGGACTGCGAAAGCGGTTATTAGATATGGATTTTTCTACTTTGGGCCTTTCCATACACCAGATCTCAGTGCCTGTGTCTCGGCAATAGCACTAACTCAGCCAGTGTTTAGATTCCACTCAAGGGAGTATTCAAATAGCGCATCGGGGGGTGGTGTGTTTTCCAAAAGTCCTCTAAAAGGAGAGGCGTAGAAATATGTTAAGCATACTAACCCTAGATTTGGAAACTGTTGTCCGTATTCTAGTGGCTCTGATTTGAGACGTAGTTCATAGTTGTCCACATATATTTCAGGCAGCGGAACTTTGTTGACCATGTTTTAGTTGAATTTATCTCCAGGGAGTGCCAGCTTTTATGCGTACATGAGAGTGTATGCGAGGATACGGGTGCTGTGTCTGCCTTGAGCTGGGTTGTGTATATATATGTATATATATATATATATATATATATATATATATATATATATACATATATATATACAGGCAGAAAATAACAAAGTAAAAAATCGCGCGGAGACAATTGTCCACTCCAAAGTGCTAACATAGTGAAATTAAATAAATAAAAGTCTTGAACGTTTGATAAAAAAAAGGTAATTATTATAATGCGTGATTGATTTATTATTGTATTCCTATATACACATGTCACACTTTTATATCAGGGGCGCTTAGTGCGTTCGCATATCTATTACCTGCGCATCATAGCATCAATATATTCTCCACTACCTACTGAATATTTGTCTCCTATTGGGACAACTTTTTCTTTGTAATATCGACCCGGTTTTTCTAACATTTGGTCCCAATGGTAGAACTTCCGACAGTTCTATATATCTGCCCTCCCTAAAACTGTACAATATTTTAATTTGACTCATTCCCTTACCTCTAAGTTTGACATTACGTACTTCCCCCTTTTCTATATTTAGTTCGTTGTAAACTTGTATCCAACGACTCTAGTATCTACCAATAGCCCCCTCGCTCTTAAATTCTCGTATACATATTCTACTCCGCTCATTCCCCGCTGTTCCTTTCCATATGCATTTGCCAAACTCGATTTGGACCTTATTGCCAATTGCCAGCTGCCCGTAATGACTTTTTACTATCGATTTTATCGTTTTCTCCAATACTCCCGCTTTTGCCCATTGCTGACTATTGTACTTAATCTCCCTAGCTGTGAAATCTACCCTGCGACCAATTTTTGATTTGCGGCATCCTTAATCAAAAGATTAAATTTTAGCTTACTTTGTACTTCCTTTTGTATGCACTTTGACATCCTCCCTTCCCCCCAAACCAGAGCGGCATTAGCAAATAATAATCCTTGCACATACATGGCCGTCCTCATATTCCTTTTTACTATATATTTATTAAACCACTAGAGGCACTTACGCCTTACTGCATTTCTTCGTCATTCAGCCTTTTTCTTCCGTCATATTTTTCTTCCTCTAAATAAACATATATTGTAGTCATTGTCACCCCAATATACTTTACTGACTTAGATAGTCCAATTTCCTCTCTGTAACGCAAGGTTTCTTTTCCCCTAACCCCACCGTTCCGCATAGTCCTTTGGCTAGAGTATAGCTCCCGTTGCAGGACCTTTTACCGACGATGCTTGAGTGTTAGCAACTCCCCCCTTCACGTCGTTTCAAGGCTTCGCTACTTTCAAAAACGTATGAAAAGTACTGTAATAAGGCCAAGAGGTCTAGCAATCTAGCGTATAAGGGAATTCTACTCGTTCCCTGGTGGCCACGTAGGTGTCCTTTCCGTAGTAATAGTGCTAACGGGGCGTGTCCGGCACGTTTGCGTAGTATGTGCAGTATTGTGTAGATCACGTATCGGCGTGTAGTACACGCATAGACGACGCGCCGTGCACCGATGGAACAACCGTTTGCAGCCGCAACCGCCTAACGAGGCAGGCGGGAGGGGTTAGACCCTCTCCACAGGTCGCAGGGTATAACCGCCTGCATCGCCGCCTGATGGCCGAAACAGGAACTACGGCAGGTCACTCTGACGGCAGACGGCGAGCAAGGCGGGTGTGTTTCCGCAGCGGTCTAGTGGCGGGGTATAGCACTGTCACAGATGGACAGAGCGCGCCATACAATTTGAACAGACAGAGAGCGCCACACAATTGAACAGACGAATTACAGATAGAGCATACTACACAATTAAGCAGACGAACAGGAAGCACGTAGAGTGCACGTCGTTGTAGTAGCACGGAATGCCGCCAGGGGGCGGGGCGGTCGGCCGATATTTAAGCGGCTGCGGCCATGTTAGAATGCTCTTTGACTCGTGCCTTGCGACTCGAGACTCTCGTCGCTTTCTTCTCCGCCACGTGCGAGGGGCGCCATCCCCGGGTGAGTCAGAGCCGGCCCGTTACGGTGCCGTGATATAGGTAAGTGCGCAGGTAGGCTAGGTGTGAATCAGCGTATTCAGGACGGCCGCGCATTAGTAACTGTGTGTGACATTATATATTAATATATATATCTATCGTTGTGTAACAGACACCGCAGTCGGTGTAGTGAGAACAAATGTGAGCTCCACCCACGCGAGCAAGATCAATATCGAGAAATAAATACGAACTGTATATTATATTATTCTTGATATATACAGGTAGTTCAATAAGTTCTTAGAATGAGCTTTTTAGAATTCAAATTTTGGCACGCTTTCACCGCTAATAGGAACTGCAACTTTTCGACTGCTAGCACTCAATATATTATGGTGATTGGCCGTTGCGATTTTGTTTGATAGCTTTTCCCGTGCAACGTATCGGCGTGATTTTTAAAAATGGAGAAAAAATAGTTTTGAGTGGTTATCAAGCACTTTTATTTCAAAGGTTGGAATGCGACCCAAGTAAAAATTGAGTTAGACGAGACGTACAGTGACTCTGCGCCATGTTTTGCCACTGTTTCCAACTGGATTAATGTGTTAAAAAGAGGTCGCAGGAGCACCGAGAATGAACTACGTCCAGGAGGCCAAAAAACGGCAACTGATGAGGAAAACGTAGAGAAAGTGCGAAAAATTCTTGGCACAGATAAGCGAATGAACATTAAGGAAATAGCGGAGGCATTAGGGATTAGTTTAGGCAGTGTGCATTTTATCCTACACGAAAACTTGAAGATGAAAGAGCTTAGTGCAAAATGGCTGCCGCATTTGCTCAACCAAGGCCAAAAAGACGCGCCTGTTTTGGCTTTACAGCGAAATTTGGCCAAGATGTCGAACAATCTGTCGGATTTTTGGTGCAGATTCATGACCGTCGATGAAAGCCGGGTTCATCACTACACTCCCGAGACCCAAGAAGCATCTTGCCAATGGTGTGCACCTGATGAAGGACCTCCGAAGAGGGTGCGGACAACGGCATTGACCGGAAAGGTGATGGCTACAGTTTTCTAAGACCAACGTAGAATAATGCTGGTCGACTACCTTGAGAGCTGTAAAACGATCACATGAGAATATTATGCAAGACTGTTGGACTGCCGTTAGCAAGAATTCATCGTGAAACGGCCCGCTTTGCAGAAGAAGGTTGTCCCGTTTCACCAGGGCAATGCTCCTGCACACAAGTCCCGGCAAGCATCGGCAAAACTGGCCCAACTGAGGTTCGAACTTATTGAACAACCCTCCTATTCTCCAGACCTGGCCCCCTCTGATTATTTCCTCTTCGGACATTTGAAGAATAGTCTCGGTGGAAAGCGTTTTTCCAGCAATGAAGAGGTTAAGGCTGCTGTCAATGCCTATTTTCAGTCTAACGACGCGGAATTCTACTCAAGAGGTATGAAAGCTCTGAAATCTCGGTGGGAAAAGTGTATTGAGCTTCTCGGGGACTATATCGAATAAGAAAAATTTAACTACCTGTATTTGTTCTCGTTCCGCATTAGTTCGTAACAAGCACAGCACAAATTTGCAAAGTCACCACACTGATATCACCGCAGTAGCAAAGCACCATACACCAGCAAAGGTCAGTACATCATCCGTGTAAGGAACGTTCGCAACGATGCTCAGCACAATACTATTTTTTTTTTGCTTTTTTCCTGGGAGGCTTCGGGAATGCATGATGCACATGCGCCACTAGCAGCCTGCGTGACTAGTGTGAGACTTGCAAACACACTAAACCCGGATTCCTCCCCACACCCCAGGCTCGGTATTACTTTGGGATTACATCGAAACCGTGGGAGAGGCGTCTCTGCCGTTCTCCTTCAATCAGCTCTATCCCTGACTATCATCCCGCATGTCTACCTGCGGTTGGATAGGGGAATGCCATTTTGTAATCCGTCCTGTGAGGGTGCGTCGAGACTATGAGGGCCTGGCTGCTCCCCAGCACAAGACTATGTATGCCCCTGTGTTTGCCATCTAACGTTTCTTTCTCATTTAAATGCCCACTCCTCATTCCTGGAAGGCTGTAAAATGCCGGAAAGGCCCAGCAGAACGTCTATATATATATATATATATATATATATATATATATATATATATATATATATATATAATGTTTTATATTGCCTGACGTTGTGCATGTGGATGTGGCATGATAAATCTGGATCGACTGCTCGTACCCACACGAATTTTATAGCTCCTAGGTTTGGAAGAAGGGGTACGTTATATTAGAAATGCTGTTATTTGTAAACTACTTTAATTTAGAGATAATGTGCTATAAGTAAGGGCAGAAGTAAACATTTAAGTTATTATTTTAGTTAGTTAGCCTGTTAGATAATACAGCAATTGTCCGCATACTACCATTACCGTTAGTGGTTACATAGTTAGCCTCGTTTGACAGCAGTCGTGTTATTATCCCTTTTCAGAAAACTTTGCTTGAAACAGCCAGCCTACGTCGACCCAATATTTAAGCTGACAATTGTCCACCAAAGCATGAAATAGGTCCCTGCTGCTCGAATAAAATCAAGGAAAAAGCGTTCGTCTTGTCGATCAAGTTCAAGCGTTCGTCTTGCCAATCAAGTTCAGGCATTCGTCTTGCCAATCAAGTTCAAGCGTTCGTTTTGCCAATCAAGTTCAAGCGTTCGTCTTGCCAATCAAGTTCAAGCGTTCGTTTTGCCAATCAAGTTCAAGCGTTTGTCTTGCCAATCAAGTTCAAGCGTTCGGCTTGCCAATCAAGTTCAAGCGTTCGTCTTGCCAATCAAGTTCAAGCGTTCGGTTTGCCAATCAAGTTCAGGCGTTCGTCTTGTCAATCAAGTTCAAGCGTTTGTCTTGCCAATCAAGTTCAAGCGTTTGTCTTGCCAATCAAGTTCAAGCGTTCGTCTTGCCAATCAAGTTCAGGCGTTCGTCTTGCCAATCAAGTTCAAGCATTCGTCTTGCCAATCAAGTTCAAGCGTTCGTCTTGCCAATCAAGTTCAAGCGTTCGTCTTGCCAATCAAGTTCAGGCGTTCGTCTTGTCAATCAAGTTCAAGCGTTTGTCTTGCCAATCAAGTTCAAGCGTTTGTCTTGCCAATCAAGTTCAAGCGTTCGTCTTGCCAATCAAGTTCAGGCGTTCGTCTTGTCAATCAAGTTCAAGCGTTTGTCTTGCCAATCAAGTTCAAGCGTTTGTCTTGCCAATCAAGTTCAAGCGTTCGTCTTGCCAATCAAGTTCAGGCGTTCGTCTTGTCAATCAAGTTCAAGCGTTTGTCTTGCCAATCAAGTTCAAGCGTTTGTCTTGCCAATCAAGTTCAAGCGTTCGTCTTGCCAATCAAGTTCAGGCGTTCGTCTTGTCAATCAAGTTCAAGCGTTTGTCTTGCCAATCAAGTTCAAGCGTTCGTCTTGCCAATCAAGTTCAAGCATTCGTCTTGCCAATCAAGTTCAAGCGTTCGTCTTGCCAATCAAGTTCAAGCGTTCGTCTTGTCAATCAAGTTCAAGCGTTCGTCTTGTCAATCAAGTTCAAGCGTTTGTCTTGCCAATCAAGTTCAAGCGTTCGTCTTGTCAATCAAGTTCAAGCGTTCGTCTTGTCAATCAAGTTCAAGCGTTTGTCTTGCCAATCAAGTTCAAGCGTTTGTCTTGCCAATCAAGTTCAAGCGTTCGTCTTGCCAATCAAGTTCAGGCGTTCGTCTTGTCAATCAAGTTCAAGCGTTTGTCTTGCCAATCAAGTTCAAGCGTTCGTCTTGCCAATCAAGTTCAAGCATTCGTCTTGCCAATCAAGTTCAAGCGTTCGTCTTGCCAATCAAGTTCAAGCGTTCGTCTTGTCAATCAAGTTCAAGCGTTCGTCTTGTCAATCAAGTTCAAGCGTTCGTCTTGCCAATCAAGTTCAAGCGTTCGTCTTGTCAATCAAGTTCAAGCGTTCGTCTTGCCAATCAAGTTCAAGCGTTCGTCTTGTCAATCAAGTTCAAGCGTTCGTCTTGTCAATCAAGTTCAAGCGTTCGTCTTGCCAATCAAGTTCAAGCGTTCGTCTTGTCAATCAAGTTCAAGCGTTCGTCTTGCCAATCAAGTTCAAGCGTTCGTCTTGCCAATCAAGTTCAAGCATTCGTCTTGCCAATCAAGTTCAAGCGTTCGTCTTGCCAATCAAGTTCAAGCGTTCGTCTTGTCAATCAAGTTCAAGCGTTCGTCTTGTCAATCAAGTTCAAGCGTTCGTCTTGCCAATCAAGTTCAAGCGTTCGTCTTGTCAATCAAGTTCAAGCGTTCGTCTTGCCAATCAAGTTCAAGCGTTCGTCTTGCCAATCAAGTTCAAGCATTCGTCTTGCCAATCAAGTTCAAGCGTTCGTCTTGCCAATCAAGTTCAAGCGTTCGTCTTGTCAATCAAGTTCAAGCGTTCGTCTTGTCAATCAAGTTCAAGCGTTCGTCTTGCCAATCAAGTTCAAGCGTTCGTCTTGTCAATCAAGTTCAAGCGTTCGTCTTGCCAATCAAGTTCAAGCGTTCGTCTTGTCAATCAAGTTCAAGCGTTCGTCTTGTCAATCAAGTTCAAGCGTTCGTCTTGTCAATCAAGTTCAAGCGTTCGTCTTCTCAATCAAGTTCAAGCGTTCGTCTTGCCAATCAAGTTCAAGCGTTCGTCTTGTCAATCAAGTTCAAGCGTTCGTCTTGCCAATCAAGTTCAAGCGTTCGTCTTGTCAATCAAGTTCAAGCGTTCGTCTTGCCAATCAAGTTCAAGCGTTCGTCTTGTCAATCAAGTTCAAGCGTTCGTCTTGTCAATCAAGTTCAAGCGTTCGTCTTGCCAACCAAGTTCAAGCGTTCGTCTTGTCAATCAAGTTCAAGCGTTCGTCTTGCCAATCAAGTTAAAAAAACAGCAGACTGAAAAATGAATCTCTTCCCCTTGCTTGTGTACATATGTATATGTAAATATATGCTTTTGTAAATATGTAAATATATAAATTTATTTTTGAAAGATATTAACGTTTTACTTAATGTTGTTAGGTATGTTACATAGTTATATATATATATATATATATATATATATACATATATACATATATACACATGTATATAACATAATCTGTTTATATATTGTAATTCTGCACTGGTTTTATTTTAATGATATATATATATATATATATATATATATATATATATATATATATATATTGTGCTAGATTTAGAGGTTATATTAGGCCAAGGACATTCCTGACGAGTATTAGACAAGCTCAGAGGTTGTACAAAAGCCGGCAAAGATTAACCTTACTGTTGCTTTCTATCTTCTCTATACTCCGTTATGATTCTTCATTAATAGTATCGTTTAATCCCGGTGATATATATATATATATATATATATAATGGTACAGCAAGTGAATACCTATGACGCGTGTTTAGGGTATAGAGCATAAAAGCTGCCAATAAAGGGCTGTTAGGTTTCAAAGTTATGTAGTAGCTATGTAGCTTTTATATTCGAGTTTGTTTTAATATTCGTCATAAAGGATGCTGTTGCGCCACCAGCGGCTTAATAATGAAAAGACTTGGGTGCGGGTATGTAAGCCTGGGTAGCCTTGCTTGCCGGTGACGCCTAGAGCGCAGTCTCCGATTCGGTAGGACTGGCTCGCTACCCGTGACCGCAACGAACGGCAGTCAAACTCCAAGTGCGCGTATGCGCGTGTGCCGATGCAGCTACAGGAGCCACGTGGCAGCGTGCACGCCGGCAAGCACCCCAAGTAATTCAAATTTATTATTCTTATTCGATATTTATTTCTATCGCATTTCAGTTACATACGTACATTATACATATCTATTTATATAATGTTTATACAATTTATACGACTAGAAACGTCGACGATGACGTCACAGATGCATCTAGCCACACAGTTGCTGGTTTGGCGCCAAAAAGTGGGACGTGTATCTACGAAGCTCCGAGGGGTTACGCTTGCCCGTATGAATACAGGCAGGTAAACCTAGAGAGTAACATACCATAGTGGGGTAAGAAACTCAATGACCATTTTGGTGTATTGTGCGTGGCCATCCGACGGAGGGGCAAGTAGCCAGGCTGCTGTGAAGTTAAAACAAGTCGTTTTCGGCAGGGTGAAGCAAAACGAAATCACCCGCGCAGCGGTTGGAAGGCTCCGAACGGTCCGCCAGGCAATCAAATTTGAATTCTAACGGATCTCAACTAAAGAGAGTTAGCGCAGTGTAACACTGCGTTATATAAAAGGCATCTAGACATATATATAGCAAATGCATGTAGTACACACTCTGCCTATATATAATAGCGTGTAAATATAGTGTATTATTTATAATGCAATATTGTATTACACAGTCCATATACGTAGTATATTATATATAGTAGTATTGCACCGAACAGTACATATCGGTGGCCACGACAAGGATCCCCAATAATCAAGAAACGGCAGGAGCTGTGGTTGAACGAATATTCTAGGACGCCTCAGAGAAATCCGAGGAGGCGGGCCATATAAAAATGACCAAGACAACGGCAACAGATTGTTGATTGGACTCTATGATAGAAGTGCTACTAGATAATGCCTTTGAATTGGAAGTCCTAACCGTGAAGCACAGCAAGACCCAAACTGACATAAAAAAGGTTTTAGAGAAGCTCCGCAGGGCGGCCAGGAGACTTCATGAAGTAGGCCGTCTCGAATTGACATAGCTGCGAAGTAAACTAAAAGAGGCTCTAAAGATGGGGACGGAGCTTCAGCCAGCAAATGCTATAGAGGCGATCCTAGTCACACGTATATCTGGAAATCCGCAACGGATGGAGATCAGCGGCGAGGAAAGAGGAGCAGCGCGCAGCACAGACGCATGAAGGAGGCTACGACTGGGGAGGAACTGGTCACGCTGGTTAAATAAATTTGGCCGGCACGGCTTGTAGGATAGCAGCGTCTGTTAATCGTCTGCTGGCGGCAATGCTGAAGCAAACTTAATACAGGGCGCCAAACAGAAAATGCCGCCACGCCAGCAGCGAAGACGCAGGAAGTTACTAAATGCGCGGGCAGATATGTGATATACAGGTAGTTCAATAAGTTCTTAGAATGAAAACCGAGAAATTTCCAAATCATGTTTTTACATTTTTCTTATTCGATAAACTCCCCGAGAAGCTCAATACACTTTTCCCACCGAGATTTCAGAGCTTTCATACCTCTTGAGTAGAATTCCGCGTCGTTAGACTGAAAATAGGCATTGACAGCAGCCTTAACCTCTTCATTGCTGGAAAAACGCTTTCCACCGAGACTATTCTTCAAATGTCCGAAGAGGAAATAATCAGAGGAGGCCAGTTCTGGAGAATAGGAGGGTTGTTCAATAAGTTCGAACCTCAGTTGAGCCAGTTTTGCCGATGCTTGCCGGGACTTGTGTGCAGGAGCATTGCCCTGGTGAAACGGGACAACCTTCTTCTGCAAAGCGGGCCGTTTCACGATGAGTTCTTGCTAACGGCAGTCCAACAGTCTTGCATAATATTCTCCTGTGATCGTTTTACAGCTCTCAAGGTAGTCGACCAGCATTATTCTACGTTGGTCTTAAAAAACTGTAGCCATCACCTTTCCGGTCAATGCCGTTGTCCGCACCCTCTTCGGAGGTCCTTCATCAGGTGCACACCATTGGCAAGATGCTTCTTGGGTCTCGGGAGTGTAGTGATGAACCCGGCTTTCATCGACGGTCATGAATCTGCACCAAAAATCCGACAGATTGTTCGACATCTTGGCCAAATTTCGCTGTAAAGCCAAAACAGGCGCGTCTTTTTGGCCTTGGTTGAGCAAATGCGGCAGCCATTTTGCTCTAAGCTCTTTCATCTTCAAGTTTTCGTGTAGGATAAAATGCACACTGCCTAAACTAATTCCTAATGCCTCCGCTATTTCCTTAATGTTCATTCGCTTATCTGTGCCAAGAATTTTTCGCACTTTCTCTACGTTTTCCTCATCAGTTGCCGTTTTTTGGCCTCCTGGACGTAGTTCATCCTCGGTGCTCCTGCGACCTCTTTTTAACACATTAATCCAGTTGGAAACAGTGGCAAAACATGGCGCAGAGTCACTGTACGTCTCGTCTAACTCAATGTTTACTTGGGTCGCATTCCAACCTTTGAAATAAAAACGCTTGATAACCACTCGAAACTCTTTTTTCTCTATTTTTAAAAATCACGCCGATACGTTGCACGGGAAAAGCTATCAAACGAAATCGCAACGGCCAATCACCATAATATATTGAGTGCTAGCAGTCGAAAAGTTGCAGTTCCTATTAGCGGTGAAAGCGTGCCAAAATTCGAATTCTAAAAAGCTCATTCTAAGAACTTATTGAACTACCTGTATAAGGAGGCACGAGAATAAAGGAATCAGTAGTCGTTAGTGCGAGCCAGGCAGAAGACGTGTGTTGTTTGAGTGAAAGACTGGCGAACTCATAACGGTCGCCGACCGGTCGTTAGGGTGGTGTATACTACACGGCTCTATAAAACGACAAAGAATGTTCACGGTAGCATTTTGACGGAAAGGGAAGTGAAGGCGGTGGTGATACGCGAAGAGTCGGCCTCTGAGATCATTGCCCGCCTGAAGCCGCAATTCCCGGCGGTAACCCGAGTAAAGGTCGTCATACCGTAACTGCCGGGAGCTGGATACCCGTGCGGACAGCCACGTAATCCAGATAAATAAGCAGGTCAAATACCTGGGTGTTATGCTCAACAGAAGCTTGAGCTGTACAGTCCACATTGATTATGTAAGGGCTAAATTCATTAGGTGGCAAGCAAGCTCACCAGGTTAATGCTAAGAACAAAAGGGTCCTCAGAGAAATAGCGCCGTCTTCTAGCATAAGTCGCTGATTCAATTCTGCTCTACGAGTCAGAAGTGTGGGCACTAGCTGCACTGAAGACCAAGAAGTATAGAAACCAAGAAGAAAAAGCTAAGCAAGGCGCCGAGAGTGCTGGCCATTAGGGTTACCAGAGCGAGAGGGCGGTGTTCACAGATGCTGTGCGGGGCAATTGCCCGCATGATACTTCGGCTAGAACAGATAGAAGAGAATATCCTCTTACACCGGGACCAGGCATTTAGAAAAGACGATGCAAAAAAAAGACTCTGGAAAGCTGGGAAGTCGAGTGGACTGGAGCGAAACGAGAGGCACCAGGGTCGTAGGCAGGGTCAATAATTCCAGATCCCATGAAAGGGTGCCGATGCGAGTACGGGGAAACTACGTGCTATCTAACCCAAGTTCTCACTGATCATGGCAGCTTCCAGACCTACATGGTGAAGATCGGGAAGACTGAGGCAGACATATGTGTCGTGTGCGACGCCAGCGAGACCGACGACGTGAATCTCACGCTTTTGCATGCAGAGATCACGAGCTAGACAACCCGTTTACGACTAGACGTGCAGTGCAATGCAACAAGAGATCTATTCTCTGGGATGCTTAGCTCGAAAAAAGCTGGGATGCGGGCTCTTTGTGGAGATCGTCATGAGATTAAACCCAAAGATGACGGAAAAGAGGCGGCAACGCATCGAGCGCCATCAGCAGGCTGAAAATTGAAAGCCAGACTAGCGGCTCCCTACATGCACTGAGGTAATACCACAAACATACCGGTCATGTAGGTTAGGGGATCACCAGGGTTTCAGTGGGTTTGAGAGTCCCACACTACCCAGGCCAAAGGGTGTGCATTATGCAGTTTGTTCACGGCCCCCTGCAAAAAATTAAAAAGCCACAACGTTAACGTCGAGCAAGTGTGTACAGGCCGAAGCGAGGCTTATTCGGTGGAAATTAGTAAGTACAGTCATAAGTACGTTTTAAGGGCTCTAAAGGAGTTTATTTGTTTTAGACTGTTAGAAAGTGAATTTCACAGTGGTGGAATCTGTATGAATGGTTCCGATGGTGGAATAGAGATCGGCAGTTGGATGGGAAAGGAGCACTTCGAGAACGTTAGGCATAATTTATTATATATTAGAAATTTATTTTGATACACCTACTAGGCAGCTATGTGGCTTTAGTGTATTTCTTTCGATATACATGCCGCAATGTATATTATATTATTACAGCCTTAAATAATGTGGGTACCTGCCGATGGCACTTTTATTAGATAGACTATGACCAGCTCTATAACATGCTTCCCCAATGTTCCAGATTACTTTATTTCTCGGTGCGTAATTAGCCTTGTGCTAGATTCGCCCGACACACTGGACATTTAATCTTTCGTAGTCATAAACGGGCAACTTCAATACGCATGGAATGCATTTATTCATGAAGTAGCAAAAATATAACAATTTTACTAGAGGCCACAGTTTGTCTTAATTTAGCTTGCGGACGCTTTATGTGCATGTGTATCAACAGGCCGGAGTGATGGAGATGACCGGCAACTCTGACATTAGGGCGTAAGTCTTTCTGAGTCGAGAATTTCTGACAAAATTCAATAATCTTGTTTGCGCTCGAGACCACATTTTTATGACCTATGATATAGTCAAGCTCCAGAGCTCGTAGTGGTTAGCCGTTCGAGCGCCTCCATCCACAAAAGTGAAGCGCCAACGATCGGCCGGAGGTGAAGGTCGCCATCTTCTTATCCAGAAGCGAAATTGTGGCGATGGCCAACCTAAAAAAGAAACTTAGTAAACGTTTCTAGTGTGCCGACCAAGAAAAGCTTCAAAGTGTTTTGTAAGCGATAGTTTCGTCACCACGACAAGCTCAGAGAGCTGAAACACTAAGGTTTTCTCGTTACATCAGGAGTCAAGCTGATGAAGCACGCATTTACTCACCTGACTTGGCACCGTGCAATGTTTTTCTCCAAAAATGAGTCGGTGCTAGAAGCCGTCGATGTAGAACTGGAAAATCGAAAAAATACGATTTGGAGGTGTGCTTCAATGCACATATCTTCCGCCTCAATAATTATATAGTAGTTGATAGAAATTACGTCAAAGCCTAAATCAATATTTCACGTTTATTAAAAACGTTTATACCCTATCATAAAAAATGTCAACGCGTTGTCAGGTTTCGTTAGGTACAATGTTGTCGCCACTGCACTAGCTATCGTTTGCCCTAGCTTGTCTGCTAAGCCAAACGATCAGAACACTCAGAAAAACGTTCTGTTTATAAATGCAAACAATCAGTCAACCATGGGGGCGTAATGGACTCGTCTAAATGATCCCTTTCCAGTCTTTCGTAAAGAACGAAGACGGGTCTTAAGAGTCTCCAAAATATGCAAGTTTACAACTCGTATGATTTATACTGATTAGCCTTATTGCGGTCGTTATCACACAAACGTTTCATGTTTGGTGGAACTACGTCAAGGAAATTGCAATGTTAATGTGCGTTGGATCCGTGTTAAGTACGGAAAAAACGCTATTATACATTTTACACTTTTTTTCGTACTCTTAGGTAACATTTAACGTCCACGGAACCGCTTTCGTATTGCTTCATAGAACAGACCCTAGTAAATACAAATGTGCAACAGTGGAGGTGTGTCTTCCGGTTGTAAGGCGCACGCGAATGCACCACGCCACTGGGCTCGACGAATTTAGTGTAAATGCCGCGCCGTCAATGAACCACCGCTGAAAACTATAGAAAATATATGCTGGGTTGACAACAAACTCGCTAAATAACTCTTCTGACTGTTCAACGCTGTCTGAGCACGATGCGGATAACAAAGCCCTATCTAAAATCGGGCATGATGACGAAAAGTTTACATCCACTGACTCCCACATCCACACAAGGAACATTGCACATGAAAACTAAGGCGTATGGGTGCCGGTTTAGATCACCAATTTAACCCTTGAGAATATAACCAGGCGTAATGCCTAGTGAATATATTTGAGTATCAGGTCATACCGTCCAAATATAAATATAGGAAGCTGGCTCTGAGTAACTACACAATTTGGTATCAAAAGAAAGTGCATCGTAGCGTATATAGACGTTCTCTGTATACTTCATGGATAGCCGGGTTGACAGCAGACCCGACATGTTTTTTGAACGTTTAAACTTTGCCTGAGCATTATACGGACAACATGGCCTTATCTGAAGTAGGGCATGATGTCGTTGCAATGTTAGTATATCTTATAGGAAACAAAGCACCTCTATTACTACAGTGGTACAGTGGCGTTGTCTGAAGGCGTTTTTGTGCAAGCGAAATCACCAGAGGATTCGGCGTATAGAAGCAGTGTTTTTTGCAACTCGCCACATTCCAGTTGTAAATATTTTATTGCTCATGATTTTAAAGATCATACACAATTGAGTAACCAAGAAAATCAATTGTGCATAGCGGTAACATCAGCAGTTGACCCGATTATTATTTGCTCACAACTATTTCATTTGTGGCCATGACGGCTTTATACACATTTCTGTCGCTGTCACTGTCATTGGGTGTCATATTGGCTTGCAAAAGTTCGCTTGAGTTTTTTCTGAATTGCTTTGTTTAACAGTCTTATGCTTTAGTGTCATCGCTAACATAAATCGTTTGTGATTGTTGTGTGCGTGCATATATGATTGTCCTCACAGCGTTCGTTCTGCATTAGTCTCTATTTAAAGGAAACATTTGTTGCATCCAGGACATCCGACAGGATGTTGTACGCGTTATTTCTGTTTTGTTGTTGTTCTTGTGGTTGCCGGGCTCTTTTCAGTTCTGTTTTTGTTTTTAATCATGTTGAGCTCTACAATCAATCTCTGCTGGATCACTAATCAGCCAATATCTGCATTGCTCCGCGACACGGATGTCAGTGGGCTTGCTTGACGTGACCTAGTGACGAAAACACGCTCGTGCATCGCCTGCATCCTCAGCGTCGTCATTGACCGTTAGCATGGTCATCGTCAGCATAGGCATCGCCATCTAGAATAGAGGCACGGAAAAGAACAGCGCAGTCGAAAGCATCGCGATGAACGCCAGCGGCAGTGTGAACACCGAATCAAGTGCTCGATGGTAGCGCTGCTCGACGTCCGAAATAAGCACCTCGGATTTATCGCCGGCCGCACCGCCGCCCACGCCATGGCCGCTCATGGCCCCGCCCGTCGAGGCTCCGGCAACGAGTCCCGACAGCTTGGCGAGGAAAGAGCAGTCAAGATGGCCCCGCATCACCGCCAAATGGACGCAGTTGCACGCAAACAGCGCCCCCAGAACGAACATGAACTGGCCGTTGAGTAGGGTCAGCACGGAGAGCGACTGGGGCGCCGAGACGTCGGCGGCCAACCGCAGGTGCACGAACGCCGAACCCAGCAGTAGCGTGACGATGATAAGCCGTACATCGGCTCGGTTTGCGGGAATTATCATCGTAAGCAGCGCCAACGTGACAAGCGTGACCAACGGCACGACGTGTCCGATCACGTGGCGGCATGCTTTGCGCTGGAGCGTCAACGTGACTTCGATGCTCGGGTAGGGGTTGGGACAGCAGGAGTACTTCTTCTCGCGTCGAACTTGCGTCGTCGACACGAGACGCCACTCGGAGTTCTGTGTGAACGTGCCGTCATCCTGGATGCTGTCGGGCAGCTGCAAGTCGATCTTGGTCATGTCGTACGTCCAGCTGCCGAAGACGATCGTGCAGCGCTGCACGTCGAACGGAAACCACATGGCGCTGAGGTTGCATGATACTTGACCGCTCACCGGAGGCACCCAGATCAACTGAAACAGGCGACAGTCCGACGAATAAACCATCTCGATCTATCTCTTCCTCAGTATCAATTTGTCCGTGTGTATGTAGGTCACGTGCGCAAATAGTATGTAAGCACATCGTCGTGTCCGTGAAAAGATGCGACATGGTCGTTTAAGCACATAATTGGTAAAAAAATGAAGTTCTCTTCTTAGCTTGCACGTCCAATATACCAAATCATAACCCTACGACTATTCACAGCGCTCAAGCATACATTTTACGCGATAATTTTGGTACCAAATATACGGCGATCCGATTCGTGACTGCTGAGTAAGTAAGGTTTTTCGGCGGTCATGTCGAGATTGAGTGTATGCATAAATTACCTTTTTCATCAGATAAATCGCTCTAGGTCATTTATGCATCCGCTCAATCTCGACGCGCCACCGAAAAAAAAACTTAAATTTTATCCGCTCTGGTTCACATTTGATTTGATACCAAAATGATCCTTATGAAATGCGCGTTTGCATGAATGTGTTAGTTTTGAGCGCTGCGAGTGGTCGCAGGGTTATGATTTTTAGATCTTGGGCGTGAAAGTGAATAAAGGAACTTCATTTTTAGCGAATTTTTTTCTAAACGACCATGTCGCACCTTCTGACTGACGTGATATGTTCTTCAAAAGAAGCAGAATTTTCACGGATACGTCGATGCGCTTAGTTTCTAGATAGAATGATTGTCTTGCAATTGCACATTTTGTGCTCTTATGTCGGGCAACAACAGTGTCACGGATTTAAGGCGAGTACTACCGAGTGTGCAAACGTATTTTAAATGATTAATAAATCATCACAATATTTGCTTTAAATATATATATATATATATATATATATATATATATATATATATATATATATATATATATATATAAGGCCTCCTAAGAAGACTTTCAAAGATATATTAGGAATTGTAGAGCTCGTTAAAGTAATTTTTTTCAATGAAACATGGTCTCGGAGAAGTCTCGTTTCGGAGTGAGAGTACATTACGAGACTGTACGTAATGCTCTAACATAACGGCGTTGATGTCAATAAAGATGTCAAAGTCAAAACTAAACTAAGTTACGTTAAGAAAGAATACGAGTAATCCAGAACTTCCGTTAAAGAGTCGGGCATTAAGCCGCAAGGTACTTAGTGTGCTGCTGCAAGAGGAATCGTCGGGAGCATTTGGGAGACCGGTCAAAAAAAGCAGTGTCTTAACAGGCAAAGTAAGAGGTATATTGCGCATCCCTGAAAGCAAGATACCTGTATAACTAGGATACGTCTATAATAATATACGCAAACAGCGACAAAGTGTACTACTACTCATGCTACTCTACTCGATTCACAAGAATTAATGTGTTGAAGCAATAATAATAATAATAATAATAATAATTATTATTATTATTATTATTATTATTATTATTATTATTATTATTATTATTATTATTATTATTATTATTATTATTATTATTATTATTATTATTCAGATATCTAGCCACCTGTCCATTGGGAGCGAGAACAGCCAGCGTATTCTGCATATTCGACTCGGGCGCATTGTACAGTTTGAGGTCAGGCTTCCAGATGCTCTCGATGGGCATACTCAGCATATCGATACCGTCATGAGCTGACGCATTCCACCGGAGCTGTGGATCGACCCAGCTAAGCTTGACCCAGCCGTGTAGCATAACCTGGTTTTGGTCAACGTCGACGTTGTCGAGCGTGACCAACGTAAAGCTGACGTTGATCACAAGTGAATCGTTTGCACGAGCCACCGGTCGGGTGTTGATGTCGTAGTTTTCGAGCAGGCTGTGCATGAGCTTCTCTTCGGCTGGAGACGCCAAGGTTGTTCCGCTGACCGTGACGGCCACGACGATGGCCGATAGCCATTGGAAAGCCATGTTGGACAACAGCTTCGTGCGGTTTTGTGGGTGACGTTCTTTTTCTGTACAACGAAGAGATTGTATCGGCGATGAACGTTCGAATAATTGCAGGAGGCGGTCCGACAGCAGACACCTTCTACAGATTCCGGCACGCCACGCTGCAGACACAACCTCCACGACAACCACTACCACCACCACCACAATAATAGCAGCAACAACAATAACAAACACCGAGACACGAGCAACGAGATAAAAATCGAGAACAAACGTCTATCTAGCCTCTACCTGAAAGATCGCTCGACCGACCCATTTGTCTATCCAGCTATCTGTATGTCTTGGCCGCTCGGGCGATGACGAACGAAGAACAACTCTCTGTTTGAACGAAATCCCTGTTGTCACGGCTATATGTTCGAATACAGTATTTACAAACGGCTACTGCAGTGGTCGGCGGTAACAGCGCTGCCCCGACACTTCCACGGCGTTCCGCGTAGTGGCCGCAATACGGATCGCATGCCGATATTCATAGCCGTCACAAGAAGAGCTGCCTATCGCGCGCCTTCAACGGCGCCGAATGGGGGCTGACGGAGGCCGACCGGGGGAGAGGCCAGGTGTTTTCAGGAACAGTAGCAGCAAAAAGATGAGAATGGGCGCAAAAACAGAGGTTTTTGCATGTAGCACCAGCACCATCATCATAAGTGTTAGTACAACATGTACGTCTCTCTCTCTCTCTATACATCGTCAGCGGTGCTGCGTTGGTTTTGCGTCATAACCACTAGTCTAGCAACACTCTCCTATTACTTGTCGTACAACTGTTGCTGTTGCATCTGGTACATCTATTGGTATGGCTACAACATTCCTACGCCAGCCTCTCCCTATTGCTACTACAGTGAGCACAAGCACTGCTCGGCCCGGCTGTGTATCGTTGTGTGTTCAGCGGCCTACCTCCCAATCAGGCGGCGTTTCGTACTCCATACTTCCATAGTCGGCGTCGGCCACCGCTGTGGCGTGCTGGTGTTGGCTGCTTCATAGGAAGCTCAAGGGCGGCCCACGTTCGCGCGCTCCAAAGGGAGCAAGTGCGATCAACACGCACTCTAATCTCCTCTGTAACGGGCTGTTACAGCAACAGCAACGACATCAATATCCGCAGTAGCATCGGCAACACAACAAACAGGAACAAAAACGCCACCAACTAGAAATGCATCGCAGCATACTGTAAGGAGTATTAAGGAAAACAAATACCACCAAACGTTATATGATACCATCGGATAAAGCTTAGGTAAAGGGATCTTATATTATCGTCTAATATTATCGCTCTCATCACTTGCTCGCTATAGAGCGGCTGCTGTTGCTAATGACAATGATTGATGGCTGTTGTGGCGTTACTACTGGTGCCGCTGCAGAGTACCTGAGCAAGCTCTCAATATGCGGCAGTATATATATTATTTATCCTCACACGATATTAGGTAAAAATTATTATGTTATGTTATAGTGCCGTGTGATACAATATTTTATCAGCCGGTTGCACCTGTAAGTTCGATTCTCCTTGAACTCCCCGTTCTCCTTTGCAGAGTCTTAAAGAAATGTACGTGGTCGTGCCGAAAGGAGTAAAAAAATGACGATGGCTTAAAGAACTCAGGCATTGTTTCGTAATAGTAGAGTCGTAGCTCCATTGTCGGCCAACTAATTTAGATCTTCGATGGATAACAACATCTATGTGCGAGAAGTTATTTTCTTTAGAAACGTAGTCCTTACTCTATCGAGATTGATTACAATAGCTAGCATGAGTTTCGGTCACAGCAGACACTAAAGTTTTCCAAGTGCGTGTAGCAATGTGGTTTGTATATGACATATCCCCACGCAGTGTCGCCTGGTGGGACGGTCGCTGAAGTGTTCAAATTGTATATAATGACGACTGTATAGTAATGATGTACCATCTTAAAAATGCAAAGTTATTGCGAAATAAACAATATGTCATTATATGTTATATGACATTTCAGTGGTTGTAATCTTAAGTTTCAGTATGTAACTCTGTTTTTACTGATAGAAAGCTTTAATAAGGACAGAAATGTCGTCTGTTCTAGACCGCTATAGATCCCTATGCCATCTAAAATTTTTTTTTGCAATATATCCCCAAGACTCCGAAGATCAAGCCTGGCACTTCAAGGGATGGCAGGCGTAAAATGCAGTCGCGAAATTTATGCGCCGGCGATGACTTCTATAAACTCGAGGCAGGGAGTTAAACGATTGTACAACAGCTAGGGTTTTGTGTATACAACCCTTTTCACCATTTCTTTACGGGCAGTAATGTTAGTAGAGACGCCCTCGTTGCATTAAAGATGTGTCGCACGGCGATTCCAAGTTCGTAACGGATGGAGGTTTAAAAACAACCACCTTAAAAAATTAATTCTAGTTTAGTTGGATTCTTCTTGCTTATGGATAACGGTTAGCAAGCAACCTAACCGAGTTCGCAATGACACCATTGTTCTCAAGTATTCAATATACAAGTGAGCTGAGTGCGATTCAAATCTGGTCCCGCCCGGGTCAGCTTAGGTTTTCGGTGAAGTTGCCCTAGGAGTAGATCTGGATCAATCAGACAGGCTTCCGCTCCGTTATCGCGGAGCGAGAAATTATACAGCACCTCTATTTCTCCTCTTCTCTCGTTATACTTCGCGTCAGTAAATATATGCTAATGGGGAGCCCGCCAATGAGCGAGCTTTCTAGGCAATTGTGCACATATCAGTCCACTCACCTCTTTACATCTTGATATAACGATGTATTGCCAGAAATAATTCCACCTGCCATAATACGGTAGTGCGCGTCTACATCAAGGCTATGAAAATCGAAGGAAATACCAAACAGGGCGTATTATACTACCAACCTCGAACTTCTACCTCTATGGCTGCCAACGCAATGCCTTGATATCCCTAGCATTTCAATATAAATTCTGATCGGGACATAATATGTCATATTAGGCCCTTTCCTTTAAACAATCTATTGTGCATCACCATAATTGTGGTCAGATATTAGCCAGAGCGTGAATTGTTGAGCTGCTTATTATGTTGTGCACTCCAATTCCGTAGCTTGCAATCGTATTAACCAAGTCAATCCCCTTTTCATCCTCGGGTCTCTCTAAGCGCGCAATAAAATCTTTTACTACGACAGTTGCCCGGCTGTGGTCAATCATATCTAAACAGAGGATCAGCTTCCTTACGTGGCTGCTTGTACTCTGGCAAGCTGTACATTGCGAGCACGTGCAATAATGTATGTAATCACCATTTTACCGTATAAAACTCTAAACTCAGTTGAAGTGGACTCGAATGCGTGTGCTCATCGTACATTTACTAAATTTCTGGTTTACTGGAGCTTTGACGGATTCGTTTAGAGTCTCGGTCTGTTG
Organism: Dermanyssus gallinae; assembly: GCA_003439945.1. Lineage (NCBI taxonomy): Eukaryota > Metazoa > Arthropoda > Arachnida > Mesostigmata > Dermanyssidae > Dermanyssus > Dermanyssus gallinae. The sequence continues at coordinate 1,195,454 of QVRM01002192.1, forward strand.
GAGATTCACATATCTATTTGATAAAAAAAAATATAGAGCTGCGAGTATAATAACGCAAACAAGTCGGCAATAGACATTAAAGCAGAATCGTTTTCCATCGGTCAAGCTCTGACATGGGGAGAAGTGAACAAGCCAAAGAGGGCAATGTTAGTGGTTGCTAACTAAACGAATCGTGTTAACGTAGATGAGAAGATTTCCCACGTCATTAGATGTCGGTAGAAGACGAAGCCTTGACCGAACGCTCCTTAGAAAATGCATAGCCGCACACACCGTACGTTTTGAGAGATGACGTCATCTGTAAACCGGGATACTACTATATTATTGTGGTTTTGTAAATGTAAAGCAGAAGATCGCCCGTTTCGTCGGTGCCGGTGGTGGCTGAAATTAGAACCTCTAAAATGCGTATAGTGTTTTAAAAAGTTAGTGTTTTATAAAGCATTTAAAAAAATCAACACTTTCTGGGTCAGAAGACGTCACATCTCTAGAAATAAAGCAATAGACAAAACTCTGACGTTGTGTGCTACTGTATCTCTTCACTGCCATCCGATCAGTCGCGCTGCAGCAGGCACAATAACTTGATCAAGTCATTTGTATAATTCTACCTAAAATTTAATTTAACGTTTATTTATATAACTTCGCTATGTTAGCACTTTGGAGTGGACTCCGCGCGAACGTGTGGTCATGGGTTCTTTATCCCAGGGTTAGCCCTGTTCAACAATGTGCACCGAACAGACGCTGCATTTCCTCGTTAAATGTCGAGCGACAGCCTCTGACGCAAAATTCGGATGCTCTCGAGTCTCCCGTCGAAAAATTAAGGCTTCTACCTACGCGCTGAATTAACTTGAGCGTAAGGCGGCCTGCACCTCCCATAATCTCGAACGCCAACGGACAAAATTCGTGCGAATAATAAACGCTGGAGTATTTTCTGCATTTGTTAGTCTCAGCATGACCTGCTCGGTCCGCACCTGCACCGACCATCGAAGGGGCTAATGAGTCGGTAACAGTTGCGTCCCAACCACGCTCAAAGGGCGTCAAAATCAGACTGTCAGGCCTTTTTCCATCATCCCTGGATAGACCCGGGGGTTTTAGGGCACACGGGAAGCCAGCAGATCTTAGTGCGCGACTAAAGGTGCAATTTAAAGAGAGTGACGTGCTCGTCGACCTGCACTACAGGCGCATGACAGGCCATGATGGGCCAACGCGTCAATAAATCACCACAACGACACTGGTGGGGCACGACTAGGTCAACACCAAGCCGCAGCCCTGCGCTTATGCGCGTCATCTCGTTGTCTAAGAGAGTCCCAATTCGTGGACAGGGTAAGGCGTGTAACTATGTCCTAGCCCCTTGACTACTAACAGCTGGAAGCCTGGCTCTATCAGCAACGGAAGGTGCTCCATCAATCATACTTGCTAGTCGCTTTTCTTGTAGTAGGGCTATCCAACTGCACTGATTAGCACTATTATTGGGAGGAGAATCAAATAAAAACGACAATTCGTCGATCAGCCTGTGAAGTTCCACGTTATAAGCATCCCACCCATCACTGTCTAATAATGCTTTAACCCCTGGAGCTCCAACTCACGAGTTTGGTTTGTTTGTGCTAAGCTGTACTGCCACCTTCGTTTGCACTAAACAAACATCGATAGTAGCTGCGACTGTTTCTCTCAATTTATGCTAGCAAGCTGGCGCAGCAAGGAAACACAACAGCACATATAGAAACACGACACAATATGCCGCTGGAAAGTTAGAATAATAGTCGTGAGACTAGTAGCTTTCCGACTTTTGACTATACTATGGATGTATTTGGATAGGGACAATCAAACTTATATGACTTCTTGAGATGCGGCCTTAATCGCAAAGAAATGCGTATTTGACGCAACCTAACAAGCATTTCCTGAAGCCTTCAGCAGCATCTTCGCGATGCAGCAAACTAGTCCGTTGCAAAAATATCGACATAATACATTTGGTAAATAAATTTACTTATTTAGGGGTCACTATAACGTCAAATGGTAGCAGTTTTCGAAAACATATTGAAACCAGAGTAGGAAAAGCCATTAGAGCGGCAGCAGCAATTAAAAACCCGCAAATGTTGTCAATACATACCGCGTCCGCCCTTTTCAAGATTAAAATAGAACCAATAGCAACATTTGGTGTATCACTTATATGGGAGAAATTAGGAGAGGCAGATCTACAGTTACTAGATAGAGTTCGATTTTTCTTCATGAAGCGGGTTTTGGGGTTAGCTAACTCTTGTAGGAATAGAATAGTTTATATATTAGAAGGGGGGGCTCTAATGACACAGGAATTACAAGTAAAATGGGGTTTACCTAAGACGACGGCCTTCGTGGCCTACACTATGAAGTGGGGGGAAAAATTAAAGGATATAGACATAGGAATATACACGACGATAGCGATGAGGAGTACAACCTGGCGAGCAGCCGGATATAAGAATAGGCATCTCACTACGGCATTTGCAGCCCACGGGTTCCATCACGTATTATGCAGCACACAAGAATTCCACAATCCTCAGGAGTGTTGTAGGTGCGCGAGATGCTTAGGCCATTGTGATAGATACCACGCCGCAGCATGTCCAGCAGTGCAATCAATAGCGGAACTCGCAAGATGAGGGAAGATCCGGTAACGCAGAAAAACCACTGATTCAGATCGATGTACTTATTTAAAATTTGCCCAACCTGGGTGTTAATAAAACATAATAATAATAAAAATATCGACCTAATCTAGATTATAAAGACGTGAAGAGGCGCTGGTGGTTAACGCACCATTCTGGAGCGGGCCGCTGTCATAATACGCCGTCAACCAACAGAAGGTATGTATGCGTATATATAAATATATAGTAATCCAGAATAAAATAACGGCAGTAGATACAAGCAAAACAAACACTTGGGTAATTTGGTATATAACTAGAAAGAAAGGAAACAATATATATATATATATATATATATACGAGATGTAAGTAAAGCGAGAATTGTCTCCTGGGAACGTGTGCACAGGAAATATAACTCCCTCTCGTAAAGAGGGTGGCTGGGACCACTTCAATAGCGTGTCCTGGACAGATTCCGCGTTCCCGCGTTGGACGTCGAGATCGAGGCGCTGCCTCAGATAAGCTGCAGATCTCTTATCTCCGATTCAGCTACTCACCGATTCTGCGGAGAAGCTTGCGAGTGACGTCGCCTGAGCCGCCTCGATCGAATGATGCACGATAACCCATTATGGGCTAACTTTTTAACAGGTTGACCACATTTGCATTGGTGAGGGGAGACAAGATCACAATCGAGGCGGAGTTCTGCCCCGATTTGGGTCGTTTCGTCGCCCAAAAGGGTGCCCAGTAAGGCGCTTGGAAGCGCATGCAACCAGGCCCTAGATCCCTTAACGGCGACCGCCCGACCGAGACGAGTCTTTGTGGAATCATTAATGGCGTCCGCGAGTAAGCCGCGATACACTTTGTTGTGCAACAACGCGCTCCAGTCGTGTTGGCTCCGAGGGATATCCGGGACACCACTGAACATTGTCTTTAGCTCCTCTTGTAGGCGTCTTGTGAGGTCCTTGTACTAAACAGCGCCGGTATCGTCTAGGAGTGCGATGGCATTGTTCTCGGATTGAAGAAGGGAGAAGACTATCGCTGGTCCAGCCGAGACAAGTGGATCGGGGATCCCCAGGCCTCGCTTGGAAATCGGTAGTTGTTCCTGTTTTCGAGCCAGCGATAAATTAAAAAGGGACTCAAGGGTGTTCAGCGTTAACTCGTTCAATTGACGAAGGTCGTCCAATCGGCCTGTCAGATCAGCTCCTCGGACAAGTTGGGTGACCCTAGTGGCTGAGAACGACGAGCGAAGTAAAAAGAGAGCGCGATGAGCGCCGAGCAGGGTGAGGCTATTAGCGACATCTTTTAACATGTTTTGCCATTTTTAAGAGCGCGTTTGAGCCCTTGCGGTCGGAGGGGGACTCTCAGAAGTCCCAGGTCGTAGTCGAGGGTAATCTTACAACCCGGCAATAAAGCTTGGAGGGGACGAGGATCGGGCGCCTGCGCATTATCACCCGTAACGTAAATCTCGCACTTCTCGGGATTTAGCTCCAAGCCAGATTTCTGGCGAAATTCGAGCACGCGCCGAACATCATTGGCAACCATAGTTGCGTCTCCTTCCCAGCACATCATCATCAAGGTACTAAATGTTTAGTGAGATGTTAAGGGAGTCAACTAGCTCTTTAATGCTCAGGCAAAATAATTGAGGGGCCAGAGGATCACCCTGTTGCAGCCTCGTGATCGAGGTTATAAGATAATCCGGGAGAACCAGGTGAGAAGAGTAACGGTACGCTTGGTGGACGTGTTGTGCCAGCTAGGGAAAGTGCGCACCGACCACCTTCATTTATATATATATATATATATATATATATAAATATATGTCTCTGTGACCCTACTCAGAATGCTATAACATATAACTGACTGTACCCAGTCCGATGAACACATCTTTGCATCAGGGAGTAAACATTTGTTTATTGATATAGTGAGCAGTTTAAGAAATTGGATCTAAGCTTGTAGAAAGCTTGTTGGAACCAACCGCGGTGCGATTATTTTCCTCTCATTGTGCGTTAGAATGTTTTCTAATGAAGAGTTAAAATTTTAATTTAGAATAAAACGCTTCACGCTCTGCAGCCAGGACTGTAAACTAACAGTGGCGGGCTAATGTGCTTGCACTTTGTCGCGCATTTTATTTGAAACTGTTTTCCAAAAAAACTGGCGTCTTAATCCAGGTTATTTCGCGTTTAGCATGTATATGCCATAATCTATCTAATTTCTCTCAGAAAGTTTACTACTGCGTAGGCTTTATACCTCTTTAAGCACATCGCCTGTAATTATAATTGTTACTTCCTCCCCCCTCACAATATTGAGAGGTGGATTGATATCTTTTGTTTGACTAGAACTAGGACATTTTTTTATTAAATGACTTTATGTTAGCACTTTGGAGTGAACAATTGTCTCCGCGTTAACGTGTGGTTACGGGTTATCTAACCCGGGATTAGCCCAGTTCAACAATGTGCCCCGAACAGATGCTGCGTTTCCTTGTTGGATGTCAAGCGACAGCCTCTGACGCAAAAATGCCGATGCTCTTGAGCCTCCCGTGGAGAGGTTAAGGCTTCTACCCACGCGCTGAATCAACTTCAATGTAAGCGGGCCTGGTCCTCCCATTGTTTCAAAAGCCAACGGACAAAATTGGTGCGGATAACTAACGCCAGAGTATTTTCTACATTTGTTAGCCTCTGCTAACCTAGACGCATGACCTGCCTGGTCCGCACCTGCACCGACCATCGAAAGGGCTAATGAGTCGGTTACAGTTGCGTCCCAAACAAGCATGCGACCACGCTCAAAGGGGGTTAGAGTAAGACCGTCAGGCCTTTTTCCGTCATCTCTGGATAGACCCGGAGGTTCTAGTACGCACGCAAAGCCAGCAGATCTTAATGCTCGACTGAAAGTGTCATTTAATGCCGAGTGGCGTGCTCTTCGGCCTGCACTTAAGGCGCATGATGCGCCAAAGCGTCTACAAGGTAACCGCAACGACATCGGTGAGGGACAACTAGGTCGACACCAAGCCGCAATCCTGTGCTGATGCGCGTCGTCTCATCATCCAAAAGCGTCCCTATTCATGGACAGGGTAGGGCATGTAACCAGGCTCCAGCCCCTTGACTACTAACAGCTCGAAGCCTGGCTTTGTCAGCCACGGTGGGGGCTCTATCGATCAGGCTTGTTAATCGCTTTTCTTGCAGAGGGTCTGTCCACCTGCTCTGTTTAGTTTTTCATCGGGAGGGGAGTCAAACAAAGACAACAATCTGTCGGTCAGCTTTTGTAGTTCAGCGTTATAAGCTTCCCATCCATCCTTATCCAATAAAGCCCTAACCCTCTCCGAAGCCTGAGTCAATGATGACACGATCGCGGGTCCAGCCATCATGACCGCGTTCGGCATACCTAAGCCGCCTAGAGAGATCGGAAGCATTACCTGATCCCTTGCCACAGCGGTAAGCTGAAGATTTAGTATCTCCTCTAAAATGTCTAAGCTAAGATCATTAAAAGGCTGTAAAAGTTCAGGCGATGAGGATAAATTGCAACATCTAACTAGGTGTGTTAACTTCGTGGCTGAAAAGCAAGATCTAAGGAGAAAAAGACCGCAGTGGGCCCCTAATTGGGATAGTCTGCCTGTGGCGAAGTTCAGTTTGTCTTTCCGGGCGGCTAGTGCTTTTGGTATCCCATCCGGCAGCAAGGGCACACCTAACAGCTCCAGGTCAGCCTTGTCAACAACGCGACAGCCAGGAAGTAGGCTAAAGAGGTCCGTTAAATCTAATGGTGCAATTCCGTTATGATCCGTAACATAGACTTCACATTTGCCCGAGTTCAGATTCAGGCCGCTTATCACACCAAAGTCAATGACTTTTCGAATATCTTCTAGTACTGTCGGGGGGTCTCCGCCTAGAACGCCGTCATCCAAGTACCAGGCATTAAGGGGGATCGCAGTGTATCCACCATATCCTTGATACACAGACAGAAAAGTGGAGGGCCTAGGGGATCGCCCTGCTGAAGGCCTGTTTGCGATAGCATCGTGTTATGGGGCATGACCAGATGTGATGACTGACCGTAAGCCAGATTCGTCTGGTGAAACAGTAAGGGCACCCACGACTTGACGGATTGAAGTAGATGGTCTCGTCGAACGCTATTAAAAGCGTTTTGGAAGTCCAGTTTGGCCATCACCGTCGGTAGTTTGCGCGATTGCAGAAATGTACGGGCACAGTGTACTGCTACCTCTGTACCGCCAGGGGTAGCGAATCCTAGCTGGTGATCGCCAAGAGCTGCTAAAACAGCATCCTTATTATCTTGACAGCTGATTTTGGCTGCCAATCGGCGAACGACCGAGGAACAGGCGATAGGGTGTAATGCTCCATCTTTTTTCTTTAGTGCAAACATCCGTGCTCCGAAGATAAGTGGTATAAAACAGGATGGGGGCGAGCCCCATCTGAGCACATCAACTACTTTGGCAATGGCGTCTGCTAATCGCTCAGCCGTGCTGCCCAGTGCACCAGACAGTAGGTCCTGAAGTAGACGGGGTCTCATAAAATCCAGGCCGGCAGCTGAACTCCGAATGAAGGTCTTCATGGCGTTCAGTATCTTGTCGCGCGAGGTTGAAGATGGCAGTGTGACCGCCGGGGTGTGGGCATGGTTAGATCCCGAGGAGCCTATGGGTGTTTGGAGCGGAGTGCTTCCGTATTTTCGTTCACTGGCGCTAGAATATCCTCGGAGCTCACCAATCTAGCTGCACCTGAGATATCGAATTCCGACAGCCGGACTCTCACCCGTCTGGAGAAGTTATCGTCGAGGTAAGCCTTCGATCCCGAACCCTCGTGCGTCACGTCCCCAAGCCTTTTTCCCTTTGAAAATTCGCGTAAGTTCTTCCTAATCACGACAGACAGGGACCGGGCGTCCTTTTCTGCTCAAGGAAGTCGCAATACGACCGGAGCAAAGGAGAACAAAGACTACCAGGCGGTGAAGTCGTTGTCCTTGGCGACGTTTGAGAAGACGTTAGTAAGTTCCTCTGCAACAGTAGGCCTTACAGATTTTGGTAAAATGCGTAGCAGTTTGGCTTGGCGCATGTTTGCCTGAATGTCGACGAGTAGAGTGTATATATCAATTTCTTCCGTCGAGGCCCGATGGGCTGTGAACGGCCTGTTGGCGGCGTCAGCATGCCTGGTTGATATGTGTCTGGCAAGACCCCTTTTCGTGAAGACACCTTTGCAAACCGGGCATGTAGCCCTATTGGAGTTATCCAATAATGGAGATGTTTGTGCGGCCTCAGTTCCGCTTGGGTTATTATTATCTGGCATTATGATGTAAATGCTTTAAGCTTCTCTGCTTTTCAGAGCTTCCGCGATTGTTCTCAAAGTTGATGCCAGATCAGGGCTGACACCCTCTAACATCCGAGCGACGTCTGTTAAGGCGCCCCCAACATCTCTGCGAGACGTCTTGTTACGGGTGTGTCTTTTTGTGGTAAGTTTAGCGGCATACCGCGGCCGAGCTTGACGACTCCTGTATGTGTTGGTTCGTTTCCGTTTGGGCCTCGGTAGCGGTCGCGGATTGGGGAGAAGCAGCTGCGGTGAGGAGCTTTCCTGTGTGGTAGAAATGCCCCTAAGGACAGCAGCGTACGAAGCCTTATCTTTGCTGGAACCACCGGGTTGCACGTCTTCCACGAGAGCAGCTGTGGCATCAGGTCCCTCGGTGATCGATGCAGACGGATGCGTTGCCTTAACTTATTATAGAACTCTCGCCTCCATGATGATCCTGTTCCGCTCGCGGAGGTAGGCCACACGCGGACAGGAAGGCGATCCGGCCACGTGGGGGCCACTACAGTTATAAACAGGCATTGTATTTAGCTCGTCACGCTCACAACTAAGAAAACCTTACAAAAATATCTATTACCGGCATCAAGACCGCCACATGATGTCTAAGGCACGTGTCATCCCCGCAAACCCGACCGTCCCGTCTAATCGCGAAAAAAATCAAGAGATTGCTACTATTTATTTTATACATGTAGCGGATTTCCGAATTTATATTGGCCATACAAGTATAGCAGGCAATAAAACGCCTACAATATAAACAATAAATCCCACACTTACACCTCTCAGCAATACTATTAGGTCGCCCAATACATCACATAAACAGACGTATGCGCGAGGCTTTACAATATTGATACGGCACAAATAATACATTGTGCACGTGCATCGACGCAGCAGAACACATATTCTTTATTCCAAACTTCTTTTGCTGGCATCGTCCTACAGGAGAACTGCGTCTCTCCACTGCTGTATACAGTATTTAGTTTAGATATAAAAGCTTACACACCTTCGAATGTTAAATGCCCTTTCTACGCTGACGACCTAAAAGTATACACTCCCTTGGACTTTTCTTAGCGCATACTACGCTACAGTCCGCTGTCGCCGTCATCAGCCGCTGGTGCAGTGGCAATGATAGACAGCCGTTCCAAAATGTCTTAATTTGAAACATGGCTCGTCGGACTGTCAGCTTAACAATTGTCTACCGTAAATGTTGTGCAAGGCCTTGATGTATTCATGTCAACGGAAATTACGTTTTCTGTACGTTTTAGATATCTAGTCAAATTAGCATCCGTATTTTTGAACATGATCCGTTGTTTCATCAGGGACCGATATTTTCCTCAGGAACCGATTTTTTGTGCACACACAAAGATATGATTGAAAGCATTCAGAGAAGATCTCTATGGAGGCTCAAGGAATATCTAACTGAATGCCCTAAAGTTCCCGACGCTGTCAACTTTATTAAAAAACAACGACGCGGATACTATAAGGCAGCTTGTAAGCGATAATCTTATTTACCGCTTCTTGGATGTAACAATGAACGAACGTATAAGCCAAATAATACCTTTAATAAGACTTAAAGTAATCAATAATATGTTGGCACGGCGTGTAGTCCAAGAATTGCGCAGCACGGCGGCCTCTCAAGCTTCACTGCATCACAGCCTCCTTTCACCATTCGTTCGGTAAATAAAGACGTTTTGGATTGATTCTACCCTAGCCTACATCCGCTATTAGGCTAACTAATCGGCACGCAAGCTGACCCGGACACGGGACTGTCTAGACGGAAGGATTGGGAAAGCAACATCCAGACTATACACGCATTGCTATAGCAAAGTCGACGTTGTGCTAGAACACATATTACGGCTTTGTAGCGCCTGTGCAGAAGCACGCTAAAAGCTGCGAATAGTGTACTACTGGTGATGAAGCAGTCTCACCGTACACGTGGTGGCTTCGACCACTTCCTGAGAGAAAAGCGCCTAATTCGAGAAGTGATCAAAGAGATCAAAAAGAAATCAGGACCTGGATGAAACACGTAAATGATTTCAATGCAGACGCTGAACCCGAAGCAAGACGACCGCTGATAAGGTGGATCAAGGAGAGCACCCCCCCCCCGCCCCGGTTCGCAGATGCAATACTCTAGTTAATACCTTGTAGCGGAAGAAAAGTAGGGGATGACTGGCTTTTAGCAGAGCAGGTAAATAATGTACATGACTGCTTTAAATCTATACACGCGGCTGTGTGGTGCCGCTATTCCTGTAAGCATTTTGTCAGAATAAAAAGCGCCGCACCTAGGACATATTATGCTGAAAGTACTTTTGCTCCGGAAAGTTCTGCGCCACCATCTGGCTAATAACCGTACCTGTGTTATTTTTCAATTTGTCGATAGAATTCTCCCAAGTACAACGTGAGTGTAGCTTAACCGAGCAAAAGAAAATAAAGAATAAAAAGAAAAACATATCTAGTCCGTTGACCTCGCCCACAAAGTCATCTCATAGAGATACGGCTTTCTCTCTATACAGTTAAGCGCCCTGTGTCAATAACCATTCGAACCCAATGGGTCGGTGGTTCACCTGGGTATGTATAACGCGAGAACTTAATAAACAAAAAAGATTTCGATCTAACTTTCGATTTCAGGGTGAATTGATATCTAACGCAACAAGCGTCTATTGCGCCACGAGAAAACGCTCCGCCAGCAGAGTTCTCGTACTGCCTACCAAGTCAGATTTGTGTGAGACTTCAGAAGTGCGAGTTGCTGGTATAGCTTTTGATACACGATCCTAAAGCCCAAAGAGCCAGCCCTCTATAACTACGCGCAGAGTATATTTATGCTTGCTTGTCGGAACACCAGACGAACATACAAGAATTCAAACAGTTCTTGCCTAATTGAAAGCTTACAAGGTGTTCATTGCGTCGGTTTTATGCATGTGCGGTCATATTTAATCGACCAGCTCGTATACAACATATATGTGTATACGACACATTATGAACCAACGTAAAGTGCATCCCCTTATCATACCCTCTCGTATATACAAATTGACCTTTGGTATGTCACGGCATGTCCTCGTGCAGTTTGTAATAAACATGAGTTTTTTTATTAAAATATTCATACACACAAACATGCATGTGCCTAACATAGTCCTATAGGGCTGCTCTAGACTTTTCGATGCAGAACCTGTTCCGATCGTTGCGGAGCGGCATACGAGAAGCGTAATATGTGTTCAAGCGATTTGCATTTGAGACGCTCAACCCAACGTACCCCAAAAGAAATACGTCTGCTTGCTTCGTCTAAATGACACAATCCGTCGAGAGGTCCACTCAGCCTCCACTAGTCGGCGTCTGGACGCTGTCGACCATCTTCCGATTTGCTGCCGATAAATTGTCGTCAGCGCGCAATCCTGCATGAGCCGAAACGAACTATGCTTCACTAGTGCAAAGTTGTGAAGAGTCTTGGAAAGTTCTGTCGAACTTTCACATAATGAAGTACATTGGATAAGAGAATGAGGCGGAGTCGGAGCGCAACGGGAAGGTAAAGTAGTGCAGGTAAAGTATAGATTTAATTCGATTTAAATCGTTCTAACGATATGCTCAAATTTATCATAATTATATATATATATATATATATATATATATATATATATATATATATTAGGGCTACAAAAAAGTCTTTTCGGTTTTGGCGCTATAAAGAAAACACATATATAGGAGACACGGGAGGTCTTATTTATTGATTTATATATTCTCCGCCGGAAGAGACAACCTCTGCCCAACGATTTACAAGGTTTTCGATTTCTAAATAATCATCCAAATTTCCAAAAAACTCCAAAATATTCTTCCAGTCCAGAACGCACGTGTTCGAAAGAAGTGGATTTTTTACCACTTAAAAATTTTTGCATCGATCTGAATAGGTGGTAATTAGATGGTGCTAAGTCGGGGGAATACGGTGGATGTTCCAAAAGTTCCCATTTTAGCTGGTAAATTTTCGAAAGGGTCTCTTTACTCACGTGGGGCCTTGCGTTGTCTTGGTGGAACAGGATACTTTTCCTTGAAATTAGTGCAGGGTACGACTGCTTTCATTTTTCGTAAACCTTTTCGAGTTGTTGACAGTACACGGCCTTATTTATCGTCTGGTTACGCGGTAAAAGTTCATAGTGCACTATTCCGCCCACATTCCAACAAATACACAATAAAACTTTTTTTTCCCTTTCGGAACTTCTCAAACCACTGTTGGCACATTCTGTCTGTACAACAGGCATCTACTAACGATTTTAACAACTTTTTGTGAGCCTGCGTTGCACTCAGTTCATTTTTAAACTCATGGAGTAGAATTGCCCGAATTTGGCATTTTTCTACCTCCATTTTGCAGCACTTTTACGAACAAACGTCTACGCAGATTTCAAAATGGTTGATACCTGCAGATTCCCCGCTCTTTTTCACATGAAAACAACAAAGAGTGAGCCAATGACCTAGGCGCCGGGGCGGGCGCTGTGAAAGCCGCGCAAGCGCCAATCCGAAAAGACTTTTTGTAGACCCTATATAAATATATAGTGTTAATTTTGAATTTTCGCCTTGAAGCTAAGCTCAATTTGCTCACTAGCCCATAATAATAATTGTCGGTGTAATATCTACTAAATATGTGCAAGTCGGTTACGTTAAGACTTTACACCCGTGCTGGAGTAACTTGAACATGCTCATGTTGCACTCGGCACGCCTTTAATCTCATATAAAAGTAAATTATTTTTTGTTTATAAAGTAATACCTTGCTTAAACACATAGTTGCATGTTATTTAAAATAATAATATGATCCAAACGTTAACTTAATAATGAACTAAGTCATGAGTAAATTTCGTGCCGTTTCACAGTATAGGACGATTAACGGTATTGCTGATGATGTAGTGAGAATGGAACGCTTCTATACCCTACCTGCCTTATCGAGCTAATCTGACTCGTAGCAGAGTTCCGGACAAAGCTTACCGAACAGACGGTTGAAATCGAGCCGGTGTATTTCAACTGCAGTCAATGGCCGGAAGTCAAATCTATATTAAACAGGTCACATAATAGGGTTCCTAGATTTAGATCCTTTTTGAACGACAATATCTTATTCCGGCAACGCGACACAAAGAACTAGGACATTTTGCGTGAATCTAAATCACAATCACACACGAGGGAATTATATCCAGACTGTTGACACAAAAATAACGACTGTGGATCACAAGGATTGTATGTGCAATACATACGGCGCTATGCAGACAACGACTGTGCGTGCGACTGCCAGACGACATGAAACTAATGAACAGATGAAGGGTTCGTTTTCAGCATCATGACAAGTCTTGAAGCAGAGTAAGCATGCAATCTAAATCCACTAATACGCGCTGCGCTCAACTTGTATATACATGTTTTTAAACATTAAACACACAAAAAATGTATGATTCGAATTTAGGGTCACATGGGTATACAATGCTTTACAATTATATATTTATATATAATTGTAAAGTGCCGCGAGCAGTAAGTCATTACGTGACATACAAATACTGGCAGTATTCTCACTTTATCTTTCCAATGAAATGGCGATAGTGTCACTAATATTGAAATATACCACCATCTCACAGGTTCCGGTGTTTGTCAATGTTTCATTGAATGTCATACACTCATTGTAACGAATGTTTAGAAAATTTAATAGATTTCTGTGGTTATCAAGTTCGAGTCTGGTATGAGGCGTTGTAACAAAGTTGACAGATCTTTAACACAATGGTCAATATTGAATAGGTAGATCATAACATAGAGAAATAGAGAAAGCGGAGGGGAGACGGGGGTTACAAGAGGTAGTTGGGTCAATCGGAGATCATCGGGTTGCATCGTGTAGAGTCACTCACCATCGGGCCATACGGGGCAAACACATCAATGCATTAGCATAACGTCATCGTGAATAAGAAGACGCAAGACCGCAGTTTATCCAGATTGTTGTGACGGCCGTGTTGGTGACTAAGAAGGGCGATCATCTGTTCCTGGCGAGGCCGACTACAACATTTGTTGACGAAAATAACAAGTGCCTTCAGAGTCAATTGGGTGAACTGTTTGAATGAGCTCTGATTGGCTTGAAAGAAGGATGGCCACAACAACGCCGACTCCGACGTCTCGTGTCACAAGCCGGCAAAAATGAGTTGCTCGCGAATCAGAGCTATCTAGGTCGTATTTACGAGCTGCGCCACATAATTGAATCAGTCTGCACCTGCTTGACCCGAATCAACCCAATGCAACGATGCCCGTACCAATGCCTCTTTGCCAATCGAGATATCTTCCACGTAAAGAATATATATATATATATATATATATATATATATATATATATATACTCTCACTAAAAACGGCAAAAATATATATATACAAACTATAGGTATATATATATAGACACATTCGGAAAGAAATATGCGTTTAATAGGAATCATTTAGGCGGTCAATTGATGGTGGTTCGGCTCGGAATAGAGTCCCATGTTAACAAAACGGTGAGGGACATTAGCGACCGCCTGATGCAAACCGTAGCGGTCCTTATTTTACGAGGAGAAGAATATGCATGACAACCGTGTACGTTGAATATATAATAAGAAGGCTTTTTTGCTTGGAGTGAATGGGGCTTTCAGGGCTTTCATACCTTAATCATCGAGATTAGTAGTGACTTTATAAATATTATCAAAGTATTTATTTATTCGACATATTCTCTACAGATTCCGTCGGAAGTCATAACTAATCATAATAATAATCTAAACAGTGTCAGCAGTGTATACGCACTCCCTTTCTAGTAAGAAGGGAGAGTAAAACGATGTTAAACGGATTATACACGTCTGGATATCCTGTTTTCCCTTACAAGCAAATCGTTTGCTGCAAGCCTCAACAATAAGATACTAGACATTTCGTATTGAACTTGTCACTCCGTTATAATATAGCAAAATGTATTGACAGTGTTTATAAAAAGTTCAATTTTGCCGAAGTTCTATTTTGTTGCACAGATTGGGTCAATGTGTTTGGGCACACAAAGACCTCACGCCCCTCCGCTTCGTTGCACGTCGTTGGCCTGTTCGAACGCCGCGTCTTCGGTGCTCTCATAAATAGTGCCGCAGAAGAATCTCTAACCCCCCAGTAGAGAGATATGGCCGTCCGAAAAAGAAGCCACGCTTTTTATAATTTGTTATTATTGGATGCCCAATTTAGCAACCCTACTTCTATGCAAAAAGATCGTTTTTATGCAACATAAGATGATAAGCTTAATATTTATTATGATAGGAGACTATGATCGCCAAGGAGTGCGGACGTGTGCATGTCGAGCTCCGAGAAAACACGCCTATTCGTGTGTGTGCAGGATGGTGAACCTAGGAAGTAACATACCAGAGTAATGCTTGTAACTCAGTGATCAGTTTGGTGTACTGTGTGTGACTATGCGACAGAGGCACGAGCAGCTATGAGGCTGTTAGGATCCACACGACATGGTGAAGCAAAACGAAACCACCGGCGTAACGGTCCATAGCCTCCAAGCGGCACGCCGATGCCATTTAAATTCGAATTCCAACGGCTGCTTAACTAAGATTTGATGTTAGAACAGCTAACCTACGAAGTGGCGCCAACAGTGATTTCAATAACTCATCGCATGACAGCCACAGTACAACCAGACACCGCTTTGCTATTATTTGAGAAGCAGCAATAATAATCATAAGCGCGACGGAGGCGGGATGGGTTGCCGAACATGCAGAAAAAGAAAAGTGGCGAAAATACACAGAGTTAGAGCCTAGATACAATTTCGTGCCGATTGCAATGGAAACATTAGGCCCGGTCAGCAGAAGTACAAGGAAATTTATAAAAGAATTAGGTGATCGAATACGAGCAAACACCGGGGATATACGCGAAGACGAATTTCTGAGGCAGCTGCTTTCACTGGCAGTTTGCAGAGGAAATGCCGCGTCGATATTAGATGCGATGGGCTGAGAATAGCTAGATGGTAACCATGAAATAACGAGGATACACATTCACACCTCACAATTGTATTGTCCTAACACATAATAATAATAATAATAATCATAATTTTTTTTTTTTTTTTGGAACAAGGGTTTATTTTATCAATATGTACATGTATCACAATTATTAATATATTACTTATATAATATCTACAATATTGCTTATATTATTCTTATTGCTTGAGTGTCGGCGACCACTCAACATCATCTTGGCGTTGCCTCTCTGTAATTCTAATGACACTCTCTGTCGGAGGAAAGCGGTCGATCTTGGCTCCGCTGTGGCCTCGAAGAGCTTCTTCCCAAGCTCCTTTGTCAGTTTGAGTGCATCCTTGCCCCAAACGCCAGATGACTCGAGGCCGAACGCCATTACAACGTGGTCCTCAAGGAGATGCGCGTATAGGCGCCGTTTGTGCATCTCCCGTTGGTGGATAATGTTGCCGACGCCCGCGTTGGCTAGTGCACGATAGCCGAGAGCGTACGTGTCGGAGACGGTGACGTCCCATGCCAGCGACCGATTGCGGTCCCAGTCTCGGCTGGTAAGGCCGTCCGGTCGACGCTTGTCGTATAATAATAATAATAATAATAATAGGTGAGAACGGTGACAGAATACACACGAGTAACTTTGCCGGATCCTTCAGAAGAATCTGGCCCAAGCTTCACACCTATGCAAAACCTAAGCGACTACACCAAACCCCCTGGGGCCCAACAAAGTAACATGTCACCAATGCGGCCAGACCTTTGCTAGGCGAGGCCTCCGTAGACATATCACAGTCAAAGATGGGGGCGGGGGCACTATACCACTTCATGACGAAGCCGCGAATGAAGTCAATCCCGACCTCACGGAGTGCATCCAGGCCTTTTTCAAACATGGGAAGCTGGTTCGCATTTTGCTCAAGGTGGTTAGGTTGTCGGTGGCTGACGCACTGTCAGAGGTGTGCTTAAAAGTTGCCTTGGACAACGACGACGCCGCCTGGCTTGGACTTTTCTCCTTTGCCCCAGTTGTGCTAAGGTTACCGGTAGGCTGCAGAGATACACGCTCTTTGGCAGTAGTCATTAGGAAGAATTTGGTGGAGTTCCGGCGCGGTGTTCGACTTACAGATTTGACTCTCCTGCTGACCGCGGGCGAGTCCGGTGGTAATGTTGAACGAAAACATTCACTCACGCGAGCCGTGTCGGCCAGGATGTCAGACGGTGACGTGTCAGGGGCAGCCCGCCTTCTTCTGTCTGACGACGTTATAGTCGATGAACCAGCCGCAACAGCGTCGCTACGGGAAAAACACCCCCCCGCGCAACTGAACTTGTGTTGGCCGTCTCCTCCGCCCTTACAACTTTTACCTTCTTCTACTTCAATAAAGGATGTTCGCTATGCGGTGGGATCATTTTCAAAGAGCTCTGGCGCCGGTCTGGATTTTATCAGACCTCGACTTCTACAGGACCTTCTCTCACCGACTCTCGGCTGCTCATCCGACGGACTTAGCAAGGCCCTCGCAAAAGTAATCGATCTACTGCGATGGGGAGCTCCGCATCCAGGGTGATGTCCCCTAATCTTCGGAGCGAGGCTGTTCGCACTAAAGAAGATGGACGGCTCGTTTAAACCTATTGCTTGTGCATCGGTACTACGCAGGATCGCAGCAAAATTGGCAGTGAGGGACTCTAAAGATGTTATTAGCCTAGCGGTTGGGCCTCACCAGTTGGGTTTCTCCACCAAGGGGGGTGCTGAAATAATGATACACGCTACAAGGGCTTTTATTGATTCTCGACTCGATCCATCTGTGCTAGTCAAGCTTGACTTTAAAAACGCGTTTAACACCGTCAGGAGGGATTACTTGTTAAAGGTGGTCGGAGATGAGGCCCCTTCCATTTATCATCAGGTGAAATTGGCTTACGGTAATTCATCGCACTTGGTCATGCCCTCGGCACTGCTCACTTCGGCTGTAGGGATTCAACAGGAAGATCCCCTTGCTCCCCCTCTGTTTTGTCTTGCCGTTAAAGACTTGGTTAACACACTTGAAAGTCCACTCAACCTTTGGTATTTGGACGACGGGGTCGTTGGAAGGAACATAAGTACGGTCTGTGAAGACCTAAAGAAGATACTTAGTTTTGCCGCATGCAGCGGTCTGGAGCTGAACCCAATCAAGTGTGAGGTTCACATAATCGGCTCAGATACAGCTGATATCTCCGAAATACAGAATCTACTTCCAGGCTGCCGCGTAACAGACGATAATCTGGATCTACTTGGCGTACCCCTGTTTTCTCGCCAACTTGGACCGACTATCGAACGCGGGAGAGAAAAACTCGAGATTGGTCTCAACCGTCTTCCCCAGCTGGGTGCTCACCGGGGGCTGTACCTTCTGCGTTCATGCTTCTCCGCATCGAGGCTGAACTACCTGTTCACGGGAGTCAATACTTCAGCCTTCCCGGATCTTTTGGAGGAAATTAACTCGAAGATGGGTTTTGCGCTGGAATCTATACTCAACTTGAAGTTGCAAAACGATTCCCTAGTTCAGGCCTTCTTACCCGTAGCCAAGGGTGGACTGGGCTTGCCTGAAGCAAATTCGCTTTCAGTCGCAGCACACATCGCCTCCCTGCATTCGGCGACTAGTGGCCTATGGGAACGAACAACCACGGCCGCTAGCAAAGCGAGGCTACATGCAGTCTCCTCGCCCGGTGCAGGTGCATGGCTGCACGCCCTCCCGAGCCCTCAGCTGGGTACCCTCCTAGACGATGAGTCTACACGAATACTTGTCGGGTTGAGGTTAGGAGCAGAGCTAGTCTCTCCACACCACTGCAAATGCGGTGACGAGGTCGACTCCCTAGGCCACCATGGGCTTTCCTGTCCGCAGAGTTCAGGCAGAATTGCACGCCACTCGGCCTTGAACGAAACGTTTAGCAGAGCGCTGCGATCGGCAGGGTACCCATGCATCTTGGAGCCCCCTGGTTTAGTCCGAGACGATGGAAAGAGACCTGATGGCATGACCCTGACTCCCTTTGAGCAGGGCCAAATGCTGGTGTGGGATGCAACCGTACCCGACTCTTTAGCCCCTTCAATGATCGGTGCGGGCGCAGTTCGCCCTGGACACGCGGTAGCCCTAGCGAAGCAGCCAAGTGCAGAAAGTATTCAGGCGTCTCTTACCCACACTTGTTCTCACCCCTTGCGTTTGAGACCTTGGGGGGGGGGGGGCTGGGCTGCTCACGAATAAACTGCTTAATGATGTCGGAAAAAGATTGGTACTCGCTACAGGAGACAAGAGGGCGGGCGAATACTTACTGCAACGTCTGTCATTAGATGTTCAAAGAGGGAATGCCGCCTCGATTAGAGGTACCCTGGCTAGGTGGACCAGCCCTAGCCTGGATCTAATGCTTTGAGTTACGCCCCAAGCGGGCTGTGCACATGTTCTTACATCACAATTGTATATCTTATACACATAAATAAATAATTATATATGTATATATGTGTATGTGTGTATATATAAATATATACGCATATATATATATATATATATTTTTTTTTTTTTTTTTGCAATTGTGCTACGTTCAGTTATTAATCACCTTTGTTAGGTATATAGTCAAATATTACACATAAAAACACGGTCACTGAGCCAGCCTGGCCAGTGATTCAACTCTGAAGCACTCCCCCGCATGATATCTCTCACAAGCTCTCCCACATTTGTTACAGATACATTCTTCTGTCGGCTCATGGTACCCTTGAATTTTACAGAGAACATGGTGGAAGCCGTGCACTGCACAGCGTACTACCACACTGCGGTTAGTGCGATGTAGTCCCCTCCACGCATTGTTTGTCATTGCACCCGTACTAAAGAAGTCGGGGTCCACGTCTGACAATCTCTCCTCCCACTGACAGATAAAATCCCTGTAGGCCTGTGTTTCCGGCCGGAACTGGCGTTGCAGGCCCTCTATGAAGAGCGGGGTACCGGAGAGTAGATAGACCAAACGATTGCGGCACGACGTGTGGAGGCCGAGCACTCGCTTGAGAAAGGCGGGTTTCATTCGATCAAGCCTCGCGAGCTGGGCCACGCTCAAGTTCTCCCAGATAAGCTGGATGCCGTAGGATGCCATAGACGCGATCGTAATGTTGAAAAGTCTAAGCGTCGTGTTGTGGGAGAGAAGCGTGGGTTTCTCAATTCCGACGCTTGCTACGAGGGCTTTTCTGACCCTCTCGGCGATGTGCTCAGTAAACGACGTACCGGAGGCCAAGATACGGAAAGCTGTTGACATACTCCAGTGGTGTGGAGCACAGCCGTAGCTCATCGCTCGCCGCGATAATATATTTATGTGCAACAATTATTCTTTATGCGTTTATGAACTATTGGGAGAAAAATAGAGCTTATGAAATTTAGTAACTAGCATTTACTAATAAGGCGCTTTCTATTCTATTTTATATTTTTATCAAATTTTGGTTCATTACTAGTCAACATACACTTAGTGCAAATTGATAAATTAGTCTTCTATAAATGTGGTTGCTGAACACATGTTATTGTTTTTGTAATACCATTTATTTCATTATGTGCCTAGAGCAGATGCAATGTAGGTCACAACGCTATGACACCGCTTACTGTATCACACTGTTCACTCGTTAACATTATCATTCCATTTATTTCACTCATATGGAGTATACATATAACATTTATACTTACAACTTACGTGAGATTTATTTAGTGAACATGATAACATGCTACATCAGTCCTACGTCCAAACTTCGCGTGGACCACCTGGACAAGGTTTGAAGTACCGCGGTAACGTTACACGTTGTACAATATAATATAACCAATGACAATCTTTGCCGGAAGAATTCGCCAGCACGTGGCTCCCCTGTGGCTAATCTGGGACACTTATGTACCTTAGCAATAACTCCCTGAGTAATATAATCTAGGTTCCCTAAGGCCTCGAAAGCAAAGGTTTAGAACCCATTTGATTTGGAGTCTCCGATAAATCAACACTTCCGGCACTTATTTCTCCCCGCCCGCAAAACAGCACAACCACCCTATGTAGCGCCGTGACTGACCATTAAAAGTACTAGAGCGTCTTAAATTAATTAATGTGTAATTTAGGGTGGGAGGGGTTATAAATATAATTACCCCTCCCACCCTCAAAGGCTATAAGGGTCATTCCGTCAGGTCGATGGAAGTTGTCTCGTTACAAACCTGCAGGTTAGAGAATACAAGGGTAGCCAGAAAACCTCAATGCACGGGCCAGGGAATCTTTTGGAGCAGCGTGTGTCGTCTTACGGCCTAAACTGCGGATACAACATAAGCCATGGTAACTTAATGGCGAAACCTTCTTGCCACAGCTACACTCACTTCCCTCGAACAGTAAAATCCTGAGGCGAAAACCAACGCAACTCCTGACAACAAATATCTCTAAGAGAGTTTTAACAGAAGCACTTGGTAGGGCATTGAGCCAAGCACTAGTACAACTAGGTGAGACTGCTCGAAGGTGCTTTATCCATCTTGTCTTGTGCTGAATCTATAAGATAGGCTTGACGTATATTTTCTATTAGCGCGGCCCAGCTTGTCTGCGAAATCAGGTCCTCAGAAGGAGGTGTTCCAGTGCGTGACTAAAAGACGTTCCTTGGAACCCCTTACTAAAGTACATAACCGTTCGACAGCCGGGAAGATATACTTGACGCTTTTTGCCCGGCACTAAACATTGACACGACCACTACAGGGACTTTAATTGCGGGCACGTAGCTGTTCTCGAAAAGATTTCTATTTTCCGTTAAGTTAGTCCCACGGAGCATGTGGTTTACCCGTGCTATCTTAAAACAGGAACTTAAAAGAAATAACTTTCTATGTACATCCAGGAGACTCAAGGGACTTAAGAACGATTTTACCTCCTTAGCCCACAAAATACCTGAAATTTCTTCCTGTCATCAAGAAGTGGCACGTAGTAGGGCTAGGCGAGTCATCTGGAAGAATGTGGGTTACCAGTCTGCCTGAGGAGTCTGATATTGATAATCCCGACTAAAAGAGTTTGCTTTTTGTGGGTTTAGGCTTCTGCATACTACAAGCTACAGTTATAGGGTCACCAGCTAAAACGCCACCATACAAAGTAAGGAGTAACTATGACTCTCTTGTTCGGAACACCTCCGGCGGAGCGGTGCCTACCGCCGCGAAACCGGGGGTGCGAGGATAAGTGATAGTCATAGGTACACGTGTCAGGCGCCTCCTCGTGGCGACCGCTGGAAACGGGTGCTTCGGCATGCCGGCTAAGATCTGACACACCCGGGAGTATCTATGACTCTCTTACCGGCCTGGTCTGCTGGTGCGCGACTTCCGCGCGCTGCGGGGACCTTCACGAGCCACTATGTAAGCTAGTCAGACGGTACAAACTCCCAAAACTGACACTCCCGTGTTTTAACAACTAACCGGGGGGCAAGGCATACGATAGATTTGGGTGTCAACGAATTTATATTGTCATCCTGTCGTGGCCCATTCGAGGGCTGTTAAGGCTATTGCCAATACGGGGGGACCGTTCTGCACGAGGACCCCCGGGCCGGACGGTTAATGCCCCGAGTGACACTCGGTGGTACCGTTCCGGGACGCCTGCTGCCTTGGCTTAATAGGCAAAATGAAGAGCGAGTCGCCACATGAAGCGGACCACCGGTCGAGAGGACCGTCTGGCATAGTTTTTGCTATGTAACCCTGCCCTGGAGTGGTCGAGCACCCTGTAATGGGGGGTATTGTATATTCTGGGACGTAACGCGGAATCGCGAGGTGATTGAATCTGATCGGTACGGTGGAGTAGTGTGGCACCCCCACAGATACCTTCGATAGGGGGGAAGGGTGGGGGGTCTGTCGGCCTGTCTATTCGGGCGCGGCGGGCACTCCCGTGTTCTGTCCGCGCGAAAATCGCGGGCGGCGGGAGTGTAAGTATTTCTCTCTTTTGATGTACATCCAGGAGACTCAAGGGACTTAAGAACGATTTTACCTCCTTAGCCCACAAAATACCTGAAATTTCTTCCTGTCATCAAGAAGTGGCACGTAGTAGGGCTAGGCGAGTCATCTGGAAGAATGTGGGTTACCAGTCTGCCTGAGGAGTCTGATATTGATAATCCCGACTAAAAGAGTTTGCTTTTTGTGGGTTTAGGCTTCTGCATACTACAAGCTACAGTTATAGGGTCACCAGCTAAAACGCCACCATACAAATGCCATACATTAAGTGGGAATTACACTCGGGTGAGTCTATTATTTTTTTAATGGCACAACAAAACAACAACCCA
Organism: Dermanyssus gallinae; assembly: GCA_003439945.1. Taxonomy (NCBI): domain Eukaryota; kingdom Metazoa; phylum Arthropoda; class Arachnida; order Mesostigmata; family Dermanyssidae; genus Dermanyssus; species Dermanyssus gallinae. The sequence goes on from QVRM01002192.1 coordinate 1,218,579, forward strand.
ATAGGTCTTCCTGCTGCAAACCCGATTGTGAAATTATAGCGTAATCCACTACCAGCAGTTTAGTTGAATTTTGGTATGCCCATATAATGCAATGATTTAGATCAGGCGCATGCAGCACAAGAGCCCTTAGAAGGTAGTCACGTCGAACACTATTAAAAACATTGATACTTATTCTAGAGAGGCAGTGCGGCCATCTCTTCGTAAGGGCCAGACAGGCAGACGCATGACACTTCGTACACGCTTAAGGGTATAGTCGACAGATGCACTCTGTGTACTCCTCGCGGAAATTCGTATTCAAACAGAGCAGGTGATGATAGCCGTGAATTATGTAATACTATAGGCGTGGCGATTGTTATAGGTATGACCAGACCAGGGGGGGGAGGCACTCAAGATATTCAGTTCTCCAACCTTCCATTGGACTTCTTCAACTTTGTTTCCCCATTCCGAGACAAAGCTTTCAAATGGTTCAGTACTTCGTCTTCAACCTCAATCGAATTATCTCAACAGCCGGTGCACAGCCTGTCACTAGGTACACAAAGCGGTTCTTTAACTTCATTGACAAATAAAATACTCTTACGTACATTTGTAAAGCACCTTTCAAACAAACCAAAGTTTGCTACAGTGAAGTGTTTGCATACTAGGTTAAGATCACACATCAGCCTTGAAACAATCCTGAGGTGGAAGAGTGCCACTGCCGTCGGGACGAACAGTCGCCCAACGCCATAGAGGTCGACCAGACTCTTCCGCCTTCGACGAGCTAGATCGGTTTTATAACAAATTTGCAGAAGATCTTGTTCCACGTCCATTCAGACTCTATATCGCTGTATAAGTTTGTGTCTCGTCTGTCATTGCCATGTTTGCTCTTAAATATCTATGCCAGGCTTCTGGCATTTGTCCCCTTTTTATGATCTTGTTGAAAATATTGCAAAGATGCCCTGCCAAAAGTGGCTCAGACTGCACTTAGAACTCATAGTACACCTGGTCTGACCCGCACTCGAACCTGACTTACTTCTTCTACCTCAAATTGCCTGAATTCTTCTTAGCCATTTAGCGAGTCCGAAGCAGTGCTACCCGGGGCATCTTAAGGAAAAACAGCCGGTATTGACTTAGTTCGGGTTGTCTTCAGGGAAGACAGCCGGTATTGACTTAGTTTCGTGGTGGGTGAAACCAATGGGAAGCGCGATACACAAACCGTCTGGAGATATGACCTGGAAAAGTATCATAAAGCTGTTAGGAGATCGCGATTATACAGACAACCGGTGAGTTTAACGAGGCCATCGTAGGCCATTGCCATTTTTTACTTTAGTGAGCAATTTTCCAAAAAAAAAGTTACGGGACTCTATATACAGGGCTTTAGTGGGAGATCCCCCAGGAAGGTTTCCGGAAGCTTATGTACTTAGAGGACCTGGTGCTCTAGGCCGGTTTCACTTACATTTTACATGCTCGATTTACAAAAGTTTGCCGCAGCCAACTCACGGAGGATGAATACAAAGAAGGGGTAGGCACGATTGTAGCTCGCACTGAGCGACGTGAGATTCCTGTAGCACTTTTTTGTTTTCATTTGGGCGTGACGTATTAATAGCAACATACCACAATACGTTGAGAAAAGAGTTTACAAAGGACTACAATCATTTGACAGCATACTGTAACCATACAACCTCAAGCTTGATTTAAGGGTTGCCCAAAAAGTTTCTTTGAGTTGATTTAGTATTTTTGCTAAAATAGGCGTTTCCTTCAAAAAACCGGAGTTTGGATGTAGAACTCCTTGCTGGTGGAAATCTCTAATTTGGCGTCAGTCACCTTGCTGGGCGCGCATGCCGCATGCCGTATGGAGTCATCTTTAATCCAGGAAGTAGTGAAAGAATTCCATAGAAAGTCGAAAAGCTATCACTTTATGTCATTCAATGCATTTTCCATCAGAACTTGGACTTTTTTAAAGCCTTGATCAAGATAGGGTTGTTTTTTCCAGCATATCCTGTACATTTAAGATCATACCATACAGTTTTGAACCTGAGGTAGTGGGCAGTAACATGGGTTTAGTGGATTTGTGAGTCCCTACCAAATCACTGATATCTGCTGTACCACGCATGATTAACGTGTGTTTGCCTAAACTCCTCTTCTGTGTTGGGATCGAGAGGGCCTATCATGCTAAAAGATATCAAGGCATGCTATTATTGTACCATAGGATGTTTATTTATACATTATACACAGCATATTTTTAATACATAATAATCTTGCTATTATTTGTATCAGCCTAAGATGTCTACATGTCCGGGCTAGTAGATGTAAGAGGACATTTGTATCTGGTGCAAAACTGATTCAAAAGACACGTGGACGATCGGTGGAAGTCTGGATCTTACTCGGAATGCTTGTCCTAATATTGGAAAGAACAAAAGCAGTCAACGTGTGCATGCATGCTGCAATTGCATGCAGCGTAAGTCATTGCAAGTCATTACTCATTGAAATTGATTACACGTATAGGTGGTGTAGACGGGTGCTTTTGTCATTCACCATCGACTGAACAGCTGCTGCTCCAGAGACAGAAAGCTGCTTGTCGGTGTATACTTGTCAGGGCATCAGCGCAGTTTTTGTGAAAAGGGCCTGGGAGATTCTTTCCAACCTCAGTAAAGAATACCTGAAATATCTAGGGCGCTCTCTTCCATCTGAGTTAGCCCAGGGATTACTTCCGTGATTATTCTAATTGCACTATTGCAGCCTGAAGTGTGCTTCCTTAAATGGCTTCTGATTCTCCCTTTACAGCAACCCAAACCTGATGAGGAATGATAGCCCAATGATCCCTTTATTCATATTCATGCCATGGGTCTATTTGCGGTTTTTTAAGGGCGGTCAGGGAAGGCAAATACGCATGCTTTCATTGATTTGCGCTGTAGAAGAGTGGCAGGAAAGATAACGGTAGAGCACCACTGAAAACTTATATATACTTCATCTTAACAGACGTCATTACATCATGGTCTCTGATCAGTTCTTTCGACGCAAGGGGTGGCTACCGATGGTGTAATTGTAATCCGTGACCAAAATTAAGTATAAGGCACTCTGCCACCGATAGTTTTAGATCAAGCATGACGGACCACTTCAAGAACTCATTAACGGTATCCTGCAGTTTTCTGCAGTCCTCGGCGGAGACCATTCTGTCGTATATTTTGACATCATCCGCATAGATCGTATATTGCACGTTTTCGGAAATAATATTATTTAGCAAATTGATGTAAGGGATAAACATTAGTGGCCCATGAATATTTCCTTGAGGGCAACCAGAGGTGGCTTTAGCCTCGAACCTTACGCGTCCATAGAATGCCCGCTCACGTAGAAAGTAATTTATCCATGCAACTTGCCGTTAGTAATATGATTATACATGTACACATTGATAAAAAGCCCTTGTTTAGAAAAAAAAATATTATTATTTTTATTCTTGTTATTATTTAATTGAACCATTATTTCAATGTAATTAATCATTACCGGTGGGAACATGACAATTGGATTTCTGTGAACGTATATTATTATTTGGACGACTCAGTGGGTTTCGTGTATTTGTATCGTGCTTAGTACTCCTGCTGGTTTTTAGCATTATAATGCTCTTCAAAACTGTAAAAGGTACTGCACCTGTTGCACTGAATGAGCTATTTATAGCATTCAGTTGCTCCATGACTCTTTATGACTGCCGAGCTCCCTCCGGGTGAACCACCACCAACGAGCAGAGCACCAAAAACGGTGAAGCTCTATCCGCGGCTTGCCGATCTCTTCTCGAAGAGATTCAGGACTTTAAGAGCGCAGCAACCGTTGGCGCCGTGTTCATCAATCGCAGGCTGCTCTTCGATTCTGTATCAAAGACCGCTTTGCAATAATTAAATACGGCATAAACGGTTGCTTGTGATGGTTACTGAAATTCAGGCACTTGACGATTTTATACTATGAATGCATATACTTGCCCTAATATGACAAATCATGCACCTGGGCCAGATAATACTATACGACGAACCTGTTGTTGAGCATAATGTCGTCATACAAATAGCTGTGTAAGCACAAGGCAATATTGCGAGCTTCACGTTTTTTTCTGATTTGATAGCTGAAGTGCCAGAAACCATAAACCCACACCATTTAATAGAAGGCCAAAATTTTAAAGCACTGAAGTTTAAAACTAGTTATTTTGCAATAGATGACACCTAATACGCCATAGAAGTATCCTTGTTATCGCATAACGGGTGTATGCACAATGGTTTATACGCGATCTAATTGTTTCATAGCAGTACAAGCTTATTAACGAACTATGCGTACGTGCCTTTTTTGGCAATTCTCTGTGCGAACAAACCATTCATAGATGAGCTCCAGACAAGCCGCAGCGTTATGATTACTAGAATGACAAATGTTAAATTTCAGAGCGTTTGGTTTGGCACTCTAGCAAGTCCGCTTACCTGAATTGGCGTGTAAAAATCAAGTTAGATCCGACGTCATTAGCAGGATTCGACGCAAAAAAAAAGTCGAAAATTGTTTGGCCAGACAACCAGCTTTATAATAAGGTAATACGGTGCATTACACGGCTCGACAAGCGAAAACTCCCATATGAAAGCACATCATTTAACATTGAATACCAGCAAATAACTTGCTGTGGCTCACTTGCTGCTGTATATGAAAGCATTCATTAAGACGACATAGAAATATTGTATCTTGCATTCTGCAATACAGCACTCCAAACAACAACAACACAGATGCAAATTCGCCGAAATTCATATTTGCTCTAGTTTCACCCGGCAATGACATTAAGTTGCTAGAACATTTCACTGTAAACATTTAGCCACGTGGTTCTTATATACAACGCCGCAATATAGTTCCATCACAAGATGTGCACTTTGCCGACTCCTATAGATCTGACAGTGACTACCGGAGTGAACTTGGCGGCAAGCTAGGTCGCTTATATTATCCTCGTAGCTAATAAACTTGTCGGGCTGATCCTCATCCGAGATTTAACGTCCCCGGAACTGCTTTTCGCAGTGCTTCATAGACGGACCCCCATAAATACAAATGTGCAACGGTGGGGCTCCAACCCGCGCACCTATTTGTCTTTTCCGGTCGCGAGGCGCAGGCGAATGCACCACGCCACCGGGCTATTATCCGCATAGCTGACATGCATCGGGAAGCCTTACGTAGTTGACAGCACCATTGCCTATCATATCTACATTTTTACTATGCCACGTACCGTCTCTGGTGGCCTAAACCCGACTATAATGGGTAATACTTAGGTTCCACTAAGTAAGAAAAGCTTCCCTTTTAAAACAACTTGAGTTTAGCATTCGCAAGACTTACACAGCGCATCAATTAACTTACCACTGTCGGCGTAAGAGAGTAACAAATACATTTGATAGTCTGTACATTTCTGCGATGAAGATTTGCAGCAGAAATTAGATTTTTCCGCAAACTACAGGAAACAAAGCGTTCCGGACAAAAACAGTTTCTGATGCAGGCTAGGCACGCCACTTCCGACAGGTAGATTTTTCTGCTGCTATGTCGAATTATGCAACAGTGAAAAATGGTCCTGCCCTTTCAGACCTCGATAACAAGAAGTAACAAGATCGAACACGACGACGCGCAAATGCACCGATGATGTTGTCGTATCTCATTGTTATTGCTGCGCACAGTTGTACCGATGGCGAACTCATTCATACGGGGAGGAGAGCAAATTCCATTTGGCCCGCCCCTAGGCTATTATTAGGATGATGTGAGCCTCAATGGAGTGGAGCTGTTCGACAGATCTTTCGGGGTGGCACGCTGTTGCCGATCACATTGTCGAGTAGCAAGCGCAAATAGAGACTCAAAAAAAGAGGAAGGAGACTAATATCTCTGGCAGTTGGAGAGCACAACGATACAATTGTAAACTGCATTTTGAACTAGCTAAAAAGCCCGACGACGTATAACTTCGAACTTGTATAGCTTTAAAAAGTTGGTAAAAGGTGAGAAGTCTTTATCAACGCGTTCGCTAATATGCAACAGCATGCGCTTCGAATTTGTTCAGCTAAATGCACCAGCTCTCTGCGCCTTCAGATTACATCAAAAGAAAGCTACTCATCGCTTTACGCCGATACAGCGTCACAACGCGCCAATCTTATTTATTATTATTACTATTAATATAAGCGCAGTCGGATGTGTACCTCGCCAGGGAGCTCTAGGATGGAATGGCATCCACTAGCCGGCACGTGTACACAAGGTGCATTGTGCATGGCTATCATCACTTGGTATGTTCGACTGAAGGATTTCAATAAGTTAGCGATTAATGCCGTTGCCGGTTCTGCTCACCGATATGCGCTAAATACCACGCAGCAAGCTGTCAGGCGCATCGGCGGTCTTTGCACGTTTTTGCTTGGTAGGACGGCCGCTGAAGTGCTCACTCAATTTTATAATAAAAAAAAATATATATATATATATTTATAAAAAAAAAAAAAATATATATATATATATATAATTGTTATTATTTGCTGTAATTAATCGGCACGAGCGTTAAACAGTACCTGCCTTGGCAGTATCCAATTATTACGTCCATTCCTAAGCTATAGAACGTTTCGTTAACGACTTGCACAAGGGCCACCGACAGTGGCGACTCAAAGCAAGAAAGCCCGAATTCTATTTATCGTAGTCAGAACGCGTTTTGACTAAAATTTAATAGTTCTAATGACGGCCGTTTGACGTTCTGCGATAAAGACGATGCCACCGCAGATACACACGCGCCGTACTGTCCTCCAAAGCCGAAATCGCAAGAGCCTCGGCCTTTTATTATTTTTGCAGCAAGTAACAGCGAGAAATGCAGCAAAACTCTAGTGAAGAGAGTTAGGCGAGAGCATCTGTCTATAACAATAACGTGGAAAAACGTAGTAGATGCTTTCCTCGAAAGCTTCAATTGAGACGTCACCGGTCTAGAATCGAGTACACATTATTGGGTGAGGACACTTCATGAACTGCTCGACGAAGGACAAACGTAATAAGACGTCACTAAACGTGACGAACGGCACAAAGACTCTGAAATGTTTTTACCGTTTGACGTCCTAAATAAGTGTAAAATGATTGGCACATGTGCTAGTTTTAGAGGCAAGATTGCTAGATATTATATTTATAGTACGAATGTACACTAACGAGCTACTTACATTAAAACATTTTAGGCATATTGCAAATAAATTGACTTAAGTACTGTAGAACGTAATATGAGCCGCAAGAAATAATATAAAAAATGAAAATTATCCGTTGCTGAGGGAGCAAAAGAGAGTCACTGAAGTCGGACGGCGTCGGATAGGATTCTATTATATATGGTGATACGGACAGTGCTCATCTCTTTTATCGGGAGTGCCCTACTAATTAAATCGCGCTAATTACTCCCACAAGTCGAATGTCACTAAACAGAACGGGATTCCTTGACAAATTTAAGTCTTATCTAGTGTACACAAGGTCTTGTCCAATTAACTAGTCATAAGTGTATTCTGTAGAAATATTTGAAACCACGGAAACTAAGCAGACTGAAAACAAGGAAGTATTGGGGTGATGCAAAAAAAATCTGTCGTTTTTATGCTTAAAGAGAGGACACGAATTTGCAAGAAACATACAGGTTTATTTAGTCATCAGTATAGCAGTTTCTTATCGCAGATTACCAAAGTACCCAAGAACGAAGTGTTGGAAGTAGCCATTGAGAAGAAAAGTGTTGACCGACGGAATGCTACAATTTGTTAGAACTACTCAGTTTTTATGAGGAATATGCTTACAGAACCTAGAATTTATTCCAGGTTTATTTACGTCCTCTGCAAGTTCTCGAATAGTAATTGTAGGATCTTGTAATATATTTGTGCGCAGAATGTCATCTTCTAGAAAAGAGGGTCGACCGAAGCTTGGCTTATCGTCTAGGTGAAAATCTCCACCACAACTATTTATTCTTAATTGTAGTTTCTCATTTGTATTACAACTTCATAGAGCTACATGGCCAGTGCAAAGCATATGTACAAGTTACAGTATGATTATATACGTTATCACTATAGTAGCTCGTATTATTACAATTCTTTTTATGGGGTTAAATAATATTGCACTATCTTTTTTTTATTGAGACATCTGTGCTCCCCGTTTTTTTTTCGATCATTTTTAATCTACTCCGGCATTCACCTTGTCTAAATTAGGAACTATAAAAACCACTTTAGGAGTGGCCGGTCTGGGTCTCATACCCAGGCCTCACAAACGCAACGCAAAGGCTTTTGCCACTAAGCCATCTTGCTTGGATTGTTTAAATCCTTACATAGTTCTGGTTTAATCAGACGCAAGCAAAATGAGATAGTGAGTTCTTGAATATTTTTGAATTGAGTAAATTATTTAAGTGTCATAATGTCACTAAGCAACTTGTTCCACAAAGTAGCACCTAAATTACAGAGTGCAAACCTCGGTTGTGTACTCGTGGCCGAGAAGACAATAAGTAAGTGAGATGCCAAGCCTCGGATGTTTTGGGTTCTTGCAGATTGGATAAAGCCAACCAGGTTGAGATGGTGACCAAGTAGAATAGGTTTTATTTCGACAATTACGATAAATTTTATGCAGTATGGTAACGGGAGCACCGATAGTACTTTATATTGTTCTATTCTTATTGAGACGCGCTGTAGGAGGCTTGAGACAAGGCAAAGTTTCTTTTTCGGAAGCAGATAAAACGGAGTTATATGACACGCATGAATAAAACCGTACACCTCCAGACCATATGTCAGGTTGCTCTGTACATAAGCGTGGTACAATGCCGTGAGACATTGGCGGGGAAGGATTTTGCGAGTGTGGCATATGGCGGCTACGCCACTGACAATTTTTCCTGAGATGTTTTGCATGCGCCTGGAAAGTCAGATGTTCGTCAAAAACAATACCAAGGAACTTCGTTTCATTTAGTATATTCAGCGTGCAGCCGCATGCAAAAGCTTCAGGATTGGTTGTCGTTTGGCCCCTTATAGTTTTAAATTGAACAACTCCTGTTCTTCACCAATTAACGTAGAGGCCGTCATTTCTGAACCATAGAGATAGCCTCTCAATGTCCTTAAGAAATATTGCCTCAACTTTTTGGGGGGAGTCGCCCACACATAGAGCCGCCATCATCAAATGAGGCAAATGAGAGTATTATTAATTATTAAATGCGTCTACAATATTACCATCAACAACAGATGAACAATATATGCTTAAGAGGAACCAAAAAGTGCGCAGGCTGATTAGTTCAGCACGATGACATATTGCGCCGTTTATTGTCCACCAAGTGGACTAGCGCAAGTCCCTGTTTTTTAGGGGGTTTAGGGTTCAAAATACATTTACGTACGACTGAGTAAAAGCATACAGGGATTGGCTGTTTCCTTAACGTACTCGCGCCCAGACAGTGTCGGACTGAGCCACAAAAAGCAAGCCTTGGCGCTTGGCAAGAGTCGAGTCGTAGGCTTGAGGCAATACCCACTAAAACCCTACACTACTACGCACAGGCGGCGGGGGAGCCTCAGGAGCTTTAAATAGTTATGTCCTGCTTGTCGAGCCGCGTGCGGCAAGCGAATCTCTTAGGCGTTTCTACCAATCTTCCACCAGTCCGGCCTCTTCCTTTGCCTTCATAATACGTTGAAAACGCTTTGCAGCCGCGCCTTGGTTTTTGACCAGCGTGAGCACGTGTGCGATTAGCTCTCCCAGCGTCTCCTTTCTAGGCATGCCACGTCTGGTATCGGCTCATGCGGCGCATCTCAGGACCGTATGTTCCGGAAAGTCCACCTCGTCGCAGTACAGACATGGCGCTGAGTCAATCTTTCCAGTCCAGCTTAGATACACCTGGAAATCGCCTGAACCCGTGAAAACCTAGGGCAGGTGGTAAATGAGACGCCCCCCGGGACGATTCATCTATCGGCGGATGTTCAGAATAAGGTTTCTCACAGACGTTCCTGGTTGCTCGTCCGTGCACTTCCCGAAGAGTTCCACTCCTGTTGCCATCGATCGAGTGTTACCTCGCGTTCGAATCCCTCAGCTGGGTCATTCCACAGGCGTCGAGCGAGATCCCACCTAGGTGAGGGGATTTGTTCCTCGCAATTTTACTGGATGTCAAAAACGCTTTTAACAGCTTTTTAACAGACCGTGGAAAGCCATCCTAAGGACTCTCCAAAAGAAAAAGTTCTCTTGTACCTACAAAACTTTATATCCAACTACCTACATGACACGACGATCCAGTCCCACGGAACTGTTTTTAAAACTGCAGGAGTGGCACGGGCTCTAAACTTGGTGTACCTACGACGACGTGTTGCGGCTGAAGGACCCCCCCCCCTCCCTAAGGGTTGACCTTCTTGCCTACGCTGAACACCTCGTCCTAACCGTCCAGGCTTGGACCCCGGACCTGTTGCAGAGCCGTGCGAATGAGGCACTTGCTGACGTCGCCTGCTGGATGCAGGAGGCGGGGCTTGTTCTCGCCCGTGCCAAGAGCGAGGCAATACTCCTGGCTGGTCGGAGAAAATGCCCCGCCCTCTATCTTCGCCTAGAATACCAGGAGATCGCACTAGTTAACAACGTGGGATACCTCAGGGTTACCCTTGACAAGGTTATCCGTGGCGCTGAACACGTACGGCGAGTGACGGAGAAAGTAACGAAGGTTGCCAACGACTTCGCACGGCTCATGCCCAACACCCATAGACCGCGGCAGCTGGGAAGACGTATCATTACGTCCGCGGCCGAGTCTGTTGGCTTGTAGGAAGCTTCGGCCTAGACCACCTGCACACTAGTGTTCGCCGCGAACAGGACCCGCCTGCGTCGGGCCCACATGGTCGGAGCCCTCGGGTTATCGCAGCGTACAGAACGGTTAGCTTAGCGGCGCCTCTCGTTATTGCCGGAACGATTCCGTGGGATCTGACGGCAGCCGGGCGCCGCCGCTTAGGAGTTAACCCCGACCTCAAAAAAGACGAGGAACGTCAGCGCACAATCAACTTCTGGCAGGAGGTGTGGGACGGCCTACGACAGGGTGCCCCAGGCGCCAGCCTCCGCAACCTGATCCCAAACATCAAGAGCTGGCTCAACCGACCGGGGGGGAAACTCACATTCTTCACCACCCAGGTCGTCACAGGTCATGGCAACTTGCAGTCCTACATGTTTAGAATCGGGGAGGCCCAGCCCCACGTGCGTTTACTACGGCGATGGACTCGAGGACACCCCGAAACACATCGTGCTGAGGTGTCCAGCATAGGCGGAGCAACGCACACATCTACTAGAGCTTTTATGGAACATATTTCTGTGACCAGACAACACAAACTTATGAGAGTATACCACAGGGGAAGACTAGAGCCTCACTGCTGACTCGCTCGCCCCTCCCGGGGAACAAACCTGCCAGGAGTTGTAGACTAGCCTTTTGATGCTATTTGCTGCTATGCGCAAGCAGTTCCCAGTCAGACAACACGACTGCTTTTTACTGGGTTGGAGTCCCACACTACCGGCCCGTGCTTGCAAGGGGTTTCTTGCACTGTGTCCGCGTCTGCAACCGCATATTTCAGTAAGTCTTCTGAAGAATTGACTAGCGCACTAGCATAGGCAGAACCGCCGCCAGTCTGAATTGACGGCCCAGCAGAACCCCGTTCCTCCCCGCTATCACGGTTCAGGAGACTACCACACTTCTCCTTTCATAACAATCGAATCAATCACTTCGCAATTCCGCGTTGCGTCCCAGCATATTACTCACCTTTGGTTTCCTGAAACTTCGACCCACACCAGGGCAGGTTACGTCCACTGCTGCGAAGGGCAGCATCAGTCTGCTTCATGTGGTAGTTTATTTAGATATGTTAGATTGGTTATATATTATTAATATTATACGATTCATTATATTACTTATAATATGTTAATATGTTGTTAGATGACGTTGTTCCAAGTATTGACTCACTTTGCATGCAGTGCAACTTATCTGTTCTACATCAATTACGAAAATGTGACTTGTTAGGACACTTTTTGATGTACGCTCCAATAACCTAAGGAGTCAACGATCAATTACCTTAAAAGCCGTGGCCCGCGGTGAATTCGTGAACGGACTGTTTGCTTGGCGTAGGGCCAAATGGGCCCATGCTAATCCAAATAGCGCTCGCCTATTTGGTGATTAGTCACGATAGTCTTACAGAAGTATGTATATTGATACCAACCCTTTTATGTGAAATAAAAGTGATAGTATGTATGTATAAAAATATTTATTATTTTGTCTCTACTTTAGATCAAAATAAAAATCAGATCAGTCAAAGTCGAATGGTCACATCATAGACACGGCCGTATATTTTTCTGACATTGTTGATAACGTTGCTCTACCCACACAGGAGTCGTGGAATCCGCTTTATTAGAACCTGTTAGGACCTGACAGCTGCTCGCTTCTGCCGAGTGGCAGAGGTGGGCATGTGCGCCTTTCTTTGAAATGGATCACCGATAGAAAATAGGTAGAGCGCTGCTGTTGCACAAACGGCGCCTGCTTATTGACAGGATCTCTCTTTCACTTCTACCGTAAAGAGACTAATGGTCACAAACGTTTCGAACAACACAAAAACTAGATCCAATAATTAATCTAGTTGCCATACAAAACGTCACAGTAAAGAACATGCATTAGGATATAACCTGCATATATTCGCGCAAGCCGGCGATTGGCGCAGAGTTAAAGCACAGCAGATCCGTAAGCAGCGGCCTAAGTCGCTAATGCATGAACCTTTGTACAGTAATATCTCTCGTAGTATCTCAGTGTGACTGTATTTAGAAAACGGAGTCCCCGTCGGCGCAAAATAAACTTGTGGCATTAGTGAAAAGTAAACAAAAATTAAATAGTGAACGGATATGAACACACTAAAGCGTTGACGAAACTACACAAGGTTTTTCTGTTTCTAGATAGAGCACCGATATATACAAATATGCCAACTAGGTGTCATCTCGAGTATTAAGTATACATAATTATATGATGTGGATCTTGCACGTGATGACATGTTTAAGTTGGTTGACATTGCACTCCTCACGGAGACATTTCAGCGGGACGAACTGCATATCAATGATATGCGGGGCTTTCACCAGCTGGCTGTCTTACCTGCGGGAGGTCGGGGAAGACCTGTGGGTGGGTTATCTATCTACCTACACAAACGCTTACCTCCGATGCAATGCGTCAGGAAAGATGAATACTGCGTGGTGCTCTCCTCTGGGAGGGTAAACGTCGCTGTATTCTATTTCCCACCCACATTCGATTCTGCGGAGGTTGCTGAGACGGTAAGCTTTGGACTTTCAGAGTTAAACCTGACCATGCCAACTATCGTCGGCGGTGATTTCAATGCCAGAATCGATTGTGGGGCCAACGATGATAAAGGCAAGGTGCTGCTTCAGGTGATGGAAAATATTGGTCTAAGCTGTGCAAACGCGCGCGAAGACTATACATATTTAAGTCACAATGGAAGCAGCACCATCGACCTGTTGTTTCACAACCTTGTCGGCCGTGAAATTGAAAGCTTCGATGTTCTCGATGAAGCGGCCCGAATACACCAACCAGTGTTGGCCGTTGTCGATGTTCCCGGTATTTGGCGAGACCGACATAATCCGCCGCGCTGGTCTGCAATGAGACGGATTAATCTATCTCTTTTGGACAGAGCGGTGGGCGGTCTTGAGGTAAGCCCTGACATCGATACCACCTGTGAGCAGCTGGAGAGGACGATGAGAAGTGCAGTGAAGTGGAAAAGGTTATGGCAGAAGAGATCACGCCCGTGGTACTCTCGAGCCTGCTAACTAGCCCACGTTGAAGTGCTCGAACTCCTGCGCCAAGCAAGAGCCAAAGCACCATCATCACTGCAAGCCAGGCGGGACTACATTGAGCGTAGAAAGGCCTATATAAGACTCTGCTATGATCACAAAAGGGAACACGCGAGGCGGGAGGACTGATGGCTGCTTGAAAGAGCAGAACGAGAGCCCTTAGCCTACATCGTGCGACCTCGTAGGGCGGGAAATCCGCTTAGTGACGGACAGGTAAATAGCCACCTAACTAATCTTTTATTCAATCGTGACGTTGCGGCCGTATCTCCAATCGTACAGCATCCGCTTACATTGGAGCAGCACAACATGAATCTGCCTTTCGGGGTGGAGGAGGTGTGCCAGGTCCTACGGTCACTCCCGAAGAGAAAAAGCTCAGGGCCCGATCAGGTCTGCTATGAGCATTGGATCCAGTCACTCCCTCTCTTGGCAGAAACTCTTTGTGATTTCTTTAATGAAATTATAAAGAGGGGGCGGATGCATAAAGTCTGGCATGTCGCCAGGCTTTCTCTTCTGTTCAAGGGTAGGCATGGTGATGACCATCAGGATCCAAATCTTTACCGTGGAGTGGCGTCAGAACGCACATTGAAGAAGATTTTCAGTAAGTTGGTGATTCGGCGGATTGAGCACGTGGCTGAAGAGGCACTTCCACTGAAGCAATTCGGTTTTAGGAGAGGCCGAGGCACCCGGGATTTCTGACGTTTTCCAGTCAGAAATCGAGCGAGTTGTGGCACAACCCAGAGGTCATCTGTATGCAGTCTTTATTGACTGCGTCAAGGCCTTTGACAAAGCCCCTCGTTATCTGCTGGTTGAAGCATTCCAACGAGCAGGAGTTGGTGGCTCTCTCCTGAGTGTAATAGCAAGTTTCTTTAAGGAGGACACCTTGTTGGTAGACGGTGAGCAGGGTGTATTGGAGATTAAGCAAAATGTGGGAACTCCGCAAGGAGACCCGCTGAGCTGCGTCTCGTTTACACTTCTCCTTGCTGACCTCGTCGGTTACGTCCGACAGGAGTACCAAAAAGCCGTGGTGGTGATGTATGCAGATGATATCGTGGTCGCTCATCGCGACCTAGGTGCCATCAAGCGCATTACCTTTATGATAGAGGCGTTCCTTGTCTCGAAGGGACTTCAGATAAACACCAGGAAGACCAAAGCCATGAAATTCAGGCGTGGAGGTCGATTGGCTGCCAGAGACGTTATACGTTGCTGCGGCCAACCATTGGAGTTTGTTAACTCTTTCCAGTATCTTGACCTTCGGGTTCATTATACGGGAACGACGTTCACAGCGCATATAAACGAAACAGTACGGAAGGCACTTGTCTCTCTTTACGGGGAAGTAGGCAATGTCCGAAGACTGTCCGTTTTCTCAGCAGTGAGGCTCTTCATGCTTAAGATTGTTCCGGGGCTGATGTATGGCCTTGACAGGGTGTGACACCACCTCACACTGGCGAATTTTAACCAGCTTGAGAGGTGTTTCTCATTATATAAGAAGCGAGTGCTTTGCTTGTCTATTCGAGCAAGGAGCCGCTTTGTGTATCTCATGTCAGGTTGTCCACCGGCTACTGAAACAATCCGACTAAGGCTGAAGATGCCGCGTACAGTACCATACGAATGCTTCATTTCTGAATGAGAAGCTAAAGTCGAACAGGCCAGACGGGAGGTCGGTGGTTTGGACGTTTTCAATGCCGTGCACCTTTGGTCTGGTTCTGCATGTGACAGTCGCCACGTATACACCAGGTACATCGTGCATGGTTATCACTACCTGGTATGTTCAAACGCAGCTTTTCACGAGGAGTACGAGTTGTGCACCTGCCGGTTCTGCCTGCAGAGGTGTGCCAAGTACCATGCAGTGGAATGCACAGCGCTGAACAAAACATCGTTGCACTACTTCTCTCGCCGAAAGCGTGAAGAAGATAGAGTATTATGAAGAAACATATTTAACTGTATATTATACTCAATCTGAGTGAAATAAATATAATTGAATAATTATATGATGTCAAAATATAATCTCTGAGTGAACAAGACTCCATACGGAATGACATGGCATTAGTGATTGATGTTAATAAAAAAACATAATATCCCTTTTATCATCTTCTCACTGGACTCACGTTCATTGCGCATACTCTCACACAATTATTGATTAAATTGTTAAAAAGCACAAATGAACGCACGCGGTTGCACAATAGCGAATTCAAGCCACGCCCACAGATAGTCATTTTATAGATACACCTCACCTAAAACCTCTCATTAGCTTTTTACAATTACTCGAAAACATTGTATGTATATATATATATATATCGTCATTTGCGTCTCATTGAATCTCCTACATCGCATCTTTCTGTGGTGTTCTACGTCAAGGAGTGAATTAAATATCAGCAATTTATCGTATTTTTAGTAGAAATGTACGACCATCAAATAGCCAAAAAAACTGAAAGGCACAATTAAAATATACTAAAAATCGTTTACCTTTATTAAAGCATTACATTCGTAACAGGAGATACATACATTCTGTTCACATAACAAGTGCAATCAGCGGACAGCATAATAGAGCGGAGAGCGGAGGAATATTGATTACTCTTTCTTTTGGTAGACGGCCACGGTGGCCATGTCTTTTTTCTGTATAAAGACGTTCCTGAAACTCACAAACAAGCCCAGGTGACACAGATTAGATCAAACACATTAAAATTAGACGTTTGCAATAATAATATTAATAATAATAATAATAATAATTCGTTTCTTTGTTTGGAGACATTTGGAACGTGAAATCATGTGCCGCCACGCTATGTGCCCTCTTGTGATCATCGTGTTTCATCCATTATGGTGAATTACTATGATCTTCAGCTACCATACTCGCAATTGACACTTTCAAATTACAGTTTATTATCAACGACGCTGGTAAAGTCAAAGAGAGTTTAAGACTGTCACCACGTAAAACAGGGCACGTCCTGTCTTCAGTCATTACAGCTATATATATATATATATATATACCTTTTAGGCTGATTCTTAGCCAACATTAAACGTCCACGGGACTGTTTTCGCATTGCTTCGTAAGACGGACCCTATAAATGCTCCGGTCGCGAGGCGCAGGCAAATGCATCGCGCCACCGGGCTCGACATATTAATATATATATATATATATATATATATATATATATAAGGCGAGCACTGCCGAGTGTGCAAATGTATTGTAATTGATTAATAAATAATTGCAATATTTTATATATATATATATGCATAAATATATATAATACATATATAATAAATAAATATATAAATATATATTTAAAATACATACATATATATATATATATAATTGTCGTTTCCCTTACATGTGGTCAGTTTCCAGCTGTATCATTGGAGTTGTATTAACGTCCTGCTCAAGCTGTTTCGCCAATTCGCACATTTGTGTGATGACTCCGGCTGCCTGCGACGGAACACTTCCCCGCACTGCATTATCAGATACAAGCGCAGTTAACAAATTCATATGATACAACGCTATATGTATATAAAGTTGCAACACATATACATATATTACAGCACGTGCGAAAACAGAGCGCACATTTTGTATGTAATGAAGATAATACTGAAGCACTACAATGCCAATATATATATAGGGAAATGGTTATTTACCTTGAACTGGGAAGCCGTCGTTGTCGGCGCAAACCACAGCCAAAACACCCTCGCGGCCGGCCCTGAAAAATGGCTGAATAATATTATATGTGTATATGTGCATTTTTAGGCACCAAATATATGTATTAAATATATTTTGTGTACTTAATGTGTCACCGAATGCATAAATCATTTTATCATCCTGTGGGGGAGAAGAGGGGGCAGTGTGACTGCATTACAGAGATAAAGTACATATTAAATTAGATACGTTCCTAGCCGTCTCTATTCACCAATTCGTCTTACAATCTTGTGTAAGTGAACCGTTTAGCATCAGTACTAGATAGCATCACGCCATATAAGTCTTCTCTAGACAGATTCCCCTGGGGCCTAAAACGAAAGACTACTAATCTACATAACAGATACACTACCGACCGAGCAAGATAGCTTAGTGTTAAAGCCTTTGCCTTGCATTCGGGAGGACTGGGTTCGAGACCCAGACCGGCCACTCTTAAATTGGTTTGCATGGTTTCCAATTTAGACAAGGTAAATGCCGGAGTGGATTAAAATTAGCCATGACATGAAAAACCCGTACACGGGCAATAAATAGCCTTACAAAATATCCTTAAAAAAAATAAGCAAATGAAGCCAGCAATGAGAAGCAATCCAGCCAGACTACCCTAGGTACTAGACAAAACCAATGCTTCCTGATCTAAATGAAGTGATACAGCCTTAAACACTGCTCGCTTACCTATCCACTCGCGCAACTGCTAGCATGCCACGGTGGCTGCTTTCAGCCATATCTACAGCGCATTGGTGAAACTGACTCCCCCTTATGCCGTATGTATTTTGGATTATCGACACGTCCGGGGAAATATATATATATATATATACGGTAATCGTCTGCAAATCGACCAACTCGTTCAATTAGAAACGCCACAAGACCAAATCGAGTACCCTAGATGTCCCACTAGAAAAAAGGCCTCCCAAACTAGGCAGTCATTTTGAAAGAATCCTACGTCATAGGAAATAGCTGGGTCGATGCTTTGGGGGCTCATCGGGCTTGTAGAGATATCAGAATAGTCATACGTAAGGGAAAATATTAATGTTTATTTTTAGTAGTATTTAAAACCTACACGTATGATAATCGAACACACTGCATCGGTCCAAATATTCTCATCTCATAGAAATAATTAGTCAAATAATTATACTTTGAAGTAAACAATGATCTCCTGGCGAATGTTGTCTAACTCGAGGTCTAATTGAATTGTGTTCTAATCAATTATTTAATACGTAAACAAAAAAGTTGAGGCTCTAAGGGATCCTCCTGTTGAAGATCGATGCCTTGTTGCCTTGACCTGCTGAGATTCGATCAACTGAAAGCCGGGTGATCATAACCTCCACATTTCTCGCCGACCTCGCGTAAAGTGCGCGTATCTGTCCAATGCCCCACCAATAGTATAATAACAGTATGACTTTTGTATACAAGCAAAACATATACCAGAGGGTGACGATCAAAGGTCAAATTACGTTATTGAACGAGGTCTTATAGCCTTGACGCTTACGGTATATGCGACAGACATGCACCACACCACATTCTGCCAACTCTTTGTGAATCTCATTGTCTGTAAACGCGACATCAACACTTTGTATTTTCGCCTTCAAGAAGGTCGGAGCCAGATCGGTTACTGTGACAGGTGTGGTATCTATTGATATATCAAGCGTCTAGCCGCATCCTATGTGTTAACCCACACAGAGATACCAGCTTGGCTGCTTGATATATTGCAATCAGGGCAATGGGAGTAAAGAGCCTTACATATCGGAAGCAACGATCAATCGATTAGAGACAGATTTATCGGTAACTTTCTTACGAATTACCACCTCAAAAAGCATCAAATTGACCACCAGACAGTTCCCTTACTTTATCCAACAGCAGTTGCTCACGAGATACGCCGCGTTGAATGACTCCACATATTGATAATTAGTGTTATTAATAAGTTCCTGAATATTTAGATAAAGGCACAAGACGCGACGCACAGTTTCGGAGACAGTTTCTCTCATTAGTTGTTTGTAGGGGGAAGGCGGCTTCCATTGCGAGCGTCATGGGCCGAGCCGGCGAACAGCGAAAGTCAAGCAGACGTTCACACCTTACACTTGTACTAACCCAACAAGAATTCTGATAAGCAATAATAGTGGTAAAATAATAATCATAATATGTCGACATATTGTCTATCGATCCAGCCTATTGTCCTTTATTTTTGTTAACGATGTAAGTTGGCGTTATGTTAACACACAGCCAAACTTTTTGGCTGCAATCTTAAGCTTTGCAGAGTTGATTGTAGGAGTTTCTTTTTTATGGTGGGTTTCGGGAATGGAAGATGCGCGTGCGTCGCCGGCAGCTAGTGTTGGACTCGCAAGCTCATTTAAATCCGTGCTTCTCTCCACAGCACGAAGTACACCATTTGTTAAGCATTGCCTCGAAACGCAGCTACCATCTACAAAAATGTGCCAACGCCGTCTCCCGATGGAGAAGCTATAATAAAAGCTAAAACTATAGAAACGTTCAACTGTATGAGTAAACCAAACTTTGGTTAATAAAGAATAACAAACTATTCAATTAGATTGCTCTCTAATTGAGAGCATCGAAGGGTCGCACTCACACTTCATCCATGGTCTTGACGACGGGGATTCTCCATCGTCTTCTAGCTTTGTGTGCTTTGTGATGCCGATCAGAAGCGTCAACAGATCGCCCGTACCAACAGTAGCGACGGCTACGTGGAAAGTAGCTGTGTGTCGAAGCGTAGCTGCCTGCTGCAAACCGCCGCTCCCGTACGAAACTGCTAAGACGCCTACGTACAAAGATGTATGCCAAAGTAAAGATATGCACTGCAGCCACAACAATCTACACTACAACAGTGGTTGTCGCCGCACCACGGTGAGAAGCAATGGCCAATAGACACAATATAATATGTGTGAGAACGTGTGAAAGTTACGAGTGAAATAGACGGCGCCAAGAAGAAAAGAAAAGCAACGCTAACGGAAACAACAATATCCACCCACGACTAAACTAGCTTAAGTTAGAGGATCAAGTATAGTCAGACGAACAGACTGCCATACAACGAACACTGACAACAACAACAACAACACACCGATAACTGTCGATCAGCTGAGACCGTAACAGTTCATCAATGCGGGTGATGACACAATGAAACTCATTGTCTCATCAAGGCGATGCTTATGTGATGATGGTGATAAGACAAAATACAACGACGACACCAATACAACAGTGATGATGATAATGTTAATTACGAATAATAATAAGAAGCATTCATGTGTGCTCTGTCGACGAGAACCGAATCCGTTACCGACAGATTGAGGATTCATCACCTGCTGATTAGTGGCTGTGTGACAGCGTGCGGTGAGAGAGGAGAGCCGGGTGCTGTGACTGTGATCTCTGCTGCGCGGCTTTGCTGACCAGCGGGCGGGCGGTTGGCCGGCGGGCGCTAGTACTTAATAATGCTCAGAAAGAGAGAGTCTAAAAAGTCAACAACAGTGTTTACGCCAATTGACGGAAAAGGCTTATTCAGTTTTCGAAAGAAGGCCAAGACATTGATAAGGTGAAAAGAGCAAGAGTATGGCCATCGCGAGCTGTAATAACGAGATGTTAGTTTTTGCATTGGTGAAGAAAAAACGGCGTTTTGTATCAATGTGTCCTCGAGGTCACAAGTGACCTCACAAGTGACCTCACAAGTATAAGTCAAATCACGTAAAACGCAAAAACCGACGCTCGTGTGGTATAACCTGCTATGCCACATAGTCTTAAAAGTGTGATGCATAAATGAACGAAATGAAACGAATGCAACCGCACGATATTACATTTCTTCGCCTGGCGTGCAAAAACCATTAGCAATAAGAACACAAACCGACTTCTAATGAAATTCAGAAAAAAAGGAAAATATTGCGCACTAATTGTTCAGGCCAAAATTAGTGCGCAATACTTTCCTACATCGGTTTTTAACGTATAATTTCAGCTCGCAACGTATAATCATTTTACAATCAGATCATCATTATCAATCAGATTCCATCACTGGTTCTTCGTAGGGCTGCGGACGCACTCGCATCGCCTCTTGAGTATATTATCAATCTTTCCATCAGAACAGGAGTATACCCCAATGTCCTAAAGCTATACCGTGTGGTTCCATTGTTCAAAGGCGGGGATCGCCTGTCCCGAGACAACTATAGACCTATCAGCATTCCCGCGCCAATATCGAAGGTCTTTGAAAAATGCATTTTTGAACAGTTTACAGATTTTATCGAAGGACACAACGTCCTACATTGTAGGCAGTTCGGTTTTCGACCTAAGATGTCGACGGTTGTGCCTGTCATGGATTTTGTCGAGGACATACGGAAACACTTAAAATCAGAGAAGACTGTAGCAGCGGTATTTATTGATCTTAGAAAGGCGTTCGATACAGTTGACTTAGACATTCTTTTAAAAAAACTAGGGCTAGTGAAAATTTTATAAAGTGGGTGCGCTCATTCATCTGTGAAAGACGCCAAGTTGTCCAAATTGGACAATCTTCTTCTCATATAGAAAATATATCGATTGGAGTGGCTCAAGGGAGTATCAGTGGTCCGCTATTATTTAATATTTTTGTTAACGATATTTTTAGTATTCCTAACCACGCAAAACTAACCTTGTTTGCTGACGACACAACGGCTCTATTCGTGGGCGACTCTCCCCAACAAGTGAAACAATGATTCGTGAGGATATTGAAAGGCTATCTCTATGGTTCAAAAATAACGGCCTCTATATTAATTGGTCAAAAACAGGAATTGTTCAATTTAAAACTCCAAGAGGCCAATCGACAATCAATCCTGAAGCTTTTGCATGCGACCGCAGGCTTAATATACTAGTTGAAGCGAAGTTCCTGGGCATTGTTCTTGACGAACATCTGACGTTCCAGGCGCATGCGAAACATGTCAGAAAAAAATTGTCAGTGGCGTAGCCGCCATATACCGCACACGCAAAATCCTTCCCCGCCAATGCCTTACGGCAATGTACCACGCGTATGTACAGAGCCACCTAACATACGGTCTGGAGGTGTACGGTCTTTCTTATGCATCTAATATAAATCCGCTTCATTTGCTTCAGAAAAGAGCACTTCGTCTTGTCTTAGGCCTCCCACATCGCGTCTCAATAACGATAGAACAATATAAGGAACTCTCGGTGCTCCCGTTACCACATCTTATTAAATTTACCATAGTTGTCGAAATAAAGCGTATTCTTCTTGGCCATCATCCCAACCTGGTTGGCCTTATCGAATCTGCAAGGACCCAAAACACCCGCGGATCGGCATCTCACTTGCTTATTGTCTCCCCGGCCACAAGTACGCAATCAAGGTTTGCACTATGTAATTCAGGTGTTACCTTGTGGAACAAGTTACCTAGTGGCATTAGGACACTAATATCGCTTAGTCAATTCAAAAACACTGCTAGAACGCACTATCTTACCTTACTTGCGTCTGAATAAACCATATTTATGTAATCATGTACACAATCTATAGATAAATAATTGCAATAACACGAGATACTACGGTGATAATGTATAAAATCTTACTGTAACTTGTACATATGCTTCGCACTAGCCTGTGGCTATATGAAGTTGTAACACAAATGAGAAACTACAATTAAGAATGAATAAACGTCATATCATATCATATCACAAGACAAATGCTTAAAATTAAAAAGAGAGCGCTCTAGAAGGTTTCTTCTTAGCTTAGAGATATTCATACACAAGCAAACTATAAGTTTCTAAAGATGTAGTATCGGCTTCCCGAGATTCGATTGAATCCTGCGAACAAAGGCGCGGTCCTTGCGTCCTTTTGATATTAGGCGTCTGAGTAGCCATTCCGCTGGTTACGCGTTCAATCAATATTTACGGCGCGGCGCTCTCCGCCGTCAAGAAGCAAGATAGCTCTATTTTGCCAGTAGTCTAAGAATTTACTTTGCAGAGAACGGCCGCCAAGATAGGTGGCTGGGCTTTTACTTCAAACTAGACTCCTGGCCAGAGTAGCCGGGATGGCTACAGCGCATACTGCTCGTACTCACAAAACCCGTTGTTTATATAAAATATATATCAGATCTAGTATTACGCTTACAAAGTAAATTTAAAGTGTGGCTGCTTCAAAATTAATCTCTGTGCTAATATATGAAAAAAATATTAGCGGCTCATCTCAAGAAGAAAGGAAGCAACCCGAATAATTACAGTCACACTCAAGCTAACCCGAAGATTTTATTTTAGATTATATATTTAGCTCCAAGCAGAACTACACTTGTATGATTAGGGACGACAGAGGCTCCACGAATAATAAGCATGCATGCACAAGCAGCACTCTGCGTATGGACGTACAGATTTGGATCTTCAATATTGAACTCCCTACGAGCATCTCCTGCGTAGTAGTACCCAACTGCTCACAACGAAGCGAGCCCATATCTAGTAAGCGATGTCCTAAACATCATTTCATAAGGGAATACCTAAACTTTTCGGGCTGACCCTCAGCCAAGATTCAACGTCTACGGGGCTGCTTTTCGCAATGTTTCATAGACGGACCCAATAAAAACAAATGTGCAACAATTGGTCTCAAGCCCGCGCGCCTATGTGTCTCTTCCGGTCGCAAGGCGCAGGCAAATGCACCACGTCATCGAGCATCCTTGCCCCAATTGCCAGATGACTCGAGACCGAACGCCATTACAACGTGGTCTTCAGGAAAATAAGCGTATATCTCCCGTTGGCCCAGCGTATAGCTCCAGTGTAACGCGGTGGCCGCCTTGTCTGAAAGCGCACCGGAGGATGTCAATGATGGCGTCGTGGCGGCTCTATGTGAGCCCGTCCCCGTCCAGCTTAGTGCAACTAAGCCGATGCAGACCGCGCTAATCCAGTCTCGTGTAGCAGACGAACGGTGCGGACGCATGTGAGATCGGTCCCGGAAAATATCGTCGGATATTAGTACGGGAGACTCCTTCATCCGTTTCTTTGTGTGGAACAGGTAGACTTGGTGATTAGGAGTACTTTGTGCACAAAAGGGGAACTGTTGGTGAAGTGTCGTGAATTTTGTGACTCTCAAAAGGTTTATTACTACGAATATAGACTAGGGTGATCTCTGGTCGCGTGTGCGGTGCAATTGCCAGGAAGCTGTGAAAGAGATATTGCTAAGTATTTGCCCGATCTCTCCCTTGGAGTTCCGCGAGCGGGTGAGCTACGTGGTTTTCGTTTCTGTGGTGTTCTTGTACACTTGTGCGTCAGCCACGGGTTAGCGCAGTACCGTGTGGTTGCCGCCATCTTGGCTTCGCCGTGCCTAACGGTGTAGGCTTAGCGGAGAGTTGTGTCTCGCTCTGGCCGAACGCTGTGTGCGAAAGAGGACGAAGCCGTCTCATCTTCGCGCGCAGTCCGACGGACAGTGCAGACGAGCGCATCCAGCGCGGACCTGTGAGGCGGTCCATCAAGTGGGCATTGCGACCTAGATCCCGTCTGGTTTCGGTATCCCGCAATACTGCTCTCATAGTCACCGACCGATTTCTTTTGCGAGTTTTGCCAGGGATTGCCGTTTTACATCGACTTTGGTAGTTAGGCCATAAGTGGTGGTTGGACGGTGGAACGGTAGGGAGTGTCATGTCGTCCTTTCGGGCGCTGCCGGACAAGGGAATGGGAGAAGTGGAGGAGCAAGAGGCCTCTATGGACGTCAACGGGGACGCCGTTGTTGCGACTGAAAAGGAGTCTGCGGATAAAGGGAAGCCGGCGGATAAAGGGAGAACCACAGTTAAAGGCAAAGAGGAGAAAGTGACCACAAAACCAAAAAGGGGAAAGAAGAAGGACGAAAACAGTCAGGCAAGCACGGTGCTACCTCAAGACGCCCTTTTTGATGTCAACTACAATGGACCGCTGAAACAGCTCGGGATTGTGGTTGAGGCCGCGTACAAAGAGGTCATTGGCACCAAGAATGTACATGTGACTATCAAGGAGAGGATGCTCCCTCTGCTGGCAGAAATGAAGGCCGCCATGAGAAAAGATGAGGAAGACCAAAAAGAAAGGGAGATGCTAGAAGATAAAGCTGAACGGATTTCTACCACGCCGGGTCTCCTCAGTAACTGCATCTGCGAAAAGAAACGTTCTAAGATGGTCGATGCGGCCTGCGAGACGGACCCTGTCTCGATAGTAGAAGTTGCGAAAGACCCAGTCAACGAAATCAATAAAATGATTTTCGGCTGTAACTCGAAGGAGGATTTGTCTACGCTTGTGAAGACCAACTGGCCGGAACAGGTGTACACGCACACCAAGTTGCACAAGTCCAGTATTGTTAAAGAGAGTCCGATTCGACTACTAGTAGTTCGGGAGGGCTCGAAGGACGATGCTGTGACGTGGGACAACATGTCGGTGCAGTTCGGTGGCCTCAGGTCCGAAACAGCTCAGAAGGCCGGCGAGATCGTGGCTCGTTATGTCACGGAGAGGGGTGATGAAGGTGAAGTAACTACACGGGCTGTAATTGCTCTCCGCCTCCCCAAAGAGCATGACCTGGCTAAAGAGAACGCTCTTCTTAAGAGCCTTCTCCATAAAGCTAATGAGGTAACGATTTCAAGTGGGGTCGAGCAGGGTAACAGCCCGGTTCCCTGTTATTTGACCAGCGAGCAGGAAGGCGGGTACCATACTGCCCGTAAACTGCTTGAATGCCTTGCCCGACAATTCGGAATTCACCTCGGGCTGACTACCAGCAAGAATGGACGCAAGGTGATTGGTGTCGACGGCCAGAACGGCAGTGACACAAAGAAGAAGAGGAGGTGGGGCAAGGAGGAGAAGACTACCACTTCAATCGTCCTGAGAAAGACTGGGACAGCCTCGTATGCGGATGTCCTGGGGCTTCAGCAGAGGCTTGATATCAAGAAGCATGGGATAGAGGTGAAACAATGGCAGAAGCTTGGAAGCGGAGACGTTAGGCTTGTCGTTTCGGAGAAGGCTGTCGGCGGTACAAGAACCTTCGTAGACGCCCTTACCAAGGAGGCCGTCGTTGACAAGGTTAGTCTGGGAGAGAGGAAGCTGCTAATCAAGCAGCTCCCTCAAGAGACAACCGAGGAAAACATCTCGAAAGCCGTCGCTTCGCTCGTGGGTAACAACGGTACGGTTGAGATAGACAAGCCGCGCAGGTGCAGCGGTGGGAAGCTAACCGTGACGGTTACGGCATCGGCGGGTGCAGCTAAGAGACTACTGGACGCTGGCCAACTTGTAATGGGGTGGTCCACCTGCCCCATCGTTGTGTGGCGATCGGTCCCGTGCTGCTCGCGATGTCAGCGTGTTGGCCACCGCGCTTGGGAGTGCACGAACCCGCAAGTCGATGGTTGGGTTTGCCACAAGTGCGGACAGGTGGGCCACATTGCCAAGAACTGCGAGAATGAAGAGGCTTGCTATACGTGCGGAGTGAAGGGACACGGAGCAAAGTCTACCACGTGTCCCGTCTACAGAGAATGGATCCTAAAGGGGCGCAGTCTCTCCCCCCCTCATAAGCAGGTAGCTACAGCGGCGACGATAGCAGAAGAGGCTAGGCAGGTGCCTGCGCAGGAAACGCCGGCAGGAGCAGCGGCGCAAGAAGAAGTATCGGACACTGGCGCAGAAACCACCATGGACGAAGAAGGTTTCACGCAACTCCTGCGCGATAAGCGTGGACGCCTAAAGCGTGCCCATAGCTCTCCCGATACGCAATGCCGGACGTCGAAGCCACGAAAAAATGATGGCCAGTAAACAGGACTACGTCAGCATTTTGCAGCTAAACTGCAACCGTAGCAAAGGTGCCCATAATATGCTTGAAACGATTGCTAGACGCCGTAGGGCAAACCTATGCCTTCTGAGCGAGCCCAACATTACCCTTGCCAAGCGCAAGGCACATGTATGGACGGTTGACGACGGTAGGGCCAGCTGCATCGTAGAGAGTAAAAGTAGTCGGAAATATAAAGTAGTTGGAAAAGGAAGCGGCAAAGGATTCTCCTGGGTTGAACTCAAAGGACTGGGTCGCATCTATTCCTGTTATAGTAGCCCCAATGGTACATTAGCGGACCTGCAGGAGCTACTGGAGGACGTCACAATGTCGGCGCGGGCCAGCTTGGAGCCGCTAGTTATCTTTACCGGTGATTTCAACGCTGCTTCACCTGTGTGGGGCTCGAGGGAAACTAATAGCAGGGGGCAAGCTGTTATGGAATGGTTAGCCAGAGAGGACATGGTGACCTTGAACAATGGTGAAGCTACGTACTGCTCCTCAAGGGGAAGAGAATCCTGGATTGACCTTACAATCTGCAAGGCATCGCAGGCGCAAAAGATTGTTGGTTGGCGAGTGCTAAACGAGGAAGAGAACCTCAGCGATCACTACTGCATCGAGTTCAAGGTGAAGGGAGCTAGCAGCAGGGAGGCGACACAACCTCAAGTCAGGCGACATGTGTGGCGCATAAAAAGTAATGAACTGTTAAAGGAATCGTGGGAATGATTGCTGGAGAGCGACGGAATGCCGGAAACAGCAGACGACTTATACAGTCTACTGAAGAGGGCGTGCCAAAAAGCATCTACTCCTCCAGCTCGACCTAGCATAAAACCGAGGCCAGTGTTCTGGTGGAACAACGCTATTGCCTCGGCTTGTACAGTGTGTATGCGGTACAGACGTATCTACACCCGCGCGCGTAGAAGTGAAGGGGACTCCGAGCGAACTCGCCAACTGGGCATTGAGTACAAAAGGGCGAAGGGCTGCCTGCGAAGAGAGATTAGCAAAAGCAAGGAAGCCTGTTCGCGCGATTTGGTCGAGAAGCTAGAGTCGGATCCTTGGGGCAAGCCATACAAAATCGTCAGGGGCAAGATAGGTGGAGCAAAGCGTGAGCATCTGGAGGAGAACGAGAAGCTTCGGGTGATTAACACTCTTTTCCCACAGCACCCGCATTTCGATCGAACTGAATTTGAGACTTTACCGGATGGCGACGTCCCCGAGGTCACCACGGGCGAAATTTTAGCTGCGGCAGACAGGATTAAGCTTGGAAAGGCGCCTGGCTTGGATGGAATACCGCCAGAA
The DNA here is from genome assembly GCA_003439945.1 of Dermanyssus gallinae. NCBI lineage: Eukaryota > Metazoa > Arthropoda > Arachnida > Mesostigmata > Dermanyssidae > Dermanyssus > Dermanyssus gallinae. Next base: position 1,247,060 of record QVRM01002192.1, read on the forward strand.
GCAGTGAAATTCCTCTTCAGAGAGTATTCGTCGCTTGTGGCGAAGATCATCACAAAGATCTTTCGTACGGGTAAGCTTCCTGAGAGCTGGAAGGCCGCCGAGGTAGTACTACTACCCAAAGGCAACGGGACACACCGCCCGATCTGCCTGTTAGGCACTTTAGCCAAAGGTGTAGAAGCCATTATGGAGGATCGGCTGAGGACCTTTGCCGAGGAAAATGGACTATTGTCAACAATGCAGTTCGGATTCCGAAAGCATAGGTCTGTTCTGTCGGCCATCCACAAAGTGGTGGCAAAGGCCGAACTTATCAAGAAATCTACTCGGAAAACCAGGGATTTGTTCCTAGTGGTGTTGCTGGATGTAAAAAACGCGTTTAACAGTATCCCATGGAAAGTGGTTCTCGAGACGCTCCGGCGAAAGAATGTCCCACCATATCTGGTGCGGTTGGTTTCCGACTACCTGAGCAATAGACGGGTAGAGAACGGGCGTACCAAGGTGGAGATGACTGCCGGAGTGCCGCAGGGTTCAATCATTGGACCTCTTCTCTGGAATCTGGCATACGATGACGTCCTGAACATCCAGCATCTTCCACCGGGAGTGGAATTGGTTGCGTACGCGGATGATCTGGCTGTGACAATCAGGGCCAGAACTAAGATAGAGCTGGAGACATACGCCAACATTGCGCTGGCGGATGTCGATAAGTGGATGAGAGGTGCCGGCCTAACACTCGCACCACAGAAGAGTGAAGCTATTCTACTCATCGGGAAGAAGAAATGTGCTCCTCTAAAGCTTACGCTGTCAGGCGTAAAAATTGAGCTAAAAGACACGGCAAGATACCTAGGCATACACTTAGACCGAGGATTGCGAGGAACTCCTCATGTAAGGATTGCGGCTGGGAAGGCGCAAAAGGCGGCTAATGACATCGCCCGTCTATTGCCCAACACGTGCTGCCCGAGAGATAGCGTCCGGAGACTTCTGATGTCCGTATCTGAGTCGATCATCCTTTTTGGCTCGCCCGTTTGGATGTCGCCTACAATGGACACAGGTGCTACTAAAAAGATCCTGAGAAAGGTCCAGCGGATCGGAGCCCTACGTATCATTCGGGGGTATCGCAACATCAGCACGGCGGCCTCGCTCGTGCTGGCGGAGACAGTGCCCTGGGACCTAAAGGCAGCCAAACGTCGGCGCTTGTGGGTTAACCCAGATAGGGAGCTCGTACAAGAACGCGAGGTGACACTCGATCGGTGGCAGAAGGAGTGGGATAGCATCCCGAACGGGCAATCAGGGGCGCTCGTGAGGAACCTCATTCCGAACATCCGCCAATGGATGAATCGTCCCGGGGGCCGTCTCACATACCACCTGACCCAAGTTCTCACGGGTCACGGCGATTTCCAGGTGTATTTAAATCGGATAGGGAAGGCTGAGACAACGCAATGCTTGTACTGTGACGAGGTGGACACTCCGGAACATACAGTATTGCGATGCGCCGCATGGACCGAGACCAGACGCGGCCTGCCCAGAAAGAACACGCTGGGAGAGCTAGTCACGTACATGCTTACGTCGGTCAAAAACTGGGACGCGGCTGCAAAGCCTATTCAACGGATCATGAAAGCAAAGGAAAGGACAGGAAGAAGGAAAATAATGGAAAGCGTCCGAGAGTTGGTGCCAAGGCGCGACTCGACAAGCAGGACCTAAAGATTTAACATTTCCGAGACTTCCCCGCCGCCTGTGTGTAGTTACTCTTCTGCGTTAAGGATCACGCAGGTCGGAGGGTCATCTTAAGGAGGATACATATATGTAGGCACTGCCGTCTATATATGTAGGGTTTTAGTGGGTATTGCCTTAATCCTTCGGCTCGACTCTTGTCAAGCGCCAAGACTTGCCGTTAGGTGGCTGAGTCCCACACTGTCTGAGCGTTGGCATGTTAGGGGGCTTACCAACTCCATTCCAACAATTTAACTGCATCCACATTCCTCTCTCTCTCTCTCAAACTTAGCAATGCCAAGCCTGAGGCCGCTGGCGGCACCGAATTGGTTTTTGACCAGCTTACTACCGACGAGCTCGGAAGGAACCATGTCGAGCCACTCACTGTACGCCGGAGTCGGATGAGACCGCTTTCAGTCTAATGTTGTCCACATCTAACGAACTCGCAGGCCGACAAGCCGGTTAAGTGAGTAGCCGGAAGAACGATTTAATCCCACCCTTCAGCCTGGTGATCTGTTTCTCAGTGGGACGACCAGATTGGTTCATCCAGGGTTTCAATATTTTCACATAGATGTGTCAGTTTGACGCGCACGGCAAAGCCCGCCTCCGAAGGCTCTAAATCCCCGCGTCACTGACAGCTAGCAGTGACTAGTGTGGGACTTGGCAAACCCACTAAAACCGATATCCTCTCCATCCACGCAGGCTGCGTGGCAGCACGTAAACAAAATTGCGTGGCAGCACGTAAACAAAACTGACTTCGATGTTTTGTCGTATTAGCCGCAATCGGTTATATTATTTGCTAACGGCGCCTCTTCTTTTAGTAGACCTTTGGCGAACACACAAATTCCCGAGGATACTTACGCTTGATAAATACCTCTTTAATTGGGATCAAAATAGGCTGAAATAGACGTGCTGTTCTACGAGACACAGGGAATGAGGCTGAACGCCCATACCAGAGAAATCCATACCTGATAGCCAGTTCTGCAGTCCATGGCTTCCACACAAAAAATGCTTGCGTGAGAAGTATACGAAGTGTCCCGTGAGTGCAGGTGTGAACTTTGTGGGAAGCCGTAGACGAACAGTATTAACGTGTGGCCATGTATGAGTCATTTAATAGATAATAAACCACAATACTAATATCAGATGCAGTTAATGCCGTTGTGAAAATTAAGTTAGTTTCGTGATAGACCGTGTACTATGAAGGCATATGTTTATCTAACAATTGGTTAATTAAAACTCAAATATGTTTGTTTATCAATATTGTATGTTACCAGAGTATCTTTATAAGTTACTATTAAGCAAGAAAAACAAAGTAGCAACTACTAACAAGTGAACCTACATACATCATAGCAATATTCAATTCTAATGAATGGTTCGATTAAATTATAATACACAAATTAATTTACGCAATAGCCGGATGCGTCAGCACGATCTAGCATAATTGAGAGTAGTTTTTTGATCGAGGTTGAGGGTACTAGTTTCCTTAAATACAGAGCACAAAATGATGTTCTTTGTTCGATTTTCATTGAAGAAAAGTAAATTGGGCACACTTAAATTACTTTTTAAACAACTGTAATGCTACTAATGAATGGCGAAATCATAATAATGATTATGCTTGCGCATGGGAGCATACTTACCTCAGTATTGTTAAGCGATCGATATGTGTTGAGCTGCCGGCAGATCTCGAGACTGTGAGGCTGCACTCACTTGTAAATAATATAACAATACTAGGGTGCGAAATGGCCGTTGGATGATGAAGAAAGCTCACATGTGCCAAAATAAGTTAGCGATCCAACCTAAGGTCATTTATTTTCTGCATATTTGATATGTAATAGGTATAATAAAAAATGCTGAGTCAATGTCAAAAACAGTAGAGGGAGGCAAATAGGACAAATTGGGCTTCATAATCTGCAATAACTTACAAAAAAAAAAAAAAAATATATATATATATATATATATATATATATATATATATATATATATATATATATATATATATATGCATGCTTACAAAATATATAAATCACAATTTATCAACTCATAAGTAGTTATAGAATTAAAAAATGGTAATTTACTTGTTATACATTGAAAGCGCAACGACTAACTTGGTTTGATCTGGCAATCTGGCACATAACGCCTCTCGGCGAAAAGACGAGCAAGAGTATGCGCAGTACGTTGCACATATGCATAAACGTACATTTTGTCTTTGAGATTTTTTGTCCTTGTCATTTTTGTCTATGTCTGGATATGTTTATATATATATATATATATATATATATATATATATAAGTTCAATTCAGACAAGATTTATTTACGGAATTGCATACATTTACATGCTTAAGTTCTCGTTATAGAAAGTGGTACAAGGGTTTGGGGATAAGAAGAGAAAAATAATATTATAAAAACAGAGGTTAATACCTATACCATATTTTTGGCGATGCTGACACACAAGACAAAGGAGCACACTGAGCTATAACTTGATAGACAATTTAACTCGAAATGACAACAAAAAACTGAAAAACTAGACCATTGCTTTAAGTAATTCCCACTTTTCAGTCATGCATTCTAATTTAAAAGCCATCTTTTGACGTCTCGGGTAAAACAGGTCAGGGACTTCGAGTAACGGATTTTATGCGGGATACTCTCTCACACGACGGGCAGTCTGTATGCAAAAGATTGGATGCTAGATCTTTTCTGTACGCGAAGTATCACAAAAGTGGTGGCTCGACGCGAGGTTTTCCGCCGCTGAAGGACTGGAGGAGAGGCAACCTCAGCAGGTACTAAACTACGACTGATCTTGAAGCCGAAAGTAGCCACTTGAAGACGATACTGCGAAGCGACGGATAGGATCTTATAGTCACAATATATATATATATATATATATATATATATATATATCTAACAGATTGGCTACGTTTCATCCCAAATATAACCCTCAGAGTATCGTTTGGCATTACATGAGCCCGATGCAAAACGTGATCATAACCACCTCCCCACAAGAGAATGCCGTACGTGAGTACTGGAACCTTACTGAGTACTGGAATACGTACGTAGTGCGTTTAGCAACGAGCTGAACCAACCGCTAGATGTACAGGCGCGACGAGAAGGATTTAGTTCTGCAGATAATGTGAGTGACCGCATAAATCTTATAAAGCATCGTGTTTGTAAAGACACGAATGACCGTCATGGTAGAGTTTGGTCTACTCAGTCCTGTGGGCCCAAGTCAGCCAAGTTGCCATGATACACTGGTATATGTCCTGCCCGTTAGGTCTCCGATTTCAGGGAGGCCAACTCCACGTTGTGATACTTCATCCCTGGTAAAACATTCATTAGTGCTGCGTTCGTCTCCTTTTTGGTGTCGGGATATGACTTTCAACTCGGAGGTTATCTGCGTAGACTAGGGTCTCCACTCCGTTAGGAAGATCTTCAATTTCAAGCACACCGTTGGCAAGCACACTGACAATATGGTGCCTCTCAGGCAGCCTGATACGTCCCTTGGCTCGAGAGCAGTCATTATTACATTCCTGTTGGTAGAACTAAAGGCACTTTGCACGTCCTGCAGAATCAACTACCGCGTTCTCAACGACCGCATAGTCTCTTCAGGGATGCGTTGAAGAATCCGCTTGAAGGCGCTCAGTTTGGATCGCCTCTTCCCAGATACGTCCCCTGCTACGCTTTGAATTCGTCGTTAAATCACCCGACAGTTATCTCCATCCGTACGCGCATAGTGTACAGTTTTGACCTCTATATATATATATATATATATATATGCGGTAGGTTGACGACCGGGTTCTTCCCCCGGGATTGGCTACGATGCAGCATTTTAGTTGCAGTGGCCATCCCGGGACACCTACGCGCGAAGAGCTTGGCACCTTCGACTGTATGCCCTCAGGGCCCCGGGACTTGTCCATAGCTAGCCGTTTTCCGCGGATATCTCGGAATGAGCGCTTTTTCCTGGCTCGACTCAACATGGCTTTAGACAGCTTTTATGATTTATATGTTAACGCTTCCTTATGTCTTCTCCCCAAAAAAATGGGATCAAATTTACACTCTACGTCGCTTCGGACACTCTACGGCGCTTATTTTATTTTTATTTTTTGTAGATGATTGACTATGGGCCGTCGCCTACCAACGGCTCGGCCAGGATATTTTAACTGAAAAATAAATTTGCGAAGAAACACACTGGCACCATGTCTACTGCTCTTCCCAGTCCAAGGCCACATTGGATTATTGTCATTATAGGAGCCGTGTAAACCAAGCTGTCCCTATAACTGCCCCCAGGGCCGATTTGAATTTTGGCGCGCGCGTCAATGTAGAAAAATTGTGTTCTATGAACTAGTAAAATGCACCACCGAGGTATGCACTCGCCACAGGCGTCCGACCGCCCGTCGTGATCAATCATTTCCACATTATGAGAGTTGATGTGAGGAATATGATATCAACTGCAGCAGCGGCGTAGGGAAAGGGAAAACCTCTCGCGGGCTTAACAGGAAACCTGAGCGGCCGTCAACTGTACGTCCAACTATCATTGGAGTTGTTTTTGCGTTGTTTCTGGCGTCGCGCGCGAGCCATTTGCGGCGGTGAGCTGTGCAGTGTTATAAGCGGTCCGAGGTCGTCGCCACAATTGTTTTGGACCGTAACGCCTAGGAACGTAGTGGACCGACCGGAGGAGTGGTGGTGGTGATACCAATCCTCGAAGGGATCGCAGAGCTTACCTGCAACGTCAAAATAGTAACTGGGTGCGTCGCAACCAACATTATCGTCCGACGTATTTAGGTCTACTGCCTGCTAACAGCCTTCTGGCCGACCGTCGAGCGAATCGTCAACCATGGCCAGGGAATTTGACGTGGTCATCTTTGGCGCTACCGGAGTTACCGGTAGGTGGTGTCATGCAATGCTGGAGGCCTCATGGTGTCTTTATATATATATATATATATATATATATATATATATAGCCCCGGGAAGTCACGTTCGCCGCATAGCTACATAGAGACGAACATCCTGTCGGAGTAGATCATATTTGAGTGTGTCTGCTGTTTTTGTATTTTATGCCTCATTCCACATTTAATCTTGTTGTCGCACCTATTACTCACCGTCGACAATATTGTAGTAGTGAGCACTTTATATAACAGTACGTGTGGGTTTTGGCTCTAAGCTCGAAACTCTTGTCATCAATCTTGCCGCAATCATATATGCATACTTATGTATGAATCAATTAAGAGTACGCCTAATCCAAGGGTGCAGTGCCTGTCTATATATATATATATATATATATATATATATATATATATTTATACTTAATACTGCGCAACTTGAGGGTAAGCAAAGGAACTACCAAAGTACTGTTTACTAGCAAGAAGCATCCAAGCATATACTAAACATGTGTCTTTCTCCAAGTTTGTTCATTTCTGCATTGAGCTAATGATAAAAGTAAGAAGCGATAAACATTCGTTTTTATTCGACGAACTGTAAGTGATGTGATGTTTTTTCTGATGCATTTTCTACGTGTCTAGACGGGGTGTCAGACTGCCAAACCAGGCGTTAATGCATGCCGATTAGGTAGAGTCTACACTTGTGATCCTAACAGTAGCGAGAGGGACAGAGCGATTTCTAATTGCATTCAAACAAGTTTGAGACAAGTCGGCGCTGTTTGTCTGAATTAATGGGCCCTAATATATGAGATAAGTAATAAAATCATAATACTATATAATAACATAATTGCTAAGGTGGGCACCCGTTTTGTTTATCTCTGTTTGTTCTCTAAAGTTACCTACTTTGTATGCATTTTCTCTCGTTTGCTTACGCCGGCAACATTTATTTCTCCTCGTAATTCATATATATATATATATATATATATACTACCGATGTATAATTTCGTTCAACTTCACTCCATGATTAGCAGATTATTTACATACAATTAACACACACACATTTTACGTCTTGCTTGTAGTCGTTTTTTTTTCCCAGACAGCGTTAACATGGGCTCATTTGACTCTCTTTTGATTGCTTTCCGGGTTGTAACGAGTAAACCAACCCGGTTCGAAATGTATGCTTATGAAATATATGAATAAACCTAAAAGGATCGCTCCATTTCGGTGGCACCATTGTTAGCGACGTAGTTTGTCTTCTAGGCAACTCATTTCCATATTGTGGTTTGAGCGACAACCGCATTTGGTGCCAGAGGAAGCTGACACGAAATAATATCTCGTGCTAACATCAATATCTTTCACGACATAA